>CM036562.1:98946186-100157272 GCA_020745775.1 Theristicus caerulescens
GAAGCCCCAGCCCCCTCGGCTGCTGGCCCCAGCCCCTCGCCCCGCTGCCAGCCGAGGGTGACGTTCGCACCTGGGACCCATCCTGCGGGTCCCCGTGGACGCCGGGAGGGAGCGGGGACAGCCACGTTGTAAAGTGACACCGGGGCTCCCCTTGTTCACACCCTGCATTGTGCCAAGCGGCCCGGTGGCGTCGGAGAGGAGCCCTTGCCCCGCTCCTCTTGGGGACCTGACCTCCCAGAGGGTCCCTGGCTTGCGCTGCCCCAAATCTCACGCCCATCTGCAGGGGCTGGGGGGGCTGCCAGCTGCCTGGGGACCCTTTCCCCCGCGGTGCCAGCACCCTGGGGCACAGCTGTGGGGATGGAGAGCTCACGGCAGGGCTCTGTGTGCCACAGGATGGCACGGCTGGTTTGCACCCAGGAAAAACCCATGCGGAGAGGATGGAGATGGCTGCCGGAGGCTGAACGTGACCCTGCCACGGTGTCCCCTCCATCCCTGCACGGGAACGGCAACACCCCGGTGCCGAAATGGGTCCTCCAGGAGGGACAGCCCCCGAGGACGGCGCCAGGGCAGGGGCCGGCTAGGAGGGACAGATGGGCACAGGTGGCCCTGGGAGGGCCGCTCTCCCCCTCCAGCAGAAATAGGAGCCCCGAGCGTGGGGCCGGCGATGCGCAGCGCCGTGGGGATGGCTTTTCGCACGCCCCCTTCCCCTGCCCGGATCCCAACCCCTGCAGCATGGAGTTATCCACCATCTCCTGCAAGTCCTGCTCTCCCCTTGTCCTCCCGGTGGGGTTTTGGGGGGAACTCGCACCCCAAACCTGTCTATCCCTTCCTTTTCAGGGAAAAACAAAGCTGAATGGAGCCTGAAGGCTGTGCTTTGTTCTGATGAAGCCCTTTAAAACCTCAGGGAAAGTGGCTGGACCCAAAGGAGCTGCAGCCTCACAACACGTGGCCCCTGCCTGCCCCGGCCATCGGCTGCCAGGCAGGGGGCTGCCGGGGAGGGGGTGCAGCGCCCGGGGATTACGATGCTCCGTGCTGCTGCCAGCCAGCAGCCTGGCTGCTGGAAAAAGTAAGTCAAGGCGGATTAGCCCTGTGAGCCTGACCTTTCTGAAGCCGGTAACCCTTCCCAGCGGGAGGCAGAGCCCAAACCAGGGGCCGTGCCCCTCACCCGGCCTCAGGCCTGGGCACCCCAGTCTCACAGCCCACCCCCTCGGCGCTCGGCCGGAGCGCGGCAGAGGACAGCATCTCCTCCCCGCTCTTCCCGTGCCTCAGTTTCCCACTCTGCGCCATCCCAGCAGAGCCCGGTGCTGCTGCCAAGCCCCGTGGAGGAAGCGCCGGCGTTTTATTGCCCACGTGTTTCACACAGCAGCTCTTTGGCAGGCAGGAGCCTGGCTCCAGCACCAGTTTGGAGCCGGCCAGGCCAACACCTTCACCGACTGGGAGAGGAAAGTGTCCCGAAGTAGCTCAAGAAGCCCAGAGGACCCAAGCACGAGCGCGGCCAAGGATGGAGTTGGCTCTCCAGACCCTTGTGCACGCCAAAGCCCAGGACGCCCGGCCACAGCATCCCACCCCAGAGGCTTCGTGATCCCAAGGCACCAGCAAAAAGCAAACATTTTCCAGTTTTTCAATGCAGAGCCCAGCGGGGGTGTAGGAAACAGCTTTGTCAGACTAACTTGACCTCATTTGTAGGGGAGATCTTAAGTTTAATTGAAAAAAAATATAAATTCATTTGATTTCTATAAATAGCCGGCTAGAACTGCATGATATTTTGATTAAGGAAGGGTAAAGAAACCTCACCAGGATGCACCAAAGGGATTAAAACCAGGCTTGGAGCTTTCTAAATTTAGAGATGAAAATGGGGAATCACTTCTGCAGGGTGTTTTTTCGACTGTCTCCCCACAGGGCGCCTGCCCTAAAGATTTGGAGGAAACCCCAAACTCCTGACTTGCAGAAGACACGAAGATCAGGGCGGTGGAAGATGAAGCAGCCGCCACTCCCTGGCCGGGGGAGATCTGGGTCTGTAAGTGAGCAGACGGCGAGAAAACACATGCACAGGCAGATGTCATGCTGTACGTTGAGGAACATCTACCCACGGTGTCCCTTGGGGGATCTGCAGCCCGGGGGGGATGCTGAAGGACCTGAGGGAAGCGTGGTGCCATGGCTGGGGCTGGAGGAGCCCCTTCCTCCAGAGGAGGGACTCCTGAGAGGTCACACTGGTCCTGTCCCCGGGCCTCCAGTGATGGGAGGCTTCACCAACCCACCCCAGGGCTTCCCGGTGGCCCCAAGGGACATCCTCCCTGTGCTCAGTGTGAGTCTTCCCGGGTGAAGACTCCCCATCCCTCTTTGGTCATCCCAAGGATTCCTGGTCACCTGGGCAGGACAGGGAGAACCCTTGGACTTGTCAATGCCTGATGATCCGTTGTCCCACAAGATCCTCAAATCCTTGGGAATGGCCAAGCAGCGATGCTGCCTGACCATGCCAAGCAGCAGTCCCGGGGGGGGCTCACCCGTACCTCCAGCGGCAGGACGAGGGATCCCAGCTCAGCCGGCGCGCAGGGACGGGGCCACGCAGCTCCGAGCCCTTTTCCACGGCGGGGAGGTGGGCAGGGTCGAGCCACGCGCCCGGCTGGCACCGGGGCCGTGCTGCCGCTGCCAACACCCCGACCTGGCTCGGGCTGCCCGGCCAGAGACTCCCTGGCCCCTCCACCAGCCCTCACCAGCACACGAGCTCGCCGGCTTCCTTGGGCTATCGCTTACAAGGGAAATGTCCCCGCGGGCTGAAAATAGCCCGGCGGAGGCCTGCCAAGGCAGCGGGGCCTGCTGCTATTCCTGCAGCGCCTGGGGAACGGGCGATTTTCTGAGCGATTCGGTCACCCTTGGACCCGCCGGCCGGGCTGGGGTTTCGGCACCCCGGTGAGCCCGTGCTCCCAGCGCAGGGAGCTGGCGCCGGCGTGGGGCTGGCGGATCAGCGAGCGGGGACACGGCAGGGACGTGGCAAGAGCGCAGCCCACCAAGCGTTGTCCCCGGGCACAGTGTAGCCCTCCCAGCCCAGTGCCATCCTGTGGGGATCTACTGGTGCCCCTGTGCCACTGGGGCTGGTGTCCTGGCCGTCATGCCCCACTGGCTGTCACCTACACACCGAGACAAGGATGGCGGATGGGAGAGGGTATCACAGCGCAGCCAACCTGCCCGACATCTGCCTTGCTTTACTCAGCCAACAGGAGAGAGCTGGGGCACCCACGGGGGCCGGGGTCTCCTCCAGGCGAGGTACCAGGGGTGTGACAGGGATGTAGGTGGCACAAGCAACCAAGATCCGTGAGTGCCTGTGGCACTCCAAGCCCCTTGCCTCACTGTGGTCACCCCTGCACCCAACGGCAGTGGTGCCCATGGTTGTGCCGATGCTGGGGCAGGGTGGAGTGAGTCCAGTGAGGTGTGATGGGGACACAGAGGTCCCCCACCTCTGGGGAAACTGGTTGCCCTGGGGGGCATTTTCCTGGGATGGTGAGGGTGGGGAGTCCCCATGGGTGCTGTGCCCTGGGCCCTGAGCCCACCTGAGGTGACACAACCCCGGCGGTGGAGCTCACCCCAAGATGTTCTGTCCTGGGTGATGGGGAACACCCCAAGATGCCATGAGGACATGGTGACAGAGCCCATCCCGAGGTGACACCTCCCAGGCTGAGGCAGGATGAGGAGTCCCGGGGACAGTGGCCGGCGCTCGCTGTCACCAGGAGAGGTCCGTGCCAGCGCCGTAGTGCCCTCTGCACTGGGTGCAGGAGGATGCCAGCGTGCCCGGGCTTTCCTCGACTCCTCGCCCAGCTCAGAGGTGGTGACGGCACAGCCCAGCATAGCCCTCCCACCCCAATCCGTGATGGCTTGGGGAGGGCAAGGGCTCCCCAGGACGAAGCTGCCGAGCGCGGTGGCTGGGCACTGCCCCACCAGCGTGCCTGTGGCCCATTCCTGGTGGCCACAGAGACTCACTATGGCCACCCAGCCTGGAAGGGATGGCCAGGATCTGCCCGAGGTATGAGTGCAGGGAGAAGGAGACCTTCCCCCGGGCAGGAGCAGGGATGGAGCAGCGGGTGAGTGCCCTCGCCCTGAGCCATCGCCCAGCCCCGTGTTGGGTGCTGGCCCCCGCCGGGGCTCCCGGCCGTGCCAGGGAGCTTTGCCAGCCCCTGCCACGTGGGCCGTGGGCCGTTTTGGCCGGGGCTGCACGAGTGTGGGCACAGGGCACTTCCCACCCCTGGCCTCTGGGAGTGGCGACAGGATCCCAGCAGCCCCAGGCGTCCCTGAACCCTCCGGGCACTGCGGCCCTGGCAGCACATCCCAGTGCTGCGGTGCATGGCAGAGGGGATGGTGCCTCAGCCAGGGAGCCAAGGGACTCTGCACCCTCACAGCCAGCCACAGGGACCCATGGGGACCCAACTTTCCCCCAGCTAGGGGCATTGCCACTGGAGGGGGATCCAGCTTTGCACAGCCCCGTATGTCCCCGTCCTCCCTCCCCGGAGGGACACCACGGCCAGAAACCCGGCTGGGCTCAAGCAAACTCCAGCTGCAGCCACTCTGCCACGTGGGGCGGTGACCCTCCACTTCCACGCTTGGCCGTTATCCACAAAAACAGAGCAGCTTTACCCCAGAGATCCCCCGCTGTGCCGAGGTGGAGGTCGGGATGGTTAACCCGGCCGTGGCCCTGCGCGCTGGAGGAGCCACCCCAAACCCTGCCCTCACCCCCAGGATTGCACCCCTCCACGATGCATTGGTGAAGTTCCCGGTTCCCCGCTGGGCTCCCCCAGCCTTCTCCTCACCAAAGTGGGGTTAAATGGGAAGACAAGGCCCAAAAATGGGAAAACAACCCCTGCAAGCCACCTCCTGCACCCCAAAAGAGCCCGGGGCCGACAGCCCAGCTTGGCACCAAAGGAAAAGCAAAGCTCATCGTTCAAACCCCCCCGGTCCCCATGGAGCAGAACCACGGGCAGGAGGTGTGCCACTGCTTCTAGCTTTTTCCCAAACCTATAGGACCGAGGCGAAATACGGGACCCCCCAATAAGCAGGAGATGCCGAGGGTGGGGACTTGGGGGGCTCCAGCTGCCCTTTGGAGCCGGCGCCGGGGCTGCAGACCCCAATGCGACTCCTGGCCCCGGAGCCTCCTCCAAGCTGGGGCATCCCGGCAGCACCAGGGTGCTGGTGACGGGGTGCCCAACGCCGTGCCCAGTCCCATGGCATCACCCAGGCTGCTCCCTTGCTGTCAGCTGCAGCTCAGGCCATGCCAGCCTCCATACCAGCCTCAGTACAACCAAGAGTTGGGCCAGTGGTCACCCACCACAGTGAGAAACCCCTGATGACCCACAGGGCCACCAGCCCAGCCTGGGGTGGCACCAGCCACCAGCCATGCCTGTAGAGGACCTTCCCATCCTGCCCCATCCCCAGACCCGACCTGCGGCTCCACAGAGGTCACCCCACCACCGGTGGGATGCGTCGGTGGCCCCAAACCCCTTTTATTCACAAGAACGGTCCAAGATGCCCTTAAAAGGCCAAAACTCGGTGGGGCTGGGGGTGCCGGGTGCTGGAAGGCGGCAGCTGCGGGTGCCCGCGCGCGGGGCCGCGGCGGCGCAGCACGGGGGGGGCCAGCGGCCGGGGGGGCCAGGCCGGCCGCAGGGAGCACAGTGTCCCCTTACACGGCTGTTTCCATACTTAGCCACCCCGCTCCCAGCAGCGCGGCCGCCGGAGCCCGGCCAGGCAGAGAACCGGCCCAAATTAACTCAAGGGCAAGCAAGGGTACCGGCAATGCCGCCCCACCGCGCGGCCCCAGGGGACGCCTGGCCGGGGACAGGGGTGCTCAGCGGGGACAGGACGGCTTGGGGAAGGGGGTCCGGGGCCACCCAAAGTGCTGTCTTGCTTGGCAGGTCCTTGGGTGGGGGGGAGACTCCCCAGGGCAAACAGCCCACCCCATCCTGCTCTGACTACGGGGTGCCCCGGCAGCCCCCCCCAGGTCCCCGCAGCCCAAAACCAAGCCACCTCAGCACCTATGGGTGACAGTCACCCCAGGCACGCTGGCGGCAGCACAGCCTCTGCGCCCACCCTGGCTCCGGAGGGGGACCCCAGCCCGTGACCCCCTCCAGCCCCTCCTGGCCATGGCCCCCCACCGTGTTTCCCTGCACATTTTGGGGTGACTCCGCAGCCCTGGCAGAGCTGCCGGGGAGCCTGGACGGCTGCACCCCTGCCACCCCGTCCTGCTCCTCCTGGCACCCACACAGCCCTGGGGTGCTGGCTGGGCTCAGCGGGCACCCCAGAGCCTCACTGGCACCCACAGGCACCCCCAGCCCCATGGGCACCCCCAGCCCCAATGAGCACCCCCAGCCCTGTGGGCACCTGCAGCCCCGTGGGCGCCCACAGCCCCGATGAGCACCCCCAGCCCCATGGGTGCCCACAGCCCCATGGGTGCGCACAGCCTTGCTGGGTGCCCATACCCCACAGGCACCCACAGCTCCACGGGCACCCACAGCCCTGATGAGCACCCCCAGCCCCATGGGTGCCCACAGCCTTGCTGGGTGCCCATACCCCACAGGCACCCACAGCTCCATGGGCACCTGCAGCCCCGCTGGGCACCCACAGCCCCATGGGGACCTGCAGCCCCACAGGCACCCACAGCCCCAGTGAGCACCCATAGCCCCACTGGTCACCCGCAGCCCCGTGGGGACCCCGCAGCCCGGCGAGCAGCCGTACCTGCAGTGCCGAGGAGCAGGAGCGAGGCCACGCAGCAGCAGAACAGGTTGAGGCCCTTCATGGTGGCTGCCAGGAGCTCCCTGTCGCTCGCTGCCTCTATTTATACGGCGGCAGCGGGCGCGGGGCAGGGCAGGCAGGCAGGCAGCTGCCGGCACGGCCAGCACAGATGCTGCCTGCGCCACTTGCCTGCTCCTGGGGGGGCCCCGGCGACGGGATTCGATGGCAGTGCCGCAGCAGCGGGAAGGCTTGTGATGGCATGGGACACCTCCTGGCGTGGGGTCCCTGGGGTGGCACTGCCCGTGCGGGGTCACTGTCCCCATCATGGCATCCCGCTGGCATGGGGTTGGTGCCCCCGAGCTCCTGCTTGTCCTGCTGTCGGCAGCCGGAGCAGGATTTCATGGAGGAGGGAGAGCCGAGCATCGCGGCACCGTGGTGTCCCCAATCTGTCCCCAAAGGCGGGTGGCCCTGGGCATCTCATCCTGGGCTGATTTGGGGCACCCTTGAGCCACCATGGGACACCAACCCTGGGTGTGCCACATACCCCATAGACAAGGGGACCTGTCCCCTCCGCGCTGGGGGTGTCCCCAGCATCACCAGCACCGCGCCGGCAGCACGGCACAGGGGACGGTGGCAGCCGGAGGTGCAGGGTCGCCAGCTCCCGTCACCCTCGCTTGCAGGGGACAGCCACCCAGCGCTGTCCCCAAAGCCTGGCCGTGGCGGAGGACGCGTCCTCAGCACTGGAGGGTGCCCCCCAAAAGCCACGGGGAGAGATGGGTGCCCCCACGGCTGGGTGCCATCCTCAGGGTGGGGGGGACACAAAGCCTGACCCAGGCCCCCCAGCCTCACTAAAACCAGTCCCAGACCCCCCCCCACCTCAGCGGCGAGCTGAGCCCCGACGCGTTCGTAGCACACGCAGGCAGTGCCGGCAGGGCTCAGCCTTTAAATATAGCCCGGCCGCTCAGCGGGAAGCCTCGCCAAGGCCAGCATCCTTCTGCCTTTGCCTCCTGCCCGCTCCCTGCCCGCGATTCCCAGCGCAGGCAGCGCTCCCCTGCCCACCCCGCAAGTCCCAGGTTCCCCGAGAGGGTCCAGTGTCCCCGGGGGCCGGATCCAGCCCCGTCCCCATCCCCGACACAGACGTTAACGCCGGGACCAAGCTTCTAAAAAACCAAGTACAAACTTTATTTTGTTTCTTTACAAAGGCACGAGCCTCTTTTTTTTTTTTCCACTTTCTTAACAAAATAGAATAGCTTCTCAATCAACACAAAGACCTGAAAATCGTAAAAAAAATACAAAAAAAAAAAAAAAAAGGGAAAGGAACCGAGAAACAGCTGCGGCTGGGGGGGGAACCTACCAAATACCACCGAGGCTCTACACACGACTGGCCTAAAACCCTACAGCCGGGCGGGGGGCGGCGGGGGCGAGGGGGGGGACGCACAAAATGGGGACCCCCCCGCCCGCCACGACAGACCCAAGCGACACAATCACAAAATAGAAAAGCTCTTCGGAGCTGACAGACCCCGCAAACCGGATTAAGTGCTTAAAGGAGGGATGGGAGCGGGATACGGGGAAGGGGAAGGGATGGGGAAGGGACGGGGACAGGGATGAGGGTATAAAAGCAGCCCCCAAACCACGATCCCCGTGCTGAGGAGGCAGGCGGTGGAAATGCCGGGCGGGTGACACGTGCCAGCCCTCCTGCCTGTGCTCCGATGGGCATAATCCCGGGATTATTTTGCTCTCCAAAGGGGTTTTCCCTGCCCCATGCGGGGTGCGGGAGCCGTGGGGGGGCTGGTTGTACCCTGAAGCTGGGGGTCCCTGTCCCGCCTTTGCTGCCGTGTCACTTGGCATCTCCCCCCTGCTTAAAAACGAACATAATTAAAAAACAAAAACACAAAAGAGGAGGAACAAAACCAAATTAAGATCCCAACCGAAGGCCCCATCCCAAGGGAACGCCATCGGGAACGCCGGGGCTGCTGCCGGCTTGGCAGGATTCCCCGTGGGTCGGCGGGGGGGGGTGATAAAACGGGGAGGGGGGGGCTGCGACCCCCCCATCCCCAACACCCCCCGCCGCCCCCCCCACTGCGCCCCGAGCCCCCCACGTCCTGTTGTGGCCCCCCTCGAGCGCCCGCCCCCCCCCCCGAGCCGCCCCCCCGGGAGCTGAAGGGTGACCTTTGCCTGCTTCTAGCACTCTGCTTTACAGTATTGGAAAAAGGTCATAAAAGAGACCCAAATCGCGTTGTATTTTTTAAAAATTTCAGCATATTCTCTGACGTTTCCCCCCCCCGCCCCGGCTCCCCTCCCCGGCTGCTGGCCGGGGGGTGTCAGGGCAGCTCCCCGTCCCCCGAGGGCTCTTCTTTGCTCTGGTCCATGGAGTCACTGTCGTTGCCCTCGGTGTCGGAGGCGGTGTCGGAGGCGGAGGGCTCGGGGCAGGCGCGCGCCGGCGTCACGATGACAGCGCGTCTCTGCTCCTCTTCCTGCAGCTGCTTCTCCTGCGTCCCCTCGATGTGCTGGATCGCCTGCGAGGGCAACCACCGGCCGTCAGGACATCGAGTCCCCCCCTCCGATGCACGCAAGGGGGGTTAGGGACCCCCTAAAGCCCCCCTGTCGCCGTCCTCCTCGGTCCCCCCCTTACCTGAACGATGGTGTCCAGGTTTTGCCGGGACGTGGAGACTGTGTTGATGACCGAGGATGGGCCCATGGTGACCACGGTGACGTGATGGGAGGGAGGCGGCGCTGGAACGATCACAGTGGGGTGGTGGGTGGGCGCTGGGGGAGCGTGTGATGGCAGGAGCTGGGGAGAGAAGCAAAAACCCCCCCGGTCAGCAGGGACCTGGGCACAGCGGTGACGGGGAGAGCATCACGCTTGTTTACAGAGCCCAAACTCCTTCCAGAGCCCAGAAAAGCTGAAGCAGCAGCTCAGCTGCTCCAGTTCACCCATCCCAGATGGATGCAAGGATGCCAGCTCAAAGTGCCATCACCTTAGCTTTGGCAGAGCGGAACGTGAAGGATTCCCCGTATCCCAAAGGGGGAAAGATTTGGGCTTTTAAGCCAGGAGAGGCAAGTGCCAGCCCTCCCATCGCCCCGACCTGCGCAGCCGGGAACCCGCCGCACCCCTTGGAGATCCTCATTAAAACAGCGGATGGGAAGATCCGCCCTAGCAGGAGGCTAAGGAGAGTTCACCTAAAAATAGGCTGAACTTCCCCGGGAGGCGGCCGGCGGGGATCCTGCGGGGACACAGCTCCGCAGAAGCCAAAGGAGGGAGGAAGCTGGTTCTTCTCCCTCCTTTTGAAGCTCCCCAGGCCGGCATCCCCCCAGGCTGAGCTTGAGGGTGGCAGCGAGCAAGGACCAGGTGCCGGCACCGCGCTCTCCTCCTCACTGCACCAGGCTGGCGTAAGGCTCCCCCCACCGTCGGCAAATCCGACTGTGCCGGGGGAAAAAGACTGTGAAGGCTCCCGTCCCCGCAGTCCTGCCCCACGTCTGCCCGGCAGTGCCGCCTGCCAGCTCGCCTGCTCCCCTTTCCCAGCCTGGAGGGTGGCAGGGAGCGGTTTGGGGGTCCCCAAAACTCAGCGGGAGTCACCCAGTGAGAGGTGAACCCCCAGAGAAGGGGTTGGCCTCCACGCCGCTGCAAACCACTCGCTCCGGCACAGGGAGCATGAGCTGCATCAACCGCTGGCGGTGGTGCTGTCGTGACTGCTGGCATCACCCGCGGACACAACGGATGCCAGTTCATCGCCCAAGGGCGAGGAAACGTGGCCGGCGGGAGCTGGAGCAGGACCCCACCTCACCGCAGCGGGAGCTGCTCTCCACCCGTGCCCAGAGCCTAGCGGGGAGGGACACGGCGCCGTGGGGGGGGCGAGTCCGGGGCGGCTGCACCCAGCGCCTCCCGGCACAGCCTTGGAAAGCTGCGGGCTCGCTAGTGCCAAGCTGAATCCCTGCCCACCAGAAAGCCACCTTCCACATACAAAGCCCTCCACGCCAGGGAACGGAGCCACGTGGAAGCCGCCACGGCACGGTCCAAGCCGTGATCCCCCCACAACACATGGGGTGCGCGTGAGCACAGACCTCCTGAGGGCGAGAGCCCAGTTCCCTGAGGGTGAGAGCTTTGCCGGGACACCGGTGTCCGTCCCAGCCAGCCCTACGGGGCGGAAGGTGCCAAGCACATCACCGAACCACCCTGAACCCCTGTATTTCACCGCCCTCCCACTGCTCGGGGGGTGGGAGGCCGCCGGGGTGTCCCCATGGGTGGGCTACAGCCAGGGTGGGCTGGGGCGGCGTCCGCGCACTCACCTGGGTTCGGATCTGCTGCTCGCGCTCTAGCTTCTCCTGGTGCAGCAACCTCACCTGTTCCTGCTGCTGCTGGAGCTGCACTTGCTGAGCGATCACCTTCAGCTTCTCGGGGTACATGTGGGCCTCCAGGGAGCGAACCTGCCGGCCGAGAGAGCCCCGACGTCGGTGGGGAGCCCAGCCTGCTCCCGGCATGGCACCCCCTGATCCCCACCGGGCAGGGTCCCCGTGGGGTGGACACAGCAGAGCCGTGGAGCCCACGGCCAAGCGTAGAGCTGAGGTGGCCAGAGCAGATGGCCTGTGACACCGCGACAGCGCCGCTGTCGCCGGGGGGCTCCGGCACGGCCGTGGCACAGCCCGCTAGAGGGCGAGCCTGCCCTGCGCACAGCCAGCGCGGTGCCGCACAGGCGGCAGCGCCGCAGCCGGATCCGGCCCCGCGTGGTCTCACCTGCTCCTCCAGCATCATGCGGACCGAACGCTCCTTGTCCAGTTGCTGTCGGAGCTCGATCATCTCCCGCCGCAGATCTTCGGCCTTCTCGTCCTCCCAGATGTCCGGCGAACCGATCCCCTCGTCTTTGTCCTCCGCCCGTCGCCGTTTCGGGGAGGAGCCGCTGAACTCCTGCCGTGGGGATGCAGCGTCAGGGGACGGGGGACCGGCCCCGACGCTCTCCCTGCCATCCGGACCACGTCTGGGTGATGCCACCACCTCGGCCACCCCCCAACACAGCTCCCTGCAGGGAAGGGGCTCCCTGGGGACACGGGCAGCAGAAGGGGTCGATGCCTTCATCTATAGGGTGGGCAGGCTCCTGCGCCCCGTGCGTGCCCACCCTCCTGGTCCTCGCCCCCCCCAGCCTTGCGCAAACCCGCTTCTCACACTGTGACACCCAGGGCGGTTCAACCAGGCCACCCCAGAGCCGGAGCTGCCACTGGGCCACACCCCGATACCCCAAATGGAAAATGGGACCCCAGCCCTTCTCTCCCTGCCAGGTAAGGAATGCCGGGTTGAACAGGGCTCCCCTGCCCTGCCAGGAGGGCGTGAAACATCTCCATTCCCCCGCTTTAGGGCAGAGGGTCTCGCCCTGACCCAAGAAACAGCGATGATGTCCCCTCCCTGGCCAGCTGGGACTGTCCCATCCCCTCCCGTCCCATCCCCGGGGCGCGCAGGCAGGCGCTACCTGGATGAACCGCTTGAGCTGGGTGTTCTGCTGCAGTAGCCGAGTCTTTTCCTGCTCCAGGGAGAAGATGTACTCGGCCGTCTGCTGGAGGATGGCCGCCTGCGGGAGAGCCAGGAGGGGCACGCTGAGGCAGGAGAGACCCCGGCGTCCCCCCGAGCCCCCCTCCTACCGAGCTCCCTCCCTGCCCAGGAGGCAGCAGCACTGCTCCTTGCCTGGCCCCGGTGCCTCCATCCAGGGTCTGCTTCACCCCCAGGTCTCCCCTGGGATTTCCACCACGGTGAACCTCCAGTTCACCCATCTCGGGAACCCGACTGGCTGCCGAGCACCGCCTCCTCACCCCGCTCCCCTCCGCAGCAGGGCCACCTCGTTACCCACTCCAGGACGCCAGCTTTGCGATGCACACCCACTCCCACCGAGGAAACCTCCCCAGGAGAGACCTCCAAATACCCCCAATTACTCTTACAGCCCTGTCCTGCCCGACAAGCAACGCCGAAAACCTCCACGTGCAGGACCGGCATCCACATCCCGCCCGTGACGTCCCGCTCACCTTGCTGAGCTTCTCCCCGTCCGTGTGTGGGATGAGGGTTTTCAGAGACTGGAAGCCAGCATTGATGCTCTGCATCCGCCGCCTCTCGTTGCTGTTCGCGATTTCCCTGCGTATCCGCCGCTCCTGGTCCCGCTGGGTCTCCGGAGTCAACGGGATGTTGGCCAAGCTGCGAGAGAGGCATGGGGTTAGGGAGGAGGGGGCTGCACCCATGCTGCTGGCTCGCCCCCGCCGTGTCCCCCCTCGTTTTGCAATGACGATGCCAAGCCACCACGGGAAACACGGAGGGGACGATGGCTGCGGTGCTGGCCAGCACAAAAGCAGGTGGGTGGGTTTCTCCACCGTATCCAAAGCTCTGGGGGATGCATCGACCGAACGGCAGCCCCGCTGCAGCCCCCCAGCTCCACCGGGCTCGGACGCGAGCGCCGGCGGCAAGCCTGAGCAAGGAGAGCCGAGGGGAAGGCAGGGCACGGTGGGGACCCCTGGCTGGGCGAGGGAGGCTGCGGGCCAGCCGGTTGCGTCCCCGTGGGGCCAGCCGGTGTGTGTGGCCCCGGGAAGGCGGCTCCCTCCCTCCCGCCCCGCTGATGGCTTCCAGATGACAGCTCCCAGCAGAGAAGCCCCCGTCCCACCCCAAGCCGCAGCTCCTGCCTGCTTCCTGCCGCCGCCGCCTCCTCGCCCCCCCGCGCCCTCGCCCTGCAGATGGGCCGGGAAATGCCTCCCAGAGCCGGCGACGCCGCCGGCAGCAAGCGGGGACGGCGGCGGGGAGGGCTCCGGCCGGCCAAGGCCAATGCCTGTGGGTCCGGGGCACGGGGCCCCCTGAGCAAAGCCCACCGCTGTGGGGGTCCAGCTTCTTCACCCACACCCCGCTTCTTCCCTGAGGCAGCCCAGGGAGCAGGGTGACCGAATTTTGGCAAGGGTTTTGGATCATGGGGATAGTGAGCCCGCCAGGCAGTGGCCAGTGCCGGCAATTAGCAAGCCAAGCACCGGGGCAATAGCTGGCCATTACGCCGAACCGACGCGACCGGCAGCCCCTGCCACGCCGCCGGCCATTTCGCCTCCCCGCTGCTGCCAGCAGCAGCTCTCTCCGGGGTGCAGGCAAGCACCCAGCACCCACCGGCTGCAAGTCAGGCCGCCGGCGCCAGGGATGCTGCGAGGCACCGAAGACTAAACACAAGAGCCGGGCTGCCGGCGCAAGGCGAGATAAGACAGGCTTCGGCCTCCCGCCCAGGTGCCCGGCGGCTCCAGGACGGGGAGACGGGACCGTCCTACCCAGCGCCTTGCCAACACTGGGCTGGAAAGCAAATCCCGGTGTCCTGCCCTCCCTGCCATCCTGGCGAGGCCATGGAGGAACCGTGGTGGTTTGGGAGGTCTGAACAGCAAAGCCAAGCCCTGCTCGCGGCACCGCCGTGTGCCCAGGCAGCGCCTGGGGGCTCCCAGGCCACCCCATCGCCTGTTGCGACCAGGGAACACACTGCAACTCCTCTGAGATACACAGGGACGGGGAAAGATCCCAGCTCATCCTGGAGGGATGGTGAAGGATCCCAGCTCAGCCCAAGGGGATGGTGAAGGATCCCGGCTCAGCCCAAGGGGATGGTGAAGGATCCCGGCTCAGCCCAAGGGGACGGGGACGGATCCCGGCTCAGCCCAAGGGGACGGGGACGGATCCCGGCTCAGCCCAAGGGGCCAAGACGACATCTGTCCCCAGCCGCCGAGGCAGCGTCCCGGTGCAGGCTGGCGCCGGGTGCCAAGCACCCGCTGCAGTGGATCCCTCCCGTGCAGCTCCCAATGGGCGTCCTGGGGGGTGCGGAGCTGGGATGGGTGCCTGGATGTCTGCCCCACTCGCGGGGAGCAGCCGTCTGCCGCGTGGACCAAGAGCTGCCCGCGGTGGGATTGTGGCACAGGGCTCCCATCTGGTGGTGGCCGTCACCTGCCAAAAACCAGCCCCAAACTCATCCCCAAAGCATGCTAAATCCCGGCAGGTCTCAGGGACGTCGTCCCTTTGTACGGACAGGATCTGTCCCCTGTGTCCCTGCAGCGATGCCTGCTGGGGCTGGGGAGGTGGCCAGAGCACCGCTCCGGGATGTCGGACCGCCAGCCGTGGCCGTGCGAGGGGAATGGGACGGAGAGGCCCAGGACCGGGCAGCGCGGAAGTGGTTTCTTAAATACCGGGGAAGGAGGAAGAGCCTGCTTCCTCGCCGGCAGACCTCCCGCAACCTGCCTCAGCTGCTCTTCCTGGGAAGAGACCTGAGAAGTGACAGGGAAATACGGAAAGGGGGGAAAAAAACCCATGGATTCAGAAGCCGGCGTGGCACCCAGCACCGCCAGGGATGGGGCAGGATGGAGGCAGGGGGAGCGGGTGGCACCCACCGGAGCCCTGGCACAGGAGAGAAGCCCCCGGGGTGTCCCCAGGCCGGTGCCGTGGGGTTTGGGTTGGGCGAGTAGAATTTGGTCCTTCCCGCCCCGGCAGCCCCTGGCACAGCCCGGCGGGGACATCACGCTGGATGGAAACAAACCCACGGGGGTGTTGGAGCCGCTGCTGCCTGGCGAGGAGGCTGGGGGCTCGGTGGGCCCGTGGCAGACGCCTGCTCTGCCCACTCTGCCCACAGCTACCGCTCTGGTTTGCACTGGTGGGCAGGGGAGGCTCGGCCGCGCAGGCAGGGTGTCCCCAAGCTTGCAGGCAGGGTTCCCCGAGCTCCTTGAGGTGACAGGCAGGACGTCCCCCAGCTCGCAAGCAGGGTATCCCCAAGCTCGCAGGCAGGGTGTCCCCATGCTTGCACAAAGGGCAATCCCCAAGCTCGCTAAGCTTGCAGGCAGGCTGTCCCCGAGCTCGCAGGCAGGGTATCCCCAAGTTCAGGGGCAGGGTGTCCTCCAGCACCCCAAGCTCGCAGGCAGGGCAGCCCTGAGCTCACAGGCAGGGTATCCTGGGGCTCGCAGGGAGCTCGCAGAGGCAGGGTGTCCCCATGCTCACGGGCAGGGCGTCCCTGAGCTCCCACAGCTCCAGGCAGGGTGTCCCCGGGGCTCGGGGCGGTGGAAAGGCAGCGAGGCTCCCCCCCGAGCTCTGCCCCACACCGGTGGGGCCACGCAGCCCCCCCGGTCCTGGGCAGGATGGCACCCCATTTCCCTGCCCCAGGCGGTGGCCCTCCCACCCAGGCAGTGACAAAGGTGGGGGGACCCCGCTGAAGCCGCCCCGCGTCCCTGCCCCACACCTGCACCCACTGGGGGCCCTCAGGCCTGGGCACCCCGAGGCGGGGAAGGGGGGGCCCCGTGGGGCAGGGCCGGCCCCACGGAGGAGCCTGTGGGCTGGGCCTGGAGGGGCCTGGGCCTCCCCACACGTGGAGCGGGGCCTGGCTGCTGGGGGCTGCCCCACACCGGGCCCCGAGCTGCCCCACGGGGACCCCACAGGGCCCCCACGGGCCTGGGCTGCCCCACGGGGCGTGGGCCTACCCCCCCCCCGCCCAGGCGCGGCAGGGCCCGGCCGCCCAGGCCCCCCCCCCGCGGCGGGGCAGGGCGCGGAGCGGGGCCGGGGGGGACCCTGGGCCGCCCCGCGGGTCCCGGAGCACCGGGGGGCCGCCCCCCACGCGTGGCGGGGGCCCGCCGCCGCCGCCGCCTCCTCCCGGCCAGGCCCCGCTCAGCCCCGTGGCTCCAACCCCATCCCCGGCCGGGGTGGTGGTGGGGGGGAGTGCGTGTGTGTACGGAGAAGGGGGGGGGTCCCCCGCTCCAGCGGGGCTCCCCGCGCTTTGTGCCGCCGCCTCCCCGCACTACATGTCCCGGCAGCCCCGGCCGCGACCCGCCTCCTCCGGGAGGGCTGCAGAGTCACGGCCAGGCCCGGCAGTAAACACACACCCCCCCCCCGCCACCACCGCCACCCCACGCACACCCCGCCGGACCCCCCCACCCCGTCCCGCACCCCTGCGCCCCTCCGAGCCCCCCCCGCGCCCCGCGGGGGACGCGGGCCCGGGCGCTGCCCGCCCCCGGCCCGGCGCGGCCCCATGTGCGCGGCCGGGACCACGTGCGGGCGGCGGGGCTGCGGCGGCCGCGCCGCTCCCCAGCCTCCATCAACCCCCCCCCTCCCCCCTTCCAAACCCTCCGAAAAATCCCGGTTTTAAGGCTTTTTTCCCCCCCACGCCGGGGGTTCCCCCCAGTCTCCCCCGCTCCCCCACCTGCAGAGCCCGCCGATGACCTCCTTCTCGGATTTCCTGAAGTGCTGCAGGGAGGGCACCTTCTGGGCCGGCACCATGAAGTACTCCATACCGGGGAGGAAAGGGGAAGGGGAAGGGGGGGGGGAAAGAAGCGACCGGGCCCGGCTCCGGTTCCTCCGGCTCCGGCGGCCTCTGCCTGCGGCTCAAGGCGGGAAACAGCTGGTGCGAGCGCGGCGGCTCCCGCCCGCCGCCGCCGCCTCCCCCCGCCCCCGGCGGCGCCGCCTCCGCCAGCACCGGCCCATGTAAACAAAGGAGGGCGCGGGGAGGGGGAGGGGGGCGGGGAGGGAGCGATCCCGGCACCGCCACCCCCCCCCCCCGGGCACGGGGGGGGGCTGCTGTCCCCTCCTGCCCCCTCCCAGCCCACCCCGACCTGCCCTGTCCCCGTCCCATCCCGACCTGTCCTGTCCCCATAACGTCCTGTACCCGTCCCACCTCACCCCATCCTGCCCTAGCTCCATCCCGTCCTGTCCCAGCTCATACTATCCCATCCCGTCCTGTCCTGTCCCCATCCTGTCCTACCCTATCCCATCCTATCCTGTCCCATCCCGTCCTGTCCTGTCCCCATCCCATCCTACCCTATCCCATCCTATCCTATCCCCATCCAATCCCATCATGTCCTGTCCCCATCCTGTCCTGTCCCTATCCTATCCTATCCTACCCTATCCCATCCTCTCCCATCCTGTCCTGTCCCCATCCCAGCCCACCCCGACCTGCCCTGTCCCCGTCCCATCCCATCCCGACCTGTCCTGTTCCCATAACGTCCTATACCCATCCCACCTCACCCCATCCTGCCCTAGCTCCATCCCGTCCTGTCCCAGCTCATACTATCCCATCCCGTCCTGTCCTGTCCCCATCCCATCCTATCCTACCCTATCCCATCCTATCCTATCCCCATCCAATCCCATTCTGTCCGGTCCCCATCCCATCCTGTCCTGTCCCTATACTGTTGCATCCTGTCCTATCCATCCTGACCTGTCTTGTCCCCATCCCATCCCTATCCTATCCTATCCTATCCTATCCTATCCTATCCTATCCTATCCCATCCTATCCTATCCTAACCTGTCTTGTCCCCATCCCATCCCTATCCTATCCTATCCTATCCTATCCTATCCTGTCCTATCCTAACCTGTCTTGTCCCCATCCCATCCCCATCCTATCCCTATCCTATCTTATCCTGACCTGTCTTGTCCCCATCCCATCCTATCCCATCCTGTCATGTCCCCATGCCATCCCATTCCATCCTGACCAACCTCATCCTACCCTGTCCCATCCCATCCTACCTCATCATGTCCTGTCCCCATCCCGTCCTATCCTACTCTATCCCATCCTATCCTACCCCATCCCACCCCGTCCTGCCCTATCGCTACCCTATCCCATCCTATCCCTATCCTATCCCATTGTCTTGTCTCTATCCCATCATATCCTGTCCTGTCGTGTCCCCATGCCATCTCATTCCATCCTGTCCAACCTCATCCTACCCTGTCCCATCCCATCCTGTCCTATCCTGTCCTATCCTGTCCTATCTCTATCCTGTCCTATGCTATCTCATCCTATCTGATCCCATCCCATCCTGCCCTATTCCCATCCAATCCTATCCTATCCTATCCTATCCTATCCTATCCTATCCTATCCCATATCATCCTATTCTGATGTGTCTTGTCCCCATCCCATCCTATTCCATCCCATCCCATCCTATCCCATCCTGTCACGTCCCCATCCCATCCTGTTCCATCCTGTCTGACCCTATCAGATCCTGTCCCATCGCATCCTGCCCTATCCCCATCCTATCCCATCCTGTCCTATCCCTATCCTACCCTATCCCATCCTATCCCATCTCATCTCATCCTGCCCTATCCCCATCCTGTCCCATCCTGTCCTATCCCTAAGCTATCCTATCCCATCCTGCCCTGTCCTATCCCTGTACCATCTTGTCCTGTCCTGTCCTATCCTATCCTATCCTATCCCCATCTCATCCATCCTATCCCCATCCCATCCTGTCCCATTCCATCCCACCTCATCCCATTCCATCCTGCCCTATTCCCATCCTGTCCCATCCCATCCTAGCCCTTTCCATCTCATCCCATCCCATCCCAGCCCTTTCCACCTCATCCCATCCCAGCCCACCTCATCCCATCCCATCCCGTCCTATCCCACCTCATCCCATCCCATCCCAGCCCAGCCTGTCCTATCCCATCCCACCCTGTTCCACTCCACCTCATCCCATCCCATCCCAGCCTGTCCTATCCCACCTCATCCCATCCCATCCCAGCCCAGCCCAGCCTGTCCTATCCCATCCCACCCTGTTCCACTCCACCTCATCCCATCCCATCCCAGCCTGTCCTATCCCCATCCCACCCTGTTCCACTCCACCTCATCCCATCCCATCCCAGCCTGTCCTATCCCCATCCCACCCTGTTCCACTCCACCCCATCCCATCCCATCCCAGCCTGTCCTATCCCCATCCCACCCTGTTCCACTCCACCTCATCCCATCCCATCCCAGCCTGTCCTATCCCACCCCATCCCATCCCATCCCAGCCTGTCCTATCCCCATCCCACCCTGTTCCACTCCACCTCATCCCATCCCATCCCAGCCTGTCCTATCCCACCCCATCCCATCCCATCCCATCCCAGCCTGTCCTATCCCCATCCCACCCTGTTCCACTCCACCTGATCCCATCCCATTCCATCCCAGCCCAGCCCAGGCACCCTGCCCAGCACTGCCTGCGCCCTGGGGCTGCCATGGGGCTCAGGGGTTTGGGGTGACAGGGGTGACGTGGCTGGCGGGGACCGGGGGGGCTGGCGGGGTCCATGGGGGCTGGCGGGGACCGGGGGGGGCTGGCGGGGGGGGGCTGGGGGCTGGCAGGAGCCATGCGGGACCTCGGGGACCCCCCAGGCCTCGCGGGGGGCCGGGAGATCCCTGCTCCCCCCTGCCCAAATCCCCCCCCCCCAGCACTGCCCGTGTGGGGCCAGGGCCACCGGAGCGAGGCCACGGGGAGCCACCGAGGGCGTGGGGGGGGGTCCCGGAGCCGGCCTGGCACCGTGGGTGGGCAGGATCGGGCCCTGCAGCGCAGGGTGGGCGCAGCACCCCCCACCCCGCGCCCCCCCAGCCCAGCCCCGCTCCGGAGCTGGCAGGACAGGTTCTGCCTGGTCCCTGCCTGTCCCCGTGGGCCCCCTGCCCGTCCCCTCCGCGGGAGGCCTCGCCGCGGGGGGCTGGGGTGTCCCCCCACGGTGCGGGGACACCCGTGTCCCCCCCCGCCGTGTCTCCCCCAGGCTGGCCGGTGGCCAGGCGCTGGCAGCCAGCGTTCCGGCAGGGATCCGGCCAGGCCGCGGCATCGCCCGGCTGCTTGGCGTGGGCAGTGGGCCACCATCCGGAGCTGGGGGGCACGAAGGGATCCCCGCCCTCCGCCGTGGCCCCCTGCCACCCCCTGTGGCCCCCTGCCACCCCCGGAGCCCCCCCCACCGCTGCCAAGCAGCTGGAGGGGTCCCCAAAACCGTGCTGGCGGCAGTCCCTGCCTGCATGTGGCGGGGGACAGAGGTGTCCCCGGGGTGCCCCCCATCTGGGGGGGGCTTTGGGACGGGGGGAGCGGGGTGACGTTGGCGCCCGGTGAAGGGGCGCCGGTGGCCCGAAGGCAAGCAAGGCCGGGCCCACCGAACCACCCTGTCACCGCCGCATGTCCCCACCGGGGCCACCGCCGCCGTGGGTGGCATCCAAGCCCCCCCTGCACGCACCCCCCTAAAACCCACTTCAGCCCATTTTTTTGGGGGGGGGGCAGAGACATCGGGGTTCACCCCCCAACCCCCATTTTTGGGGGAAAAAAAATGAAAAAAACAAGGAATAAAGGATGAAAACGTGGTGGCAGCTGCGGCCCGGGGAGGAGGAGGAGGTCACTGCTGGGGACGCAGCAGCTCCCCCCGCAAAAAAAACCCTAAAACACGGGGGGGGGGATTTCAGCGCCCCCGGCGTGGGACAGCGCCGCCCCCCCCCGTGTCCCCCCATTCTGCGGCGGGGCTGTTGGGGGGGGACACAGCAGCTCCCCCCCCCCTCCCCGGGTGGGGCGTGCCCTTGGCCACCCGCGTGGGCCAGCGTCCCCCCGCCCCCGCGGGCCCCGGGGAGGGAGTTCCCCCCCCCGGGGCGGGCTGCAGCATCCGGGCCGGCCCCGCCACATCCTGCCGCCGGAAGGAGCCGCGGCCCCGCCGCCCCGGGACAACCCCCCCCTCCCTTCCCCGTCACCCCCCCCCCGGGGTGACGTCATGCAGGGAGGCCCCCGCCAGGCGTGACGCCAGCCGCGCTCTGTGACGTCACGCGGCGGGCGCCGTTCCTGCGGGGAGGGGGATCCCCCCCCTCCCCGGTGTGACCCCCCACCCCACCCCGCCGCCGTCCCCGGCCGCTCCGGTGGGCGCCGCCCCCCCCCCACCCCCGCCACGTCCCCGGAGGGGGCGACACACGGACACACCCGGAGGGGGGGGACACACGGACACACCCGGGGGGGGGGCACCGGCTCTGCCGCAGCGCCGGGGTGACCTTGGGGGGGGGGGATGTCCCCGCGTGTCCATGCGTGTCCCCCCCACGGGGCGGGGTGTCCCCCCCCCTCCCCTCCGCCGTGCCCCCCGGTGCCCCCCGCGGCGGGGAGGGGCCGGCCCCGGCCCCCGCCCAACTCCCGCCCGCAGCCGGGGCCGGGCCGGTCGGTGCGGGGCGGCCATAAATCACGGCGGGCAGAGCCCCCGCCCCGCCGCCGCCGCCCTCCGCCGCCGCCGCCGCCGCCACCCCGGGGGGGGGGGGGACCGGGGGGGGCAGGCAGAGCCCCGCCGCTGCCGCCGCCCCCAGCCCCTGCAGATGTGGCGGAGCGGCCCGGCGGCCCGGCAGCGGGGGGGCCCGCTCCGCCAAGCCCCGCTCCCCGCCTCGCTCCCCGCCCGCCGCCGGCGCTGAGCCCCCGCCGCAGGTACGATCGTGCACCGGGGCCCGGCGCTTTGTCGCGCCGCCGCGCCCGCGGGGAGCGGGGGGGGAGAGGAGGAGGAGGAGGAGGGGGTGGTGGTGATGATGATGATGATGGTGGTGGTGGTGGTGGTGGTGATGCCGTCGCCACCGGGGGTGGGGGGGACACCCGGCGGCCGCCGGGACCCTGCCCCCAGGGGAGCGGGGGTCCCTGGCCGGGCACCTGCAGCCCCCCCGCCGTGGGGGGGGGCTGGGGGGGGACACGGGGACGTGGCCCCGCTGCAGCCCCGGGGCACCGGGGGGGGTGAGGGGGAAGGCGGCGGGAGTCCGGGGGGGGGGGTGTGTGCAAAGAGGGGGACCCCCCGCTGCCCACTGGTGACAGGGGGGTGGGTGGCCATCACCCACTGTCCCCCCGCGCCCAGGGCGGGTGTCCTGACCTTGGCTGCGGGGTGGGGGCTGCGGCGGGGACGTGCTCGGTGGCTTTGCCCCGGTCACGGCCACCCCCGGGGACCCACCCGTGTCCCTGCTGTGTCGGGAGGGCGAAGGGGTCCCCGTCACCAGGGGCTGCCGGTCCCGCGACCTCGTGGGGCGGAGGTGTGGGGTGGCTGAGTGAGGGTACGCCAGCACGGGGGGGTTTGGGGGACCCGGCTGGGGTGACCCCCCACCCTGAGGCACCAGTAGCGGGGGCCAAGGGCTGCCACCGATTGTCCCCAATGTCCCCAAGCGCTGCTGCGGGGGCTCGTCCTCTGCCCGGCGTGGAGAAACCCCTCTGCAAGTGGCCACCTCCCCTTCCCTCTGCCTTTGTGTCACCCTGCTGTGACCACATCCCCCCCACCCGGGGTCCCCCTGTCCCCCCAACCCGGGCCTGCCCAAAGGTCTGATCCGCCAGGCGATTGGGGACCTGTCCCCGTGCGGTCCGGCCGTGTCCCCGCGCGGAGGTGACAGGGTGTGTGACGCTGGTGGCACCGCTGTGGGGCTGCTCCCCGGGGAGTGGGCTGGTCTCAGCCCCCCGCCGGGGTCCCCACGGCCGCCACGTGCCTGGGAAGGGGGGACCGCGGCACCGGCCTCGGCTCGGGGACCAGGGGACAGAGCCACGGCCGCTCCTGGGGACACCTTTGGGGGCTGCCATCAGCATGGGTGGTGGGTGCTGGGGGGGGAACGGTGACAAGCTGGAGCCACCAGCAGGACGTGGCCCCCCAGCCCCGGCGGGCACCGGTGGGCTCCGGTGGGGAGCGGCAGTGCCAGTGCCACCCGCGGTGGGGTGGCGGGTCCCGCGGCGGCCGTGTCCTGCCAGCGGCTGTGGGGACGGTGACCCGGGCAGCGGCATTGGCGCAGACCCAGGCAGCAGGGCCGGATCCTGCAAACCCACCCACGCCACCCCGGCATGGGGGGCTCCCGGCGCTGCCCGACCTTCGCGGCGGTGCCAGCCTGCCGCTGCCAGCCCTGCCAAGTGCCGGCAGAGCCGTGCCGCCGCGGCGAGGGGGGGGCCGAGCCCTGCCTGCCTGCCCGCAGCGCTGGCATCGCTCCCGGCTCGCCAAGCCCTGGGGTCACCGTCCCCGCTTGGGGCGACACCGGCCCGGTGTTGGCATCCATCGCCGCCGCCATCCCCGAGCCCACCGCGCCGCCGGGAAGTCTCTGCCCCGTGGCCGCCCGCGCTATTCCTGGCGGGTTTTGTGCCGCAGCTGGGGCCGAGGAGGGGGGACGCCCCGGCCATGCCAGCAGCGGGGTGGCCCGGAGACCTGGCACCCCGCCGGCTGCACCAGGGTCACCCCAGGTCCCCCGGCCATGCTGGCTGGCCGGGCAGCGTGGGGGGCCTGGGGGACCCCAGCCTGGTCGGTGGAGCCGAGGGGGCTCCCCCCACGCCCGGGCTCCGTCCCAGCGGTGTCCGCCCGGACTGGGAAGCCCCTGGGCCCAGCACCGCGCCGGACTGGTTTGAACTGGCGCGGCGGGGGGGACTCGCTGGGCGGCCGGAGGGGAAGCTGGGCTGTGGCTGGGCTGGCAGCGCCTGGCGCAGGCAGGAGAGGCCTTGGGGGGGGGGGGAAAAAGCAGGCAGGGGCCTCGTGCGGGGGCCGCAGGTGCTGGGGCGTCCGGCCAAGCCACCACGGGGCTTGTCCCCGTCCCCATCCCGGCGGGGCCCCGCGACGCCCCGGTGCTGAGCGGGGCTGGTTCCCAGCAGCGCCGGCGGCGGCGAGGCCGCGCGGTTTGGCAGCTGCCTGCTTGCCCGCCCGCGGCCGCGCTGGGAGCCGTGGCGTCAGCGGCTGGAGGCCCCTTTCCCACCCACCCCGCCCGGGGCTGGCCGTGGCCCCCCACCCGGCACCGCCCATCCCGGGACCCCCCAAACTCCGTCCCTTGGGGACGTGGGGACACGGCCGCCGTGGTGGAACCAGCCCCGACGCCTTGCCCGGCCCCCCCTGCAGGACCCCCATCTCTGGGGGCTCTGGGGGGCTGCCGGGGCCCTGTCCCGCTTCCTGGGCTGGGGTCCTGCTCCGACACCCCAGCTGTGCGGTGCTGCAATCCGTCCGTCCGTCTGTCCTCGAGCTGTGCCGCCATGCTGTGGGGCACATGGGGGGTGGCTGGAGCCCGAGAACCACGGGGGGCTCAGGGTGGGGACCCCTTATGGGGCAGGGACCCTGCTGTGGGGCGCAGGGTGAGGCCCCCCTGGAGGGCAGGGACCCTGCTGTGGGGCAGGCCCCATGGCCGTGGGGGGCTCAGGAGGGCGGCTCTGCCACAAGGGCTGGGCCCCTGCTATGGGGGGCAGCTCCTCCCGCCATGGCAGCTTGGGCCAGGGACCCCCTCCATGGGGCCAACCCCACAGCCGGGACGGGGGCCACCGCTGCTGTGCGTGGGGGTGCAAGCGGGGGGTCCCCAGCCCCGCCGGCCAGGCCCCACGCCCCCCCGCGGCTCCTCCGCATTCCTCAGCGTCTGAGCCGGGCTGGACCCCCGCCAGCGCAGGGGGGCCCCGCCGGCGGGGCAGGGCGGGGGCCGGGGCCCCCCGGGGCGGGGTGGGGTGGGGATGAAGGGGGGGGGGCCCCCCGCTGCCACGTGTGCTGGGTGCGCCGTGCCCCCCAACACGGCCTCTCGGGTGCCCCCAGCCTGCCCTGGGCGATGCGGGTGGCCGGGGGGGGGCACGGCGGGGGGGACCGGATCAGCGCTGCCGTGGGTTGGGCTTGGGTGCTCACTCCTGCACCGAGCTGCCCGTTCTCAGCCGCCCGCCAGATGTGGTGGTGGCTGAGCCATGGGGGTGGCAGTTTTGGGGGGGGGTGGCCTGGCACTGCGGAGCTGTCACCCTGAGGACAGTGGCATGGGGGGATCGGGGTCCCCCACCATGTCCTGGGAAGCAGGGGGTTCTTGCAGGCAGCAGTCGCGCCATGCCGTGCCGCGCCATGCCGCGCTGTGCCGTGCCGTGCCGCAGGCGGCCCCTGCCCGGCCCCGGCAGGCAGCGGTGTTGGCCGGCGGGGAAGGGGCCCCGGCGGGGGAGGAAGCTCTGCCGCCTCCGGGGCTGGGGCCAGCGGGCTCGGCTGCCCGGGTCACTGCTGGGCTGGTGGCCGCCACCGCCCTCCTCTGCTGCTGGGAAAGGCCTCGCTGGGGCAGGCCCGCAGGGACGGACAGACAGACTGACGGACAAGGGGGGCAGAACAGGGACATTGCAGCTCCAGGGCCGCGGGTGCCCGGGGGATTTGGCAATCCCAGGCAAGGTTTGGTAATGGGCCAAGGGGCTGTGCTGGCCCTGGGGCTTGGTGACACGGAGGGGACACCGAGGGGCCGGTGGGGGGGGCCCCCGGTGCCGTGCCCTGCCCTTTGCCCGCCGCGGGAGGGGGCCGCGGCAGGGTGGCCGGAAGGGACGGCACGGTCCCCGTGCCAGCGCCGTGGCCGCCAGCACCCACTCGGCCTCCGGCCCAGAGCAGAGACGGGCATTGCCACCTACGGGACCGGGCTGGGGCGATGCTTCGGGTGGCACCGGTGCCCCCCATCCCCGCGGTGACCCTCACGTGTCCCCCGCAGCGCCCGCCCTGGCACCATGCATTCGCTGGAGGAGCCGCTGGACCTCAAGCTGAGCATCTCCAAGCTGCGAGCCGCCCGGGAGAAGCGGGGTCCCCCCGGTCCCCGACCCCGCGGTCCCCAGCGCCTGGACGCCCCGCCGGCCGGGGATGGCCGAGGAGGGAGCCGGGGGGGTCGCCGTGCCGTGCCGGCCTCGCCGTCCCCCGGCCTCCTGGCACACTCCAGGCTGGTGGAGCCGCGGGACGGGCACTTCCCCGCTGTGCCGGTGGTGGACCTCAGCCTCTCGCCCCGCTCCGGTGGGGAGTCTCCGGCCGGCAGCACCTCGCTCTCCCCCGAGCGCCAGGGCAGCGGGGACCTGCCCGGACCCCTCACCCCCCACGTAAGTACGGCTGTGTCCCCCCGCACCGAGGTGTCCCCAGCGGTGGGGACTGTGCCTGGGACGGGTGCTCCCGACCTCGGCGGCGTGCCCGGTGCTGCCGGTGACACAGCCCCGCTGCAGTGTGTACACACACCCCGGGGTCAATGTCCTGCCTGGGCCCCCCATGCCCCCCGATCCCAGTTGCATCCCTGGGGGGGGTGGTCTTTGGGGGGCAATGGGGGTCTCTGGGGGTCTCCATCTGGCTCGGCCCCATCCCCCACCGCCCTCCCTGGCCTCTGCTCCAGGATTTCCAGTCCCTGCGCTACATCGACGGCCTCCCCAGCTCCTTCCAGTTCTTCCTGCCACTGGGAGCGGGGGGGGCCCTGCACCTGCCCCCCGCCGCCTTCCTACCCCCCAGCAAGGAGAAACGTCTCCCCCCCGAGCTGCCCCTGCCCAAGCAGCTCGTCTGTCGCTGGTCCAAGGTCAGCAGGGAGGGCTGGGGGGGGCAATGGGGGGGCTGGAGGGGCTGGGGGGGGTTAAGGGGCTGGGGGGTGAGAGGGAGGGGTTATGGGGCTGGGGGGGTCCATGCAGATGCTTTACGGGGCTGGGGGTGGCCATAGGGGGGGCTGGGAGACCACGCAGGGGAATTGCGAGGATGGGGGGGGGCCACATAGGGCTATTTTGGGGCTGGAAGGCCAGGGCAGAGCTCTGTGGGGCTGGGGGGGGGCAAGTGGGGATAGCTGAGGGCTGGGAGGGGGTGATGGGGGCCATGTAGGGGGGCTGAGGGGGTGATAAAGGGCTGGGGGGGTGATAAAGGGCTGGGAGACCACGCAGGGGCACTGCGAGGATGGCGGGGGTGGGAATGGGGGGGGGATGTAGGGGCATTTTGGGGCTAGGGAGAGGACGTGGGGCTGGAAGGCCACAGCAGAGCTCTATGGGGCTTGTGGGGGGCAACGTGGGGCTGGAGGGGGGGTGATATGGGGTTGGGGGGGCATGCAAAGGGCCATTTCCATCTCCCCAGATGCTGGTGCTGATGTAGGTGGGGTACGGGGAGGAGCTGGGGGGGTGAGGGGCAGGGGCTGGCCCTGGTGGGGGTCCCGGCCCCCGCCATGCTCACCCCCCGCCTCCCACCTGCAGTGCAACCAGTTCTTTGACCTCCTGCAAGACCTGGTGGACCACGTCAATGACTTCCACGTCAAACCCGAGAAGGACGCGGGGTACTGCTGCCACTGGGAGGGCTGCGCCCGCCACGGCAGGGGCTTCAACGCCAGGTGGGTGGGTGGGGGTCTGGGGTCCCTGGGGGGCTGCTCGGGGTCGCTGTGGGGAGGCAGGAGCCCAGCACTGAGGGCTGTGCAGGTCTCCATCCATCCATCCCTCCAGTACGGGGTGCGAGGTCCCTGGGGGGCCTGGATGACTGCGCTGGCCTGGATGACTGCGCTGGCCTGGATGACTGCGCTGGCCTGGATGTCCCTGTCCCCGCACCCCGTAGCCAGGGCATGGGGACAATAAGATGCCCTGGGGGCTGGGGCCATCCCTGGTGACGTGTGTGTCCCCCCCCGGACCCTGGCAGGTACAAGATGCTGATCCACATTCGGACGCACACCAACGAGAAGCCGCATCGCTGCCCCACCTGCAACAAGAGCTTCTCCCGCCTGGAGAACCTGAAAATCCACAACCGCTCGCACACAGGTGGGTGCCGGCCACCGCGCTCGCCCGGGGGAGCGGGGAGGCTCAGGGGGGACACGGGGGGACCTGGCAGGGCCGGCCGTGCCCCTGGCAGACCCGGCGCTGTGCCATCCCGCAGGCGAGAAGCCCTACATCTGCCCCTACGAAGGCTGCAACAAGCGTTACTCCAACTCCAGCGACCGCTTCAAGCACACCCGCACCCACTACGTGGAGAAGCCCTACTCCTGCAAGATGCCGGGCTGCCACAAGCGCTACACCGACCCCAGCTCCCTCCGCAAGCACATCAAAGCCCACGGCCATTTCGTCTCTCCCGAGCACCCGGAGATGCTCAAGGTCCACCCGCCTCCCAAAACGCCCCTGGGTTCGGCGGAGGTGCCCTACGTTAACGGGGCGCAGCTTGTGATCCCCAGCCCCGCCGCCCTCTTCGCTCCCCCGGGGCTGCCGGCGTTGCCCATCCCTTTGGCGCCAGCACCGCTCGACCTCAGCGCTTTGGGCTGCGGGGCTGCCGGTGCCCTGCCAGCCCTGCCGGGCCCCGTCCTGCCCCTCAACGGCGGCCCCTTGAACTTGGCCAAGAGCCCGTTGCTGCCCTCGCCCTTCACGGCGGGGCTGGGGCTGCCTGTCATGTCGCTGCTGGCCGGCGGGGCCAAGGCCGAGGGGGAGAAGGGCAGCGGGGCCGAGGGGCGGCCGCCCAAGGCGGGCAAAGGGCCGGAGAGTCGGAAGGAGAGGTGCGAAAGGACGGAGCCGGGGCGGCCGCGGGCACCCCCCGAGAGCCTGGCGCTGCTGCCGGGGGCCGTGCTCGACCTCTCGGCCGGCGTCAGCTCGGGGGGCAGCCCCGAGGTGCTGCCGCCTGGCTGGGTGCTCATCCCCCCCGGCTCCCTGCTGCTCAAACCCGCCGCCGTCAATTGAGGGGTCCGACGATGCCCGGGGCCAGCCGCCGGCCTGGCGGGCAGATCCCGCTCCCCGGGGATGGGGGGGGTATCACCCCCTCCTCCCCCCAGCAGCCCCCCAGCCCCGGCGGGGCCTCGCTCGCGCTTTTAACCGTCACGAAAGAAGAACGGACTCTTCTGAGAAAAGCAATAATCCTTCGGTGGCCGGAGCCGGCCGTGACCCTGTGCCGGGGGCAGCCCCGGGGTTACGGGGGGGGGGGTCCCCCTGCTCCCCCCCAGCCTGGGCAGCTGGAGACGCCGCTATTTATTTCTCGACCAGCCCCCTGCTCCGACGGGGCCCCAGTTGGGCTCATCCACTGCCGCCGACTCGGCGTCTCCCTGCCCGAGGCCTCGGCACCGCCGGTGCCGGCGTGGGGGGCCGCAGCCTCCCACCGTGGGGACAGCAGGGTGACAACGTGGGGACCAACCACCCCTGCAGCCCCAAGCTGTGCCCGGCTGTGCCGTCCGACCCCACCTGGCCGGCACGGCTGTGGGCAGCACCGTGGCCACGGCACCTCGGCGCGGTGCCTGCCGTGCCAGGCCCAGCTGGCTGGGCACACGCCGGCCCGGTGCCCGCCCGCATCCCTCTGGCCACCCTCGTCCCCCCGCCGCCTCCCCGGCCCTCCCCGTGACAAGGCACACGGCCGCGTGTGCCGCTCGCCGCGCCGGCTCCGCGCCGGGGCAGAGCCACCCTGTTTAGCTACGTTCATACCTAACCATGTACCGCAAGCGCATGCAGGCAGCAGGCAGCGCGGGCAGGACTCCAGGTGCCGGCAGGGCTGCTGCCGGCGGCATGTTGGCACCGGATGGCGGGGCACCCGCTCCCCGGGACGCATTGGCCCTCTGGCGAGGTTGCCCGATGAGCCCCCCCGGGCCACCGGGCAGCGGCGTGGCGGGCAGGACGCTGCCGCAGTGCCAGGAGCAGGCAGCGTGTGCAGGCAGAGCCCCCCCGGCACACGCAGGGGGTCCTGCTGCCGCCCACGGCTTTCTCCGAACCGGGGCGTGGGGTCTCCCCAATCCTGCCCCCCTCCCTGCTGGAAGGAGCCCCCCGGCCACGCGCGCCCCGCGGGGAGCCGGTCTCCCTGCCCTCACCCTCCTGGGGCCGGGGCGCGGCGGCCACCCGGCGCTGCCACAGCCCCGGCATGGCCGCGGGCCATCGACCAGGCCGCCCCGGCCGGTGTACGGTGTACGTCTCCTCGCTCCTTCGTCGGTTTGTTGTTGCACATTCCAGGACATCAGTATTTTAACGGTCTCGAAGTGCCTTTCTATCGTAGTTTCTGGGTTGTTTTTATTTTCCTCCTGTTGGGCTCCATCGCTGTTAGCATAGCGTTTAAGGACTGCAGAAGTAAGAGATAAGCTAACGACTATAACACTATATTCCTCCAGGGGAGAGGAAGTTTATTAAGAAAACAATAAAGTGCAGTTGAAGTAAGTTCCTGTTTCAGTCCGCGATGGTGGCGAGGGCCATGCTGAGCCCGAGGTGGGGACAAAGCCAGGGGACGGAGGGGTGCTGGGTGGGATCTGGGGGCACGGCTGGCTCTGCCTGACCCCCCGGCGGGTCCCCAGGCTCCTGGTCGGGCAGCCCTGGTGCTGGTGAAGCCTGGCCAGGGTCTGCGGGATGAGCCACAGGTGGGGACAGCTCAGCGTGTCCCCCCCACGGCCCCTCGCTCCAACCCGGCTGCCCGCCCGCAGTGGGAGAAAGGTAACGGTGTTCCCGGCGTTCCCGGCGTTCCCGTGGTACGGAGCCAGAGGTATCCATGCGCTCGGGCCAAGAGCATCCGAACCCACCACAAAAATAGCTCCTGCAGCCTCCCCGGGTGCCATTTGAGCCCTGGCAGCCCTCGGTGCCCCGGGGACACCCCTTCTTCCCCAGCCGCCTCCCTCCTCCTCCTCCCCAGGGCAAATCCCAGCCCCGCCAGCCGCTCGCGGGGGCTGATCCCCGCCGGGGCAGAGGTGGGGAAGTCCCCTCTTCCTCCCCAGGGCGCAGAGCAGCCAGGCCAGGCGCTGGAGGACATGGTATTTATTGGCTACCTATAAGTTAAGGGTGAGGGACACGGGGCGTGGGGACAGCGGGAGTCACGTCTCGGCTTTCCACCCCTTCTCTTTCTCGTCCTTGGCCTGGATGCGGAGCTCCTCGTCCAGCCGCTCCTTGGCTCTCACCACCTGCAGGACACGGGGATGGGGTGACAGGGTGACATGGAGGGACGGGGCTGTCCCCTCCCCGCCTCATCCGTGGTGATGCTCAGGCTCTGCTCTCTCCCGAATCCCAGGCAGGGGAAGGTGCTGGGGGCCAGCGCAGCTCCCCCTCCTCTCCTCCCTTTGCTCACCTTGGACTGCAGGTAGAAGGAGCCTCCCACCGATTTGTCGTTCACCTTGAACAAGTGGTCGTAGTTCTGCCAAAGAGAAGTTCCCCGTCAGATTCATCTCCTCCGCCCTCCCCAGCCCTGCACCCCGGCAGCCTCCCGCTCCCCGCGGAGGTGCTGGAGGTGACAAGCGCGATTTTGGGGACACAGCTGGCTCTGTGTGACCCCCACGCTCCTGGTCAGGCACCTCTGGGGAGCCCAGGGCCCCTTCCCCGAGCAGCACCGCCAGGCACACACAGGGGCCGAACCTGGCGGGCTGCTAACGCCCGCGAGCTGCTGGCACGCTCCTCCAGCTGCGGCAGGAAAACCTCATACTGGGATTAACTGGGGCCAGGACAGCAGCCACGCTCCCTCCGGGGACCAGCCGTCAGCCCTACGCCAGGCAGCGGCCGCAGGGAGGGCAGGGCTCTCTCCCCAGTTCTGAGGGAGCCTTTACCTTCTGGATCTCCTCCGGGTTGAGGTTTGAGACGTTGAGGATCTGCTGGGCTTCCTGGAGGCTGATGCCGATGATCCTGGAGGCCGCGGCGGACTGGGGCCTCTCCGAGCGCCCTCGCGCGTCTGCCGCCGCTCGGCTCGCTGCCCGGAGACACCCAGAGTGTGAGTCCCCGCAACACAGCCCCCCCGGGGACCCCCCAGGCCTCAGGCGGGGGCTGGGTGACAAAGCCCGTGGGCTCCGAGGTGCTCAGATCCCAGTTCCACCCCTCTGCCCTCCTCACGCTGCCTCCAGCCCATGGGGGTCACCCAGACAAGCTCCCCGTGGCAAGAACTGGGGGGGGGACACCTCTCGTTTCCTCTCGGTGCCCACAGCGAGGCAGGCTGCGGGCAGGCAGAAGCAGGCAGGGCAGGGTCCCAGGGGACCACCCTGCTCTGCCCTTTGGGGCTGCCGGGATGTCTCGGAGCCCGGCAGCGGCGCCGGGTCCGCACTGGTGCCTGGGATGGCTGCTGGGAGCTCAAACACCATTAGGCTGCCACCAGGATGCGGGCACTGACTGTCACCCTGCGACGGGGGGATGGCAGGGTGCCCTGGGGAAGGGGATGGGGAAGGGGGGGTACGGCCGTGCCTCGGGCTGGGCTGTGGGGATGCCGTGTGGTGCCCAGCGCCGTGGGATGGCAGCTCGGCTCCTACCTGCGAACTCCTGGCGCAGCGCCCGCATGAAGGCCCGTCCGACCACCTGGGCCCCCACCAGGATGATCTGCGCCAGGTACTTGGCCTGCGGGGACACCCTGCTGTCACAGCTGCCACCAGGCCCCGTCCCCAGCCGGGCCCTGTGCCCTGTCCCCTCTCCCCGAGCCCTCCCTGGCCCCGGCCCCATCCTCCCGGGGCCCTGCCCTGTGCCCCCTCGGGCTCCTGTCCCCCCCCCTCGGCCCTGTTCCCTCTCTCCAGGCCCTGTCCCCGGCTTCCTCGCACCTCCCCGGGCCCTGCCGTGTCCCCGGGCCCTGCTCAGCATCATCCCCCGCCTCCCCGGGCCCTGTCCCGCCGTCCCCGGGCCCTGCCCAGCCCGGTCCCCTGCTCCTTGGGCCATATCTCCCCTCCCCGGGCCACGTCCCCCCTCCCCGGGCCACGTCCCGCCGTCCCCGGGCCCTGCCCAGCCCGGTGCCCCGCTCCCCGGGCCATGTCCCCCCCACCCCGGGCCATGTCCCTCCCTCCCCGGGCCCGGGCCCGGTCCCCCCTTCCTCGGGCCCTGGTCCCCGCCTCCCCGGGCCCCGCTCCCGGCCCGGCCCCGCCGCCTCTTACCATGGCCCCGCCGCCGCTTCCGCCCCCGGCGGTCACGGGGTCAAGGAGCGAAGGTCGCAGAGACCACCGAGATAGCGGCAACGCGGGACAGAGCGCCGCCTCCACCGGGGCACAGCGCCCCCCTGGCGGCCGCGCCGCCCCGGAGGTCCCGCCGGTAGCTGCGCATGCGCAGAGGGCGGGCGAGGCCTAGGCCGCGGCCTACCCCCGGGCCGGTCCCGTCTGTCCCCGTCCCGGTCCCCGGTTCCCCTCCCCCCGGCCCGCAGTCACGGCAGGAGACGGGTGGTGGTGCAGCGGCTTTAATAGCGGGGCCTGCCCGCGGTGGGCATGGGGTCCAACGCCGCCGCCCGGTCCGCTGCGGGGCGCGGCCCTCGGCCCTGCCGCGCCTCCCCTCAGCCGGGCCGGGCCCCGCCGCGCCCGCCCCCCCCTTTTCTCCTCTTCCTCCTCTTCATCCTCCCCGCCGGGCCCGGGCGGGTGCGGGGGTCCCCGGCGTGGTCCTCGGGGTGCCGGGGTCCGGCCTAGTCCTGCGGGAGGCCCGGTGGGGGTAAGGGAGGTGGCCCCGGCCCCGGGGGTCATCGTGTCCCGGCCCCCCCCCCCCAGCCCCAGCACCTACCCACTCGTCCTCGTCCACCCCCTCGAAGGAGTCCTGAGGCAGCGGGTCATCCCGATTGCCCAGCCGGGCCACCATGGCGCTCAGGAGCTGCAAGGAGGAAGGGCAGAGCCATAAGGCCTGGGGCATCGCCCGCAGCCCGGGCCCCCCGCGGCAGGGCGGTGGTCCCGGGGTGCCCCAGCACCCACCTCCTCCTTCTTCTGCTCGTCAGACTTCTCCTCCAGGTAGACGGACGCAGGGACGAACTTGCGCGCCGGAGCCTCCTTCGGGGCCTCGCTCACTGGGAGAGCGGCGGCGTTGTGGGGCAGGAGGGCTTTGCCCCGTGGCTGACCCGCACCCACGCACCCCACGGCCGTCCCCGTGGGCCTGGGGCCCTCGCCCCTACCCCTCCACACCCACCTGGCGTCATGTCGGCCGGCCGCAGGCTGGCGCGACGCTGCTGCCCGTCCTGCCCTGCCAGCCACGCGCTGCCGCCGAGGGCCGGCTCCCACCACACACGGGTCGGCGGGTAGATATCGTCCTGGAAATACTCCTTCTGTGGGGGCAAGGGGCACTGAGGGGGGGTCCCCCACCTCCTACATCCCCCCCAAACGTGGCTGGGTCCCCGCCGCCTACCTTGACGCGTGGCACGTGGAAAGCCACCGGTTCGAGGGTGCTCTGCCCCAGGCGCAGCGCCCGGGCGAACTCCACCTCCCGCACCTCGCACGCCGTTTTGGGCAAGAAGACGAAGCCCTGATGGGGCGGAGGCGTGAGCGGGGCCTGCCGCGGGTCTGGCAGCGCAGGCAGGGGGGTCAGGGACAGGCAGCGTGGCCCCGGCAGGCCCCCCCCTTTACCTTGTGGGGTTCATTGGAGGTGAAGCTGTTGCACTCGAGGAAATAGGGGGGCTCGGGTGTCACTTCATAGAGGAAGACTCTGGTGTCACCCTGGGGATGGAGCGAGATGGGGGCTGGCAGGGGGTGCACGGAGGGTCCCTCAGCACTGTTGGGGTGCTGCAGGCAGGTACCCCCCCCAGTTTTTTTAAGGGGGGCAAACCCTCACCTTGCCGGTGAGGAAGACAACACTGGTGTCCTCATCATAGAAGGGCAGGAGGGTGGAAGGGGCCACGTCGAGGCCGAGCACGGACAAGGGTCCCTCGGGCAGAGCCTGCGCCCGGTAGAGGAGGATCCTCCTCTCGCTGCGGCTGCGGGGAGGTGACAATATGAGGGGGAGGGGGCACGGTGTCCCTTGGGGACCCCTGCCCTGGCGCGTGTCCCCCTCTTTACCTATCGAAGCCAGACACCAGGAGATAGTCGCCACCGCAAACCCAAACCAGGCGCGCTCCACGGCTCCCCTCGGGACCCGGACCCTCCTGTGTGGGGTGAAGGTCACCCTGCCTGCTCGGAGAGAGCTGGGGGTGCGGGCAGGTGCCCGCGGCGGGGGGAACCCCCGCCGCGGGCACCTGCCCGCACCCCCAGCTCTCCATCCCGTCCCCAGCACCGCAATCGTACCTGTTGAGGCTGAGGGCTGCGCCGGGGTTCGTAGAGCCGTAACCGGCTGTCTTTGCTCACTGTCGCCAGCTTCTTCCCATCAGGGCTCCAAGCCAGGCTGAAGATCTGGGGAGACAGATGGGGTGTCCCCCTCGTGTCCCCTGCCTGGCCAAACGCGTCCCTCGGGTGTCCCCAAGTGTGTCATCCCTTACCTGATCAGTGTGTCCCCGCAGGCACAAGGCTTCCCGCCCGGCGCTCAACTCCCAGATCCTCACCGTCATGTCGTAGGAGGAGGAGACCAGGAGATCGGATGCCACGGGGTGGAAGCGGATGGAGTAGATCTTCTCCGTGTGACCTGGTAAGGGTGAGTTGTGCGTGGCCGTCCCCATCTGCGCCGAGATGGGGACACCGCCGGGGTGGCTTGTCCCCAATGTGGGCTGCTCGCGTGCCTCCCTGCACGCCCCTCACCTCGGAGAACGGCTTCGGGCTCCCGCAGCGTCTCCTGCAGCCCTCCCTCGGGGATCCGCCACAGCCGGATCTTGGCGTCTTCACCCGCTGTGGCACCGAAATGGATGGGCAGTGGTTAAGCCAGTGATCTGGCGTGCCCGGTGCCGGGGAATAGCCCGGTGCCCTGCCCCGGGGATGGCGTGCGTACCGACAGCGAGGCGCCGCGGGTCGAAGGGGTCCCAGGAGAGGTCGGCCACCGCCGCGCCGTTCTGGATGGTGGGCACGGCTGCGTCAGGGAGGCGGCCCGGCTTGGAGAGCTGGAGGAGAGAGCCAGGGGGTCACCCGCGCTGCGCCCACCAGCGCCGTGCCGGCTGCTGTGCCGCGCCGGGGGTACCTCAAGGACGGCGATCTGGCCGCCGGCGGAGAGCAGGGGGAGGGCGACACGCTGGCGGTTGGCGCAGAAGCCGTCGCACTCGCCCGGCGTGGTGAGGCTGAGCCCCCGCAGGTTGGTGAGGTGGGTGTCGCGGTGCAGCACCCTGCCCTGCGCGTGTCGGAAGCGGGAGCTGGGCCCTGGCGCAGGTGGGGGACGGGTGAGCGCCCCGGGTGTCCCCACCCCGGCACAGACCCAGCCGGGGGGGACACCGAGCCTGCCCCACCACCTGCTCACCCAAAATGCTCTGCAGAGACTTCTGGCTGGGGCTGCTGGCGAAGCCGCTGGAGGGGCCGGTGCTGGCCGAGAGGGAGGTGGCGGCGCTGCTCGGTGAGGCCAGTGAGGACGGCGAGGAGTAGCCGCTGCCCTCCTATGGGAGAGAGAGCGGGTGGGCAGGGGGAACTGGTGGGACGAGAGCAGCGGGGACCCCCCGACCCCTTGGCACCGCGGTGTGCTCCCTGGCGCCCCATGCTCACGCTCCGGTCGGCGTCGGTGGAGCTGGTGTCGGCTGCCTGTAGCTGGGTGCTGGCGATGACAGAGGAGCTGAAGGTCTCCGTGGGTCTCCGCGCAGGGTGCAGGCTCACCCTCCTCACCTGCTGGCGGGCAGAGCGGTGGGCAGGAGGCGGTGGCAGCCCCGGGCGATGCCGCCGGCTGGGACACCCCCTTGGGTGACACTGACCTGCTGGCTGTCCCCTGCCCACCAGGCCTGGGCACCGGTGGCTGGCAGCGTCCCGGTGCAGTCGGGGAACAGATCCTCATGGAAGTCCTGGACGGACTGCAGGAGAGGGAACGGGGCAAGGTGGGTGTCCCCAAAACCCTGCAGCCCCCCGTCCTGCTGCCAGCTGGCACCGCCTGGCCTGGGGCACCCCTGGGCACCCCCTGGCACCCCCAGGGACCCCTGGGCACCCCTGGCACCCCAGCCCCTCCGGCCACGGAGCCCCGTCCCCACGAGCTGCGCGCCGAAGCCTGTAGGTGTCAGACACCGCCCGGCGCTGGGCTGCCTCGCGCACCCCTGAACGCAGCCAGCCTCCGAAACAGCACCCAGCTCCCAGCGTCACGGCTTGCAGCACCCAGCACCCAGCATTCAGGATCTGGCACCCAGGATCCTCCCTCCAGCACCCAGACTCTGCTACCCAGCACCCAAATTTCAAATGCTTTAAAGCGGCTTTAAGCACCCAGCATTCAGGATCTGGCACCCAGCACCCACTGCACAACAGCACCCAGCAGGTAGCACCCAGCTTTCAGGATCCACTTTCCAGCACCCAGCATCTTGCACGCAGCACCCAGCTTCCCAAATCCAGTACCCAGCAAACCCAGCCTCCGTTACCCACCCAGATTTCAGCACCCAGAACCCAGCACCCCCCCTCCTGCTCCATTACCCGCCATCAGCACCCCGGTTTCAGCCTCCAGCACCCAGGTTTCCCTCCTCTCCCGCTCCCCTCAGGCTGGGGACCGGGGTCCCCCTGCACCCGGGCACTCTTTATCCCCCAGCGCTGTTGAGGTGGCACCCATGAGATGTCACCAGGCACCCGTGACGCAGTGCCCCCCTTACCTTGCGTGGCACCACGTAGCTGACGGGGACGAGGGCGGTGTCGGTGAGCTGCAGGACGCGGAGCACCTCGCAGGCCATGACGTCTAGGGCCAGGCGCGGCACGGCGGCCAGGCCGCGCGTGCTGCCCTCCGTCCGGCACTGGGTCACTGGGGGACGGGCAGGGCAGGCGTGGAGCAGGCAGCAGCGAGGCCCCCGGGGCTGCTGGCAGCCCGGCAGCGCGGGACGTATCCTGCTTACCTTGGGTGAGCGCCGGCTGCGCGGGTGCCACCTCGAAGCAGTACAGGAGGTTTTCTCCCTGGAAGAGAGGCGGAGGGGACAGGGCATGAGGGGGTGTGGGGAGCACCCCACCGCACCCACATGCACCCCCGCGGCCGCGGGACCTCACCTTCCCCGCCAACACCAGCAGCCCCGTGTCGGCGTCGTACAGCGGGACGGCCGCCCTGCAAGGGAAGGAGGGTGCTGAGCCGGGGCCACCCATCGGCGCAACACCCTGAGGGCCACGGGGCCAGATCCTGCACCTTCCCCCACTGCCGCACACCCCGAATCCCATCCTGGGGAAGCGTGGGGCAGGATCAGGCCCTGCCTATGGCAGCGCCGGTGCCGGGGGGGTGCGCTCAGCGTGCCAGGCTGCTCCCCTGACTTACAGCTCCCCACGGCACGACCCTCACCGTCCCACCCCACGGTGATGGGTTTGTGGCGGGACGGCACCACCGGCACCACCGGTTGCTTCCAGCCCCGGCTGCGTGGTGCCCGCCGCGAAGCCGCGCCCAGCCGCGGGGCATCCTGCTCCCAGCCCTGTGCCCTGCGCCCAGCGACGGCACCCGGCCCCGCTCAGGGAAGCCACCGGCACCCGCAGGGGAGCCCCTGGGCTGGCTGGGCCGGCTCGGCCAGTTCGGGGCGGGCGCGTGGCACACCCCGGCACGCCGCCCGCCTCGCCCGGCACCTGCCATGCCAGCCAGCCCCGGGAGCACCCCGTGGCCGGGGCTGTGCCAGCTGGAGCGTGTCCCTGCTCCTCGTCCCGCGCCCTGGCCCAGCCTGTGGCCGGCGGGTGCTTGGTGGCCGGAGGGGACCATGGCTGGGGGGACGCTCGGTGGCCGGAGGGGACGATGACCAAAGGGATGCTCGGTGGCCAGGGGGGAGCACAACCAGGGCAGCACTCGGTGGCTGGAGGGGACAGTGGTGACGAGGAGCACGGAGCCACCTCGCTGCCTTCCCTCGGCAGGGGCGGAGGAGCGAGCTCCGCAGGCCGCTCTGCGCGGAACAAAGGGACAATCTGTTACTTTCGGGTTGACATTTCTGTGGCTGTGCCGAGGGCAGGGAGCCATGCCGTGCTGGTGTTTTACGCCGAACGACTTTGAGGAAATATGGCAAAAAAAAAGGCCGCGCTGCGCTCCTGCCCCAGCAGCTCCCCACGGCAGGGGCACCCGTGGCAGGGACACCCCGGTGCTGCCGTGGGTTGTCACAGGGTGGCTGGGTGGCACGATTCTGTCCCGGACTGTTGGCACAAGGTAGGCAAACACCGCCGGGGTGGTCGTGGCAGGCACCGGGGTCACCTGCCCGGCTGCAGTCACCGTCACCAGCACTGCTGCCACTGCCGGGGCCCAGGGTTGGGACAAGGGCACCCTGGGTGCCCGATTGTCCCAGCCCGGCCCGTGCTGTCCTCGTGGTGCCAAATGGTGAGCGTTGTCCTGTCACCGGGACATGGGGGCAGCGATGGCGAGGGCCACCCACTGCCCCCCTGTCCCCCAGCAAACGGTGGCAGAGGCATGGGGGTGCCGGGGTCCCTGGGTGCACTGGGTATGGGGGTCCCTGGGGTGCCAAGGACACCCAGCTGCTGACGTTACCAGGGGTGCTGGGGGCCTGGGGGTGCTGGAGGTGCCAGGGATGCCAGGGATGTGAGGGTGATACCTATACCTGCACCTATACCTGCACCTATACCTGCTCCTACCCCTATACACACCAGGGATGCTGGGATCCCAGGTACCCTGGCCCCAGGGACACTGGAGGTCCTGGGGGGCCCTGGAGGGTTCTGGGGGTCCTGGAGCTGCCGGGGGCCCATGGGGTCCCAGTGACCCTGGGAGCTCCTGGAGCTGCCGGGGATCCCGGGGGTCCAGGGGGTCCCGGTGACCCTGGGGGTCCTTGAGCTGCTAGGGGTCCGGGGGGTCCTGGGGTCCCAGTGACCCTGGGGGTCCTGGAGCTGCTGGGGATCCCAGGGGTCCCAGTGACCCTGGGGGTCCTGGAGCTGCCAGGGGTCTCAGGAGTCCCAGTGACCCTGGGGGCTCCTGGAGCTGCCGGGGGTCCGGAGGGTCCCGGTGACCCTGGGGGTCCGGGAGGTCCCGGGGGTCCGGGGGGTTCCGCCCCGTGCCGGGCCCCAGGTGCGCAGTGGGCGGAGCCTTAGGGGGGGGCAGCGCGTGCCCCACCCCGCCTCCCCTGTCCGCCCCAGCCAATGGGAAGGCGGCGGGAGGGCAGGCTCCGCCCCGCGCGGTTTTAAAGCCGCCCCCCCGCGCCCAGCGCCGCCAGAGAGGGGAGCGCCCGCCCGGCCGCCGGCTGCCGCCGCCATGGACTGACCGCCCCGGCCTGACCGCCCCGGTGAGTCCCGCGTCCTCGGCGCCACTGCCCCGGCCCTCCCCTCGCCACCGGGCCGGGGCATCGCGGGGCGGCGGCCCGCCGGCGGGAGGGGGCTGTGCTGGGCGGCCGGGGGGCTCGGGGCTGAGGGGGCCCGGTGGGGCCTCGGCTGGGCCACGGGGCACCCAGGACCGGCTGCCCTCCGCGGGTGACGGGGTGTCACCCGGGCCTCGGCTGCAGGCAGGGCACACGGGGTCAGCACCTCGCTCCAGGCCTCGGCTGGGGGTCGGCGTGCCTGGCTCCCCCCAAGGCCTTGGCTGAGACAGGGGGCACCTGGCCGTCCCCCGCCTGGACCGGTGACGAGGCCTTGGCTGGGCTGGGGTGATGGCACCGTGGCGGGCAGAGCCTCAGGTCCCCTGTCCATGCCTGCGCCTGTCCTGCCATGGGATGTGCCGGGGTCTGGCCCGGGGACCTCGGCCTGGTGCTGCTCCCATCACAGAGATGTGGCCATGGCTAATGTGGAGCCTGGCTCCCTCCAGCTGTGACCCACCCTGCCAGCAGAAGGGCTCCAGGACCCACATAGGACCGGCACGCTCCTGGGCTGATCCCATGCTCGCCCTGTCCCGGCAGACGTGGCAGCAGAGCTCGCCCTCTGGGGTCAGGCAGAGGTGGGAGCCGCTGGCAGCCGTGTCCACCACCACCTTCCTCAGTGGAGGGCTCGGCCGGGGTGGGGTTTGGCTGCCCTGGCCCTGGCTGTCCTCGGGGGCCGGCATCCCGGGTTGCTGACCCACCGTGGGGCCGAGCGGGGTTCCTGGGCAGTGCCGGCGAGGGTTCCCTCCCGGCTGGCACAGAGGGACGCACGCCAGCAGGGCCACCAGCCAGCCTGGCCGCCGGCCCGCGGGGATGCCCCACCGCCTCTCCTGCCGCCAGCTCCCTGCGCGCTTCATCGTCACCTGGCGTGCGTCAAGGGGATGCCGGCCCCCGTCACCCTCTCTGGGTGTGACTTTGGGCCACCGTGGGGTAAGTGTCCCTTGCCTGGCTCCCTTGGCTGGCAGCTGCCACGAGAGCCAGCGCATCCCAGCAAGGATGATGCTCCAGTTCCAAGACCCCTCTTCCCAACCAAAAAACCCCACTCGTGTCCCCCCCACACCCGCTCCTGCCGACGTGCCCCACGCCGGCAGGTCTCATCCTGCTGCGACCGGGGCGGCCGGACTGGCCTGACCCAGCCAGGGCCGTGCCGCTGCCCACACGGCGCTGGGCAGTGCCGCCGTCAAGGATGACACTAATTACTGTTTTTCCCCGCACCACGCCAAGGCCGGGTGGCCTCGCCGGGTGGCCCTGACGCAAGCGCTGCCTGCCCGGCTGGCTCTGCCGGCAGGACACGGCAGGAGGAAACGCTCGGGGACAGCCACGGCCTCCCCAGTCACGCCGTAGGAATCTGCCCGTGCTGCCGGGGCCGCGCGTGGCAGCATCGCCACCCTCCTCCCAACCTCTGCCGGCGTTCGGCCTCCTCCGGAGGCGGTTTGGCTGCCGGTAAAGCGGCTCTGCTGGTTTTTCTCCTTGCTTGCACCTGAGTCGGGGAGCGCGGCCGGGTCAAAGGGGCAGAAGCGGGACCGAGGGGCCGGCGAGAGCCCTGGGGAATGCAATAACCAGGCCTGCATTCCTCCGGGGCTGCTGCGGAAACTTTAATTAAATAGGGAGGGGAGCCCGGGAGGAGGTGGGAGCTGCGGCGGCGCAGGGTGGGTTGAAGGGGAGGAGGATTAAGGGTTTAATCCTGCATCTCCTCCCCGGCTGGGTCTCGGGAGGGGGCACGTGCCGACATGGGCTTGTTTTGGAGGGGCGTAAGGGAGGGGAGCAGCGCCTGCGTCCTGCCTGGCACCGTGTCCCTCCCTGCGGTGACGGGGACAGAGGCCAGGGCCCGGCTTCGTGCAGGGGCCCCGTCCTGCCTGCGCCGGTGCCCGCCGGCCGAGGAGGCAGCCCACCGGCTTGGCTGACTGCCGGCAACAACGGTGGCTTTGTTCGGTCGCGGGGCCTTGCTCGCCGGTGCGGGAAGGGACATCCTGGCCGTGCCGGGTTCCCCGGGGAGAACGGCCGCGTCCCCGAGCCGCAGGGAAGGGCAGGGACCCCCAGGAGGGCGCCTCCGGCCCTTCCTGCACAGGTGTCACCCCGCGGCGCGGTGACGGCATCGGCCTCGTCCTTAAAACACGTGGTGGGTGCGAAGCGGGGCGTCCCCTGCCGAGTCCCTCGCCCTGGGCAGGCAGCGGGACGGCCCGGCCCGGGGGGCTGCAGGCGAGGAGGGGGGACACGGCGCTCCCACCCCAGCAGGCTGGCAGGGAAAGGCTGAGCCGGGACGGGGGGAATCTGAGCCCAGATCCTCCCCGCAGCCGGAAAATATGAATAATTCGGCAAATATCTGCGGTGCAGGCGCAGGGGAGCCCAGCCAAGGCAGCAGCAGGCCGCTGGCAGGGCGGTCCTAACACCTCCAGCAGAACCGGGGCCCCCTCTCCACCCTTGGGGACCCCCCCGGGGCCTGGGGGGGGGCTTGTTCCTCTGCCCCCCTGTTTCGGAGGGGTGAGCACCCCAGTGAGCCTGGGCTGAGTTAACCCCTCACTGCCTTGAAAAATAGCACCAGGGCGCGAGGGCGGGATGCCGGCGTGTGCCGGCGGAGCGGGGTGATGCCGAAGGCGAGGCGGTGGAGGCGTGCGGGTGGAGCAACCCTGCCGGCCTGCCCGGCGCCCGTGGCGAGGCGGGGATGCGTGGCCGTGGCCGCAGCCAGGCCAGCCGAACCTGCCCGGAGCGGGGAGCCTGGCAGGCGGGGAGGGAAGGAAATGCCAGCGTAATTAAAGGGACGAGAGAGAGAAAGAGACTTGGAGTCAGCAGCTGGTTGCCGTACGGGACACGTCAGCGAAACCCGACCCTGGCATTGCAAAACCAACCCTGGCCTGGCCGGGCTCCGGCGCTGCCCACCCGGGCGGCCTGGCGCGGTGGTGGCACCGCGGGTGTGCCCGGCACCCCGCGCCAGGGCTTTGCCCGCCAACCAGCACCCTCAGGTTGCTGGAGCCACCTCGAGGGCTGGCGCAGCAGTGAGGGGCGCCGGGCCTGCCCCCAGCCCCCTTAGCCCCAAAAAGTGCTTCACAAGGCCTCCATGATGCTTTTTCAGCTCTGCTTGGTCCTCGTGCCGAGCACCGACGGCTCAGCCATGACGTTGGGGTGTGGTGGGAGCTGGCAGCGGCACCAGCGAAGGGGCTGGGGGCTGTGCCGGGGAGAGGACTCGGTGATGGTGACCCCCTGGACGTGGCACAGCTCCTCCCCGGCGTCGGGGGGCTGACGGCACAGGTCACGGCAGGGCAGGGCCAGTCGGGCCAAGTGACTCAGGCAGCTTGCGGTGACCCTGCCCAGCAGCACGGGCGCAACCCCACCCTCGGGTGCACCCCACCCTGGGGGGGGGGCCACCGAGGGGAAGAGGCCAGGACGGAGCCAGCCACCCCGTTAACCCCATCTGGCTGCGGGTGAGCGCCGGTGCCTCTGCGGCGCGGGGGGCTCCGCTGGCCGGGGACACAGCGCGGGTCCAGTCCCTCCCACAGCCGCCGGTGCAGGATGTGGTGTCCCTGCACCGGACAGGGCCCCCCACGGCGGAGGGGCGGCCGGGGCAGGCGGCACGTGCTGCTGCGCGACCCTGCAGCCCCCCGCACACGGCGGGGGCCCCTTGCAAGCCGCAGGGGGGGGTTTGCCTGGAGCTACAAAAGCCTCGGAGCAGGCGACGGCCGGGGCTGGGGAAGGGGCTGGCAGGGCGGGGTGCTGGTGGCACCCTCACCTCCAGCAGCCTGGTGGGGTTCGCCTCTCCCCTCTGCCCCTGAGCCGGGGTGGCAGGAGGCATCGGGTCCCTGCTGCCACCCCCCTCACCCGTGCTAATTAGGAGTGTCATTAAAAGGGCTGAAAGACGAGGTTGAGAGAGGAACCAGTCGCCTGCGAAGCAAGGACATCGGCCGGGGCACCCGCGGGGGGCTGGGGCAGGGGGAGTTACACGCCAAGAGCATCCTCCCCTCCATCCTTGTCCCCGTCCCTGAGGGACGAGGATGCAGCCCAGGGTGCCATGCTGGGTCCCCGGGGTGCCAGCAGGAAGGGGAACAGCAAGGTGACCGCGGCCCCCAGGGGACAGGAGCCGGCTCGGGGGCGAGTTCGAGCCCCAGGACTCTGCGGGGACGCAGCCGGCTCTGAAGGGCACAGGAGGAACCTGTGGGGCAGGGGAGCACCCGGCTCCTTCAGCCCCACAGCCTGTGCCCAGGCCACCCCACAGTGGGGGCCGCCTCTGGGTGCCCCCGTCCCCGAGGGGATTGCTACCGCTGGCGATCCAGGCAGGAGCAGACCCCGTGGGTGCCGCTGCCGGGACGGCGGCACAAGCAAAGGGTTAAGCGGTGCTTGGTGTGCCGGGAAAGCCAGCCAGGCTCCCACCCCCTCCCCTGGCTCCCAAGCCGAGCTGCTCCACATCCCCCATGTTTGATTTGCACCCTGCTGAGAGCAGCCGGGGAGGTAGGGGCCCTTGCCCTGCCACGTACCGGGGGTCTCCGTGCCCCACCGGGGACGGTACCAAGAGGCCAGGCCAAGGGCGGTGGGACGTGTCCCATGGTACAGCCTGGGGTGCGCAAAGGTACCGCGTCCCTAAATCCTGGGGGTCCGGGGAGGGGGAGAGCGTGCGGCTGGGGTGGTGCCGCTTCGCTCTCGCCGGCTCTGTCCCGGGCCAGAGCAGCACGGAGGAGGCAGGAGCCCGGTGGGGACTTTCCCCGCTCCCTCTGTGGTCCCTTTGGGGCCGGAGGGTCCCGGGCAGGGCACAGGGAGACGGCTCTCACACCCCAGCAGCGGTGCGGGGGGTGTGAGGCACCCCACCGCCCTGCCAGCCCGGGGTTCCCCCCCGGCCCCTAACCTTGGCTGGCTTTCTCTCTCCCGCAGAGCTGACACCATGAACCAGCTGATCCTTTGCACGCTGCTTCTCTTGGCCCTCGGGGAGCTGGCTGGGGCATGTCCCGCGGGCTGCCAGTGCCAAGACCCCAAGACCATCCTGTGCGCGGCCAGACGGGGCCAGACCGTGCCCCGGGGGCTGCCCCCCAACACCCTCTCCCTCTATGTCTTTGAGAACGGCATCACGATGCTCAGTGAGGACAGCTTCGCGGGCCTGCCCGCCCTCCAGCTCTTGGACCTCTCGCAAAATAAGATCACCAGCATCCAGAAAAACATCTTCCAGCCCCTGACAGAGCTCGTCAACTTGGACCTGTCCTCCAACCAGCTGCAGGAGATCACCAACGAGACCTTCCACGGGCTGCGGCTGCTGGAGCGGCTCTACCTGCAGAGGAACAGGATCCAGCACATCCACGCTGCTGCCTTCGACACGCTGGAGAACCTGCTGGAGCTGAAGCTGCAGAACAACCAGCTCTGGGCCGTGCCCCCCCCTCAACCTGCCCAACCTCCTGCTGCTGGACATCAGCTGGAACAAGATCCCCACCATTGCACCGGGGGCCTTCCACGCCGTCAACATCGAGTCCCTGAAGATCGCGGGGCTGGGCCTGACGAGCTTAAACGAGGAGCTCTTCCAGGCCCAGAACAACCTCCACGAGCTGGACGTCTCCGACAACCTGCTGGAGCGCGTCCCGGCGGTGCTGCGGCGGCTGGGGAGCCTCACCAAGCTCAGCCTGGCTGGCAACGCCCGCATCTCCCAGCTGCCGGCGGAGGACTTCCACAGCCTTCACAACCTCCAGGAGCTGGACATCAGCAACCTCAACATCAACACCATCCCTCGGGATTTCTCCAGCTTCTTCCCCAGGCTGCGGGCCGTGACGGCCGCCGGCAACCCCTTCAACTGCATCTGCCAGATGAGCTGGCTGGTGCAGTGGGTGAACGCCAGCAGCGTGGTCCTCCGGCGGCCCGAGGAGACGCGCTGCCACTTCCCCCCCAAAAACTCCGGCAAGCTCCTCCACCACCTGCAGTACGCCGACTTCGGCTGCCCCACCACCACCACCACCACCACCCCCACCACCCCGCGCACCACCACGCTGCCGCCGCCCGCGCCGCTCCCCACCAGCGGCCGCCCGGCGCCGCAGCCCAGCACCGCCGCTCCCACCCCGGGGGCCAGGGCCCCGCAGGGCAGCTCCACGCCGGTGCCCTTCAGCGGCCCCCCGGCCCCCACCAGCCCCCCGCCGCCCATCTGTCCCCCTCGCACGTGTCTGAACGGCGGCACCTGCCACCTGGGCGCCCAAAACCACCTGGAGTGCCTGTGCCCGGAGGGTTTCGCCGGGGCGTACTGCCAGGTGGAGGTGAAGGGGACGACGCCGTCCCCCGCCACGCAGGCCCCGCCGCCGGGCCGGCGGATCAGCATCGCGCAGGTCAGCAGCACCTCCCTCAAAGTGGACTTGCAGAACTACGTCCAGTCCAAAGCGCAGCTGAAGGGGATCCGCTTGAGCTACCGAAATCTCTCCGGGCCGGACAAGCGACCGGTGATGCTGCGTTTGCCGGCTTCGCTCTCTGAGTACACGGTGCGGGCGCTGAAGCCCAACTGCACCTACCGCGTCTGCATCGGGCCGCTGGGGGAGAAGGTCTCCAAGGAGGAGCACTGCGCCGAGGCGCAGACCTTGCCGGTCAGCCACCAGCAACACTCGCCCGTCACCCAGAGCAAGGACAGCAACCTGACCCTGATGATCGTCCCCGCGCTGGCCGCCGTGCTGCTGCTGGTGGTGGTGGTGACCGCCGGCACCTACTACCGCCGGCACCGCCGGGCGAAGGCGCACGCCGGCGCCGGAGTGGACGCCAGCCCGCTGGAGCTGGAAGGGGTGAAAGCCTGCTTGGAAAATGGGGATTTGAGCAGCCACGGCCACAAGGTGCCGGAGGCGGCGATGCTTTCCGGCGGCTCCGAGTGCGAGGTCCCGCTCATGCAATCGCACTACCCCAGCAACAACAACACCCCGGGGCTCAAACCCTCCTACTTCTGAGCCGGGCGGGATGGGGCTGCCGGGCGAGGGGAGCCCCGTACGGACGAGGGTTGAGCTCCAGCGGCGGCACCCGGCTGCGTCCCTCCGCGGCGAGGAACGGCGAGGAGTTAACTGAACTAAGGCAGAAAAACCCCAAACCCATAACGTGCAATTTCCGAGAGGCTGCCGCGCTTCGGGAGGAGACGCTAATTTTACCGCTCAGTGCCTTGATTTTGTGACTCTACGTAGAACGTGGGTAACGAAAGAGAGGGTTTTTAATTTGGGGTTTGGGTGGGCTTTTTTTTTAGCTACTGCTGAAAGGAAAGCTGCCGGTGACTCGGCTAAGGGACGTCCACGTGCTGGTAACAAGGGTCCTTTAGCGGAGCACGGCCCGTGACTCTCGACTCCCTGGAAGCTGATGTGAGCAATAAGGCCCGGCCGAGGTGCTGGGACCCTCGGGACCCCCGGGCCAAAGGAAGCGCCGAGCAGGCAAACTGGGAATTGAAGCTTTAAGAACTCGGAGAGAGTATTTATACACGGTTATTTCCCATTTCTTCTGGGAAAACACTTTTTTTTTTTTCCTAGTACAGGTTTGTGTACATCTCTTTTGTAAGGCAGACCAGAAGGGTGTCGTTTTGTAAAAAAAAAAAAAAATAAAAATTAAAATAACAACAACAAAAAACCTCTTGCGCAGCCCCGAGCGCTTTTGGAGGCGCTGCCCATCTCGCCCCGGCGTGCGGGCAGGGGTGTGGGCAGCGCGGCGTGTCCCCTGCGGAGGAGCGGGAAGGTCAGCCGCGTCCTCCCGTTGTTGTTGGCGTGTGCCGGGATGAGTCAGGGTGACGGAGGTGGGAGTTTTCCCGGCTCTGGGCGGCGGCGCTGGGGAGGCTTCACCCCCACGGCGCTGCCCCCCACCGCAGGCGCTGAGGAGGTGTTCCCAAAACAGAGGCCACGAGTTGCGAATCAGCCCCTGCCCTGCGCATCATCCAGCCTTACTTCATCCCTCCCCGCCTGCCAGATGGCTCCAGGGCCGGCTGCGGGACAAACAGCCCAGCCCAACCTCCTGACGTCACCCCCGGCGGCACCGGGACCCCCAAAGCGCCCGTGACAAGCGTCAGCCTGCTCAGTCCCCCCCAAACCGGGGGCTGCAGCCAGAGCCAAGGCTCGGCCCCCCCTGCGGTGAGCCCCCGGCTCCGGGAACAGCCGGTTTCGTGTGCTGGCCGCGGTGGGGAGGGCTGGGAGCCGGCGCTCGGCAGGTTCCCGCTGCCAAGTGGTTTCTGCTCCAACCCCTCTGGTTTTAATCGTTTTCCAATCCTTTATCTTTCGAGCTGGAATTTTCCAGGTTGGGGCCCTGCCCGCCGAGGTGTGTTTGATTTGGAGAGAATGAGCAAAAAGCGGGCTGAAACGCCGCGGCTGCCGCCAGCGGAGCCGAGGGTCACCGCCGTGCCGCGCGAGCTGCCGGCCGCACCGGGGCCCGGCGGCTCTTCGAGAGGCACCGCTTTGCCGCGGGATACGGCCCTGACCCCGCAACCGCCCCGGTCCCGCTCGCCCGGGGCCGACGGCGGGAGGGAGCGGCTCTGGATGCAATTAGGGGCGCGGGGCGGCGGCGGGGGCGGCTGGCGGGGCCCCCCTGGCTCCCAGGTGGGCTTCCGGCAGGGCTGGCTCCCATTAGGGCCGGCGCAGCGGCAGGAGGGGCCCCTCGCCGGCGCGGGCGGGCCGGTGCGATGGCCACGCTCGCCCGCTCAAAGGGCCCATTGTGGTCCTCTCCCCACAGATTTTTCAAATTAACATCCCAAATTCCTCCGAAAATTGCTGCTGTGTAAATATTTTCACTGCGAGCTTTGTGTATTTTCCAGCCCCGTGAGGAGGAGAGAAGAAAAATCCCCGGCGGAGCTGCGGCCTCGCGCTGGGTGCCTCCGGCCGGCCGCCACCGCAGCCCCCCGAGCCCGGCCGGGCGCAGGGTCGGTCCCAGCGTCTCCCCTCGTCCCCCCGGCCCCGGGCTGCAGGGGACCGGCAGCAGGGACCTCGCAGGGGCCCTCGAGCCCTGCTGGCCCCTCGCCTTCCCTCCTGCTGCTCGCCTTCACGATGTGCCCGTCCCCTAACGAAGCTGCCTTCCCCATTTGCAATTAGCTGGAGGTTTGCGGGGGACCCCCGCAGGCCAGGTGGGTGCTGGGGACCCCCACGAGCCCTTGGCAGGTCCCGTCGCTCCTGGGGGACTTCCAGCAGCTCCAAAGCAACCCCATCTGTGTCAGGGATGCCACACTGGCTGCACCGGCAGGGCAGGAGCAAAGCGGGGGCTCGGCTTTGGCAGGTGCAGCGCAGCGGGGGAGCCCTGAGCCAAGGTTGTCGGTGCCGGGCGACGGCGGCCATGAGGGGACAGCGGGGCTCGGCCTCGGCACGGAGGGGTACGGGGATGCTGCGGCCAGGGCAGGGCTCAGTGCCCCATGGGGCTTGGACCCGACACCCACATCTGCACCCAGGCGGCTCCGCAGGAGCTCGGCGGCACCCAAAATTTGCCCTTCCAGCCCCTGAGCCCCTGCGGCTTCCCGAACCCCGGCGCAAAAGTCCCCGTGGCCACTGCCAGCCCCGGCGTGCGCCAGGAGCGACTCGGAGCGGCACGGCGTGCAGCGCTGCTAATTCCTCCGAGCTGAATCAGCACCGGGGAAGGATTGCAAAACCCCCTGAAATGAACCCAAAAAAAAAAAAATCATCCGTCTCGCTATGCGATCCAGCGGGGCCGGTAACCGAGAGCCCCGGCCAGAAGCCACCGGCAGGATGGGGGTGCTCGGCGGGGAGCCACAACGGGACGAGCCACCGGCTTCACCGGGGCAAGCCCGGCTCCCGCCTGCACCTCGATGGCTGCAAGGTCTCCGGCCTCCAGAGGAACATCCTCAGCCCCGGGCATGGCCCCGTGGAAACCAAAGCCTGGTCCCCTGGGTCCCCCAGGTCCCCACGGCCGGAGCAGAGCCCCGGGAACACGCGCTGCCCCGGTGCAGGGTGCCGGGGGTCCCCGTCCCCACTCCCCTGGGGCGAGGGCAGGCGTGCGCCCATCCCACAGCCCCACGCGTTGCCGCAAAGCATCGGCTGCCAGGAGGAGTTTGCGGAGAAGCAGAAATCCCGCCGGCTTCCTGGAAAGCCGGGGAGGCCGGGGCCGGGGAGCACCGGTCGGCGGCGGAGGCGGCGGTGGGCTGAGGCCCATCTGGGAGCGATTTCGGCGCTGCCGCCGCTCGCTGCCTTCCCGCCCGAGCGGCCCCACCAGCGGCATGGGCTATTTTTATACACCGTAATTACCGGGGCAGGCGACGGAGTCGGGCGGCCGCCCCGGCGTTAACCCCTTCGTGCAGCCGCCCAGGAGCATCTCGCCCCCGCAGGGACGGGTCCCACTGGGGTGGCACCTGATGGGGTGGCCTCTCCCCGCTCCTCGTGTCTGAGGTTGGCAGCCAAGGGGGAGCAGAAGGAAAAAGCCCCTTCCCCGCTGATGGCCGCCAGCCCAGGCGCCTGTGCGAGGAGGGGGCGAGGGCAGGGGTCCGCAGGGGGACGGGGATGGCGATGCGGACAGGGATGGGGACAGGGATGGACCTGTCCTGCTCAGGGCTCTGCCACCACCTGACCACTGGGGTGGGTGTTGCCAGAGACCCCCAAAATGCCCAGCACGACCCAAAAGGGCTCCTAAGTCCTAGGAAAAAGCGTCGGGGCCAGGCGGGGTGGGAGCAGGAACGGCCATCGAGGTGCCATTACAGCTGGTGACCGGGGAGAGGTGGCAGGGTGAGGGTGGGGACACGTGCCTCGGTGGGGTCATGCGCCTTGGTGCACACGAGGGCTGGAGCCGGGAGGTGCCGGGCCTGCAAGCCCGGCCCCCACGAGCCGGCTCAGCCGCAGGCTTTGGCCGGGGCAGGGGCAGCGGGCGGGAGCTGGGGGCTGAGCATCCCCGGGCAGCGTCCCCCAGGAAGCGTCCAGGCCCCTCTGTGTCCCGCTCCGGCGCTGGGGGAGCCAACCAACCCCAAATCCCTCTGCAAACATCCTGCCGTGCCGGCTCCCCGCCGCGGGCAGGTCCCGGCTCCAGCACCTCCCAGCTGTGGCGGACTTTGCACCGAGAAGGGCGGTGGGGATCCGGCCGTGCCCGTCTCTCAGCCCCCACCACCGTCCTGCCCAGCGCCGGCACACGCCATGGGGACACGGCTCCCCAGGACCTTTGCTGAGCCGGTCACCTCGGCCCTACCGACCCAGCCGCAGCCCCGAGCCGGCCACGCCGTGGGCACCCTGAGCCCTGCTCGGCAAGCGGGCACCTCCCAGCCTCCCAGGGGGCATTTTTGGGACACCGAAAGATGCGGTGACACAAGGGAGCCGCTGTTCTCGCCGGCCCCGGCGCGGTGACGGCACCGTCCCTGGGCAGTGCTGCGCCAGCCGCCGGGCGCGCGCGGCAGCGGGGTCTGGTCGCTGACCCCGAGTCGGAGCCGGTAACCCAACCCCGCCGGTGCTGGTTACAATTTAGGGCAACAATAACCTATTGAGGCCCCTTCCTGGCTCCTGCCCTGCTGCTCCTTGATCTAATTACAGGGGGCCGGGGGGAAGACAAAACCCGAGCCAAAGGGAGTGGTGGGTACGCGAAGGCGGCACGTTGAGGACCACGGCGCGGAGAGGGGCCGGGGCCACCCCTGCCTCCCGCCACCGGCTCCCTCGGGGGTCTGGGCATCAGGGTGGGGGGTCAGCTCCTGAGCGCGGCCCCGGCGCAGCCAGGATGCTTTGAAAATGAGGTTTATGCATTCGCAATGATCTCGACTGCTCAGGATTTGGGATGGGGGACCCCCAAAACGCACTTGCTGATGTGGGGGTGAATGGGGCCGGTGCCGCCCGCTCTCTGCCCTCTTCCCCCGTGGATGCTGGGCAGGGCCGCAGCCACCCCGCGGGGTTCGGTGCGGCTGTGGGCATTGGGGTGGGCACACTGGGGGTGTCCCCCACCTCGGGGCACACCATGGCCCCGCTTTGGGGTGCCCGGGACGCGTGGTGGTGGCTCGGCAGGCACGGGCCTCCGCGGCAGGGCGCGGTGGGGACGCGGTGGGGACGCGGTGGGGACGCGGGCTCCCCTTCCTGCCGGCCCGGCGTCAGTAATGAATGGTATGAGTTTCCTGCCCGCCCACTGATTGCTTCCTCAAAGAGCCTCAACGAGCTGCTGCTGCTGCGCCCGGCTCCTCACGCCTGGCTCACGGCATGGCCGGCATCGCCGCGCTGCCGGACGGTCCTCGATGCCCCACGCTGGGCACCCACGGCCACGCTGGAGATCCACAACGGGCAACCCAGCCCCACGGTGGCTCCGCCATCCCCGGGGTGCTGAATCGCCGTCCCTGGAGCAGCAGCAGCCGGTTTGGGCAGCTCCCCTGTTGGGGCACTGCCGCCGGAGGGGACCCGGTGACCCCCAAACCCTCCACCCCCTGCCCTAGCCACGGCTCCAGGACTCCCGAGCATCACACCCCGATGGCCCCCGATCGGGACGGCTCGGCCGGAGGGAGAGCGCGGCCCCCGCTCGGCGGCTCTGCCGGGAGCCAGCCCAAATCCCCCTCCGCCATTTGTCATCTCCGCGAGATTTACAGGCGGGGAGCGGTTGGGGCTGGAAGCGCGGCCGGCCCCGGCGCGGCTGCCTAAAAAAAGCACCTCCCGCTCCTTGGCGGCTCCCCGGCACGGCGGGGGGGTCCCCGCTCGCCCCCACCACCCCCAGCCCCTCTCCGTATCGCCCCGCCACGCAGCCGCAACCCGGCAGAACCCCGGCGTGACACGCAGGCAGCGCCCGCCAGCCGCATTCCTGACGGCCGATAAACCCGGCAGCCAAAATAACTCCAGCCTGCGCAAAGGGGGCTGAGCGCAGCCTGGCGTCTGCATCCAATTTAGCCGGGCTGGCTCGCCCCGGCCCAGCGCCGGCAGGGAGGCCCACGCGCACGGGGTGCGAGAAGCAGCAGGATTTGGGGTACTTCCCACTGGATTCTCCGCCAGCAGCAATAAGGGACCCCAAAGCGTCCCCTTGCAGCACGCTGTGTGCCCCAGCCTCCCTCAGGAGTGTTCACTCTGGACACTAATGATGGCTGGTCACCGAGGCTGGACATGGCAGCCCCGTGGCTGCCTTTGCCCATTGTGCCGGCAGAGCTGGGGAGCAGGAGAGCTGCGAGCTGCTCACCCTGGGAGCTCGCAGGAGGGTGAGGGATGCTCCATCAGCCTCCTCGCCTGCTCCCACCTGGGGCTGCTCCGCCGGCCACCGTGCCCATACCTCCTCACCGTGCCCGTGACCAATCCTCTCCCCTCCCGCCGGTCCCGCCTGCCGCCAGCACCGGCTCGGAGCTGACACCTCGGCGCAGGGGATGCCGGCAGGGCAGCCAAGGGCCGGCCTCGCTGTCATGGCTCACTCAGCTCCTTGCCAGAGGCCCCATATCGGCAACCGGCGGCTGCCGACCACCCAGTCTGCTCCGGCATCCTGGCCCGCCACGGAGCCTGCCCAGCGTGCGGTGAGGGTCCCGGCGTCCCTGTGCTTTGCCAGCAGCTCTGGGGAGAGCCGGCAGCTTCCAGCGCAGCCCGGCAAGGACCTTGCCCCAAACCCCCGTCGCCCTGGCGGGATGAAGGCGCTGCCTCCTCCTCCTTCTCCCGTTTCCTCACCCGCACCGTGACGCCGGGCCAGCTCGCCGGGCGGCGTGGGAGAGGCCAGGCCGGGTCTAACCGGAGCGTTCCTTGCCTCGGCAGTGCCCCACAGACAGGAGACGCCTCCATCACACCTTGACAAGGGGCACTGACCCCTTACGGCCATGAAAGCTCCTCTTCCACTTCCCCACGGGATTCCTGGTGAGCACCGCTCTGCCACCGGCCTGGCCACGGCTGGCTGGGCAGCCACCACGGCACCACGGCACAAAGCACCGCGGCCCCACCATGAGCAGGGGGTCAGGGCCGAGCCGCTCCGGCGCGTGGGCAGCACCAAAGGGATTCGCTCGCCTGCAGCATCTTGTTGTGCCGCCACAGTGCACGGGCCCACCCGGCTAGCAGCCACCACAGACACTGCCGGCGCTGTCCGCAGCAGTGCCACAACCCACCACAGTGCCACGGAGCACCCGTCCCACCCCAGCGCTGCTGGGGATACCTCCGTGCCATCGCCAGCACTGCCACCACCCTCCCATCCCACCCAAATGGGGCCGGGGACGCGGCCATGCCGTCCCCAGCCTTGTCCCCAGCTTTGTGGCTGAGTGCTGCCGGTGCCAGGAGCTCTGTGCCGCCTCCTGCTCCGCCACCACGCTCCCCGCAGGTCTCTGACCATGGCGGCCCCGCCGCGCCGCCCTGTGTCCCCACCGCCCGCCCTCCCGCCCCGCAGCGAGTCCCCGTCCCTACCCGGGCGAGGTGTCCAGCGCCACGGTGAGCATCGCCCCGCTGAACCGCCGCGTGTCCCACAGCTTCACCTCCCGCTCCCGCATCTGCAGGGGCACAGACATGGCGTCGGTGGGCACCGGGGCTGGCCCTGTGGCACCACCTCCCTCACCAGCCAGCCTCCCTCCGTCCCCAGCAAGGGCCAGGTCACCTGGGGAGGGGACCTCCTGCTTTCATGGGGGACAGGCCACCCAAAAAGCACTTGGGCTCCCAGCACAGCCACCGCTGGACATCCCGGTAGCGCCGGGGCCACCTTCCCGGTGAGGACCGTACCTGGCTGAACCCGACGGAGATGAGGTAATCGCTGGAGCCCATCCAGAGCAGCCGGGAGTCCTTGTTGTTCTCGTGTCCCGGGACACTCTGCAAGGCACAGGAGACACGGCCATCAGTATCACCGCCGGGCACACCGCGCGAGACGCGTGCTTCACCGGCGGTGGCCGTGAACCGCCCCGGAGCTGAGCCCATGGAGCCGAGCGCTGGCTCCCGGCTCTGCGGAGAGATGCCCATGGTGACAGTGCGGTGGGGACAGCCTGCAAGCGGTGACAGTCCGGAGCCCCCACCCTGTGCCGGTGCCGGCGTGGTTGCTTTGTGGAGCGGCTGGCCTGGCTCCCAGCGAGGAGCGGAGGGTGGCAGCAGGTAACGTGAGCGTGAGGGGGCACAGGATGGCTCCCTGGCCCCCCGGGGCTCTCCTCACACCCGGCGAGGGGGTTCGGGGGCCAGCGTGCCACAAGGAAGCTGCCGGCAGGCACGAGGAGAGGCTTGGCCATGGTGATGGTGACAGAGGGACTTACTTCCCCGGCTGCATCCCTGGGCTCTTGATCCATGCCGAATCCCGGCTGCAGGAGCTGGGTGCCCCGTGTGTGTCCGGATGCTACCGAAACACACGGCAAACTGAGCCCGGCCGCGCTCCCCACACCACCCTAACCCCCTGCAGCCCCACTCTGCCTCTCCCCGGGCTCCCTGCGGCGCTGGGACCCCCAGCCCATGCCACCGCCTCGTCCTGCCCACCGTCCCCAGCCCGGTGTCCCCACTCTGCCGAGGACGGGAGGGGAAGAGTTACTGCGGGGCCGGCGGCGGCTGCTTGCCGGCTCCCATGTGGCTCCCAGATGGGTCCTGCGGTTCCCGGCGTCCCAGCGGGAGCCGGCAGCCAGCGCTCGCCCCACAGCGCAGGCAGCGCTCGCAGCCCCCTCACTCTCATTTGCGAAGCGCTAATAAAAGACTGCTAACGATTTCAGAGCTGGCATGGAAAAGCAGAGGGATCTGCCAGAGCTAAACCCAGCGCGGTGCTTCCGGCACCTCCGCGCAGGGCAGGGGGGATCCGGCGTGGGGGCAGGAGGGATGGGGTGGGCGCAGGAGGGTGCCCACACGTCCACAGCCCCAGGTGGGTGCCGGAGGAGCCACGTCCCATGAGCTGCATCCCCCTCGGTGTGAGAACCGTGCACCACTGGCCACGGCCGCACTGTGACCGCCAGCGAGGCTCTGCCACCGGCGAGGGTGCGCAGAGGTGCTGTATCTCCCACCCTGCCACCAGAGAAGCCCTGCTGGGAGCAGCCTCCTCCAGTCCCGGCCACCGGCCCCAGAAGGATGCCCACTCTCTGGAGAGACCCACAGCCAGGGCGGGAGAAGGCACGCGGTGCCAAGCTCATCCTCCCCCTGGCTCCGGCACGCGAGTCTCCTTGCCAGCACAAACACGGCGCTCGCCAGCCAGCGCGGCTCACTTGGAAGAGGCAGCGTTGGCCAAGCCGAGCCCGGCGCTCCCAGCCGTGGGGGCAGGATGTGGGACAGGAGGGGCCCGTCCCCCATATCCAATATGCTGGCACCGGAGCCAGCTCCTGGAGGGAGGGAGAAGGGCCTGGAGAAGGGAACGCGTCCCAGGATCGGTGCCGAGAGGGATGGAAACCCTGGGAGCTGGGGCCAGCCTGCTTCGTCGGCTGGGAGAGCACTTCTGCACCTGAGCCGTGCGGCTGCGGCAGCCAAAACGCAACAGCTGGAGATTCGATAGCCGACCGCGCCAGCTCCCCTGGCTCCTGCGCACCGCTGGTCCCCCAGACCATCCAGCACAGCACCCGAGAGACGGCGGTGGGTGGCAGCCCCCCGGGGCGGGCGGCAGGGCTGGCAGAGGGCAGGGCGATGCCGCTGCCGCTCCCAGCCCACGTTGTGCCGGCTGCAGCGCGGGGCCATGTTTTCTGCATTAGTTCCATCCTGGCTAAGCAGTACGTATGGCAGCAAGTATGCGGCGAGGCCGGGGCCAGGGCGCTCTGCTTTCGGTGGTGGCTCAGCCACCCGGCTGTGCAGATGTTGCCAGAGGTGAGCGTGTGGGGCCAGACGGCAGTCAGTCCCTGCCCCGTGTCCTCTGCCCTGGTGCTGAGGGTTTTGGCAGGATTGGGGCAGTGTGACCTGGCACCGACACTGGTGTGGTTTGGTCGGCAGAGAGCCCTGGGGCGGCCGTGGGGCTGCTGCGGGTCCCTGGGGCTGGCAGAGCTGGGCAGAGCCCCTGGCACCCAGCCCGGGGCGATGCTGGGACCCCCCTGTGTCCCTGGAGCAGGGGACCAGCCGCTGCCCAAGGGACGGGCATCCCTCCCGAGCTGCTCGGCCCCCCAGCAGGCTGAGAGGAGCCCACCAGCTCCGGGCCAGCACACAGGGAGCCGAGGCAGCCTCCCAGCTCCCCGGCCACGCCAGCGCCGAGGCAGCCCAGCCTCCTCCAGCCCATTGTGTGGGTCCAGCCCAGCTGGTTTTAGGCAGCCCAGGCTGGGGAGAGCTTGTGCTCCTTCTCAGAGCCGGATCAGCTGCATGGGGAGGCTTTCCCAGCACCATCCCTCTCCCCATTTCAACCCATCTCTCCCAGCACAGGCTGGGGTACGGCGCCGGTACCCACGGGGGTCGCCAGCCCTGCTCCCCGTGCAGCCCCGGAGCGCTCCGCTGCGGGATGCGAGGGGCTGCTGGGGGCCAGCGCCGGGGAGCAGGGCCGGCGTGTCGGATGCAGCTGTTGGCAGTGATGCCGCAGCGGGGCCGGGTGAGCTGGTAACAGCTGCCCGCAGAGAGCGACCGCCTTCGGCTCCTCGGCTGCCTGGGAGAGCCCGACACAAAGCAAGCACTGCTCCGGCACCGGGGCGATCCCCGGGGAGATCCCTGCCTCCGCTGGGAGCGTTACCCTCAGCTGGGATGCAGGGCAGGGAGAGCCGGGGCTGGGGAGCCCAGGGCAGAGCCGTGGGGCTGAATGGGCGGGAGGTAGCTGGGGGGGGCACAGCTCTGCCCTTGGCAGAGACCCTGTGGCTGGCAGGGGCCAGAACAGCTCAGCCCTGCCCGTACCCGCGGCTGGCAGAGCGTGGGCATGGCTAGCAGACCGCAGGCATCTGATCCCCGTGGGAAGCAGCCCAAGCGGAGGGACCTGAGTGGGCGCAGGAGGTACCAGAGCTGGGCCCAGCCACCCCTTTGCCAGCGGGTGCCAGGGCAGGAGGGGTCCCCACAGGCCAGGGAACCACGGTGGGCTCCGGGGACAGACGCCTCCTGTCCATAGAAGGATGGGTCCGCTCATGTGGGGAAAGCCATCACTCCCTCCAAAACCCCAGGACCCGAGGCAGTGGGGGGCAGGAGGAGCGGCTTCCTGGGGAGCGAGGGGGTTAACCACAGCATCCTCCTCCCAGCACAAGAATGTGAGTGATCTCCCTCCCTTGCCAAATCCCGGTTACTCCAGAGGTGGCCAGGAGAGCAGAGCAGCCTCTCCCAGGCCAGCCCTGCTCCTGATCTCTGCCCGGAGCTTGGGGAGACCCTGAGCTGTCACCTGCCCCCGGGAAGCGCAGGGATCCCAGCCACCACCGCGCACAGCGGCAGTGATGCTCCGCCAGCCATCGCTTTGCCAACGCTGGCCCCTGCCCGCTGCCGGCGGCGGGGTGTCTGTGTCGTGGCGGGGAGGGAGCGGGGTGAGCCCCCTCCTGCCCACGCCGCCTCTCCGATCCCGCTGGCCAGGGCAGCATCGCTGCCACCTCTCCCACCCCGCTGCCAGCACAGCTCCCCACCTCCGTCCAGCTCCTCCTGCCCTCACCGAGGCCAACGCCACATCCCCGAGGATGCTGCCGGCCCAGCAAGCGCAAGAAGGCAAGCGGGCTCCCACTGGGACAGCCCCCACGGCTGCGGAGGCTCCCACCTCGGCATGGATGCTTAGACATGGGGCTGGGCAGACCGCAGCACCCATCCCGCGTCTCATCTCTTCTCGCAGCCACCGGCCCCGCCAAGGCCTGCTATGAGGCTGTTAGCAAATCCCCAAAACACTTTTGCCCCCTTTAGTATGAGCTTGCCAGGAGCCCCAGCCCGGGCAGCAAGCTGGGGGGCCCCTGAAATGCCGTGCCGGAGCCCCTGAAATGCCGTGCCGGAGCCCCAGCCCCAGGTAAGCGAGGCACCGACCTGCGCCCTCGTGCCTGCACCCTGCCGAGCCGGCGAGGCCAGCCCCAGCGGGAGGGAAGGGCGCCCAGGCGAGGCCGAGCCGGTGCCCCCGCATCCCTCATGATGCCGCTGGCTCATCCCGAATCCTCCTCGACTTCCCCATGTCTGCAATACCAAGTGGCATTCCTGGGAAGGACGGCCGAGGGGGAAGCAGAGCAGAGGAAATATAAACAGTCCCGTGCAGCTACGCTGGGGAACAGAAGCATGAGAGCGCCGAGCGCGCGGTGCTATAAATAGGCAGCCCAGAGCCAGGCCAACTTTTTCAAAGCTTCCCACGGTCTCCTTGGGAATGTGGGATGCTGCGGACCTTCCCCCAGCCCGGAGGAAGCCGCTGCCGAGGCTGGGAGTCAGGTACCCCCGGGGTGACCCCGGCGTGGGATACCGCGCCGATGGGGTTGGGGGGAGGAAGGCTGAAAATCTCTCTATGTCCTGATGCTCCTTCCCCTGGTGAGTGGTTCCCAACCAGCCCCGGGTTGATCCTGAGCAGAGGTGACACGTCGGGGTCTGTGGCGTCCTGGTCGTGGGCACGACAGGGTTACCCCAGCCTGGATCTCCGCCCCGCCACAGCATCGCCCTGCCACCACAGCCACGCTGCCCATGGAGACCCTCTCCTTGCCATGCTCTCCCACCGTGGCAGGGGCTGACGTGGCCCATGGGATGGTGGCCATGGTTTGGGAGAGGGGCTGGAGCCCCTCTGCCACCCCTGGGGCCACGGGCAGAGGTGCAGCATCCCGGCATCGGAGGGGACAGCGTGGTCCTGCCCCGCGCCAGGCAGGGTGCTGCGAGCCCCGGGTGCTCCCAGGCACCGAGCTCTGCCCCCGACATGGCCTACAAGGTGAGGGGACAAACCCACAGTGGGGACAAACCCACAGTGGGGACAAACCCACGGGGACACGCTCCGAGCTGTCCCCAGCCGCCCTCAGGCCCGGTCCCGCTCATTAAAACAGAGCTCATTAAAACGTGAGCAGGAGCGTGCGCTCACCCGGCGCACACAGCCGTTCCCTCGCCCCCGGTCCTGCTGAAACGCCGGCGGGGGAAGTTTCTCGTGAGAACGAAGCCGGCTCCTCTCCATCCCACACTGGCCGCGCTCGGCAGCGGCCCCGCAACCCGGCACCGGCGGCGCCCGCCCCGGCCCCGTAATGGGAGCCAGGTGCCGGCCAGATGCGTGCAGCCCCTCGCACGAGCGCGCAGCGTGCGGGGGTGGGATGCGGCCCATCGGCTCCGCACGGCGCCAGCCTGGAGCGATGCTGACGAGGCTCTGCCGCACCAAATCCACGCACCGGCTCACATGCGGCCACGCTGCCCGCACGGCACGGGACGGTCCCCGCCATGTAGCAGTTTTCTGCTCCTGGGAGCTACCTCCCGTCTTTCCAGCAGCATCTCCAACTGTTTTTGATTGCACACCCCTGTCAGTAAATATTTTTGAGGATGCACCCCCGTATATTGATTGATGTATAAATGATACGCGTGTACAGCTGAAGGCCTAATATTTTCTCCCTGCCCCGCCACGGATTGCCCTGTGCACCCGGCTTTGGAGGGCGCTGCTGTAGAGGACAGCAAGACCCCAGCCCGCTGTGCAGGCAGGGCGCTGCGTGCCCGTCTTGCCCCCGCCAGCCCCAGGGACCCAGCCTGGGGACCCAGGGCTTGCCAGGACCCCGAGGAAAGGGCGGCTGGGGGAGCAGGCAAGCAGAGATGCCACCTTAGTAGCCCACGCCATACCCAAATTGCTGCCCTGGTCCTGGTGACCCACGTGGGGCATCAGCCAGGGTACGGGCACCTTCCCGGTGCTCTGATCCCCTGCTCAGCGCTCTGTCCCCCATCCCGCCATGCTGGTGCACGATGCACCCCAGGGGGGACATGGGAGGGACGTTTTGTGGGGTTTGCCCAGGCATTGCAGGGTGGGTGAGGGTGGGAGCGGCGAAGCGCTGACCCCCGGCAGAGCCAAAGCCACGAGGGAGAGGGTGTGACGCGTTTCCAGCGAGAGGGTCAAGGCGAGGAGGGCGACCACCAGCGCCCGTGGGAGGGGAGGGCGGGCTGCGGCCGGGGCAGCGCGGCCTTGGGAGGGGATGAGGCAGAGGACGGGACTCACGGGACGGCTCCAGAAGGACAGCGGCGCTCGGACCCAGCCCCAGCCAGGCAGGGGGAGCGCAGCCGCATGGAGAAGCACGGCCGCATGGAGAAGCACAGCCGCGCGGAGAAGCACAGCAGGACCCACTGCAGCAAAGGGGTGGCCCTGGCATCTCCGCTGCCAGTTTAGGGGCCCCGAGGAGGCACGCTGAGCAGCAACGGGGTGCAAACACAGCCCTAATGCTTGCCAAGGGGCCGCTGCAGTTGCAGCTCCCTGCTCCAGCCTGGGCGCAGTAATGAGGGGCTGGGTATCCAGCAGGATGAGGTCACTGCTCTCCCAAGGGAAATCACGGCCTTGGGTATGTACCGAGCACCCAGCGGGGTCACCCAGACCCCGGCCACGCCGCTCTCGCTGCGTCACACGCTCCTGCCCGCTGCCGGGACGTGCCCAAAATAGCTGCGACGGACGTAGCCGGGAATGACGGGGGTCAGGCCCCCGCCGGGGCACGGCCGCGGGGTGCGGGCAGCCTGCCACTCACCCTCCTCGCCATCCATCCTCAGTCCCCAGCCCCATGTGTGCTGCATCCATGAGACCCGAGAGCACCATCAGGCATCACGGCACCGCAGCGGGGACCCCTCCTCCCTGCTCCCGAGGCTCTCATTTTAGCTCCTTCTCATCCTTTTCCCCTGCTCTAAAAAAAGGAACGGTTTAATGAGGCAAGCTTGGCAAATTAAGAAAACCAACCGGAGGAGCAGCCGTCTGCCGAGGCTGGCTTCGGCACAGCGTGCCGAAAAGGGCCCAGGGTGAGCCGGCAGCAGTGCCGAGCCCGAGCCCTTCGCCTGCTGCGGAGGAAACCCAGCCCACGGCGCCGCAGGGGCCAGCCCAGCTGGAAAACCCATCGCACCGCTCACCTCGCTCACCGCTGTGAAAAACCGGGCGACTTCAACACCGGGAGCTTGCGAGGTGCTGGCACCACGCGGCGGCCCCGGCATCACCCGGTTTCGTAACCGCGCTGGCCCGGGGGAGAAGGAGCCTTTCCAAATAACCCAGCCCTCCAGCAACCGGGCAAAAAAGAAAAAACAAAACACAGGAGTGTTATTCCTCTTGGCTAAGCAAGCCCTGTGCAAACTTCCAGAGGATTTATGGCATTTTAAAGTTTTCCCCTTCAGCACAGTACTTCTCCAAGACTAAACATCTTCATCAATTCTCAGCCGGCCGGGGTTAGAGCTGCGGCGCGGCAGCGCTCGGCCGCGGCAGTGAAGGTGCATATTTCTCTTGGCAAAGCCCGAGCGCCGGCCCTGGGCTGGATCAGACAGCAGCGGAGGGAAGTGAGCTGCCTGCTTTGAACAGCCACCATCATTCACACGTTATTTTTAATAGCTCAGCGAGACAGAGTCCACCCTCCCCAGGAGACTTGGCTCGAGCCCATCGCGCTCACGGCTTCGCCGAAACGCCGTTATACAAGCAGACAGGTCTGGCAGGGGGAGAAGCGAGGGGCAGGCAGGGAGGGGAGCAGCGGCCGGGGCTGTCGGTGGATAGGTGCAGGATGAATTTGGGAGCAGAGACTGGTACCTTCCAGCCACGCCGAGCGGCACCCGGAGCAGGAGAGCGCCACGGGGGCCGCTTGAGGGCTGGGTTCACTTTGCCCTGGCTCGTGTGCACGTGTAACCGCTGGGTTTATATTTATATATTGTGGTGTGGTATTTATAAGGCTGCCTGAAGGGTCAGGGCACTGCTTGTACCCGCAGAAAGCACCCAGGGGCCTTACGGGAGCTCAGCACCCGGGCCCTGCGTAGGGGCAGCCAGCGGCACGAGAGTCCTGGCGCGGCGCAGAGCAGCGCCGGACCACCGGCTCCCTCCGGTCGGTGCCCGGGGTTACCGCCAGGCCCAAGCACAGGCACCGGAGACCGTCGGCCTCCCGAGCCCCTGGGCACACGTGCGCTGGCGGCAGGAGAGGCGCAAGGAGCGGCAGAGCCCGCTGCGGCTGTCGCACCCTGCTCTCCGCTGCATCCCTCCCCTCCCAAAGGCTTCCAGCCCCTTCTGCAGTGAGGGACGGCGGCCGCCGGCAGCCAGAGCCCCCAAGCCACAGGAAACCTCTAATAAGAGGCTGTTTAAACCCGACGTCAAGGCTTAAGTCCTCTACTTATTTCCTAATCGCTGTTATTTGCTGAGCTGTGCGGATCCAGCTGCCCAGCCCTCACCCTTGGCAGGTCCTCATCCCTGAGAGCCTTTCGCTCAGCTCCCGCACGGCGGCACAGAGCCCGGGAGCTCGCAGCCCCGTCGCAGCCCTCGCGCCCGCAGGGCTCGGGATCGCTGCCCGCAGGGCTCGGGATCGCTGCCCGCAGGCAGACAGCCCCAGCAGCAGCCTGCCGGTGCACCGGGGGAGCTTGCCGGCCCCGGCGGGAGGCCTGGGGTCCCCTGTGCCAAACCCCACTGGGCCCGAGGAGGAGGCTGCCCATTCCCCCTGCCCTCAGCCCCTGCTGTCGCGTTGCCTCTCCCACGCTGTGCCAGGGCTGGGACAGTTTGGGGCACCAAGCCCACCCCACGGCAGGCAGCGGGCACCCCGGTCAGGCAGGGCTGCCTGCACCACGTCACCCAGCACACCCGGGAGGGACAGTACCTGGGAGGCAGCTGGGCTGGCTCGGGGGTCAAAGATCCGCAGTTTCTTGTCCTGTTGAGATAAAAAGAAAACAGAGGAGGGTTAAGGACCCCGGGGCCAGCGGGATGTCAGGCCATATTAGGCAGAAGGCTGGAGCGAGCAGCCCCCCTCCTTCCTGCCCGTCACTCTCCTGCCTGCAGCGCCTGCCCCTGTGGATGGTCGCACAGCATCCTCCAGGGCCTGCCCCGCACCACGGGCAGGGGCGCACCCCCAGGACCCCCACAGCCTCCCCCAACACCCTCAAAACTGCTCCCAGAGAAGGGGGGAGCCTCCAAAGCAGAGCCAGGGCTGGAACCCGACCTCTCGGATGCCACCCTGCCGGCGAGCACTCACCAGCATCCTGCGGGCAAGAGAGCGAGCCCTCCCCTGTCCTGCACCCCAGAGCCAAACGGGGCGCGGGATGCCCCTCGGAAAGGGCTGGCTGGGGTGCAGAGGCAGCGGGGAGGTGCCCCGGTGCCAGCCTTGCTGCCAGGGTGCTCTCTGGGGAGCGCACACTGTGCCAGCCAGACCCATATGGCACAGCACGGCGGTGCCGCGGGCCTTGGGGGCCACACGGCATGGCTCAGGGGCCGACCCACACCCCACAGCCCAGCCGGGGGTCTTAGCCTCCATGCTCAGCTTGCTCGCGTGGTACAGGGCTCCAACTGCTTGCTCAGCCTGCACACTCGGTCTGCACGCTTGGCCGGCCTCCGTGCTCCATCTTGGGCCCACCTGCTCGCTCAGCCTGCGCGCTTAGCCTCCAGCACAGGGGGGCTGACAGCTCGCTCAGCCTGCGTCTGCAGGCTCAGCTGGGCTTGCACGCTCGGTCCTGCTCACCCGGCCTCTGTGCATGGCCTGGGGGCCTGGCAGCTTGCTTGGCCTGCACGCTTAGCCTCCACGCTGGGCCTGCACGCTTAGCACAGAGGGGAGGCTGCTCGCTCAGGCCATACGCTTGCTCTGCCTGCACGCTTAGCGTGAAAGCCTTCCTGCTCGCTCTGCCTGCACGCTCGGTCTGTGTGCTCAGCTGGCCTGGGAGCCTGCCCGCTCACTCGGCCTGCACGCTTGGCCTCCGTGCAGGCCTTGCGCGCAACCCGTGCGCTAGCGTGTCGGGCAGCGCGCGGGCAGCGAGCAGCAGGCGCCATCTAGTGCTCCCGTCCTCCGAGGCTCTGGTGCTGCTAGCTGACCCCATTTTTGCCCCTTTCTCCCCAAACCAGGATCACCGTGTGCCCCCCAGGACCAGGGTGCAGCCGGCAGCCAGCCCGGCCGTGCTGTGCCGCAGGGAGGTCGCCCATGCGAGCCGCTCACCTTGCAGGAGGTGCCGAGGAGGCGGCCGTCTCGCTTCCAGGCCAGGCTCTGCAGCTGGTCCCCGTGGGAGTCCAGGGCTGTGGGAGGAAAGCAGGCTCAGGACCGGGATCAAGCAGGGCTCCTCCCGCGGAGGAGGCAGGCGTACGGGCAGGAGCCATCGCTCTCCCACCCGTCAGCACCGGAGCGCTTCCCAGGGGAAATAATCTGGTCTTTCCGAAGGGGTCGGTGGCTGCCAGAGCAGGGGCCAGGACCCAGCAGGACACTGCTGTGTCCAGGCAGGGAGCATCCCCACGCCGCTGGCAGCTCGATCCGAAGGGCAGGAGCCCTGGGAGAGCCGCAGGGCACTTACACCCCCGTGCTGCCGCCCAGCCTCCTCTCCCCGTTGGGTTAGCTGAGGTCTGGGCAAGGCTGGTCAGCAACAGCCCACGGCGCCCACGTCTGCCCACGCACTGGGACACGCAGGGAGAGGGACCTGTCATCCCACGGGATCCCCAGCAAAGCTGCTACAGACACCTTGGGCAGTCCAGGAGCCTTTTACACCCCTACATCAGAACGCAGGGGAGCCCGTGCACATGCACGAGGGGCTGCGGTGCTCCCTGCCCAAAAAGCCACCCGTGCTGCTTGTTCAGTGACACCGAGGTCTGGACTTGAGCCCATTTCTTGAGCCCAGGCACCAGCACGGCGGAGATAAGCATCACGAGCAGGAGCTGGCAGGCACAGCCATGCCTACCTGTCAGCGGCTGCTGCTGCCCCACGTCCCAAACGGTGATTCGCTTCCCTGCGCCGCTGGCCAGGACGCCGTCCGCCGTGGGGTGGAACTGCAGCACGTCCAGCGGGGCCCCCCCGGGCCCCAGGGTCAGCCCCGCAGCAGCGGGCATGTCCTGGCCGCTCTCGGGCAGGCGCCACACCTTCACCTGCAGCCCCAGGGAGAGGTGGGTCAGTCCCCAGGCAGGCGAGCCAGACCTGGGCTTGCTGCTTTTCCAGGCTTTGGTCCCTGAGGACACCAGGTGACCCCTCATGGCAGCTCGGTGGGATCAGAGCTGCGGGCATCCCAGGTGGGAGAGGGCTGATCCCTGGCTGACACCATCCGCCCTGTCCCCCACAGTCTGGGGACATCCCCCACCGCTCCCCAAGGCTGGCACCCTCCACCCCAGGCTCCTCTTATTCCCATTGCTCCGGCTCCATCTCCCCTAGGCTCTACAGTGAATCCCAGCGACACACCGGGGGACACAGGGTGCCCTAGGGTCTAGAGCACAAGTCTTACGAGGAGCGGCTGAGGGAGCTGGGGGTGTTTAGTTTGGAGAAGAGGAGGCTGAGGGGAGCCCTCATCGCTCTCTGCAACTGCCTGAAAGGAGGCTGGAGCCGGGGGGGTCGGTCTCTTCTCCCCAGGAACAAGCGATGGGACGAGAGGGAACGGCCTCAAGCTGCGCCAGGGCAGGGTTAGGTTGGGGATTGGGAAAAACTCCTTCCCCAAAGGGCTGTCAGGGCCTGGCCCAGGCTGCCCAGGGCAGGGGCTGAGTCCCCATCCCTGGGGGGATTTAAAAGCCGGGGAGATGTGGTGCTTAGGGACATGGTTTAGTGGCGGACTTGGCGGTGGTAGGTTAACGGTTGGACCTGATGATCTTAAGGGTCTTTTCCAACCTTAACAATTCTATGATTCTATGATTCTCTCAGGACCCGTGGCACCCAGCACTCACCGTCTCATCAGCAGAGCCCGTAGCCAGCAGGAGCTGATCGAAGGGCGAGAAGTCAAAGTCCGTCACCACATCTGGAAGGAGAAGGGCAGGGGTTCGCCCTCACCTTACCCCTGCGGACAGCGCGTCTGCCCCCCTTTGCTCTTCCCCAGCCTCAGACCCTTTTCATACGCGCACGTGTGCAGGCAGGAGCGGGCAGCCGGGGTCAGATCCAGCCCCACCGAGGCATTTTGAAGCAGCTCAGCTTTGCTGCGAGAGCCTGAGCCCCTCCACGCTGTCCGTCAGGGTCTCGCACCCCTTCTTGGGGGGACGGGAGCCCTGAAGGGCAGCACCACGCAATTGCATCGCCCCGTCTAACCCACCGCCACTCAGGTTTGGCTCTCATTTCAGGACAGACATCCCCAGGAGGGACAGGGAGAAGCACGAACAGCACAAGGGTGTCTGTGCCGGCCCGGATGCCGGCGAGCGAGGCCGCAGCCAGCTGGGGCCGTGCTGGTAACAAGGCTCCCTTTGTAACGCCCCGGCTTGGCGCGCCGGCAGCAGGGACGCTCCTCGCGGCTCCGGCAGCAGGGCCCCGCAGGAGGAAGGCTGGCACCGTCAGCAGCAGCCCCTCGGATGCATTTGGCACGCTCGGGAAAGTAGGTCACTGTGTACTTTTCTGCTTCCAGGAGGCTGCGGAGAGACAGGCCCAGGAGGCACGAAAAGCGAGCAGCTCGCTCTGCTGCATTTGCCCCGGGAGGAGAGAAAAATCCCTTTCCTGCTTTGGAGGCGTTGCTCTGGCACGGCCGGCATCAAAGGGTTCATGCTAAAACTCATTAAGAAGCCGTTAATGTCGTGCTGGCTCCCCATGCACCCCTCCAGCGCTCCCCTGGGAGTAGAGGAGCTCGCTGGCCCGCTTGCGAGCGCGGTGCAGCTCTCCGTGCCCAGCCCTGCGCCGCTGGGGCAGGGACCGAGCCGGGCGGAGGCAGCACAGGCTGGGCACGCTGCGCCGTACTGCAGTGATGCCAAGGCACCGCACGCAGGAAGGCGGCGCTGGGACTGGCTCCCGTCCTGCTGCTCTGGTGCAATTTTTTGGGGAAATGGGTGGTGAGTGCCCCCTGGGCTGGCACTGCTGCTCCGACACCGGGAGAGGGGTACCCTGAGCTCCCCACCACTCCCTCCCCGTGCCCAGGCAGGAGGCAGAGCCCTCCGCCTCCGTGGCGTGTGCTGCTCTGCCAGCGACAATGCTGCCAGCTGCCTCTTCCCCTGCGGCATTCGCTCTGCCCACATCAGAGCTGCTCAGGGCCACGTAGCCGCCGGTCCGGCCTGTTCCTCCCCTCGCTGGAGCGGGGTACAGCCACGGTGATGCCATCCCCAGCTCCTCCGCCAGCCCGGCACTGGGTGTACTGGAAACTTCAGGGCGTGCAATGAGTAACATGGGAAGGGTGTGCTAGAGGAAGAGCGTGAGCAAGAGCTACATGTCCAGACCTCGCTGCAGCTCAAGAGATGAAGGGACGTGGATTGATTTGGCTCCTTAGCAAAAGCCCAGGTGGCAGAGCCCCGTGTGGTCAGCGTGGCTGCAGTCAGCTCATGCCTCGCACACAAGTGAGACTTGTCAGGGTCACCCTGCCCGTGGGTGACGGTCCCTGGGGACTCCAGCTCCAACACGACATCCCAGGCTGGGACTCAGCACCTGAGCCCCTCCGCGCAGCCCACGCAGGGCCAAACGCCTCCTGTGGACGTGGGAGGTGGTACCCGACCCTCGGTGCCCCGGTGCAGGGCGCGGCACAGGCACGGGACAAGTCGGACCGGGGCCAGCAGACACCCAACTCACCTGAGTGGCAGCAGAGCTGAGACACGGTCCTCTTGCCTCCATCCTCGCACTCCAGCGGCACGATGCCCAGCACACCTGCAGGAGAGGACACAGGAGCAGGTCACCAGCCTGCCCATCGCCCACACGGTGCTCCCAGGAACCCTGGGACACGGAGGGGCCACCCCGCTTTGCAATGCAAGCCAAGAGGTGCGGGACTGTCAGCACCTTTGGGGGAACTCGGGGAAAGCCTCCTCCACTCGCCCTCGTGCCTCCTGGGGTCCACGGGGCTGACCCAGCAATGAGCCCCACAGGGACCACGGGGCAAATCCATCCCATGCCCCCCGCCGCGCTTGGCACACCTTCCCTTGTGCCTCACCTGCTGCCTCGGCATTGAACGCGACCCAGCGGCAGCTGGCCTTCACATGGCTCCCGCAGGATGCGACGGAGCCAGCCCGGATACCCCCGATCCAGGCCTGGGATGGAGAGAGAAAACCCACATCAAAAGATGTCTCTGTTTCGGAGGAACCCGACGCCATGGCTGGATCACGGCTGGAGGGGAGACAACGAAGCATTGGCGCAGAGGACTCTCCGTGTCCGCTAGAGACCCTCAGCCCCAGCGGAGCTCCCACACCGACGGACCAGGCACTACCTGGAGGCTGCCGACACCAACGGAGTCATGCTGGAGGCATTTTATAGGGCCCCGTCCTCTGGGAGGGCCGGGGCAACGTGGCTGCTCACGCTCCCTGCATAAAAGCGCAGCCCCTCGCTGGGGCTGGGGGCTCTGGGGCCAGCTTTGCTGGGAACGGGAGACAGGAGCATCCCGGCTCCCAGTGCTGCCTCTCCCCAAAACTGTCCCAGCCCTGGGCTCTCCCATGGTGGGAAGGGCTCAGAGGACTTTGCGATAAACTGATATCAGGGAATTTGGGATGGGACAAAGGCTCTTGGGCTGCAAAGCACCACGACGTTGGGCTGTGGCTGACCGAGACAGATAAACGCCTCTGGTAGCGTGCTTCCCACATGGACAAGGAACTTCATTACAACTCCAAAACCAAAATCCCGCTTTGCAGTGTTTCTCACTACTACTCCACAGCTGAGCACTGCCCCTGTGGGGCACCGGGACGCCCTGCGTCAGCCGGACCCGCTCCAGGTGACACGGACACCCGGCCTCAAGTGGCCACCAGGACCAGGAGCTCCCCGGCACACCCAGGGCCAAGTCCAACCCTGGAGCGAAGGCGGGTGTTTTACAGCTGCCACCATGCCTGCACGCCCACCGGCGGCCGCTGGCATCGCAGCGAGCTGCAGCAGGTGATCGGAGCGGTGGATACCCCGCAAGCAGGGCAGAGCCCTTTGCAGGGAAGGGAGCTGCGTACGCAGCCCCAAAAGGACGGAGCTCCGGGTTTCCTCTCGTTGCACGGCTTCCTTTTGAGGCCTGACAGAGAGCAGCAGCTCCTGCAGCACTTCCTCCGGTCCTTGTCACAGCAGCCTGCTCGGTGGCAGGCCTGTTAACCCTTCTCCTGCCGAAGGGAGGTTCCTCTCCCCGCACCCAGCAGCCGGGCCGGGGGCCGCAGCGGGGATGGGGAACAGGTCTGGAGCGTGAGCAAGACCCGGGAGGAAGGGTCCCACAATCTGCACCCCGTCACCCTGCACTGGTCCCTCGGTGAGGGGGGTCACCGGCCACATCTGGCGCCCAGCATTCGGGGGTACCACACAGGATCCCTGCAGCGAGGTTTCACAGAGGGATGGCTGAGCTGGTCCATCCCAGCCCCGCAACGTCCCCGCACGCAGGCGGGAGCCCTCGGGGATGCGATCCTTCCCGCAGCGTGCCAGGACGGCTGATAAAGCATACGGTACCATCCTGGCTACGTCCCTAAAACAAACCGCAAGCTTTCAGGGCGCCTCTGCCAGCAGAGCCCTGCAGAGGCTGCCTGAAGGGGAGAAGCGACTCAGATGTGATCCTTCGTGTTTACACTGCGCTTCCTGATCCGGCCAGGTCAAGTGTCTGCCTTCGCCTCCATAAACAAGCTGCTCTGCTCGGCCGGGGACACAAACAGCATTTCCCGCTGTGACACCCGAGATGGGTTCGGAGAGGAGACATCCATCTCTCACCTCCTGCCCCACAGAGCTGGGTGACGTGGCATCGCTTCCCAGGGACTTGTTTCACGCCTGGATGGGAAATGCCTCTCGGAAAGGCCACCTCCCGTGTGCCGAGCCCGGTGCGGGCTGCCGGAGGCAGAGCAGATGCATCTGGCGAGAGCACGCCGTCCCTCGGTGTCCCACAGAGCTCGCCCGCCGTGGGAACAAACACCAGGGTAGTGGTGACGGGGACGTCCCTGCCTAGAGGATGCCATAACCCTGCCACAGCCAGGCATCCCAGCGCCCACACCGCACAGATGCGCACGCTCCCCGGGCCGGCCGTTGGCAGCAGCTCATCTGCACCCTGAGGTTCACAGCCAAACGCTCGGCCGGCTGAGATTTCGGCAACCTGCCACCTGCTCTGCAGATGCACCGAGGCTGGCACACCGCGGGGACGGTGGGATGCTCGAGGCCAGGCACAATGGCAGGGGCCACCGTGTCCCCTCCCGCAGCTGAAGCGCAGGGGGATGTTTCGGGTGCTCGCCGGGTCTGCAGAGATGTGCGAGCGCAGGACGGGCCAGCCTGGCGCAAGGACGGCTTGGCCAGGAAGTTATGGGGAAGGAGAGCGCTGAAGTCCAAGGGCTGGGAGATGAACATTTTGGTGGCCCCAGGGGCCCCCAAATTCTTTTCAAAGACAGCAAGATGCAATGATTTTTAGCAGCATCACCCGTCCAGCCTGAGCCCTCTGCTTCTGGCCAAATGGGCTACGCCGAAGGGTACCAGCTTCCCGCACCTGCGTGCCACCCCAGCATGACTGGTAACCAGAGCAGCCTGCGCCACGCAGCTGGCCCACGCTGTCCCTTCCCCGTGTGGGACCGTCCCTGGCAGCGCCCCTGCTCCCGCTGTGCCAGCTCCTGTCTGCCCCAGGGGCTGGGAGCCACCCGGGCAGGATCCCACCACCCGCCTCCACCGTGGCGGAGCAGCGGCAGCCTCGCTCATGGCCACGGTGCTGCGGAGATGCTGGGTGAAGGGTGTCCAGCTCGGGGAGCCCCAGAAGGGCTACGTGTCCTGACAAGGCTCCCCGATGTGGCTCACCCGGCACAATCCACCCCTGACCCAGCATCTCTTTGTGAGCCGAGATGGATCACGACGCTCGGCGCGGTTGGGGCTGGTTATTCGTGGGGCAGAGGCTGGAGACCCACCAGACCTGCCCGACCTCGGCGGTACCGAGCTCCGCAGCTGGCGATCAGGGTGACGGAGCTCAGCACCGTCCCGCGGGGCCCCAGCGCTTCCTCTTTGCCTGCGGAAGCGGGGTGGCAGGAGCGGGGCCCAGCATTTCACGCTCAGGGTGCACGTTTCCCCAGCCGGCACGGGCAAGCCAGGGCTGCCCTCCGGGCGAGGTACCAAGCCGAGCCGGGACGGCAGGCGGCACGAACCGGGGGCCTGTACCAGCCGTGCCCAGCCAGGGTCTCACGGCAGGCGGGGCGCAGCCTGGCTCCCTGCCGCCACGGGATGGGTACCCCAAGCCAGCGGCAGCCGGTGGGGCCGCACCGTCCCGGGACAGGGCTGGGGCACGGAGCCTCGGCGGAGGCCGGGGCGGGAAGCGGCGGGTGCCAAGGAGGGGCCGCCCGGACGACGCTGCCGCACCGTAGCCGGGCATCGGGACCTGGGCACGGCCCCGCCATATCGGCGGTGCCGCAGCGGCGGGACCCGGAGCCGCGCCCTGCCGGTACCGCCCCATCCCTGCCCACCGGGACCCCCGCACCCCCCCTCCCCGCCCCCGGTACCGGCGCTCACCTCCCTGCGGGGCAGCCTGGCCTCGGTGTGCCGGAACTTGGACGCCTTGAAGCGGTTCATGGCGCTCCGGTGGCACCGAGCCGCACCGAGCCCGGCCGCTCCGCTCCGCCCCGGGGCCGCCGCCGGGCCACGCCCCCGGCCACGCCCTTGCCCCTTAGCCCCGCCCCTCCGCGCTGGCCACGCCCCCTCGCCCCACGCGTGTCCGTGTCCCCGCTGTCCCCAGCGCAGGGACCGGTCCTGCCTCGGTGGGGGCACCGTGAGCGGGGCAGGGACCCCCCCCGCCCCGGCGCCGGGGCCGCGGCCCCGCGGAGACTCGGGGCGGCCGCGCCACGGGCTGCGCCCCGCTGCTGTCACCCCCGCTTCCCACTGGAGACGAGGGCAGATGTTCCTAAAGGGACAACGGGAGGTCTCCGGTCCCGTGGGCTCAGCGTCCTCGTCCCCTCCCCGGCCTGGCAGTGGACAGAAACCTTCGTGCGCAGACGGCTGCCGGGGAAGGAGCTGGATCCGGGCCCACCGAGCCCGGCCGTGGCGTCACCCGCGCCCGGTGGGGCCCGGCGCTCCTTCCCCGCCGGGATGCGCGCAGCGATGGCAGCCGGGGCCTGACGCGGCCCCCTCGCCGCCACGGCCTCCGGCGCTGGGCCGAGCCTCTCTGCCGCCCAGCGTTCATCAACGCCGGCTTTGTTACCGGACCCTCACCTCCTGGTAACGAAGGCGGGAGAGCAACGCGCTTGGTGTGAATTTATCCTCCTCTCTAGAGGGGAGCTGCTGCCCTCAGCGCAGCCATCCCGGCTGCGGGAACGCCTTTATTTCGGTTCTCCTGCTACGGTTTCCTCATGGAGGCAGGAGGGAGCCCCACAGGGGCAGGAGGGAGCCCAATGGAGGCAGGAGGGAGCCCCACCGAGGCGGGAGGGAGCCCCACCGAGGCGGGAGGGAGCCCCACCGAGGCGGGAGGGGGCCCCACCGAGGCGGGAGGGGGCCCCACGGGGGCAGGAGGGGGGCCCCACGGGGGCAGGAGGGGGGCCCCACGGGGGCAGGAGCGAGGCCCCGAGCACGGAGCCCCGCGGCAGGAGGGTGTCGGTCGCGGGGTCCGGCCGGGCCCGGCTCCCCCGGCGCGGCCGGCAGGGACGAGCTCTTCCCGCGGCTGCCCTCAGCACGGAGCTCCCGCTGCCCCTCGCTTCCCCCCCGGGGCACGGCTCGCAGGGGCTCCGCTGAAGGAGATCCCCTCCGCGGCAGCCAAAACACCGCGATCGCCTCAGCGGCCCGGGCCCGCGGCCGGAGCTGACCGCGCCGCTCCACGGCGGCCGCACCGCGCATGGGCACCCAGGGGCGTCCGGTACCGGCGGCGGAGGCGCCGCCTCCGAGCTCCCGCGCAGGCGCAGCGCTGCGCGCCCGGGCCAAGATGGCGGCCGGGAGGGCTCCGCGCTGGTTCGGGGCCGCCGCCGCCGCCGCCAGGAGCCGCGGGCCGGGGGACGGGCGGCTGCCGCTCGTCTGGCTCCTGCGGGGGCTCAGCGTCCCGCCGCTGCCGCCTGCCGCCGCCTCGGCCCGCGCCGCCCGCCGCCTCCTCCTGCCGCTGTGCGCCGCGGGTGAGCGGGGCCGGGGGCCTGGGCGGGCCGCGGGCTGTCGCGGCGGGGGCCGGGGGCCCTTCTCCCGCCCCTGGCGGCCCTCACCCCGGTCCTCTCTGTCCTCCTCTCCCGCAGGGACGAAACGCGCCGCCGCCTCGGCCTCCTCCTTCCACAGCAGCGCGGCGGCCCGCACCAAGGAGGACTACTACCAGGTGCTGGGGGTGCCCCGCACCGCCAGCCAGAAGGAGATCAAGAAGGCCTACTACCAGGCACGTCCTACCGCGGGGGGACCCTGCCGGGGCAGGCGGGCGGCCACCGGGCCGTGGCCGAGGGCTGGTAGCCCGCTGGAGGAGTCGTAGTCGCCCACAGCCCGTCTCGTACGGGAAAGAACAAAAAAGGCTTGGAGGTCCCTGTGTTTGGACCGGCTGGAGGCAAGCGGTGGGGAAGCTCAGGATGTTGGGTTTGGGGAGCTCCTCAAAAGCGTGGTCTGGGGGTGCCGTCATCTTGGGAAGGTCCTGAGATTGCTGAGAGATTCAGGAGCAGCCCCTGTAGTCCCTTATATTGCAACGATAACAGAAAATTAAGGCTTTTAGCTCCCCAAAATACAGATAGTAACCGCCCGGCCTTGCCTAATGTGTTTTTCCTGACACGTGAGATATGCTAAAGTCAATTGCTTCTGTCTGTCTCTAATAGTTTGATTTTTTTGTTGTTTAGCTGGCAAAGAAATACCACCCTGACACAAATAAGGATGACCCTAAAGCTAAAGAGAAGTTTTCTCAGCTGGCAGAAGCCTATGAGGTAACGTGCACGATTTTATTATCACGAAAAGGAGAAAAGATTGGAGGGTAGATGAGGCGAAACATTTCTTCTTCTTGTGTGCATTTTCTGGAAAACCATGGCTATTTTTTAATTTCTTGTACTTTAGGCGTGAGTGCCTCTGTCCTAACGGTGTCTCCAGGGAATTTTAGAGCCCAAATACCTGATTTAGCTGGATACGTGTTGGGCTGTTTGAATTTGTGCTCTTTCTTAGCGGTGAGTGACTGGCACGGATGCTGTGGTCACTGCGGTGGAATTATTGGTCAGCTTCAATAATCAAACAAAAAAACCCTGTCAGCAGTTCCTAGCCTTTTGAGACCAAGGGACCTTCCACTGCGCCGCACCCCAGCCCCGTTCCTTCCTGCTCTTCAGCTCGTTCGGAATTTCTTTTGTGCTGATTTTTGCTCTCGTGGGTTTTCAAATTGACCCCAGCTTTCACACAATATATTAACGATGGAATATATAACACAAGTTGTCCTTGCTTATGATGAATTAGTAAGATTTTGTCATTTTCCCGATGACAAACTGAGAGATACCAGGGAAGAAGCGGCTCGTCAGTAATTCTACGCTGCTGAGAGCTGCGATAGCCCTCCTGGTGACGAGGAGGTTTGTGGCGGTAACGCCAGGAGCCGTGAACTCTCCCGAGAGACGCTGCTCCGCAGCTGGAGGCTGCCCAGTTGCTCGGGATCTGTGCGGCGTCCTGACGGCGTCCTTCTTTTGCCCCAAAGGTATTAAGCGATGAAGTGAAGCGGAAACAGTACGATGCGTACGGCACGGCTAGTTTTGATGCTGGCGCAGCAGGTGCCGGTGCGGGGCGGCAGTACTGGAGCAGCGGTCCATCGATTGATCCGGAAGAGCTTTTCCGAAAAATCTTTGGAGAGTTTTCGGGATCCCCTTTTGGCGATTTTCAGAACGTCTTTGACCAGCCACAGGAGGTACGAAGCGTGTTTATTTTCTGAGTAACGACATGAAAACGAGCAATGGAAAACAAAAGCTGGAGAGGGACGCAGATCGCTCCGGGAGCGAGCTTAAGCAAGGAATTTGTTCTGGGAATGTCAGCACGTGCGGGTCGCAGCGTATGGGTGGGAGAGTCGCGTGGTTTTGGTAAGCCACGTGGATACCTTCTCCACGCCTTCAGACGCAGTGTTTTTTTCTGGACTTCAGCTACTTCAGCTGATATTTACTGACACCACGTGGTGCTGCCAGACAATTCCACCATTGCAGAGGCGTCTTTGCTGCTGTACGTTGATTTACATGTGTCTGCTTTGATCTGTAATGCTAAAAAACCACAAAATACCTTTTAACTATAAAACAGGCCTTCCAGCATTAGGTTTCCCTGCTTAATTGGCTTAATTTTGCAATTTAATTGGCTTAACTTTGCAGTGGAGCCCATAAACAAAACCAAACCTATGTCTTGTTCTTTGTACTGCAGCTAAATGTTTTTTTACGTACTGACAGTGTTGGTTCATGTGCTGCTTTCAGAAATGCTTGGCGTTCGGTACTTCTGGCTTTGCTAAAAATAACCTTTTTATTAGAAAGAGCATTTCCTATTTTGCGCAGTCATCTTTGCTGATGCCTTCCCTTGGTAAGTAAAGAGTTTAGCGAGGAAGAGCAGATACTGTCACTGGGATTGAAAGCCTTCGCCCTCACCTGTTGCTGCATTCCTGTTAAACAAAACCTTTAGAAATATTCAGCGTTCTCCTGAGAGCAGAAAAACGCTTGACTTCTATTTTTACTTCCTTCTTTTCTATATTTAAATCTCATTTCTGGTACGCAGCTCCTCATCAGACGGGTGTAATCGTCATGCCTGTAACGCTTGCTATCCTTTTGTACCCCTTTTTATATATATGAGACAGATTATTGCTTCCTCAAATGAGGCAGAACCCTTCGGAGTGCATCCCTCCGTTTCTTCTCTATTGCCTGGATGTATTTTAAGCATGGTTTGATATTTGGCCTAAACCAATCTCAGTCTGCTTAAGACCCCATCGCACCTCAGCTGTAGCTCGATGTCCGTGTTTCCTGTACAGTATATCATGGAACTGACGTTCACCCAAGCTGCAAAAGGCGTTAACAAGGAGATTGTGGTGAACATCAACGACTCCTGCGAGCGATGCCATGGTAAAGGACACGAACCTGGTACCAAAGCGCAGCGCTGTCACTACTGCAGCGGCACTGGCATGGTAAGTGCTTTTTAAGACACAGGTTCTGCTGTGCTTTTCCTTGTTGGGGCAAGTCGGTCCCTTCCGTGGTGAAAAATTTGCACTACAATCATCAGCTTACCTTGGGTGAAGCCGAGTAAATGGGGACTTGATGTTAATAGGCACCAGGAAGATTTTCTTTGTATTAAAGAAGTGCTCTGCCCAGCTAAAAGCACTGGCCTTCAGGGCCAGATCATCTATCTTACATCCAGCAAACCATGTTTGTGGAACGTAACAGGTCTGAAATTACTTAACCATATTTATATAATGTAACAATGCTGAAATTAGTTGGGCATTAAATGGGATACTTTGAATTGAGGGGTGGAGGGAGGTGATGATAGCCTAAGGGTAATCATGAAATAAGATGTGTGCTGCTTACAGTAAGTAAGGAAAGGAACAGCTCTGCTGGGAGGACAGGCTGAGAGAGCTGGGGGTGCTCAGCCTGGGGAAGAGGAGGCTGCGGGGAGCCCTCAGTGCGGCCTTGCAGGGCTTAAAGGGGGCTACAAGAGAGATGGGGAGAGGCTTTTTAGCAGGGCCTGCAGCGACAGGACAAGGGGTGATGGTTTGAAAGTAAAGGAGGGGAGATTCAGGCTGGATCTAAGGAAGAAATTTGTCGCGCTGAGGGTGGTGAGGCACTGGCAGGGGTTGCCCAGAGAGGTGGGAGCTGCCCCATCCCTGGAAACATCCAAGGCCAGGCTGGACGGGGCTCTGAGCACCCTGATGTGGGTGAAGCTGTCCCTGCCCATGGCAGGGGGATGGACTGGGTGGCCTGGAAAGGTCCCTGCCAGCCCAAACCATCCTGTGATTCTATGATCGAGCTTCAGGCTTTCAATTTCCACGCATCAAAATGGGTACCGGCAACCGGTCTGTGACCAGAGTACCTTTTTGTGCAGCACAGCTGTAGCTGGTCAGAGGAAACCACAAGCTCTTCCCACCGTTTCCTCATGTGCTTCAATCTGATGGGCGGCTTCCACAGTTCAGCCTGTAGCTTAGTCTCCGTAACGTTTTCCTGGACACTGGCAATAATTCATGCAAGTGGATTGTCCTTGGATTCCTCAGAATACAGATGGTTGTAGTTCTTTGTGAAATAGCACTGTAAGGAGCTTTGCTCCTGCTTGCGCATTAAAGCCCGGAGATGGAAAGTGTTGTGCTTCCCTTCCCCTCACCATGAGACGCTTGCTCACGGTGATGGTTTTCAGTGGAAATCAGAACGCGATGGCAATTGGATCCAATCCAGCTTCTCACAAGCAGCATCCTCTTTGGATTTCTGAGCCTGTTTTCTGCTCCACCCCTTGCCGAAGGTATCGCTGTCCTGTCAGGTTCCACGTGCAATTAGAGGGACTCGGAGTCACTCGCAGTCACTGGCGGTGTTTTGTGGAAGTGAAAAGTACCATCGGTACCAAATATTTGTACGATCTGTGCTTTCTTCACTAGGAGACGATAAATACCGGCCCTTTTGTAATGCGATCTACGTGCCGACGATGCGGCGGCCGTGGCTCCATCATAACAACACCTTGCGTAGTGTGTCGAGGAACGGGGCAAACCAAACAAAAGAAGACGGTGATGGTTCCCGTGCCAGCTGGTTAGTGTCGTACTTGCGTGCTGCTCTCCGTTAAATAACCGTAGTTACTTGCTTCCCTTGGCCAACAGCAAGGCACTTGCCTCCACAGCATGGCTGCTCCCTGCCAGGTACGAATGCGAGAGCAACGTAAGAAGTTTTGCTGCAGAGGAGTTGTCTTAAGAGCAAAGCAGGTTGATAGCTTGGCGATTGAAAGGGTTAGTAATGAGGTGAACTTTCTGGCCGTGGATATAAATGTTTGCTTTGCTCTTCCCGAGCTGAGGCTTTGGTTCTTGCATGGATCCTTCTAGGCAGCTTTTGAAGAGTGAAACTCAAAAGGCTTTGTTGCCTTGGGTCTTTCGTTTGTCCTTGATGAAGCTTGTGGGGAGGGTGGGAAGCTTGAAAGCTTGGCTCAGAAAAGCGTGCTGATGGCCGTCCTCAGCAACGAGGACGAAACGAGCGGTGGGGCTGAAGACTTGCTGCTTTGAGATCTCCCTGGGTGAGCAGCCTGTAATTTTCCTGCAGCTTGTGGAGGCTGCCCAGTGTTCCTTAGTCTGATGCATTTCCCTAAAGAATTCTGTAAGGGATTGAAGTAACGAGCCTGCTTGGTGCGTAGTGATCACCGCAGAGGTATGCACGTGTGTGCCGACACCTCCTTCCTTTGGCCGCGGCTCCTGTGGAGGGTGTTACCGTGCTGCCCGCTGGCAGGTCTTGTGCCTCCTGCCCCTGGATGCGCGGTGCTGCTGTGGTGGCAGGCTTTTGGGGACGGCAAGAGATCTGACGAGAAAAGCTGTAGGTATTCAAATAACCTGTGGATTATAACGCAAGGTAACGTTCTCTCTTTTTTTTCTGATTGCAGGCGTTGAGGATGGGCAGACAGTTCGGATGCCTGTGGGGAAGAAAGAAATTTTCATTACGTTCAGGGTACGTATCGTTATATTGTTGGCTGTTTCCATGATTTAAGTTGGTTGCTTGTTCCCTTTGCAATTGCCTGACCTGACTGAATGGGGGACGGAGGAGGAAGAGCGAGTGATCCTTTGAAACAGCTGAGGTAACGTGATCCACCTGAACTTTCTGAGATAGCAGAAGATCTGCATTGTAACAAGCGGCGTAACGTTAAGTCTGCCCGTGAAGAATTGCGCTGCTTGTTCCAGGACGAGGCCCTCATGGTAGCGTGCATCGAAACGCAGAGTAGGTTCGTGATGCCGTGAGTCTTTGACTTGGGAATGCAGAGGAGCTGTCTGCTTGCAGCGGCGGGAGCGCTGAGGGAATGCCTGGAGAGGCTGGCTGGCCGAGTCTCCCTTTGCAGATACACGTTAAGTGCTGCTTGGCACATGATTTGTAGCTGGGGCCCTCTTCTCCTGTCACACACATCTCTGTCAAGGAGGAAACTTCTTTCAGCACCTTTTTTGTGGTGCAGGGGGATTTAATTCTCTTCCAGCTTGTGAGGCTGCTGCAAAGGTGCTTGCCTCCCTCTTCTCTTCTGGCTTTCCCCTGCTGAGGGTACCGGACAAGGCAGTGTCTTCTCTGGCTCTGCAGAATCATCCTGACACCGATAAATTAACAACAGGATTAGGGGAGGGAGTTGCTGAGATAGGAAGCAGGCATCTGCCTAAGCCTCTGGCTAATTACGGTTATGTCAAGGTCTGTGTTTTTCTAAAAGACTGAACGTTAACTTAGGCTTCTCAGCCGTGCGGTTTGTGAACGGTAAAGAGTCTGACTACAGCATTCTGCTATGTTTTCTTCAGAGAACTCTCAAAGCAGTTTACCATGAGAACTTCAGGGTGTTGTGCTCACTTCTCTTTGGAACTGCCTGCCTTTTAGGTTCAAAAAAGCTCTGTGTTCAGAAGAAATGGAGCAGATATCCATTCGGACCTCCTTATTTCAATAGCACAGGCTGTTCTGGGAGGCACAGCCAGGTGTCAAGGCTTGTACGAGACAATCAATATCGCAGTAAGTACCGTTACGTGGAAGAGCTTGGGCATAAGGAGGGTAGGAAGGCCCTGCAGAGGGACCCGGACAGGCTGGATTGTGGGGCCGGGGCCAACTGTATGAGGTTCAACAAGGCCAAGTGCCGGGTCCTGCACTTGGGTCACAACAACCCCAGGCACCGCTGCAGGCGTGGGGAGGAGCGGCTGGGAGCTGCCTGGCTGAAAAGGACCTGGGGGTGGTGGTTGACAGCTGCCTAAACATGAGCCAGCAGTGTGCCCAGGTGGCCAAGAGGGCCAATGGCATCCTGGCTTGTATCAGGAAGGGTTTGGCCAGCAGGAGCAGGGCAGGGATCATCCCCCCGTGCTGGGCACTGGTGAGGCCGCCCCTCGAATCCTGTGCTCAGCGCTGGGCCCCTCACCCCCAGAAGGAGATGGAGGGGCTGGAGCGTGGGCAGAGCAGGGCAGCGAGGCTGGGGAAGGGGCTGGAGCCCAAGGGTGGGGAGGGGCGGCTGGGGGAGCTGGGGGTGCTCAGCCTGGAGAAGAGGAGGCTGAGGGGAGCCCTCATCGCTCTCTGCAACTGCCTGAAAGGAGGCTGGAGCCGGGGGGGTCGGTCTCTTCTCCCCAGGAACAAGCGATGGGACGAGAGGGACCGGCCTCAAGCTGCGCCAGGGCAGGGTTAGGTTGGGGATTGGGAAAAACTCCTTCCCCAAAGGGCTGTCAGGCCCTGGCACAGGCTGCCCAGGGCAGGGGCTGAGTCCCCATCCCTGGGGGGATTTAAAAGCCGGGGAGATGTGGTGCTGAGGGCCATGGGTTAGTGGTGGGCTTGGCAGTGCTGGGTTAGCGGTTGGGCTCGATGATCTTAAGGGTCTTTTCCAACCTTAACGATTCTGTGATTCTATAAATCGATGTGGGACAGCAGAGACTTCTCCTTTGCTGCAGAGGTGGGGCAGATCTCTTAAGTCTGCCAGTATCACGTTTCAGACTTCTTCGGGACCGAGTGTCAGGTAGTTTGTGACCTGCTTGGTCACGCCTCCTTTCCTATCGCTGTGTAGGGACAGGGAAAGAAAGGGGCCAGGTGGATCACTGGACAAATCCCGCCCAGGGTCTACAGACTGTGCCAGGTTCTTTACTCCTTCCTTCCAAATCTTTTCTGTCATCACTGTCAGCTTCTGAATGCATCCAGATGCATGAACGTATCGGATCTCTCCCTTCCTACTTTGAAGCTTGCTGGAGAAGCAGTTAATTGTTGTAGACGTGTAATGTAATTACTATATAAATGGTTAAACGAGAGTAATAAACGTGAGCCCTCTGTGTTCATAGATCCCCCCTGGCATCCAGCCAGACCAGAAAATTCGGATGAGCGGGAAGGGCATTCCCAAGGTTAACAGCTACGGCTACGGAGACCACTACATTCACATAAAGATAAAAGTTCCTCAGTAAGTAGAGCTAACGCAAGTTTCTGTGAAATCTTGAACTTTTTGCAAAAAACGTTCGTAAAGATTTTGTGAAAGTTCCTTACTGCTTTATCAAGATCATTAATTTCTCACTCTGCTTTTAATTCTGATGTGTGGTGGGTTTTTTTTCTTTGGTTTTTGGGGGTTTTTTTTGTTTTTTTAATAATACCATTTGGCAACCCAGCTCTAAAAATCCTAACCCCTGGAAATAATACATAATTAGTTCTTCACCTGCGTATTTGCCTGGCTGTCTGTGATTCTGTCTGGATCCTGGTTACGTAAATTCAGTGTTGCAGCTTATATCGCGTCTGTGCTCTCACACCTACAGCTTAAAGGAGCTGAAGTCCTTGGCGGTTGCTTTTCAGACTTGGCCACCCCCTGCTCCTGTGGTGAAGGAAACTTTTGAGCTTGCATTGCTGCAGTTGGCAAGGGAGTTAATTTCCTGAGGTCTCCCCACCAGATGTGCGTTCCGTTGCAGCTCCACACGGTTCTTAGCGCTTGTTTTTTCACCGCAGTTTGGTGAAATGCAGTGGGTCATCGCTCTTCTCTTCCAGAGGCTTATTCTTTATAGATTGCTCATTTGAAGAGCACCGTAGGGTGTATGCCAGCTGTATTAATCTGCTGCTTCCAGTAGCCGCTTCTCGTGCGTGCTGCTGGAGGAGGTTAAGGATACATCTGTCCCTAAAGACAGCCGCAACCCACACCTCTGTCTCCGACCTGCAGGAGGCTGACGGATCGCCAGAGAGCCTTAATGATGAGCTATGCCGAGGACGAGGCAGACGTGGACGGCACGGTGAACGGAGTGACGAGTACAGCATCAGGTGAGCGGTGGGAATTGGCGCTTCGTCCTCAGGGAGTTGGCGTGGGAGCGCAGAGTGCTTCCTCAGGGTTCCTGGGGAGGAAGGCGAGCCAAGGTCACCTTGAGACAGCGCGGCAGCGCAACCCGCCAAGCATGTTGTATCGGAAATAGTTTTAGTGTGATGTTAACAGGCTGTAGCGCAAAGCAAGGAGGTAGCCTCTTCCCAGAAAGCTTTGCTCTCATACTTACTGGGCACATCCGTGCACGAACAGAGAGCAGGTACTGAGATACTCCAGGGTCCTGGCAAGTTGTGGTGAGCTCGCTGTGGTGATGAAAGCCTTCCGCTCCCCGCTTCTGTGCCAGAAGTAACTCGTCTTAGTGGCAGGGGGAGAAAAAGAGAACGCGCTTCAGGCCAGTTTTCTGTGTGAGTTACTCTCTCGTGCTTCTGACCGCAGTGGGGACGTTTCTCCTTGAAAGCTGAAGGGGAGCGCCGCTGTCAAGGTTGCTCTAAGCCGTGTTCTGTGCACGTGGGGGAATCTTGGATAGAAATGTTCACTGGTGCCGAGCGGTGGCTCCAGTCAGTAGACAGCGTCCAGCGTGATGGAGGGAGGGAAGCCAGCTGGGAGCTTTGTAAAGCTGCTCTTTCAGCTCCAGATTAAAAATTGTGATCCAGCAATTCTGTGTTTTAAGTTTCAGTGGTGAGGTACCTGGCAGGAATAGCAGCTAAAGAAAAAAACCATATGGTAGAACAGGACGAGAGGAAATGGCCTCAAGCTGCGCCAGGGAAAGTTTAGGTTGGATATTAGGAAAAACTTCTTTACTGAAAGAGTGGTCAGGCCCTGGCACAGGCTGCCCAGGGCAGGGGCTGAGTCCCCATCCCTGGAGGGATTTAAAAGCCGGGGAGATGCAGTGCTTGAGGACATGGGTTAGTGGTGGCCTTGGCGGTGGTAGGTTAACGGTTGGACCTGATGATCCTAAGGGTCTTTTTCAACCTTAACAATTCTATGATTCTATTCTATAACAGTAAAGCAAGAGCTTTGTCTTGCGCTGTTGGGAAACAATTTTTTCTGCTTGTATTGGAACGATGAACTTAAATCTGGTTGGATTGTGATTTCTTTCTACGTTTGAAACAAAAAAGGGCATTTATGACTGCATACAGCTAGGCAAAGGTGAGAGTCTTTCAAAGCTGCTAAATGATCCCAGGAACTTGGGTCCTCTCTACTACACAGGCCAAAGCCTGAGGAATATAGGCTGAAATTTGGGATATTGAGAGGCAGTATCCGCCAAATGCTTACCAATGTTATGTTTTATAGTGCTTTCATAACACAGAAATTATGTCTTTTCCGCTGAGGGTGAGCATTAAAGGTCAGCCTTGAGGGGAAGGGGAGAGATCTCCGAGCACAGAACTTTCATTCCAGCTTTTTAAAGAAGTTTATGTGCCAAAGGAGAAAAATGCTCCCAAACTTAATTTATAAAAAGCAGACCTGCCAGTTTTTACCACAATTTTACCACAATTAAGCAGCAAGTTAAAAACAATGCCAGTAGTTTGCGGAGTAGAGACGGGCTGTTGCTGAAAGCGCGTCCTTGCTCTGGGAAGCAGAAATACCCCGAGTGGACGGAGGCGTGTTGTGCCACCGGCCTCGGGATTTCATACCATTGCATCAGTCTGAGCTCGGCACTCAGCTGCGGGAGGACGGGGAGGACTGGACTTTGTGTTCTCTGTGTGCAAAGAAAGCTCGAGGAGGATTCAGGGGTCTTGTTACTGACGGTTTTACGGTAGAAAAAGCAGATTAGCAAAGAGGTCTCCTTTGTTCTTGCTGTAGCCACTTCTCAGAGAGACAAACAACTTCTCAGGACCTGTTTATGTAGCAAAATTATGCTCGTTGCTGCCAGAAAGATCCCTTATCTGGACACTTGTTCTGAAATGCTTGTAGCCTTTTTCATTCTAGCCTGAGTTCATTTTCTCCTTGATGCTGTCTGAGCATTGCATGAGGATTACTTGAGGCAGGCTCCTGGTATGGTTTCGCGCTGCTTTGCTCTAAAAGGTCACGACACGACTATGAAACAGGAAGACAGATTGTTCCAGGGACCACCAATATAGCTTTTTTTTTTCCTGTAAAGTCATGGCTGGCAGTGGTCAAGTTGACAACTTGGTTTTAGTGGCAGACTCGCAATCTCAAGCGCTTGTTTCCAAAGCCTGTGGGGTCCCTGACTTGATTCTGCAGCATGAGAATTCCCTCGCCGGTTGGAGGGCTGGGGAGAGGGGAAGGGAATGGCGTTACCTGGGCTCACGGTCGTCTTTTCCGCTTCTGGGGTCCGGGCTTTGCAGTGCTTTCACTGCAAGTGGTCCAGTACTGTGGCTCGCTGCTGGGTGCAGCACTGTACGCGAGGATGCAGGCAAAACCAGCTGCCTTGACTTGACCATTCCCCATCTAAAATAACCCTCTCGCTTCGTCAGGGGTGCTGGCTACTGGTGGGAGATCTGTCTGACTGCAGCCCTTTGCTGTTTGTGTCCAGGTGGCAGGGCCAAGGCTAGCGCTGACGCAGGCGGGGATAGGCCTGAGGCTGAGGAGAACAAGGAGGGATTCCTTTCCAAACTTAAGAAAATGTTTAGCTCCTGACACCCCATCCGAGGTAGGAGGCCTCTTGTGTTTTATTGTCGTCTTTCCTCCGCACTAAGCAGAATTTGCACTTCTTGGGAGGTAGAAGCAGCAAAAGCACAGCATTGCTTCTCACTTAGCCTCAGGCCTTCCAGCCACTGGTGTGAAAAGCCCTAGCTGTCCCCTGTGACCTGGAGCAAAAAGCCAGGGACTAAATTGCACTGTTGCTGCAGCAAAAATGCTGAGTACATCTTCAGGGAGGTTGCTGGCCTCCCCTGCGGCTCTGCTTCCTTGTCCACTCGGTGGCTGTACCCGATTCAAAGCACCGCGGATGTTCCCGTTAGCTGGTAAAGCCGGGACCGGGCAGTTCTGCTGCCACCGCAAAGCCCGGGCGTGCCGGGAGGCGCAGGTGGGCCTGCAGAGCCTCCGGTGCCGGTACGCTCAGGCCGGACTCGCCCCTACGGCGGGCTTACAGCACCAGGAAGGAATCAATCGTAGTCGTAAAGCACAGCAAAGCCCCTGCCACACAAACGGGTACAGCGTTAAAACTCAGGGTGCCGTTTAGTTGGTGTTGGCCGGCTGTGGGGGAGCGCCGCAGACTTGAAATCCTCTATGGCAGACACCGGTGTCTTGGATTCCAGGGGCTCGGCTTCCCCCAGGCTTCAAACTTGTCTGTCCTGCGTGGCTGACAAAGCGCGATGGCAGGGGTGCAAAGCAGGGCTGCTGCCTTAGGCCGATTCGGTCAGGAAACGCCGAACTTTTCTCTTGCTTCAACCGCAGGGAAGCGTTCTACTGGAAACTAAGAGCCGAGCAGCAGCAGATCATCTTTGCAGTTGGGGATGAATCTTTCTGGCAGCGGGCTCTGGAGAGCGAAGGATGTCGGTCAGCAGCACAGGGAGAATCCCAGGTGGAGAGGCTCCAAACCACTGAGGCACCAACAATCATTGAGACAGAAAACCCACCCGCCGTCCTCGGAAACGGTAATGAAGGAAAACGCCAGCTTTGCAGAAACGCGGCGCTCTCTCGAGGTTGCTCCACAGTCCCTACTGCTGCTGGAAGCTTATTTGGTAAAAATTAAAGTTGAAATATTATTTAGAATCCAAAACAGTGGAAATGTGAAATAAAACTTATCCTTCCAGCACAGAATGGAGCAGTTTGCTGTACGGAGTCCGAGATGGCTGCTGCTCACTCAGGCGCCCTTGCGAATGCTAGATGTGCTCGGTGAACTCGTCACTGCTTATTTTCTCCTAGGAGACTGGGTGGGTCAGTGAGTTTGAGCCCTGTCTTCACGACAGCCCTCCGAGCTGTCCTGCACATCTCCGAGGGGGAAGTCTCCCTGTGGCTGGGGCTCGTCAGAGCCCAGCTGTCGGGTTTCTTAGTCCTGCTGATCTCCTGCACAAAGAGCAGTGATGGAATCTGCACTTTGCCTCAGGTTTCCCTTTCCCCCTCCAATAACTAAAGTTACAACACAAACGCTGCCGCTTCTGAATGGGTACAAGTTTATCACCAAGCCCTTTGCCAGACTGGGACAAGGTTTTTTATTACGTTAGCGCAACACCCATAGCATCAATGATTGGTCAAAGAGTCGTTGTTCCTACATGTGTGAGAATACAAGTGAAGTGGATCACTGCTTCCCGGTGGAGTGGAGCTCTTGCAGTGAGTATTTTCATGGTTACTGTAGCCCGCCGTTGTTAGTTATACCGTGCAGGCACCATCTGCCCCCATACTAATCGACCAGTTAAACAAGGACGTGTCGTAGTCTTGCCCTTCTTAATTTGCTGAAATAAAGCACGCGTTGCCTCCTGATTCAACTGTCTGTAAAGTGATTCTGTATCCATGTAAATAAGATTGACTTGATAAAAGATATTTAACACGTGCTGTGCCTTGCTGCCTTGTCTGCTCTTCCAACCTTGTCTGTCACCCCCCTTTTTCTCCCCCAGGATCGAAGGTCTTCTCTCGGGCAAGGAGAGATGGGGCTGGGTGGCTTCAGCATCTCTCTGGTGGCTGCGATTGACTTTAAGCACAGGCAAAGAGTGCCAAATCCCAGCGCTACCTTAAGCAGGTGGTGGTGTGGGGGAAGGAGCTTTTTAAGTCTTAAATCCTAAGTTTGGACAGTCTTGCAAAGGTTTCACTCAGCTCACGGGGGCAGCGATTGAAATTAGCTCTAGGAGCCCACAGGCCAGGCCACAGCTGAGCGCTGTCTGACTTGAATTAGACTCAGCTTTCATGTTACGCAGCGCGGGAAGTCGCTGCGCAGTCCCCTTTTGCCAGGGTTAGGGTTTTCCTGGGAAAAACAAGCTGCCACCACCCTACAGCCGTGAAAACACCCAGACTCCCTAAACAAACACCTCCCTGAAGACAGCGTGCAAAGGCAGTGCTTCTCCCACCTGCCTGCCTGCAGCCTTGCCTTTTTTTCTACTTGCACTGGTCTAAACAGGCTCAGCCAAGTCGCAGGAGAGCCCCTGGAGCGCACGCGTGGCCCAAAGCTCTTCCCGGCTCTGGCAGGGTCAGCCTTTCACCAGGGCGCTAGTGGAAAGGCAGCGTGGCTCACCTCCTTGGCCAGCTCCCTGCCGCAGAAGCTCGGGTGGAAGAGGAGGGAAGGAACTGTCAGAAGGTGGCTTTATCGTCTGCCGCCCACTGACGGAAGGTGCGGGCCCTGGGGTTGAGTTTCATGGTCAGGTCCACGTTGCGGTCTGGCTGCAGGGCATAGAAACGGAACCGAGCGGCCGTTTCCTTGGCCCCAGCGGAGCCACGGTTCTCGTACGCCTCTGGTGCGATCTGCAAAAAAAGAATTGGGGGGGGAAAAAACAGCGTTGTCACAGGGCAGAGGCTGCAACCCGTTCTCCACAGCGGCCGAGGCCTGGAGCAGCTATGAGGCAGCCTTTCCCTGCACCGGGGTACAAGCCGTGGCTGAGGGGGGGCTAGAAACACGGGCTTGGGGGGGACAGGAGAGCCCGAGCAACCCCGGCTGCCCGTGGTAGCCCAGCACCCACCCTCCCTGCCTGAATCGAAGGGTGGACCACCCTGCTCCTGCCCTGTGCTGGGGCCCTGGGAAGAAGAGAGCTGCTGATTTGTCCCTGGCAGAGAGCAGCAGAGGTGCTTCGTTTCTGCTGAAACGCGTTTTTGTTCTCAAAGCAGAGAGCCACCACACCCCTCTGTTGGACTGGCTGCCGGAGGGGAGCGGCACAGCCAAAGCACAAACAAAAAAATAAAAAGTCACAGGGCACGGAGAGGCCAGGAGCGCTGTAAGGGTGACACAGCAAGGCCCGGTGACACAGCAAGGCCCTTGGGGAAGACCTGCCGAAGGCAGGGGCACACAGCAAGGAGCCGGTCACTAGCCACTGCCCGCTCCCTGGCTCTGCTGGAGGCCTCCCGCTTCGGTTATCCCTCAGAGCCAGGCACAGACCTGCCCGGGCGCGCCCGCGCGCTCCATGAGCACGAGTCGTCTCCGTGACAATACCGACAAGGCAGTTCTGGTGCCAACGCGTGCTCCAGCCACGCGCAGGGGCAGCGGGACTAATCCTGGACACCAGCGCTAGGTTGTACCAAACCCGTACACCGAGCTACGAGGGCCCTCCGCCCCGCAGCTCCCGACCTTGCTCTCATTCGCGATGCTCTGCCTCGCTGGCTTCCGCGGTCTTGCCCATCTGCTGGGAGAGGACAGCGGCGTACTCTGCCTCGGTGAGCTTGCCGGTGCTGAGCGCGATCGCTTGACCTATGGACTCCTCCGGGGACCTCAGCAAGCAAAGCGCAACAGGCCCAATGTCCTCCGCCGCCATCCCATCCATGGGGGTGACCCCCGCGGGCAGCGCTGTACGGGAGAGACTGACCCTGGTCAGAGTGCAGCCCAGCTGGGAGGAGGCACGGCTGGAGTTTCGGCACCCAGCCTCTGAACACGAGGTGATGAAGAGCCGAGAGCAGTGTGGCAAACCACGAGAGCCCCTGCAGGGCTCAGCTAAGAGACCACGAGTGGCCAGAGCAGCACTGTGACTCGCCTGGACCTGCAGCCCCACCTCCGACATCCCAACTGCAGGGAGTTGGGGTGTCCAGCGCCACTCTGGGATCTGCAGAGCAGCCCTCAGCACCAGAAACAGGACTGGGATCTCACTTATTTCTTGCAGGCCACCAACCAGGTCTGAAGGACCAGAACGCAGCTGCAACTTGCTGTGGTCAAGCTGGCACAGGCCCCTTTTCCCCATCAGTCTGCAGCCCTGGTGGCTTCCCCATCAGACTGAGGGGTTTCACCACCCCTCAGCGAGCCTCTGCACAGGGGGAGCAGATGAGAACTACAGGACGGTGACCTGGAGAGCGAGAGGTCCTGTCTTACCCTGGACAAAGGTATCTATCTCCCTGCGGGACCTTCTGCGGCTCGAAGATGGAGAGGAAGTTCTTGAAGTAGAATGGCAGTCAGATGGTCATGGTGGGAACACCAAATTTCTGGAAGTACTCATCGACCACGCCTTTGCCATCGAAGTGGAGCACCTCCAGCCGCCCCCCCGTCAGCTGCTTCACGTTCTCCAGGCCGCTGTACACGACATGGCGCAGACCGAGGTGCTTCGACAGGTCAGCAAGCCGCTTTCCCTGGGTGAAGCCAGCCATGAAGAGGGGAATGGCTCCCCTGGGACACGTGGGGGCTCTCATCATCCCCACACAATGCCCTTCCCCTCTGTTGCACTGGGCAGGATCCAACACACGCCAGCTGAGGAAGCTCCTCAGCGTCTGGTACCCCGAGCCCTGAGCTGGAACCAGGGCTGAGCGGACCCAGCGAGCCCTGCGAGTTGCCCGGATGGAGCCGAGTCCTCTGCTTACACCATCCTACATTAGAAAGCCCACACACCCTCCAGCTTTGGTGCTAGCTCCTCCACCAAGCACACAAACACCAGCCCTAAAGATCTGCCAGGGCCAACATACCTGCCCTAACATATCTTTTGTTCGCTGCCCTCCAGGCAGGGCAATCGTGCCACTGTGGGAAATCTGTCCTGGGGTGAACACTGCCCTCGGGGAAGGCCCTGGGATTTCTGATACCGCAGCACATTTTGGCCCCAAAGCTGCAAGTGCAGATAACTACAGGACTGCAGGCAGCGACAGTGCTCTGCCGAGCTGAGTCTTCCCGCTCCTGCTACTCTGCCTCCTGGGCAGTGCTCTCTGCCATGCCAAGCCTCGAGGCATTTAACCACTCCCTGAAGGCACCAGATCCTGGAGCCACCTGACTGCGAGGGAACAGGGAACAAGCTCTGGCTTTGCCAGAAGTGGGACCTGGTTTGTTTGAGAGGCCTTGGGACTTTCTAACTGGCCGCTTGAACCATCAGGGCTGGCAAGGCTGCACCAAGAGCTGTCCCATGACCCCCACCCCGATGCCACACGGCTGTCCCTCGATCCCCCCCTCCCAGTCCATTCCGCATGCGATCCCAGTTAAAGCAAGCACCAGTACCTGTGCGATTTCTTTCTCTTTGCTGCAGTGCTCCCAGAAGTTGGTTACAACAAAGGCTCCGTAAGCACCCGCCAAGGCCAGCTCCAGTGATGGCTCATCGTCCTGATCCTCAGCTTCAGCTCCTCGGCCTCCTTCTTCATAGAATCATAGAATCATAGAATTGTTAAGGTTGGAAAAGACCCTTAAGATCATCAGGTCCAACCGTTAACCTACCACCGCCAAGTCCGCCACTAACCCATGTCCTCAAGCACTGCATCTACCCGTCTTTTAAATCCCCCCAGGGATGGGGACTCAGCCCCTGCCCTGGGCAGCCTGTGCCAGGCCCTGACAGCCCTTTGGGGAAGGAGTTTTTCCCAATCCCCAACCTAACCCTGCCCTGGCGCAGCTTGAGGCCGTTCCCTCTCGTCCCATCGCTTGTTCCTGGGGTGAAGAGACTGACCCCCCCGGCTCCAGCCTCCTTTCAGGCAGTTGTAGAGAGCGATGAGGGCTCCCCTCAGCCTCCTCTTCTCCAAACTAAACACCCCCAGCTCCCCCAGCCGCTCCTCATAAGACTTGTGCTCTAGACCCTTCACCAACCTCGTTGCCCTTCTCTGGCCACGCTCCAGCACCTCCATGTCCTTCTTGAAGTGAGGGGCCCAAAACTGGACACAGGATTCGAGGTGCGGCCTCACCAGTGCCGAATACAGGGGCACCATCACCTCCCTGCTCCTGCTGGCCACACCATTCCTGATACAAGCCAGGATGCCATTGGCCCTCTTGGCCACCTGGGCACACCGCTGGCTCATGTTTAGGCGGCTGTCAACCATACATGGGGCTTTGCGTCACTGTGCGAACCTCGAAGGTCCCATCTTCTAGCAGAGCCCGGGCCACGCATCCCCCCTGAGCCTCTGTAGGTGCAGACCTGCTCAGAGCCCCAGCTCCCCGCAGGGCTCTGCTCACCAAGGGAGCTGGAGCTCCGAGATGGAGCTGCCCACGACCCAAGGACCAAGCCCCTTCAACCCACCTCCTGCCAGCCCTGCCGCCGGCTCCCTGTGCTGCTGCTCCAGCCAGGCAGGGGCTCTCCAGACCCCCTGAGCCTCCACGGCACCCCGCAGCCCGGCTGTTCCCGCACCTATCCACACCCCTGCCCTTTGCTGCGGGGGTCCGAGCCCCTCTGCCCCTCCACAGCAGCAGGGCAGGTCCCTGGGCCACGGCCCAACCCTCGCCCTCCCGCCGGCCTGGGCCAGAGCCCGGCAGCCCCGGGGCTCTCGGAGCTGCGGCAGCAACCCCCGGGCAGGGGCCGGGCCTTTCCCCGGGCACTCACCGGTCGCCCCGAACACCACGATCGGTTTCTTCCCAGCCGTGAGGAAACGCGGGCGGTCCCGGGGCTCTGCCAGACCGGGCTTCCCCGGGCACGGGAGGAGGGCGGCGAGGGCCCATGGCCGGTGCCCAGGGCGGCGCGGAGCCGCGTCCCCTCACAGGAGCGGGCGGCGGCGCGGGTTCCTCCCTTCGGTTCGGTTCGGTTCGTCTGTGTTCGGCTCCCTTCGGTTCGGCTGCACCCGACTGCGTTCGGCTCGGTTCGGCTCTGTTGGGCTTGATCCGATTCTGTTCGGCTCCCTTCGGTTCGGCTCTGTTGGGCTTGATCCGATTCTGTTCGGCTCCCTTCGGTTCGGCTCTGTTCGGCTTGATCCGATTCTGTTCGGCTCCCTTCGGTTCGGCTCGGCTGGGCCCGACTGCGTTCGTCTCTGTTCGGCTCGCCCCGAATCTCTTCGGCTCCCTTCGGTTCGGTTCGGTTCGGCTCTGTTCGGCTCGCCCCGATTCTGTTCGGCTGGGCCCGACTGCGTTCAGCTCGATTCGGCTCTGTTCGGCTTGGTCCGATTCTGTTCGGCTCCCTTCGGTTCGGCTCTGTTCGGCTCGCCCCGATTCTGTTCGGCTGGGCCCGACTGCGTTCAGCTCGATTCGGCTCTGTTCGGCTCGCCCCGATGCTGTTCGGCTCCCTTCGGTTCGGCTCAGTTCGGCTCGATCCGATTCTATTCGGCTCCCTTCGGTTCGGCTCCGTTCGTCTCTGTTCGGCTTGATCCGATTCTATTCGGCTCCCTTCGGTTCGGCTCGGCTGGGCCCGACTGCGTTCGGCTCGGTTCGGCACTGTTCGGCTTGATCCGATTCTGTTCGGCTCGGCTCGGTTCGGCTCGGCTCGGTTCGGCTCTGTTCGGCTTGATCCGATTCTGTTCGGCTCCCTTCGGTTCGGCTCGGCTGGACCCGACTGCGTTCGGTTCGTCTCTGTTCGGCTCGCCCCGATTCTGTTCGGCTCCCTTCGGCTCGGCTCGGCTCGGCTCGACTCGGCTCCCTTCGGCTCGGCTCGGCTCCCTTCGGCTCGGCTCGGCTGTGTCCGGCTGGGCGGGCCTCACTTGTCCATCCCTCCCGGTGGCCCCGCCCACCCCCGCCCGGCCCCGCCCACCCCGGCGGGCAGCGGCGCCACGTGCTGCCTGCAGCCGGCGGCGGGCAGCGGGGCCTCGGCCGGGGCGGGCAGCGCATCCACCCTCGGTCCCTGCCCGCTTACAGGCGGAACGCCGCAGCGTGTCCCCCCGGGAGCCGTTAGGGGTTGTCCCCCTCCCGCCCGGGGCCCCCCGAGGCCCGCAGCCCCCGCGCTGCCATGGCGGGAGGGTTGCGGGTCCTCCGGTAACCGCGCGTTTCCTTGGTGCGGAAACCCGGCTGCTCCCCAGGAGCATCCCGCTGCTCCCTCCAGGGACGGGACGGTTCGTTATCCCCAGCCGAATGCCTTCTGCGTCGGGCTGAGCTCGGGGCGTCCCCGATCCCCCCCTCGCCCAGAAACCCGGGCGACCCGAAATAAGCAGAGTCATCTTCGGGGCTTTTCTGGCCACCGCTGTGGGGCCTGTGCCACCTCCCGAACTTCGCCGGGCCGGTCAGAGACACCGAGCAGGGGCTGTGTTATGGGAAAGCAGCAAAATAATTCACTTTAAAACTTAATTTTGGAGTTTTAGAAAGCAGGCATGCGTTATCACGGCGCTGGGCAGCACGGGGGATAGGCCCACCATCAGTGCTCCCAGGGCTTGATGGACTTGCAGTAATTACATACTATGAAAATATACATATTCATAGGATTTCTGGGAATTCGTCTACATAAACATGAGCTTTCCTGGAACTTATTAACATATGTAAATGTCTGATCCGCAGGCGCCATCATCCTCCGTGGTGGTCCTCAGGTGGGCTTTGGGGGTCTGCAGATGAAGGCTCGTAGTCTTCCTCACCGCGTTCGCTGCTTGAGCTTTGCTTCTGCGCAAACTCAGCCCTGGGGTCACGTATGCCACGTCCTTCACGGTCGGCTTGTTCTGGCCTAATGATCACCCCGCAACTTTCTTATCCTCATGGCTCCGCATCTCTGCTCTCCCAAGGCCTGGCTTTCCAGAGGGAGCTTCTTATCTTACAGGTGCTGGAGCGTGGCCAGAGAAGGGCAACGAGGTTGGTGAAGGGTCTAGAGCACAAGTCTTATGAGGAGCGGCTGGGGGAGCTGGGGGTGTTTAGTTTGGAGAAGAGGAGGCTGAGGGGAGCCCTCATCGCTCTCTGCAACTGCCTGAAAGGAGGCTGGAGCCGGGGGGGTCGGTCTCTTCTCCCCAGGAACAAGCGATGGGACGAGAGGGAACGGCCTCAAGCTGCGCCAGGGCAGGGTTAGGTTGGGGATTGGGGAAAACTCCTTCCCCAAAGGGCTGTCAGGGCCTGGCACAGGCTGCCCAGGGCAGGGGCTGAGTCCCCATCCCTGGGGGGATTTAAAAGCTGGGGAGATGTGGTGCTTAGGGACATGGTTTAGTGGCGGACTTGGCGGTGGTAGGTTAACGGTTGGACCTGATGATCTTAAGGGTCTTTTCCAACCTTAACAATTCTATGATTCTATGATTCTAGGTGTCTTAACTATGCACAAAGATTCACTTTTGTTTGGTAAAGGGGAATATTCAGGAGCTTCTATCTATATTCGCTGCGCTCGCTGAGGGACGGGGTCAGACTCAACCTGCTGGGAACTCCGGAGGTTGAACTCAGTAAATACGTTGGGAAATTTGAGTTTGACTCAAGTAAACAGCCTGGAAAATACGTGAGGGACATTAGATACATTTGCAAATTCATTCAGATGTATTAATTAACATAAATGAATGATTGTGAAAGCTGTGGTACAGCCCCGCCTGACTGCACAGTCATTTTTGGCGTGAGGGATCTTCAGCGACAGCTTATCGGGAAGGTGACAGCTGATGGGACTTCCCAGATGCCATCGCCTCTTGAAACCAGCCTCCTGCCAGGGTGGGAATTCACCAACCGACCTCACGCTTGGGAGAGGAAAGGCTTTATCCCCTTACCAGGGACAGCCCTTGGACCGGCGGAGAGCAATCGCCGGGAGATGCACAGCCCAGAGCCGTGGCTGGAGAGCCAAACTCCTGCTTGCCCCCACCTCTCCTCCCCAAACACAGTTCGCTGCATGCAGATGACCTGGCTGTGAGCCCACCCTGTCCCCCAGCAGCTCTCCACCGTGAGAGCTCCATCATAGAATCATAGAATTGTTAAGGTTGGAAAAGACCCTTAAGATCATCGAGCCCAACCGTTAACCCAGCACTGCCAAGGCCACCACTAACCCATGTCCTCAAGCACTGCATCTCCCCGGCTTTTAAATCCCCCCAGGGATGGGGACTCAGCCCCTGCCCTGGGCAGCCTGTGCCAGGCCCTGACAGCCCTTTGGGGAAGGAGTTTTTCCCAATCCCCAACCTAACCCTGCCCTGGCGCAGCTTGAGGCCGTTCCCTCTCGTCCCATCGCTTGTTCCTGGGGAGAAGAGACCGACCCCCCCGGCTCCAGCCTCCTTTCAGGCAGTTGCAGAGAGCGATGAGGGCTCCCCTCAGCCTCCTCTTCTCCAGGCTGAGCACCCCCAGCTCCCCCAGCCGCCCCTCCCCACCCTTGTGCTCCAGCCCCTTCCCCAGCCTCGCTGCCCTGCTCTGCCCACGCTCCAGCCCCTCCATCTCCTTCTGGGGGTGAGGGGCCCAGTGCTGAGCACAGGATTCGAGGGGCGGCCTCACCAGTGCCCAGCACAGGGGGACGATCCCTGCCCTGCTCCTGCTGGCCACACCATTCCTGATGCAAGCCAGGATGCCATTGGCCCTCTTGGCCACCTGGGCACACTGCTGGCTCATGTTCAGGCGGCTGTCAACCACCACCCCCAGGTCCTTTTCAGCCAGGCCGCTTTCCAGCCGCTCCTCCCCACGCCTGCAGCGGTGCCTGGGGTTGTTGTGACCCAAGTGCAGGACCCGGCACTTGGCCTTGTTGACCCTCATACAGTTGGCCCCGGCAAACTGCCAGCAAAACCTGTCAAATGCCAGCAAAACCTGTCACAGGATTTACAATTAAGGTTTTTGTAGACCAAACCCACAAAATAACGACCAAGCCCACTTGCCTGAGCGGAGCTGGGGACGGAGATCCTGCCGGTCCCGCCGCTGCCGGCGGTCTGGCTCCTCGGGTGCGGCGGCAGCGTTCCTCGGTGCCACGCGATCCGCCTCTTTGGAGAGAAAACGTTCAAGAAAACGTTCAGCGCTGGCAGAAACATGGCTTTGGAGGAAGGGGAGTTTATTCCTGCCCCTTATTCTGCTCTTTCAAGGTACAACTTGAATTTACTCGTGGAAATGTTGCCACGCGTGGCCCGGCAAAGGGCAGAGCTGCTGCGCCACCAGCCTCTTCCATGGGATCTCCCAGCGTTCCCGGCTGGCGAGGAGGGTGCGTAGCAAAACCCCTCGGCTCTCCCAGGCCGGGGCGAGCTCTTGGCTTTGCTTCGAGGGAATTTGGTGTAATTTGGACGTTGGTCAGCCTGGTTTGGTGGCTCTCCCAGGAGAAAGCGGCCGTGGCTGGGGAATTGGCCGTGCACCGAGCATCCCGCCGGGCCAGACCCTGCGCCATCGCTGCCGGGGGCTCGTACGGGCTACGGGCAGTTACCATGCGCTGCTGTTTTTCAGCAGATAACGCGCTTTGATTTGCATAGGCGGCAGCCCTGCGCTGACAGGAAGGAAGATCGAGCGAGACCCGCGGCGCAGGAAGGGGCGAGGAGCAAACTGAAAGGCAGAAAATAAACCACCGGGCTGGAAACGGCGGTGGTGGGCGGCTGGGGAAACTGGACCCACCTTCCCCAGGTGCTACCTCAAGCATCGCCCCGGCCGCCGGGTCCCATTGCCTCCGCGGGTCCCCCAGTGGCAGGAGCCGCCGACCGGAGGGGCTTCCATTTTCTACCTTGAACTTGAGCATCCAGGCGAGGAGGAGGAAGCAAAGCTCTGGGGATAAAGGCCTGAGCGGGGGCACGGAGGGGCTGCATCCTCCCGCCACGACGAGGATGCCCTCTCTGCTCTCCTGCTGCCACGCAGACCTGGGGAAGGTGGCGCAAGGCCGAGGTAAGGTTTTGGTGGGGCTGGTTTTGCTTTGGCGGTGTACGGGGAGAAGGGGAGGCATCGCTCAGCCCTCCCGCACGGGGATGAGCTGCTGCGGACCTCTCGCTGCGACGGCCGTTGAAATGTAGTGGTTGAGCCAATACGTGGCAGGGCCAGGAGACATTGGGAAAAGGTCCCTGGGATGGGCAAGACGTGACCAACCACCGGTGGCACCCGGCAGAGCGGCGTGGCACGGCACAGCCACCGGTGCTGGCAGCAGCGGGTGCAGTGGTGCACGGCGCTGAGCCCTAAGTGATGGAGATGAGCATGGGGGACCTGGCATTTGTCACAAATTCTGTCCCCTTGCTTGCTATCGCCTGCCCAGACCCGAAGGCAGCCGCAGCCCGCGCAAAGCCTCTCCGCCTTGTGCAGCATCAGCTTTTGCCTCCATGTTAATGTCATTTACTGAATTCATTCTACTTCAAAACCATCCAGAGCAATCCCCAATACGTACCGCAAATAGAGAAGGATGAGATTAGCGATATAGTTGCCCGTGGCACGGTGCAAAATTGCACCAAAGAGCGAGGCAGGGTCCTGGGTCTGTCTGCAGCCCAGGCCCGATGGAGCTTGAAGCCCAGAGCTGCACTGCCGTGTCCCCCGTTGGGAAACGGGCTCAGCACGCCTTCCCGGAGCTCAGCCGGAGGGAACAGCAACCCCGAGGTCTCCAAAGCTGCAGCTGGTGCCTTCTTCGGCCCTTTTCACTGCAGGGGACCCCCCAACGCTGCGTGGGGCCCAGAGGCGCAGGGAGCCGGTCAATGGAGCTCAGCAGGGGACATGCGGCCGTGCACCCAGACGCCTGCGTGGGCACAGACTGCATCAGCGCATTAGGCTTAATCCTGCTGTTATTTAGGCTCTCTAAGGTCTTTAGGGGCACTACGTATCCTATAGGTATGGGACTGCTGGGGAGAGGACCGGCCAGAGCACCGGCTGGGTGCTGTCACCCACTGAGACGTCACCGGCACCCGGGGTTTGGCCGCTGCGTGGAAGGGTTACCCAAGGCCAGACATTCGGGGCAGCCTGGGCAGAGCTCGGCACAAAGGACGTCCACGTTGCACGAAAGTTTCTTTCTGGAGAACTCACGGCCGCCTTTGGCAGCCCGAAGCTGCGGCTTCAGGGGGATGCTCTGCAAGGCCAGAAAGCTGGGGCTGACCCCGAGCGCCGAGCTCTGGCGGTGTGCCGGCGTGGGTACCGCGCCGCACCCCTCAGCCCCGCGTCCCCTCTGAGGCCGGCGGATGGGGCTGGCGTTGGTGGCCGAGGCGGGCTGGCCTCTTATCACACTGATTCCCTGAGATCCCGCAGGCGAGAAGGGCAGAAGCTGTTTGCGGGGAGAGGATCTGCTTTTCAGTCCGTGGTAGTGTCCTGGGGGCACGACCAGCTCAGTAAATGCAGCATTCTTCATTTTGCAGCTTGCGAGGTGTAGCAGTACCCTGCAAGAGACCTTCTCTCTGAAATTAGCTTCGTTTTTATCCACTCGGAATTACCCATAGATTGATCTTTGCTTTTTCCTGGTGAGATCTGGTGTTGGGACTGCTGCTATTCAGCCTGGGGGTCCTTCACGGCTCCTCGCCTCTATTTAACTCCCGCTGGGTCTGGGCCTCGTTGTTCTGGTTGGGGTTTTGGGAAAAAAACCAAACAAACCTGGTAGGGATGAGATTTGGCATCGGGGTCGCTCTGTAATTGCAATAAATTTTGCTAGCATTAAATCCAGACCAAAAGCAAAAATAAGACTACATCTGAAAGTCATATGTAAGCTTAGATAAGTGAATTATCTGCAAGTTTCCTAACTGGGTATAATTCAGAAGCTACTTCATCGCTGTGCTTAATTAACTTAAATTAATAATGTGAAATCTTTTCGGTTCTGCCAAAAGGTGGCAGCCTGCAGCCTGGCTTCAGATTCCGCCCAGTTCAGGGGGAACGGCTGGAGATGTTGGCTTGGCAAACGTTTCTGCGTGCAGCTCACCGACCTCCGAAAGGGGATCGGTTCAGGCTGGAGATACGGCAGGAGAACCAATAAATAAAAGCTCGGAGGGTGTGTTGGTGAGGGAGCTTGAGATTTGCCGGAGGAAACCCAGCCGCCAGGAAGTGGTGGGAAGGTCTTGTGGGGCTGGTTTCTCTCCGGTCCCGTGTCTGGGGGAGGGAGAGCGGCGGGGAGATGGGTGCTGTGCTGCTGGAGCTGCACCGAGACACGTCACCCCAGCCCGGAGACCTTTGAGGAACCGGCTGTGCCGGCAAACCCCGGGGTGATGGGATGGGGAGAAGGCAACGGCTGGGCTGAGGGTTTCTGCGTGTTTGGGGGCACGGAGCCGCGCTGGAACAGGCATCTCTCAGCTCCTTCAGGCGCCTGGTTAATGATGCAATTATTAGGTCATATAAAAAGCTTTATAACATACCTAAATACAGCAGATCAGCCCATTTTCTGATGTTTTCCACATGTGGAAATGTTTTCCATATGCTCCTGCAGCCATCCAGGAGCTTTTGCCCAGCACTTTGGTGCCCATCTAGACCAGGCACCCTTCAGCCCTGTCCCCAGCCCATCGCAGCGGGTCAGGTCCCCAGGGCTCTGCCGACCGGAGAGCCCTGCTTGAGGTGACAACCATGACACTGCCGGTGAATCTGCCCACGAGCCCCCGCCTGGCGACGACCACAGATTTCCGACTGCTGAGCGTCGCAGCCCGACGTGGCAGCGATGCTGCTGGCGGCTGCTGCCACAGCTCCTGGCGCGGGACAGTCCCGGGTCCTCAGCAGATCCCCAAAGCACAGGGCGATGGATCTGTCTGGCGGGGAACGGCTGCCGTATGAAAAACCAAAGCCACCTCCTGGCAGGAGGAAGATCTGAGGGGCCAGGTAGAGCGGAGAGGCAGTAAATATCTGTCATCTCCAGCCACCTTCATGCTGTGGGCATCCTGGGACTGTCCCTTCATCTCAGATCCCCTGGCAAGCTTCTTTTGGTCCATGTTGGACTTCCAGGGGCAAAAATGCATGTATGTAATTAGAGCCAGAGATGAGCAGAAGCAGCTATGTCCAGGTCCGTGTTTTCCAGTGTTGACGCCAGGCAGTTTGGATCTCAGAGCAGGACGCACGGTGATGAAAAACGCAGCGGCTGTTTGGTAGAGGGTTGGCTGTGCGCGTGGTCAGGGACCTTCCAGCACGGCGGTTGTGGCTCCCAGGCACTGATGGGTGTTGGGCACGGACCCTCTGCTAACAGGCGTGGTGGGAGGTGGGACGGTGGGACATTGGGATGGTGGGACATCGGGATGGTGGGACATCGGGATGGTGGGACATCGGGATGGTGGGACATCAGATTGAAGCTGCTAGGAGGACACACTGCACGTCCTCAGATGGGAGGATTTTCCCCTGGGTTGGGCTCTTGGACCACACCAGGCAAAAAAAGCGTTAACGCCAAGTTCTTGCCAACAAAATCCCGTTTCCCTCCCTGGGGCTTGCAGATGCCGTTCATCAGTTTGGCTGGGCAGCCTCCCGCCCTCCAGCTTCTTATCCTGGTGCCCCTGGGGACACAGCAAGGCAGGGCAGACACAAACCATCGCTGGACCACTGCTTGTCCAGCTGCCGGTGGGGCAGGGACGAGCACTTGTCCCTGCTTGATCCTGGCCAAGCAATAGCTGCAAACCCGGGGCTGAGCTCCGTGCACGCAGGATGGATGCGGACGCCGCTTTCCAGTCTCAGGCACAGGGGAGCGCGGCACTTCCAGAAAACGACTCATCCCAGCAGCCTCGGGATGGGCTGGATCGCATCTTGGAGACACCTTGGATCTCTGTAGGTGTCATAGAGATTGGCTTTGACTGGCCTCTGCCCTTCAGACAGCTCGTGTAAGAGTCGATAACGCCCTTCACCCTCCTCGGATGCAGCCTCCAGCAGCACTGGGTGGTCCTAGAGCTGCACCTGAAACTTTTCTCCTGGCAGCAGAAAAAAAATTGCAGCCATTGCATTATTTCTTCTGTTGCTTTATGTCTTCTGCTGCTTTATGCTCCTGGTCAGATGCCTTTGCATGAGCTGACCCACGGCTGCTGGTTTCCAGCAGCAGGATCACATTTTGAAGTAGCACCGGAGGACACCATTAAATAATCTCTGTGATTAGAGCAGGCTTCCCCCCATCAAAGGGTTTTTTCTCAGTAGCTGTGTCGCAGAGGAAAGGCTGCGGGGAACAGTGCTGCAAGCAGCAAAACCCCCGTGCATTTTGGCTGCGTTCTTGGTTGCACGGCAAAGATGAGACACCCGGGGACTGTTGTGTGCAAAGACTTAATTGAACTTTCCAGGTCAGTTAGAGAGAAGAAGACATCAAAGGGTGAAAATTTTGCTGTGAATTCCTCACGGAGCGCCTTTAATTTATGGTATCTTAATTGACCAAGCCACTGCCTGGGGTGTGAAGAGCAAGGTGAGCTGCTGGTGGTGCTTTGTCACCCAGTGCTTCTCGGACACTTACCCTGCTCCGTAGGACATGCTGTGAAGGGGTCTCAATGGAGGATCCAGCCAGTGGGGTCTGTGAGGGACTCGGCTCTGGGAGATGCTCTGCCTGGTCCTCCCTCCTGCAGCCCGGCCACCATCCGCATGGCTGGTGGGGGAAATAAACCTCAGCATAGATCTCCTGGCAGGAGGAGGAAGGGAAGAGTCTGCAAAGGGGATGATGCCCCAAGCACCTTAACCCTGCACCATGAACCTAACCATGGACCAGAGGCTCTACCAAGTTTCCCTGGTCGAGCTACATTTGTGCTTTGGAAAGCACAACCTGGAACCTCGAAAGCAAACCCTGGAAGAGGTTGGGTTTGACCAAAGCAAGCGAGCGTTACCTGTACCTGTTGGCGAGGCTGCAGTGAAGCCCCCGCGGTGCCCACGTCCCACTTGGGAGCAGGTTTGGGCAAAGGCAACGCTGCCTGCGGGCAGGGACCTCCTTGCAGTGCCTCTGACCGGCACGCATGGGGGTGATGGCACGGATCTAGAGCATCTTGTAGGCCAGGTGGAGGTGAGGAAAGGCTGCCGTGCCAGGACGCTGGGACTGGGACACTGCGTTTGCATCGCTGCCATGATCAGACAGCCCCTGGGGCTGGGAGGTTCCCACCTGGACATGGCCGGCTCCTGGAGATGACTTTGGGGCTGGTGGAGAGGCCGTAGCACAGTGCCGTCTGCTAACGTAGGTGAAGCTGGGAGCGCTCTCAGGCGTGGAGGGATTTCCCTCTCCACCTCTGCTCTAAAAACAATTGGACTCAATGAGTGGATACACTTAAAAATAAAACCCTAAACCCTCAGCATGGTTTGGCAGCAGCTGAGGGGAAGGGAGCAGGTAGATGCTCCTTCTCTGAGCAATGATTCACCATCGCTGCTGAAAGTGGAGCATCTACAGAGATCTGCAACAGGATGTGGTGTTGGCCACGCTCGGCAAGCCCTGACGGAGGCTCTGGACGGCGGCGAGGTGGGTTCGAAACTGAAACGGGCCCTTTGTCGCTCTGCCTGCTGCCCCACAACTTCCTTCGCAACACGGCGAAGGAAAACGCGAGCGGTTCACAGCCCTGCCGTCCCTCCGGTGACAGTGGTGTCACTCAGGTGCTCACCGGGTGGGCTGCGGGTGGCATCATCTGGGCAATTAATGCAATCACTGTCTGCCCGAGAAAGGCTCCGGCATAAGTGGTGGGGGTAAAGGCACCAAGTCTGTGGCACGCGAGGTCTGGGCAAAGATGCTGCAGCGTGATGGTCCCGGCTCTGCCCTTGCCAGGCCCACAGTGCTGGAGACTCTGGTCTTAGCCAAAAGCTGATGAATGGACCCTTGGTTCAACCACAGTCAGCACCACGTTAGCTCAAGGTGGGCTCCCGCCCATGCTGCTCCTGATGCTTCTCCTCTTCCTCCACCAGGAACATGGATAAAGGCTGAGGAGCCTCGACTGATGCTGTGAGCTGGCCGGGGGAACGCGGGGCGGTCCATGGGACAGCCGTGCTGCTGCCAACACAGCGCTCCTCGCCCAGGCATCGCCCATGTCACGGGAGGCCTCTGATGGAAGGTGAGTGCTGGCAGGGCAGCCGGAGATCCATCATCTCGGTGGAGTTTTGGATTCAAAAATGGGACGAGGTGGGGCACCAAGGTGTGAGGATTGACAGTGGTTTCTGGTCCAAGGGCTTGGGGACCGCTGTGCTGGCACAGGGGGAATGGCTGTCTCTGAAGATAAATGATCTTGCTCAGATTTTTACCTCTGCATGGGCTTGGTTTCCAGGAGGAAATGTCATTTCGTGATTGTGTTCTTCACTTTCTTTGACTCCAATTTTGATGGTTGCTGCCTTGACCAAGCAGCTCCTAACAAAACAGCCTGCCCTGACGTTGGGATGGCATTGTCTCAAGGAAGAATTTGGCAGGTTGCTCTAGAGGGCTCTGGTTTACCCCCTGCTACCTTCAGAGTCAGATGGGCTCCTCCACCGCTGCCTTTCCCCGTCACCCCTGAGCAACGTGCTGAGGGCTTGCCCAAGACGCAACTTTCCTGCTCTCCTCTCCTGCAGAGGCTTGGATCAATCGCTACCGCAAGCAGCTGGTCAGGTCCATCTCGCCGCAGTTCCTGGAGGAGATCATCTGCTACCTGCGGAAGCTGGACCTCCTCACGGCGGAGGAGGCCGGGCGGGCGCAGGAGGCGAGCTCCCTGCCCGAGCAGGTGAGGGCGGTGGTGGATGTCCTGGCTGGCAAGGGCAGCTACGCCTCCCAGTCCCTGCAGACCTTCATCGAGACCACCAATTCCCAGCTCTACCTTCACATCACTGACTATGGTAGGCAGTCCACTTTGGACCCGATGAGGGGTGTCTGCACACATGTCCTGGCTGTGGGCGCTTGCTGGAGCACCCCAAGATGTGCACAGAGCTGGGCAGCGTTGGCAGCTCCGATGGGAGCGCCCATGCAAGGGACGGTGTCATCTCAGGGTCTCTGCTGGGGAAGGACACAGCCAGGGCTCTCTGCCAGGTCTGAGGGACCTTCCCCCAGGCCCTCAGCACACCTCTCTGGGCAGCCCGAGGAGTCTCTAATGTCCTCAACATCCAGATCACACCAGTCACTCCCAGCAGCTGGGCTGGAAACAGGGGGACAGCAGGAGGAGGATGGCTGGGCATCCCTGACCCCATCTGTTGGTGGCTGCCCCAACTTCAGGCTCTCCTTGAAACCCTCTTGCCAGGAAAGGTTTTCCCTCCTGGTTGGAAGGCTCCAACCTTGGCTGGAGTCTGCCCTGAATCTCTCGCAGCCCCATCCCCTGCTTGTCCAGCCTTTGCTGGAGGGTTTAATACGCTGTACCAGGGGCTGTGGTACCTGAGCCAGGTGAGCAGGACAGGTCCAGAGATGGTCACCAGGTTCAGCCAAGAGTCCAACTCATCAGACAAGTCCATGGCGATGAGGCAGGGCTGAGGTCAAGCCGGGAAGTCAATCTGGAGGTCAGGATCAGGTCCAGCAAGGGCAACCAGGTTCAGACACAGTCCAGTGGTCACCAGGCAAGTGCAGAGTGATGAGGTCCAAGATCAAGGTCCAGATCAACAAGGTCCATAGCAGGCACAGGTGCAATGGCGCTGTAGACAAGTGCTCCTATAACATAGATTAGGCAGGGGCTGAAGGCCCAGGGCTGAGCTTAAATGGGCTGCTGGGCCGATGGGTGAGGCTGATCAGGGCCATTTAAGCCTATTAATGCCCTCCGGGCCCCGGCACATACCTTTCTGCCCGGACGTAAGGGCTCCGTGCGGTTTCCCCTCTGCGTGGGCATGGGAGAAAAGTGAAGCAGCATCTCTCATTTGCATTTGTGGTTACCACCTCCTCCTTACCCCCCCATTTCATTTCTCTCTGTGCAGAACCCATGGTGCAGAAGCACCTGGAGAGCCTCCAAAGCTACTATGGGAATGGCTTGGAGACGGGTCCCCTCCAGCGACTCACGAACCTGCTGCTGGTGGAAGGCTTAACCGATATCCAGCAGAAGGAGCATGACATCCTGCAGATTGAGGCCACCAAAGGCTTACGAAATGTATCCAAGAGCATCCCTCTAGAGAAGCTCTTCCTGCCTCTCTCCAAGGTCAGCATCCCACCTCGGATCTCTGTCACCATCGGAGTGGCCGGGATTGGCAAAAGCACACTGGTGAAGCTGTTCGTCTACACCTGGGCAAAGGGGGAGATCAACAGGGACATCATGTTTGTGCTGCCCCTCACCTTCCGGGAGCTCAACACCTACGAGAAGCTCTCTGCCGAGAGGCTCATCTGCTCGGCGTTCCCTCACATCACCGAGCCGAACTGCATCTCGGCGGGAGCCGCCAGGACCCTGCTGATCCTCGATGGCTTGGATGAGTTCAAGACTCCTTTGGATTTTTCCAACACGGTAGTATGCACCGATCCCAAAAAGGAGATCCAAGTGGACAACCTGATCACCAACATTATACGCGGCAACCTGCTGCAGGAGGCTTCTGTCTGGGTCACGTCGCGGCCAACAGCAGCCAGCCAAATCCCCGGCGGGCTTGTTGACCGGATGACGGAAATACGAGGTTTCAGAGCTGCGGAGATGAAGGACTTCTTGGACGAGATGTTCCTTGACAACAGAGACCTTTCCAGCCAAGTCCTGCATCACATCAGGGCTAACAGGTCATTACACGCCATGTGCACCGTTCCCGGCTTTTGCTGGATTTCTGGCTCCTCAATTGGTTATTACCTAAAAAATAGCACTGATCAATCCCAAGAAACAACCGTTGTCCCCAAGACCCTATCAGAAATCTACTCCTATTATTTTAAAATGGCTCTGAGCAGCGACTGGCCGGAAAAGCCAAGAGAAACACTCAGGATCGAGCAGGCTGTGAACAACAGCAAGAAGATAGTGGGCAGCCTGGGCAGACTGGCCTTCTACGGGCTGCTCAAAAAGAAATACGTGTTTTACGAGCAGGACATGAAGGCGTACGGCATCGACCTTTCCTTGCTGCAGAGCAGCTTGTGCAGTCGACTCCTACTCAAAGAAGAGATGCAGTCCTTCACAGCCTACTACTTCTTCCACTTAACCATACAGGAGTTTCTAGCGGCTATTTATTATTACACGGCTGCGAAACGGGCAATATTCGACCTCTTCACGGAGAGTGGGATGTCCTGGCCCAAGCTGGGTTTCCTCAACCACTTCAAGAGTGCTGTTCAGAGGTCGCTGCAGGCAGAGGACAGGCAGCTGGACATCTTTGTGCGTTTTCTCTCTGGGCTCCTCTCCCCGCAGGTGAACAAGCTGCTCTCTGGGTGGCTGCTGGTGAAGGACGAGCACAACAGCTTCAGGAGCCAAGCGATTAGCTTCCTCCAGAGCTGCCTGAACACCAACTACGTCATCTCCTCGCGGGCAGTGAACACCATGCACTGCCTGCACGAAATTCAGCACACGGAGATCGCTAAGACTGTGGAAGAAGCAATGAAGAACGAGAGCTTGGCTGGGATGCTCACCCCCGTGAACTGCTCTGCCCTGGCTTATCTCCTGCAGGTCTCTGATGTCTGCATGGAGGAGACGAACCTCTCCAACTGCCTCACCTACAACGTCTGTAAGAGCCTGCTCTCCCAGCTCCTCTTCTGCCACAACCTCAGGTGAGTCCTGGTTGGATTCCACCGGGAGAAGCAAGCAGGGACGCCGGGCTGGGACTCAAAATCCTGGGTGTCGAGAGGACACGTGGGCCCACCAACATTGTCCATCAGCAGAGAGCTGCCCTGGGGATGGCACTGGGTCAGCTCTGCTTCTGCGCTTGAGTTTTTCCACCTGTGATGGGCAAATGTCACGGGAGGGTAGCCCTTCCTCCACTTTGTTCTCCAAATGCTTGCTTTTGCTCTTTCCGTCTATCTTCTCCAGGCTGGACAATAACCAGTTTAAGGACAATGTGATGGAGCTGCTGGGCAGTGTGCTGAGCGTGAAGGACTGCCAGATCCAGAAGCTCAGGTAGGACCTGGCCCAGGGCAGACAGGCTGTTCCTGGGAATGCAGAGCGGAGCTGGGGGCACCTCGAAACCAGGGTGAGGGTCCTCCAGGAACGTCTCTCCCACGGGCTCCCCAGGGTGCCTAGTGACAAAGACAGCCCCCCACGATCTCCTGCACCCAGGCACGGTGACCTGACCCGCTGGGTCCTTGCGGTGGCTGGGCGGGCTGTCTTGCTCAGCCTTCCTGGGACTGTCGCCTCCTCGCTGTTCCTAAAAATTTGTGTAGAAATTCATGGGTTATCCCAACAAACTGTTTCCTAAGGTCACGGCTGTTTGCCGGACACCTGAGGCTCCGCATGGAGCATCTGATGCATGGAGGGGCCGGGCTCCCGACCCCTGCGCAGGGAGATGTCTCACCCCAGACAGACAGGTCCCCACTTTCCCCACCTCCCTGCCCTTCTTCGTGGCTGCAGAGTCCCCCATGCTGCGATCTGAGCTCCCTTTTCACAACACGAATGAATTTTTAAGTCTAGAAACTCCCCTGCCACCCTGTCCTTGCAATCCCCTGCCTGGTGTCCACCCCAGGAGAGCAGACCTCAGAGCATCCACCACTTCGCATGGTTGTACCACAAACCAAACGCTCCCCATGGCTCACCTGTCCCAGCTGCGTCCTGGGACATGCCAGGGGCTGTGAAAGCCTCTTTCTCCCCCTGAAAACCACCCGATTTTTCTTTTTCTGGGCAGCTTGGCAGAAAATCAGATCAGCAATAAGGGAGCCAAAGCGCTGGCCAGGTCGCTGATGGTGAACAGGAGCCTGACGGTGCTGGAGTAAGTGTTCCCCCTTTACCAGCTCCTGCCACGCACGCGTTCCCCACCGGGAACCATTCCCATGGCCGCAGCGGGGCCGGATCCCACCCGGCCTGACCGACCTGGGGAAGGTCTCCAGCCCCAAAAGCCGCCACCGCTCAAGAGGTGAACGTAACTCTTGCGAGCTGGCGGCCTGACGTCCCACCTCAGCAGTGCCTGACATTGTGCCACGTGGAGGTGTTTGGCTTACACTGGCCGCGTGCCACTCTGGCTTTGCTAACCTTGGCTTTTCTGCCCGTCTCGCCCCAGCCTGCGGAGCAACTCCATCGGCCCCGCCGGAGCAAAAGCACTGGCTGATGCGCTGAAAAAAAATCAAATCCTGCTCTCCCTGAAGTAAGTCTCAACTTCTGCAGCACCTCCAGGAGCAGATCCCCAGGACAAGCCCCCTCCAGCCCTCTCCTGTCCCATCGAGGTTTTTCCCACCTCGAGGTCCAGCAGGTGGGGAGACCTTGGGCACAACCCGGTTTGGTTGTGCCGGGCAGCGAGTACGAGTGCAGCTGGCAGAGACCCGGTGACCGTGGCAGCCCTGGGCCAGAGATTTTGGGACCCTCCTGCCTCTCAGCTTCAGTGGGTTGGGGTTGGGGTTGAGGTTGAGGTTGAGGTTGAGGTTGAGGTCCAGGTCCAGGTCCAGGTCCAGGTCCAGGTCCAGGTCCAGGTCCATCCCTCACGTGGGAGCTCACAGGGTGCTGGTGCATGGAAGGAGGCATCTCCCATGGGAAAGGAGGGAGGGAGACCCCCGGGCAGGGATGCTCAGGGGTCAGATGCCCTTCTCACACCAGGGATGGGGGCAAGGAAACTCCAGGGCAGGCAACCACCCCCCTGCATGGCTCCTCGCCCCACTGCAGTGGCTGCCATGCACGGCTTCGCTCCTCTCTCCTTGCAGCCTGCAGCACAACGCCATCAAGGAGGACGGTGCCACCTCCCTGGCTGAGGCCCTGTTGACCAACCACAGGCTGATGACCCTGCAGTGAGTAACCAGGACCCTGCTGTCCCCCCTCCCAGCCACCCAGCAGACCGAGGTGCCACTGATGGGGATGTGGCACCTGATATTCACGGGTGCCTTCCTCACCTTTGCAGCCTGCAGAAAAACGCCATCGGAGCCCACGGTGCCAGAAAAATAGCAGAGGCGCTGAAGCAGAACTGCAGCCTGAAGGAGCTGACGTAAGAGCAGCACGAGGTGGAGGGACGGCGACGCCAGCGCCGCGTCTCCTGGGATCTGCGGGCAGGAGCGACGGGCAGGGGGCTGGGCCGTGCCACGCGGGCAGGACGGACTCTGCTGGCTTCGCCCAAGGGGGCTGGCGTGGGTGGAGGGGGGCAAGGATGGCAGCGCTGCTTTCGGACCCTGTGGTTATCGCTGGAGCAGAAGGAGCCTGGGGGAGATGGATCCTTTGCCAGCAGACCTAAGCTGGTTGCAGCGCGGCTGCCGGTAACGCCTGCTCTTCCTCTTGTGCCTTAGACTCGCCAGCAACTCGGTCGGAGACAACGGCTCGGTTGCCTTGGCCGAAGCTCTGAAGGTGAACCACAGTCTACAAAGCCTTGAGTAAGTCCCCCCTCCATGCCTGGTCTCCTGCTTGCCCAACAGAGCCCAGTCCAGCCTCCTCACTCCACCAGCACCTCCCACCCTCTCCGTGCTCCCTCCCCTGCCCCCAGAGCCCCTGGTACCACCCCAGATCCTCCCATCTCTCTCACTCAATGTCCCCTGGAGCCGCACGGGGCCAGGCATGCTCCCTGCGGGCTGGAGCACCATGCAGCAGCCCCAGGCAGCGCCGGCAGCAGCCGGGCTGGCCCTGCCTTCACCAAGGGAGGACTGGAGGAGTTAATCCTCAACCCAGATGATGATTTTTTTTCTGCTTTTGGAGGACACTAGCAGCTTTGGGCCTTCTCTCTCTCTCAAGGTGCTGGAGAGTGTCCAAAGAAGGGCAACAAAGTTGGTGAAGGGTCTAGAGCACAAGTCTTACGAGGAGCGGCTGAGGGAGCTGGGGGTGTTTAGTTTGGAGAAGAGGAGGCTGAGGGGAGCCCTCATCGCTCTCTGCAACTGCCTGAAAGGAGGCTGGAGCTGGGGGGGGTCGGTCTCCTCCCCAGGAACAAGCGATGGGACGAGAGGGAACGGCCTCAAGCTGCGCCAGGGCAGGGTTAGGTTGGGGATTGGGAAAAACTCCTTCCCCAAAGGGCTGTCAGGGCCTGGCACAGGCTGCCCAGGGCAGGGGCTGAGTCCCCATCCCTGGGGGGATTTAAAAGCCGGGGAGATGTGGTGCTGAGGGCCATGGGTTAGTGGTGGGCTGGGCAGTGCTGGGTTAACGGTTGGGCTCGATGATCTTAAGGGTCTTTTCCAACCTTAACAATTCTGTGATTCTATGATTCAAATGGGATGGGAATTGGCTAACGGGGAAGGTAACAGGCTGGGCCTGGCAGAGTCAGGGTGGGATGGTGCAACCTTCATCCCCCTTGGGAACGGCAGCCAGAGAGGACCCTTCCTCTTGCCTGGCCAGAGCAGAGGGCTGATGGCTCCTGGGGACAAGCTGCTGTGCCCTGGGTCCGTCACCGGCTTCCCACGGTGTGACAAGGACCCAAAGATGCAGGAACCGCATCCCCAGCTGAGCTGGCAGCCGCGGTGGCAGCCAGCTGGGGACACGGCTGCCCCGAAGTGCTGGCAAACCCCGTCACCTCTGCTCGGTGGGGCCGGTGCTGCCGTGGTGAGCAGGAGATGCTGATCCTGGCCTGGCTGCTCCCGAAGTTGGTCCTTTAGCCTCGGCTCCCCCCTGTTTCCCATAGCTGGGAGATGCCCGTTTCTCAGTGAAATGGGCAAACGGGCACTTTTCACCCCAAACCCGACCCCGCAGCCTACCTGCAATGCCAAGACTGGCCCATCCTCACGCCTTCCCCCGTTTGTCTCAGTCTCCAGAGCAACTCCATCAGCAGCGCTGGGGTCACCGCGCTGACAGCGGCTCTCTGCTCCAACAAGGGACTCATCAGCCTCAAGTAAGTGGCGGTCCCTCCAGCCCCCCTGGCCAAAAGCTGCTGCCGGGACACGGGATGCGAGAACTTCTCCTTGTGCCTGGTTGTTCCCACAAGTGCTGAAAGCAGCCTCTGTCCCTCCTCTGCCTGCGAGCATCTTCTCTCCATCGTTAGCTTTCTCCCCTTGGGAGATATCGGTTCAGCTGTGTCTGGCAATGAAACGATGGCAGCCGGGATGGGGGAGGCTGGGAAAAAGCTCCGGTGGCATCGGTGCTTACAGCTGTAGGATGCACAGGGAATGGAGATGCAGGGAATGGAGATGCAGATGCCGATGGGGATGCAGGGAATGGAAATGCAGAGGCTGATGGGGATGCAGATGGGGATGCAGGGAATGGAGATGCAGATGGGAATGGAGATGCAGATGGGAATGGAGATGCAGATGCTGATGGGAGTGCAGGGAATGGAGATGCAGAGGCTGATGGGGATGCAGATGCTGATGGGGATGCAGATGCTGATGGGGATGCAGGGAATGGAGATGCAGATGGGAATGCAGATGCAGAGGCTGATGGGGGTGCAGGGAATGGAGATGCAGAGGCTGATGGGGATGCAGATGCAGACGGGGATGCAGATGCTGATGGGGATGCAGGGAATGGAGATGCAGATGCCAATGGGGATGCAGGGAACAGAGATGCAGATGGGAATGCAGATGCAGATGCTGATGGGGGTGCAGGGAATGGAGATGCAGAGGCTGACAGGGATGCAGATGGGGATGCAGATGCAGATAGGGATGCAGGGAATGGAGATGCAGATGCCGATGGGGACGCAAGTCAGACAGACTGCCCCTTCCCATAGATGGTCTCAGCCCCATGTCTTTCCCCAGCCTGCGGGAGAACTCCATCAGCAAGGAGGGGGGCCCCGCCATCGCCCGCGCCCTGCGGACCAACAGCACCCTCAGGAAGCTGGAGTAAGTCCCATGGGTCCCAGGAGGGCACCCACGCTGCTGCGCGGTGTCGCTGGAGTTGTCCCAAACTCTGTGTGCCTGACTTGCGTCCTCTGTCCCCTGCCTCTAGCTTAGCGGCGAACCTGCTGCATGACGAAGGCGGCAAGGCCATCGCTTTAGCGATGAAAGAGAACCGGGCGCTCACGTCCCTCCAGTGAGTTTCCCCTTGGACCTGGCTGGTTTTGAAGCCCCTTGCGTGGACGCGGGGCAGGGACACTGCTCGTGGGAGATGAGCGGGTGGGTGCTGAGCCCGCAGGGATCGGGGCATCCTCGCAGCCCTGGACTTGACCTCCTGTTCTCTCCTGTTTGCAGCTTGCAGTGGAACTTCATCCAGGCAAAAGCTGCCACGGCCCTGGCACAAGCACTACAGTCCAACGGCAGCCTGGCCAGCCTCGAGTAAGTGGGGACACGGGCAGGTCCTGGGCAGCGTCTTCCTACTGGGACCTGCCCAAGGACTCTGCCCTCACGCTGCTCCAGGGGAGGTGGCTTCGCCTGCTGCCTCCTCCAGTCCATCCTGCGTCCCCATCGCATGTCCCTGGCCGGGGATGGTGGCCCGGGGGCCCCCCCAAGCCATTTGGGAAAGCCCAGCACACTGTGCCCTGTGCTCGCTGCCCCTCGCTGCCCGTCTCCCTGCTCCTGGGTGCCCGGGCCGTGGGCAGACGCAGCACTTGCGTGTCTTAGCTTGCAGGAGAACGCCATCGGAGACGAGGGAACGGCCGCCCTCTCCGCTGCGCTGAAGGTCAACACAACCCTGGCAGATCTCCAGTGAGTATCCAGGCTGCGGCGGGGCCCTGGCATTGCAGCCTCTCTAATTAGCTTCTCTAATTAGCACACCGCGGTCACTTCATGACATGCACTGAAGGGTCCTTGTTCTCTCGCAGCCTGCAGGCAGCTTCAGTTGGCGCGGCTGGTGCCCGAGCCCTGGCAGAAGCCTTGATGGTCAACAAGAGCCTGCAGATCCTGGAGTAAGTGCTTGGTGGGGCCACCAAGTCCCCATGGCTGCGACACCGCTCCCTGGGGGTGCCCGAGACCCCGGTCCTTAGCTCAGCACCGCTTCCACCCTTGCATCGTGTCCGACCAGACTTGCCTTGCCTGGCTCTTGGCTCACTGGTGTAGGGCCACCTCTCTCACCTCCTCCTCTCGCCCAAGGAGAGCATGGGACCATCCTGGGCTGTCCTTCCTCACCGCCTGCCTTCCTCCACAGCTTGCGGGGAAACTCCATCGATGTGGCAGGGGCCAAGGCGATGGCCAACGCACTGAAGGTGAACCGCAGCCTCCGCCGGCTCAAGTGAGTACCCTGCTCCCGGGGGCGGGAACCGAAACGAGCCTTTCCAGGCCTTCCTGGAGGGAGCAGCGAGGGGAAGGCCAGGCCAGCAGCTCCCAGTGCGACAAACCCCTGAGCTGGTGGCTTTTCCCAACGCCCACGTACATGGCCGGTGCTTTCTGACCCTCCTGCCTCCCACAGCCTGCAGGAAAACTCCCTGGGCATGGACGGAGCCATCTGCATCGCCACCGCTCTGAAGGGCAACCACGGCCTCACCTATGTGAAGTAAGTGGCTGCTGAGGTGGACGGTAAGGCAGGGACAGGGGAGACCACGGGAACCAGCAAGGGACCTTCCCCACCACCGGCAGTGCCCGCCTGCCCTACAGGGACCTCCCCAATGGGGCAGGGGACAAGGGCGCCCTGTGCTCCTCCCGGTGGGACACCCACCATCCCCACACAGCTCCAGGCCCCGCAGCTCCTCTCTGGGGTGAAGAATGACCCCAAAAGCCAAATAATCTCCAAAATATCACAGGGACGGGCTGGCTCAGCCCCTCCAGCTCCCCAGGGGCTTCCTCCAGCTTCTCACCTGGCTGCCTCTGGGCTCTCAAACCTGGAGTCCCAGCAAAGGCTCCTGGATGGTGTAGCGAGGGCGCAGATGATGCTGGATGCTGGCGCAAAGCTGGGGAGCACCTCTCGCACCCACCAAGGATCGTGCTCTGCCTCGCGTCCAAGCCTGAGCTCCTCTTCTCTTTGCTCCCAGCCTGCAGGGGAACTGCATCGGGCAGTCGGGAGCCAAGATGATCTCTGACGCAATCCGGACAAACTCACCCGACTGCGTCGTGGACGTGTGAGGGTGCCTGGCCGCAGCAAGGAGGTGGCCTGGTGGGTCCCTTCGGCCAGCGTGCCTCCGCAGGGAGCTGCTTGGCCCTTCGCCCGCCCGTCCCAGCAAGGAGAGCTGGGGCAAGGAGAGCTCCCGAGCTCCCCAGCGCAGCCCAGGAGGACCTGGGGCCCTGGATCAGCAGCGCAGGAGGGTCAAGACTCGCTAGCGTTGAAAGCTGAGGGATGTGCGACCATGTGCCTGCTCATCCAGGCCCTGGGGGAGCTTCAAGGAATGGGTGAAATGCGAAAAGGAGGGAGGAGGGGGCAGATCCCACGTACCAGCCCTTTTCGTGGGTGACTTCCCTGCCACCGCCGGCGGCAGCGGCCCCCTCCTGTGATCTCCATGGGGTTACGGCGCTGTGCTCAGACCCTGCCCCAGCCCGGGCGCATCCCGACCGCCCCAGAGCTCTGCTCTCGTCCCAGCCCGAGTCGCTGCGGAGGAACGTTGCTGCGCCCCAGCCGGGGCTGCAGGGCTCTGCTCCCAGCGCCAGCTCTTCTCCCTCTAGTTCTGGCAGGGATCCCGGGAGGAGAAGTAGGTGAAACACGGGCAGGATTCACAGCAGCCCCTTCTCACCTGGCTACGTACAGCTCAGTCCTGCAGGCTCCCCTTGAAATCCCAGCGAGAGGTTTGCAGTCTCCTGGCTCAGATGAGAGCGGTGCTTTGAACCGGGGCACTTCAGAGCAGGGTCCCAGGCAGCGAGCGCAGCCTCTGCGTTCGCCGTGCCCTCAGTAACAGGTTGGTGCTGGCTGAGCATGACTGAAGCGTTTTGTTAGTGCTGTTCTCTATCAAAGCCTCTTGGAAGAGACGGGCATCCCAAGGCGCAGGAGTGGAACCATCTAGAAAGACCTGGGGAAATAAAGAGCCCTGAGGATAACGGGAGGAGGAGTGGGAGGGTAGATGTAAGAGGAACAGCACTGCACGAGGATGGGCCGTCTTCAGCACGTGCCTCTCGGTGCTGCGCCAGGACTGCCTTATCGTGAAGTCCTGCCTCTCGAGTTGAGGCTGGACGTCGTGGGTCCCCTGCTGTTGTCATCGGTGTGACCTCGGGATGCATCTTCCCGATGTCCCAGCTGCAGGCAGGGCCCTCCCCTGGCAGGTCACCTTTCGGGCAGGCAGCGGCTGAAGGCAGAGGTGCCAGGCGATGCCCTCGTGTGTGCGGCAGAGACCCAGTGACTCTCCAGAAGGTGCCAGCTTCGCAGGTGGACCAGTAGCCAAACTCCGCAGCCCTCCCAGAGCCCCCCTCCAGCCACTGTCCCCTCTCAGGGCCCACCCCGAGCCACGCTGCCGCTGCGGCCAGGGCAGCGAGCGACTGCTTCTGGGACCTCTGTGGGCTGATCCTGGAGACAGGCTGGGCTGAGCCGTGCGGTACGTACGTACTTGGAAATAAATCAGTTCCTAGCTGAGAAGATGCCTTGTGCTGCCCTCCTCTCTTGGCTACGTGCCTTCCTCTCTCGGCTGTGGATCGTTATGTGTGACACTCGGGGTGCACCGTGCTCCGGCTGGAGACCCCGCACCCCGTACTGGTGCGACACGAGGGCTTTTCCACGAGGTGTCAGGGCTGGCGCGCGCTCTCCAACAGGGTACAGTGACGCTGAGCGATTTAAGTCCTGCCGCTTGCACCAGTATTTCCCGGCAGACCGAGGCTCAGGTCCAGCTCTGCCCAAAGCCTCTGCCTAACCCTGAGCTGAAACGTTACCTGAAACGCCAACGGAGAGAGCGATCAACGACCCCCAGACAGCTCCCGTGCCCTGCAACTCCACAAAACAGGGGGTTAACAACAAGTTGAAGTATATTTAATCGATCTGTCTGCATATGCACATACCTAGCGATAGGCAAGCACTTCTGAGCCGACAGAGTCAAGCGCTCAGAGGGGGCATGTCCACTGGCGCCGGGGGTGGCTGCTAACCGCGCTGCTCTTCAAGCCTGGCGCAAGAAGGCTACCCTAAAACCTGGCCGGCGGTGCCGAAAGGCCGCCAAAAGGCCTCCAAAAGGCCACCAAAAGGCCTCCAAAAGGCCTCCAAAAGGCCTCCAAAAGGCCTCCAAAAGGCCACCAAAAGGCCAGGCGGCAGCGCTGCCTGAAGAGACCCTGGTTCTGTGAGCACAAGGTATTAAGTCGGCTTTCCATTTGGGCCTACGATATAGGAAATAACGTAGAAAACTCTGAAACTGCAGCCCAGACTTGGAGACTGGGCCCAGTCTCATGGGAAATCCCTCTCACGGGTCGGATGTATCGCAGCGCACAGGGAGGACCCAAACAGATTCTCTGCGTAACACGGAAAAACATTTTCAGAACAGGTCCTAAAATCAGGACGTTCTCGTCCCTTGGGAGCGGGACGCGGCGAGCAGGCGTGCTTTCTCGCTGGCGGTCACGGGACGGCCCCGATGGCTTTGCAGCAAGCGTCTAGCACCAAGAACACCATCATCTGCGGCCGCTTTCTTCGAAGCGAGGTGCAAAATGCCAATTAACTTTGCAGGGTGCAAAGAGGCGTCCGAACTGTCAGCCGGTTCAGCTCAAGCCCGTACGATCGTGTGCGTTTCGGCACATCGCCGCACCCACGTATCTCCCGCTCCTACACGAAAACCGCGCTGTATTCACCGGTGAACTTTCATCCCGCCTTGACGTGACATTTCGAGCTCTGCTGATGGGGAACGGCCTTGGGCGGGAAGGTTCCACCCTTGGGGCCAGAGACATGGAGAGATGAAAAAGCTCTTGGTTTTTCAAGTAACTCACATGTATTCCTTCCTTCAGCACAATAATGGAGGGGTTGGACCCGACTCCAGGCTTCAGATGGGGGGGAAAGCAAAGTACTTTGGTGATGGAAGGGCAGGGAAACAGCCTGGGCTCTTGTCTGCCTTGATGAACACACGCCCAAATGAATTCTTCTCATCAAGCGCTGATTTCTGCTCCCGTGAAGAGAAATTGTGACGCTGACGCAGAGCAAAAAGCAAAGAGGCAACGCCCTAGGCAAACTCAGCTTTTGCGGTCACCTGAATACACTTTCGCTGGTGGCGTCAGTGTAACTTGCTGAACAAAAACCCGGCTTTTGGCCCATTCGAGTGCCGAAATCTCAGTCTGCCCCAGAGGTACCAGTGTAATTAAAGGGCTAATTTCATACGGATTTAGTTACGGTGCCCACTGAAGCCTGAGAACAATTCCCACCGACGCAGCTGGAATACTGAGAGACGCTGGCTGCAGGCGGCATTTGAGGACCCCTTCACCAGTTCCCCGCTCCCTTAGTGCAACTGGTGCTGCTCTTTGTGGAGGCAAGCCCTTGATTAAGTAAAGGATATGTTTAGGATAAATAGATTTAAGCCAGATTTAAAATCAATTTAAGTGTGTTCCCAGAGCAGCTTTTCATCCGGTTTTATTAAGCCAAAAAAATCTGTTTGGACATAACAAAATGCAGGGAAATCAAGCAGACGACGCTCACTGGAGTGCAACTTTTGGCACTGCAGCGCATGAGGGCCAGTTCTAATGCAATTATGGAAATAACCACACTCCACATTACTGTGATTCTCATTACGGATAAACTGCTCACGCTTTGAGAGTCACAAGACTGGCAATCCACGTTTAATTTTCAAGTTTAATGAACATTATTTACTGACTCCTGAATCCATGCTGACAAGCGCTTTTCAAATGGCAGCTCCTGGCCTGCATGCTCTCCAGATTGATGTTTCCAGATGCCTCCTGCTACTAAAGGGTCAGAAGTCGTTATCGCTTTCCTCTAGCGGCTCTGGCTTTCTTGCTCGGTGGCTGGATTTGCTCGGGGAGATTTCCATGCTGTCGTCTTCCATATCATCCTCCTCCTCATCTTCATCCAGGTCAATCTCACTATCCCCCGAGTCCTCCTGCAGGAAAGCAAACACAATTCACGACCGGTTCAGTTCTCAGATGGCAAGGCATCTCAGCCAACTCAAAAGTGAAGGCTGGCACCGCCGGCTGACGTTACAGCGCGTCCTCCTGTTGCAGTCGCACACCTGGGGGCTACGGGGTTTGTTTGGACTGGGATGGATCCAGATTTGGACTTGCTCTGGGGAGCAGCAGCAGATTCTACAAGAGGTTTTGTTCCAGCCCAGGCTGCTGTGCTGCTGGCTTTCCAAAATAATGAAAAGCCAGAGCTCAGCTGCTTCTGGGAGCTAACGGCCCACGTGGCTTCCGCCAGCAGCTCCCCACCTTGCTGGGCAGTGGCTGCTCCGTTCCATTTACTGCGAACCTCCTTCCCCACTTCACGGGGCTGACAAAAACAAACTCCCTGACTTCTGCTGAATCTGTGGTATTAAAAACTGTCGTGGTTTAACCCCAGCTGGCAACTAAGCACCACCCAGCCGCTCGCTCACTCCCCCCCGGTGGGATGGGGGAGAGAATCGGAAGGGTAAAAGGGAGAGAACTCGTGGGTTGAGATAAGAACAGTTTAATAACTGAAGTAAAATAAAATAGAACAGTTAAATAGGTAAAGCAAAAGCTGCGCACGCAAACAAGGCAAAGCAAGGAATTAATTCGCTACTTCCCATGGGCAGGCGGGTGTGCGGCCATCCCCAGGAAAGCAGGGCTCCATCACGCATAACGGTTACTTGGGGAGACAAACGCCATCACGCCAGATGTCCCCCCCTTCCTTCTTCTTCCCCCAGCTTCTATATTGAGCATGACGTCATGTGGTATGGAATAACTCCTTGGCCAGTCTGGGTCAGCGCCCCTGGCTGTGCTCCCTCCCAGCCCCCCGTGCACCGGGCAGAGCACGGGAAGCTGAAAAGTCCTTGACCAGTGTAAGCGCTACTTAGCGACTATTTAGCCGTACTTAGCATCGACATTGTTCTCATCCTAAACCCAAAACACAGCCCCATACCGGCTACCAAGAAGAAAATTAACTCTATCCCAGCTGAAACCAGGACAAAACCTTGCAGGTGTTTAACATTAAAGTGATAACCTATTGCGAGACCAAAGAATCCAGGCGTAGGGGAAGAAAATGAACGGCAGGAGAGAAACCCACCTGTGCCTTGGTGATGATCCTGCGCGTGCCTGGCCGTGCTGGGGCAGGTCTCCCCTTGGAGAACCAGAGTGGAAAGAACGGGAGAGGCAGAGCAGGCAAAAAAAAAAGTACAAGAACATAAAAGAAAACAGAAAGGAACCAGAATGGGAGCGGGGGAGAAGGCAGCAAAGCCAGGCAGAGCTCAGGCATCATGTGCCACACCGGCAAGTGACAGAGGCTGGGCATACAGCTGCTGGCTCTTGGGCAGGCTGAAGCCTGCTCTCTTCTCAGCTCCATAACCCGATTAACTCTCTGAGGGGTTCAAACCAACCTCACAGGTCTCCTTCCCTGATCTCAGGCACACAGAGGCCTGCCAGGGTCCCTAAGCAAGCCTCTCAGCCCTGGTGCCTGCCGAGATGGCGTATTAAGAGGGCAGAGCCATGAGACAAGCAAAGTGGCTGCAGCTGAGGACAATACGAGGCTGAAGGCCTTGGCTTTCCACACCTGGATGTGCTGGGGCTGTGCCAACAGGGAGACATGGGAGAAAGCTATGAACGGGAAAGTCCAAGGGAAGGAGGAATTGCAGAGAATGACTATCCAAAGCTGGCAAGAACATGGTCAAGGACAACCAGGCCGCACCGTGACTAAGGCCACAACATCTTCACCTACAGCACTGGCATTCCTGACCCTACCCAGAAACGTTTCTGAATGCCAATGGCATAAATTGTTCACCAGAAGGCAACAAACAGCCGTAACCACATCCAATCTGGCTGAAGCAAACAGCAGAGCAAGTTCCTTTCCAGAGAAAAGGTGAGGATGGGCAGAAAGAAGGGCAGCTCGTCCCTCTCCAGCAAGAGACTTAACTCCCTCATCACTACAGTGCCTCCAGGTCTCTGCAATGAACATTTAATAGCAGCGCTATCTTCTCCCTTCTGGCCCTGCCTGCAGGAGAAATAGAATCACAGAATCACAGAATCGTTAAGGTTGGAAAGGACCTCTGAGATCATCGAGCCCAACCGTTACCCTGCACTGCCAGGGCCACCTCTAAACCCTGTCCCTAAGCACCACATTCACGCGGTTTTTGAACACTTCCAGGGACTGCGATTGCACCCCTGCCCTGGGCAGCCTGTGCCAGGCCCTGACAGCCCTTTGGGGAAGGAGTTTTTCCCAATCCCCAACCTAACCCTGCCCTGGCGCAGCTTGAGGCCGTTCCCTCTCATCCCATCGCTTGTTCCTGGGGAGAAGAGACCGACCCCCCCGGCTCCAGCCTCCTTTCAGGCAGTTGCAGAGAGCGATGAGGGCTCCCCTCAGCCTCCTCTTCTCCAAACTAAACACCCCCAGCTCCCTCAGCCGCTCCTCGTAAGACTTGTGCTCTAGACCCTTCACCAACCTCGCTGCCCTGCTCTGGCCACGCTCCAGCACCTCGATGTCCTTCTTGAATTGAGGGGCCCAAAACTGGACACAGGATTCGAGGTGCGGCCTCACCAGTGCCGAATACAGGGGCACCATCACCTCCCTGCTCCTGCTGGCCACACCATTCCTGATACAAGCCAGGATGCCATTGGCCCTCTTGGCCACCTGGGCACACTGCTGGCTCATGTTCAGGCGGCTGTCAACCATCACCCCCAGGTCCTTTTCAGCCAGGCTGCTTTCCAGCCACTCCTCCCCACGCCTGTAGCGGTGCCTGGGGTTGTTGTGACCAAGTGCAGGACCCGGCACTTGGCCTTGTTGAACCTCATACAGTTGGCCCCGGCCCAACAATCCAGCCTGGCCAGGTCCCTCTGCAGGGATCCAAGCATCTAACTCCTGCTACACCAATCCCCTCTTCCCAGCAATCTGCCCCAGCAGCTTCACAAAACAGCATTCCTGCAGCCCGTGGGCACTGCCCTAGTTATGTGCTGCAGGCTGAGGCTAAAGCACAGGGCAGGGCAGAGAGACTCCAAGAGCAGAAGAAAATTAGGAAAATATGTATCTATGCAGATGAGAGAGCAATCAGCTGGAGGAAAGGAGGGGAAAAGCAGGGCTGGGGCATTCAGCAGGTAAAAAGGTGTTTCTCTAGCTGAGGAGAGGGCTGTCGTTCTAAAGCACTGTCAGAGAAGCGCTACAGGCACACGCGATGGTTACTTACGTCTTCCTCCGTGTCTCCACCTTGCATTGTTCCCACGATCCGTGCGCCAGCTCTTCCTGCAAGAGCAAAGAGAATCACCATAAAGCCTGGCTCAGGGTTAACGCTGACGGAGAATGAATTTTTAGAGTTTACATTTTAGAGGACTGGTTAAATGGCAGTGAGAGGATGAGATTCCAATGCACATAAGGTCACCCCCCCCCTTGTTAAGCCTCAGAGCTCAGGAGAAGGTAGAAGAGGGTAAGGCTGACAGTAATTCCAGTCAGGATGGTATTTCCAGAGCTACCTTATGCCGGTATGACAGATCTCACAGGACGAGAGGCAATGGACACATTAAGAAACAGGAAATTCTATCAGAACACAAGAAACCACTTTTTTTTACTGTGAGGGTGGTCAAACACTGGAACAAGGTTGCCAAGAGAAGTTGTGGCGTCTCCATCCCTGGAGATATTCAAAACCCAACTGGATGTGGTCCTGGACAACCTGCTCAAGCCTCCTGTTTGAGCAGAGGGCTTGGACTAGATGAGCTCAAGACGTCCTTTCCAACCTAAACAATTCTGTGAATTGGCATATTCCTTCCTCTGCTTTGGTACACAGAGAAAAATAGCCCGTCTTTTCCACGCGGTAAGCCTTCTGTCCTTTGGAGAACTCGCTATACGCAGATCCTTTCTGATATTCCAGTAGGGACGGACATCTCACAGGAATCCGAGGCAGTGCCAAGGCAAACCTCATGAATTTCTTGTTGAGAGTTGGATGTGTAAGTCTGAAGAGGGAGGTGGAGATCTCAGGGTTGTAGGGAGTTCACTGAAAAGGGAGAACAGGCTTGCACCTTGCTTGGTTACTTTTGGCTGTGTAGAGGCCATATGAAACGGGGAAGATGCTAGCGTGGTCTCTCTTGTCAGTCTCTTCTCCCCAGGAACAAGCGATGGGATGAGAGGGACTGGCCTCAAGCTGCGCCAGGGCAGGGTTAGGTTGGGGATTGGGAAAAACTCCTTCCCCAAAGGGCTGTCAGGGCCTGGCACAGGCTGCCCAGGGCAGGGGCTGAGTCCCCATCCCTGGGGGGATTTAAAAGCCAGGAGATGTGGTGCTTAGGGACATGGGTTAGTGGTGGCCTTGGCAGTGCTGGGTTAGCGGTTGGGCTCGATGATCTTAAGGGTCTTTTCCAACCTTAACGATTCTGTGATTCTATGATCCTATGGTCTCCTTTGCTAGGAAGGGAGCCCGGAAGGTGTTGGGAATGGGTATAGCGGAGTTGTGACTGGGGAAATCCTGCGTGTGGGCTGACCGGGTGACTCAGCCCTGCTGCCTGCAGCCACCAGAAGTCACCGGCGCTGCCCGGGTGCCTATTTAACAGTCCTGCTGTGACCATCGCATTTCACCATCTGGTTATCTCCTTTCATCACTCGTTTCCTCTATGCCAAATATGGATTTTTCCAATCTAGACAAAATCTATTTTTTTTTTAGCATGAAAACAAAGTGACTTTAAAATATATCCTGTCAAACCGCTTTTATACCTCCCAAAGTACAAAAGAAGACAGGTCCCTTTTGTCCCTTTTGCAGATTGATTTGGGTTAGTTGTAGCAAAAAGCTGGCTAACTCATCCAGAAGTCACCAAAAAACCCTTGTTGTGTCAAGGCAGATAATTTAAAGGCTGTTATGTCTTTAAATAAAAAGCGGTGTCCTCTGTCCATCGGGTTGCTGATAACACAGGCAGTGGAGATGGAATTATAAGAAGATTCCTGGACAGGAGATCTCTCTTCAAGCTTTAGAGACTTTTGCTCTAATTTACGCTAGACTAAACTATGTAAACTTGGAGGTGATTACAACTGACATCATTAGATGACAATGGAACCACATTTTTGCCCAGCCTACAGATGGCTCCAAGAGTTTAACTGCAATTTTGCTAGGTAGAAGACTCAGCATAAAGTGTTAGATAGGGAATTATTACCTCAAAAGGAGAAAGCAGCAGGGAGCTCCTAAAATTTACCGCTAAGACAAAGCTAAGAGAGATCCGGAATATAAAAGAGACTCAAGATATCACATAGGGAGAGCTGATGAAATAGGACAGTTGAAAAATGCCAAGGGAAGAGCTTAGAGAATGCTAACAGAAGGTCTGCTGGATGCTGCTCGTCCATCAGTGGAAACAGTAAGGACATCTTATGGGCATCCAACTGCTTGCATTTGGAGGAAGATGAGACTCAGGTACTGCCCAGACTTTGATCCCTACATCGCTTAAGCCAGGAGCACCTCTTTGAACTAGCGACTGTGGGATCAGCAGGGTTAGGTCCTGCAGCCCATCCCTGGGACGCTCCCAGAGACGCCCCAGGATGCCGAGGGCCCGGAGCTTCAGGCTCCGCACTATGCTGAAGACTAAACAGGAGAGAAAGCAGATTTTCCACATCGGTAGAAGAGCTTCCGTGACAAAGGCGGGAGCGTTAGTTTAACTTTCAGATTGTAAACCCCCAAGTTTCCGTGTGTGGGAGCGAGAGGAGGGACAGACGGACGCGGTGCATTTCTGCGTGCACTGGGGGGAGGCAGGAAACAGGACAGGGAGAGCTGGCAGTTCCGGGGGTGTTTGTCACTTAAAATTTCCTGGGTTCAATTTAGCTGGGCTCGCTTTGCTGCAGCATTAGTGCTGCACCACTCTGGCCACGGAGGCTCACGCGGCTTCTAAGCGGGTGAGAGCCTGTTACGTTTACTTACAGATAATGTGAATTCAGCCGGGACAGGCTGTACAGAGTGGGAATTAGGTAAAATGTTAGTAATTCACTGCACCTTTGGATTCAAATCTAATCTCCGTGCATCGCCACGGTTTATAGCCACTCAGCTATCAAAGATCAGAAGTGAACGTGCATCCACGATTGTAAGCCGGTGAGCATTTGCCATTTTTTCCCCTGCGTGCGATGCTTGCCATTGTACGAACCCGTGCAGCTGCCTACAATGGATCCACAGGACTAGAATGATTTACATCTTCTTACCCAGCAGTGGGTACATGTTAACCCTCTGGCTGACAGCAAGGAGCAACACTTAATCGGAGAGGTTAGGACAACCTACCACGAGGGGAAGGGAGATTTGCAGCTGAAACATTTTGCTCCCAGTTTGGAGATCGACGTTCAGTCTCCAGCTCTTAATGCAAATTCACAGCGTGACCTCAGGTAAGATGCCTCCCTTCCCTCCGCATCACTTTGACACAGAAAATTGGGATAAATCTTTTGCCTGATCCTTCTGACCTGTGCGCCCTTTGGGCATTGCGTTCTTAAGTGCGAGTGGAGCCCCCAGCACAAGGCCCTGATCTCAGCAGCATTTTCTAGGCGTTGCCAAAGTACAGTGATTAATTAAGCACACTACAGCTGCTGCCCAGGATGAGCATACTTCTATTTATTTCTTACACCCTCCACGAAAAGGAAATTTGTAAGTCACGTGTATCAGTCCCACCATTTCACACCTACAACCTCTCTGGGGTCCTCAGCACGGGAAGGACAGGGAGCTGTTGGAGCGGGGCCAGGGGAGGCCCCAGCAATGGTGCGAGGGTGGAACAGCTCTGCTGGGAGGACAGGCTGAGAGCTGGGGGTGCTCAGCCTGGGGAAGAGGAGGCTGCGGGGAGCCCTCAGTGCGGCCTTGCAGGGCTTAAAGGGGGCTACAAGAGAGATGGGGAGAGGCTTTTTAGCAGGGCCTGTAGCGACAGGGCAAGGGGTGATGGTTTGAAAGTAAAGGAGGGGAGATTCAGCCTGGATCTAAGGAAGAAATTGGTCCCGCTGAGGGTAGTGAGGCACTGGCAGGGGTTGCCCAGAGAGGTGGGAGCTGCCCCATCCCTGGAAACATCCAAGGCCAGGCTGGACGGGGCTCTGAGCACCCTGATGTGGGTGAAGCTGTCCCTGCCCATGGCAGGGGGATGGACTGGGTGGCCTGGAAAGGTCCCTGCCAGCCCAAACCATTCTCTGATTCTCTCCTCCTTCTCCACTAGGTCCAGCGTCGCAATGGCCATAACACAGGCTGAAAGCGCACAGAAACACCTCCTCCCTCCCGGGGAGCACTTTGCTGACACAAAACATACAGGCGAAGACGGCTCTGTTGGGAGCAGATGCCGAGATGGTGGGAGGAAGCTCTATTTCAAATTAAGACAAATTCATTTCAGTGAATTCCGAACTGCAGCCCCTTTTCAGTGTTTCCAAACACACTTGATTGCCCCCCTTTCCCCAGCTACCTGAGCCTGGTAATACTGTCCAGCAGCTGCTATATCAGGAAACTAAAGACTTTGCAGATTTTTATCTGGGGGACAGGAATCTGCAGCGATCCACACAGAAATACATGAAAATGAGCAGAGCAGTTGTATCAGCCTTCTCCCTCCCCAGATGAGTTTCCTCCGAGCACTGGCAGCCAGACCCAGTGGCTCCAACACTTAGTCTTGACTGTTTTTTCCCCTCCCACTTGACCTGAAGAGACAAGGAAGAGACTAATCTGACTCTCTCAAATTCTTTTATAAGTTCTCTGATTAGAACTTGATTTGCTTTACTAGAAAAGTATATTCGCTCCAGGAGCGCAGTCACAAGGACCCCCTGTATGCCATGCGTACAAAGCCCCAGTCGGGATAAAACTGCACTTTGTCAAGTTCACAAGGAAGGAATTTATTTTTAAAAGTTGATGGAGAGCAATACCAGTTTGGCAGAGCCCTCTGAGAGCAGGTGCCTTTGTGAAATGTGTTCTCCTTGACTTCATACATTATCAAACAGCTGGAGAACTTGAATCCTGCTAAAGCCCAGGCAAATACTGTCCCGCCAGACCCATCCTTTACGCCTCAGCCTTCTCTCTCTGCCACCACCACGGTACGTGCCAAATCCAGACCCACTCATCTCCTCACTTTCATAGACTTTGACTCAAGGCAAACACATGCAACGAGATGCCTGCGAACACCGGGGCTCACGAGGAACCATCAGGAAGAGAGCAGCCTGGCCAGGTTAGAGGAGAGCTTTGTTTCTGTGGCTCTGTACTTTTTGTTAACTGCCAAGAAATGAGGCGGGGATTTTCAAAGGAGCTCTGGGGTTACAAACAAGAATCACAAATCCCACGCGGACAGGAAAGGTGAGAAGGGTTCAGCGCCCAGCAGAGCCTGTGTCAAGGCTGCTGCTCAGATCTGACTCACCTCTGCCCACTTGACGCCGTATCAGCTCTACAGCTCTCCCTTCTGTGCAGACATCGGAATCTATTTTGGCCTCTGAAAGCATGAGGTGCAGAGCACCTGCAAGCCCCACGGGGTTGAACTGCAGATTCCTGGTATTTTTGAGACTCAGGCCTTGCCGTGCTGGAACTGCTGGGACATCAGGAGGACACTGAGCGTTTCGTGAGTCAGCGGCTGAAGTTTGCACGTGCGACACCCTTGGCAAATCCTCCCTAGTGGCACCTGAGTTATCAAGTGTGGCAAGACTCGGAACAAGACATTTCCTTCTGTTATTTTTTTTCAAAAAACACACGCTCCAGGTATCTGACTGCAGCAGTGGGGAGACCCTGATCTCCGTTTCTTAAGGGTTTCTGAACAGACCGATTGCGGGGAATGACTTGGGAACAGTAAAGAGGGAGACCACGTCCTGCACTAAGCTGCGTGCCGGTAAGAGGCAGTGTCCCTACGGATGAAGCTGAGAGATCGGGGATGGGATCGCACAGCACTTGAATGATGCCGAGACAACTGCAGTGGGCTTCAGCCTGTTTTTCTTATCAAGACTCATTTCCACGAGAGAGAAGAATGCAACATTTTGAGAAAACCTGCAGATTTGTTATCATCTTGTATTTGTAAAGAGAAATGCACTTGCGTACGTTTCTTGGTCTTGGTCTGAGAGACGTGATTTCCTTTAGGAACCAGAGAGAAGGGGAGAAAGACTAGTTATTTAACATGTGTTTTTAAAAATTAGGCAGGTGACAGCCAGAGGAACTCAATGTGAATAAGACATCCAACAAGGAGCAGGCAGCTGTTGCACACTCCTAACTGAATCCCTCCACTCCCCTGCATATTGATGGCATACCTGTGGTTTCTACACACCTGGGGAGGTCAGGGGGAAGGAAAACATTCTAGAAATTCAGTAGCAGAAATCTGAACGTGGCCACAAGCTGGAGAGAGAATTTCCACAAGCGGAGTCTGAGCATTTCCACTGAGGACAGGACTTTCCTACTTTTCAGCTTGCATGCTGTATGGAGGGATTTGGAAACAGGACTGTGTAGGCTCACCTGAGATTTCTTGCTACTATGTCAAAGCTCCCATTCTCCCTACAGGATTGAAAAAACGAGGGCTAATTCAGCCTCCGCAGCCTTCCCGCCAGCATGCAGGGTACCTTTGGCTCTTTCCCAATGTCTGCTAGCCAGCTCCTACTTAAAAATCAGAAGCTGAAGTTTAAGAAGAAAACCAAGACAGGGAGGCTAAACATCATCATCTCAAAACAGCCACAACAGCATCGTCAGCATGCTTTGGATATGTGCTCCTGTGAGATGCAGGCCTGGTGATCCCCGCAGGCCTGGCTATGGCATGGGAACAGCCGGCGCTGGCAAGCCAGCCCATGGCTACTGAGACACGGGACCGCGCTTTCTGTCTGCCCCTGCTCTTGCCTCTGGTTTGATTGTCGCATATTTGGTTCCACTTCCTCCAACGAGGTACGCTTCGCTGTCTTAATAAACCCCTGTCCTGGTTTCAGCTGGGATACAGTTAATTTTCTTCTTGGTAGCTGGTAGAGTGCTGTGTTTTGGATTTAGGATGAGAATAATGTCGATAACACAGTCATGTTTTGGTTCTTGCTGAGTAGGGTTTACACTGGTCAAGGACTTTTCAGCTTCCCGTGCTCTGCCAGGTGCATGAGAAGCTGGGAGGGGGCACAGCCAGGGGCGCTGACCCAGACTGGCCAAAGGGCTATTCCATACCGTATGACATCATACTCAGTATAACGCTGGGGGAAGAAGAAGGAAGGGGGGACATTCGGCATGATGGCATTTGGCTTCCCAAGTAACCGTTACGCGTGATGGAGCCCTGCTTTCCTGAGGATGGCTGAACACCTGCCTGCCGATGGGAAGCAGTGAATGAATTCCTTGCTTTGCTTTGCTTGTGCGCGTGGCTTTTGCTTTCCCTATTAAACTGTCTTTATCTCAACCCATGAGTTTTCTCACTTTTACTCCTCTGATTCTCTCCCCCATCCCACCGGGGGGGAGTGAGCGAGCGGCTGCGTGGTGCTTAGCTGCTGGCTGGGGTTAAACCACGACACCCCCTTTATTCTCATCTGCTGCATTCAGAGATTTATTTGTTCTTGCTATGTTAAACAGCGCAGGTTTTCACAGGCAAAGATTTTATCCATTCGGTAGCGAGCACACTGGCTGCCAGCACATCATTACCGCGCTGATCCTCTGGGTCAGGTCTGCAAAGGTAAGAGGCTCCGAGAGCGCTTCTCTCTCACTGTTTGACCTTGGACTGATTGTTTCCTGAAAAACAGTCAGAGTTTTATAAAGCTGTCTTCTTACAATAAAGACCAAATGGGGCTGAAGTTGTTACTGTCTCGGTGGTGAAATGGTCTCTGTGGTCCAAACAGGACAAGAACGCCCCTTAACACCGACATTACAGAAGGAAACGTTAAGAGCTAAAGCATTCGGATAATTGGTTTACGGGAGCTGAAAGATTCTGGCAGTGTGGAACAGAGGGTGATTTACTACAGACAGGCACAGTCCCACAGTTCTGCAAGCGCGGATCATTTCTGCTTCATTCAGCAGCATTTCCACTGCCTACCTTGTTGCAAGCACAGCGTGTGCCAGTCTGCCATGGCCTACGCAATCAGCCAGTGCCACCGCTGAGAAGAGGAGAGATCCCGAATTTGCTCATGATTCCAAAATGCATTTCAGAACTCCAAATGAGACTGGAAAGATGGATCTGCACACGTAATCACAACATCGCTTCAACATCGGCCACTTTTGAGAGCGCGGATGAAAAAAATCCACTTTAGCTCAAAGGGAAACTGGAAAGGTTCTTAGGAATCTACCGAGGGTTATGCTAAATAAATGGAAACCACATCCAGCTCAGGAAATCCTGATGGGGGTTAAAGCAGTTGGGAAGCGGGAGGGAACCTGAGGGAAGTTCCTACACTCTTCCCCAGGGATTTTCTTTCCGCCAGTGCTGGAGACAGAAGCCCAGGCTAGAGGGACCTCATGCCTGACCTGGCGTGGCAGCCTCTACGTTGCTAGGACAAGGCTTTGCATTCTTCGCCCTGAAGTCCACCCCGTCTGCACGTGAACAACCATCCTGCTGCAGACTGCTGGTTTATCCTAGAATCATAGAATCATAGAATTGTTAAGGTTGGAAAAGACCCTTAGGATCATCAGGTCCAACCGTTAACCTACCACCACCAAGTCCACCACTAAACCATGTCCTCGGTTTATGGCCTGTTTCAGGTTTTTCTACGCTGCAGATGGTTAAGACCTTCAATGATGCAAGAATTGCTCTTTCTTTGGTTCTCTGACAAAGCAAGAGTCTTATTCCAAACGCCCTCACTAACTCACGGTTTGACCTCAGGGAAGTCCATGCATCTATTTTATTTGTAACAGCCTCGCTTATCTATTGCCAGACAGAATAAAAGTGGATGTGAATTTTTATTCACATTGGCAATGTTCAAATTAAAAGTTATAGACAATAAATCAATGAATTCTCTTAGTTACAAAAGCAAATGATTAGTGACACATGGATTTATTATAATAAGCCTCATCAAGGAGGAGACTTGCCTGTAATGGTGATAACAAAACAGGTTGTAGTTTCACAAACCCAGTAAGCCGGCATCTGTCAGTTTGGTGACTATCTTCTTCCTAGCCATTTATTTTCACCCCCGTGCCCGCTCCCTCCTTGTCCAGAAGCCCTCCTAAAGCTTCCTAAAGCTGGCTTTGCTGTGCTGCTGAATCAGAACCACTGACCCCAATGGAGATACAAGCTGCATAGCGCATTACAGCTTCCTTCTTAACCTGCTGCTGCCTGTTCCTCTTCCTACCTGGGGAATACGGGTTCGATTTTCTCACTGTACCGCAGGAGCTGGCAGGCTGTCATGTCTCCCCCAGCTAACACTCTTTTCTGCTCCATGGGAGGCTAAATCCTATACCTTCAAGTCTTTTAATTGGCTAAAGGAATAGAACCAGGAGCAATATTGTCAAAGCTGCGTTGAGTTTGAATTTTGCTGCATCTAGACAAACTGATGAAAGGACTCTTGAGGGTGAAAGTGTGTTGATTTTTCTCCATTATACCAAGTGGCCTAATAAGAGAGATTCTCCCTCCCTGAGAATCTTGCCTCTATAATAGCAAACCACACTGGAATACCTGCCCACCTATTACAGACAGAGGGAGGAAGCCTTGTCTTACAATCCTAATAAGCTGGAAATTAGAGATGTAAAACCGAATCACAGCAGCTACAGGAACTGACCACAGTGGATCATTTCTCCTTAGTTTGAGAACAAACATGGCTGAGAAGCACCATGTAAGAAGATGCAAAGCTTCGAAAGAAAGTGATTGAAATATCTTGGATTGAGTCAAGGAAAAAAACAGTAATTAACACAAATAATGTTTTTGTTATGCTGCCTTAATAATTAAGTCTATTTTAAATGCAAACTACCTGTGCTGAAGAACATGCACAGATTCTTAGTGTGACAAATAGCCAGTGAATGTTCAGGCCTGGTTTTCTAAAGAAGCTGACGCACCTGACGTTAATCTCGGGTCTTGGCATGTCTCTGGCACTTCAGTTGGTGAGGGTCACGCAATCAAACACATAACCTCGCTATCGATGAGGGACCTGGGCCAAAGGGGCCCATTTACACAGAGAGAGGTGCAGATCTGAGCCTGTTCTCAAGGCCAGAACTGCTTGTCACTTAAGCACGCGCTCTGGATCAGGCTGGAGCTCCCAAAGGAACGCTTTGGCCTGACTGGTGTCTTGATACAGTCCAAGCTTTTGTTCGTATAGAATCACAGAATCACAGCACGCTTTGGGCTGGCAGGGACCTTTCCAGGCCACCCAGTCCATCCCCCTGCCATGGGCAGGGACAGCTTCACCCACATCAGGGTGCTCAGAGCCCCGTCCAGCCTGGCCTTGGATGTTTCCAGGGATGGGGCAGCTCCCACCTCTCTGGGCAACCCCTGCCAGTGCCTCACCACCCTCAGCGGGACAAATTTCTTCCTTCGATCCAGGCTGAATCTCCCCTCCTTTACTTTCAAACCATCGCCCCTTGTCCTGTCGCAGCAGGCCCTGCTAAAAAGCCTCTCCCCATCTTTCTTGTAGCCCCCTTTAAGTATTGAAAGGCTATATATGTTCTGGACAGATAAGAATGGGCAGGACTGAGCAAGCTCACTCTAACACCAGAAGCAGAGTTTGAGTTGAGTTTTCCTAAACAAAAAGCGTAGGCATTTTGAACCAAAGCCAGCGGTACGGACAGAGCGCTCGCTGTTAATCTCATGGTGTAGCTACAGCTAGAGCAACTGGGCGACTTGCCTAAGATGATGAGTAACCTCAGCAAAGTGAGCCAACAATCCTTCCCTGAAGTCTAACAATCTCTGTATCCATCTCTGCCAGCAGAGGTTGCACTGGAACGCTGCAGGACTGAAGTGGTGTGAGTTGGAATGGGGGAATACAACCGTACTCCTCTGGAGGACCTGTAGGAAGGCATCTCAGGAGCCATTTAACGTACCTGGAGCTGCTTCAGTAGTCCACAGCAGGTGAGAGGCAAAAAGAGGACAGAGAGCTAAGGGAGGCTTCCAACTTACGCATATATAAGATACTTACACATATATAAGATACTTACACATATATAAGATAAGGAGAGTAAAGATTGGGATGGCGACCGTGTAGTCAGCAAACAGCACGTTCAGAGTATGCAAAAGTCAGAGGATAATTATCTGCCAGAAGTTGTTTACTAAACACTAGGAAAAAACCTACAAAAGCACAGAAAGCAATCTAAACCGCACAGCAGAGAGAACACCTCAGGGATTTGAACTGCTTGCTTTAAGTCTGACAAGCTAATGCTGAGTCTCCAGTAAGTGTAATTAATGATAACAAAGCTCTTCCTAGAAAAAATTCTGCTTGCAACAAAATCTATAACTTTTATAATAAAGCTTTTTGCTCCTAAGAGCTGACTCTGGCTGCAGCCAGTACCCACACCGCCAGGTTATGATGTCCTCCGAGATGAGGCATCATAGACAGTTACAGTCACCTCCAAAGCTCTAAAAACTGCAAACAAACCTTTCCTTGAGAATCTGCAATGTCAAAATCCTTAGTGAATATTAGTGTTTCTAGCACTTTTCAAGAATTTTCAAGTTTTATGAAAAACAGAGGAACTGAGGGTAAAAATGCTTGAATTCAGAACTTCAGCTTCTTGCTCCAGTCTCAGTCAGAGAGGGGAAAGCAGAATGCAACTCAGAAAAAACACATATTTGCAGTTTCTCTAAGCAACAGGTTCCAGCAGCAGAAGCAGTGGCACATGAAATTACCCGCACAGGCGCTTCATCCCCATCCCAGAGAGGCTTTTGCTGACGGTCAGAATCACTCACTGCTAACGAGAACGCCAGGGAGAACTACCCTGGTTTTCTGGTTTCATTTTGCTCGACCGTAGACTAAGCAGAACATTTCTTTTTCTATCTGAGTGAAACACAGACCCTCAGACAGTAATTTCTCTGCGTTGCTTCTGAGCAGGGCTCTGGTGGAATCAGTGGCCAGAGGCCGCAGGTCCACTCCGCATGGACGGTGGCAGAAGCCAGACGTCCTTCCCTGAAAGAAATAACCTCAGGGGTGTGACTGTGTCAGCGCAGGTGGCTTTATGGACTCGCTAAAGCTCTCCTTTTGAAGAAGACTCTACTAGAACAAGCGTCAACAGCTAAAGGGAAAGAAATGCTTTGCAATGAGAAATAGCATTACTTTTCTAAGGCTTTGTATAAAGCTACTTCAGAATCCGCAAGGCAATACCAAGGAAGGATTTCCCTCACGTGGTACTTTTTTCAGTAAATACTCCTTAATTTGCTCCCCTGAAAGCACTCTTTTCTCGATAAGACACTGTCCTCTTACAGGTCACAAGAACCAAGCGGTGCCAACGTCCTTGAACGATAACAGGGTCTTCTTACCTTTAAGGTTACTCAGATAATTCCAGCGTATCCTTCGGAATAAAGGCAACTAAGGAAAGGTTAAGATACCTTGCAGTAGTGCCTCTGGGCCGGTGCGCTGCTTCGTGATCTGCCTGTCTTCCACTTCACTATCGGATCCTTCATCCTCTTGAATCTCTATGTCGGAATCATCATTATCTGGGTAAAACAAAAGCAGCTGATTATCACTTAAACCAACCCACAACTCAGAATAGCAGTTGGACGCAAGAGATCCTAGCGGTTTCTACCTTTGTTCAAGTCCACGATTAATTAAAAACGCGGTTGCAGACAGAGTGTTGGCTCTACTGACGAGCACAGGGAAAGAGCCAACGTCCACATCCTTCGGAAGGCACCCTTCCACACCCAAGTGCCACAGCAGCATGCAATATAAACAGTTGCCTTGGGACAATCCTCAGATTGTACCGTAAAGGCGCTGTTCTAAATACACTCTCTGGCTACAAAGCATACGTACAGTCAGAAGGTGCTATTTCAGCAACTGATTTACAGATAAAAATCTTTTAAAAGCGTTTGGAAAGTGTGGGCTTATTAATACATCTCCTAGTCTTATACCCTGACATAAGCAATATCAAACCCGTCCCCTTAGACTCTGCCTTTCATTCAATCATAGGTTAGAAAAGCACAATGAGACATCCCCAGGTAAATGAAAGCAGTTACAGCCAAACCCACGATGGCTGGAGAGACAGAAAAGCTTCCCAAAATGCAGGAACTTCTTCCAATATTTTCATAATCTGCCTTTGTTTTCTTCTTCCTATCCAAACCAAAGCATACTTAGTCCCTTACTGCCGGTTCCCCAGTCACCAAACTGGAACAAAGCTAAAGGACTTAGATTAAATTGTCCTTCAGATGTTTGAAAGGATGACAAAAGTCTTCAGATAGGAAAAGTGCCTGCAAAGAAAAGGGCAGGCTGTTCTCCATGTCAGCTGTACCAGTCCTACCTTGAGGTTCCCAAGCACGGTCAACCAACCTGATTCTCCTCTGGGCCTATTCTGAAGCAAAGCAGTGGGTGGAAAGTTGGTGCAGAAGTGGGTGGAAAGTTTGGAGCCGGCTCTGCTCCATTTAAGTCTCCTTCTATCCCATGAGCTTTTTCCCTCTCTCCTTGTTCACGCCAGCCTGCTTGTGCAAGCTCCTTGGCTCACTGAGACCAAGCTCTGCTTTCCAGCGACTGCCAATTGTCATTATTTACTTCTCTCTTCAAACCACAGAATCACAGAATCGTTAAGGTTGGAAAAGACCCTTAAGATCATCCAGTCCAACCATTAACCCAGCACTGCCAAGGCCACCACTAACCCATGGCCCTCAGCACCACATCTCCCCGGCTTTTAAATCCCCCCAGGGATGGGGACTCAGCCCCTGCCCTGGGCAGCCTGTGCCAGGGCCTGACAGCCCTTTGGGGAAGGAGTTTTTCCCAATCCCCAACCTAACCCTGCCCTGGCGCAGCTTGAGGCCGTTCCCTCTCGTCCCATCGCTTGTTCCTGGGGAGAAGAGACCGACCCCCCCGGCTCCAGCCTCCTTTCAGGCAGTTGCAGAGAGCGATGAGGGCTCCCCTCAGCCTCCTCTTCTCCAGGCTGAGCACCCCCAGCTCCCCCAGCCGCCCCTCCCCACCCTTGTGCTCCAGCCCCTTCCCCAGCCTCGCTGCCCTGCTCTGCCCACGCTCCAGCCCCTCCATCTCCTTCTGGAGGTGAGGGGCCCAGCGCTGAGCACAGGATTCGAGGGGCGGCCTCACCAGTGCCCAGCACGGGGGGACGATCCCTGCCCTGCTCCTGCTGGCCACACCATTCCTGATACAAGCCAGGATGTCACTGGCCCTCTTGGCCACCTGGGCACACTGCTGGCTCATGTTCAGCCGCTGTCGACCACCACCCCAGGTCCTTTCCTGCCGGGCAGCTCCCAGCCGCTCCTCCCCATGCCTGCAGCGGTGCCTGGGGTTGTTGTGCCCCAAGGGCAGGACCCGGCACTGACCTTGAACCATTCAATCAATGAGCCAGACCCTCAGCTCCCATCATCTATGAACCCTTCTCCCTCGTGAAGAGATGAGCCCCTCTACACCGGCTGATCCTACAGCTCAGAGCCGACGCCAGGTGCTGGCCTGCCTGCGGGAGCGGATGGAATTAGCAGTGCTAAGACAAACCCAACAAGACCCCGTGTGAGGTCAGCACCCAGCACAGCAACAATAGCTGTTAATTATTTAGATAAAACAGGCAATTCTTTCCCAGGTACATTTAATTACACACATGTCTGAGCTGGAAATGGAAATAACTACTTTAATTATGATTAGTAACGAGCTGACACATCTTTGCAACATTTAATTATCAGACAACATACAAATATTAGACACTTTTCCATAATCTTTTTCATTGCAATATTAAGTTAATGACAAAATATAATGGCGAGGGATGTATTCGATACCCTGGTAAGACTACGAGGCTCCAGCAACGTTAGCTACAATTTCTATTTGTGTTGCGCTTTCTTCTTTGGCCGGTGAAGGAATCACTGACTGCTGTGTGACCTGAATACTGTTTGTGTTTACCTGGTACGCAGGAAAGCGAGGTTTTGTTCAGCCCTTGCCCAGGCAAACTCCTTGGGAAGAGCCACGTGGAGCCTAACCAAAGGATTCAGGTTCGTGCTCTGTATGTTAAAGAGTGAGACTCTCTCATCTTCGGTGGCTCTCACTGCTACTATGAAATGTCCTCATTCTTATTTTTGGTGTTTTTTTCTTTTTTTTTTCTTCGAGCAGCAATTCCTCCCTTTCAGCTTTTGTCATTTGTGCTCCTCCTGTTCCGCAGCACCTCTGGCCAGAGCTGAGGATGCCGCAGGGAGCCCTTACGATTCCCTTGCCAAACCACTTCCATTCCATCCCCATTAGCACCTCCTGCTTCCCGCTGGGATCTCCTGAGCGCGAGCTGCCAGCTGAGATGGGGACTAATGGAGCTCTCTGCTGACAACCCGACGTGGCAAACCCAGCTAAGGCCACTTTGGGGACAGGACCGACTGCAGAGAGGCGCAGTGATGCGATTCTGCTCTGGTTGGGGGCACGGCTGTAACAACACCGGGCTTTGATTTTACATTTCGCTTTTCTGGAAACCGTTTTTTTTAAACCTTTTGTGATAAAAGACTTCATATATAAAATATATTTCCTTTGGGACGAAGCAGCAGTAAGAAGACAAGAATAAACAGGAATGAATCTGCCATCTTCCTTCTGCTGTACATAGAAGTGCTCTTCCCTAAATGCCCATGCTGATGGCTTAATGCTCTCCTGAACCGCACGAACCCTTCCAGCTCCCTGCAGCACTCCAGCCATTTCTGACCCATTTCAGCTTGCAAAAAGGAAGCTCATTTCATCATATAATTCCCCACAGCATCCTTCTGTTGGAAAGCGAGACTTGCAGGAAGATCCCACGGTGAATAAGTGCCCTGCAATGGAAGTGATACCTACTGTGGAGAGAGCATCAGTGGCTGGAGGGCCCCAAGCTGCTGCTTTATGAAAGAAAATGGTTTAAATATCCATTTTTTCCCCCCTCACCCAGCCCTTTTCTTCTTTCCCTCAGGTTCTCTGCTATTCTCAATCCCCTCTTTCTCACGCTATGTCTTTATCCTTCTCCCCTACTAACTCAGATGTTGTAACGCTGGCCTGACAGTGATGAAGTCGCAGTTTTCTGCTGTCCAGCCCAGGCGTGGATGCCACAGAATAACCCCTGGCAAGCCCCAGAAAAGCACGCCTTGTGCCCCAGCTCTACCTCTTGTCTTTCACAGCGTGCTCGACAAGCCAAGCCAGCAGCAACTGAAAGCCTAGCCTTCATTTACGCCTTTAAAAATCCTGGATTACTTTTCAATACAAACAAAGAGAAGATTAATCAGGTGAATTATCAGCATATAAGCTGATAATTTTTCCTACCAAGTTGTGACTTTGAAACACATTTCATTATGGATCGACAGCAAGAGTTTGGATTTTCTTTGAATAGCCTAGCTGGAATTCTGATGCTCGCAACCCAACACAACGCGTCCCCGGGCTGCTACAGCGACCGCACGCCGGAGGATCAGAAAAGTGGCAGCTGCAAATGCAAATTCAGCAACAGTAAAATCTGTGCTTCCAAGCCTCCTGCTCACCGCTTGGAAAGACATCGAGCACCTTTTTTCATTTACAAAAAAAGAAATGTATTGCTCTAACTCAGCTCGGTGGCTGCTGTCACCAAGCCCGACTCTGGCCAGGATACAATCCCAGTTATCATCAGCTGAGCGGAATTGTGCTGGGCCAAAATCCCAAGGACACAGAAGCAGAGTATATTGCTGAAAATTTATATATATATATATATTTATATATATATATATATTTATATACTCAGCAGAGTATATTGCTGAGTACAGGCTTTTTAGTGGGATTAAATGGCAGACTAGACTAATGCTGCGTGGGACCCGTCCTAGCACTACAGGGTTCCACCATCCTACATCCCTCATTGTACAGGCCCAGCGCGTCCAGGTTCCAACAAAATATTTTTGGTATTCATAAAAAGGTGACAATTCAGAAAGTTTCATTTAACAACATATAGAAAGAAACTACTTGTTGCCCTAGGAGAAGTCACAACCACGTCTGTGTAATGCTGCGTAACAGAAATCACAATGCATCAATTCCAGGGAGACAAGGAACATTATTTATGGAGAAAACGTAGATTTTCCTTAGTACCAGCATAAAGCAATGAAGATAATAAAGCATACTACTACAAATTCCCACATACTGGTGCATGGAGTACAGAGCACATTCTAATGGAGCTGGCTTATGAGATTTGCACGGGCTTACGTGAAGATTATTTGACTTTTCACAATAAACTGCTATTCAGCAAGCCACGTGCCCAAATTTAGGCCAACGCTGGCAGCTTACCGGAGCTTAAGGCTGGTATTTTAAGAAGCTCCTGGATTTTTACTACGAAAAGGTAATCAACAGAACGACTCTATCATCAACTGTGTTTGGCCCATTTCCCCACTGCTGTGATTTACTCTGCTGTAGGGAGAACACTGGCAAAACATCGGACTACCTGAGAGAGAACATACTGGGATTTTAAACTCCGCTTGCCTTACGTTTCAACGTTTCCATTTCATAAAGGTGGGTTTCAGTCAACTACATGGGTTTTATTTAAAGCAGCCCAGCCACAAAAAGTGCATCCTGGTTACGACTGAAAACCACCCCTCTCGAAGATGTTATTTGTTCCAAAGCACAGCCACTGCTTCCAGAAAAAGCCAGAGCAGATACCTGGACCGATAATACTATATTTAAATGATTTAATTTTTGGTAATTTGCAACGCTTGAAGGAAAACCAGCATGATTTAATAACTTAACAGTGATTTCATTACAGATTTGTTAGTTTGCATAAATATTCAAGTAAACGTATCCAACTGTAAAATAAGAAGGTACTGTGGTGAAGATAATGAGCACAAAGGACATCGTTTATTGATATGCTTTACAATTAGGGGTAAGTGTTGTTTAGCATGTTCATTTTCCAAATAAAAATTGCTGCTTTGAAAACACAGGCACTGGCCCCACAGCAATTACTGGATTCAGCAGGATGTTGATTTTGGTCAAAAAACATCATGAGAAAATCAAGTGGGCAACTGACAGCCACTTGATCCAAAATAAAATCCATTTAATAAATAGCACGAATTATAGAACATGAAAAAAACCCATGAAAATCCTATGGATTGGGATTTTACTGTGGCCAAAGGGAGACTGAAGTTCAGTGCCCACTCGAAAGCCTTGGTTCTGCCAAACCCATGCTCACGTCTTACCAAACTCAGACACACTACTTGTGTTCATCAGCCTGAATACTTACAGATTTGCAGCTCTGCAATTTGAACAGGAAGAAATGCTTTGATATAGAAATTTCAGTTGGGAACATCCTTTGTCCTTAGCACAAAACTGAGATCCTTCGTCTGATCTCTGAGAAAAGGTTTAGGTTCAACAAGGCTCAGGGCTGAGTCCTGCATTGGGGCACAACAACCCCAGGCACGGCTGCAGGCGTGGGGAGGAGCGGCTGGGAGCTGCCCAGCGGGAAAGGACCTGGGGTGGTGGGCGACAGCGGCTGAACATGAGCCAGCAGTGTGCCCAGGTGGCCAAAAGGGCCAGTGGCATCCTGGCTTGTATCAGGAACGGTGTGGCCAGCAGGAGCAGGGCAGGGATCGTCCCCCCGTGCTGGGCACTGGTGAGGCCGCCCCTCGAATCCTGTGCTCAGCGCTGGGCCCCTCACCCCCAGAAGGAGCTGGAGGGGCTGGAGCATGGGCAGAGCAGGGCAGCGAGGCTGGGGAAGGGGCTGGAGCACAAGGGTGGGGAGGGGCGGCTGGGGGAGCTGGGGGTGCTCAGCCTGGAGAAGAGGAGGCTGAGGGGAGCCCTCATCGCTCTCTGCAACTGCCTGAAAGGGGGCTGGAGCCGGGGGGGGTCGGTCTCTTCTCCCCAGGAACAAGCGATGGGACGAGAGGGAACGGCCTCAAGCTGCGCCAGGGCAGGGTTAGGTTGGATATTAGGAAAAACTTCTTTACTGAAAGAGTGGTCAGGCCCTGGCACAGGCTGCCCAGGGCAGGGGCTGAGTCCCCATCCCTGGGGGGATTTAAAAGCCGGGGAGATGTGGTGCTTAGGGACATGGGTTAGTGGTGGCCTTGGCAGTGCTGGGTTAACGGTTGGACTCGATGATCTTAAGGGTCTTTTCCAACCTTAACAATTCTATGATTCTGTTCTATGAAAAGCTCATCCTGGTACAGAGAGCTTGGATCCAGGTTCAAACGCCCGCAGCTCCTACCAACTTCAGCAGAAAGCTTGGATGTTCAGACCTGCGTATACTAAAACCAGGCAATAACACACCAACAAACACCAACCAGAAGGCTGTAGAGGTCTAAGTGCACTTTCTTACCTTGCTTGGTCATTTTAAAATGGTCTACTTCTACAGTATCCAAACTCCCATTTTAACAGTAAGGATGATTAACCAGTGCCCAGGGAAGCAATAGGTCTCTGTCACTTGAAATAATTAAAACTAACTCTCGATGACAAGCCCCATTTAAACTGGGATTTGTAGTTTTGGCGCAGGAATAAGTAGCTAAGATACTTTTTGGCCCATTTTATAGAGAGGTCCTATTTAGCGACCATAACTCTTTCTAATGATCTTAAAAGCCAAGGATCCATCAAAGTACTATTAAATTAGAATATGAATTTGCAATTATTTAACAAGCAAAACACAAGCCTATTGTGGACAAATTCCAAGTGTCTGTTACAAGAAGATGGATGGACCGAGCATCCTGCTGCTGATGGTGCTGAGCATTAGCAATATCATCCAAGCATCTTGTGGGAATTACCCCAGGGACCTACTGCTACACTTCAAATGCCGCAATTGTTGCGATGGGGCTTTTTGTTTATCTGCTGTCAGATTTTAAAGCATCAATTCTGGAGCAGAAAGGGTACGAGAGATTCAGCGCAGCACCAGGCTGTAACAGCGTCATGCGATTTGCTATCTAAAGCACGTCTTATTTGCTCTGCTTAATTGAGCAAGACTCAAGTGGTTGAGTCCCCATCCCTGGAGGGATTTAAAAGCTGGGGAGATGCAGTGCTTGAGGACATGGTTTAGTGGTGGACTTGGCAGTGCTGGCTTAACGGTTGGACCTGATGATCTTAAGGGTCTTTTCCAACCTTAACAATTCTATGATTCTGTGATTCTAAGACGATAGAGCTAAGCACATTTTGTTTGGCCGTCAGAAAAAGAAAGAGTTAGCTCGGCGTGTAGAACTGGCCAAGGAAACACTTTGGTGGTGTATCGAGCAGAACTGAAGCTCTCCAGGAGCATCAGTTAATCCTGTTGCTGTTGCCGAACGATATTGAAGTAGCGCGAATTTCAAAATGCTGTGTAACATGGATGGTTATTCATTCTACAGACCAAGCAGGAGTATGCGGGGTGGGGTGGGTGGAACGGCACACCAGAGAGCGGTACAGTCAATGAAAAATGCGGTTTTACAAACTGAAATCAAATCAAACGCATTTTTTGCAAACCAAATGAATTTTTCGCAAACTGAAATCAAATCCTGGGCATAGTGTTACCCAAAAGAAATATAGGAAATATTTTGAAAAATTCAAAGGGTTTATTTCTATATTTAAAAAAAAAATACTTTTTTTAACTGTAGTTTATATAGCCTGCTTTTAAATTGACAAAAAAATCTTAAAAAGAAAGAACGCAAGAAAATGCACATGGAAAAGTGAGAAAGAAATATCAGTAAATGTAATAAGCTGATTAGTCTGAAAAAATGTATTTCAGTCTTGTTACTTTTTGCTCAGCAAACATGTTTTTTCAACCTTGGATGAACCTGAAAAAACATCTTGAATTTCTGCTGTGGTCAGTGACCTTCCTAGCCCTCTCCTCTCACTCCAACCCATTATCAGAGCAACTCTTCACCTATCTACACCTGACAATAGTTCTATCAACAGCCTTCACCGGGCTCACCCGAGCAGTGTCTAATACAATGTTTGAAGAGTCACTGTGCCATTAACCACCAGGAAACCAAGCCCTGAGTTTCAGTCAGTTGGCGTTTGTCACTTTGCACCAACCTTGGAGGTGCCACAAGGGCAGCACGCGGTGTGAAAACCACCACAACGTATATTGGCTTCTCTAAGAGCATCTTATGGGAAATAAAGATGACAAAAATAACAGCAATTTACTTACGGCTCATCACAAAGAATATTTCTGTACTGCTGCAACTACTTAATTGTGTATATTTTCATCATGCAAATAATACTCAAAGCCTGATCTGTACCTAGAGTTCAACATCTTTTTGTAATTTAAGAGTGGGTTTTTGTATAACTTAGTGTTAGTTTTTCTTTTTTTTTTTAGTGCAGTGGCTTTATGGAGATGCTCTGTCAGAAATAAAAGATGATTTGCAATGTATGCTAGCAAAAGAAAAAAAGAACTGGGCTGTTTCTGAATTACGCTAAATATTTTTGCATATTTTATGCAAGTACCAATACATATCCATTGGCTTTCTATATTCTTGACACAGACCGGCACAATTTAAACTACGTTCCACAGCTCTTCTTTACAAGAAATATGATTTAGGTTTCTCTGGCGTTAGTTCAGCCTGAAACTCAACGGAGAGCTGTCCAGAACTCCTGCAACTTCTGCTGCAGAGAAACGAACTGCTAATTTGCAACCCTTCTCACCAAACGAGCAGGAGATAAGGTCAAAGGATCCAGACAATAAGAGAACTGCAGCAATTACACAGGTACGCAAAGGTAAGGGCGCTTACAGGGGCAGCGTGGATGCTGACTTTTATCAGTTAATGGTAACAAATTTATCACCAGATTCCAGCCCATGCTGTTAGAAGAGCCTCATTAAGTGTTTTGCAGCAATCAGGGGCAAAGTGTAATGAGAATTAGAGAACCTTCCCTTTCCCTTGCAGGAGGCACCGGCCCCGTGCTACCCCTCTGCGTAGGACAGCAATGAATCGGTTCAAACGAAGCTCACCCCACCACCCCGGACCTTCAGGATTCAGCCAGAGAGTCTTGGGATCGGGGGAGACATTGGGCCAGCCTGCCCACATTCCCCTGAGCGAAGCTGCAAGGGGAAGAAGCTAATCCATCTCTAGAACCTGTTGCATGAGCAAGACCAAGTCAGAGCAGGGTCTAATTTAACAGCCCGGTGAGCAGGCACAATGTATTTGTTGGGTTGAAGGCCCAGGCAACAAAGTCCTAAACTTTTTGACAAACTGAAGATGGAAGAAACCTTAGGATAAAAGCACTTTGCTTTGTGTGGGCGGCTTTACTCAAAAATGCAAGTGGAATAAGGAAGTATTTTTTCCTCCCCAAACCTACGTTAGAAAGATGTTTCTGACGTTGAAGAAAAGCCCTTCTTTAATCTTCCTTGCGTCTGTCTCATTGACAGGGCACATCCTATCTTAGAAGGAGGGATGTAGCATGCAGAATCTCCAAACGTAGCTGAAGGAAGGTTTAAGTGCTCGTGCCTGCAGGGCTTTACACCGCTTCCCCACAATACACACAACGTACTCACGGATAAAATCACTAACCACCAGACCAAGGTTGTAGGGCTTTCGGGAATCCTCTACGGCAGAAACTCCATCCCTTATCGTGCTTCCTATCTCTAGTGTGAATATCACTATTAACCTTTGGAGGGGGTTTGGGCAGGCAAAGCTCTTCAGTGATGCTGCACTGGTTCTGCTGCTTCTTTGTTTCCTCTTGTGCAAAAAAATTGTGTTTTTCTTGTGACTACGATCCTGGGATTAACGTAACCATTGTGTAAACATAGCCCTAATGGGGCACTGTGCCATTAAAGACAGCAACCTCTGCATTCGCTTATCAAAGCAGATCTCTCGGCTTTGAATTGTATAAAGGGCAACATTTAAGTAATAACGAGAGGAGGAGAGTGGGGTCTGGTCTAAGGGGACAGCACAGCCTGGCACCTGATTGTTTTACGTTAGCAAACTGTGGTCTCAGAGAGCTTAACACATTCAATAAATTAACCTTACAGCACCCAGTAATGAAGCTGTGCTTGTGACTGGGGAAGCAGCCTCCAAAAGCCAAATTTATTGTCTCGGTTACACCTCTGCAGCTCCGCAGCCTTCCACGCCGCGGGCAGATAAAGGCAGGCTGGAGCTGACAAAGATGGCTTGGTTTTCCAAGGTTATGGGACAGACAATAGATGAGCCAGCACTGAAAATGAGGATCCTGGTGCTCTTATCACTAGAATAAATACTAATTATGACAATTAAGTACTTGAATAAAGATGTATTATGGTTATATTTTTAGGTCATTAAAAGTCATGATCATACGCTGTTAGGTGGCAGTTAAATCACTCACTAAAAGGCAAGGTTCATATTATTTCAGAGACGCAAAATGACTAATAGTTTTCCAAGTGAAAAATCCACAGATGAGGAGAAAGCAGGTCAGCAAATTTTCACGTTATATTTCATAATTAAAAATCATATTAATTCATAATATATTAATTACTGATGGTAGATGTTCTTCTCCTCTTGAACTTATTTACCCTGGAAACTGTCAGATAGCAGGACCTGGACTTTTTCACTCGAGTAAATACCCAAAACAATTCCACATTCTTGTAATTTATGTTACAAATCCTATGTTTCAGCTAAAATGTCTTCACTTTTTACTGCATTGCCATAAGAGGATGAGATCAAAGATGGGCAGAAACGAGTGAATTTCCTCTTTCACGAGCGGGCTCTGATAATCTCTGCCAGCAAACAAACTGTGAAGCGCAACTTTTATGTCCTTTCTCAATTTCAGCTTTCATGAACTCTCCCTCTGATCCTGAGAATTAGCTTCCCTTCTATTTTCTCCCACAACCATATAAAAATGCACATATTGCAATACTAAATTCACAGGGGTAATTAATGAGGAGGTTCTTGCTGATGCTTGGCTCAAAAGCAGCAAAATCTGGTTTGTTAGCTTTCTACAAAATCTCAAGAGGTTATTACTCCCTTCTGATCCTCAGCTAGAATTCTAATTAATTAAGTTCAGGAAAAAAGAAAAAAACCCAAATTTTAATTGCATTCGCGTTTTGCAGGTACACTAAAATGAAGCAAATTCAAGCAGACAAACGCAGACCCCACTTTGAAGATTAAGGATATTAAAGAGGATTTCAAACTGAGAGTTTTTCATCTGTGAAAGTTACGATCTGATAGACCCATCACAAAGAATCAGTCCAAGCACATAACCAAACCCCACCGTACGCAATGGGGCAGGCTAACTGCCGAGGACAGAAATTATAGCCCAGTTTTGCAAGGCACAGCAGCACGTGTGTTATACGAGCAGCCACGCAGTCCCACAAACCAGTGAGAACTACTCACCTACACGCAAGCATCTTGCCGAGTAGAATCATCTAACCCAGTTTGTTCGCAAAGCAACCTTTCACCAGCGATCCCATCGTGCTGGGACAAGTGCTGTCTCCACAGCCAGCCTGTATGGGCTTGGATAACAGCAAAACGAAGCCTAAAATCTGCTCATTGCAATTGCACAGCATGTTTAGAGGATGACTGTTTTCATCCCTCAGCACTGCAGGTGTCCTGGTTTCGGCTGGGATGGAGTTAATGTTCTTCTCAGTAGCTGGTAGAGTGCTGTGGTTTGGATTTAGCATGAGAATAACGTTGATACCACACTGATGGTTTAGCTGTTGCTGAGCAGTGCTTACACCAGTCAAGGACTTTCCAGCTCCCCATGCTCTGCCCGTGCACAAGGAGCTGGGGGGGGCACAGCCAGGACAGCGGCCCAGACTGGCCCCAGGGCTATCCCACACCGTACGGCGTCGTGCCCAGTATAGAAACTGGGGGAGTTGGCCGGGGGGCAGCGATCGCTGCTCGGGGACGGGCTGGGCATCGGTCAGTGGGTGGTGAGCAACTGTACAGTGTAGCACTTGCTTTGTATATTATTATTATTATTATCATTATTATAATATTTTATTTTACTTCAATTATTAAACTGTTCTTATCTCAGCCCATGACTTTTCTCCCTTTCACCCTTCCGATTCTCTCCCCCATCCCACTTGGGGGGAGTGAGCGAGGCTGTGCGGTGCTGAGCTGCCGGCTGGGGTTAAACCACGACAAGGTAACATTTACAAGGCAGAGGAGCATTTCGCAGAGGTTAGATTCCCTATTTCACTGTTATCCTTTTACAGTTATTATCATTCCACTTTTTCTAATATAGCCTGTTGACTCTGTCACCTATCCCCCATCCCCTCTGTTGTAAGTGGATACTTACACATGAAGTAGCCAGCACTAAACCATTTTTCTGCTAACAGAAGCGGTGAAGAAATCCCACTTACTTCCACTCTTCAGCAGGTGCTGCTCCTCTTCCTTCAGCCTGTTCTGCATAAGACGCAGCATGTTTGCCGCTTCCTGCAAGAGGTGAAAACAACTGCATTAGAAAAGCTGCCACATTACCCAGTCAAGGAACTAATTGGGTGGTCCTATGACAACAGTTAAGGGCACTCACAGGCAGAATGAGAACAGAAAAATTCAGCATTGAAAATATTTTAGGAAAAAAAGGTCGCAGTTGAAACATGGGAGCTCCTACTTTGCGCATGAGGGTCAGGATATAAAGCACGTACCCAGGTAAAACACTGCAAATCAACCATATATTCCCAGTAGCTGAAACCTCACTTATCACATTGAAAATGAGTTCGTTTGCCTTCATCCCGCAGGAAATGACTGCCGTTACAGAACGAAAGGGGCTTTCTTTGGAAAGCAGTCTTTGGTAGTTGTTTTCAACCAATACTCCATTAAACACCAGAAGTGGTTTGTGAAATGGCTGCAGCTCCATAATACACAAACCAAAGCAGAATAAATTCATATATTTTGACGCGTGCACAAACAAAATGGGAGCAAAAAGCCCTATCAATAAGCTGGAGAAGTATAGCCATATACTATAGGGTGCAAAGGAGAACCACGACAGTAAGACTGCACAAGGAGGTTCGTTGATTTTCTGTTTCAAATATAGCAGGTTGTTAGATAAAAATATGCTGAGGAACACTATTCTAATGACAGTATGATAAAGTTATGACAAATACAGTTAAGAGCGAATGGGAAAAGGTAGCTAGAACAGTGGGTGCTGCGCTGAGGAAGAGAAGCAGATCACAAGTCTCAACCCATTCCAATGAAGGCCAACGATAACAGAAAATGTTACAAAAAGGCCTGCAAGGACTTACAAAACCTCAGTCTTGCACAGCCAACTGAGTAAGAAACGTGATGGCCCACAAGGGAAGAAGCAGGCTGACGGTAGTGGCACTGGTGAGGCCGCACCTCGAATCCTGTGTCCAGTTTTGGGCCCCTCAATTCAAGAAGGACATCGAGGTGCTGGAGCGTGGCCAGAGAAGGGCAACGAGGCTGGGGAAGGGTCTAGAGAACAAGTCTTACGAGGAGCGGCTGGGGGAGCTGGGGTTGTTTAGTTTGGAGAAGAGGAGGCTGAGGGGAGCCCTCATCGCTCTCTGCAACTGCCTGAAAGGAGGCTGGAGCCGGGGGGGTCGGTCTCTTCTCCCCAGGAACAAGTGATGGGACGAGAGGGAACGGCCTCAAGCTGCGCCAGGGCAGGGTTAGGTTGGGGATTGGGAAAAACTCCTTCCCCAAAGGGCTGTCAGGGCCTGGCACAGGCTGCCCAGGGCAGGGGCTGAGTCCCCATCCCTGGGGGGATTTAAAAGCCGGGGAGATGTGGTGCTTGAGGACATGGTTTAGTGGTGGCCTTGGCAGTGGTAGGTTAACGGTTGGACCTGATGATCTTAAGGGTCTTTTCCAACCTTAACAATTCTATGATTCTATGATTCTAAGACACATTCTCATTCCAGCATTATGGATTAGTAAGAAAACGTGGCTGGCTCTGTAGACAGTAACTGATGAGTCTAATTTTCATCTTCTAGGATGCATGCACTTGCAGAACATCACAGACCAGGTAGACTAAAGGGACTATTTGCTTGCTGAAAACCCCAAAGCAATGGGAGGAGGTGTTTCATTGCGTTCGTGACGTTCTCCATCCAGTTAGGACTAAAATCTAGCAAAGATCCCAAAAGACTGAATTTTAGGAACTAAGGTTCACTGCTCCAATAGCAGCATCAGACAGAAAAATATATTTTTAATGACATCTAGTTTAAATTTGGGTAATGTTAATGGCGAATAGCAAGCTAAACATGATAAAGTAGGTAAGATACGAATCATACAATCAGATTCAGACAGAACCTACAATACTAAACAGGTGGCAAACAACTGATGGAAGGATTTAGCTACGATTTTTGCTAATTTTAGTCTCTTCAATTCCACTCAAGCAAGACAAGTTGATGGGAAAGCTAATTAACTGTGGATTGAACTAAGATTTTTCTGAGTCTTTGATTTTTCTACGCAAAATATGCATATAATTAAAAACACCAGTTGCTTTGACACGGTCAAATCTGCACATTTACAGTGCATTTGCAGAAAAGAAACACGGACTCAGGTGGAATATCTATGGGACAGAGGGAAGAAAGTAAGAAGGGCATCTGAAAATGGTTGAATGGTGGGGGACCGTTTCACATTTTCAGATGGACATGTGTATCCATCCGTATGGCAGCAGTGTGCTAGCTCAGAAAGGAAAATCTCCTCCCACCAACCTCTAGGCAGCAGCAAACCACAGGTCCCACTCAGCACAGAAGGAAACAGAGGCCTGGGGACTGGCTGGCGTGATGTGTTGGCGGCCGGTCACCAGTGCTGTTCCCCAGGGCTCAGTGTTGGGGCCGGTCCTGTTCGATATCTTTATCGATGATCTGGATGAGGGGATCGAGTGCACCCTCAGCCAGTTTGCAGATGACACCAAGTTGGGTGGGAGTGTCGATCTGCTGGAGGGTAGGAAGGCCCTGCAGAGGGACCTGGCCAGGCTGGGTCAATGGGCACAGGCCACTGTGTGAGGGGCAACAAGGCTCAGGGCCGGGTCCTGCCCTTGGGGCACAACAGCCCCAGGCACCGCTGCAGGCGTGGGGAGGAGCGGCTGGGAGCTGCCTGGCGGGAAAGGGCCTGGGGTGGTGGGCGACAGCGGCTGAACATGAGCCAGCAGTGTGCCCAGGTGGCCAAGAGGGGCAATGGCATCCTGGCTTGTATCAGGAATGGTGTGGCCAGCAGGAGCAGGGCAGGGATCGTCCCCCCGTGCTGGGCACTGGTGAGGCCACCCCTCAAATCCTGTGCTCAGCGCTGGGCCCCTCACCCCCAGAAGGAGATGGAGGGGCTGGAGCGTGGGCAGAGAAGGGCAACGAGGTTGGGGAAGGGGCTGGAGCACAAGGGTGGGGAGGGGCGGCTGGGGGAGCTGGGGGTGCTCAGCCTGGAGAAGAGGAGGCTGAGGGGAGCCCTCATCGCTCTCTGCAACTGCCTGAAAGGAGGCTGGAGCCGGGGGGGTCGGTCTCTTCTCCCCAGGAACAAGCGATGGGACGAGAGGGAACGGCCTCAAGCTGCGCCAGGGCAGGGTTAGGTTGGGGATTGGGAAAAACTCCTTCCCCAAAGGGCTGTCAGGGCCTGGCCCAGGCTGCCCAGGGCAGGGGCTGAGTCCCCATCCCTGGGGGGATTTAAAAGCCGGGGAGATGTGGTGCTTAGGGCCATGGGTTAGTGGTGGCCTTGGCAGTGCTGGGTTAGCGGTTGGACTCGATGATCTTAAAGGTCTTTTCCAACCTTAATGATTCTGTGATTCCATGCATCACAACTTGGCATAAACATCTGTGCCTTGGGAGTTGAAATTCATGCTGAAAAAGCTTGCAGAGAAGGTGCTTACAGGTGGTAAGGGGAATTGATGTAAATCACCTGTACCTGGTGAGAAACCCAGGTCAGTGCCTCTCTCAAGACCACACAGGGAATAAATTCTCATCCAAAAATCTGCTTTGGACAACTACGCACAGTGTCTGCTGTACAAACTCTCCCGTACTAATAGAGACGATGGCCCCACAGAAGCTAGGAATACTGCTAATGATTGCTTGGGATTGCAGAAATAACACTGCAAAACATATAGAAAATAACAGAAATAACAGAAATAACACAGCAGGCATGACAGGGTCCAGGGCTATAAAGTAGAAAGGTCATGATGCAAAATCATTCAGTATGAGACACTCCAGCAGCAACTTGCAACAATATAAACTCCTGAAATCTCTGAAGTGATGGATATATATTCTGCAGGGAGAAGCTAATTCCACCTGCAAGAACAAGGAAAGAAAAGCCACAAGCATATTTTTATAACTTGTTTCATGGAGACTCAGAACATTTTAAATACCCTGTTTAGGAAACCACTCTTCTTTATTAATTCTTTCTGTGAGGAACAAATGACCAGTGGGGACAGAAGAGTGTGACCAAAGATTAAAGGAAAGGGAAGATGCAAGGATGCTGTGGACGGTGCGGTTATGGTAAGCGGGCCAATAAAGGTTACCTGCCTCCTCTTGATCCACGCTGCTGACCACGATACAAGCGACCTCCGCATAGCAGCAACACATCTGCACGCTGCCTGCGAACCTGCCCGGCCCAGTCCCGCTGGGAAGGGTAACCACTGCAATGATTACCATTTTCCATCCTCCTCGGTGTTAGCAAAGCCTTTTTAAAGACTGATGAAAGTCGCAATGAATGTGGACGTGAGGCAAAATTTTCAGAGGTTTCTAGCTACCAGCATTTCATTCGGTCTCTGTAGCACATGCTCGTACCAAGACCTCCCTCTGCAACAGTGGGTCCCAACATTTTCTGACTGAGCCTCACAGTTGCTGTCTTCTTTCCCTACCTCCTCCTCCCTATCTGGTTTCTCCCAGTCACTCATAAGATTTAAAGACAGTCAGTGATTTCATAGAATCATAGAATCCCAGAATCCCGGGTTGGAAGGGACCTCAGGGACCATCTGGTCCAACCTCTCCAGCACAATCCAGACGAGATGGCCCAGCACCACATCCAGCTGAGTCTTAAACGTGTCCAGCGTAGCGGAGTCAACCCCTTCCCTGGGGAGATTATTCCAATGGTTGACTCTTCTCATTGGGAAAAATTTCCCTCTCGTGTCCCATCGGAATCTCCCTGGCAGTAACTTGCAACCGTTACCCCTTGTCCTCACCATGGGACTCCTTGTAAACAGGGAGTCTCCATCTGCTTTGTAGCTCCCCTTTAAGCACTGGTACCTGGGGATGAGATCCCCTCGAAGCCCCCTTTTCTCAGGGCTGACCAAGCCCAGCTCTCCCAGCCTGTCCTCCTACGGCAGCTGCCCAGAGCCTGGATCATCTTGGTGGCCCTTCTCTGGGCCCCCTCCAGCCTGGCCACAGCTTTGTTGTGTAACGGGGACCAGAACTGCACACAGCATTCCAGCTGTGGCCTGACAAGCGCCGAGTAGAGTGGGATAATGACTTCTTTATCCCTGCTGGTGATGCCCTTCTTGATGCAGCCCAGCCTCCTCTTGGCCTTCTTGGCCGCAGCAGCACGCTGCTCACTCCTGTTGAGCTTGTTCTCCACCAGGACCCCCAGGGCCCTTTCCACGGAGCTGCTCTCCAGCCAGGTGGATCCCAGTCCGTGCTGCACTCCTGGATTATGTTTTCCCAGGTGCAAGACCTTACACTTGTAAGGGTAAGATTTAAACAAGTCTTGCCCCTGCCCCAGCGAACATTTACAATATAGCCTCCCCGTTGTCTTTGGGATAAATGGATTAAGTGAGGGATCATCAGCCACCTGAATCTCAACCCCATGGGCTGCTGCAGCCTGCACAGTGCATGTGGCAGAGCCAACCTATAGGGAGGAAAAAAAGAAAGGGCATTTCCCATATGTCATGGGGAGAAATTCATAAATACGTACATTAAGACAGCTGAAGCTGGCAATCCAAATCCAGTCACACAAGCAGCCACCCTCCTCTGCACCCTGGCCCACTCGCTTCTTCCCTCTTCTCACCCTGCTGGCTCTCGTGCAAGCATTTGTGCAGCGACACAAAAGAAACCTGGTGAAAACTAATCCATCAAAACAAAATCAAGCCAGGCAAATTCTGCACTGCAGTTCGGCGTGTGGCTACGCAAATTCTTGACTGGCACAAAGGAGGATGGGGTATTACAGCTGTGGGAAAAACAGCAGGGGTAGGAAGACGGGGTACTGTTTGTTTTGGACATAAATACAAAAGAAATGAAGTCTAAGAAAACAGTTTAACCATACAGATGAGCCACTTCTCCCTCTTTCCTCTTACTTGTGCTGTTGCCAGTGGCTCAGCTGACCTCGTACCAAGGCAGCCCAGAGTTAACTGGCAGGAAAAAGGTTGATTTTTCTACTGGTTTAGATTTCTGAGTAGCTCGACGCATGGTCGGTCGAATGCCGCTGTCAGCCCAAGGGAGCTGCGGAGACTACAACACCGTCCCTTCCAACAGCAGCCCATCACTGCATCGGTTCAGCTGTGCTGCAAAAGCTTATTAAAAACTGCAGCAACAAAAACTGTTTCAAAAGGGCAGCCTCAAACCAGTGGGAACCAGGACAGCATCAGTTAAGTGCTGTTTACGGTCCGTAACAAGTGGGATCTCCAAAGGAGGGGGCAGAAGCCATGGCAGATCATATATCTAGAAAGTAAACAAAATTTATCACATAATTTTTTGAAGTTACATACTCACTTAAAAGAATCTGCAGAGAAATCTTAGATCTGTTAAATTAGTGAAAGAATGGCAACAGCTCCGTTGGTTTAAGATTTTGGGTTTAAAAACAACAACAGCTTTTAAACAGCTGAGTCAGTGGCAGCTTCAGCTTCTCTTTCTCCCTGCTGCTTTTAATGACTGCAATCATCAGGCTTCAGTTTTTGGCCTGACCGGCTTCCACCTTCACTGCAGACCCCACTCCCCACACTTCACATGATCTTAACAAACAGCGAAGACAAGACCGTGCTAATCAGAGATGGTTTTCTGGTTTAGGCTGGTCACTTCTGTGTGACCCAGGGCTTCTGAAATGTGACAAAAGAGAAAAGCTGAGGGCATGACGACCATAGAATCATAGAATCATAGAATTGTTAAGGTTGGAAAAGACCCTTAAGATCATCAGGTCCAACCGTTAACCCAGCACTGCCAAGTCCGCCACTAACCCATGTCCTCAAGCACTGCATCTCCCCGGCTTTTAAATACCTCCAGGGATGGGGACTCAACCACTTCCCTGGGCAGCCTGTGCCAGGGCCTGACAGCCCTTTCAGTGAAGAACTTTTTCCTAATATCCAACCTAAACTTTCCCTGGTGCAGCTTGAGGCCATTTCCTCTCGTCCCATCACTTGTTACTGGGGAGAAGAGACCGACCCCCACCTCTCTACAACCTCCTTTCAGGCAGTTGTAGAGAGCAATAAGGTCTCCCCTCAGCCTCCTCTTCTCCAAACTAAACAACCCCAGCTCCCTCAGCCGCTCCTCATAAGACTTGTGCTCCAGACCCTTCACCAACCTCGTTGCCCTTCTCTGGCCACGCTCCAGCACCTCGATGTCCTTCTTGAATTGAGGGGCCCAAACCATAACACCATAGATGCTCTTTCAACACATAATGTCGTACAACGGACTTTAGCACTCCGCACAGGACAGCGGTCAGGCAAACACTGTGTAGATCTTATGCTACAAGCAAACTTTACCCAAATTAAGTGGCAGAATAGGCTGCAGAACCACAGTGTCAAATTAACACAATTAAAGTGCCAATGAACACAAAATGAGAGCCAGCCAGCCCCATCAGAGGGGGTTCCCAGGCCTTTCAGGACACCAGAGATTATTGAGGCTGAAAATCCTGCTTTAGAGGCAGACAGATCTCTGCTGAGATGGAACTTTGTCTCCTCTGTCTCATATATTATGCAGCCTTTCCTAGGTGTAAATCCACCCTTTAACGACTAATCAAATCAATGCCTTTGCAAGCTCCGAGCAGCCAGCCTAGTGAAACGGGCAGCAGCGCAGGACTTTGTTGCTAAGCTTAGACCCGCAAAACCATCCAGGCTCCAAGGGACCTTCAGAAGTCCCCAGCCCAACCTCTGGCTCCAAGCAGGATCAGCAACGGGATCAGACCACAGCGCTCAGGGCTCGAGCTAGTTGGGTCTTAAAAACCTCCAAGGAGAGAGACCCATCAACCTGCCTGGGCAACCTGTTCCGATACCTGACTATCCAAAGAGTGAAAAAGTTGCCTTATATCATCAAGTCAGAACTATTTTTCATTGCTAGCAATTTGCCCATGTCTTTTAGCATACAAGAGTTCACCTCAGTCACCAGTTATGTCACCAGCTTTCCATAGCAGGCACCTTATCTCGTGACAGAGAAACAAATGCTCTATATAGAGTCAACAGCTATAGGAAATAAAGAATCCTTTTGTTGACATACTAGGACAAACAAAGGCTTTTAAAACAAATCATTTTCACTTATGTTTACAATCAACTGTGCCCAATTCAGCAAGAATGTTACCCGTCCTCTACGGCACACTGAAAGCACTGAAGACAAATGTATATTTATTTGTAGAATGGCGTTTGAATGAGCACAATACAGATATTCTGTATCTCAATCTACTTTAATTGGCAAAGCAGATGACTTGCCATCTCATAACTGACTATGAAAGTCTTTGGAAAACTGCAATAAAGCGAAACACATGGCTGTTTGGCAGAATGTTTTAATATAAGGACATGGTTCAGTGGCGGACTTGGCAGTGCTGGGTTAACGGTTGGACCTAATGATCTTAAGGGTCTTTTCCAACCTTAACGATTCTATGATTCTATGATTCTATGATTCTATAATCTAACTGATTGCTCTACAGACAAGTAAAACGCCAACGGTGAGTTCCTACAGCAGGGCGAATGGGAGTCCGCTTTGGAAATCTTTTTACAGAAAGCTATACAAAAGCAGAGCCTGAGAAATGCGTTTTCATTTATTGGCTTTTTATTTAACATGCATTGTAACTTCTTGAAGAGAAGGATTATTAAACAGCATGCAATTACAATTACACACAACTATGTGCAGGGTCTGGGGTGGGGGGGATTGGTTGGGTTTTTTGGTTTTTAAAACAGAGGCCAATATGCCACCATGGAGAATATCCCCCAGCAGCTGACCCACAGGCTCTGCCACTGACTCAGTGTTTGCCTTAGGGCAAGTGATCCAGGATTTGAACAAGCCCCATGATTTCTTGACTGCCAGCCCTCTGTGATACACCTAATGCTGCCGAGTATTGTTTTAAACAATAAAATCAAATCGCTGAAATCACGATGTTGAAGACAACTCTATGCCCCTGCAGACTGCAAAGCAGCCAGTCTAAAAAGGCTCAAAAAGAGAAAGAACAAAAATGATGCGGTATTTGATAATTTAAAATATCTCTTTTTCTTTTTTTTTAAATTAACCTCAAAGTTTTGTTGGGAAAGTTGTGGAGTAAACACTAGCGGGATTTTGATTACAAAGGGTTTGTGCCCTGGAGCCAGCTGGCAGACAGCATGGTTACCATGAAGTCGAAAGACAAGGAAAAGAAACTGGGAAAATAGGAAGGGGATAAGTATGAAAGAACAACAGGACAACAACTGGAGCTTGCTGACTTTTTTTTGTTCAAATGCTAACATTTCAATTTTTCCCTACGCTATTTCTTCTGTTCTCAGACATCCTCCCAATCCCCACAATCTCTCTAGCCATCTCTAGGTATAACCTTTTCATCTTAGTAAGAGAAAACAACGTTTCCTTCTGGTTTTTTTCCTAGTGATTTGCTAGGGAATAGCGGTAATCCTACCGCTCTGTAGTACACTTAAAGCGAACCAATTTGATGATGGATTGAACCGCCTCATCGTCACCTTGCCTATTAATCTCGGCAGCTGTTTCTTGCTTTGTTATAGAACAAAGCAGCTGAGATTAGCTCTTGCCACACGCATACAATGGGATTTGTTTTTCATAATAGAGTGTTGCCACTCATTCAGCAGGGGTGAGATATAAGGACGAGGAGAAATTGTGCGGTGCCTGAACAGAGAATGTGACGGCACTCTTAATAAGAGGAAGCCTGCTAGGTACAACAGAAAGGTAAGTGAACACAACATTGAGGTCGCACAGTTTAAGTTCGTGATGGCACGGGGGGCCAACCTACCGAGCAATCGCTGCCCCCAGTTTATATACTGGGCACGACGCCATATGGTATGGAATAACCCTTTAGCCAGTCTGGATGAGCTGTCCTGGCTGTGCCCCCTCCCAGCTCCTTGTGCACCAGGCAGAGCATGGGAAGCTGGAAAGTCCTTGACCAGTATGAACACAACTTAGCAACAACCAAAACATCAGTGTTTTATCATCTGTGAGCAAACTTCATCAGGCTATGGGATTAAGTGTAGCCTGATGAAGTTCGCAGATGACACCAAACTGAGTGGGGAAGTAGATACTCTGGAAGGGAGAGCCCCCCTGCAGGGAGATCTGGATAGGCTGGAAGAGTGGGCTAACAAGAACCTTAGGAAGTGAAACAAGGACAAGGGTAAGGTCTTGCACCTGGGAAAACATAATCCAGGAGTGCAGCATGGACTGGGATCTACCTGGCTGGAGAGCAGCTCCGTGGAAAGGGCCCTGGGGGTCCTGGTGGAGAACAAGCTCAACGTGAGTGAGCAGCGTGCTGCTGCGGCCAAGAAGGCCAAGAGGAGGCTGGGCTGCATCAAGAAGGGCATCACCAGCAGGGATAAAGAAGTCATTATCCCACTCTACTCGGCGCTGGTCAGGCCCCAGCTGGAATGCTGTGTGCAGTTCTGGTCCCCGTTACACAACAAAGCTGTGGCCAGGCTGGAGGGGCCCAGAGAAGGGCCACCAAGATGATCCAGGCTCTGGGCAGCTGCCGTAGGAGGACAGGCTGAGAGAGCTGGGCTTGTTCAGCCCTGAGAAAAGGGGGCTTCGAGGGGATCTCATCCCCAGGTACCAGTGCTTAAAGGGGAGCTACAAAGCAGATGGAGACTCTCTTTTTACAAGGAGTCCCATGGTGAGGACAAGGGGTAACGGGTGCAAGTTACTGCCAGGGAGATTCCGATGGGACACGAGAGGGAAATTTTTCCCAATGAGAAGAGTCAACCATTGGAATAATCTCCCCAGGGAAGGGGTTGACTCCGCTACGCTGGACACGTTTAAGACTCAGCTGGACGTGGTGCTGGGCCATCTCATCTAGGCTGTGCTCTTGCCTAGAAAGGTTGAACCAGATGGTCCCTGAGGTCCCTTCCAACCTGGGATTCTATGATTCTCAACATTATTCTCATACTAAATCCACACCACAGCACTACACCAGCTCCTAGGAAGAAAATTAGCTCTATCCCAGCCAAAACGAGGACACCGGAGCTGTTCTTTAAAAATTGAAGATGATGTTTCGTATCACACTGAACTACTATTAAATACCTCACCCTAAATTCATGTCCAGTTTCATGATTTGAATTGGAACGTGGCTGTAGTTATGCTTGACTAGAAGCAACTGCAATGCTATGGATTTTTTTTACCTTTCTATTCTGTTGAGGAATGAAGACTATGGGAGAAAGGTAAGACCCATCTGAAAAAGTGGGGCAGAAGAATCTGTACCAACAAGCTTGCTAACCTACGAGGAGGGCTTCAAACTAGGTCTGTCAGGGAATGATGAGGATGACAGCGCAACGAGAAGCGGAGGCACTGTGAGCTGCGAAGGGGAGGCTCTGGGACGTTCCTTGCGAAGGCACCACAAGCGGGAGCCCATCTCAAGCACCTGTGCTCAAGTCCAAACATCATAGGAAACGAAATAGGAGGAATTAGAAGGTGCATGGGTGCGTAGCTTTGATCCCACCAGGATTACAGAAATATGGTGAGCCAGTTTCCATGTTTGGAGGGCTGCACCAGATGGATATAGGCGCTCTAGAAAGGACAGGCTGGGAGGTGAGGAGGAGGGGCTGCTCCCTCTGCAAAGGAGCAGCCTGAATGCACTGAACGTTGCCTTGGGAGAGGTGATGAGCCCTCTGAGAGTTTATGGTTAAGGATCAGAGGACAAACTGCTGACCTGTAAAACAACACAGATCATGCCGCATAAACTAATATTCATTTTAACCTTGAACTTTTAAATGCTTATTGTTAACGGATCATCTCACTTCAGTAAGAAACCAAAAGTCACAGCTGGCAGTATTACCAGAGGGGTCCTTAGGTTTCCCATCTCTTGTCTATAGTCAGGTGATTGGGACTTTCATTTTCCTGCAAAAGTTACCAAAATTGAAAATTAAAAAATTCCTTTCCGTCTCCCACAATGTTGCACTCAGCAAATAGCGCAGAACCACAGTGAAGCTGGCTGATGGCTGCTTAGAGCCAGCAATAAAGCAGGACCCTGGCTTTCTGGCACAGAGAGAGATTTTGCATCTAGAGGTTATTCTTCTTTGACTGATGATGCCACTTCAGTAATTATGAAGTGCTACCACTGTGCTAGAGCTTTCTGGTGAATACAGGAGCAGCAACCTGCCCACCCCCCAATATTAAATCAAGTACAATGCTTTGGAGAATGCGGTCTCGGACAAACGAGCCACTGCTCCAAATTCAGAGTTCTGCACCAGAAAAGAAAACGTGAGCCTGTTCTAGCAGATTCTCTGGATCCCTCACCAAGGTTCAGACTAATAAATACTCAGCTTTTACAGACATTGATACATCTTTACTCTTCTAGCCTGAGGAGCATCTGAAAGCCATCACCACTGGCCATTTAAACTTTTTTAGAGGTCATCCTTCCAGTGGATGAGCACACATTGAATGAATTGAAAATCATCAGCCCCTATTATAAGACCATCTGTCTCCTCCTTATTCTCATTATTCCCATCTTCTCCCTTGCTTTCATGTGCTGAAACCATCATCGTCTCTCATCATTAATAACCATTTTACAGCAATCATTTCTACTGAAACACATATAAAGCGTACTTGAGAGTATTTTATACACTTAACTGATACTCATCACAAATTCACCACCTGTTATCATAATAATGGCACCCCCAGTGTTGGTGGAAGGGGACGGGGATTCATTTCTGCTGCAGTGTCATTATTTCAAATTATTAATTTGATTCATTGTCCTTCTTCAGAGAAAGTGTGTTATCCTGAATGGCATCTTCTGTGCCAGCTAGCCATTACCTGTCATTGATGTACCTATCTAGAATCAAATTCTATTGAAACCCAGCAAATCTGACGCTACTTTACAACATGACTCAGTCTTTCTCGGTTATTCTTTTCCCGTATTAAACCCCGCTAACCTTGCCTTTTGCTGCTTCTTGTGGGAGAAGCGTTCACTGAGAGTACTGTAATAGATAAAAGTCCTTCAATAAATGGGGTGTAAGAGTATTAGTCATTCAGCCTGACAGAATAGCGCTTATCCAAGTGAAACACCAAGTCTGACTTCGCAGGTGCAGTAGGAGACGAAAGAGCGTTCATGTCGGGCAGTTCACAGCACACAGGCGCCACAGGACGTAGCATCCTCCCCCAATAAATTCCGACACACCAACTCCAGTGATCACATTTATCAAAATAAACCATTAGATCTGTCAGATCACTACTGAAGTGCACTTTCATCAGCAAAAGTCACAAAAATGATCAGGGGATGGAACAGCTCTGCTGGGAGGACAGGCTGAGAGAGCTGGGGGTGCTCAGCCTGGGGAAGAGGAGGCTGCGGGGAGCCCTCAGTGCGGCCTTGCAGGGCTTAAAGGGGGCTACAAGAGAGATGGGGAGAGGCTTTTTAGCAGGGCCTGTAGCGACAGGACAAGGGGCGATGGTTTGAAAGTAAAGGAGGGGAGATTCAGCCTGGATCGAAGGAAGAAATTTGTCGCGCTGAGGGTGGTGAGGCACTGGCAGGGGTTGCCCAGAGAGGTGGGAGCTGCCCCATCCCTGGAAACATCCAAGGCCAGGCTGGACAGGGCTCTGAGCACCCTGATGTGGGTGAAGCTGTCCCTGCCCATGGCAGGGGGATGGACTGGGTGGCCTGGAAAGGTCCCTGCCAGCCCAAAGCATTCTCTGATTCTATGAAAATACCTCAAGAGTTTCTTGAAAGGTTTATCTTTTCAAGGAAATGCATGATAATTAACAAAACTTCATTCATGCTATCATGAAAATGAGGGAAAAAGATAAAATGTTTTCTAATGTAAGAGAAATGTATCATAAAGGAAAGCTATCATAGTAAAAAAATCTTGCATGGGCTCTTATAATGACTTTGTTTTGGGAAAAGTCTTTAGGAAGGTAAACTGCTATCAGGGATCTGTGGGAAAGAGGAGCAAGGAACAGGGTGCCAGGCTGAGCTGTTACATGGCGTCATGCGAGTAGCGGAAGGCAGAGACTGGAAAAGGTGCAATTTATGGCCTAGGATACCTACGCCGATGCTTTTCTAACACAGCAGCTCTTCATGATACCACGCTCAGGCTACACGAAGCCAGACAGTGAAGCATATTCAAAAAACGCACTTAAAGTAACAGGATGCAACACAATCCACAGCAAGTATTTTAAAATTAGATTGGTTTAACATTTCTCACATACAATTCTTCCTAAAGCTTCCATAATTACTTAGCAAGTTCTGACTTCAGTACCTCCAGCTCACACACTGCAATAACCACTTTTTGCAGAACAGCTAAACTGGAGTGGGACCTGAAGAGCTGTGGTGGGCTGACCCTGGCTGGACACCAAGTGCCCACCAAAGCCGCTCTGTCACTCCCCTCCTCAGCTGGACAGGGGAGGGAAAATATAACAAAAGGCTCATGGGTTGAGATAAGGACAGGGAGAGATCCCTCACCAATTACCGTCACGGGCAAAACAGACTCTACTTGGGGAAATTAGTTTAATTTATTACCAAATCAGAGTAGGATAATGAGAAATAAAACCAAATCTTAAAAACACCTTCCCCCCACCCCTCCCTTCTTCCCAGGCTCAACTTTACTCACAAATTCTCTACCTCCTCCCCTGCAGTGGCGCAGGGGGACGGGGAATGGGGGTTGCGGTCAGTTCATCACACGCTGTCTCTGCTGCTCCTTCCTCCTCATGGGAGGACTCCTCACACTCTGCCCCTGCTCCCGTGTGGGGTCCCTCCCATGGCAGACAGTCCTCCACCAACTTCTCCAACGTGAGTCCTTCCCACGGCTGCAGTTCTTCGTGAACTGCTCCAGCGTGGGTCCCTTCCCTGGGGTGCAGTCCTTCAGGAGCAGACTGCTCCAGTGTGGGCCCCCCGTGGGGTCACCAGTCCTGCCAGCAAACCTGCTCCAGCGTGGGCTCCTCTCTCCACGGGGCCACAGGTCCTGCCAGGAGCCTGCTCCAGCGCAGGCTTCCCATGGGGTCACAGCCTCCTTCGGGTGCATCCCCCTGCTCTGGCGTGGGGTCCTCCAAGGGCTGCAAGTGGAGATCTGCTCCACTGTGGACCTCCATGGGCTGCAGGGGCACAGCCTGCCTCACCGTGGTCTTCCCCATGGGCTGCAGGGGAATCTCTGCTCCGGCGCCTGGAGCACCTCCTGCCCCTCCTTCTCCACTGACCTTGGTGTCTGCAGGGTTGTTTCTCTCACATATTCTCACTCTTCTCTTCTTCAGCTGCAATTGTGCAGGTTTTTCTTCCCCCTTCTTAAACATGTTATCCCAGAGGCGCTACCACCATCGCTGATGGGCTCGGCCTTGGCCAGCGGTAGGTCCATCTTGGAGCTGGCTGGCATTGGCTCTATTGGACAGAGGGGAAGCTTCTGGCAGCTCCTCACAGAAGCCGCCCTGTAGCCCCCCTGCTACCAAAACCTTGCCACGCAAACCCAATACAACAGCACGCTTCATAACCTGAAGTTGAGAGATAGCGTCTTGAGACTTAAGGCAGATCAATTCCTGCTCCTCTTGAATAAGCAGACCGCGCATGAAGGTCTCACCTAGACATTAATACCTTCCCTTTGGGAATTCAAAAGGAAGGGACTAAACAGAAAGAGCAAATTAGCTTAGGGGGACAAATTCCAACTAGGGTGCCATATTCATGCTTTGTATGAGCTCTCTTTGCCTCTCTCTACAGCTCTCCCCTCTTATCCTCGTAAAATAAAGTAATTCTCCCAGTGGCATGTTTCTTGAGCAACTTTTGACGCAATATAAAAGCTTTCTGCACAGGTTACTCAATTTTTTTTTTCTGTGCCTACACATTACACGATTTCCATTAGAACGGTCAAACAGTGAGCAGCTTGCCCAAAGAGGCTGTGCAGTTTCTGCCCTTGGAGGTTTTCAAGATTGGACTGGATGAAGTCTTGAGCAATGTGGTCTGATGCCATAGCTGACCTTGCTTTGAACAGAATTAATCTGTGAATCAGTGACCCAGAAAGCAGGTTTAAAAGTTATTCAGCTATTTTGATTGGTTTTCTATTAAAACAACCCCAAACTTTCCACCTCAAATACTCCTGTCCACTGCCGTACTGTACTTGTTTTGGCCTATGCATTAGGATGCACAGCAATTCAAGGAATTTGACATAAGATCCATGAAAGCCCCCAGAAAGGATATCCAGCCCAGCTCTGTGCAACCTTATCTCCTTCATTATGAGCTCTGCCAGTTCTGGAGTCAACTCTGGAGTCAACTTGAGGCTTCAAGTCTTGCTTTACTCCATGACCTTCCCTCCCCTCTTTCTGAAGCTCTGATGATTAGGATCCCTTCTTGCATGCACACATGCACCCTATTTTCATTAATTCCTGGGCCAGCCAGTTCTCCCCCACACCTATGTGTGCATTTCGCACAGTATGGATCACTTCAGATTGATGTAACTTGTCCCTTCATTCAACAATAATGGGAAAAAGGCACCATAAATATGGAGAAGCCTTCATAAAACCAGACGACGTATATCAAATGCTTCTGCTGAACTGCTTTTCCAATACTGCTGCTAGAGCACACTTTGCTGTGCCACCACCGAGAGCCGTCTCGTTATTCACGTAAATTGGGCCATTTTGAGAGCGAGGAGTTTGGCGCTGTCACGATTCACCAAATCAAGCACCAGCATAAATGCCTTTTTCAGCTGGTTAAAGCAGCACGGGGATCCTGCCTACGCGTACATCTAGCATGTTTACGCTAGGTTAAGGTTTTCCTTTCCGATTCAGCAAGATCCAGATTCAATAAAGCTGGCTAGAGGCTTGAAGTCAAAGGCTCCGAGGCGACGTAAGAAATACTCCTGAACCGTCCAGGAACCACAGGTCAGAGCCAAGGGAGCAGAACATCCGAGGTAACGCAGCACTGAGCGCACCGCTGAGGATTTATGTGCCTGTCTCCGACAGGGCATGGCTCAAGAGGATTGGGAAGAGACAGAAGAGAGTGGTAAGGCGCTGGCACAGATTGCAAGATGCGACTAGTCGAGATCACAGGCCTTTAAATCATCCCCAGAAGTAAGAAAAAAAGAATTAAAAAAGACCCAGACTAACGTTTTCTGCCTGGAATTTTCCAGTTAAAACGCTTTCATGCAAGTCAGCACTAATGCTCAGAAATTCACTACTGCCTAAAATAACATGACAGAGGATGGACTTTATCCAGTGAAGCAAATGTATTCATCACTAGATATAATGCAAGTTTACCATAATGACAACTCCTCTCCATTTTTCCTATTTGCTTTTGTGGAAGATATGAATTATAATGACTCAATAACAGCTCATTGAGCATTCCCTTCATGTATTACATTTTTATTGTACCAAGCTTACAAGCGATATTGGTTGGATGTGTGATTTATTTGAATTAATGTACAATTCTGTAACGTAAACCTGAGGTCAGTTTGCAGTGTCTGAAGAAATTATCATCCAAATTAATATTGATTGGAAGTTAGTAGTCACAGCTGTGTCTTGTTCACCACCAAGAAGCAGTCGCTGTCACATCATTGCTAGAATCTAACATCAGAATTATCCTCTCCCTGTGTCACAGGTAGCACAAACTCTTAAGTGTTTGAAGGGGAGCGAGGATTATTCGCTCTTTTCAAGGAAAGCGTTTATTATATTAAAGAGTAGTTGTTCTTGGTGAACTTGATTGTTCCAGGAATTGATAATGGAATCTGCTGCCTTCCATCTTAAGATCAATTAGCTCCAATACAGCCCACGTTTCTTGTAGCAGAGAATCTCTTCCACAGGTGGCTGACACGCACTTCAGTTTATTTGCTATTTCCCACCAGTCAAGTCCCAAATTAAGAGGCAGCACCAGCAAGCCTCTCTCTAACAGTGGTGTTAGAGCCCTAGCATAGGAATGAGAGACTTGTTTTTTACGATTTCTCCAGTGTGAAAACATTTGCACTCCTAGTTCCTGCTTGCCAGGCCTGTGCTCCAGCTACTAGCTTAGAAGACCGGGATAAAACTATTTTAAAATATCTCATTATGGTGGGTTAGAGAAGAAGAAAGTAAAGATGACTAATGATGCAGACAAATCTCTCTTTTAAAAGGGAATGGCAAGCGCTGTTTAACTGTTCGCATGCCTCAGGCTATGATTCTTTAATACAAAACGAGTAGGTAATACTCACTGGGCAACCACTGATCTACAGCAACATCGGGTTTCACCTCACACATCCTTCTTCTCTAGTTTCAATAATTCTGTGTTCTTCTCCACATAATCACCCAGCTTAAGTAGCAGGGACACAGGGTAGCTTCACTCCAGCCTACTCTACAGATTAAGAAACAGAAGCTGTTGGTTTAAAAACCCTTGTGGTTGAGGAGGAACTGAGATGAACGCCTTGCTTCTTGTTAGAAGACGGCCACCACCAGGTATTTGAAGCTGCCAAAGTGAGTTAGACTCTGCTTAACAGGCTGGGCTCTGATCAAGTCAGGTTTCTCATCAGTCCTCTCGAAGATGCAACAAAACTTGAGTAGGCGACAGGCATATAGCTCTCCAGGTCAACAAATTTTAGAAAAGCAGGGTCTCAGAGAACCTAGTGGCCTGAAACAGAGGTTCCCATTGATTTCAGGACTACACTGTGCTCAAGATAAGCCTAAAATGATAATGTAAACAGAATTCTAGCAAAACAAATATGACCCATAGTCCCTGGGCAGAAAGGTGTACTGTTTGCCCTAGGACTTCTTACTTTTCCTTAGTCCTGATGTTTGACGTTGCTGCAATGCTTCTGCAATGGGATGGCTCACAATTTGGCCCACTGGTATCTCCATATCAGAATCATCTTCAAAGGATCCCGACAACATTCTGGAGCTCTCAGAGGAGAAGGCAATGACTGTGCAAGGTGCAGCAACTCACGCTCAACGTGCGCTAGGTGGGTGTTAGGCAAGGGTTCTGCCAAGAACACCTATCCTAGAGGTCTACTGTTCATAGGTACATAGTGTTTCATTTTCATATGCTTCACAGAATTGAACTAGAAATTCACAGAATCACAGAATCCCAGGTTGGAAGGGACCTCAAGGATCATCTGGTCCAACCTTTCTAGGCAAGAAATTGTTTCTACACAGCTAGAAAACGGAGAACTATTTTACTATTTAACATTTAAAAACTCAAACCTTACGGTTTTTCACATTATGGGATTAGGCACGCTTGTGCAAATCAAAATGCTAGTCTCATAGCTACTTTTCTCTGCTGCTAAGTACCTTGTGCAGTAGCAGAGCATAAACCTCCTAAATTTCACATACCTCATTTTAACATCACTTATGTCATTTGGTGCAAACCACTTGCAAAACATCAGTCCCAAAACAAGAGTTATTTTAACTTCTTTTCGTTCAACCAATTCCTTAGTTTTTAATCACCTAGTAAAAGGTTTCTCATAATGATTTTTATGTGTTGATCTTTGGGGAGGGAACTGATCTGCTTGATCAGCGTTGCTTCAAGTGATCGGATTGTCTCCTACTTTGAGTGAATTTCGAGCTAGATTTCTGTTACATCATTCACACATCTAAAGTACTCGTGAACATTCAAAAGCATAATGCAGGCCGACAGGAAAGGCAGAAAGACGCAATATGAACAATCCACTTATTCTATTTTCTTACCAAATAAAACTGGATAAAGAGAATACTTAAAGCCTAAAAGGCAGTACATTCAGAATGCACTAAATAGACACTCTTTTCATGCAATGTTTCTTCTGGAGTGGAGTCACTGCAGAAGAAATTCAGTGAGACAACTTAAGGACTGAAAATATGAGAGATCAGAAACTCTCTGATCTCTGTTCATGAAAATTCATGGGTTTCCAAGCTACACTGCCAATGAGAGCCATTACCTCTCATACTTCACAGAAGCAATCGCTGGCAAGACAGAGAAACTCACTCTGAGTTAGTACACGGCAAAACTCAGCAGATACTCTCCCTGGGTTCCTTCCCCAGCTGCAGAGTATTTCATACATAACAGAATTAGCACAGTTTTACAACAGCAGCAAGAAAGAACTACACTGAGTGGCCTATGCAGGGGTTCAGATCTAGGCATAGCAACAAGCCCTGATGCACGAGGAACCTCTTTACCTCTTCTGCTGAGGAGTTCACGGGCTGCTGAAGGCAGAAGATGAATGTTTCCGTTGGCCAGAAAAACTCACAAGTGATGATCAGAGTTCTAATCAATTCTTGTTTGAGCCCTAGGTCTGTGAAAAAATGAGTTCTAGAGTCTGTCAGACATGAAGAACTTGAAGCTGCCAGTCAAATGACCCCAAATTTGGGATCCTAAGGCAAGCTTGTTCGCCCATCTGGCATATCCGATGTCAAGATAATCCCGACAAATACGCGGATCTTCGAGCACTGAGCTGATGGATCTGATTGAGATCAATTGAGCTGATCTCAATTGTTTTCGTTTCCCAAAAAGTTTTCCTATAGCTTTTAATGGGAGCCAGTATCAATAAAGCACCAGGAGCAGGTATGGCCACAACTACCGCAGGGCATTTACAGGTGCCTGTGAGAGGCTAGATCTAGTTGCCATGGCATTGGCAGGGGATTGCAGATTTTTGTTTCAGTGGAATGAATGCACACAGCAACATTTCATCTTTTCTAACACGCTCTTCACACACCCTCCCACCTTTTCTCTATCTCCACCTTCTCCTTTGGTGTGACCATCGTTTCTCAGGCCAGCAATTTCCTCTGCCCTTTTCTCCTGTGCTCCATTGCCCCCACTCTCCCTCTGCATTCCCTTCCTCCTCCTCTATTTTTTTCCCCCACATTTCTCCATTATGGGATTTGCGCATCTCAGCACACCAATACCATCATACTCGTACACTGGCCTAAATGCCAAAATAGAAGCAATCAACAATTAAGATGCCTGTGCTTACTTTCACATCTGATATTCAATATAATTCAGTAACACTGGACCAGGAGTGCTCTCCTGGTACCTATAAAAATGTTACCAAACAGTCATAATTTAAATGTACATCAGCTAGAAGATTAAAGACTGTAACCAACCGCTTTTCGTATTAACCTTCTGTCTGGCTATTTCAGTAAGCAGACAGCGCAATGGGAATGTCGAGATTTAATATTTCAAATGGGATAGCTCAATGCAAAAAGATGTGAAAAGCAGCAGAACCAAGGAGTATCTCGGAGCGCAGATATCCCTATCATGTGCATGTTCAGAATAAAGCATCTGCTTCAGGTATGGAGCTCTGATAAAAAAATATTAGGTTAACGAAGAGGGGATTTTATTTGGGGAGGGTGGGTTGCAAAGGGAAAGTCGCAATAAAGTCTGTTTATTTGGCTTTGCCTTGCTTAATCATGATGGACTGGGTACTGATAGTAATATCATAATGATGAAAAGAAAAATGCTTTAAGCAATCCCAAACCAAAGATAATGACCGAGTGGCTTAGAACATCCTCTTCCACGTACCCACCACTTCAGGGTATTCCTTAGTTGCGATTTCACAGCACCAGCATAAAAGCAGCCTTAAAATACCTTAGAAGAAAGTAGCTGAAGAAGAAAGTACTTCGGGGATGTCCCCTGAGAAGCACAAGAAAGAATAAGCATATTCTGTCTAGAGAAAAGGCAAATGCTAAAGGACATTGCCAAGTTACTCTGGCATTACACACACTAGTTTTAAAAACACCTTTTTGAACTGTATTAGTCTGTGTTGTCCTTTAAAAGAGAGGCATTCATTTACAATCCATAGAAAATTGCAGCCCCTGAACCTGAAAACCCCTAAAACTTTGATTTTTAGAGCAGCCAAAGTTCTAATAGCTTTCATGTCTAAACATCAGAAACAATTTCATCTTAAAAACAGGGTAAAAATTAATGAAGTGTGCCGAATCTTTTTACAAAGTAGAAAAATAAGAAGAAATCTTTGAGGAGACGCGGCACATAAATCCCTGCTTCTGCACAGAAGTGCAAGAAGATGGATTAATTCCACGAGCAGCACAAGAGAACAGAAACAGAATAAAAGAGGTGGCTGAAAATGAAAAAAGGCTAAGGAAACTGCAAAGACAAAAAGACCCTTATTTAAATTCCTCGGATCCAATAATAAGTAGCGCATGACAGTTTGTCAGTAAGTGTGAGAAACTCACTCAACGGAAGAGTCGTGTGAGGATTTCTGACATCTCCACAAATGAGAGTTGATACCAGACAAAGAATTTCATCTTTTTCATACATTTCAAAGGGCTTCCACATCAAACGGGCAGGTGGTAATTTCATCATCAATTCACTGTTCAGTTCTGGCAATGCATTCGGGTCAGACTCAACACCGACCCTTTAAATTCCTTTTAACACAAAGTGAGATTTCTCAGTCCAGTGCCCGGCAGGAGACTCCTGCCGATTGCTCTCCAACCACCGCTCCGTGTTATTACGGACACCGGGAGGCAAAAGGAACAGAAAGCTTAAGGCAACAACAGGAGCTACAGCGCGCTCTTCTCCATGCAACTGTACACCTACCGTGTAAATGAACAAACCAAAAAAATCCACACAACCAACCAGCGCTGCAGTCTGGAAAGGCTGGAGTGCTTCAACTGCTCAATGCCACTTAATTAAAATTGTGCGCTTGGGTACAATCTTTAAATCACTTTTCTAATTAGGAAATGCACTCTGGCCCAGGTCATTAGCTGTGCAACGTCAGCAGGGTACCAAAACAGCTTTGAGTCTAAGTGCACTAGAGATTAGTCTCGTTATTCAGCAACGGTCTCTCAATCAGAACAAAAATTCCTCCTAAAAACAGGCACCTAGTCAAGGAAAGGGGCCCGGGAATCAGTCCTCAGGACCGAACAGCACACGGAGTGCTGGATTAATCTAATTACATTGCTGTTGCTTTTTTCTGGCAAGCTATTTAACAAAATACACAGCGCTGATAAAAGAATCGACTCTCATTTCTACTACAGGAGATAATTAAGATTTGTTTGGTGGAACAAAAGACAAATCAGGGTTGAAAAAAATCAACGTACTTCTCCGTGTTTTTTGACAGTCGGAGAGAGTGTGTATTAAAATGGATTAAATGTAATTATCCTCATTATTTTTTCCTCTGTTGATTCTGAAAACGACGAGATGATAAACTTTAGGGCAACGTGCAGCATCATTTCAGAGCAAACGGCTTTTTTTCAAGCATGTAATAAACGACCCACAGTTTTGCTTCACCAACAAGGAGCCAAAGGCGATGAAGCACCACCTGAAAAGCAGATCAAGACTGAGAGAAGTGAGAGAAATACCCTGGTGCTCCAGGTTGGCAGGAGACTAATCTGAAATGGATTAAACACTGCACCAACTTTTTAAAACAAAAAATAAAGTCCTCCCCACTGGTTGGGAGAGAGGAGTGCACCAGCAAGTCTCTGGGTTTAGTTGGGATGCAGATTCTTCATCCTCTTTCAGTTACCAAGTCCTGGAGCCTGACTTTGAGCACTGACGGCTCATAATGACTTCAAATAATTTAAGTTTGGACTCCAGAACTCCTGGAAATGTGGCTGTAAAAGACACACGCATAGCCTCCTGTTCTACCAAAGCAACAACTTCTACAACAAAGCAGTCGTGGCTACTTGACTCACTGTATTGCTGCCCACAAAGAGATGGTTAGAGTCTCAACCTTTCAATATTCTAAGTATTTTTAGGTACTCCAATTTTCTGTTCTTGATCCCCACGCTCCCCTCTCCAGTTCTGAAGAACAACTGTCAAATGTACCTTTCCCCCCCCTTTTTATTTTTAGTCTTCCCAAACACTCCCTAGTGAAAGGATTTAACAGCCAGAATGAGATGATCTCGGGGTACTTTCCGGGTTAAGCTCCAGCTATAGAACTAGACTCGACAGGTAAACTTCACGTGGTTTAAGCTAACACAATGTATTTAACAGATATAGGATTCAGTCCAAGTAACTTGATCACTTGAGGTCAGCGTTAGAGACACCCAAGTACAGACGTGGAAAGAACGCATTCCAAATGCAGAAGACCTGATGGCATTTTGCTTTTTGCATAAAATACATCTTAAAGATGTTTCCAGTTCTGATGCCTGCTAATGTATACTGCATATAACGAGTGATAGAAGCGTGCAGAGAAAAACCCCATCTTTTTGTCACAAGCTTTTATACTCTTTAATTCTGCACAATGCTGAAGCATTGTTACCTGCTTATCCTAATAAATGAAAAGCCAAACCATATGGGTAGATTTCCCAGTGTCTCACAGAAAGAAGGAGAAAAAGGAAAATAAAAAGTGCTCTCCATATTCTAAGCACAGGCACAGCCCTGAATGACAAAGGCTTTTTCTTCATCTTATTATCTGTTAACAAAAATCCCCTGAAGAGCTGTACGCCAACTCATTACTAAGTTCTGTGCATGAATTTATAAACAGTTTCAGGTAGCTCAGTTCAAAACATTTCTACTTGTGGTATTAAGTCTCAATAGTATTTGAACAGAAGGGAAAAAAAAAATCAAGATTTTCGGCTTCATTTCAAGGTCATGACTTAATTGAGGACTTTTTTTTTGGCCAAAGATATGGGGAAGAACTAGAACATTATAAAACAAGACACATGAAAATACCAAGCTGAGTACAGATTAGAAATACATGAAATAACGTCTACAGAGACAGTGCTTATAAAAAGGGAGGTTAATGGGGAATCGGTTCACGACGATTAACAAGTTGTTAAATGCCCATGTTATCTTTTAAGAGACGGCTTATTTTATCCCTCAAGCAAATAACACAGCAAAATATTTGAGCCTTCTCAACGGAATACAGCATGCCTTTTCCTATGTCCAAAAAGTGATGGAAATTCCCCTATTTTCTGCAGGCTGCAGAACGGCCTGAAGCCTGGTCATGAAGCTCCCTGTACATTGTACTGCACGGCTCAGACACGCAGGAACAGAGCGCAGGCGATCATCAAAGGCGAGGCTTCTCGGCACAATCAGTTCCATGGAATGACAAGGCTTTCTAAAAAGATATCTCACAGATGCAAGAGAGACAGATTATAGGAGAAGGGGGCTATAAAGTTATTGAGCTTATTTGCAGCCTAAGCACAGGTCACAAAATTTTACTAAACACAGGTATGAATACTTTAAAGGAAAAGACTAAAAAATTTGGGGTCAAACTACTTTGTTTTCACATCAGTAGACACACAGACACGGCAAAAGCAAAACATGCAGCCATAGCCAGATAGAAGGAACATTATGCACAGCTCTCCCATTTGTCTGCCAGGAAGAAGAGTAAGTTGTGTTGACAAAATAAAACATGATCTGCATACGAAAGATAGGACGATCCAGAAAGAGGAAGCACTGGTTAACTCAAGGTATAGCACACCCACCAGGTTCAAGGGGAGATCAGCGGCCGGTCATGAGTGGTGTTCCCCAGGGCTCAGTGTTGGGGCTGGTCCTGTTCAATATCTTTATCGACGATCTGGATGAGGGGATTGAGTGCACCCTCAGCCAGTTTGCAGATGGCACCAAGTTGGGTGGGAGTGTCGATCTGCTGGAGGGCAGGAAGGCCCTGCAGAGGGACCTGGCCAGGCCGGGTCAATGGGCACAGGCCACTGTGTGAGGGGCAACAAGGCTCAGGGCTGGGTCCTGCACTTGGGGCACAACAACCCCAGGCACCGCTGCAGGCATGGGAAGGAGCGGCTGGGAGCTGCCCGGCAGGAAAGGACCTGGGGTGGTGGTTGACAGCAGCTGAACATGAGCCAGCAGTGTGCCCAGGTGGCCAAGAGGGCCAATGGCATCCTGGCTTGTATCAGGAATGGTGTGGCCAGCAGGAGCAGGGAGGTGATGGTGCTCCTGTATTCGGCACTGGTGAGGCCGCCCCTCGAATCCTGTGTCCAGTTTTGGGCCCCTCACTTCAAGAAGGACATTGAGGGGCTGGAGCGTGGCCAGAGAAGGGCAGCGAGGTTGGTGAAGGGTCTAGAGAACAAGTCTTATGAGGAGCGGCTGGGGGAGCTGGGGGTGTTTAGTTTGGAGAAGAGGAGGCTGAGGGGAGACCTTATTGCTCTCTGCAACTGCCTGAAAGGAGGCTGGAGCTGGGGGGGGTCGGTCTCTTCTCCCCAGGAACAAGCGATGGGACGAGAGGGAACGGCCTCAAGCTGCGCCAGGGCAGGGTTAGGTTGGGGATTGGGAAAAACTTCTTTACTGAAAGAGTGGTCAGGCCCTGGCATAGGCTGCCCAGGGTAGGGGCTGAGTCCCCATCCCTGGGGGGATTTAAAAGCCGGGGAGATGTGGTGCTTAGGGACATGGTTTAGTGGTGGCCTTGGCAGTGCTGGGTTAGCGGTTGGACTCGATGATGTTAAGGGTCTTTTCCAACCTTAACGATTCTATGATTCTGTGATTCACGGAAACATGTTTTCAATGAAGAACAAGAGATACACCGGGTACTGACTGTGAGAAGGATGAAAAGCCAAACAAGTAAAACATGAAGCTATAGAAAGCTGAATGAAAGGTTGGCTGAAAGCACTGCAATCCAATAAACACCCAAAGAAATGTATGGAGCAAGATGAGATACAGATGAAGATTATCCAGCAGGATACAGAATAGAGAATTGCACTGAACTGATACAATTCAGCAAGTCAACAGAAAACAGAATTTCTGCCAAACAAAACTGAAGTCTACGTGAGAGAGGATTCCAGCATATCTGATCTTTTCACTGGTACTCTTTGCTGTTTCATTGAAGAGGACTACTATGAGGAAATTGAGGAGCCTTGTGCTGAGAAACCCTTATACATCAGTTGTTGGCAGACGATAAAAATAAGCACCTAAGCACATACATAGTATGTAGCAAAAGGAAGATTAGAAATGCTGAAAACATTCTTCAAGAACAAAAAAACATCAACTGGAAACGAGTCAGGGGGAGTCAGAGACTGGAAAGGGGCATCACTACACTGGTTTAACTTCACTAACTCAAAAAATAAAGCTGTGTTATCACGCTTGTCCAAGAGCCGTCACGCTTACTGGATTGTCAGTGAACTGCCAGTCACTCAGAGCTGGCTCTGCAACAAGTGACGCGCCGCTTTGACAAAGGAGCATTAAAACATTTTCTGTTATAAAGCCAAGAACTACAGGATACACAGTCTTGCTGAGCATTTCTAAGCTGTCTTACCTCAAACATCTCTTGCTCTGTCCGTCGATGATCATCCAGGAGCTGCTCCATGTAGGTCAGATTACGGAATTTTTCTAGATAACTGCTGTATTGTTTCTGCAGTTGCTCCTCAATCTTCTCATACTCATCCATAAAAGCAGGACTGGAGAGAACAAGCACAAACGACTCAGTGAAATATTGACCTGTACGTGCAGAATTCTGAAATAAACATTTTTGGGTTTGCAGCTACCTTTCCATGTCTACTAAACCAATCTAAAAGCACCTTTTGCTATTAAGGTCCACTCTATTTCAGAGACTAAAAGCATAGGACAAAACCCCCCACTAACCTATCCTGCAAAAATTATATATCGCAAAGGACAGGTTTTTGTGTATCCACTACCATTCCCTTCCTAACAGGCGGCATTTTGGCCCATTTTTTGCCCCATTTGGCAGAGAAATTTAAGCTAATTATCCTGCTGTTCCATGACTCCAAAAAACTAGCTTGTAGCATGGCTGGTGAATCAGCTACTTTGCTGGAGACGTATTTGGTACAAAACTGCGCTGTGTTGTTACAAGCATAACTCGACACCGATAGGTGATGCTGTCCTTATATTAGAGCCAACTGTTGCACCCCAAAGAACACTACTGCTGTTTGATGCTTCACATCTACCTAATACACTTCCCTCCAGAGTGTTACTGATCTAAACGTGTATATGAATCAATGCCATTCCTTCCACCACTCATTTTTCTAATATTTCCTTTTTTTTTTTTTCCATATATGAGGTCAAAAATAGAGCACGATCTTGTAAATTGTAAACCTGCAGTTTAATTAAGGGCAAGAGATCAACCCAAACTGTGAATCTGAACATCTTGATTTTATGGCAGGCTGTATCACTGCCTAGAGGAACCGATCCTAACAAGGGGTGCATAAGCAACTTTTTTTATTGGTGGCTGAGAACGCTGGAAGCCTCTGGGAACAGAGGGAATGTTTGCACCACTTGCCATCTTCAGGAGAACTACCTGACAGCATCTATGTTTAACGACAAAGGAAAAGACATGCTACCTGACCATTTTGTACAGCGCAAGCAGCAATTAAGCAACCCCACCAAATAATATTCTGGCCACTTTTACCAGCTCTGAAATTCTGATTTCAAATACATGGTAACAGAAAAATCATAGAATCCCAGAATCCCAGGTTGGAAGGGATCTCAAGGATCATCTGGTCCAACCTCTCCAGCACAATCCAGACGAGATGGCCCAGCACCACGTCCCGCTGAGTCTTAAACATGTTCAGCGTACCGGAGTCGACCCCTTCCCTGGGGAGATTATTCCAATGGTTGACTCTTCTCATTGGGAAAAATTTCCCTCTCGTGTCCCATCGGAATCTCCCTGGCAGTAACTTGTACATGAACAATTACAATCCAGACTGGGCATTTCTAGAGAAGAGAATCTCACTCTTCCACAGGCCACCATCTCGGTCTCATTACAGACTTCACTCTAAGCACTGACAACGCACAGTTCCGTCATTTACGCTAACACTCATTTATGCAGTGGATAATCAGTTCATAATCTTTACCGAACACTTTGTAGAGTCTGTAGCCTCTTCTGGCTTCTTTCCAGTTCCAATTTTCGTTTTTCAATCTTGGCTTCCAAATTGGCTTCATCCAAAGCCACATTATTCAACATGTCTTTAGTCTTTTGGACTTCTTCCTAAAAAAGAAGGATGCATGGCTTGCACTGGAATAATTAGAATTACTTTTCAGATGCTGACCATTCTTCTGTACAATCTTGCATCTCAGGTTATCAAATAACTTTATAACAATGAGCTAGAATATAAACTGGCCGGGCAATGCAAAAGTTCTTTGTGGCCAGGAGAATGAACTAACTGGACATTTACAAATTTAAAATACTTGAACTTCTTCCCAGATGTTCTTAAAGAAGAAAAAACCCCACAACTTGCCCTGGGCTTTAACTACATTTTTCCTTCTCACTGAAAAAGCAGTAAAAGATAGGAAGAAAAAAAGCCTCCTCAAAAAAAATCTGACAGGATACATAAAGACATCTCTCAATGTGCAAGTATCTGAATAAACACAAGTGAGAAAGGCATTTATTTCTTGGTACTATTTTAGAGAATTTTTAGGCTTCCATCAATTTTTTTTTCTTCAAGATAAAGGTCACTTTTATAAAGAACCTACTCTATCTGAATATCTTCATCCTTTCCTAAGCCTCGCTTTATCCATCTTTTCAAAATCTGGGAAGCATCCCGAACATTACAACACGCACTACGGGAATCAGGAGAGGGAAGTGGGAATATTCCAGCTTATTAAAATGAGCTGAGTACATTCCGTGTGCTCGCGCTCAGGAAACCATGAGCATCTTTGGAGTGAGAGAGAGGACTTCACACTTGCTGAAATTCCAGCAGTAACTGGTAGGTGCTGCTCAGCTATAATAGGTCATTTCGTTAACTGGTCCAGAACTAAACCAGCTGAGCTACCTATTATTGATATTTCCCAAGAAGCCAGATGCTCTCCTACGCTGCTGTTAGTTTATTAGCACTACTGCCTAGAATAGCAATGCAAATTAACAACATTCAGAATTCATATAGACTGTGAGTAGGAGCAGAAACATAAGGAAAGATTGCCCGGAGTATCTATTGATTATACATTGGCTGTTTAAATCTCAAACTCCTCTCCTTGTAATTATACAATTGGATTGGCTACAGTTTGCAGTTAAATAACTTATAGTAATCACTAGGATTTAATTAACTACCGTACTCACACGGTGGCTGTGAGTGCAGCTAATGGTTCAGAAATACAGGAACCCAAGCACTGGAGCAAGGACAGCGTTGCCAAGACTGGGACAGACAAAAGGCCCTCTGCAATGAGAGTCGTAACGACGCACTGGCATGGCACTAATTAGCACAGTGCTGGTTCTTCTCGCCCCTTGGCCAGTTCAACCATCCTGCTTCCAGAGCCCAACTTCACAGCTCCTGAGGTACCAGCATATGTTGAGTTACCAAGTACACCCCTTGCAGTCCTGCCTCTGCAAAGTTTACACAGCTTAGACAATGTAGGTGGGATCATAGAATCATAGAAAGGCTTGGGTTGGAAGGGACCTTAAAGATCATCTAGTTCCACCCCCCCTGCCATGGGCAGAGACAGCTTTCACTAGAGCAGGTTGCTCCAAGCCCCATCCAACCTGGCCTTGAACACTTCCAGGGAGGGGGCATCCACAACTTCTCTGGGCAACCTGTGCCAGTGCCTCACCATCCTCATAGTAAAGAACTTCTTCCTTTTATCTAATCTAAATCTCCCCTCTTTCAGTTTATAGCCATTACCCCTTGTCCTATCACTATGCTCCCCTGTAAAAAGTCCCTCTCCAGCTTTCCTGTAGGCCCCCTTCAGGTACTGGAAGGCCGCTATGAGGTCTCCCCACAGCCTTCTCTTCTCCAGGCTCAACAACCCCAACTCTCTCAGCCTGTCCTCAAAGGAGAGGTGCTCCAGCCCACTGATCATCTTCGTGGCCCTCCTCTGGACTCGCTCCAGCAGGACCACATAGATTTCTGTGCTGATTCAAGCAATTTTTATCCCTCCTGTAGAGCTTTGGGGCTACTACTGAGCTCCTAACAGAGGCAGGGAATAGGATTAAAATGTGTTTTCTCCCAAGGAGTCCAAGTGCAGTTCTTTGACGCATCAACTGGAGGAACGTTTCTGCATATTGAACCAACACAGTTATACAGTGCAACAGTCTGACAGCAGAGCAGGTCTTAACATGTTCTCCTAGGTGCTGCTTAACATCGTTTACCCTTTCTGCTGCAGGCTGTGATTTCTGACTGCCAGCTCACATCCATCACTGGGCTGACACCTCAGTCACTGCCAGGAAGGCTATCCATTTCAATTAACACGCTTGTTCACCTTGAACAACAACAGATTTCCCAAATAAACCCTAAGGATCATCAGTGACCGTATTCATTACGACGACACAAGGAGGCATCACAGACTGATCTCTGCCTTGATGAACTTCTGTTCACACATCTGATGTTACCTAAAGACCAAACTCTGCATTAGCCATTAACTGAAGTTCAATATTAGCTATTAACCAACCAGGTGCAGCACTACTTGGTGCAGTCGGTTGAAGGTGATGTGTGCTTTGGCTCTCTTAACCCCAGGCTGTTCATGAAAAGAGCTATGTTCTTCTTGCAGGAGAGGAATGATAATTTTGCAATTAAATAAATATCATTTTGCTTACCAGAACACAGTCAATGGCAACTTTCATCATCTTCTCAGCCTCATTTATCTCCAAAGGTCTGGCAATAGATTCTGTTCTTGCTTCCTATGAAATAAAAAGACACCAATATATTTAAACACTACACAAAGGAACTAATATATGCAGAACTGAGGGTGATCAAGCAACAACGATGTGATCATCTGCATAATAAATGGAGTAGGATTTAGTATTTATTCACCAAGGCTCAGATGATTTAAAGAACGGGAGATGATGAAAAAGTCAGATAAGTGAGGCTGAGATTAACACGGAGCAATTAAGGTATCGTTTCAAAACAAGATAAGTGCTACTGTCTGAACTGCAAGTATTCTTGAATACAGATTTTTGAAAACTGCACTGGTTATTACATGTTGAGCAAGGCATGCAACATAGCACAGAAGATTTCATAGAATCCTAGAATGCTATGGGCTGGCAGGGACCTTTCCAGGCCACCCAGTCCATCCCCCTGCCATGGGCAGGGACAGCTTCACCCACATCAGGGTGCTCACAGCCCCGTCCAGCCTGGCCTTGGAGGTTTCCAGGGATGGGGCAGCTCCCACCTCTCTGGGCAACCCCTGCCAGTGCCTCACCACCCTCAGCGCGACAAATTTCTTCCTTAGATCCAGGCTGAATCTCCCCTCCTTTACTTTCAAACCATCACCCCTTGTCCTGTCGCTGCAGGCCCTGCTAAAAAGCCTCTCCCCATCTCTCTTGTAGCCCCCTTTAAGCCCTGCAAGGCCGCACTGAGGTCTCCCCACAGCCTCCTCTTCCCCAGGCTGAGCACCCCCAGCTCTCTCAGCCTGTCCTCCCAGCAGAGCTGTTCCACCCTCGGACCATTGCTGTGGTCCTCCAACACAACACGACCCATGCAAACAGTAGTGCCGGTAGATGAGCACAGTATCACACAAATTTTGGAGCAGCAAGCACTATGAACCCATCTAACTCCGCCAGGCAGCTGGGACTCAGCAGGTGCCTCCTACGCCCATATGAAAATCAGATGATGCAGATGTCTGGGCTTCACCAATTCTGATAACCAAGTGGTTCAGACTCCTCAAAAAAACCCCAGTGATCCTTGTTTAGATTCCAAAGGATGAAAAAACCTCTTTTGCTCTCAGCTGGTTTGGGGACAGATGGGCTTAGGTGTATTCAGCATGCACTTGTTTGTACGATGTCTTACAACACTGACCTGGTCATTATATGAAAACTCTGGATTACTTGTTTGCTACTGGGAGGAGAGGAAGGAGATTTTTCCAGCTGAATGTCCTTAAAATCATCTTATGTTGGCAAACCATTTGGTAACAGGTTGGTAAAGACGGAAATAGCATCTCTCTAGAGAACATCTGACTAAGAATCTAAAAATGCTTTATACACATTGCAACGGGCTGTACCCAGCCTACTACAGAATGAATTCTGGAAGCAGATACAATTATTTTGTCAAGTTCCCATGCCAGCCACTCCAGGTTGTGTAGGCAAGGACTAGCAGAGGCAGCCTAGCTCCCTCCTCAGCAACTCAAGTTCAGGGAGCTGCATGGAGAACCCAATCAGGGAGCTCATCCAGCCAAAAATCAGCTTTTTGTGCTCAGCTTATTCCTCTGCTGGATCAGCTCCCCGAACGAGCCTGCCACATGCTGCACAAAGGCTTTTTTTCTGGCACAAGAAGTAGAAGAAATATTATGTTGGGGATAGTGACAGGAGCTATGTCTGTTCGTGGCAGTGACAGCTTATGCTGCCTTAAGCGCCTGTGAACATTCCCCTGTCCACACAGAAACACAAGCTCCAAGCAGCAGCAATTTGGATGAAAATAAGATACAAAGAGTCTGCACAATACATATTCATAGAATCATAGAATCACAGAATCATTAAGGTTGGAAAAGACCCTTAAGCTCATCGAGCCCAACCGCTAACCCAGCACTGCCAAGGCCACCACTAACCCATGGCCCTCAGCACCACATCTCCCCGGCTTTTAAATCCCCCCAGGGATGGGGACTCAGCCCCTGCCCTGGGCAGCCTGTGCCAGGCCCTGACAGCCCTTTGGGGAAGGAGTTTTTCCCAATCCCCAACCTAACCCTGCCCTGGCGCAGCTTGAGGCCGTTCCCTCTCGTCCCATCGCTTGTTCCTGGGGAGAAGAGACCGACCCCCCCGGCTCCAGCCTCCTTTCAGGCAGTTGCAGAGAGCGATGAGGGCTCCCCTCAGCCTCCTCTTCTCCAAACTAAACACCCCCAGCTCCCCCAGCCGCTCCTCATAAGACTTGTGCTCTAGACCCTTCACCAACCTCACTGCCCTGCTCTGGCCACGCTCCAGCACCTCCATCTCCTTCTTGAAGTGAGGGGCCCAAAACTGGACACAGGATTCGAGGGGCGGCCTCACCAGTGCCCAGCACAGGGGCACCATCACCTCCCTGCTCCTGCTGGCCACACCATTCCTGATACAAGCCAGGATGTCACTGGCCCTCTTGGCCACCTGGGCACACTGCTGGCTCATGTTTAGGCGGCTGTCAACCATCACCCCCAGGTCCTTTTCAGCCAGGCCGCTTTCCAGCCACTCCTCCCCATGCCTGCAGCGGTGCCTGGGGTTGTTGTGACCCAAGTGCAGGACCCGGCACTTGGCCTTGTTGACCCTCATACAGTTGGCCCCGGCCCCACAATCCAGCCTGAATAACTCCACAGGTAGACACTTTTGAAGGAAGACTGGATGAGAATAATGTAGCTCAGTAGTATTCTGAGAACATTATGCGTTTAACAAGCTCAACAAAATGCCTCTTTATTTGTGAAGACTTGGCCTGAACTGAAACGGCAGCCGGGATCAGCCTGGCGAAGACGCTGCCCTGCCAACTGTGCTCGGTTCTTCCGACGGCAACAGTGAGATCTCTGCTACAGAGAGAACATATTTCAAACAAAATAGTTTATCGCTCAGCAGGGGGAAGGAAATGATTTTCCTCCCCACTTTCAAAGGAGATAAAAGAAACAGCAAGGACCTTAGTTTTTAATTATGAGCAACTCCCTTACCAATTTCCTTTCGGTAGCCTGGTAAAACACCCGCAGAACAAGCACAAGTCACTGCAGTGTGTGTTGGGTCAGGGTGACTGATGGGTTTTAGATCTACTTCTGAGGATCTGCCCTTTTAAGCTGGAATAACTTATACAAGTTTAATGTCTTGTCTTCTTCTACCTTCCCTCTACCACCCATGGAAGCTTCACGTACAGACCACAGTCTTTGTGCAGAAATCCACATCATTTTCTAGAACAAGGTTCAGTCCTTCAGTCACACCTGCTTGGAAAAACGCGTAGGCCCGTGAAGAGTAGTGTAAAAGCAGAAATTTGTATTTTCAGACTGCTGAATCAGGGCTAAACTGGAAAAAAAGGAGGTCAGGACCATTAACTGCCTCGCACCCCAACAGACCGAGAGGAGAATCCAAGTGGACCATTACAGCTTCCATTACAGTGGACCATTATATTAATATATAATGGAAATATACTTGAAAAATAAATATATGTTGAGGATATCAAAGCTGTTGACAAATTTTGAATGGATGTTTGTAACAGCTTCCCCAGGTATCCGTCACTGGGCCATTTCTTGTTATCCTATGACAACTCACAAAGAGAAAACTTATTTTTAATATCTCTTTTCACGAAAGACCCTGCAACTGGCCATATAGAAGAGGATTAAAAGGGAGGCAGATCACATTACAAAAATAAATACCCCACGAAGATTATGAAGACATTAGGAAAAACATTTACTTTAAAATACCAGAGTTGGTCAATTTAAACATTGTTAAGCCAATTTAAACATTGTTAAGCCATTAGCAAATTAAAGAAAATGGATTTACCAAACCCACTTTGACCATCTCTGACTCCCCACATGAGCAAATAAAGCACATTTTTCCTCCAGCCCAACTCATCCTCACTAGCATTTCTTACCCAATATGATATATGCAGTAACACGGCAACTGAGATTTTTAAAACCTGGCTTTACCCAAAGGCTCTTCTATTTGTGCTTAAATCTGCGGATACAAATAGGCTGTATCCTTGAACGCAAAACCAATTTTCTAAATTTGTCCGCATACCAGGTATTACATTGCCACTGGCTGTACAATTCCTTGTGCTCAAGAAAAGCGTGCAAATGAAACTGAGCTGAAAAATACGGCCTCATTCATTTTCTTTTAAAGTAATGTACTCTTTGCAATTAGGTGTACTAATCAGAATACACATTATAATACTCAAGAGGTTTCCTTTAAATTAACCATTAAAAATAGAGTTCTCAGGAGAGATGAAAAATATAGAAAAAATTATCAAGGCAAGAGGAGGTAAGAAGCAGAACAATTTAGGACTATGCCTGGTAATTACAACTTGAGGGAAAAAAAACCCCACACATGCAAAAATAGAGAGGTATTCATGAACAAGGTGATTGTTTACCACTTACCAGTGCTTTCTGTTCAAAGTGTCCGAGAGCTCCCTGGCTATAGTTTTACATGATAAATACTAATTAAAAATCAGGGAAGCCAAGTGTAAAATTATTTTTGATGAACTAAAGCTGACAATTATTAAAGAAAACACACGAAGGCACACAAGAGACACCATTTACCGGCGTTATTTATCCTCCCTGGTTGGCCTAATATTTGGTGCTGCATGGAAGGGCTGAGACTTTAATTCTTCAAGTTTTGAATCTCACTTTGGACAAAGCCAATTGGAAGTACCAACAAATTAGTTGGCTGGTTGAGACTTGAAAACTCCGTTTTCTTTGGAAAAGAGAATTTCATTACAAAGTAAGAAAGATTTCTAATCAAAGACTGCCCAATCAAGCAGAACAGAGCACAGCCTGGCAGGACGTTCCCCGCAGGACCTGGAAAGTTAGCACTGAAGCCAGCTCTGCCCAAATTGCCCCCGTTTTGGCATCAGAAGTGAAGCTAAATTTCCTTAGAGCAAAGCTGTATTGCAGTCGTGTCAGGAAATAACACTGATCTTAAAGCCTTCAAAACTCCATCTGTCTAAAGAATTTACTCATCTCAAATCTGCAGCCCTGCTAAGCGATGCTCGCCTGGGTGAAACACCAGCGAGGGAGAAGGTCACAGCAGATCTTCAGGGCAGAAGCCCGAGGTTCTGTCCACAGGAATCATGATCTGATTCCAGCCTTCTGGAAGAGGCAACCAGCTGCGGTTCTGGTCGTTCGCTGCTGCAACCGCCTTTTGGTCTCTTCTCCCCAGGAACAAGCGATGAGACAAGAGGGAACGGCCTCAAGCTGCGCCAGGGCAGGGTTAGGTTGGGGATTGGGAAAAAATTCTTCATGGAGAGAGTGGTCAGGGCCTGGCACAGGCTGCCCAGGGCAGGGGTGCAATCGCAGTCCCTGGAAGCGCTCAAAAACCGTGTGGATGTGGTGCTTGGGGACAGGGTTTAGAGGTGGCCCTGGCAGTGAGGTTAACGGTTGGGCTTGATGACCTCAGAGGTCCTTTCCCACCTTAATGGTTCTGTGATTCTGAGTCAGCCTGACACAGCACCACAAGTTACCATTTCTCACAACACTTGGTTTAGCGTCGCAGTACAGCTTCCTTCTGCCAAAAGATAACAAAGCAACTGGTTCACCTAACCAGTTCTACCTCGCTGAACAAAAAAGCATCCTGTAGGATACAAACACAGACCTAGTAACCTTATCAAACCCTCTTGCAGCTTCTCTGCCAAACATCCAGCTAAACATAAAAAGGCTGGTTGAAATATAAAATGCAGAAAAGCAGCCCAGGACTGGCCTTTCCTGTCAACAAAGACCTGTCCCCCAAAGCTCTGCAGCCTTAAGTGTCCTGGACGTGGAAACACGTGGATCTCTCCGCCCTGCCAGGCTCATGAGGGAATACCTATGTTTTATTGAAAGTATAGCACCTTTTAGGGTACGTACCCAATCTCTGAAATACACGGTAACATGCAGGCGGCTCCATTGCCTGAACAAACGTGTCCACTGTCACCTTCCAGGTATGCCCTAAGTCCTGTATTATATTTGCCAGCCCTCTTCAAATGTCTTGGACACCCTTGGACATCTGAAGTGAGACTAGATGCCTATATTGCACCTGTATTGCAGATTTAAAAAGCACAGTACGGCTTTGTCATCTTCCTGACTGAAAAAAAAAAAAAAAAGGGGCAACTCACCACCACCACAAAAAAAACCAAACCACAAAACAACAACAACAACAAAAAAACCCAGATAAAAGCTCCTGAATGTTTGGATTTCAGCCCACTTGCATGTCAAATATAAGACAAGAAATATTCTATACTGACAATTAAAATTGTTGAGAAGACAAAACTCTCCAAACGCATCAAGGATTAGCAGTAACCACCACAGAAGGAGCTGGTACGTTGTCAGGTATCACACGAGCTCCCTTGCTGCACAGTAATGTCACCATGCAGACAGCCAAATGCATTTACTAGCCACAAAAAGCGGGGGCAGGAGGATGATACCATCTCTGCAAATGCACCCCCCCACTTCCCTTACCGAGAATTTCCCCCCAGGAGCTTTATATGTGGTTAACGACGAAGAGCCGCTATTGCAAAAACCATTCTGCAAAAATGGCCTGTGAAGCATTTTCAACTGGTAATGGTTTTCTATCGTTATGCATCGAAAACTGATAAACCAGCTTCCTGCACGCTGGATGTCTGGATACATGGATGCACGTATCTTCTGAACTGCAGTAAGCGACCAAGGCAAGTAATTAAGCACGACCAGCACACAGGTCACTGACGATAAATGTGGTGTAATATACGCGTATATTGATGTGCTCAAGGTCTAGCAGAGGTTCCTAAACACCTTTTTTGTGATAAGGACCAGAAACGAAAGCTTTTTTCTAGCACACTAGTCTTGCACCAACCATTTTTTGACCATAGGTTAAATCCTTCCTCATTTTTCAGGAGTTTGTAAGCCTGATGCCTACAAAAGTTCCCTCCTCACTGCCACTCTTGCCTTCGGTCTTAGTCCGGGAAGCATCACCTGCCCTAGTCCTTGCAAACAGGGGTTTTGCAACTACTGCCGTCTATGCAGGCGATAAAGCTCTCCTTATGAAGAGTTTATTATTCAGGGAGTTTGCTAGCACACGTTGTGATCACATTTGGCCAATATAGGGAATGGATCATTAGGCATCATTAGATATGAAGAGGAAGGTACAGGAGGGACATTAAAAATAATCCAGACCTTCTGAAGCAATCTGATACTTCCTAGCAGCCTATTTTTCTCCTCAAGAGATGAAAGCTCAAGACAGCTGAGAATTTTGCGGCTTCCAGGCTATGCTGCTTTCTTGTATGCTCGTCTCAGCAGTCCACAAAGGGAATCCACAGAGACATTTCCCTACTCAGCAACGCAGAGCCCTCAATCACAGACAGTGCCGAAACCCCATGGCTATCCCGATGCGTAAAAGCATGCTACAAGGAGATCTGAGACAGAGAACCAACTGGAAAGCATAATTTTTCTGCAGACCAAAAGGATTCAGAAGGCCTGCCTAGCCAGATAAGAAGTAATCTACACATATGCTTTAAGACAGGAGAAACGCCTTACGAATGCTGGCATACAGACTGCTGCGGCAAGAAAGGGAGCTTTAAACCTGACAGGCACGAAGTTACGCTGCTCTGCTCCCTCCCCACGCATCCCTCCAGGGCCACCGGTCTTCTGCTTCCAGAAGATTCCACTGAATCACCCCCAGCTCACAAACCCCAGCAAAGTGCTTACTGTTATCTTCCTACATCCCTAAAAACCTCACTTTTCATTTACTTCGTGTAAGGATTCGTGGCACGCTGCATTGGTAAGGCTTGGATTAGTCCACAGGGCTACAGGGTGTCACTTAATGGGTCCTCAACCAGGAGGAGGCTTGTGATGGCTCCTCCAGTCTGAAAAGACGACGAGGAACATATCGCTTCTAGCAGAGCAAAAGCTAGTTTTGCGAGTGAACTTCCTAATATAAACAGGTAGAAATGCCCTTGGGCAGCATGGAGAGGGGGGAGCTTGCTTTTTGTTTTCTAAAGGGAAAAAGAGCAGGGTCATCCAAAAGGCAAGACACCCAGTCAGGCAAAAATGTTTTCAGTTTCTCCTTTTATCCACAGTCTTCTGTAACAAAATTAGAAATAGAATTTCCTTTCCTTCTAGATAACATAGAAGAAAACTTCAGGAAGGGTTATGATGTTCTTAGGGAAAAAAGCAACAAAGAGGAGTATATTTTTCAGCAGCAGCTTTCAGACCTCAAAGATCCATGAATCATAGAATCATAGAATTGTTAAGGTTGGAAAAGACCCTTAACATCATCAGGTCCAACCGCTAACCCAGCACTGCCAAGGCCACCACTAACCCATGGCCCTCAGCACCACATCTCCCCGGCTTTTAAATTCCCCCAGGGATGGGGACTCAGCCCCTGCCCTGGGCAGCCTGTGCCAGGCCCTGACAGCCCTTTGGGGAAGGAGTTTTTCCCAATCCCCAACCTAACCCTGCCCTGGCGCAGCTTGAGGCCGGTCCCTCTCGTCCCATCGCTTGTTCCTGGGGAGAAGGGACCGACCCCCCCGGCTCCAGCCTCCTTTCAGGCAGTGGCAGAGAGCGATGAGGGCTCCCCTCAGCCTCCTCTTCTCCAGGCTGAGCACCCCCAGCTCCCCCAGCCGCCCCTCCCCACCCTTGTGCTCCAGCCCCTTCCCCAGCCTCGCTGTCCTGCTCTGCCCACGCTCCAGCACCTCGATGTCCTTCTTGGGGTGAGGGGCCCAAAACTGGACACAGGATTCGAGGTGCGGCCTCACCAGTGCCGAATACAGGGGCACCATCACCTCCCTGCTCCTGCTGGCCATCATGCAAAGTTGCAGCAAAGGTAGGAACAGGCATTGTGCATGCAGCAATACCACCCAAAGAGACAGTTCAAACTTTTAATTCACATCCAGCCTTCGACTTCAGTAACCGTTGCCATACAACTCGGGTTTCCATTCTCAGCAAAGCTTAACCAGCCGTAAGCAGAGTGGCTGTCGTATTCCAGCAACAGAAATACCGGGCGGCCCTCTTTGGGCAGGAACAAAGGCATTTAAAATAGCTAAAAATACCTAAAATCATTGTCCTTATGTTTAAGCCACCACATTTTTCTCTTAAGTAATTACAATTTTGACATGGCTATACTTTGTCTCTCATGAAGGAAGGTTAGGAATAATGAACAACCAAAACCTCACCAGATATTCAGAAGAGAGCGTTTCTGATTCAGCCCAATTAAGTGGAACTTCTTGCAGACTCATACACGTTTTGACAAATGCTGTGACATAATAAAATGGTTCAAATGGGATTTTTTTCCCCCGCCAAACTAGAATGGTTTTTCAAAACAGTCTAGAACTGAGCTACAAGAATTCAGATCTTCCAGCTAGCTGACAAAATTATCAATGCACTGACATAACCGGGCCCCAAACTGCAACAAGAAATGTGCCACCCATCGATTTATAGCCGATGCTATGTCTTCAAGCTAAATACTCCTGGGAAGTTCACTACAAAATCATTTCTTACATAAAACACATCCACAAACGTTACATCCATGTCGCATATAAGCATGGTTATGGTTAAAGCAATCTAAAATATAGGACAGTTTTGATTCAACTATATCTTCCAGTTGCAAGGTTTAATTTTGGCTTCCCACTTTGCAATAAGCCCTTTGCCTCAAAACGGATAGGTTTTGGTTAGAAGCAGGACAGTTCCAAAAAACTGAAGCAAACTAGGTAATTCTCCAGAGTTCTGGTAATTTCAAGTTATAAATTTCCACTAGAAATCATATGTGTGGCAACTCTGTAACCAAAGCACAGGAAATAAGAGACATTTATCAGCCTCCCCCAGGCAGGAGCTCGTACCCAGAACTACCATTTGGCAGATGGGAAATGTTTCCAACGTTACAAATAAAATAATTTTTTGGTAGTTGACCTTCAAAGAGCACTGAATAATGCAGCCGTCGCTCAAATCAGATCTACCTCTCTACAGAAAGAGTAGGCGGCAAGGTGTGAGCGGGGGGAGGAAGGGTTCTTTAATCAAAAAGCGGCAAATAAAGAGATCCAAGTTAAATGCCCTCAGTGGCAACTCTTTTCGTTGTAACTAATACCGTCTCAGTTCCACAGCTGGGTCTAAACGCCTTTGGCTCTCCTAAGAATTTAATTCAAGCGTTTCACAAACTGAAGTCAGTGAAGAGATTCTCAATGACTTCCATCGGTTTTGGAACAAGCTTATACTGTGTGCATACATAACAATAGCACTCGCAGCAATACCCTGTACTTACTTGGAAATTTATCCTCCATAGAAGGGGAAACACTTTATCTGGCTGTTAGAAGCTTTAATCTACAAAATTACAGAAATTACTTTATTTACACAAGAGGATACACAGGGAATAAACAGTTTGTTCAAGGTCACAGGCGGAGTAGGTGCCAAGAGGAGCATTAGAAAACAGACCCGCTGCGCTGCCCATCTTCAGCATAAGCTAAGTACATTAAAAAAAGATTATTTTCATCTTTCTTCATTTTTACATGGCTTAGAGCTAATTAAGAGGTAAATAAAATGAAAACAACCTTCAGAAGGTCAGAAATCTTTATGCCTGCCACCAGCACAGAGGCAGTTTTATTCTGGAATTTTTTTGCTGCATTATCTTACCACGTCTAATAATTCAGCAAGTCTAAGCAAGGCAGCTTCTTGACAGGCTCCTGCTAATGTGTCCGCAGGACCTCTGGCAGTTGCAAAGTGGCAGGCACTCGGACTCAGTCCGCTTCGCTGAGGTGTTATAAATAGCCGTGAATTTTTCCTTTTGGATTTCAGATGTTCAATGTACGATAACTCAGGAGCCTCCTTCCTCAACTGATCACAACTGACCTTGAAAGTCATTGCTGCTTTATTTTGTGCTAAAGAGTTCTTTGGATCACCTCATCACCCCTCCCTCCCCCCAAAGATTCATCTTCCCTTTTTCTCGACGACCGACCACCAGCTCTTAGAGGATACAGAGGATCACTGCCTTTTCCAGCATCTTCTGGCCACGTACAAGACAGCAGCAGTTAGCTGGGTAGGTCCAGAGGCAGCCACCGCACACGAAACCCAAAATGAACGCACAGTGAAGCAGTGCTGCGTTTTGCCCGAGTACTGACATTAATTCCATTGCTGCTTTTCTTGATTTTGAGCTTGATAGGCTTAATCACAGCACTGGTATTTCCAACTTCTACTTCTTTTAGTCATCCTAAGCATTTAGTACAGTGTATGAAGAGAGAGAAAGGAATCCAAACAAAATCTCCCATCCCCACCGCAAATCCAAATCAACCTCCACCTTCCCCATCAAAAAAAAAAAAAAGCTAGAAAACAGATTAAAGAGAACCAGAACTCAAAGTGTCTAGTTATGCTTCCAAAGCTAGTTGTAAATATTCTGAAAATTAAGGCTACACAGTAACGCAATGCAGAGAAAGTCCCCCTGGCAGGAAAGGAAACAACGAAGGTGAAGACATACGTCTCTGTGCATAGAATTTGCTTTTCATCTAGGGATCTCACTGCGTTGTACCAAAATTCATTCATCAACTCCACTACACTCAACGAATTCCAACTTCGCAATTTCTATGCTCTAAGACTTGGACCAGTAAGACTGGAAACTGCAAACTATCTTGCAAATGTAAGGCTTAAATGTGTTTTAAAATAAAAATGCTGTGTCTCCACCATTGCATTGCCACAGGACACCAATAACCTACACTGTGCTTATCCACAGTTGGTCTAGAAACAACACAGCTGCGATGGAATTCAACATTAACCCCAGGCAACGCCACAGGCTTGGGGAGGAGTGGCTGGAAAGCAGCCTGGCTGAAAAGGACCTGGGGTGATGGTTGACAGCCGCCTAAACATGAGCCAGCAGTGTGCCCAGGTGGCCAAGAGGGCCAATGGCATCCTGGCTTGTATCAGGAATGGTGTGGCCAGCAGGAGCAGGGAGGTGATGGTGCCCCTGTATTCGGCACTGGTGAGGCCACCCCTCGAATCCTGTGTCCAGTTTTGGGCCCCTCACTTCAAGAAGGACATGGAGGTGCTGGAGCGTGGGCAGAGCAGGGCAACGAGGTTGGTGAAGGGTCTAGAGCACAAGTCTTACGAGGAGCGGCTGGGGGAGCTGGGGGTGTTTAGTTTGGAGAAGAGGAGGCTGAGGGGAGCCCTCATCGCTCTCTGCAACTGCCTGAAAGGAGGCTGGAGCCGGGGGGGGTCGGTCTCTTCTCCCCAGGAACAAGCGATGGGACGAGAGGGAATGGCCCCAAGCTGCGCCAGGGAAAGTTTAGGTTGGATATTAGGAAAAACTTCTTTACTGAAAGAGTGGTCAGGCCCTGGCACAGGCTGCCCAGGGCAGGGGCTGAGTCCCCATCCCTGGGGGGATTTAAAAGCCGGGGAGATGCGGTGCTTGAGGACATGGGTTAGCAGCGGACTTGGTGGTGGTAGGTTAACGGTTGGACCTGATGATCTTAAGGGTCTTTTCCAACCTTAACCATTCTATGATTCTATGATTTATCTCCAAAGATCCTCTGATCAAGTAAGGCTTTTCATCCCTTTCCCCCTTAGTGCTGAATTGCTCCTGAAAGTTAACGGGGCCAAGCTCCTGTTTAACAGTTACCTGACGGTGCAGGTGACACGGCCGTAATAACACACGCGCATCGCCTGTACCTCTCCCCCTCCACGCCTGGTGCTCCACAACCTGCGGCACAAGTTGGGATCCGCCGACAGCGGGAAAGGAAAGCTCTTCACCTATCTGCAGGGCTGGAACCCAACGGCTTCTCTTCTCATTTAAGCTTTCTGCTGCTTTAGGATTGTTAATCAGGAAATGCCTTCCTCTTCTTTTTCAAATATAAAGCCTGATTTCTTTATTAAACAGAAAATGACATTGTGATTTTCATCTGATGAGAAAAATAAAGCTTTCGGGTTTTTTTTTTTAATCTTAACTAACAGCATCATAGTCTGAATTCAGCAAATGAATACCTGTAGGTTTTGTTTCTCCCTCTGTTCTTAAAGGTTTTTTACATTATAGATTAACTTTGAAAGCAGTTTACGTATACATAAGAACTATATATTCAGTCAGAAATAATGTATTTGCAAAGGCATCAGAAAGGCGCAGTACCACATTTCCAAGAAAACAAATACAGACTTAAACTCTTCCCAATAAATACCCCCACACATTTACATCACTGTGTATCTACAATATATCTAATAGAACCATTCCCTTAATAAACGCTTCTCTAGCTGAAATTTGTTTTCATTCAGAAAGTAATTTATTTTAAAAAGCGTTCCGTGACTTGGAACAATAAAACTTATCTAACGTTTAAGGCTTTTCTACACAGTTTCTATGCAAATTATATGCAAAAAGAACTCCAATAAAGAAAGTAAAGGTTGTGGCACAAATTAGAGTCACTATTTCTAAAGGAAATAATGAGTTTTACTTCACTTTTTCCCAATGATCTTTCCCCAAAAGCTGCTCAGACTATGAGAACAGACCTAGTCAACCCGTTAGTGCCAAATGCTGGCATTTCTTTTACAGTTACTGGAAAATGAAGCAGTCTTCACTTAGGATAGGAACAAGATACATCATCAGTCTGTCTAAGCCTAGGTAGGAAGATCCTTCGTTTAAATATTTGGAAATGGATGGATTGGAAAGAGAAGGAAAAAAAAAGAGGTTCAGGGAACATAAAACTACCATGTTTTCAAATTCATTAGAACAGTATCACAGCTGTCGGTGCATTTTAGTATATGCAACAGGTTTCAGGACATAAAATGTAATGAAAAAATAAACCATACTGCTCTTCTATTGCCCTTTAACAGCGCAATCCCTCTGCCAGTGCAATTTATTGTGTGCATTACTTAGCCGTGCAACGTCAAAAGAAAATAAGCAATGGAAATCAATAATCTTCACATTAAAAAAAAAATAAAAGTAACTTTAGATTAATGGCAACTGATTTGATATCTACAGACAAAGCTCTAATTCCCCACAGGAAGCCAGAATTAACTGCACTTCTACTTCTGCCCACCTGGAATCGGGTGGGAAGGGCAGGCAGAGGATGCTATCCCTGTGATCTTCTGAACCCCTCACCAACTCTGTGAAGGATCCAGGGAAGGTCCATGAAAGGAAGAAGGGCAATTCCTTACCGCCCTCAACACTGGCTACTCAGCAAGAACTGCAGCTCCGCTGACTTCCGTGGGCATTATCAGACCTAACAGCGCTGGAAGAAAACAGCAGCATTTGGCTCTAAGCCTCTTATTTGACGAGCAAATTTCATACTTCAAGCGAAAGGCAGAGTTGGGTGCTTATCATTAAAAAAGGAAAACTTGTCAAATTCCTCTGAACAACTGGTTACTGCAACCTCATGGCTTTTAACCCGAAACCTTTGCTTTGCTACAGGCTCCAGTCTCAAACTTGTCACACGCTTACGTACCAAACTTGGCATTTAACACACAAGCCAAAAATGGGTTCTTCGGGTTTAACAAATCACTGAAGAAGGCTGGAACCAGTCACAAATCATAAGGAACAGAGCATGAAAGTCTCTGCTGCTGCTCTCTGGAGGTTCTCACTGTGCTGTCAGTGTCGCCTTGTGCTTTTAGGATAGAAACTCACAGCTAATGAGACAGAAGCAAAGGTCATCTTTCCTAAGACAGGATTTCTTAAAGACTACAAGTTCAATCTGTCAAACCTTTTTGGAAAATATAAACTGTGTACCGATATAGGATCAGTTAGTCTCATCTTGTGCACTCAGTCATTACGCCACGAGAAACACGTGCTCACTACTGTATATAAGAAATACCGTCCTTTTAGAAATGGCCCCTTTAAATAGTCTTCCATTGAAGATTTCGTAATGGACCCAACGAGAAGTGGCTGCACTGAAGCACTTATCTTTTGATTTTTCATTTCATGCTTTCGGCACACTGCACTGCCCTTTTCGAGGGCCCAGTTCTAAAGTCAGTTGGACTCTGAAAAGCCTTGATTTAAAGTGATTAAACAGTGCCCAATTTCAAACCAATGCTTGAGTACTTTTTAAAAATGTTGCCTTTTACTGACCTACACTTGACTTTTCAGTGGAGTTCTTGGGGATGCTGTACACAGAAAAAAGAATTTAATGCTCCGAAGCAAAAATTAACACATTAGGAAGCATTCGTGTGAAAACTATTTCAAAGTCATGAAATTAAGCAAAGAATGCAAGATGAGAAGTGACTGATTAATGGTTTTGTGACAATCGTGTACGTTGAATTAAACTGGCTTATCACTTCTCTCTCCCTTCTGAAATATTAATGCCTTTCACACCGCTGCATACCACGCTGACTTACGGATCTAGCAGAAAAGGCAGTGTTCCATAGATAATCTTCCCTGTACATCACCTACCCTTTGAAACACTCGTACTCCATCAAATAAGGATCTGGGAGCATTAATCGTCAAGGCACAGAGTCTACGGCTCTTACAGGGTGCACTTCCTACAGCCCAGATATTGCAAATCTGAAGATTACCAAAACCAGCATTAGAACATTCAGGGGTTCCCTTCTTTAAACGTCTATTTTCAGACAATGAATAACCTCCAGCATTGCAGATAAATGCATTTAAGGAAATAATTGAAATGCTTATTGGCAGTGTTTCAGGATACTTCTGTGACTTCATGCAACAGCTTGTGATTTTACAACTAAGCTGAAGAATATGTACCCTGCAGGCTTGCGAGGCCTTCAATTACTGTAACAGAAATAATGAGCCTTGCGCTTGGAAAATTGAGGGCATTAATCATTTATCTTTCAGAATATATCTATCCCCACCACTAAAACATAGATATAAAGTTAATATTTCCAAAGAGTTCTACAGAGAGCATTTCAGTTGCCTGCTAGAGAGAAAACGTCAAACTGTTCTCTCAGGCTTACTGCAATCCAAGTATGAATATGAGCGGGGAGGAAATGCAAACTTTCAGACCCATTCCTTCAAACTCACAGAATGTTCATTTTAGATGCAGCCGTTACAAAGAACTATTGACGCTTTTTTCACCTTTTTTTCCTTTGTAGCACCCAGTGAACACAAGTTCTTATACACTCTCAAGGGTGTACTTACCCTTAGTTCAACTTCTTTGCCAAGTAAGTCATACAGACTGGCTCCTTTGGAGGTAATTTCAGAAGCAAGCTGTCTAGCTGCCTTCAAGTCAGCAATCTGGAAACACAGCAACAGCACTGAATAGTAAAAAAGAATCCCCGCTACCACAAAGAAAATTCACAACAGATTTTTTCCCATTTTGATGTTAAAATTGCACAGGTCATCAGCACAGTGGCTGAAACTCTACTGTACTAGTGAAGAAGTTGTCCACTGGAATCAGAGTGAGCCTGTCTCTTGGCTTTAAAACGGTCTGGATGAGGCACTATTTAGACACAGGCTTCTGGGTGAAACCCCAGCCACTTTAGGCCAACAACAACAAAAAAAACCTCCTCAAAACTGTAACTCGGCCAGTTGTTGGTTCATGCGCTGCCCAGGACCAAGGGAAACATCACCTTTTTCACATGCAAAAGTAAAAAGTATCTATACCAAAAAGTATGCGACTAGGATGTTGCATAGGTAACGAATAATGGTCATCTACAAGTGTTTTTTCATTATTTCTTCAGGTGCTTTCTTCAGAGAGACAGACCAGACTTACAGAGAGGCAAAATCACCCGTGGTTCTGCCATTTTTTCAAGAATGGCAGCAATATTGCCTAACAAGCAGGCATGACATAGTACAGCTGTAAAAGAATCAAAGACTAAAAATATTAGAATATAGAAGAGGTCCTAAAACTAACAAAAAGCACTAACAGGAATTCCTCTTATTTAACAAAGTGTTGGGCTTTTTTAATATCTAGAGATGGCATTTATTTTAAGGGCCTGAACAGCTTTGATGTCTGTTAGGGTAACATGAAGATTTTCCTTCAACGCAAACGGGCTGAAAACCAACTTTCAGTCAGGATTTTGCAAACTCCTCCTGTTGCAACAAAGTTAGTAGATAGGAAATAGTCTTTATTCCGGCCTACTCCAACATTTCTATGATTTCAATAGCAGTCCAAACCAGAGATAACCAATTTTGTGCCACTGTTGCCTTGTATTATGCTTCTGGTTGAGAATTCATAGAGATTAAAAGAAATCATAGCATATAACCTCAACTGCAGAAAGCACGAGTTGAAACCATACCCACTCCCTTGCGAGAACATTCTCTACTTAAGTTTCAGCAAGAAAATGGATTTGTTTTTCATAAGTTAACACAAAACCCCTGCCCAAAACAAGAGTACGAGTTTTCCTTACTTTTGAGCCCAGATCAAACTTGAACTTGCTGCTGTCTTCCTCGCTCAGGTCTGCACGTTCCACTCCCTTAGTATTCATAGCACCATAAAGCACAGAGGTGACCTTTAGCAGTTCCTTCACTGCATAGCCATCTGCCTGGTAAAGCTTCTTAGTGTTGAGCTTTATGTGAGCTTTGGTAGCCTTTGGGAAGAAAGAATGAATTCATAGTGTCACAAAGAACAAAATCCTCATTTACTTCTTCACACTTCACTCGAAAGCTCTTTTTGAGGGCACCGTGCTCTGCTCCACAGAAATAAATATTCCTGTTTGGAAACGCAAGTTTGCCTCATCATATCACTGAGGTTTCTAGAAGAAATTTTTTCTGAAACACGTGCGCTTTCTGCATGTCAGAACATTTGCAGATAATTGCCAGAATGAAAAAACTCAAACTATCCATTAATTCTTCCCTGCATGAAGATCAGCAAAAACCCTGCGCACCACTTAAATTCAAATTAAGTTTAAGTGGAATCTAAGTGCTGCCCAGGTCTTGTGATGATGCTGCAGAGAGGTAAATTTTACCCTTAATGAGTTACGAGAATAAAATCAATTATCCTAATTTAACTGTCTTCTCTTCCAGCAGTACCTTCAGAATATTTTGTTTCTCTCAAATTTTTCCCTGCTACGACATTGGTGATTTTATTCCCTTGCCTTCCATCTCTGAAAAGTACAGACAGACCAGTAAGGAAAAAACCATTAAAAATTATAATATTATCTTTTTATACTTCAAAATTATAAAGGGGGAAAAAAGAGCATAATAGAAACGATACATCTGTCGCAGAAAGGACGCAAATGTTGTTGTTGAAATTCCTGACAAGATTATATTACAAATGAAGAGCCACAAGGAGCCAAACAACTTCAAAACCACCAAACTTCAAACACAAAAAGAGGCAACAAACTTCAACACCACCAAACTTCAGGTAAAACTTTGAGGCAGTCTTCCTGACGGCACAGCTAAACAAGCAAGCAAACAAAAATTGATCACCGGTTATGAATACAAAAACTAAGCATCCAAATGACTTAACGTCTTCTTTTCAGTATCTTTTAAAGATGAAACTTCTGCTAAAATGTTTATCCTTTGGGAATACTGTGGGGCAGAAAGAATCTATCCATGATTCACTCATGGTATTACACAACTTTGGTATTGCAGTGTTACCGTAAGCAATGCCGCGCCCCCCCCGAGGGCTCTGACAGCACAAGACCTTCCATCTGGGATAAAACTCCAACATGAAAAGGGTTGGTACAAGTTTTGCCCGCTCTGCACTGAGCTTCGCTCAATAATTGACTGCAGGAAAATTTCCTGTGAAACTGAAGAGAGAAAGGACATCTCAAAGTCTGGATTTAGCTCCAACTTTTCAAAGAACAAAGGGAACAAAGCAAATAGTCGTTGGGCCATGTTTCTTCACATGCATCTTGTTAAACTTGATGACTTTACAATCAGATTTCCATTTCCAAGAAAGATTTACCTCTTGCCTCTCTCATCCCAAAATCTCAACCCCGCAGAGGGAACGGACTCTAAATCTGCTTCCTGCCGGCAGGAACTGAGCTGAAAAGTGAAGTCAAAACTTCCAGAACAAGTTGCGGATGTTGTACACCCTGAGCTGGGGGAATGAGAGACTTACGGTACAAAAAAATCCTAATGGCTTTTGAAAATTTTGACCAGCGTGACCTGAAATGAGCCAATACACAAAGTGGAAAGCCAGAAAGGTTCTCCTTCCTTCCCTTTCAGTAGAAGGAATCTAAAAAACTAATTGTAGAAACAGCAGGTATTAAATTTTAAGAGAAGCAGGTCATTAAATTGACAGAATCTGTTAAACATCCCCTACACAAAGAAGACTAATGCACCACATCATAAAGGATGTTGTTGAAGACAGGAATTCCAATTTCAGTTCCATTCAACCCCAAGAGAGAAAAATCAATGTCTAGTAAAAGAAAAAAAAAAAGTTTTTTTTCACTCAAAGACTACTTAAAAAGAGGAAAAAATACAGAGACAAGTACATATATTTTTCAGATTGGCATAACGGCATTGCTTATTCAAGAAGGTAACTTCATATTTGGAAAGCTTGAGACAGTCACCTATTTTATAAAAACTCGAAATAGTTTTAAAGTATCATTAAAAATCACCTCCGCCTATTCTGAAGATCAGATTATTACAATGCAATAGAAAAGAGGAATAGAAATATACTGCAAGAACGGCATCAACTGCCAGAAAGTTTGCTTTACTTTAAAATCTGCTTTGTTATTACCATAGAGCCAAATTTTGACAGTGTGATGGAAATGCAAAAACAGCCCAGGGAAGAACCAGAACTCCCAGCTGAGTCCTGCAGCCATTCGGCTGCAGAGTCGTGGTCTTTAGCCTGTCTAGCCCAAACGTTTTGCATTCTTTCCTGTACAACAGCACATTCTCCGGTCCTGTTTAATATCTGGTCCTGTTTAATATCTTTATCGACGATCTGGATGAGGGGATTGAGTGCACCCTCAGCCAGTTTGCAGATGACACCAAGTTGGGTGGGACTGTCGATCTGCTGGAGGGCAGGAAGGCCCTGCAGAGGGACCTGGCCAGGCTGGGTCGTTGGGCCGGGGCCAACTGTATGAGGTTCAACAAGGCCAAGTGCCGGGACCTGCACTTGGGTCACAACAACCCCAGGCAACGCTACAGGCGTGGGGAGGAGTGGCTGGAAAGCAGCCTGGCTGAAAAGGACCTGGGGGTGATGGTTGACAGCTGCCTAAACATGAGCCAGCAGTGTGCCCAGGTGGCCAAGAGGGCCAGTGACATCCTGGCTTGTGTCAGGAATGGTGTGGCCAGCAGGAGCAGGGAGGTGATGGTGCCCCTGTATTCGGCACTGGTGAGGCCGCCCCTCGAATCCTGTGTCCAGTTTTGGGCCCCTCACTTCAAGAAGGACATGGAGGTGCTGGAACGTGGCCAGAGAAGGGCAACGAGGTTGGTGAAGGGTCTAGAGAACAAGTCTTACGAGGAGCAGCTGGGGGAGCTGGGGGTGTTTAGTTTGGAGAAGAGGAGGCTGAGGGGAGCCCTCATCGCTCTCTGCAACTGCCTGAAAGGAGGCTGGAGCCGGGGGGGGGGGGTCGGTCTCTTCTCCCCAGGAACAAGCGACGGGACGAGAGGGAACGGCCTCAAGCTGCGCCAGGGAAAGTTTAGGTTGGATATTAGGAAAAACTTCTTCCCCAAAGGGCTGTCAGGGCCTGGCACAGGCTGCCCAGGGCAGGGGCTGAGTCCCCATCCCTGGAGGGATTTAAAAGCCAGGGAGATGCCGTGCTTGAGGACATGGGTTAGTGGTGGGCTTGGTGGTGGTAGGTTAACGGTTGGACCTGATGATCTTAAGGGTCTTTTCCAACCTTAACAATTCTATGATTCTATGATTCTCGATAGGAAGGATGAGGATGGCTCTCATCTCCCTGTCTTGTTTAACACTTCGGATAGTCTCCTGGGTACTGAAGTAGTGGCTCTGAATCTCCACGGGCTGAAATGGGAATGGAACACATGATACTTCCTGGAAAGCACTCGGGAAGATTATTAGCAGACATCGCATCAACTGCTTCTCCCATCACTTTTTAAAAACCAAATATGTCTGTCTTTTGCAAAAGGTTTCGTACCTTGGTTTGCTAAGTATGTTTTCAGGAATGCGTTTCTATGAGACTAAATTCATCGGAGGCTTTTTGCTGCACTCCACCTCAAACTGGGATCCAGGTGGGCTCGAGTAGGAGCCAGGTATTGAGCCACACAGACTAGGGCAGTTCTAGGTGGGCAAATGATTAAAAAATCACATAAGACAACGCTGCAGACATTTCAGGAACTTTCAGGTCCGAAAAGGAGACATCTGGTAAGTTTTCGAACTACCAGTAACACAGAGCAATGCATAATTTGTGTAAAAAATTACCACATCTTTACTCCTTGTTCAGTAAAGGAGAGCAATACTCTAGTTATATTTCATGATGATTAATCTATCCTGATATTCTCTTCTGAGACAAATCTGTCTCCATCAAATCTCACACCTGGCTACGGATGCATAAAGCTATTAGCTCCTGGAGAAGATAACTGTGGATTCCAGGGACAGTGAGTTATTAAGGAGATGGCTCCAAGCTTTTCTCATTCTGAAAATGCTGAAAACCTACAATAATCCCCATATTATCTTGTAATATTAACTGAGACTAAAGATGATTAAAGAAATTTCCATTCATTTCATTTTCTGAGTTATATTATGTAATTCTGCAAAACCCTTGGGATTTCTTACATGAAATCAGCTATTAAAAGGAAAATGTACGCATCACATTATTTCTGCTTCCATACTTGTCCTTTTAAAACATGTTTGATTTGGAGGGGGGAAATCCCTCCAAACAAAAGAGATCTGTTCACTACCTCTTATGATGCTCCAGGGCTCAAAAGTGCATTCTGGGATGTACAGAAATGTATCGTGCTCTGAACACAGTAAAATTAAGAATTAAAAACATTTATGGTGGGCAACATCACAAATCAGAAGGGAAAAGCTGTCTTGGTTATAATGTCATTTTAATATATTTTAAAAATTCAAAAAAGTGTTATAAGAAATTAATCTTTGATATCAGCATAAAGACTTCCACTGCTTCCAGACCCACCCACAGCCTCATTAAGTTTTTTCCACCTAATTAAGAGTGCTACGTAAGTGTGTCACACAGCAAAGGCTCATGCTGCATCAAAATAACAAGAACGGTATGAAGGACAATGTTGTTTCATTCCACGAGACTGAAAAAGTCGATGGCCCAATTCAAGTATGCTCATGCATAAGATGATAAAAGATTTGATCTGAGAAAAATATGGCTTGATCTAGTAAGTGGGAAGGCTCCTACAGCAGAATACCAATATCATATCAGAATATCAGAATACCAGAATCACAGAATTGTTAAGGTTGGAAAAGACCCTTAAGATCATCAGGTCCAACCGTTAACCTACCACCGCCAAGTCCGCCGCTAAACCATGTCCTCATGATTCTATATCATAATGAAAACATCAGAAGTTATGAGTAGTCAAGCGTACCAAAGAATCAGGCACCCAAAGTTAGCAATAAATACGATGGGATCTCTTCTGAACTCTTAAATGGCTTCAAAAAATTTCATATCTACAGCTGTATCTTCCACCATCACCTTTTTAAAAGTGATATGAAGTGATAAGGATGGATATTGTTTTAGCGTTAGATGTTTAGATCCCAATTCTGCAGAGAGATGTACATAATTCTACGTGATTTCAGTACCAGCATGCCCTGGCCTGTTCAAGTTTGTAACAGCACAAGGCATACAATACAGCACAAGAATACAATGCATAGCCACCCACTGCAAGGAAATTGTAAGGGGTTAAGAGAGAAAGCATTAAAACTAAGTGGAACCAGTATTTCAATGTGCTTAAGCACGACTCCTTAGGCAGACTTACCATGAACTGAGCCACTGCCTTAATGAAGAAAACCCGGTCCTGTTCTGTCTCCACGTCAGGAGGAATATCAGTCTGGGGTTCATACCTGGGGAAAGAAGCACGCGTAGATTCTGATGAGAAATACATATTAAAGAGACTGGTTCATTCGTAAGGCAAAAATCAAACAAAACAAGCACGTACAAGACTGGAAAATAAGTCTTTAGCTCCTACTGCAGACTGGGGTATCCAGACCCTGGAATGCATACGATGGGTTGGGTTTTTTTTTTCAGTACAAACTGCAAAAGCTGTAAAACCTGAGACACTTCTCCAGAAGGAATTGTTACTGTGAGGTCCTGAACACATCTTTTCAGTCAGTTTTGCAAAGGAGCAAAATTTAGCTGGCTGAATCAAGCCTGTGAAATACTTATTTTCAGAAGTAATTTACTACTTAAATCCCAAGCTGCTTATATAAATCAAACTCAATCATTTGTGGCTTCACAATTTAAAACGCCAGGCTTACGACTGACTTAATACTCCCGGTCGTTCCAGTGGTATGTTAAAATGACTTGTACTAGATTACTATTGCTGGTAATAACAAAACCAGCCACCTTCTCCTTAAAATGTTATGACACTTTTCCACACTCTCAAAATACACAAGGGAAGTTCACACTCAGACATTATTTCGAATATATTACTTTCAAAAGTAAATGAAACTTATGAAAAAGCAAATTGAGAGATTGTGAAATGCTTTAAAAAAAAAAAAACCAGTAGTGAATTGCAGAAACTTGTAGAAGCCACCAGCCTACAGGAACCAGGGAAGGAAAAAAGTAAATTCCCAGTCTCATAAAAGGCTTCGAGATTTTCAGCATTCAGACAGGCAAAAAAGCATCTTCGCTTTCAAATCACACTTGAAATTACGAGCAAGGCACATGCAAAGCAGCCTCTCTGCTTTCAAGTGTAATTAGAAGGCTTCTAGAGGCTGGAAAAGCTCTGTGAAGTCTAATTCTGCCCCATAACAGAAAAGGACGCCAGCAATCAGTTGCTATTTGGTCTGAAAGTGAAGCACTTCACTATTAGGCATAAGGTTCCCAGTAATCTTATAATACAGAAGTTTAAGCTTTTAAAAGTGTTCAGGTTCATTAGAGAAACATTTTTAAAACAATATTTTTGTTTTCTTTCAATTGCTCTGTTATTTTACAGCTACATACTACAGGGGACACTGATTTATGTTTTTACACGTGAGTTGAAAACAACCAGTAATTTAGATCCTCAGTGTAACAGCAGTATTTTAAAGAATATTTAGGTAACTTAATCCAAGTAATTTTGAATAGTTGTAAGTATTTCCCTATTTTATTACAATTACAACAGTATTCAGCAAATTTCTAACAGCTCGGTAATTAAACTTAATGGATAGTAATTATGAATCCAAGCCAAAAAAACAGCAATCAGGCAAATGGGTCACTGTCATTTTCGATTGTAATATTCTACCTTATGAGTAGCTTAAAAAACTTAGTTTATTTTTTCAGTTACATGGGAGAAAGAAGATCACATATAATTTGATTAGCACCTGAATTTTCATAAATATTTAATCAAAGTCTGTCAATGGGTTAAGTGGGTGTAAAACTACAACTGGATAGTAGCAGATTAGTACAGAACCATTTTATTTTTTTTAAACATGGCATGGACGCTAGACAATACCAGGTTGAACCAATACCAATTGTAGCAACAAGGTAAGAACTAACTGTATCTTAAGTTCTCACTACATATCGTCCTGTTTGGGGTACAAGGTCAGATATAAGCAGAACGGTAATGGAGTTTGTAGAATGTGTGGAAGAGATATGGCTACTTCTGAATAAGTAGCCACTCCACTCAGCACTTGTCAGGCCACAGCTGGAATGCTGTGTGCAGTTCTGGTCCCCGTTACACAAAAAAGCTGTGGCCAGGCTGGAGGGGCCCAGAGAAGGGCCACCAAGATGATCCAGGCTCTGGGCAGCTGCCGTAGGAGGACAGGCTGAGAGAGCTGGGCTTGTTCAGCCCTGAGAAAAGGGGGCTTCGAGGGGATCTCATCCCCAGGCACCAGTGCTTAAAGGGGAGCTACAAAGCAGATGGAGACTCCCTGTTTACAAGGAGCCCCATGGTGAGGACAAGGGGTAACGGGTGCAAGTTACTGCCAGGGAGATTCCGATGGGACACGAGAGGGAAATTTTTCCCAATGAGAACAGTCAATATTGGAATAATCTCCCCAGGGAAGGGGTTGACTCCGCTACGCTGGACACGTTTAAGACTCAGCGGGACGTGGTGCTGGGCCATCTCGTCTGGATTGTGCTGGAGAGGTTGGAGCAGATGATCCCTGAGGTCCCTTCCAACCTGGGATTCTGGGATTCTATGAAGTATGTCCACCTGCGGGACGCCATCTCGGCCAGGACTGAGACATTGTATTTTCTACTTCCAAAGAAACCAAAGAAAAAAAAAAGTGTTTTATAATTAAACTAAAAACCTGCAAACTTAACTACCATATTTTCTATCTGATACTTAGAAGAACAGATCTCAAAGAATGACTAAATACCATTATGGTCCTCTTTAAACTTCTTCATACAGTTTCACACCAAAACATCAGCTCCAAGCATACCTACCACACCCCAGCATCAGCCCCAACATTTCTTAGCCTAACCACCAACCTTTTCACTAGCCACAGAAGCACTTCTGAAACAAGCATGAAGTTTGGGGTATGGAAATTCTCCATAGATATCAGCCGGGGATACCCCAGCGCCCTCATCATCTCAGTAAAATCTGAAAAACAAGCAAGAGCAGGGATTCCTTCTTACATATCCAACATGGACATTACCAAGAATGCCAGTTCCCACAGCGTGCTGTTTGTTTACCGCTAGATATGCCCTGTTCAAAGTGCTGTTAAAAAAAAATCCTGAATAGATTAATTAAAAGAAATAATATCATTTCAATAGAAAACGTGCTGGAGTAAAAAGGTGACTTTATAGAAGAGATTCACTGGGCAGAAACAAGGTTAAAACAGCTTCTCTCTACAAAACATGCTATTTAAATGAAGTTAACTGCGGCCTGCGGTGATCACCACCACGCAGACCTGCGCTACCCCAGTCCTCTGCCTTCGTTATGCCCTGTTAAAGCACAGCCCATCAGCCAATTTAAAGAAAGGCTCCAGCCCTGCAGCAGGCTCTCCTGCAGCCCTCGTCTGAGGCACCGGTCAGACCCCAAGCTCCCCTCACCCCCCTGCGCTGCCTCTAAGTGAAACCACAGGGCAAAACTTCAGGGCAAAGCAGAAGCCGCTGGGCTGCTGAGGCACCACCGGGGGCCGGAGCTGCTCTGCAGGCCCCAGCGAGCCGCGGCAGCCCGGGCCGGAGAGGGGGCCGAGACCGGGGGGCTGCCGCGTCCCGTCCCGTCGCCCCAGACCCCGCTCCCCCCGGCGAGGTTCCTCACTCCTGAGGTCGCGGAACGACATCGCCGGGGCAGCCCGCGGGCCTCCGCCTGCCGCCGCTGCCGCGCTAGGCCGCGCCGCTCGTCTCCATGGCAACCCCCGCTACGGCGCAGCGGCCGGGCCAAACTCCTGCGGAAAGCGAAGCGCCATGGCGGCCGGTCAGGCCCCGGCTCTGCCCGGGCAGCCCCTCACCAGCCGGGGATGCGAAAGCCAGCGGCTCCGTGGGGCAGCCGGCCTCCCCTTTGCTCCGGTGGGGGCTGCTGGTGAGATGGCTGCCCCTGGGCTGCAGGCTGTCCGCACTGCCCGGGGCAAATCTGGGACGCCCTGCGTGTCATGGCTGTTCCCTCTGCGCTGGCTCTGGGACTCCACCGCTCCCAGCCACCCCGAGGCGGCATCCAGCCGGGACAGGAGCTTTGCTGTGCCTGTCTTAAATGTGTTATTCAGGGAGCGGGGAGGGAGGGCTAGGAGCCATCAGCAGTTATTTCCATAGAATCACAGAACGGTCTGGGCTGGCAGGGACCTTTCCAGGCCACCCAGTCCATCCCTCTGCCATGGGCAGGGACAGCTTCACCCACATCAGGGTGCTCACAGCCCCGTCCAGCCTGGCCTTGGATGTTTCCAGGGATGGGGCAGCTCCCACCTCTCTGGGCAACCCCTGCCAGTGCCTCACCACCCTCAGCACGACAAATTTCTTCCTTCGATCCAGGCTGAATCTCCCCTCCTTTACTTTCAAACCATCGCCCCTTGTCCTGTCGCTGCAGGCCCTGCTAAAAAGCCTCTCCCCATCTCTCTTGTAGCCCCCTTTAAGCCCTGCAAGGCCACACTGAGGTCTCCCCGCAGCCTCCTCTTCCCCAGGCTGAGCACCCCCAGCTCTCTCAGCCTGTCCTCCCAGCAGAGCTGTTCCACCCTCGCACCATTGCTGGGGCCTCCTCTGGCCCCACTCCAACAGCTCCCTGTCCTTCCCGTGCTGAGGACCCCCGAGCTGGACGCAGGGCTCCAGGGGGGTCTCCCCCGAGCGGAGCAGAGGGGCAGAATCCCCTCCCTCGCCCCGTGGCCACGCTGCGGGGGATGCGGCCCAGGAGACGGGCGGCTTTCTGGGCTGCCAGAGCACATTGCCGGCTCGTGGCCAGCTTTTCGTCTATCAGCACCCCCAAGCCCTTCTCCTCAGGGCTGCTCTCCATCCCTCCATCCCCCAGCCTGTGCTGATACCGGGGGTTGCCCCCACCCAGGTGCAGGACCCCGCACTTGGCCTTGTTGAACCCCATGAGGCTCACACGGTCCCACCTCTCCAGCCTGTCCAGGTCCCTCTGGATGCCATCCCGTCCCTCAGGCGTGTCGACTGCACCGCTCAGCTTGGTGTCATCTGCAGACTCGCTGAGGGTGCACTCGATCCCGCTGTGTCCTTGATGAAGATATTGAACAGCACCGGCCCCAGTACGGACCCCTGAGGGACACCACTTGTCACTGGTCTCCATCTGGACACTGAGCCATTGACCAATACCCTCTGGACGCAACCATCCAGCCAATTCCTTATCCACCAAACAGTCCACCCATCAAATCCATATCCTTCCAATTCAGAGAGAAGGATATTGTGGGGGACTGTGTCAAAGGCCTTACAGAAGTCCAGATAAATGACATCCATAAATAAATCCAAAAAATAAATCCAGATAAATGACATCTTTTCAGAGAAGACCCAACAGTACCTGTGCCACGTTAAACTGTGGCTGCTGTGGTTTGAGGAAAGGCCGTGCTCCTCCATGGGACGGCACAGCGGACACCAGGGATAGGAAAACCCACGTCCTCACCTCGCCGGAGCGGACACAAACCCACCGCTGCCGCATCCCGACGGGCTGAGTCCATGGCTCTCGGTCCTGTTGGAGTCAGCGTGTTGGAGATATGCGAGAAATAAGACAAAGGATGTTAAGGCAGAGACGTTCATCAACCTCTGAACACAGTTAACAAGACCTGGCCTGAGAGAAGAAACAGGAGGACACCACAAAACAGTCTAGCAAGGAAATACCAAGATAAGGATGAGAAAACAGGCTGCTGATAAAGCCGAAGTGAGAATCGCTTGAACCATGAGTGAACGATCCTAATTAACGTAGTAAAAACCACACCTCCAGCAGTGAAGCCCCCAGCCCAAGCAAAGACCCCCTACCCACTGAGCATGCTCTGTAAATTTAAAACACACTGTACCTTTAAGTGGAGACGAGGCTTGTGAGAAGCAATAGAAGCAAGGATGCATAAGTGGAATTGTGAAAATACTGATAACAGCTACTCAGAATGTATAAAATGTCCCTGCATGTTAACCAAGGGGTGCTGGCTTTGTGGAGTTACCACCTAGCACCCATCTCTGTGCAGACATGACATAAACATCTCAACTCTCTGTGTTATTTGGCTTTTTTGCACACTGGGTAAAAGAACCCTGCTTTTGGGGACAAGAAGCGCATCCACCCACTCTGCGGAGGAGGGCTCGGATCTCTCCGCGGACAGGAGCCCGGCACACGGCTCTGCCCGGCTGCTCCGGCGTCGCAGGGCTGCGCTCGAGGGGGAGCGGAGGACGAGGACCAGCAGGAGAGCAGGCGGGAACACCTTCCTCTCTACGGTCGCACATTTCGGATGGGCATCCGAGGTGCCACAGCCACGCAGACAGCCACTGCCCTACGTGGAGCACTCGCTGAAATGCAACGTCGTCTTTGGCACAGCCCGGACTGCACACGGCTGCCCGGCGGCCGAGCCAGACCCCCATGCATTCATTGTCCACCCCGAGACACCTACGGAAACCAGTGTCCCCGGGCCAGCCAACACGGCTTCTTGCCACCTCAGCTCCTACCCGCAACCGACACTGACTGATCCTGTCAGCAGCTTCATAACAAACTTCCTAAAGGCTCTTGATGTCCCGAGTTTGCCCCGATAGACATAACCGACAGCAGTTTTCATGTTGATGCATCAAGTAAGAACAGTACGACAGCTTCTCCACTAACACTTGGTGGTTTCAGATGTCCTGAAGGGACGGGAGCTCTGACCACGAGACTCTGCAGAAACACCGGACGGAGCGGCCGCAGCTCTTACTGACAGCGTTATCAATATCGCAGGGTGGAATGAGCTGAAAATAATCGAGATGTCAGGCTGATCTATGGGTGTCTCAGGACATTTTGCGGAGCAGTCCGCGGTTTTCCGGTTCTGACTGCCCAAGCATATATGAGACATGCACACATGGGCTCTATATTGAGCCGTACCCTATCCACGTGATTGAAAGAGTAATCAAAAGCAAGGAAATAGCGATAAATCCTAGAAAGAATAAATATTGAAATGAAGTAGTTACATTAGAAAATAGGAGACATAATTAGAGGCTGGGTTTCTTATGCCAGAAAGCCGTGAGATAGCAAACCTTAAACGATTCCCTAGTTCAAGAGTGTATCAGCCATCCGATAACTTGGGCAGGGGGACCAGAGAAAGAAATAAAACCTTCCCCTGCTCTACTGCTGTGTTACATTGCCTAGCAGGCGAAAGGCAGGTGGGATGAAATATGTGGGGGAAAGCCAAAGCTGTAAAATAAATGAAATAAATTGTCAGTGCACTGCTTACCTCAGCTTTTCACTTTATATTAGTATTATTAATATTTATATATTAATATTAGGCAGCACAAATGTGCTGCTGGAGATAGAGTGGACGTAGCTTTGAACTAAATAGGGGTAAACTGCAGCCATGTAACCATGGCAGGAGCTCACACCACATCCATGAGGGTCTCTCTCCCGGCCGCCTTCCCATCTCTAGAAACCCACACCCAAGGGAAAAAATACTACACATCTCTACTTGCTCCCTAGACACATGAACTAACCTCCACCGAAACAGCTCCCCATTCCACAGCCCAGTTCACACTTTTGAGGGATGGGATTTTTTTCCCCCCCTTCATCACTACAAAAACTGGAAATTTTGTTGGAAAGGAAAATCTGAAATTTTGGCGCAGGTTTCTGTGGCAATGGGTGAGCCATCAGATGACATTGCGGCTTCTGAGTGCAGATGGTAATATCTTCACTGCACATCTGCAGTGCCTGGTCTCCATCCAAACCTCTAATTTCATTTAGATGAAATTTCATTTCTGTAGGGCTGTAGGAAGCCACAACTGCTGCTGGGGGCCTGGTAGAGGTGTAGGAGGAACCCAGCCGGGGGTAGCGAACACCGTCCAAGCGGTGTGTAAGCACCCAGCAGCACTGGCTGCCACTCAGGCTGGTTTCTAGCAGAAGGTGGTGACCCTGTCTTGCAGCCTGAACCGCTGGTGACAAGGAATTAGCAGCCCCTGCGGCGACCAGCTTTGCTCTGAAATGCAGCTGGGATGACAAGAGACCATTAGCAACAGCTTTTATTTAACACCTCATGGAAAAGAATATCCTTCTCTGCCTGTCTCATATGCTCTGCATGTGAATTTTGGGGCTCCTCAAATCACTTTAGGGCTAACGAGTGCTATGCATGCTGCAAGTGGGGCCAGGCAAACCCTTCCCCACCCCAGGCTGTTATCGTCATCTCATCCTATTTACTGCCTCCATTCTGGTTTCAGGACTCTGCCAACACCTTTTAGCCCCCCTCTCTGGCTCCCACCCATCCCCTCGACTGAAGTCGAGTCATCCTTTGGCTCACGAGCATCCATTAATCAAAGATTTCACTGAAAAACCATTGACCTGGGCAGCTGAACATCATTGATCCAGGCTACATGCCATCAGGTCCCTTTTGGCTGCTGCAAGCGTGGTTAGCACAGTGTGCTTTTAAATAGTCCATCATTCAAATACCCCGTCAGCCTGATGTCTCTGTGTCAGCTCCCAATTTAGCAAGAACGGCGCCCGAGTTTGCTGTGCACGGCCTCTCTGTGTCCGGAGCAAGGCAGGAGATGAGCTCTTCGATCACAGAGAGATGGGACGGAGAAGCCATCTCACTGCAAGGATGGTTAGACCTTGTGGCACCCCACCAGTCTGCTCTGCTTCTTTGTAAGAGCTGTTTTCACAGCCCTTGGGGGAAAAAAGAACAATTTGGCCACATCTGCCCATACAGGATCCCTCGCCTCCATTTACGGAGCTAAAACATACAGCCTCCATAGATATTTTTTGCTGCTTCACCCCATTATTGCCATTTTAGGGCCAGATAAATAAATCTTACGATTTGCCGGTTGAGACCCCTTTCCTCCCTGTGTTCACCAAACACTCTTTACATCTGAAACAGCGTTATCGATCTCATGGTCAGAGTCTCCTGGCCATCAGCCAGCGTTTTTTCATTTCTCCCCATCTCGGCAGCGCTGGTCGCACCCTTCAGCAGCTGCTCCCCATCTCGGGCTCAACCCCATCCCTTCAGGACATCCCCCCCGGTATCTGTCAGGTTCTCAATATGTAATCAGCTCTATTAATCTTTCCCTGCATCGATCCTTGCAGCCACCTGAACTCCTGTTGCCATCTTCCTGCAGATAAAGGGTTGGGTTTTTTTTGCTATATATTTATTTTTATTGTTCTACTGTTCTTTCCCCAGGTTGATTTTTTGGCAGAGCTTGGCATTAAAGTTGCTATCACAGGTTTTTAAGTCAAATTCTCACATCCTTACATTACAGTACCTGGCAGATTGGCCTAAAATGTTTTGGGTTTTTTTTGGGTCGTCCCCCCTCCCCGTAACAAGGAATTATGCTTCATGAAGAAGTGTTTGATGCTGTTCCCATGGGGCAAACAGTTATGTTGAGTCAGACTGACCTGGACCACACTCTCCAAAAGCCCATGCTTGGGGACAGAATCACAGAATCGTTAAGGTTGGAAAGGACCTCTGAGACCACCAAGTCCAACCAGCACTGCCAAGGCCACCACTAACCCATGTCCCTCAGCACCACATCTCCCCGGCTTTTAAATCCCCCCAGGGATGGGGACTCAGCCCCTGCCCTGGGCAGCCTGTGCCAGGCCCTGACAGCCCTTTGGGGAAGGAGTTTTTCCCAATCCCCAACCTAACCCTGCCCTGGCGCAGCTTGAGGCCGTTCCCTCTCGTCCCATCGCTTGTTCCTGGGGAGAAGAGACCGACCCCCCCGGCTCCAGCCTCCTTTCAGGCAGTTGCAGAGAGCGATGAGGGCTCCCCTCAGCCTCCTCTTCTCCAAACTAAACAACCCCAGCTCCCCCAGCCGCTCCTCGTAAGACTTGTTCTCTAGACCCTTCACCAACCTCACTGCCCTTCTCTGGCCACGCTCCAGCACCTCGATGTCCTTCTTGAAGTGAGGGGCCCAAAACTGGACACAGGATTCGAGGGGCGGCCTCACCAGTGCCGAATACAGGGGCACCATCACCTCCCTGGTCCTGCTGGCCACACCATTCCTGATACAAGCCAGGATGCCGTTGGCCCTCTTGGCCACCTGGGCACACTGCTGGCTCATGTTCAGCCGCTGTCAACCACCACCCCAGGTCCTTTCCCGCCGGGCAGCTCCCAGCCGCTCCTCCCCATGCCTGCAGCGGTACCTGGGGTTGTTGTGCCCCAAGGGCAGGACCCGGCACTTGGCCTTGTTGAGTTTCCTGGACCAGTTGTGAAGACGGGACTTGTTCCAGCTCACAGACAGCCCCAAGGAGCAGCTGTGGTGTCTCTGCCACTTAATTGGAAAGGAGAGTTTTTCATGCCTTAAATTTTGGAAAGAAACAGTGCGCAGCGGCCAGACAAGCTGTGCTGGTGAGGAATTTGGGGAGAGGGAGTGCGAGGGCAGGTAGTGGCATCACCATTGCAGCCAAAACACCTTCCCAGGGACAGGCTGAACCACAGGAGCAGGAGGAAAACTGCATCCATGTCGCTTGCTCAGACACTCATCTGTGACCCTGCTTCTGCTGTGTGCCTCCAGCAACGGCTCTGCTATAGTCATGCCACAAATAAACTGCTATTCTTCCCCCATCCCACCACCTGGTTTCCTGTGGAGAGCAGCTACATTGGATTTTGCCCTCAAAGATGCAGAATGACCCAGTTTCTAACAGGACCACACAACAGGGCAGATAACCAGGCTTTTCCGAGACTGGGCTTTGTCCCCAAGCCAGTGTCACAGGCACGAGGCTGCCCAACTCGCCTGGGTCGGGCTGCACACCGGTTCCTGTTGCGGTACTTGAACAGCCTCTACCCCATTTCATTGAAAACTGTGCCCTGGTATCTGTCTAGAAATCCACATGTCAAACCAAAAAAAGAGCTTTTTCTAGCTAAAAAGAAGCTTCTGGCAGCCTGAGCCCCCCCAGCAGCACTGCCCCAGGGGCTGGGGAAAGCTGCGCTGGAGGGAGGTCTGGCCAGCAGACCGCAGCGCCCGGTGTGGGCAAACCTCCCTCCAGCAGCACCCAGGCCCCTCATTGCCCAGTCCCCTTCTGTAAAATGACCTGCAAAGCAAAGAAAAAGAGCTTCAGGATTTTCCGGCTCTTTTTCTGATGTCTTACCTGGGTATTCTTGCGCTGCAAATTCAGTCCTCCATCCCAGGACCGCAGCTCTTGGCAGGGCTAGGACATAATCCGCTGTTGAAAATAGGATCAAGTGAGAAAGCAAGTCCACTTTCCCTCTGATTTCTTCAATGTTTTTTAAATCGTGAATATAAAAAATTGAGCTGATCAGGCATTCTTGTGATTCCTCAAGCACAAAATAACAAAACACTCATCTGTGCCCTCCCTGTTGGGAAAAGGGGGTAAAAAGGCCTCAAGCTTCTTTTGCATCCCAAGAGACCCCCGCGTGAAGTCGCTCTACACTTCAATATACTCCAAGTCACCTTTCACGCGCTGTGAAAAAAAATGAGAATGTGGTTTTCTTGATGGTAGAGAAAATAAAACCTGTTTCTGCTGGGTCATTTCCCAAGCTACCTGTTAGATAAATGCTGCGGGAGGGTATTAGCTTTACAAATAGACCCTTTATAGCTTGGGAGACTGGGAAGGGAATCTGCCAGAGTAATTCGCTCAGAGAGGGGCTGGTGCAAAATAAAAGAAGGCAGGGTAGGAAATGATGAGGTTTTCATTTGGCTGGTATATGGAAGTGTCACACAGACACTTCATGATCAGTTTTTTGCATCCCCTTTCTGCTTTTACTTGCAAGTTGGGCATCAATTTTTGGTCCTCTAATCAGAGCCTCCCCCGTTACCCAGCTGGGACAGATTAATTTTCACCTAAAGGCTGTTTTCAACCCTGGGCTGCAACATTTGCTGCCCCCATCCACACGATCCAAGGTTTCTGTGTGCTGCTGAGGGCTGGCTCAGCTTCCAAACTCCTTGGTGTTGGCATGGAAGAGGATTTCATGAGCAGCCTTCTTCCTTCCCACTTTATTTAACATTAACCGCATCACTCCAGAAGCGAGGAAGGGAAGATAAGCGCTACCGGGAGGAGGAGAAATGGTTGGGGATCGCTGGTGGAAGGGGAAGTGCTCTTTGTGCCGAGGAACCCGGGGAAATCGGGAGCCTTTGTGTCTAGCGAAGGAAAATATCCAGGAATGTCACGTTCCCCGTAATTACATTGCAGAGCAGCTCCCTCCCTGTTAATGCGCTGGCATTAAAGAGCTCTGCGAGCCGAGTGCGGTACCCAGGATAAGCAGCAGCCCATGTATCAAGCAGAAGGGGTAATAAATCAACAGCCTCCCTTTGATCACTTAGCAGATAAGCAAGAGAAGCTACTTAGGATGAAAAAACATCCCCAAGCAAGTAGATTTCCAGATCTATCTCAGACTTTGTCTGACAGGTCAGGAGAGGAGAGACCGGGTTCTCATTTATATGCAGTGAAAAACAAGATTATATTTCCACTCTCCATTAGCTCCCTCCAAAGCAGAGTGCCATTTCGCCCGCCTGAAGCCAGCACTAAGTACTGATTTCCCAGAATCCGCCTAATTTCTGGGTGTCCGATTTAAGATGGCACGGCGCAGCTTGATTTATAGACAACATGGCACTGCCTATGTCCCTGGGACCTGAAAGTCCAGATCATCTTCGCTACAAGGCAAAGGGATCCAAAAATCTTTGTTTTCTCATGAGAAATTTTGGTGTGTTTTTCTTCAGCACCAACACTTTGGGTCTTGACCTACCTGGAGGGAAGGGTACGGAGAACAACGAGCCAAGGTGACAAGGAGAAAGAGTCCAAATAGGCTTGGAAGGACACTATCACCGGTCACCCAATTTGCCCTTTTTGATGAGGATCACCAAGCAAAAGGCCGCTTTCACAGGTGAGGAGTACAAGCCCTGCTCAGCCCAGGGGTGAAGCAAGCCCTCCTGGGCAAGGTCCTCTTCTCCAGACCCTGGATTTAACTAATTGCAATCATCATTTGGACACCGCCATCAAAACTAGGGACACAATGAGTGGAAATGAGAGCTCTTCCAGGATTATCCTGAGTACTCCTTACCTCTGGAGGTGCCACCTTTGCCCAGTTTTCACCCCAAGCGTGGCTTTCCATCCTCCCCTGTTGCTATCAGGGTGCTGCTTTCTGCCAGCAGCTGGTGGGATCGTGGAGGTCTGAGCCCTCAGCCCCCACCACGCAGCCTCGGGTGGGCTTGGGGACCACCACGGCTGGGGAAGCCACACGATGGAGAGCCCAGTGGCTGCTCAGCCAGCAACAGGGCAGCAGGAGCCCTGCCGACGGCCGCGGTGGGATGGGGATGGAGCCCTATCCTCTGAAAAGAGAGACAGAAAATGCTCAAAGGGAAATGCAGAAATAATACTAGCATTTAAACAGCGAGCAGCAGCTTCAGTGCACAACCTTTTATACTGCCAGGAGAAGAAACAGCTTGCTTAAAAACCTTTTGGACTTATCAAACTGCACTGAAAGTCCTGAAGCGCTGGGAGCTTGGTTTGTCTTCTGTTCCCAGGTCTGCTTCGGTGTTAAACCATCATCGGCTGAAACAGCCTCTCCGTGAGTCCCAGCTCGCAGCGGGAGTTGGGGTCTTGGATAAATAGACCTTGGGGCTGAGCCAGTCCGGCTGTTTTATGTCCCTGTGCTGGCAGAAACCTGTGATCTCAACAGTGGAATTAAGTGTTGCTCTGTTAGAAGGTGAGGGCAGCTAGTTTAAATAGGTTTGTGACAAGGAAACATTGGGAGTGGAAGCAATGGAGGGGCTTCAGGCAGGGGACGGGGCGCAGCTGGAGAGGGGCAAGAGGAAGCGGGAGATCACTGGGGTGGCACTGGGCACAGCTGGGGTGGCAGAAGATTTTGCGGCCCAGGTAACCCCATTACATGCAGACGGGTGGGTGACAGTGCCCGGGGAGGGGCTGGCACTGCCGAGCCCTGCCGTGGGACCTCCACTCTCAGCAAAGCCGAAGGGATCCCGACACCCATCTCCCTCACCCGGCAGGAGCCCCAGCCAGCCCAAGCCAGGCACAATCGCAAGGAGAAGACGAGCAACAGCAGGGACATGCCTCGTCTGGAAATAATCCCTTTCTTGCAACTACCTTTTTCTATTGCAAAAATACACTCAACTGTGAAATTGAGCCTAGAGGAAGCTATTCCTCCTAGATGAATTCAGCATCGCTCCCAGCAGCTATCTGCGCTGCGGCTGTGTCACCTGCCTCTGTCCGGAGCGTACGGAGGATGTCGGGAGTCCTTATAACCTCTCTGCTGTTGAAGCAAAAGCTATTGCACTGCAGATATTATGGGATTTGGGGAATTATTATCCCCCTTCAGTTAGGTAATGAGGATCTCTGGCTCCCTGGGCAAGAGAGAGATTGTTTTCTCTGCAGGCTGGGTGCCTTCATCGGCCGTTAAGCTGTTGGAAGATCTCTGGCCACATCAGACAAAAACTCACGATGAGGATGCCTGCGCCTCTTTACAAGCAGAGGCAATATGTACATCCAGAAATCTCTTTGCTGGAGCTCCAGAAAATACATCACATTGCCAGTGAACTCAGGACCCAGCTTCAGGTTTCATTAACTAAAAGAGAAGTGAATACCCCTCGAAATCTAGTCCAAAGCCACGGGAGGATGGCCTCCAGGGTGGGAAAGCTGCAGAGCAGGACTCTGGGGTCATGTCTGCCTGCACCTCATCGGTAAACGGGTTTGCTAATACCCCATCACCGCACATGGATGCTCCGCTGCGCGCAGCACCCTCCGAGCAAGTCACACAAGCCCCTAGTGCTGGTGATGCCCAGCAGAAAGGAGCCCAGCCGGTATCTGAGAGCTAAAAATCTTCTCTGTTCTTCTATGGGGAAGCAAAGCTCCTTGAAGACAGAAATTACCGAGGCGGAAGGCGTGGAGTCCATACTGCTGCTCCCGGAGAGCTTCCCTGCGACAGCAGAAATGGGAGCGAGTGGGGAAGGAGCAATAACTGGGGGCTATGCAGCCTCGACTTTTATACCGATTAATTGGCCCTTCTCTCATCAGAGGGAAAGTCACACACAGGCAGCCCTGGATAACGCATAAAAATCCGAGGGGCTGTTTTCAGCCCAGCTCGTGGCATCTATTGATACCTTTAGATACACACAACCCCAAACCCCACATCTTTGTGAAGATTTCATACGTGTACAGCAATCCAATGCCAGAAAGAGCCCAGAACAGCAGCGTGTGCCGAGCTGCCTGGGCTCTTCATGTCTGAGCCTCGAAGGAGAGCTGCATTTGAGCAGAGCAGCCATCTCCCTGCAAACAGCAAGAGAAGCACAGCGAACGGCAGCTGCTCCACTAACCCCAGCCTCAGATCTGCCCGCTCCACCGGCTAACTGGGAAGCTCATGCAGTAACACATGCAAGGAACTGCTAAGAAGCCAGCAAATCACTTTCTTCCTTTATTTTCCCCAAAGTGAGGAGAAAGGGGGAGTTTTCCCAGCAAGCTGAAGTTAAACAGCCATGCGTGCTGCGATACAGCACCGTGCCCGGCAGGCTGCAGCCTCAGAAACCTGGGGGCTTTGGTCGGGATGCTGGAGGAGATACTGGGGTTCCAGGGTCCATCAGCCCCACCTCAAGTGACCCGTCCCATGGCACAGCACAGCTTCAGCAGGCTCAGTGCCTCTTTCCCCAGCTATAAGCTATCTTACCTATCACAAGTGGGGTTGGCAGCCTTGTGTTATGTTTTTAAAGCCCCTTCAGATCTGCTAGTAACGCAGAGCACACCTCACCCTGCAGATCCGAGTGACTGGAACCCTTGTCTGAGCATAACAGAGTCATGCAGATTGCAGTCCTGAGTAAAAATACATTTTCTTCCATCACACTATACCATAAGGTAGCAAAGACCCAACACCTGGGACAGATGAAAGGCTGGGAAGGGCACAGAACACATTGCAAGATGAGGCAGCTTCTTAAGCCCCTAGTTATTTATTTCTGTTTTGCAAAATTGGATGTCAAAGCTATAGAAAACACCTCTGTCCTCCAAACAGCTGAGGGCCAGCACCACTTTTGGGGCATGCACAGGTTACCCTGCCGCAGCAGCCCCCGCAGCACAGAATCACAGCATGGTTTAGGTCGGATGCCCACCTTTGCTCCTCTGCCTGCACTGGGGGGCTTCGGGGTGCGCCCGGGCTGGGGGGAGCCAGGCAGCAGCAGCCCACGCGCCTTCATGGGCAGGACTGAGCCACTTATTCCTCAGAGCGACAGCAAACATGCGTTTTGGCAAGTAGCAAAGGAGATCTTCCAGTCCGCTCAGCTTCCCCATGAACATTTTGGAGAACCACCTACCTCCTCCTGCCTCCTGATCCAGCAAGGCATTGCCTTACCCCTGCAAAGCACATAAGTAGTGGGTGGGAGGCTCTGCTGAAGATGCCCGTAAGAGATTACACCTGGGGTTAGCCCAGACCCTACCCAGCTTAATGATAATTTAGCTTAATGACATTTAGCAGTGGTTTCAGGTGGGGTGGGGTCAGTAGGGATGGAGGTTGAAGACCCAGGTCATTGCTATGCCCAGGACCAGTGGTGGCTGCAGGGGACAGTCCCTGGCAGAGCTTTGTCCTCCTCCACGTCCAAGCCCCTGTCTGTCACAGGTACCGTGGTGGCCACTGGTCTGCAAAACACATCACGGGTGCTGGCTTGTCTGTAGCCAAGGGCCTCCCAGGGGACATCGGGGAGGTGGGGTGGGATGGGGCCATGTCCACGTGTCCCCAGGCGCGCCCGGCTCTGACGACCGATGGGGAAAGGTGTCTCACCAGGGTCGGTGGCTGCCCCAAATTGTTCTCTCTCCCTGATGGGAAATGCCAGAAATTGTCAATTTTCATCCCAGCTGGGTGAAAAGGTGAAATAACATCATTTGGGAGTATAGAAAAATGTGAGTGCTAAGACGTTTGGGAGAAAACCGCGCAGACACAGTACTTGTAGAGTGCTTTGAACCATGCGCTTCTCCAAGAGGACTGCCAGGACGTGACCGTGTCATCTGTTTATTATTGATGTCCCTGTAGAGGCAGGCGTTCCCGCAGCGAGCATCGCCGCCCCGCAGCGCAGGTATCCGCCGGTACCGGCTGCCTTTTTAAGGGCTGGACCTGGCCTTTATAAACAGGAACTGGAAAAAGAAATCAGAAAAAGCCAGATGATGATGTGAACACAAATCTATGGCGAGATCTTGAAACCAATCCAAGCTGTGGGTCGGAGGAGATGATCTGGGAGAGATGTGCTCAGAGGGAGGCTAGCCGCCGCCGTTTCCACTTCATCCACGTTGTCTCAGCTACTCCGAAACACGTTTTCATGCACGGGCTGAAGAATTTGCATTTGATTTAAAATTGGCTCATTGGGAGAAAACTTCTGGGTTTGCCATTCCTGTGTTTCAGTGGGACAAAAACGAAACCCAGAGCTCACCCAGAGCCAAATGGTTTCATAGAATCATAGAATTGTTAAGGTTGGAAAAGACCCTTAACATCATCAGGTCCAACCGTTAACCTACCACCGCCAAGTCCACCACTAACCCATGTCCTCAAGCACCGCATCTCCCTGTCTTTTAAATACCTCCAGGGATGGGGACTCAGCCCCTGCCCTGGGCAGCCTGTGCCAGGGCCTGACAGCCCTTTGGGGAAGGAGTTTTTCCCAATCCCCAACCTAACCCTGCCCTGGCGCAGCTTGAGGCCGTTCCCTCTCGTCCCATCGCTTGTTCCTGGGGAGAAGAGACCGACCCCCCCAGCTCCAGCCTCCTTTCAGGCAGTTGTAGAGAGCGATGAGGGCTCCCCTCAGCCTCCTCTTCTCCAAACCAAACAACCCCAGCTCCCCCAGCCGCTCCTCATAAGACTTGCTCTCTAGACCCTAGAGATGTTTCTGATGTTTCTGATGTTTCTGATGTTTCAGAAAACAGCCTTAGCCTTTGCTGGTGCCGCAGCTCTTTGCAATTTGTCCGTGAAGGCACACGAAGCCTCCTGAGAGGAGCGTGGTGATGGGGAACCTGTCATTTTGCAGACCATGGAGACCCAGCAAATCCAGGCGTGATGGAGGGAGAGGTTTTTAGAGGTCAGATCCAGCCACTGATGAAAGAAGTGGCTTTGGTGCAGGACGCCCATACAGGAGCATCACCAACCCAGCTGCTCTGCTCCAGCGGCCGATGGAGAGGACAAGCAGTGGGATGCAGGGATGCCTCGGCTCACGCCTGGCGTTAAAAGGCGAGCGAAAGAGCGGGGCAGGCCGTGCTGGCAGGGGGGACAATCCTGCTCCAAACCCACCTGGAGCTGCCCCGCCGGGGGCAGAGCGGGGTTTAGATGGTGGGACACGGCCACAGCAGCCCCAGCAAACCCCACCTGTGGTGGCCACTGTTTAATCCTTTATTCCTGGCAGTGCCAGCCTGGAAACCTGCTCGTGTCCCCTCTGTTTCTGGCAGGCAGCTGTACCCTGTCCAAGGGCACGCAGGGGGAGGCCATGCCTGCGCCCCGAAGATGACAAAAATGCTGCCCTTTCCTCAAAGTGTACGGCAAATGGATTGGGTTTTTTTTTCCCCCAAAGGATTTTTTCCAAAGTTGCCTTCAGGGCTGGGTTTCACCTTTGGAAAATCACCTGAATTTCTACCCCTAGGGCTGTAAATGCAGCTAGGTGCAAAGCAAAGCACAGCTCCATCCCCAGCCCCTGGTACATCACACCCACACAGGAAGGTGTTGACCGCCCTTATTTCAACGCTGGTGGGTGAAAAGCCGACGCTGCTTCCCCTGGATGTGGCTACACCACCAATCCAGCCAGAAAGAGAAGACAGGCAAGTGACAGATCAGGCACAACTCTGCTTAAATAGGTGGTAATAGAAGAAGTTGCAACCAAGCTGCTAATAGGCAAGAAGGAAATAAAAGATGCAGCCTCTTATCTCCTTGAATTCCTGATGCCGGGGGTATAGCGACCCTGCCGTGGAATATGGATGCTGCGCTGCCTGCCAAGGCTTTACATATGGAGGAGAGCAAGCCGTGCCCTTCAGCAGAGGACGGGTACAAAGAGTCCAGCTCCGGGGCAAGATGTGAATATAGATGATTTTCAGAGAAGTTCTTGATCTTATCGTTTAAGCCTTCCTGCTTGAATAAGGTGAGAAACACAACGGAAACTAAAGGGACTTGGTCAGCTTTGAATACAGACCCGGCAACCAGGGACTCTCTGGAAGGACGGCATCTGCTGAGGGTTTCTCTGAGTAAGTGCCAAATTCAATAGTGCCTTTATGAGCTGGGAACAGTCATTTATCACGAGCATGTGGCAACGCTGCGGTGAAGCACCAGCTTGGAAGTGACCTTTGCTGCAAAACAGTGTGGATGGAGTGGGATCCCTGGGCTGTCGCTGCCCAAGGGGGTGGAAACGGGGTGGAAATGGGATGGAAACGCTGTGCAAAACTTGAGCTCAGAGCTCCAGGTCCCGTACGACCCCTGCAAGGTGCTGGCTTGGGACAGCCTCCAAGGCATCTCCTAGGACATGACTTGCAAGCGTCTTCCTTCTCTACTCAAAAGAGCGTCTCTCCCTGTCCCTCCAAAGTCCTCTGTCCCCTACTATCTCTTGAAACCAGCATTTATTGGGAATAAATGTCCAAGCAGCTGATTCTCTGCACATCTCCTAACTGGTCATACATGGGTGGCATGGCAGCAGTGTTTGGCTGATTTCTGGCTATGGACAGGTTGCCATATTATCAATCTCTTTATAATCATACTGTAACAGAGACTGTAGCCAACAGGCAAATGCTCGAGCGTATAATATAGTATTTCATACATTTCTCATGGTCTTTGCAGGAATAAGCCCCAAAGCAGCAAATCTCCCGGAGGTGAGATGTGATGGTCCAGCCCCATGGCGATGCTCTCTTGGGCTGGGGTGACTCGATGTCTCCCAGAAGGTAAATTAGGCTGTTGCCCTGTGGCAGAGAGGTCAGACCCACCCCCAACCACTGCCCTGCAGAAGCGCTCTGTGGCTGGGCAAAGCTCGGGGTCATTTCTCTCCTGCATCCAAGAGGTTCAAGCAAGAAACAGCTTTTGCTGGGATGCAGGCAACAGCGTCCGAAAAGAGCAAACCCCGGGGCAAGCGGCTCCACGTTCGCATGGGTCTGCCTCTGCATCTCGTCGGGCTGCGCTTTCGCAGCGATCTTTAATAGCACCATCTGCTGATATTAAAAATACTTGGCTTTTTAGCATATACAAAAGCCTTTGGTGCACCTGAGCTTACAGCCGCCTCCCAAGTCCGGCAGCAAGCGGTGCAGAATTGATCAGCTGCAATGAGTAATGTCCCTCCTCACGTGGCTCCGTGGGCATTCACATGCTGATGAATTTGTCTACCTGGTAATGGTCCGGCAGGCTTTTCTGAGAAGTTCACTGAATAATTGCAAGTCGGGATGTGTTGATTAGCATTTCTGTCCTGCAAATTACTTCTGTATGGGAAGCAAAGCAGCATAATTAGCAAAGTCTGCAATAATACACATGTATGAATTTCCCTATCAATAACGGCTAGATGAAATGAAACCTGCTTTCAGGATGTGTTTCTGGTGGTAAACCTGGTAACGGTTCCTGGAGAAAGGGACTTTGCCCTGGGTGGTTGTCTGGTTCGGCATCTAGCCCGTGGTGACACTGATGGAGGATGCTGGAGGATGCTCTCCTCTCCCTGAGCACCCCTGCAGCTCTCAGGTTGCCCAAGAGGCACCAACACCTTCAATGCATGAGACAATTTTCCTATCTCTAACAGCAAATCCTGTCCGTAACATACACATTTATCAACCGTCTCTCCTTGGTGACAGCCATGCAGCACAGCCAGCATCCCCAAAGCCGCCCCGGTAGGACAGCGGCTGTTGGAGAGCGGGTTGGTGGTGGTCTCATAGGGTCTTACCCATCGCACAAGGAACTGGGAAGGTGTTTCAAGCAGCCGTGTCTCTTGCAGAGCTGCTGGGGCCTGGCCGAGCGCAGATCGAGGTGCTAAAATCGCCATCGCGTGCTGATGGGCTGTCAGGATCGCAGCCAAGAGGAGGATGCGGATGCACGTGGTTTGACTGCAAAACTGCCGATGGGAAATGCCCGTGCATCCCCCCTAAACGCAGGGCAGCAGTGAGGGGTTGTCCCTGCGCAGGGACGGGGAGGGATATGGCTGTCCTGAGGGTGGGCAGCTCAGTCCTGGGGGATGGAGCACCAGGTTCCAGCACCACATCCATCCCAGCGATGCTTGGACCTAGATACTGTCCCAGCCACCCTCCCCATGTCTACGACCGGCTCTGCAGCACCCCACGGTCAGGATCCGGCCCCGACTGAGCCACAAGCGCTGCAGTCGCTATGGAGACCCTGCCTGAGATGCATCAATATGGAGAAGAACAGCTTGTTCCTTACGTCCCCATTCAAAGGACCAGTGAGAAAATCCCCTCCAGATGAACCCTCCACCCTGGCGTGGTCCCCGCCGACCGCGCAGAGCCCTTTGGGCTCTGCGCGGTCGGCGGGGACCACGCCAGGCAATAATGCCAGGAGATTTGTGGTCCCTCTCTGGGCAACCTGTTGGAGCCCTGGGTTGTCCCCCAAATTCAGCATCGCTGCGAGATGAACCCAGGTCCTGCTGGCATTAGATGGGTTCACGCAGGGAGATAGGAAAGGCTACGGGGCAGCACGGCAAAGCCGTAGGGTGCCCGGGTCTGGGGAGGTGGACATGGCTGGAAGCATCTTCCATAGGTGCTCCAGGACCATGTTATGGCTGTGTGGGGCAGGATGAGACCCTGGGAGAGTTGGCACCAGCTCCAGCCTCGTGGCAGCTGACATATGGGAGGAAAAAAGGAGCCCCTCACGCAACTTGCCCCCCCAAGACAAGAGTCCTAATCCCTTCGGGAGACCTTGCACAGGAGCTTTCTGACCCGCTGAGCATCCTCCTTGCTCCACATCCATTTGCAGCAGGGGACGAGGCCAGCAACCAGCAGCCAAGATGCCACCTTCCCACTTTCCCCATCCACGCTAAAGCCACTACGCAGCAACGTCAGAGAGAGGGGCAACACCAGGACACGGCCAGCCGCAGCCGGGCGAGCGATGCCCGAGCGATGCCTGCTCCCTGCCCGGGGTGGGAATAGGTAGGACAAGACGTGGAGGAGCAAGAGGAGAATCGGTTCTTTACCTGGAACCACAAGCAGCCAGGGGAAGAGGAGCCGGGCTGCAAGCAGCAGCGAAGCGGCAGCTACCCGGGGCAGGGCGAGTCGCCGGAGACCATCTGGAGCTCAGTCCGCAAAACGAGCCACCGAGCTCCGGTGAGTCACGCTCGGCTGCCCACTGTAATGGGGAAAAAAAAATCACAGCGAAAAAGCAAAGTTTAAGTGCTACCATCTGCAAGGGGCAGCCCGGCCAGCCGGGACTGGTGGGATCAGGCAGGGCTGGGGTCCTCATGCCTCTTCGTTTCCACAGGTGCTGCAGGAGATTCAAAATCTTTGGGCAAAGTCACTTTTCAGTGGCTATTTGGGAATTATATGCTTATGCAGAAAGCTCTTGTCACCCTGAGAAAAAGTTAACTGTCCACCAAGGAGGAAAACCACAAAATCTCCAAAAATACTGCTTCAGCAGCACAGCTGGGGTGACGTCTCCTTCTCATCCCCACCCTTCTCTGCTGCTCGGCCATCGTTCGGGGTACTGAGCGATGCCAACCCTTCTCCATGGTAATAGTTGTTAGGTCTTCTGCCAGCAAGGCTGTTACAAGGGGAGAGCATCTCTGTCCCCGTCAGCTAAAACTGCCTGCAGGCACAGATGCTTGTTTCTCATCACCCTTCGTGGCTTACAGGTTTCCTTGGTGGCCAGCCACGGCGCTGGGCTGTGCCCCGTCCCACGCGCTTGGTGATGCTCCTGCAGAGAAACCCCATGGGAAACGCTCTTCTTTCGGGTTATCTGCTGTCTGGAGGCTTTAGAGATTTCGATCGTGGTCCATCTTCCTTCTCCATCCTTGGGGGTTGTCAAGACCAGACTGGGTAAAGCCCTGAGCCAGGTCTGACCTTGGAGCTGACCCTGCTGTGACCAGGGCTGGACTAGAGACCTCCCGAGGTCCCTCCTAGCTGGGATTACCCTATGATCCCATCATCTCCACCTCCAGCAGTGTTGCTCCATTCTAATCTCGGTGGCATCGCTCCCATGTGAGACCAGCTGCCTCCTGCCGCTGTCTCCTCACCTTACACCGAGGCTTGGGCCAGCCAGACCTTCCCACGGCTCCTGTCCTTCAGCCAGACCTCACCAACTGTCCATCTTCAGTGCCACGCACAAACACCCTCCCGCAAGCTCTGCCAGCACCTCCTCATCCCCGGTACCTGGATGGGGCTCCTGTCCCCTCTGCCCACCAGCCTGCATTTTCCCAAGCCCCCAAGCAGGGACCCAGATGCATGGGTCCACCTAAAAATGGCCTGCAAAGGGTTAATACAGGTGCCTGGGGCTTTTCATTAGGAGTTACCATTTCTGCAGCATTGATCAGCCCAGCTCCCTCAGCAGGAGCTGGTGGCCGTGTCCGAGGACTGCGCTTCGTGTTTGTGCCCAGGTGTTTCTGTAACCTGCCGGGGTGACACCAGCCTTGGGGTCACACCAGCCTTGGGGTCTCACCAGCCTTGGGGTCTCACCAGCTTTGGGGTCACACCAGCCTTGGGGTCTCACCAGCTTTGGGGTCTCACCAGCTTTAGGGTCTCACCAGCCTTGGGGTCTCACCAGCTTTGGGGTCACACCAGCCTTGGGGTCTCACCAGCCTTGGGGTCTCACCAGCTTTAGGGTCTCACCAGCCTTGGGGTCTCACCAGCTTTGGGGTCACACCGGCCTTGGGGTCTCACCAGCCTTGGGGTCTCACCAGCTTTGGGGTCTCACCAGCTTTGTGGTCACACTGGCCTTGGGGTCTCACCAGCCTTGGGGTCTCACCAGCTTTGGGGTCTCACCAGCTTTGTGGTCACACTGGCCTTGGGGTCTCACCAGCTTTGGGGTCTCACCAGCCTTGGGGTCACACCAGCCTTGGGGTCTCACCAGCCTTGGGGTCTCACCAGCTTTGGGGTCTCACCAGCCTTGGGGTCACACCAGCCTTGGGGTCTCACCAGCCTTGGGGTCTCACCAGCTTTGGGGTCTCACCAGCCTTGGGGTCACACCAGCCTTGGGGTCTCACCAGCCTTGGGGTCTCACCAGCTTTGGGGTCTCACCAGCCTTGGGGTCACACCGGCCTTGGGGTCTCACCAGCCTTGGGGTCTCACCAGCTTTGGGGTCTCACCAGCTTTGGGGTCACACCGGCCTTGGGGTCTCACCAGCCTTGGGGTCACACCAGCCTTGGGGTCTCACCAGCTTTGGGGTCTCACCAGCCTTGGGGTCTCACCAGCTTTGGGGTCACACCGGCCTTGGGGTCTCACCAGCCTTGGGGTCTCACCAGCTTTGGGGTCTCACCAGCCTTGGGGTCACACCAGCCTTGGGGTCTCACCAGCTTTGGGGTCTCACCAGCTTTGGGGTCACACCAGCCTTGGGGTCACACTGGCCTTGGGGTCTCACCAGCTTTGGGGTCTCACCAGCCTTGGGGTCTCACCAGCCTTGGGGTCACACCAGCCTTGGGGTCACACCGGCCTTGGGGTCACACCGGCCTCGTGCTGGGACTCGGCAGGTTGTGGCCTCCCCCTGGAGGAACCGTATCAATAGGTGCTGATGGAAACATTGCCACCCGTGGTCTCTCTCCGGCACCCACCCCTGTCTCCAAAGCCCTCCCTCCCAGACCGATTTCTCACCCCCGTCGCTGCTGTCGCAGGCTCCCGGCGAGTTTTGGTGGAAGGAGGTTGCCTTCTGCCCGGGTACGCACGGACACGGCCCCGGGGATGCGGTAGCTGGGGGTGGATGGCCTGAAACAGGGAGGACATGAGGGTCTGCACCTGCACAGCCTGAGAGTTCATCGCTCACAGCTCCTGGACCCCCCCAGCATGAGCCCTGCCCACCCTGGGAGGACACTAAGGGGGTCCCCAGCACCCGAGGGCTCCCCAGCACCCCAGCCCGCTGGGGAGCAAGCTCCCGCAGGAGAACTGGCTCCTGGCGCTCGAGCTGCCGGGATGGACGGACCCGCTCCCCACGCACGGCCCTCCGACCGCTGTGATGCTCAGAGGGGTGCAAGGGGCCACCTCCCCCTCAAACACCGTCCCCCCGCTCGCCTCCCCTTCCCTAACGGGGCTCGGGGACCCACAGACGGACCCACGCCTCGCCCGGGGACCCCCCAGCATCAGGGGGTCTCGGAGCAGGGCACATCTGGCCAAAACCCACCCAGGCTCCACTCTTTAAATCTCAAGGGCGTTATTTTTAGCTTTCCATCGGTACGCGTTGAGCAGATCCACAAAAGCGCTATAATCTGCTTACGAGCAAACGCACGGGGCGGAGAGGCGCCAGAAAGAGCCCGGTGTCGGCGCGTGCTGAGAAAGGCACCCGAGGGCTCGGCTTCCCCCAAAACGGCGAAACGTCACCACGGGCTGCTCCGCTAACGGGTTATTTTTCACTTGGAATAAGCGGACACCGCTCGCTTCGCTCGAGCCACTCCTCATCCAGCCGAATCGCTGCATCTGCTCTGAGCCCACCGGAACGATTTTGGGGTAAACGTCCCATTTTTTGCAAAAATAAATGGCATTTTCTGATGCGTTCAGGCAGCAGCAGCTTTAGGGCATAAATCGGACGTCCCGCTGCGGGGCAGGGCCAGCACCGGCCTCCCGGCACATGGCAGGGAGGTGGGAGTCGGGAGGGGCTCCGCCACTGGTCTTTGGAGGGTCCCCAGGGCCACCGGGCTTGTCCCATGGCTTGTCCCTACCCTTGTGGTTTCCCCGCTGTTGGGGCTGGACGATGGGGCCCGTGTCACAGGCTGTGTCCCTGTACCGGACCCAGCATCGTCCCCAGGGCCACCCGCTCCTTGTCCCCAAGGGAGGGTGGCCCCCAGCAGCCCACCCTGCTGCGCAGGGCTCTGCACGGCGAGGGGCTGCCACCATGCCGGCACCCCACAGCGTCCAGCCCGGGGGACAGCCAGCGGGATGCCAAACCTGGAAGGTGAAGGGGCCCCGCGACTCTCCCTGGGGCTGCATGGAGGGGAGGGGGCCTCTGGGAGAGACGGAGGGGGTCTGGACCCATGTTCCCGTCCCTGTGACCCACAGCTTGAGGGTCCTCATCCCCGTCCCCATGTGATGCAACCAGAGACCCCAGGCAGGGCTGGACCCTCATCCCTGTCCCCGTGTGATGCAACCGGAGACCCCAGGCGGGGCTGGACCCTCATCCCTGTCCCCGTGTGATGCAGCTGGAGAACCCCAGTGGGGCTGGACCGGGACCCTCATCCCTATCCCTGTGTGATGCAACCAGGGACCCTCAATGGGGCTGGACCCTCACCCCTGTCCTCGTGTGGTGCAACTGGGGACCCCCAGCGGGACTGGACCCCCATCCCTGTCCCCATCTGATGCAACCAGAGACCCTGGGCAGGGCTGGACCCCCACCCCTGTCCCCATGTGACCCAACCAGGGACCCCCAGTGGGACTGGAGGCACATCCCTGTCCTCATGTGATGCAACTGGGGACCCCCAGTGGGGCTGGACCCTCATCCCTGTCCCTGTGTGACCCAACCAGGGACCCCCGGGGGGGCTGGACCCCTGTCCCTGTCCCCGTGTGACCCACCCAGGGACCCCCAGTGGGGCTGGACCCCCATCCCTGTCCCCATGTGATGCAACCAGGGACTCCCGGGGGGGGCTGGACCCCCGTCCCTGTCCCCGTGTGACCCACCCAGGGACCCCCGGGGGGGCTGGACCTGGCCCCCCATCCCCATCCTCGTGTGATGCAGCGCGGGGACCCCCGTGGGGGCCGTGCCGGAGCTCGGCGGGGGCGGGAGCCGCGGTGACCGGGACCCCCCGAGCCCCGGGAGGCGGCGCCGCCCCCGAGCCCCCCCCGTCGGGGCACGGCGCTGGCGGGAGGCGGCCGCGCCGCAGACGCCGCTCGTTCGCCGCCGCGCTCACGTCGCGGAGCCGGGGCTACCGGTAACACCGGGGCTGCCGGTAACAGCGGGGCTGCGGAGCCGCCGCCGCGCAGGGTAAGCGGGCGGAGGGAGGCGGTGGCCCAGCCCGGGCGGAGCGGGACCCCCGGGGGCGGGGAGCACGGGGGGGGCACAGACCGGGGGGGGGGCCGTGCTGGAAAGGGGGGGCCCCGGCTGGGGCCGCCCAGCCTGGAGCGATGGGGGAGCCCCGGGGGACCGGGCTGGGGGCGTCCGTGCTGGCCGGGGAGCCCCGGGGGGGGGGCCGGGCGGTTTCTCCCTCCGGAGCCCCCCGGCTGGGCTGTGCGGGGCAGGGGGTCTCTGCCAGCAGGAATGGGGCCGGGAGGTGATGGGGGGCAGCTGATTTGGGGGGTCCCATCCTGGCTGGCAGGGGGGAGGCACGGCGGGTCCCAGGGGAGCCCCCGGAGAGGTCTCCTTGCCTTCCCCTGGGGTCGTCCCTGCAGCCCTGGCCCCTTCCCGGGGCTTGGTGGCAACAGGCCACCCATGGGGTGAGCAGCGGTGGCACCGGGGCTGTCACATTGGCTACCGGGATGGCTTTTGCTCCCCTCCGACTTCAGCGTCACGGCCCCCTCGCTCGCCAGCTGGGGCTGGCAGCGGTGGCGTGGAAGCTGGCAAGGTTCAGCCAAGAGGCGTGATCCGATTATGCCCCCGCTCCCGACTGCTCTGCCTGATGCTCCCCGAGGTTTTGGCTCCGGCAGGGAAGCGACCCGGGGCGGTGGCAGCCCAGGACGTGCCTGGGGAGCACAGCTCCTTGTCCGCACCAGCGTGGGCAGCCGGCAGCGCCGTGCCGTCCTCAGTTCTCCACCTCTCACCCAGGACTGAGGTCCCCAGCACAGCCTGGAGACGCACCCTGGCACTGGGAGCACTGGCCGCGGGCCGGTGGGGGCAGCTATGAGGGACGTGCTCGGGTCTGGGTACCGGCGGAGCCTCGTCCATCTTGCCTGGATGTGCCTGTTCTCCTCCGTGCCGGTAAGCGGCAAGCTGGTGCCGGCCCATGGGGCAGGGGGGTTGGCACTACCGGGCTTTGACCCATTGCGAATGGGTCTGTCCTGGCTTCGTCGCGTGTTCCTGCCTGTCTCGAGGAAGCCGGCACGGAGCAGTTCACTGGGGGGAAGCAGGCAGCCGGCTCGGGGAGACGCCGGGTGCGGCGGCGGGGCGGGCAGGCCAGCACGGGCTCCGTGCCCGGGTGTGCAGCGGCAGCCGGAGGCTCTGACCCAGCTCTGGGCTCGCAGCACGGCGGGGCCAAGGTGCTGGAGAAGACCTTCGAGGAGTGGATGCGGTACCGTGATGAGTGCTTGAGGAGGATGGCGAGCGAGCCCTACCCAGCAGGTACCCGGCTGTGCCCCGGCTCGGGGTCGGACGTGGGGACACGTGGAGCTGGGCGACGGCTGGGGCTGGTTTTATCCCTCCTCCAGCATCCTCTACGCTGGTCACCTACGGAGGGATGAGCTGGGGGCTGACGGGCATCTCCACATCTCAGGTGGGATGCCCAGGGCTGGGATGCCCAGGGCTGGGATGCCCTGGGGGGTGAGGCTGGCGTTTAGGGTGATGCCAGCCCCCCTGGGGGTGCTGGCAGCGGGCTGGGATGGATGCAGCCGTGCCGCCAGCGTCTGACCATCGGCTTTTCCCCCCCTTGCTGCTGTTGGAAGGGATCTTCTGCAACCGGACATTTGACATGTACGCCTGCTGGCCCGACGGGAGCCCCGGCACCGCTGTCAACGTCTCCTGCCCCTTCTACCTGCCCTGGTTTGAAAAAGGTGATGATGACCCTCTGCCACCCCGGAGCTGGAAGCCAGGGCTGAGCCACGCTGGGGGGAAAGAGGCTCTCGGGGGTTTCCCCTCCTGCTTGCTGCCGGGGGGGGAGAGGGACCCACGAGCAGACCTGGGGGTCAGGGGACACGTGGGGTGTGGAGCAGAGCCAGCTCGTGCCCCGCTCACGCCTGCCCTGGAAGAGCATCTTTGGGGCTGAGCAGCGTCTGACCCATCGTCCCGGGAGAGGGGTTTGGGGGGAGCCGGAGGGGAACGCGCCGGTGCTTCGTGTCTGCAGTGAAACACGGGCTGGTGAGCCGCAGGTGCGGCGCCGATGGGCAGTGGGTGACGGTGAACGGCAGCCAGCCCTGGCGGGACTACTCGCAGTGCGAGGAGGAGATGGAGTCCACTGTCGAGGAGGTGGGATGCCCCGGCCTGGCCGCTGGGCAGGGACGGGTGGGGACACCCTGGCCGCGCGGGTGGGTGCTCACCCGGGCTCACCGGCGCGGCGCTCACCCGCAGGAGGGTGCCCACCGGCTGATGGTGAGCTTCAAGGTGCTCTACACTGTGGGGTACTCGCTGTCGCTCCTGACCCTCGTCTCTGCCTTGCTCATCCTCACCGTCTTCAGGTAGGAGAGACGGGGTGACGCGGTCCTGCCCCTCGTCCTTCCCAGCTGGTGATGGCCGAGCCGAGGGGTGCCCCCGCCACCCTGACACTCTCGCTCTCGGCAGAAAGCTCCGCTGCACCAGGAACTACATCCACGCCAACCTCTTCGCCTCCTTCGGGCTGCGGGCGACCTCGGTGATGGTGAAGGACGCGCTGCTGGAGAAGCGCTGGGGCATGGAGGTGGTGCAGGTGGCCGACTGGGAGGCTCTGCTGAGCCACGAGGCAAGTGCTGCCCCGTGGGGTGGCCCTGCTCGATGCTGGGCTGGAATTGGGGTGGGGACCCTCGCCCCAGGGCGGGGTGTGCAGCCGGGTGCTGGTGCCCATGCAGCCCCAGGCACCCGGTGGGTGAGCTCTTGGGGTGCCCGTGCACCCTGTGGGCGAGCTCTTGGGGTGCCTGTGCTGCCCATGCACCCGGTGGGTGAGCTCTTGGGGTGCCCATGTGCCCTGTGGGCAAGCTCTTGGGGTGCCCATACACCTGCTGGGCAAGCTCTTGGGGTGCCCATGCTGCCCATGCACCTAACGGGCAACCTCTTGGGGTGCCTGTGCAGCACCATGCACCTGATAGATGAGCTCTTGGGGTGCCTGTGCTGCCCATGCACCCAGTGGGCGAGCTCTTGGGGTGCCCATGCACCCTGTGGGCGAGCTCTTGGGGTGCCCGTGCACCTGGTGGGTGAGCTCTTGGGGTGCCCGTGCTGCCCATGCACCCAGTGGGCGAGCTCTTGGGGTGCCCGTGCACCCTGTGGGCAAGCTCTTGGGGTGCCTGTGCAGCACTGCTCATCTGATGGATGAGCTCTTGGGGTGCCCGTGCTGCCCATGCACCTGCTCGGTGAGTTCTTGGGGTGCCCATGCACCTGTGGGTGAGCTCTTGGGCTGCCTGTGCTGCCCATGCACCCAGTGGGTGAGCTCTTGGGGTGTCCGTGCACCCTGTGGGCGAGCTCTTGGGGTGCCCATGCACCCAGTGGGCAAGTTCTTGGGGTGCCCATGTGCCCTATGGGCGAGCTCTTGGGGTGCCTGTGCAGCACCATGCATCTGGTGGGTGAGCTCTTGGGGTGCCCATGCACCTGTGGGCAAGCTCTTGGGGTGCTGTGCTGCCCACACACCCGGGGGGCGAGCTCTCGGGGTGCCGTGCCCCCGTAGGCCCGCTGCCAGCGTCTCCTCTCGCAGGCGGCGCTGGGCTGCCGGGTGGCGCAGGTGCTGATGCAGTACTGCATCCTGGCCAACCACTACTGGTTCCTGGTGGAAGCCGTCTACCTCTACAAGCTGCTGATCGGGGCCGTCTTCTCCGAGAAGAATTACTACAGGCTCTACCTCTACCTGGGCTGGGGTAGGGGCCACCCGGGCGCGCGATGGGGACGGCGGCGGCGAACGCCAAACCGGCCCCGGGAGGGTGCTGGGTGGGGGCTCTTCTGGCCATGGATGTCCCCACGGCGTCCCCCGCCCCAGGGCCGGTTTCTCAGCTCAGGCGGGTGCTTGGTTTTACAGGGTTTGCTGTGTGACTTGCAGGGACCCCCGTGGTGTTCGTGGTGCCCTGGATGGCCGCCAAGTACCTGAAGGAGAACGTGGAGTGAGTGGGGAGGGATGGGGGGGTCCCGCTGGGGTGCTCAGCCCCGGGAGTGGGACGGAGACCGCTGTGGGTCCCTGACCCACCTTGCCGGGGCTGGCACGCTCTTGGCCTCATCCTGCATCCCCCCGGCACGGCGTGATGGTGCTGCTCTCCGTGTCTCCCTGGGCAGGTGCTGGGCGCTGAATGAGAACATGGCTTACTGGTGGATCATCCGCATCCCCATCCTGCTCGCCTCCCTGGTAGGGGGGCACCCGCCGGCCCCACACCTTTTTGGAGAACAGCAGCTCAGCCCCTGGCTCCCGGCCCCGGGGGCAGCGACCCCCAGGGCAGCTCCCAGCAGAGCGGGGTTGGCCTCTAAGCATCGCGCTAAACGCACGTGGGGTTTTGGTTTTGCACCAGCTTGCTAAGCCCTGGGGTCCGCGCAGGGAGGGCTGTGCTGATGCTGAGCCCCAGAGAAGGGGGATTTTGAGATGGCGGGAGGGGAGCAAGGGCAGCTCTGGGCACCCAGCGCCGTCGGGCTGCAGCAGCCTTGGCAGCGCGGGCGCGTGTCACCTCCTGCGGCCCCCGCGGGTGCGTATCATAGCCGGGGTGGGCTGCGAGGGGTGGGGTGCTGGGCTATGTGTGCCCCTGCACTGTCTCTCCCCGCTCCCAGATCAACCTGCTGATCTTCATGCGGATCCTCAAGGTGATCCTGGCCAAGCTCCGTGCCAACCAGAAGGGCTACGCAGACTACAAGCTGCGGTGAGCCGGGAGGGAGGGGGTGGCCGGTCGTGGGTCCTCCTCGGTCCTGGTCCTACACCACCTCCCCGTCCACCTCCACCTCCCCATCCACCTCCACCCCGCTCCTCCGTCCTGCACATCGTTAAACTGAGATTAACTCAGAGCTCGTCCCTGCCTGCGCCTGCGCCCCAGCCCTTAGTACTCGCTGCCGGAGGGGTCCCCTTATCCTCTTGCAGGCTGGCCAAAGCCACGCTCACCCTCATCCCCCTCTTCGGGATCCACGAGGTCGTCTTCATCTTCGCCACCGACGAGCAAACCACGGGCATCCTGCGCTACGTCAAGGTGTTCTTCACCCTCTTCCTCAACTCCTTCCAGGTGAGGCGGGAGCGTGACGTGTCCTTGCTCTGCTCTGGGGACACCATGGAGCAAGAATTAGGGGGTCCCACTGCCAGCTCGCTCTCCCCGTGGTGCCCAGGCTGTGGCTGGGCTCGGGGAGGGGGACACCGGCTCTCCCACCCCCAGCCCTGGTGCTGAGTGCGTGGCGGTGCCTCTGTGCTCGCTGAGGCAGCGGTGGCAGGGGGACCTCAGCCCCAAAAGCACCCAAAAATGGCGTGGGGAGACTGAATCCTGGGAGAGGGGGTGGTGGCGGGGGCTCACTCCCCTGCTCTCCCCTCAGGGCTTCCTGGTGGCCGTGCTCTATTGCTTCGCCAATAAGGAGGTACGTACCCGCTTCTGCCCAGCGCTGGGGCTCAGCCCTGCCTCGGCTGGTGGCTTTGCCATCCCACCCCTTGCCCGCTCGGTCTGCGGGGTGGCCACGGCCAGGGAAAAGCCCCCGCGCTCTCTCCCCCGCCGTGGCAGGTGAAGTCAGAGATGAAGAAGAAGTGGCAGCTCTGGAAGCTCGACCACCCGGCGCTCTGCTGCGCCCAGTGATGCGGCGACCGGCCCCGCGGAGCCAGAGGAGAGGGGCTGCTGGCCACGACGGGCGCAGGGCCCGCTTGGAGGGGGCCGCGGAGAAGCCGTGCTGGCACAGCACCCACCCGGGATGGCCAGGCTGGGACCGGCGTCTCAGCTGTGCTGCACCTGGGAGCGCTGGAGCTGCCGGAGGGGACGTCCCCCCGCTGCGCTCCGAGGGGGAGGCAGGCACCCTTGGCTGCTACCGGACATTGCTGCCCCCTCAGAAGAGCCTCACCTCGCCTGGGCTCGGCGAGCTGCGCGGGGAGATGCGCCTGCTGCTTTCTACCGCTGCCCGAGCTGCCTGTGCACCATCAGCTACCTCTTGGCATCCACCAGACGTGCTCATGGAAACCCCCTTCCCACCCGCACCGACCCGGGCACCCGCAGGAGGGGATCACGGTGGCTGGAGAGGGAGCGCGGCCATCGCCATCAGCAGAGGGCAAGCAGCGGGGAACGGGAGACGCTGCTCAGCCCGGCACCGCTGCCCAGACCTGCTGGTGAACAGACACCTCCTGCTGCGCCCCAGGCCACGCCAGCGCTGCTCCCATCCAGGGCATCGCCTCCACGCTCTCCTTGCCCTACACGAGGACCATCTCACCAACGCCCTGAGAGCTCCGAGACATCCATCCATCCATCCATCCATCCATCCATCCATCCATCCATCCACCCCAGAGTCGTCCTGCAAGGCTCCTCACCACCGATACGGAACGCGGCGTCAGCACCTGCCGCCCTCCTCGCTGCTCGCCAGCCGCGCCAGACGCCAGCTTTCCTCCTCTCCGAGCTCCTCCCGCAGCAGATCCCCCCGTCGCCGTGAGCAGAGCCGCGGCGGCGGGCACGCACGTAGCTCCCGGCGGCGCTCGAACGCTTTGTTGTATTTACCCTGCGCGTTAAGGGCAGCATTGCTTCTCCTTTGGTGGCAGGGGAAAAATAAAACCAAAATCCCAAGGGAGCGTGAGGGACTTGAGAGCATCGGCCAGCCTAGGGCTGAGCTGGGAGCTGAGCCCAGCCTCCCGCGTCCTAAGCCCAGCTTACAGCAGTCCCGGGCAGGAACAACCCTCGGCTCAGGAACCGTTTTGCTGACAAAAAGCCGGGCTTTTCTGCGCACAGCTGGGGTTCAAGATGTTTGCTTTCCAGCAGGGTGCCAACGCACCAGCTGCCGGCCCCGGCCGAGCGGCCTGGCGAACCCTGGGACGTCCGCAGCATCCACCCCTCCGCCTTTGCAAGCGAAGCATCGAGGCTGCGCCGTTCAAGCAGCGCTGTTCGCAGGGCGGCACGTGTTTGGGTTACTGCTCCCGCCCCGGGACTGGTCCCAGTGCTCTCCAGTAAGAGCCGAGAGCAGCGGGAGATGCCACCACCACCCCGGCCCCCTCGCTCTTACCTTCAGTAGCAGGACAGACGTGCTGCCGAGTCCGTTGTTCCTCCCGCGCAATGCTTTACCTTGCAGAAAAGGCCGCTCCGGGAGGGAAAAAGCAGCTTTTCCTCTCCGCTGCGTGCAAGCGGACGCGGGTGGCTCTCCGTCGCCAGCCCCCTCGGCTTGCGGGCTGGGGGAGAGCCTCTTGCGGACGCGGCTCTCCAGGAGGGTTGCTTGAGCGCGGAGAGGAAAGAGGCTGCGGCAGGCTCAGCGGCCGCCGGCTTCAAGGCTGGGGAGACACGCAGGAGTTTGCCTGCATCGCTGTGACCCCCGTGAGACCATTTTGCACATTAACACTCTCTTCAGATGTAAATAAACGGTTATTTTTCAGCAAGCGGAGCCTGCTGCTTCTGTCTGCTGCGAGGGAGGGAAACAGCTCGCAGGCTGCGGCCGTGAGGGTACCGATTTGCGCTTGAGCTCACCCAGTCCCAGCTACAGGGGTATTGAACAGGCACCCAGGGCCCCTGGCTCGGCTCGCACCGCGTTCCCCTCCCTAGGGTTACATTACAGGTTACACAAGGAGGAAAGCAGCAAAATAAAACACTTAACATGATGGAGATAAATAGAAATAGTGCCCCACATCGCACCCAGCTCTGGTATCATAGAATCACAGAATTGTTAAGGTTGGAAAAGACCCTTAAGATCATCAGGTCCAACCGCTAACCCAGCACTGCCAAGGCCACCACTAACCCATGTCCCTAAGCACCACATCTCCCCGGCTTTTAAATCCCCCCAGGGATGGGGACTCAGCCCCTGCCCTGGGCAGCCTGTGCCAGGGCCTGACAGCCCTTTGGGGAAGGAGTTTTTCCCAATCCCCAACCTAACCCTGCCCTGGCGCAGCTTGAGGCAGCGGCAGAGCCGTCAGATGCAGACCTTGGGAGCGGGCAGTTTCTCCCGGTGAGGAGTTGGATCACTGTCTGGATCCTCTTTGCTGGGCGCTGCAGGCTCCAGCGTGTGCTGGTGCCAAAGCTGTAAGAGGCCACTCTGCCCTGGGAGGAGAAAGCTGGCTCCCTTCTGGAGCGTGGCCAGAGCAGGGCAACGAGGTTGGTGAAGGGTCTAGAGCACAAGTCTTACGAGGAGCGGCTGAGGGAGCTGGGGGTGCTCAGCCTGGAGAAGAGGAGGCTGAGGGGAGCCCTCATCGCTCTCTGCAACTGCCTGAAAGGAGGCTGGAGCCGGGGGGGTCGGTCTCTTCTCCCCAGGAACACGCGATGGGACGAGAGGGAACGGCCTCAAGCTGCGCCAGGGCAGGGTTAGGTTGGGGACTGGGAAAAACTCCTTCCCCAAAGGGCTGTCAGGCCCTGGCACAGGCTGCCCAGGGCAGGGGCTGAGTCCCCATCCCTGGGGGGATTTAAAAGCCGGGGAGATGTGGTGCTCAGGGACATGGGTTAGTGGTGGCCTTGGCAGTGCTGGGTTAGCGGTTGGACCTGATGATCTTAAGGGTCTTTTCCAACCTTAACAATTCCGTGATTTTAACCCCAGCTCCCTCCAGAGAAACCAGACACCAGAAACAGGTTTTCAGCTTTTATTATTTTATCCAAGTCAGCAAATACACTTTTATTCGGACAGCTTGCCTTGGGGTAGCACCAGACCCCCTGCACAGCCACCCTTTCAGCAATGAACGCTGTTTGAAGGCCTCCATTTAAGGGATTGCCTCCTCAGGGAGACGCTATTCTCTGAAATGCCCCCGCTGTCCCCTTGGGCTGCTCTGCCACCTCTTTAAGCCTTTACACCTGGGCTGTAGGGCTCTCCTTTTCCTCACCTACCCCTTTTCCCAGGCCCCCGAGCATTACAATCTAGTGGATGTACCCCCCAAAAACCCCTTTTTTCCCCTGCTACGACCTAGCAAAGCCAGCCCCAAGCCTGGGCAGTCTCTCCTTCCAGCCTGCACAGCTCAGCATTGCCGAGCCAGGGCTTCCCTTGCTCTCCAGATGCTCCCAGGCCTTTTCACTTGGGTTTTGGAGGGTTTTCAGAGGTTGGGTTTTTCTTTTTTTTGCTTCTGTGAAAACTTTTCCCCTTGCCTTAAATTCAAGGCTGGGCTTCCAAAGGGACACAGCAGTGACAACCCTGTACCGGAGCAGCCAGAGACACCGCCAAGGCTAGGAGAGGCTCCCCACCATTCCTCCAGCAACAGGGAATGAAGGACAAAGCCCAAAATGCTCTTCCCAGCCCAGCCTCGATGCTCTGAGCAGCTTTCAGGGATGCTGCCTTAGGAGAATTGGCTCCACCTCATCAAACCTCATTCTTCAGGGCGCGATCTCCTGCAGCCGTGTCCCGCTGCCTGCTGCGCAGCTAGCGCCAGGTGCCCACGTGCATACACCCACGTCATTTGCTCAAGATGAAAATAATAGCGTGCCACGTTAAGTTTAAGAGTTAAACACGAGTAGAAAGCAGCAGCCCACAGCTGAGCATGCTGCCAGCAGGGCAGGCTCACATCAGAGCGGGCCATAGGCGCCTCGGTGCCCCGGGAAGCACGCGTACACCGGTTCAGTGGGACAGTCAGACTAGGTGTTACCTTTACCAAACGCAGATTAGCTTCCAAGCCCGCCTAAACGGTCCCAGGCAGCTGATCAGAAGGGGGGGACTGGCTCAAAGGATGGAGCCAGAATGGATTTTTCTATTTTAGCATCTGTGATCAAGGTCCAAAAAATTAAAATCAGGAGGAACACGCAGCTCCTTCCCCTTCCTTGCAAAGAGAAGAACGCTTTTCCAGACTCATCAAGGTCATCCCAGACTTCAGGTTTTGTTGTTCCCCCCCCCCCCCCCCCACTGGACTCAGCAATACACAGGAACAGAGAGTCACTGGAAACCATTTCACACCAGCGTAACTGCCAGCAGAGCCCCTGTGGCTGCTCGCCCAGCTCCCAGCGATGGAGCCGTCTCTCTGGGGAGGCAGCCTCTTCCTGCACCATTTGTCTGCCCTTTGAAAACACCCACGCCGCCGACACAAGGGAGCCTTGGCTGAGCTATTTCCAAACACTGAAGCCCGGAAACCAAAGGCAGGCAGCGGCTGAGGACCAAAGCTTTGCACCGCAGCTACGTCGGGATGCGATTTATTTTACCCGACTGCCACGTGGGACAGATCTGCCCCTCGGTTCTCATTCCACCTGCCCTGGCACTCTGCTGCCTGCCAGAGGCACAGGAGACTGAAGAGTCTCGAGCTCTTCCTTCCCTCTCATGTCCTTCCAGGGGAACATCTGCCTCGCAACCACTGTCAGTGTTGGGATCTTGGCACCGACAAACCAGACAGAGGCTCTGCCATAAAGCATTTACCACAAAAAAATGTGTTTGTTATTCAGTCCCAAAGAACTCAAACAACCCCTGAGGGGGCAAGGATCTGAACCCAACCAGGGTGGGCTGGCTGGAGGGAGAGGTTTTGAAGCACGGATTCGGGACGGCAGGAGGGCAGACGCTCCTGCCAGAGCTCATTCGGGGTGGCAGGAGGGCAGATGCTCCTGCTAGAGCTCATTTGGGACGGCAGGAGGGCAGACGCTCCTGCTAGAGCTCATTTGGGATGGCAGGAGGGCAGACGCTCCTGCCAGAGCTCAGGGCTGCAGGAGTTTTGCTGCAGCTCAATGAGCCAAACATTACAAACTCTACTTGCTTTACCCATCCACCACAAACCTGCCTTCCTTATTGCCTCAGATACATTTTCTGGGTCAGCTCCTGAGCGATCCACATGGCATAAAAGGACAAGTGTCAGAGGCCTTGGGGAGGATGGGATGTCCCTTTTCTGGGTAACTGATTGCTGTGGGTAACTGTCAGCTTTCTAACACCACACGGCCCTGAACGACAAGGGCTGCAGGAAGCGTAAGGCAGATAAACCTTTTGGGCTCGGTGCTTCTCCTCTTAACCTAACCTTTTGGTACGAACAACAACGATCCTGGGAACCCAGACAACAGTCAGGTCCAAAGAGCTGCTGGGTTGCTGTCTTCTGCTGTCCCTCGTTCTCCCAGGCACTTTCTGTGATGGCTGAGACCTTCTTCCACGCATCCACCGGCTGCTGCGGCACTCTCAGCAGAGCTGCGGTGCTGCCAGCACGGCCCTCGCGCTCATTCTCCCAGGCACACTCAGCTTCCGGGTGGAACAGTCACCCGACGTCGGTATTCCTGCAGCCACCAGGAAAAAAAAAAAAAAAACCAGTCACCCTTTCAGTGGGGCAGAGGGACAAGGGGACTAAGGATTTTTCCAAAGGGAAAACCAAGCAGAGGGCACATAAGGACTAGTTAGAGTAGAGCCTCAGGGTGCGAGCGAGCGCTGGGCGCGAGCGGCAGATGGCCGTTACTTGCTGCGAGGAACGATGTCCCCCTCAATGCCGCAGCCCTCTGTGGCTGTCATTAGTTCCCACTCACCCTCCTGCTCTGTTACAGCTCTAGCCAGCTCTGCCCGCTCTGCCCCGGGGCTTGGAGCCTTTGGAGGTTTTGAGTCACAGTCTGCAGAGCTTTTCCTGAGGACAAACCAGAAGGAAAAAATCTGTTAGCAATAGGCCAGCAAGCGGTAAAGACCAGGCTGCAGTCAGCCAGTTTTCCTGCCTCCATGCTGCCTTCTCCCCTGCAGCTTCCAGTGCCCTGAAAACAGGAGTGTCTCTACTCTCTGACTGCTTGTTGCTGGGACAAGTTCCTGCCATCAGGAGAAGAGGACACAGGCTTTGGGAACCACTTCACAAGCGGCTCTGACCACCGAGCAGGAGAGATGCAGGGGGAGCACATGCCCCCTTCCCTCTGCTGACAGGTCCAGGCTGAGAATGAGGCAGAGCCCAAGACCTGCAGTGAGATTAAGCACAAGAAAACGCCAGCACCAACTTCAGGGCCTGGAGACTTCCCAGAATGAGGGGGGATTGTTAGGTCCTTCCAACCTACCACTGCCAAATCGTCAAACCCCTGCCCAGCCACGCCTCCCCTCCAGCACAACAGCCACTTATCATAGAATCATAGAATCACGGAATCGTTAAGGTTGGAAAAGACCCTTAAGATCATCGAGCCCAACCGCTAACCCAGCACTGCCAAGGCCACCACTAACCCATGTCCTCAAGCACCACATCTCCCGGCTTTTAAATCCCCCCAGGGATGGGGACTCAGCCCCTGCCCTGGGCAGCCTGTGCCAGGCCCTGACAGCCCTTTGGGGAAGGAGTTTTTCCCAATCCCCAACCTAACCCTGCCCTGGCGCAGCTTGAGGCCGGTCCCTCTCGTCCCATCGCTTGTTCCTGGGGAGAAGAGACCGACCCCCCCGGCTCCAGCCTCCTTTCAGGCAGTTGCAGAGAGCGATGAGGGCTCCCCTCAGCCTCCTCTTCTCCAGGCTGAGCACCCCCAGCTCCCCCAGCCGCCCCTCCCCACCCTTGTGCTCCAGCCCCTTCCCCAGCCTCGCTGCCCTGCTCTGCCCACGCTCCAGCCCCTCCAGCTCCTTCTGGGGGTGAGGGGCCCAGCGCTGAGCACAGGATTCGAGGGGCGGCCTCACCAGTGCCCAGCACGGGGGGACGATCCCTGCCCTGCTCCTGCTGGCCACACCATTCCTGATACAAGCCAGGATGCCATTGGCCCTCTTGGCCACCTGGGCACACACTTCATGTGGCCAGTCCTCCCCCACCTTACCCATTTCTCCCACACACTCCTCGAGGACAGCTGACAGCTCAGGCAAGCTCAGAGACTTCAAGGAAGGCGGCCATCCTTCCAACACTGCAAGAAAGAGGAACCACACATTTAATCCATCTGCATGCTCTCTGTGACAGAGCAGAGACAAGGGTTTAGCGTTGCTGTGAAGCATCCACACCCAAAGCGGCTCCAGTGAGGGGTTCTCGGTCACATGGGAGGAAAGCTGGAATTGCCCGTGACAAACTGAGGGGGTTTGCTGGCAATTCTACCACTTAGGAATTTTTTTTTTTTTTTCATACTGGCTGGGTCATACATTAAGAGAATCTCAACGAGATTAAGCGTAGTGGACAGAAATCAACGGGATCTCTACTTGTCTCACTTTTAAAACACAAGCAGCATGGGAGTGTGTCACGGGCAGCAGGATCATTTGCTAACTCCTCATGGGAAGGAGCCGGTGGGCCAAGCCTGCCCAGCCACGCACAGCGGTTTGCCCCACGGACCGAACAGCACAATGCCCCAGACCGGGTTAGGGAACCAGCCACAGCTTCCGATTCAGCCCTCGCTCTAGTGCACAGCGCAGTAAGGCGCCCGGGGTGCCCACACGCTGCAGCGTGGGAAGGGGAAGCCGCGGGCCCGTGAGGCAGGGCTGCCACTGGGTGCCTGTGCTACAGCTTTGCATTTTTAGCCACAAACACCTGCCAGACCCCCAACTTCCCACTTGCTAAGAATCAAAAGTTGCTGAAAAACTCTGCTGCAGTTAAACTCCGAACGCCCCGAGTGCTTTAAATGCTTTCCCTGAGCAACCATTTTTACATTAAATTTAAGAGTTTGGCTGCTCATGTTTCCAAATCACTTCTAACTTCATCCTTTCAGCAATCATAGAATCACAGAATCGTTTAGGTTGGAAAAGACCCTTAAGATCATCGAGTCCAACCGTTAACCCAGCACTGCCAAGGCCACCATTAACCCATGTCCCTCAGCACCACATCTCCCCGGCTTTTAAATCCCCCCAGGGATGGGGACTCAGCCCCTGCCCTGGGCAGCCTGTGCCAGGCCCTGACAGCCCTTTGGGGAAGGAGTTTTTCCCAATCCCCAACCTAACCCTGCCCTGGCGCAGCTTGAGGCCGTTCCCTCTCGTCCCATCGCTTGTTCCTGGGGAGAAGAGACCGACCCCCCCGGCTCCAGCCTCCTTTCAGGCAGTTGCAGAGAGCGATGAGGGCTCCCCTCAGCCTCCTCTTCTCCAGGCTGAGCACCCCCAGCTCCCCCAGCCGCCCCTCCCCACCCTTGTGCTCCAGCCCCTTCCCCAGCCTCGCTGCCCTGCTCTGCCCACGCTCCAGCCCCTCCAGCTCCTTCTGGGGGTGAGGGGCCCAGCGCTGAGCACAGGATTCGAGGGGCGGCCTCACCAGTGCCCAGCACGGGGGGACGATCCCTGCCCTGCTCCTGCTGGCCACACCATTCCTGATACAAGCCAGGATGCCGTTGGCCCTCTTGGCCACCTGGGCACATTGCTGGCTCATGTTTAGGCGGCTGTCAACCATCACCCCCAGGTCCTTTTCAGCCAATGAAACACAAGCACGTGGCTTGCTCTCGGGTGTCCTGCTGTTTACCCACCCCTTGCACCCATTTGTGTAGTTTAATAAGCTCTTCCTCACCCGGACGCTCACCAGGCCGCCTGCTCTCACCGGTTCCCAGCTGCACCTTTGTGTCCAGCACTCTGCTGCCTGCCTGCTCTTGGGTTAGCCGGGAGGACAGCTCTGCTTGACAGGATCTGCCAAACAAGACAAAACCCATCAGAAGTGCACAGGGACACTTCTTGGAACAACATGTCGGTCTGTGCACTCCTACATCCTGCAAGTACCTGCGTGGGGTGCCGAGGGACCGCATCTAACGCCCTGGGTTACAAACTGCTCCTTGTTCCTTCCCAGGAAGAGGAAGACGTGCCCCAGACAAAGCTCGGGGCGCTCTCCACTGTGCCCCATCTCCACAGCAATCTCTGCCCCTGTCCACAGAGGAGCTGCGGGGGGAGAAGAGAAGGAGGGGGCGGGGTGAGCAGGAGAAAGCCCAAGCCAGGGGCTGCGCCTGGTTTATATGAGAATCAAGCCTGATCCAAGGTTTCTAATGGGCAGATGAAGCTGCCTCAGGACAGGCATCAGGTGAAAGAGAGGCCCAAAGTTCTCTGGCTAACATCATCACACCATCAGTTCAAACAGTGTATGCTCAGGGCAGGACAGGGCCCTTCTACCAGAAAGTCAGGGGAAAAGACAAGTGCTCTGCCCCTCGCAGCTGGGAATATTGCTCTGCTGTCCTTCTGGAAGCCAATCCCAGTTCTCCCAGGCTTGGTAGTGAGCAGGCCCCATTCCCTGTTGGGCCAGGAACTCTAGCAGTAGGATCAATGCCACCTTCAAGGACATCTCTGTTCTATCAGTGGACAGAACAGGGCCCGTGACAGGAGTCCAAACTGGGGCAGGGAGAAAAGCACCACAAAGGCAACAAAAGATAAATTAGGAGGTGGGGGAAAACAGAACTCAAAGGCAGTGGTGTGAATGAACAGGGCAGGTTTTGCTGTTAGGTGTCAGAGTTGCAAGAAAAGTATTCTTCACTAGTCAGGGCAAGACATGGCAAGTCCTTTGATATGGTTTGGAAGTTAGAAACTCTTTCCTGCATTCACCCCATCACCAAGTTATACCCTGGTCACTGGGTCTCACATAAGCACAAATAAAACTCTTAGCCTTTTGGTTCCAAAGGAGCCGAGCGCCTTCACCTTCTAGTTGAAACAGGAGCACTCAGCATCTCTGAAAAGTCAGGCCGTTTATAGCTCATGCATCTGCTTAAGGCTTTACATCTGCTCACGTGGCCATGGCTTTCCGCTAGAGAAAGTCAGGCAGGATCCAAAATGGGTTCAGATGCCTGGTGAGCTCTCCTGCCTTACCCTAAGCATCACCTGCAAGACTGCCAATATGACCTCTAATGGCCCAAATCCCGTTTCCCAGTAGCCTCAGTGCCATTTCCTGGGAATGACTTACTTGATCTGATCCAGGAGGACTCCAGCATCCTTGGTGATGGCCTGCGCCTCTCTGAGCTGGCACTGGATAGCATTCCAGGTCTCATCCCGCTCCATCAAACAGCTCTCGGCCACTGCACGCAGCTTCTGCTCCTGGCACACCTGGCCCTTCATCACCTCCACCTCTTCACACCTCTACAGCAGAGCAGAACGGAGGATTAGACTGGGAGTACCGTACCTCGCTCTCGTACGTGCCTGCTCTGACACGTCCCTGGAGTCCCTGCTGTTTTAATGGCTTAGGTGGCCAGGGCGTTCCTGCAAAAGTGCGCCCAACCCAGTGGGAAAGGAAGCTGGATAAGGCTTGTACGCTGAATACAGTTTCTCTCCACACCAAGACCAGCCCCACGGTTACAATTGCCACTTCCTCTCCATTTGCAAAGATACTCAGTAGGCCCAATTTCCAAATCAGCAGAAGTCTGTTCACTAATGGCTGCACAACATGACCATAAAACTGACACTCCTGAAAAAGCGTAGGTATTCAATTCCTCCCACTCGCCCTTTTCGTTCTCCGGTGGATGGGAAACAGAGACATAAAGGCTTCAGAAGCATGGGGCACAGATGACGAGGAGTGGATAAGCTGCACTTATGGTGTTCCCTGATCTACTTTGACACCAAGTGCGTCCACTGGAAGTTGTGTTTTTTCCTTTACCCCAGGCCATCAGAGGCACAACATGAAAATATATTACCAATCACTTATTGCAGTGTGATAAGGCACTGAGCAGCTCATGGCAGACTTAGAATCACAGAATCATTTAGGTTGGAAAAGACCTTTAAGAGCATCAAGTCCAACTGTCAACCCAGCACTGCCAAGTCCACCGCTAAATCATGTCCCTTCTTACCTTGTGCAGCTGAATGGCCAGTTCCTGCATCTCAGCCTCCAGCCGATCTGCGTAGGCCAGCTCCAGGGCATCGCTGGGCGGCCGAGCGTTGCTGTGCCATCGGGCAATGGCAGAAGTCATCTTCCTCTTGGGTCCAAACAGACTGGTGGGAGAATGGCAAACTATCAGGGACCAACCACTGCACCGTCTGTCCCTAGGCCCAATGGGATGCCACGAGGACCTCTGCAGTCTGCTGGTTCCTCCAAGGCACCTCCAAAAACAGGAGCCTGTTGCAGCCAAGAACTAGGGAATATCAAAATTGTGTGGGAGACGGCCAGAACAGAAAAGCACTCACTAGCTAAACTTTCCTGACCAGGTTGTGTGCGTGGTTTGTAAGAGGAAAGATGAGAACCACATTACAGACACTCACGTGATGCCTATTTCCTTCAGATCACTCTCTGTGAGGGTCAGGAAGATCCGGAGGTCGACATCTTGCTCCTCAAACACTTGCAGATACTTCAGGCAGCCAATCTGCTCAAGGAATGTTGCCAGGTCCTGCAGCCCATCCAAAACAAACTTATTTATACCCTCACAAACAAAAGCATTGCCATGCCTCTTCCTCATAAACATCTGCTTCCTCGTGTTGCCGTTATGCCTTCACGGATTCTAGCAGCAATCATGACTTCCCCTGGTTAACTGCCCTTCTCCATAGTCACACAACACGACTGGCCTGTCTGCTGCAGCCATTGCCTCTTGTAACCAATGCAGAGAAGAAAGACACACCAACATCTAGCCTAGCCCCCACCAGAGACGTGTTTGGTAGCACCCCTGTGGGCCTGAGGGTCTAGAATACCCCTCCGAGCAACAGCAACACCTAAGCAGACAGTTCTTTGTACAAGAAATTGCTTTTTCCCAAGCATTTAAGTTTGGGCAGAGGTTTGGAATCAAGGGTGTTTCAGTGACAACTTCCCTTTTGTCTGAGAAGGTCAAGAAAGCAGCTTAGGCAACCTTGGAAAAGCCTCCCAAGCTTGATACAGGTCTGTGTTACTTCAGAGAGAACTTTCTGTGCGTAGTTACCTGGGGCCCTGTATAGGCAGGGGGCTCAGGAAGGATTAGGTGCTGACTAGAGGCCCCAGCTTTCCCAGGGCAGTGGGTCCACTGGCTATCACTGTTGCTGTAGCGATTCTTGATCTTAAAGCTCTTGGCTTGTTTCCGACTAGGGGGACTGTTTGCATGGTCAGAATCCTGGAAAAGAAAGAAAAAAAACCCAGAAAATGTAAAGATGATCACGCAAAGATGCCAGGATCACTACAGCTAACAAGTGCAGACTCCTTCAAGTCCCAAGCTTTAAATCCAGGTAGTGGGCCACAAACACAGGCAAAGACTAACAAAGAGCCTTTGTTAGAAAGAGCTGAGCCAAGTCACTCCCAAGATGGCAGCCTGGTACCACGGAATGGTATCAGGCTCTTGCAATCTCAGCTTAGGAAGCAACATGCCAGAGCAAAGAGCAACGCTGAATCCTCCCCGAACCAATACAATCCACTGAGATTCCAGCTGTGAGAAGCTCCTCAAGAGAGGACTTTTGCTCATGTTCAGCTCTATCACCCTTCTGTACATCAGCCCCAGAGCTACGTGTTGAACCGCCGAGTAACCTCCAACCTCTTCCCCTTTCTGTACTTCAGAAAGGCCAACACTGCACTGCTGTGCTTGTCTAAACCTCACCATACTGCCTGCTATCTCGCCAAGCTCAAGGACTGATCCAGCCCTAGCAAGTCACATCCTTTCTTGATCACCACCTCGCCAGAAGTCTGCAAAGAGTTCAGAAGCTGGAGAGAACTTAAAAATTACTGACTAGCCATCAACAACCTGTTCTAGAGTGAATATGCTCTGAGAGTTGGCTACTAGCCAGAGATCAAACAAGCCAATCCATAATCTTCAAATAGGGAAACTGGTTTTCTTGTCCCTGTAACGCTACCTTCCCTCACCCAGCCTGGTACTACGGCCTCCTGTGGAGGTAGAGTCATAGCAGGCTGTGGAAGGGTGACAGCACTGGCCAAGCTGAAGGCAGAGAAAGGAAAATTGAAAACCCCACCTCATTGCTTTCCAAGGAGCCTTCACTGCTGACCCCCAGGGCCTTGGTCAGGCATTCGCTGCTGCTGCTGCTGCTCCTGACAGCTGCTAAGTTATTGGTGAAGAAAACGTTATCCTCTGGAAAGGAATATGAAAAAAAGTCTGAGGTTCAACTTCCTTACACTCAGTGCTGGTTTTGCTCCACAATTACCAGCAAAACCTGCTAGAGGTGTAAAGGAAAGAAACCGAGAGCAAGGCTTCATATGCAGCACTCATGACACAAGACGATTCTGAGACAGAAATATCACATGTCTGACCCCAGGCACTAATCTTTCTCCAAGTCTGTCTAGTACCACAGCGAGCAGGAAGGCTGAGCGCATGTCTTTCTGTGAGGCTCTTCGTTATGGGGTGGAAAAGTGTGTTATTACTACCAAGCCTGCACTCCCATTAGTAAAGTTCAGGAAAGGCCTTTCCTTGAGCCCAGGGCCAATGCAGAGCCACATTATCCTCTGTTAATTTAGGAGCTGCCCACAGATCCTTCCTTTGCGCTGCTTCGCAGAATGGTGAGGTTGGAAGGGACCTCTGGAGGTCACCTTGTCCAAACCCCTGCTCAAGCAGGGTCACCTACAACAGGTTGCCCAGGACCACATCCAAGAGCACCTCCAAGGATGGAGACGGCACAACCTCTGACACCCTGCCCCAGCGTGCAGTCACCCTCACAGTAAAAAAAAAAAAGAGCATTTTCTTATGTTGGGAGGGAATGTCCTGTCCTTCAGATTGTGCCCATTGCCTCTTGTCCTGTCACCGGACACCACTGAAAACAGCCTTGCTCCATCTTCTTTACATCCCCTCTTCAGGATATTTGTACAAATTGATGAGATCCCCACTGAGCTTTCTCTTCTGTAGGCTAACCCATCCCAGCTCTCTCAGCCTTTCCTCATGAGAGATACTCCAATCCTCAAGATGTTAGTGGGAAAGGAACATGCAAGCCAGGGGGTTGGTCTCACATCCAGGTGTGCACTGCAAGCCAGACTATTTTCTGAGACAGTGACTTACCCCTGCTGCTGCTGCTCTCCACATCCTGCTCATTAATTGGAGAGGTAACGTCCCGGTTCCGGATATCATCTGCTTCACAGCCGCCATCATCATTGAAGGTAACGTAGCCCTGAGGAGGGACCTGCTCTGTGTGCAAGAGGAAGGAAGAACCAATAAAGATTAGGATGCCAGTTGCTAGGGAGGCTCCAGCAGGAAAAGCAACCGCTCAGGGATTTGAAAATCATCAAAAGAAGGGACTGTCTCCTCAACTAGCAGGTTCCATTCTAAAGAGCACACAGAAAAACTGAGAAACGGGTATGCCTACAGCCTCCCTCACACAAACACACATCAGCTGTACTTCATGTAGATGACTGCATTGAAAAAAAGTCAGAGGAAACAGCCCCATAGCAGAGATGCACCTTAAATAGGAGCTTTCAGCATTTCCTCTCCTCTTCATACCCACGTTATCAAAGGGGGAAAGACATCTGCTTAAGAGAGCAAGGTGCCAGCTATGTCCCATCCCCAGCCAAGCACACCCTGGAAAGCCAACCCCTCTGCATCTCTGTTAAAGCTCTAGTGGCATCCCACTACTGTTTCAGAAGCTGACAGTATCATTTCCATACAGCCACTGCCTGTGGGATAGTAAGTATCTGTATTAAGAGAACGAACTGAACTTTGAACATGCTTTAAGTCCATATTCTTGGCTATTCTAGACAACTAAGTAATCAGCCTGAGAAATGCCTATGGCTATGACAAGAAAACAAAACTCACACACTGCATCCAGGGGATGATGTCTGAACTGGGATGATCGTTCTCTTGGCCTACTGCAAGGATTTTATAATCTCATTTTTAGTAGTATTTCAAACATCAGGGAAGACAAAACTGACAGGTCTAGGAGCACCGAGTTCACTTTCAACAATTTCTTGGCCTGTGTGACCACTTCCTCTGTCATCAGCTTGAGAAGGGTTCTCAAACTTTTGAGCCTACCTCAAAAAGGGAAGCTGGACTGTTCAAGAGTCAGGGGAACAGTAATTGAGGTAAGAGCAGCGTTCATTCCACAGAAAATATTCCACTCATCAATATCCAGCCCTTGCAAGAGAGTTCAAGGGGTTTTCTTTTTAAACCAGAGACTGGATAGCTTTGTATGATGGTATTGGCTATCTTTGTTTCTCTACAAGCCACACATGAATCCCAAACCAAAAGAAAAAAAAAAAAAAACATTGGCACAGAAATAGCTGCAAAGCATTTGAGAGACCTCAAAGGACTCCAATTAGGCTTCCAACTATTCTCACCATAGCGAGACTGCTTCTTTCCTCCAATTCCAACTGCTGTTATCTTAGCCAAAGCCTGGGGCCCATCATGGATGCTGGGACCCTTGGTCCTACGAACAGGTCTCTGTCTCTGGGGAGCAGAACAGGATTCATCTGAGGAACTCAGCTCTTCATATTTTCCTGTAGTTCAAACAAAGATTGTTAGCAGCATAGTAATTCATTTACCTACTTTATTTGCTACTGGTCCTATAAATGCAGTAGAAAATAAAAAGGAAATGTTAAAAGAAGGAGGGTGAAGCAGTTTAACTAGGTCAGAAAAGGGCCAGCAGACAAAAAAAGTCGTTGGATCCATGCTTCTTCCACCCTTAGAAATGCTGGAATTTCCAGGACAGACCAGACAGTATCACCCCATACACATAATATCAAACTTTGAAAATATCAAGCACCTCTCTCCAAGGTTCTGTCTTAAAATGAAGAAGCTGAAACATCTCTGTTACCTGGACCCCTGCAGAAGACCTTGGGCACTGGGGATGCATGCAAATCTATCAGCCCCACAATCTTCGTATGGCCATACTTCATGGCCAGTGTCCGTGCTGTGGCTCCAGTGTTATCTCTGACATCTGTCTTCACTCCCTACAGAAAAAAAACACGTTTAAAATACACATAGCAGAGGGCGCTATATAAAAAAAAATTCAAGGGAGCCAAAGAATTGTCTTAGTTCCTTCAAGCCCATCAGAAATACAGGCTCATCTTTGATAGACAGTTCAAGCTCCACTAATACCTTGTTGCCTTTCTAGTTATCCACAGTCTCTCCACTCCCTGAATGCCAAGTAGCCTAGGAATGCGGCTCTTGTGCATTGCCATGGGGAACTAGTTTGTTTTATCTGAAAAACGTTCTGCATTGCTGCCTCCTTCTGGAAGTAAGCTGGACCAGTTAAATGGGATATTAAAAAAAAAATTGTTTAACATCAAGAGCCATGCATGCTCACAAGCTTTTGGAGGTAGAAGATGCCCACTAGCCCAAGCATGCAAGCCTGTAAACAATATGGAGATTACTGCATTATCTGTTTTCTAATTCAGTCATTATTCAGTTAAATCTGGACAGTTGGACCTCACTCCTACTTGTGCAAGGCCAGTGTAAAATCAGAGTACTAGCCTTCAGAAAGCAGATACTTTGTGAACAGTCCTGGAAGTCTGGGACTTCAGAGGTGATTGTCATCGAGGATCAAACATAACACAATAAAACGTCTGGTGTCAAACTTGTGGTTCTTCCTCTCTAAGGGCTGGAACCACAGATTTTCAGCTTTACAGAGAACTGCCTAGACACTTACATGATTGAGAAGGTACTGAACAATTATCTCATGGCCAGCAGCAGCTGCTTCCATCAGAGGCGTATATCCATATACAGGCTCCCTGTGTAGGAGAGAGAACAAACGCTCACACATGGACTAGAATAATCAAAGCTGAAATATGCTGCAGTCTTTGCCATACCCTACATGCACATACTGTACGTGTATTGGCTGTTCTACTGCACTCTGGTCTATCTCAGTAAAACTCCCAGTGGAGATTCAGTAAGTGTTCCTCTATTGGCTGCACAGCAACAGATTACTCTTCCAGTTGCAGATCTGCCTTTCAGTAGCAAAATCAGTTTTGCGGGAGCTAACAAAGCAAGAACCTCTTGTTGACCTCAGGCAATGCAATATGCATAAATGTACGGGCAGTTCCCAAGGCACAGGAATGCACTGCACACTTAAAAACTGAACTCCAAGTACACAGAAAATTCAATAGAAAGACTTGCAAAGTGCACTTGAGTTCAGAAGGCATTGTACCTGCTTGCTTTCAGATTTTAGCCCATAATAAAACAAGTAGTAAATCTAATTTCTCTTGATCTTAGTTAAATAAACAACATGGGCAGACTTCACTGTTCAGTTTGCAGGTCACCTCTCCTTGTATTAGCTAACAGAGTGTGCCATGCTTCCTAAGGTACAGGAGGAAAGACAAAAGCAGGCATCTCCTCCCTGTCCGTGTTCAAATGCATTCATAAGCCAACTGCTGCTTCCATAGCTGAAATCAGAAATACCTTTTGAGAAACGAAATGAGAGATTCCTCCTTACTTGCAGTTGGCATTTGCCCCATTGTCCAGTAAGAACTTGACCATCTGCTGATGTCCGGCGCTGGTGCAGTGAAATAAGGCGGTCCAACCATGAATGTCCTTCATCTCCAGCTCTGCGCCTTGCTTCAAGAGAACAGAGAATGTTCTTTACTGCACCCCCTCTGCTGGGTCTCTTAGCCACTGCCCCTCTGCGCTGTGATACCAAGAGAGTTTAAATCCCTGTCAGGAAGCTGAACTCGCAACAGAACATAAATTGCACACTTTGGTTGCAACCGGTGGAGAATTTAAACCATGTAGTGTGGTTTTACCTATTTATTATGGGGTACACACCTGTAGAAGAAAGTAAGCAACGCTTTCATTTCCACAGCTGGAGGCCAGCATGAGCGGCGTCTGTCCTTCTGGTGTCGGGATGTTCACATTCACTCCCGCTTCCAGCAGCAGGTGCACGATGGTGTCGTGGCCAATGTAGGAGGCATACATCAGTGGAGTCCAGCCACCACAATTCCTCTTATTTAAATCCAAATCTCCACTAAATAACAGAGAAAAGAATTCAGCTGAACAACTGGAGCTGTAGATCACAGTAGGTTCTTGCAGCTTCTTACAACCATCACTGTATTGAAAGAAGGCTGAAAAAAAGTCCAGCGCTGAAGCCTGCATGGGAATTCCTACCAGCTTGAGAACAACTTCTACCAAATCACCAAGGAGAATTTTTATCAGCAGACTCTTCCCTTGAAACTCTGTGCTTAAGAACACTTTGGGAGTTGCAGTGATGTGCCCCCGTTGCAACATTAGACCGACCTGTACAGCAGCCAGTGAAAAAACATAACCGGCAGTAAGGAACCACAGACCTGCGCCCTCCCCAGCCCCTCCTTACCGCTGAATACACTCCTGCACCACTTCATACTGGCCGACGGAGGAGGCCGTATGCAAGTCCAGGGGAACGTCCAGCTCTTCCCGACAGATCATCTGACCAACCCCATGCCACATGGAAAGACTGCGGCTCAGCAGCTCCGACTCACTGGCTTCGTCACTCAGCTCCGACATCCCGCCCTGAGTAACCGAAGCAAAGCAGAACTTTTAGCTGCAGATCTCCATTTTCTACAGAACACAACATCAGCCGTTGGCGCTACAGCTCCAAGCTGCCACGGGCTCGGAAGGCGAGGTCATCTCAGAGGGAGAGCGTTCCAAATTCCTACCTCTACTTTGATCGCCTCCTTAGCCCGAAGCAATAAGACTTGCTGAGGAGTTCTTGCTGGCAGTTCTTTCTTGCTGCAGTGGACTCTGGGATTTGAATACACTGGAAAAATAAAAGCGCATAATGCTAAAAAGACGTCTTTCAAATCTCATTTTAAGACTTCAGAGCATTGGCTTTATTTCCCTTCCCTTCTAACCAAAATACGCCTAAGGCAGCTTTGGATACCCTCGTCAAGAGACGACTAAACGCCTATTTAAGTGCTGGTGGCATGCTTAGTGTTATACAAAAGGATGTAATTCTTGGTCTGCATGTTTTTTAATTCAGAGAGAGAATTAAGAATTCATGCATCAGATGTTCCTGGTCTTTCTCCATCTGTCTTATATTACAGGATGGCCCTGCTTAAATTAAGACATGGTCATTAATAATGACAACTGTCCACTGCTCTCAAAAAGTAGTTAGTATCACCTGAATAGGGCGCACACTTCATTTTGTCATCAGCTTGTACATAGATTGTTTCTACCGTTTATTGTTTCAGCACTTCAGAAACAGCCCAGTCCTGTCTCGGTGAATCTTGGAAATTGCTGAAACACTTCGAGCAGCAGTACACCTGCCCATTCATTATCTGAGCATGTCCACCGGCCTGCAGACAGTAACTTAATTACAAAGCTGGTACAGTTTCATGACTGTCTGAAAGGTTTATTTCCCATCCCTAGCCTTAGGGAGCAATTGCATATTAATCATTTTAACCACTCACAGGAGAGTGTTCTTGTTTGGCACTTCATAAAAAGCTGTTCGACACAACTGCATCTATCATCCAAGGTCTTCAGCTCCAGTTTCAGGCTACATCCAAGTCAATGCAATGGGAAGCGTTTCCCCCTCCCTGCAGCCTCATCACCCACCACACAGCACTTCTGGGGTTTGCCTGGTCCCACTACATATTATGTTGGGCAGCTAAGCCAACATAAAGTATACTTTCTTTTTCCTGATAATTTCTTGCCACTTTAATTCCTCAGACTGATTCATTCTGGGGTCACGCAAATGCCAAATTTGGCATTGGTGAAGAATAAAAGAGAGCAGGAATACGCTTTTCAGCAGCAGTTGCTCTTTAGATTGCCTCAGCTGTAACATTTCAAAACCGTACTTATATTTTCCAAAGAACTGGGAGTCTTTGTCTTGCAAGCGCCAGCCCCTTTTCTTATAACATAAGCAAAACACCTTTAATTCCTACCTCTTCGCTCCCCATCTGGATCCTTTCTCCCACACCTTGCTTTTTTTCCCCACTCCTCCTTCTTCAGTTTGTTAAGACTACAAAAGCACCATCCATTCTACCTAATCAGTGTGTGCTGGTAATAAATGATTCCTTTTGTAAGATATCTGCAAAAGCACCTATTTTACCTAATAGCAGCAATTTGTATTACACTGCCAACCCAGAGACCTCAGGCAAGAATATGCAGGGCAGAACACAAATGAGAGACCTGAACACCTCACAATCAAAATACAAGGAGATAGAAGTGGATTTAAGTGGATCATAAGGGGGAAAAGTAGGAGTGTTTCTCACTACAACAGATTAAAGCTGCCCCTGGAAGGCAAAAAGGCATGTTCACAGCCAGTTAAAGGAGGTAAAATCCAGGACAGTCTGTAGAAGCACATTCAGGTGAAAGTGAAGCTCACTTATCTCTGCAGACCTCCTTGTTAATTGGATACCTTAACTATACCCTGGAGGGATTTAAAAGCCAGGTAGATGCGGTGCTTGAGGACATGGTTTAGTGGTGGACTTGGCGGTGGTAGGTTAACGGTTGGACCTGATGATCTTAAGGGTCTTTTCCAACCTTAACAATTCTATGATTCTATAAAAACCACAGATGTTTGGTTTTTGTCAGAATCAGCCCCCCATCAGGTACTAGTTACCAACACAACTTTGGCGAGTTGACCCACAGTCACCAGGGCAATATTGACATGACAGAAAGTTTATGCTTGCCTCCAGAATATTCATGACTCTCAGCCTCATTCCTACCACTTGCACTGTGCTCTAACTGCCTGCATCTTTGCTGCTTTTTTTTTTTTTATTCTGAGATTTCACCCCAGCCTGAACTGGAGCATGATGTCAGCTGTGCAAGCACCTGAGAACATAGAGACTGGACAGAACCTACAGGAGAACAGTAAAAGTGACCAGAGCCCTAAGGACTGAAATGAAAAGACTGGGTGAAATGAAATCAAGGTTGTCTGGTCTAAACAGGAGATGCCTGGAGGGGACATGTGATAACGGCCTCAAATACATAAATGGTTGCTGCAGAGAGGACAACAGAAATAATCTGTTCCTTGCGGCCATGGTGAATATGACAGGACATAAAGGGCTTAAGTTGCAGCATGGAAGATTTTGATTAAAGACCACAAAAGTCCTCGTAAAAGTAAAAGCAAGAGTACCACAATGGATTACCAGTGGAGATACAGTTGCTAAGAATAAGCCAGGCAAAGACCTCCTGAACATTTACAGGCTGTTCTCCTGCTTTGGGACAGAGCAATTAAGTTAGCATTTGTTAGAGGCCTTCCTCAGCCCCGTGAGGCTGTTGTTATTAATTATATTTACTACATCAACACCTAGCTATTTATCAGGATGAGAACTCTACAGTGCCGAGACTCAGAGCAGGTAGCAAACACCACACTGTCCTGGATTCAGAGAGTTTGCTGTCTGAGCAGATGAGAAAACCAGAAGGCAGGGGGGGGGGAAAAAAACACCTTAGTATACCTTTTTGGAGGATAAGCCTAAGGAACAAGTGACAGCAGATGAAAGAGTGGCAGAAGAGCCATACTAAAATAAATGGGAGGCGATTTGAGAAGCACCTGAGGCAACCGGTCCCCAACACAGAACAAATCCAACACTGCTTGTTAATCACCACTCAGCAGGCACCATTAAGCTGCACCATAGAATCATAGAATTGTTAAGGTTGGAAAAGACCCTTAAGATCATCAGGTCCAACCGTTAACCTACCACCGCCAAGTCCGCCACTAAACCATGTCCTCCACCAGCTCTGCTAAATTCATTCTCTCACATCATCTTCCACAAGCACAGGTAACACCACAGTGGTCCTTCTGTCCCATAAGACACAAGACACCCAAGACAGCACAAGTGTGGAGATTGCTGGAGTTCCCAACTGAGCCATCAAGCTGATAACATGCTTTGCTTCTGCTCCTGACTTAGTTCTATCTCCACTACATTCAGCACTACAACCTATTGGAGGAAATCAGAAGCCTTGTTACATTCTTGTAGAGGTACAAATAGTTACCAGCTCAGCCACAATAACGCACACTCTCATCTTTGCACTAATTGTCTGACCAGAGATGGGCACACACATTACAGCTGTAGGAACTGCATCAGGTTTCACAGGATAGTGGTGTGTGAGAGAAAGTATTCCTGCAACACGAGCTCCAGCTGAGGACCCACAACACCTGGGCTCAATCCTATACATACCTGACAAGAATCATAGACTCACAGGATGCTTTGGGCTGGCAGGGACCTTTCCAGGCCACCCAGTCCATCCCCCTGCCATGGGCAGGGACAGCTTCACCCACATTAGGGTGCTCAGAGCCCCGTCCAGCCTGGCCTTGGATGTTTCCAGGGATGGGGCAGCTCCCACCTCTCTGGGCAACCCCTGCCAGTGCCTCACCACCCTCAGCAGGACAAATTTCTTCCTTAGATCCAGGCTGAATCTCCCCTCCTTTACTTTCAAACCATCACCCCTTGTCCTGTTGCTACAGGCCCTGCTAAAAAGCCTCTCCCCATCTTTCTTATAAGTCCCCTTTAAGTATTGAAAGGCTGCAATAAGGTCTCCCCTGAGCTCTTCATCCATACCACAAGGCTGATGCTCTCAGGTTAAAGCACATATTGTGCTCCCAAAGAGATAAAATATTAACAGAGCCAGAGAAAAGGCATAAAAGCACTTCAACAGCCACACCGGGGAGCACCTTTCCCAGGAGGGGGGCTATGCCAGGCAAGGTATAGCACTCCAAGGCAGCCAGGCAGGCTCCAGTCACACAACGATGTGCCTGAAGATGAGTGAGCCGGGTTGTAGCTGTCAAACCGGTAACTAGACGGTTGTTACCAGAAGCCTCACAGCAAAACGTTTTCCAGGCGCGTTATCCCTGCACTTCACCAGGCCGCAGGTCCCTGGAGGAATTCGGTGTCGGTACCGCGGCGGGGTAGGCCGGGGCACCCCAGCGGCGCACCGCGCCGCTGGGGTGCCCCGGCCTACCCCGCCGCGGTGTCGTTAGACCTCAGCTATCAGCCTGGAACCGCTCCATGAGGCCCTAGAACCCACCGAGACCGGCCCGCCATAACCCCCGCCGCCCCTCACCTGCACACCCGGTGAGCTCCGCTACCGGAAGCCACCCCTCCCGCGCAAGGAACGCTGGGAAACCTCCCCCCCAGACTACAAATCCCAAGAGCCTCCGCGGCGGCAGAGGAAACTCCGCCCCCCTGCGGCGCCGGACCAATAAAAGGTGTTTCTGCGGGGGGCGGAGCTAAGGGCAGCCAATGGGATTTGGGATCTGCGGGCGGTTCTAGCAGGCGGTTCTAGCAGGCGGGGCGGACCGGAGCCGGTGGCCGAGGTACCGGGGGGAAATAACAGAGTAGCAGAAGGGGTACGGGCGGGCGGAGCGGTGGCTGCGGAGGCTCTGCGTTGTCGTTGACTGGCCCCGGTGGGCTGAGAGCTCGGGGAGCCGCTGGCCGCGTTGCCATGGCGACGGGGGAGCTGCGCGTGCGCCGCCCCCGCCGCCATTTTGGTGTCTGTCAGGGCGCTCCCTCAGCGCCTGCCCTCAGGGTGGTTTCTCCTCGCACGGCGGGTCCCGAAACCTGTTGGTGTGGGGTGAGAAGTGCCGAGGGCAGGGGTTAGCTCATCCCCGGGGCTGCGGCGGGCTGCCTGCCCGTCAGTACCGCCCCGAAGAGAAGGTGTGTTTCCCGCCGTTGCCTTTGACTTCTCGGCTTCTCCCGCGTTGCCATCGCACCAGTGAGGCTCCCGAGATGGACGTGATGGGAAATGTCAGTTCTAGTGACATGGAGAAGCTCAGGATTTCACGTCTCAATTGGCCCCACCTCTCCAGAAAGCGCCTGTTGTGTTATAGCTGTCTAACAAGTCCGCACTTTGTTTTAAACATAGAGCACTGCTTGCTCCCAGAGAAGATGCTGGATTAGATGACTTAAGTTGGATCCTCTATAACATCCTTAACCTTGGGAGACTGATCTTCTCTCACGTTGGCAGAGGGAGCCACAGTAGGCAGTTTGTTTTTATCCCCATGGGACTCCTCTTGCCCTTAGCAACCTCTGCTTACTGTCAGAGCATAGTACTGCGGCCTTGGGGATTTCCCTGAACATGAACAAAGCCGCCGCTGTATGGAGACAGCATATGAAGTATTTGCAAAGGCGCTTTGCCAGTTGTAAACTTCCCAGGGCATGAGATGAGCTTCGCTTTTTGTTTAGAGGAGTGTTGTCGGTCCATGCCAATGCAAATAACAGTGACAGTGTAATCATACGAACAGTTATTTCAGTACTCAACAACAGTCACAAACCTCTTAACCTTTCTTACCAAACAGAAATTATTTACTCTCACGTTTGATTCCCCGGGAAACCATGTGATTGGAGCATAAAATTTAAAAAGCAAAGGTTTTCCGTGAGGGTTAATTATCTAACTTGTCAGTACAGCAGTAGTCCCTACTCTGTTGTCTTGACTCCTCATGCACCTCAAGGAAAACATGAGTACACTTTATAAACACTTTGAGAGGTCAAAATCCAAGAGCGTGCCTGCTCTCAACTATTTTTATACAAATCCAGTGAAAAAAAGCAAACTTAAATCATGTTATCTATCGTGTGAGCAGTGAGGAGGGGAACGTGAGACAAATAGGAAAGAGGAGAAAAGCCCAGCTGAGAGCAGAGGTGTCAGCCTTGCCTTCGCTGCCTGCCTTCCCTCTCCCTGCAGGCAGTGAGAACGTGCTTTTCTGGGAACACAGTTACAAGTCAGTCTGGCTAAGAATCCCAAAAATGCTTTATAAATGAGGGGCTAAACTGCCCCTGGCATGGCCCCAAGTATGGGTGTATATGGTGAGCAGGGCAGAAAGCTCTCAGCCCTCTGAACTCAGGCAGAGAGGAATGACTCCAAAAATGCAGATTTTATCGCTCACTGCTGACAGTGAAAACCCTGGGAGTGCTGAGAATCAGGCTGACCCTGAACGCATATGCTTTGTTCTTGCTTCGTATTGCTGTTATCCCTCGTGTTCTTTCGTGAGGTGTACTTAAGCTGATCTTTCATTTGATTGAAGGGAAGCTGTTCTGATGGCCTCAGAAGAGCAAAGTGAGGATACAGAGCATCCAGCTCCTGGTCAGAGTACCAGAACATTTCAATGGGGAGCCATACTCGCTGCCGTGAAAGATCAGCTCCCGTCTCTGGACTCTGACACCTCCACAGTAAGCACTGCAACCTGCCTTTCTTTCTCGCTGTGTTTTAGAAAAATCTCTCAAAAGCACGAGAAGGTCACCTTAGCCAGGCATTTCTGAGTAGCGAGTATGGTATCCTTGATGGGCTGCTTGTTCTGACTATTGTAACACTGTGCATTAATCCACAGCCTTCTGGATTATCTCTGCTTGTCAGAGTGTAATGGCCATCTCCTCTCGCTGTATTCTTTGGAACCTGAAAATGGGACGGATTTTTCCAGATGCTAAATATTCCTAGGTTGGGAAGGGGAGGGTAGTGGGCATCTTGCAGAATGAGCCTGCGTTTCTTCTTAGTTTGTTCAGTCAAAAATACAGTACGAAAGAAGCATACTGCTGATTTAAAATGAAACGATAAGGTTTTATGCTTGAGAGTATTCTGCTATTCATTCCAATAATGTGCTTGCCAGACAGTAGGCCTGTTAGTATGTTTTTCTATGTATGAGGATCAGAGGAAAGTGATATTCCTGAAGACTTTGTGGTCCACTGGAAAGAGCATTTGGCAGATATTTCAATCCTGGATTCCGCTTTTTTCCCTGCCTGTAATTCTCCGCAGGCCATGTTGCCTTTTTGTGCTTCAAATCTACCTGCAAAGAAGCATAATGCCGCTAACCTTTTAATATAAAGCGTAAGATTGATAGGTATTGTGCAGTATTCTTCACCAGTACAGGTTCTTTACATGTTAGTGTCTGGGAGAGGCTGCTTCTTGGCTGCTGAAGATCTCTGTTCACAGGACAGCAACAATCTGGTGGAAATAAAAAAAGTGCCTGCATCTCTAGTGCAAGATGCTAGCTCTGGCATTGCCTTTTCCAAGGTGATAATGTGTCTCAAGACTCAATTATTAGTGGCCTTTTGTCCAAAACAGAATATTTTGTTAATTTTCAAACATGTATAAACTTGAAAAAATATTTTTGAACACTTAAAGGATATATTTTATTCTAACTTAGTGTGGCCCTTAATGATACAAAGGGAGTCTTGTGAGCAGTGAAGGAGCCAGAAATGCCTCCGTGCGGTATTTATTACTTACTATTCATCAATCATCAGAAGCAGTGTGATCTAGTGGATAAAGTGTTGATATGGATTCCATGACTTGTTTTCTGCACCTGGCTCTATCACTGACATTTTGGACAAGTTATATTGCCTCACTGTTTCTCAGTTCCCCTCTATCTACGCTCTGTTTCAGTTACTCAAAACAACCATTGCATTTTAATATGTGTCTGTATAGTATAGATTAAGGCCCAACACTCAGAAGTTATTTTTAGGCATTCTTGTTGATAAGTGTACAGTAAGGTTAAGACAGAGAGATAGCGTTGTACTTTGGTGCCAAATGCCATTCTATAACTCTAAATCACGTTGAACATTTTTTTACTTATAAACAATCTCCAAATTCTCTGTTTCTGTTACATGTGGAAAAAATTTCCTGCTGAAGGAACTGAGGCAATCCATTTGGCACTTACATGCTACCCTTAGTTTGCATTCAAAAGATCTGGTTGTATAATCCCTCTCCTGCTTAATGTGAAACAGTAGCCTGCTGAGCCTGCAGTTTCAGTGCTGCACCTTTGTCCGAGCAGTTTCCACTTGTGTGAAGATACATTTATGCGTTTGACATCTGTAACCTCAGCGGGCTGCGCTCCCGCATTCGAAAAGGGCACTGACAAATGTGTTTTATGCCCTGAAGTACTTTCATTACCCTGACATGGAATTTATTAAGAGGAAAGAAGTTCTGTTGCAGTTTGCTTCATGTTAAGAAACATTAATTACACCAGACAGAGAGAATTCTCCGAAGTGTGAGTTACTGAAAATGTACACTTGCAAAACAAAGGGACAAGCAGGAAATCTGTGTCCTGACTGCTGAGGAGGTGCTTAATCTCCCTTTGGTGTCTGTGCATAAGGATTCATCTCAAATGCATATCTTATGTTCAGAAAAGAGATTTTCAAAGCTATTTAAACTCTGTCCAACCAAATACAGATACTGCTTTGCATTCTGAATAGTGAATGTCAGGGACCTGATTGCAATAATAAGCCTCCATGGCCCTGCCCAGCCTCAGCTGGGCTCCCACCCACATGCCCAGCAGCTCTATTTAAGCTCAGCTCTGGGCCTTCACTCTTTGCCTGAGCTATGTTGGAGGAGCACTGGTTTCTAGCTACAGTCCTGCTTGATCCAGACTTTCACCTGTGCATTGACTTTCCGGCTTGATCCCTGACCTGCCTCATCACCACAATATTGCCATGTGATCTGGATCCTTGGCTCAACCTGGTCACTGCCTCTGGTCTCTCCTGCTTACTCCTCTTAGGTACTGTGGGACTGGGCTTTGGCTGGTGAGGCCCTGGCCTTTCCAGTTACATGCTTCCCCTCCCAGCTCCCCTTCCCTCAGGGAACAGCCCTGCTCTTGCTATTCCATGCTGGTCAATGAGGTAGCACAAAGAATCACTTGGCAGTTAAAGAACCTGCCCACTCTTGTCATCACTTTGCTCAGAGGGATGTCAGTCTTCAACCTCCATGGTGATTCAATGTTTTACATGGTTTTTACAATTGTAGCTTGCTCAAGTTTTAGGCCACTGTAAAACAGCCTAGGTTGTTGAGTGTTGTGCCCTTAGTCTGTCTAGTGAAGATGTGACTGCAGAGAAAATTCTTGTCTCTGAACTTAAGTGGTGACAACATAGGATTTGTCACTGCAAAACAGATATTTAGGTGAGTATTAGTCTCTCATTTAATTTCTCTTTTTTTTTTTTTGTTCGCAGTCTGATTTTGAGAGTGATGGGGAGCTTTTCATCTTCCAGCGGGAGCAGCCAAACTTAATTCCTGACCTGTCAGAAGAGCTGATGGAGTTTTCCCTGGAAGACTCACCCATGCAGGTTGTTGACTCTTGTGTGCAGGCTGTACTACTGTAACCCCACTCTTCTGGTTGTCTCCAGTATGGGCAGCTGCTGCTCTTTGATTTATTTGACTGAATTATGGGATAGAAGAGCATAATCCCCAGTACTTTCTCCCATTAGAGACTAGATCTTTCTTTCTCTTTATACAGTGACCCTTTAAAGTTTTCTCTGTTCTTGAGATTTTAGACCTTTTTTCTCCCATCTCCTTGCAGTTTTTATTATTGTCCTTTAACTGTTTTTTTTCCTGTGCACTAACAGTAACACTGTGCAACGGCTCCTAAATTTTTCAGGTTTGAAATAGTTTCAGCCACCATTTTATATATCTAGAAAATGTAGAATTAACTAGGACAGTGGGTCCTAAGTAAGGAGGACGAGTATGAACTTTATCCCTTGAACAGCTTTTCTGAGATAAAATGATTACATTGTCTCTGCAGTGATGAAGGGTAGCCATCATAGGAAGCTGGCAGAGAAGCCAGCTGACCCTATTGTTTCATCAAGGGAAGACTAACTTACTGTGCTGCTTTTCCGTTTGTTTATCTTGGTGTAAGAAATGTCATACGATGAACAGATATAAGGGAAATTAATTTCAAGGATGTTTAATACTTCCTGAAGTTAGACTTTGACAAGTAAACAGTCTTGCTGTTTTCCATGATGGATATGGTGTGTGCTGTTACCAGATGGTGTCTGAGTTGGAGCTGCTGTCTGCCAATCACTTGGTTTTGCTTTACTGGCATCTTCCAAAGCTTAGGGAGATGTAACTTTCTGCATGCGTGTATTTTCTCTACCTGTAGCAAACCCAGGAAACGGAAAGACACCCATGGGAGATCTGGAATGAAGATCTGGAAAGTTTTGGCGTTCAGAAAAAAACAGATGGTGCCCAAGTCGTTGCAAAAGAAGATGTACAAATGATTAAAGATGAGGCTCCCAATCTTGCCAGCCGTACTGAAGGCATTCCAAGCCAAAAGGGAGCTGTTCTTGAAGAGTCTCTTGCAGATTCCACAGATCAGCTTGAAGAGAAAGAACTGGGCAGGAAGCAGGCCAGGGAAGGAGGGAACTCTTGGCTTAATACAGCATTGTCTGCAGAAGAGCTGGACAGTCAAAAAGAGAGAAAGCTGATAGAGACAAAGATACTCTCCAAAATAATTCTGGAGCCGCCACCAGGCCACCCAGAGCTAGATGTCAAGCCTCCCTCACATGGCATTAACAACAGTCTAGAAAGAACTGCTAAAGAAGAAACCTCCTCAGACGATCATCTTCGAGAACTAACCCATTTGTCATTGCAGGTAAGCGGCCCAAATAAATGGTTTTGGGGAGTGCTGCTTGTGGGCTAGAGGGCACAGTGCATTGCTTGCAGAATTCTACTAAAATAAAGAACCGAAATGCCAAATTCTGCACATACCACAGCCGCCTTTGTTGCTTTCATTGTTGTCCTGAATTTGGGTTTTGTTGGGTCATGCACTATACGAGCCACCAACAAACTACCTTTGTCTTGTAGAGCTGTCATTAGATACCCGTGATGGTAGCAAAAGCCATGGGTCAGCAGCATGGTTCACGGTCTCATCCAGGAAAGCCAACCACAACATCTGTCCCTGGGAAGGCAGGGAGCTCTTCTGGTCCCAGGCAGACTTTGCATTAAAACAGTGAGCTTTCCGGCCGTCCAGCATCTTGTGTTTTCCGCAGCACTGTGGTAATGCCGGAGGTGAGAAGAGAAGGTGGTTAGGGTTGTTCCTGAAATCTTGAATCTCTTCCACCTAAGGCAGGTGCTGAGGTCTGTGGGATGACCAGCTTGTGGGTGCTGAGCTGCTTTGTGGCCCCAGCATGGAGAGGTTGTGCTCTTCAGTACCACGGTTATACATCTCTACTTCCTCTATTGCTTTTTTTTTAAGGTCATTAGGACTTAATCAGCCCAGAACACGAGCCTGATATTTCTGTTCAGAGCCTTCTGTAGAATCAGAGTACAGGTGTTTCCTTTCCCCTTTCATCTACACTCACAAAAATAAACTTTTTGGTGTTAGAGCGGTTCTAGTGTAGGCAGAGAATGCAGGTGCTTGCCTGGGTTTTTTGTTTTGTTTTGTTTTTAAATTGTGGTGCATCATTTAATCATGCCATTATTGGAGGGGATCTTTTTGAAGTGGTTCCAGGCTTAATTCCCATCTCACCTCATATAAGTCAGTTCTATTAATTCAGGAGGCGTGATTTTCCTTTCAGAACATGTTTGATATCACTGACTTCAATGAACTGAAGTCCGATGCTTGTGGGTGAGCACTGAGACCAGGCTCAGTGTATTCTCACTTCCATAAAGCGAGGGCAAAGCCATAGCCTTTGTGTGCATGGTGTCTGTGTTTACATTTGAGAGCTGGTTGTTAGTTCCCAGCTCGGCAAGGTACCTCACTTGATGTCAAGTAAAGCTGTTAAAACTAATATACAGTTTCTTCTTTATTCTAATCATATCTGTTCATTTGAAAATGATTTTTTTCTTAAAGTATATTTAAGTCTCTTTCTGTGTTAGAAATGGAATTGTGCAAATCTTCATTTCTTTTTCTTCTGGACCCTGTGTAGTACCTTACAATAGTGCTGTTCCTGTTAAGGGTTAGGAGGGTAAAGCCTTAATACAGCAGGTTAGATGGTAGTTGGCTCTTTTTATTATAATGGTTTGTATTTAAGTGCTATTACTGAAAAAGAAGCTTAGTACCAACTGCATCATAATTAAAGCAAATGCATATGTTGTCTTTCCCTTCAGGCTGTTTGAGAAAACAGCACCTGTACTGACCTGTGACATGGTTGTCACTGTAATAAGGTCAGTTGTCAGTCATTCTTCACTCTTCCAGACCAATACACCTCAGCGACATCGCTGAACCAGTATTGGCTTTGTGTTGGTGTGAGAGACTTCAGCTTGTGACTCTCGTCAGGCTTTTGCCTTTCATCAGCTGCAGCTTGTAATATTAGAATAGATCTAATAGTGGTTCAGGTATGTGTGAAGATTTATTGCTCTGGAAAGAGAATCGTCTCTTAAATGGGAGGGGCAGATGACAGAGGTTTTTACAAGGTGAAACTGTGTGTTTTGGAAGCTGCTTCTGTATTTCTAAAGCTCTTAATGAAATGCACATTAGTTGTAGCTGTGACATAATTGTCATAATTGACAGTCACCTTCCTTTTAAAAAAAATCATGAGTATTTCTAAGTTCTGGTGATGATATTTCAGATGGATGTAGATATTTTTAATTAAAACTTCCATTTCAAATAATATTCAGAGGGGAAAGCAATAAGTGTGTTAAATGCATGTGAACTTTTGTTGTTGGAGACTGGTTCTCATACCTAAGTTAGCGCTGTGAGCATACCCTCAGCCAGTGTATGTGTGATTCATAGCAACAAAATTGGTGATCCTGTCTTCAGTGTGGGATAAGAGGCTATGAGATCGTGGCTGAGGCTGACTGTACCGAGCAGAATGGGGATGTGCCCTGGTCAGAAGTTGGAGTGGGAGGAAAAGGCTGCGGGCCTCATCTCAGAGAACTGAAAAGCCAAAAGTCCTCATTTTAGTGGCAGTAAGAAGTTCTCAGCATTATTCAGGATCAGAATATGTATGCTTGGTCCTGTATCAGGCCATCTTTTAATCTGTTTTACGATCTCCAGTGGTTTTCTGTAGCCTATATCAGAAGGGTTCATGATTCTCGGAGAAAAAGCCTCAGCAGAAGCAGATGAAGCAGCTGGATAGAGGCACTGTCCAAAGAGACGTAGTAAATGCATTCCTTTCATTACAGCACTTCCTTGTGGAACTGCTTAAAGCAAGCTGGCAGTGTAGTTAGGGGCATCATCTTTTGGAGACGGTGAAAGGGTGAGGAAAGGTACTTGGAAGGATGGACAGAGGGAAATAAAATATGTGGGGATCTCGCAGTGTTAGTGGGCTTGAGGGATGAAGGGGAGTACTTGCTGTTGGAAAGGCTCCGCCATGTGAACACACGTGGAAGACTGAGCCGTGTGGAGGACATAACATGAGTTAGGTCCCAGCTTATGGAGGGAAGGGTCAGGTAGATATTTAGGATGGGCTTATGTTTCTGCTTTAAGGAGCTGTCAGTTCAGTCCATTCTAGAAACATCTTCCAGACTTCGCAGGGTTTTTTAAGTGGGGAAGGAGAAGGTACTCCACCTCCGTTATATTTGAATGAACATCGGTTAATCCTTCACTGGTTTCTCTTAGTAATTACACTGCACCGCCTATGCTAGATGTGCAGAGCCTTGGCAATGACATGAGGCAAACAGCGTTCAAACAGAAAATATCCTTTTGTTCGTCATGCCAATTGTTGAGGCTCATGCTGAGGCAACTGTGTCCAGAGTGACACACCGGGTTCATCCACTGGCAAGTGACAGTGGCATAGTACTGAGATAAGTATGGCAAACTTCCTTGCCATTTGTGTATTTCTATGTGCCAGAAGAATCTGATGGAGTTACTACAAAGTGTGTGAGTCAAAAGGGACTTTTCTTATTTTGTAGCAGTCTCTTGGGAGTGAATTTTCCATCACAGTTCCACTGTCTTCTTTCAGAATATTGAGAAATGGGATCTAGACAAGATTCTTGAGGAGCTGGAGCAGCAGAAAGAGAACACTCATGCAGAAGTTGCTTTCTCCTCAGCAGATCATGGTAACTAAATTAATACCAACTTTGCTGAAAGTGTATAAAAATAACAAACACGGGAATGTGAGTTTTAAGTCATTCCCTGCAGCATCATCTTGAATGTTGAAATCATAGTGGGTTTTTTAATGCCTCTGTAAAATGTATTTTTAATTAATTGGCTTCCCTCAAGATTTCATCTTGCTTTTGTAGCTTGAAACTGGTGCTTTCAGGCCTGTCATGGCCCAAGAGTGAATGAGACAAGATGGATGAAGGTTTGAAGTCAGTTTGTCAGAGCCAGATGACAGTAGTGTCTTTATCCTTCCCCTTCTGACAGACTGGGAGAGAGAGGGACAATGTGAAAATGGGGAAAGGGTATATTGGGTGATCCCATGGCAGAAGACCACAACTGGTGATTCTTTTTGTTGCTCTTCCATAGAGACCTTCCAGGGTAGGTCTGAAAATCAGCTCATGGAGAAGCTAGAAGAGCTGTGTACCAGGCAGTCCAGGACAGTGTCTCCATGCTGCAGGTACCCATCAGCCAAGCTCTTCTCCTTTCAAGAACATCAAGAGAGTAAGAAGTAGGTCCTTTTCTGTCATATGCACTAGGGAATCATGACTGCCAGTAGGGATACCTGGAAACTCGTCGTGTTCTTTAGGTGCTTTTCTCTAGCTTCTGCAGAAAGCTGATAGTGCAGCTGGAATATGCTACAGGGATGATAAAGGGAAAAGCTGAGACTCAGTCATTCATGTACATTTGATGATAAACAGTCAGTATCCTGCCACCTTCGCATTCTCCATCAACCACCACCTTTGCCTAGACCTTACCAGACACTTGGGACACATGGGAAAGGCAGGAAAACAAGGCTAAGCAAATTATCATGGCCTGTCCTGGTTTCAGCTGGGATAGAGTTAATTTTCTTCTTGGTAGCCGGTATGGGGCTGTGTTTTGGGTTTAGGATGAGAACAATGTCGATGCTAAGTATCGCTAAATAGTCGCTAAGTAGCGCTTACACCGGTCAAGGACTTTTCAGCTTCCCGTGCTCTGCCCGGTGCACGGGGGGCTGGGAGGGGGCACAGCCAGGGGCGCTGACCCAGACTGGCCAAGGAGTTATCCCATGCCACATGACGTCATGCTCAATATAGAAGCTGGGGGAAGAAGAAGGAAGGGGGGGACATCTGGCGTGATGGCGTTTGTCTCCCCATGTAACCGTTACGCGTGATGGAGCCCTGCTTTCCTGGGGATGGCCGAACACCCGCCTGCCCATGGGAAGTAGTGAATTAATTCCTTGTTTTGCCTTGTTTGCATGTGCAGCTTTTGCTTTACCTATTTAACTGTTCTATTTTATTTTACTTCAGTTATTAAACTGTTCTTATCTCAACCCATGAGTTCTCTCCCTTTTACCCTTCCGATTCTCTTCCCCATCGCACCGGGGGGGAGTGAGCGAGCGGCTGCGTGGTGCTTAGTTGCTGGCTGGAGTTAAACCACGACAGGCCACAGGTTTTGTCATCTGGGGTACCAGTTTCTCTTTCTGGTACCTCAATTTAGCTAAAGTATACAGGATGGGTTTTTTTGTAGGTATCAGTGGAGACGTCAGTGCATCTTGGAGGGTTCTGTGTGAAGGAAGTGGATTTCCAGACTGTTCATAGGGAACAACATCAATGGTGGCAGCACAGAGGAATCAATAGTGAAACAAGCCTGTAAAAGGGAAGGTGCAATGAGGATACTTTTCCAGAGCAGGGAGAGCTATGAAGATGATTTGCACTTTGTATGCTCTGAAGGATAAAATAAATTGCCACAGGAGACAGAGGGGGAAAAAGGGACCTGTTTTTACTGATTGACACTGGGCTCTTAAAACTTGTAAGCTCTTTGGTACCATAACTGCCTACCTTTGTTCTACAGAACGCTTGGACGTTGTCAGTTTTTAAGAACTAAATATCCCTCATCATGCTGCCTGTGATCTGTGTTCCTCGGGGGAAGCTGAATCTTTGAGTTCAGCTTTGTAAGGTGGTGGAGAGTAGGCAGAAGCAGGGTTAGCATCTGTACAACAGCCAAGCACAAAGCTCCTTTAACAATCCAATTTTGATCGTAATCCACTCCCTGCAGGACTTCTTGTCTGGATAAGACGGAGGACATGCTGAAACAGTGTTTTCTATACTTAGGGATGTTGCCTTCCTATCATCTTCACGAAGTTCTCTAAGGATGGACATAATGAGATTACAGTGCCTGCCAGAGCCCGTAACCGTGTACATAGATTTAAGAGATGCTAAACCACAGAAGTCTGTAACATCCCCTGATGAGAAACAAAGGTAAATTCTGGCTTTATTGTTAGTGAGAAGTAAGTAACAAAAAGTAGGAAACTAAAATCTTCTCTTTACACCTCATACTTGTGAAATATAACTTTAAAAGTGTTCTCCCACACCTCTGTGACCTTGGTAGGAAGGCATAGCCCCTATCTGGGCACAGACATATTCTCAGGAGAGAATAACTTGTCTCGGAACAAGTAAATGTGTGGGGATGCAGGCAGCACAGAAAGGACATGCAAATCATCCAGGGAAATAACATTTAGAAAGTTTCCATCTATAAAGGAGTGGGCAGTGACTGCAAAGCAATGCTTGCAGCTGAGTTGGGCTAGCATTCTGACAGCACTGTGTACAAAATGGACAGCCTTGCCTATGTTCCTGGCAAGAGACTGTAGGTGCTGATTTCTGTCTCCTGTGTGATAAGAGGGCCTTATGTAGTCAGTTATGGGAGGCCAAATTCCTCTCAATCTGCAACAAATTCTGGCAAAGATGTCCTTTCCCCGAGGGCTAATGGTGTCTGAGGTAGCTGTTGCTCCCTTCTCAGGATGTATATGTGCTCCGGCAAGGGGTTGAAGAAAACAACCGCCAGAAGAACACTTGTAGTTAATAAACAGCTAACAGTTAATAGACAGCTAACACATCTTGATGTAGTTGCTTGAAATTTTTTTTCTGCTATAGTGTGAAGAACTATCCACAACACCTGGAAGTATCTCTCCCTTTCTCATAGTGGTTCTATATTTGCATCCTAGAAATGACGAAAAGCCAACACCCCGTTGGAACAGAGTTAACCAATACGCTCTAATTTGTTTCATAGTGCAAGCGACAGCTCCACTGAAGAAGAAGAAGAGACAATGACAATTAAGGACCAAGCAGAAAGGAGAATGTAAGGCTCTTTACCAGGACTCTAGTTCAAATGATACAATGTTCATTTTTAATGTAACTAAATAATTGCCCTAACAGTGATTAGAGTGAGCGCCTGCGTACTGAAATATCTCCATTCCTGGTCTTCACAGCAAAAAAGCTCAATAATGAAAGTGCTTCAATCTGGCCTCAGGAGATGACGTTTTTCTGTTGCATGGTGAAGATACCGAAGCTAGAAAATAGTTGTTGATCCTTGAGGCGGTATCGCACCTAGCTCCTGTACAGCTGCATGGAAGCTCAAAAGACAAACAGAGTAGACCTGGGTGGCAGGGAAACCTGACTCTTCTCCGGATGTGTTTGAGTGACGTGAGAGCTGGTTTTTAGATGACTCGGAAACAAACTTTCAAAATCTTGTAGGGAATTGACTCAGACAAACCCTTATTTTTAGAAATAATAAAATAGGCTAGAATGGATGTTGATTTAAAGAGAATATGGGATACATTGTGTGGGCAGGGATGCTCCCAATTCTCCTTAATTGGGGGGGGGGGGCAGGGAGAGGAAGAGGGGAAAGAGGAGAGAGTGTGATGGATGGAATCCTAAACTGTAAATTCTTTAATATGCACAGATGCCAGCCTTTTCCTGTTGCTAAACTCGGGGCTTGATTCATACCCATAGGTTGTTAGACATTTGTTTAATGTGAAGCAGATTTGTCAAGCTTTAAACATCTTACTGCGTTTATGCTCTGGATTCCATTTGGGAGTCTGATGCATGCAAGTTCACATTACAGCAGTGCAGAGGACAAGCAGAACATTTGTATTGTTGTGCCAGCCAAGTACTATTTTTTTTTTTAATGGTTTGAAAGAAGTGATTTGACAAGGAACGGAGCCTCAACACTCAATATAATTTAGAACATCTAATCCAAAGCCAGCATAAAGCAGGGGCAAGATGGTGCTTGGGGAACTCTCACTGGCACTAATGCAAATGCAGAAGTTGCATCAGTGTAAATCTGGAGTGATGGAGAGCAGAGCTTAGCTGACTGGATTTTGATTCGTTTTAATGTTGCTAAAGAACATACACAAATGAAATGCCTGGAAAATGTTGTTCAGTTCTCTTTCTAAATAAGAAAGTCTCATGGAATCAGCAGGGCAAGATTCTGGTCTCATTCATGAGGAGTCAATGCCAGGTTCACTCTTATCTGGATGGAATTATTAAACAGGGCTACATATTCTGTAGTACAATATACCTGCATATTAGGGCCGTGGAGGGTTAGTTGTCTTGATATGCAGGCACTTAGCCTAGAAAACACGCTGTTGGTTTATCCCTAGAGTGCTCAGGTAGTCAGGGCCATCTCTGGCACTGTATCATAAGGCTGCTCTCCAATACATGGCATTCTCCTAAAATTACCATTACTTAGGCATAGTCCTTAGTAGTTCAGCCGTCAATTTTAAATATTGATTTGATGGTTCTGGATATGATGGCAGGAGATGCGAGATCCTTAAGGAGAAATAATCCTAGAGCATAGGTTTAATTTAGATAAGTACAGCAGTACGATGCTGTGTGCTCATACACACCACCTAACTGCATCGTTAATATCCAACTCAAACAACGTTACTCAGTCCGTGTACTTTCCAGCTACCACTAAAATAAGGTATATTATTTGCTCATAATCACCAGATGAGGTACAAATTGATGGTAGTCAATTCCTGTAGCAGGTGACGTGGGAGATGACTCACTGAAGAGAACTGCAAGACAAAATAACCATATCCGCCCATTAAGTCATGATAGGACATTTCACAACAGAATGCTATCACGTTATTGTGGGTGCTGACAGTTCAGCAGTCTCATTAACCTGGAGGAGTCATGGGTGAAATTAAGCCAAAGACTCAAAAATCTTAAAAACTATCAGCAGAATTTTTTTTTTCTGTATGTATTTGAATCCCAACCCCTGTATCCAAAGGGGACAAAAATCTGTAGACTCTAATTTCCACGCCAACATTATGTTTGTTTAGGGCTCTTCTAGTAGGTGCATGTTGCGCCCGAAATGCAGAAGAGGTAGGTAAACTGCCAGTCAGATGGGTTTCATGTTCTGTCACTGTACTGTTCGATGTGTTGCCTGTGTACTGGTGCTGTTATTACCAATAGCTATTATTTGTGTAGATGCTCAGTCCTTGTTTTGAGCTGTCACTCATATGAGAAGTTCCTCAGAGTTTGAATTTATCCATATAATACTCTATCTTGATTAAATCAGGTTTTTATTTTCTTTGCAGGAGGAATTGCTCAGGGAAAAGCCTGCTACTGCGACAACTCCATACAGCCCGAAAAGAAGCCTCAGAGCTTCTTCATAAAACATCTACCCCGGCTGAAAAACTTGAAGGCATAAAAAAGGATCCAGAAAGTCTGGAAGAGAAAGGTTCCTCTAAAATGAGTCAAAACCAATATTGTAAAGTGAGGCAAGAGGCAAATAAGGTGATTCCCAGGAAACTGATGAGATTGAAACCAGAGAAAAGAAATACCCCCTTGTCAAGCTGCGGGGGCAATGGAGCTGACGTAGAAAAAGAAAACAGAATGGAAGTCGAGGAGGTTAAACATTCAGGAAATGCTGCAGAATCTCCTCTAACTACCACTGAATTGCCAAGGTATCACACAGAAAAAACAAAAATAGTATCGATTGAGGAAATAGCAGAGTTATTTGGGCCTCTGCCTCCTTGGGCTTAGTTTAATGTAGTGTATTCTGCATAAGGTCTAATTTTAAAGTGAAATCAGGTGGTTGCCTTATGCACCTGCCCAGCTATTTGGGAGAGCTCCATTACACTGACTTTTCAAAGGTTCTATTCTGCCTGCTATTTTTGGAGTGAAATTTAACATTTTGACTTTGACATATGAGCCCTTGAAAGAATTAGAATCTGCTTGCTCTAGAGACTATTACTTTTCCAGTGTTAAACAGTCGCCTACCCTGCCACTTAGACACTTCAGCTACCGTGTACTTGGTTTAAATGGCAGATGGTTGGTTGCAGGTTTTTTTTCTCTATGGGATTCCTGACATTAAAGCTCACTGCTTCCATCAGTTCTATAAAACTGCATTTTGTCTACCTATTAGCCTGCAACATAGATGGCAGACCATGGCTTGGCAAGAATCTGGGTTACTTATTGTTGCTGAGGAATAGCTCACAATGAGTTTAAGGAATTTCAGTTTTCTTTCTTGCTGTTCTATTTATTGTTGGGGCACCTGGGGCTTGAAGAATTCAGAAGAAATTGAACTTAATATTTGCCATGGAAATGGCAGATGAAATCTTTCTGCAGACATCAAAATATAGAAAGATGGTTCAGGGGGAGACTTGTCACTGTGTTATAGCAGATAGGAAACGGAGTTAGATTGAGAATTTGGGTGTGGAGATGGGGAGTGAAACATCACAAACACACCTCTGCTGAATGGAGTTCAGGTCTCCAAATGGATTGTCACCACTTACCAGAGGTTTGAGGTCTGCTCCTTTTCTTTGGTGTTTTTTTTTTTTAGAGAGATGATGTCATCCAATGACAACTTCTTGCGTCCCCCCACGAACACCATAAGCGCCTTCTAAGTCTATTTTAGCCGTTCATGTCATGATTCACCCTCAAGTGTGTGGTATAAATATAAGAAAAAAAGCAATGCAAACAGATGAACAAGGGTGCTCTTTCTCCCAAGTGAAAAGCTTAAGCGAAGCAGAATCTGTATATTTTTCAGGACAGAAGAAAGTAAAAGAGAGCTATCCCAAAAGGAAGAACAGATGAAAGAGAGACGCAGGAGACACAGATTCCAGGAGCAGCTGGAGCGATTGCAGCCTCAGCAGTCAGTTACTGGAAAGCAGCCCATGGCAGAGCAAACCCCCGTTTTGTTCCACATGGTTAGTAGTTCAGTCTAGGACCCTCCCTTTCAGAATGGCTTCCTGGCCAAGTGCGTATGTGATCCTAGAAGCAAAAAGTAATTTTCATGGCAATTATTTAAAATCTCTTTGTTATGGAGCACCATTGCCCGATGAGATGAGCAGTCCTGCAGCTCTTGTCTCACGCTAATAATATTTTTCGCACCTTTCCTATATGGGGAGTGCTCCCCTTACAGCTGCCCACCAGGCTTGACATGGCGGGGTATGGCAGGAGTCCCGGCTTGCTGAAGTCCGTGGGCTCAGTGTCATCTACTTCACAGGAGCCAGACTTTCACACATCATTTTTCATAACTTTTTAGAAAAAGTGAAATATTTTTACTGGCATGCTTCTAAAGCAAAGCCTGTGCTGAGTCCTGTCTGGTTGTCTGCCCCTAGCAGCTTTATATTTCAGTTCTGGGGGTAGGTTGTGAGGATTGTGGTTTTAGTAATAGGTTTTGCTTTTGGCTGATGTCCTGATTAAGGGAGTATGAAATTATCCTGATTTTTCCCAGAGCCTAAAATATGTCTCAGAGGACAGGGCTGTTTTTCCTCCTGAGAACATTTGTATATGTAGTCCTAATTCATCCTTGTACTGATTTCACTGAACACAAGGCCAGCTGAGAAGGTAAGAGGAGATGAGGAACTCCAGAATTTGTCCATGGGTCCACCACCATGATTTATTTGTGCTAATAGCAACAACAAAGCTCTTCTGTCAGTACAAAAGTTGAAAGACCTTACAGCCCTAACTCGGGGATAGACCATTCAGGTTTGGTTTTGTAAGTGATTGACTAGTGTATTTCTGCACATTGAAAGCTCATTTTTGTAACACTGGATTAATCCCTGATTAATTAATTAGACTAACAAACTGACAGCTGAATTTCCTGCTCCTTTCTCAGTCTGCTGGGAGGTGCCACCAAATTCCAGTTAGCCCTTATTAAGATGCAGGCACTGACTTGCTCGTCAGAAATATACTTGAGCCTCGCTAACTCATTCCTGACAATGCACCAAGTGATTCCTGAATTGTTCTGTATCTTGGTCACTTCCCATATTTGCTGCGCCGAAGCCAATAAAATGAAGATAACGGGTTGGTACTGTGGTGTCTCTCAAGTACGGCTCAGGGTATATCTACACTGTTGTCTTGCTGTAACTGAATTACAGTGTAAATATGCCCCTAATAGCTTTAATGATATTATTGCCAGCTAGTCATGGCAGCACGGACGCTGGCATGAGCTAACCAGCCCAGGATTTACTCAGCTTCTGATGCCTGTAGAAGCAGTTAACTGGTACCTGAACTAACCGGCAGCCCGCTCGAGGGAAACCTTGCCTGAACTTACGAGGCACCGTTGGTAGAAACAAAATCAGCACAACTGGTACGATAACTGTGTTCTGTGGGCAACTTTGCTCTTAGTTCTCCTTCAGAAATATTCATTATTAAAATTAAGAATGAAAAATATATCAGCATCATCTATCAAATACAAGTCATTTATAAGATTACTTGAACTTCATCTTGACAGCAGCATTTTTTCTTTGAATTAGAACAGAGTTTTTTTTTATTTCTTTGCTGCACATAGGAAGACAGAGAAACTTGAATGTTTTGACACTTAAAACTAAAGAAGCTGTAATTTGGCAGCTGTGTCTCTCAGTGAAAATATCTAATATCTATATATAAACATGTATATTCAAAGAAAAAGCCACCGTGTTTGACAGAGTAGCACATTTTCAAATTTTTTTAAGTCCTTTGTTTTGGCAATGATAGGTGTTCAGATCTGGAACACTTGTCATAGTTTCCAGAATTCCTCTGACCATTTATAATGTACATAAATAATTAAATTGAATAATAATCAGAGGGAAAGTTTAGAAACTCTGCAATTACTGTAACTGAGGTGCTGGGAAAGAAACACAAAGGAAATTTAAAAAGCTGCATTAGGGTTACGTTAGAGTTCTTGTCTAAAATTCAAAAGCAGTGAAATCAGATTTAATGCTGCTGTCTTTTTTTTTCTTAACCTAGTTCAGTCAAACTCCGCACTCAGCTTCGCTCTGTGGGAAGCACTGTCGTATAAATGAGAATCAGGTTTGGGAAGAACACTTCCAAAACAGTGCAGGTGACTTAGACTAAGAACTAACTTTCCGAGGTACTTGAGCGTCTGAAGAAGGGGCTGATACCCAGTGGTATTTTCAAGACATGCAAGTACCAAGTTCCCCTGGAAATCAGTGGGTTTATTCTAAGAATTCTGCCTGTCAAGTCTGTGTCTTCAGGTGTCTGAATACTTTTGCAGTCTGGCCCACCTCTTATTTTTAAAAATGCTTGGAAGAGCCTGATTTTTTTAAATTATTCTTTTCCTGCCCCCCTCCACCACCCAAACTTTCAGTGAAACTTAAAACTGGCATGAGTCTTTCCTCTGAAAATGGGCCCCTTAACCACATTTTAACCTTTGGATCTAATTCAGGACTGATTCAAACATCTACAGTTCTGCTGAAAGCCAGCAGAGTGGGGATGTGATCCATGCTGTAAGGTCAGGTTGAATTAATAGCTCAGAGTAACACGCGTAGGGTTTGTTTCAGTATTTGAGCAGAGTAAGTGGAGACAGCGAAGGAATGGTGTGCAGTATGTAAAACAGGTAAGCGGAGGATGTAAAATGAAATGGGTTTGATCTGTCATTTCATTAATCTCATGTATTGTGATAGGGTAACTTGGTACTAATGTTGATTTCTATATTACATTCCCGTTAGACGGGATCCAGGTAATAGTTGTTACTTTTGCCAGGCTCGTATCTCAGTTTTACGTCAGGGAGCAGAATAAGCAGGTTACTCTGTAAGGGAAGACAAGCCAGGAGCTGCAGGTAGGTGACAGCAAGGCAGGCAGGGGCAGAGAGCTCCCCAGCGAGGCGTTCAGGCCCACAGTACCCAAACCAGAAAAGCAGAGCAGGTCCATTGAGGGTAACCAGTTGGCAGGTCTGTGGTGATGAGGCAGGTCCAAGATCAAGGCCAGAAAGTCAAGTCGAGGACAGGACGGGGTTCGGCGACAGCACGCAGGGTCAGCCAGCAGCCCAGTGATCGCCCAGGAAGTCTGCATAGATGAAGCAGGTCTGAGATCAAGCCACAAAGTCAAATCAGCTGCTTGGGAGCTGTATTTAAGGGCCCAGCAGAGGCTTCACACAGCTCCTTTCGCAGCAGTTTCACCTGAAGTTACACGCTGGCGCTTGTGTCGGAGCTGGCCTTGAACGCAGGCAGCTGAACCGCTGCAGGGGGTGGTGCTCATGGCCCTGATACTTTACATCCAGCTATGGAATTAATGTAACAGACAGCAAAGAGCACTTCGCTTTTATTAAGCTTTTTTATTATTGGGACAAAATAAGTGTTTTCAACAGGGCTTCAGCTTGCTTCTCTCTTTATTGCTGTATCGTGATACGGCAGAAGAGGATAATGTAGTTTGAAAGCTATTAGGAACCACCTAGCCAGCAGTACCTTATAAACACTGTTTTATCTACCTCGTACAGCCAAACTGTTTGGAAAATGAATGCGTTGACTCATACTGAGGCATCTAATTTTTCTTGGCTACACAATCGCTTTGGCTAACCTTGTATTAGTGATTATATTACCACGATCATCATCTTATTGCAGCTTAGCCTTACAGCTGGCTTACAAAGCAAAAACATTCAGGCATGCAACCGAGTCATTCTAGCTTAACAAATGTATTATGCGGATACTTTCTTTTCTATCTTGTAAACATAGACTCTATAACCTTTCTGTCAAAATTGGTACTTTTTTATATTAATATACCGTTGACTCAGCTTACTGATGGCAGGTAAAATTCTCAACCAAAAGATTTTCTGCTTGCATTCCCACAAAGCTAAAATTAACAATATACTATGGTCAAAATCTTCCTTGCCCTTTTCCTGCCTATTCGCACTTTAATCTGATGTCAGTTCCATAGGAAAAATCTCTGACAAAATTCCTGGGCCGTACTTACCATCGAGCGTAGTGCTGAAGCACTGTATGTTCGGTTGCTTGACAGCGACCCTGGATGAGCACAGTATGACTGAAAGTAGAGACTGATTTCCAAAACCTGTAGAAATATTTTTAGTTCAGTTACTGGTCCCATATTTTTTTATGTAGCAGGTGCCTTGATCTGCACAGTTGCCAGTGGAATGCTTTTGATTCTTTACCTGTCTTACTAAAATAGGTGTCTGTGATTTCCATTACTATTGTATGGGTGTCTTGATCTTTTTAAGGCAGTAGTGCTGGCATCGACATTGGAAATTGCCTTTTTCTTACGTCTTACCTGAGCACAAAGGGTTGTTCCAGGACATTGACTGGGGGTCCCAGGATCCCAACCTAACAGTTTACCAGCCGGGCATCTCACCAACTCCATTGCAGAGCTGCTTACATGAATGCAGAGGTGATGTCTTAAGCAGTATTTAAAAATTCTCCATTTTTATTGTTGTGCGGAAAATGCATAAAAGAACTGTAAGAAAGTAAAATTCACACTCAGTAGAAATAATGTACGAGGGCCTGATCCACCAGTGATGAAAGGAATAGTTTCGTGCAAGTTCTGTACAGAAGTGCCAATTTATCTCCAATAAAGTGGTGCAATATACATATTTGGAGAAGTAGAGGGAAACTGTTAAATCTTCTTTCAGTTATAATGATCTTGTAACACAGTAACTGAATTTTTCTATATCTGTATTACTCTAAAACTGATCTTGTAAGTATAAATCACCCTGTGACCAAATTTTTTCATTTACACTGAACCAAAGCAACTTCTGTATTTGCACCTGTGTGAATGTAACTGAACGCAGCATTTAGCCCTTACTACTATTTTGCTATAGTTAAAAAAAAAAATGGTAAAAATTGCAAAATATTTCCTACACTAAATCTTTTTCTGGCATCAGAGCTGAATTTGGCTTGTGCTTCACTCTAGGTCTTCTCACTCCCTCGGACTGACTCTGCGGGGTTGTGGCCAGCAGTGATGTGCCAAACAGCCAGCAGATGGCCCCTGAATTCCTCCCTTTTCTTACAGCGAGGTATTTAATGAGTTCCTGAAACAAGATTAAAATCTCTTGTACTTAATGAACCTGCTGCCTCAACTCAAGAAAGGCTTAAAAATAAACTAAGGCAATTAGAGATGTAGTTAAATTTAGCACGCAAAAACAGAAGGCCAAGATTCCTGTTTGTACCACCAGTCCAGCACACAGGATTCAGAATAGCATGGAAGTTCCCAAGAAAATGTTTTTCTAGCATCGGCGAGCGTTAGCTGGCACGGAGCCCGTATTTCTGGCCTCCTCTTCATCTTCCCACTTGGTACCAGTGAAAGCAAATGGAGGGGGATTTGCTGGCACGGTGCTTTATGCTTAGCTTGAGTTGAGCTGGTTTATGGTCTCCTTAGCTGTAGTCAGCAAGCCAGAGGAGCCGAGGCTGCGACTGCCTCTGCCGTGGCCCAGGATGGCACAGATCTACCCTAAGGATTTGCCTTAATAGGCAAAATGGAGAATCTAGGCCTTAAATAGTGCCCCTGTATTCGGCACCCCTTAAATAGTGATGGTGCCCCTGTATTTGGCACTGGTGAGGCTGCACCTCGAATCCTGTGTCCAGTTTTGGGCCCCTCAATTCAAGAAGGACATGGAGGGGCTGGAGCGTGGCCAGAGCAGGGCAACGAGGTTGGTGAAGGGTCTAGAGCACAAGTCTTACGAGGAGCGGCTGGGGGAGCTGGGGGTGTTTAGTTTGGAGAAGAGGAGGCTGAGGGGAGACCTTATTGCCCTCTGCAACTGCCTGAAAGGAGGTTGTAGAGAGGTGGGGGTCGGTCTCTTCTCCCCAGTAACAAGTGATGGGACGAGAGGGAACGGCCTCAAGCTGCGCCAGGGCAGGGTTAGGTTGGATATTAGGAAAAACTTCTTTACTGAAAGAGTGGTCAGGGCCTGGCACAGGCTGCCCAGGGAAGTGGTTGAGTCCCCATCCCTGGGGGGATTTAAAAGCCGGGGAGATGCGGTGCTTGAGGACATGGTTTAGTGGCGGACTTGGCGGTGGTAGGTTAACGGTTGGACCTGATGATCCTAAGGGTCTTTTCCAACCTTAACAATTCTATGATTCTATGAAATGTCTCTGTTATAAACAACAGGCAGAGTCTGCTTGCTTGCTCTCTGCGTTCTCGGAGTAAGAGATGTTACGGAAGTGTGTGCTTTGGCCCTCTTAGGGCGCAGATTAAAGCAGGTCAGGAACTTTACAGCCTGATGACTCCTCTCAGTAGCTTTGCTCACACAACTAGAGCAGTTAAAAAACGACATACAGTAATCCTGCTTTAATAACCTGTTGTCTGCTTCGGTAGGTTTCTCAGTCAGATTGCTGCATGTATGCTCAGAACCAGGAAACTCACCTTCCGTACTGAATGCAGCAGGACCACCAAAAAGCCCTAAAGAAACTTCCATTTAAACAACTGTGTGGAGACCCTGTCTGACGCTTTCGCGGGGACTCCCACCTTTATCCATTGCAGTTTCCAGCTATGGAACGAATTGCACGGTCAGGCCTTTGCAAAGAAATGCCTGCTTTCGGTGCCGTTTCTTTCATTGGACTTTGAAATGGCCCCAGGAAAATGTGAAATATTTAATCCTTTATATGCCTTGGCATATCTTGGAAGTGATTAAAATGAGTTTAGGCTTATTCTTGAATATACTTATGCATGATCTTGACAGATGGGAACATTCATTGCTGTTGCTTAAGGGAAAGGTAGGTAAAAAGAATAAGTAAAGAGAATAAGCAAAAAGAATATCGTTTCCAGAATTACACGCATGAACTTGCTGCCAGTAGAGGTCCTAAACACTGCTCCATTCACATTAGCAGGGTGGTTCAGATTAAACTTGAAGACAATAATGTGAAATGTCCATGGGCTAAATTCTAGTTCTCATCTAGAAGAGAGCAGGAGGACATAAAAAAAAAATATTTCTGTACCTTCTGTCTTCTCAGGTCTTGCTCTTTGACAGGTCCTGTGTTTGTTGGCAGAAGGAAGAGCTACCATAAGTTTGCAATGCATATGAACAAGCGCCAGTCACATTTAATTATCTAGAGAAATATTTTCTGCCATGCATCTCTCTCTTGGAATCGGAGTAGAATTCACAGCTCCTGTCCTTACCTCAGGGCTGTGATCAGTGATGCTATTTGTAGATGAAAGGAGGCTGAATCTGTCCCTCTGTTTTTCAAAGGGGCTGTACAGGCTTATCTGACACAGCCGTGCTACTGTTATAAAAGCTGTATCATTTAAACTGTATTCCTAGTTTTTCTCCTGCCTTCTTGTTTAGCATTGGCTTAAGTTGGACTACAGTTCCAGATCTTAACGCACTGGCGGATAAGCTTGGTCACAACTTGGAAACGTGTTATTACACAAATAATAATTATGGAAGCATTATTCTTGGTGGCAGGGAATGGAATTCAAGGCTTTATCTGAAATTATGGAGTGGAAGTATCGTGCAGTTATTTTTATTTTAAAAACATAGAGATCTGTCCAGCTATATGCTGAGCACCTGGAGTTCCCACAAGCTTCAGTAGATATTGTAAGCACTTAGCAGTTCTCAGAATCACAAAACCCCCATATTTACTGCTTTGGAGAATTCACAGGTCTGAAGGCTTTTCTGCATAGTATTTTGCAGCTGGATGCAAGATCGCAGAGCCTGTATGACAAACTGGACACAAGTCATTCCTGAACTGGAAGGGGATAGTTTGCAAAGCAAGCCACTTCAGCTCTGGTAAAACATCCTGATGAAGCAGCTGAGCGCAGTTTGCACCCCACCCCACCCTTTTTTTTTTTTCTTGGGGGATTTCCATAGAGTATCAGGGGAAAGATAAATAGATTAAAGACTAGAAAAAATAAGGCTTTACCCAAGTTGATAAGTATATGCCGAATCTCGTGGAGTACCAAACTAGAGCCGTTTCAGCAGTATTTAAAGCCCGCTAGGAGCACGTGCCAAATGCCAGTCTAGTTTTCCAACGGCTGAGGACCAATTCCATGCGCTATCGCGGCATTTCGAAGCGACCGTGTACAATTTCCTTCCCTGCTGTGGGTCTGGACATCATGGCACATTTTATTTGTGAGGCAATTTGAAATCGTTTGAAGAACAATGCCGTGGGAGATAGAGGTAGTACTCTCTGGGGTTTGGAGGACACGATACTGTTTCAGGAATGTCAAGAAAGAGAACAGAGATTAATATTGAAAGATTCTTGATCATCTTGCACTGTTCCTCTTCAGAGTGTTTTACAGGCTTTTGATAATTAATCAAGCTAGACAGGGACTAGGATAAGGAAATATTACCCTCGCTTTACAGTTTCACAGAGAAATACTCCATTCCAGAGCCAGGACTGAGGCACAAGTTCCTGATTCCCAGTCTTGTGCTCACATGAAATGTGTAAGTAATTAAACTTCTTTTACTTATTCCAGCTGCTTCTCGTTAACCAGAAGCATAAACTCATTAGAGGAGGAACTTTTTGTTACATGTGCTCAGAACGCCAGCACAATGAAGCGATGAACCCTTCTAAGCCTCTCTAAGCCTTACTCTAGTGTAAACAGCAATCATGGAAAAGGCACTTCTCGTTTTTAATTATTATGTCTCAGAAAGCAAACAAAATCAACTAGGATTCAATGTTACTTTGATTTAAATTTTAGTGCAGTTTTCAGAGCAGTTCTTTGTTTACCTGAGGAGCTGAGCCTTTGTCAGAAAATCTTCCCACTTCTAACAAATAAAGAAGAAATTGTTCCCACTTGTAACAAATAAAGAAGCTGCTTGGTACCAGTTATTTGTGCCGATTATTGGAATGTTTTTAGCTGCACTCAGGCTTGTTGCTAAATGGCCTCGATTTACACAATTCTTGAATATATTTGTGTGCAAATATCCCTTTTTCAAACCTTTTTGGTTTGTTAGCATACTTTACAACCATGTGAACATTCTGTGTCCTAATGAACATTCGAATTACGTTGGAATTGGTCCTTAGTCATCTTAAAGCTAGGCTGGTGTTTGACACATGCTCCTGGCTGGCTTTAAATACTAATGAGAACATTCCATGTCCTAATGAAGTCATTCCAGAGCAATCTATCAAGGAAGTCATCGTTGCTTTGACCGTACTTTGCCTGGCAGTGCCGACGGATGGATATTCTTGTTTCATTCAGAGTATTCTGGTCTAGTGAACTCGGCCTGACTAGAAAGATATTGTCCAAAAAAGAAGATTAGCTGGTTGCGTAGGACTCTGATAGTAATAACGTTCCAGGACAGGACAAGGCAGGAGATCGCAGTAAGACACGCCGGTGTATGCAAGAGAGAGCGTGGCAGGGGCCGTGCTGCGTGCTCACATCAGGAGTGCTGGCAGGACAAGCAGGATGGGAGCACACGCGAGGGTACAAGATTCTTATTCAGGAGAAAATGTTCGAGGCTGTGGAGTTGTCTTTTTCACTGCAGATGGCAGAATAAACGTATGTTGAAGTTGGGGCCAAAAATACTTTCTGCCTGTGTGATCCTGAGTGATCACACAGTGTCTCTCCGCTGACATCTTCTATGGGCCGGATCCTCGACTCTGGCAAGAGGGGTTATGCAGATCTTTGATAGCACAGATAAGCTGTTAACTCTGGTGAAGCAGTTGAGAATTCCCGTAATGCAGGCTAAAGCAGAAGTGGCAGAGAACAGTGTAATTCACACTACATCACATCTCTTTATTGCCTTCATTTCTGTTGGGAGGGATTATGGGTAGGATGAAGAGGGATTTTTGTAGAGCACTGGCTGTCCTGAGCCAGAAATGTAACTGATCCTAGCTGTCATTAACTGTCTGCCAGTGTTGTGGTGGCCGGAAAGCTACTTTAAATTGCAATTGGGGTTAACCATGCTCAGCTGGCAGCAACATTAAAAGGTGTGCAAAGTGAATTTTGCTGTCCTCGGCTCCTGGGCCGAGCAGAGCTCAGTTCCTTTCTGTGCGTCACATCTGAACTGCGCTCCTATATTCAGTCGTTTCTGGTGACGAGCTGACGTTTCTCTTTGACACTTGCCCTCTTTATGCTCCAGCGGTGACGCTGTCTGGCTTTAGCACACTTATGCATCAAAAGAAGCACGGCCAGCGGGGCGAGGGAGGGGATTCTGCCCCTCTGCTCCGCTCGGGGGAGACCCCCCTGGAGCCCTGCGTCCAGCTTGGGGGTCCTCAGCACGGGAAGGACAGGGAGCTGTTGGAGCGGGGCCAGAGGAGGCCCCAGCAATGGTGCGAGGGTGGAACAGCTCTGCTGGGAGGACAGGCTGAGAGAGCTGGGGGTGCTCAGCCTGGGGGAGAGGAGGCTGCGGGGAGCCCTCAGTGCGGCCTTGCAGGGCTTAAAGGGGGCTACAAGAGAGATGGGGAGAGGCTTTTTAGCAGGGCCTGTAGCGACAGGACAAGGGGTGATGGTTTGAAAGCAAAGGAGGGGAGATTCAGCCTGGATCTAAGGAAGAAATTTGTCGCGCTGAGGGTGGTGAGGCACTGGCAGGGGTTGCCCAGAGAGGTGGGAGCTGCCCCATCCCTGGAAACATCCAAGGCCAGGCTGGACAGGGCTCTGAGCACCCTGATGTGGGTGAAGCTGTCCCTGCCCATGGCAGGGGGATGGACTGGGTGGCCTGGAAAGGTCCCTGCCAGCCCAAACCGTTCTCTGATTCTATGATTCTATGCTGCCACAGATGAAAAAGTAGTTTCTTCTGAGTCAGGAGAGGTTATATCCTTCATGCCCAAGATTAAGAATAACTGTCCAGAACAAGAAGATATCTTTCAGCAAAGAAATTTTCTTTTTTTTTTTTTTTTGACTTAAACTCACATGATATGTAACACCCTAACTGAACTGGAGAATTACAGAGTTCATAGCAAATAACGTTTCCATTACACAGCTCTTTTTGAATTCCCGCAATCTTACTTTGGCAGAGTTACCCGCTTCGGAGGATCTTAACTCCTCCATTTTAGCAATCTGAAGCTCAGTTCAGATCAGAAAATTTCAGTAACATCTTGCCACCATCGTATTTTTCACATCCATAGCCTCAGCACGTTTGATGCTCAGAAAGCCATTGGTGCTATGGAGAGGGAATCTAGTACAAAAATGCATTAACAGAAAGACCATTCAGACCATTACCATCAATCGTACTCTCCTTTTCATTACTAAACGTTGCCTTCCTAATGACAGGACGTTCTGCCAGTTGCATGCAGGAAATGCAGATACTTTCCTCGTTCTTATCCATTGCTCCCACTTTGCAACGATAAAGCAGTTCTTTGGATGGTTTCGGGGTTTATTCCACAATTTAACGTAGAATTTCAAATAATCTAACAGATGGCATTGTCATCATTTTTCCTTCCCCACAGAATGAAAACGAACAAACACTTGACATTTCCAATATGTCTTCATCTAATGCAAGAATTTTTAGAAGCCATGAAAGAGTGTTATCTGCTTTGCCTTAGATGGACAGAATTGTTAAATATGTCCTAACTATCTCTTCTCCTACATTAGCAACACGACTGCGTGGAAAATAGATGTATAACCACATAATCAACATGCTTGCATTTTGTACGGTGAGCTCAGGCTATAATGAAGCACGAACATGCAACGCTAGAGCTATTTCAGCATAAGAGTATGGAATTTTCATTAGAGAAATTAGCCAGAGCTGCTAAAGTACCTAGAAATCAGCTCACATTTACAAACGTACAGCAGATGCATCACTTGGCAGAAGATTTCTGCAGTCAGTAACTTGCCATTCATCAGGGATTGCCTCTTAAATCTGTGATCCAAGCTAGGGTGCAGATGACATAGAAGGATAAATTTAGACATGGCTGAAAACAATTATTTTGATTAAGCCTCCAGCCAATGAGAGTAAGAGTCTTCCTATTCCTCCCCCTCACCCCCTCCAGTAAAGAAGGAGGAGACTGTGTGAGTATAACTTCTTTTCTTTTTACATGCAGTGGATGTTTTGGTTTAACTCTTGCTGTTGTAGAATCTGCTCAGTTTAGTAGAGAGTGGTTTTTGATTGAATATGATGTATCAGGAACGGTGTGGCCAGCAGGAGCAGGGCAGGGATCGTCCCCCTGTGCTGGGCACTGGTGAGGCCGCCCCTCGAATCCTGTGCTCAGCGCTGGGCCCCTCACCCCCAGAAGGAGCTGGAGGGGCTGGAGCGTGGGCAGAGCAGGGCAGCGAGGCTGGGGAAGGGGCTGGAGCCCAAGGGTGGGGAGGGGCGGCTGGGGGAGCTGGGGGTGCTCAGCCTGGAGAAGAGGAGGCTGAGGGGAGCCCTCATCGCTCTCTGCAACTGCCTGAAAGGAGGCTGGAGCCGGGGGGGTCGGTCTCTTCTCCCCAGGAACAAGCGATGGGACGAGAGGGAACGGCCTCAAGCTGCGCCAGGGCAGGGTTAGGTTGGGGATTGGGAAAAACTCCTTCCCCAAAGGGCTGTCAGGGCCTGGCACAGGCTGCCCAGGGCAGGGGCTGAGTCCCCATCCCTGGGGGGATTTAAAAGCCGGGGAGATGTGGTGCTGAGGGCCATGGGTTAGTGGTGGCCTTGGCAGTGCTGGGTTAACGGTTGGGCTCGATGATCCTAAGGGTCTTTTCCAACCTTAACAATTCTATGGTTCTATGATACCTTACTTCGATATTAGCATCAGTTTAGTTAGTAGTGGAAAAGGTGCTAGAAGGGAAATACTGAAGTTTTGTCTACCTGCAAAAGAGAGACCATCTCGGGGGGGGGTGGAATTGGCTTCTCCCTGACCTATCCTTCTACTGGGAGAATCCCTCAGACTGGGTGAGCTGATTCTGCTGGGAAATACTAACTGCTTTCTTGGGTCTATGTGGTGAAATGAACTTTCCAAATGTGTAGTGTAGCGTGGTTCCCAAACCACAGTTGCTAGCAGCTGCTCTCACTTGCTCTCAGCCTTGTACCTAGCTGGGAACCGGCAGTAAAGTTGTCACTGGCCCTCTTGGCTCCTGAGCTGCTGCTCACTCATTCCAGCCTCTAACAGTTTTGATAACATTTCCCAGTTTTAGGGCAACAGAGCTGTTTGTCCAATCTAGTATGCGGATGTAGTAAAAGCAATGCCAACTAGTCTTCTAAAAAACCATCAACAAGAGCATCATTTAACTAATTAGAGCTATTTTATTAGAAATAAAGTGACGTTAATGTTGGCTGACAAACTTGTATCCGCTAAGCTTCAGCTTGCTGTGATCATAAACAGCTCTTTTTTAAAAAAACATGATAATATGGAAGTAAAATGCCACTTTTTAAATGATTGTCTGTACAGATGCCTTCACATTACAGGGTTTTTTATGAGTAGTAGTTTCCTTTGGGGCTATGCCTCTGTGTGTGTAACTTCAACGCCGCTGTAGCTGAAGGCTAGAATATATATAGTTGTCTTGCAATTCCTTTTTCCTCATTTCTTCTTTTGGTGTGGATTTGGGGGGAGGTTATTCCCTTGCTGCTTAGTGTGGTTGCTGCTTCTCCTTGCGCTGTTGTTGTGTTAGAGCAGAGAAGGATGGCCAGAACCGGGGGTGGTTGGAAAATTGAGCTGAAGGGCTGTAAGTTGCAATGTTGTAAACTATAATTGCAAAATAAAATAGCAAGCACTTTGGAAATAGGAAATTTTATCTTATTTACTCTATGGTAATTGTTGGCACTTGACTACAATCAGTTGCAAGCCTTTCTGTGATTGACAGCACAATTCTAGCCAGAGCAGTCAAAAATAGCCCAGCATTTGAGTAATTTTAGTCTTTTTATAAGCTAATACTGTCACAAATAAAAGCCAGTGTAACATGTAGGCAAATTGAACTCTCTTCATAGATAGACTAGGGTAAATTGGGCAATGCTGTGGGAAGGCATACTAAGCAAGCACTGAATGTATCTTACCTCCAAAATTCTTGCCCAGAGTTAAATAGGATTAGCTCCTTTTTTGTTCATTAGTCTTAATATTTCTGAAATTAGTTAAGTTCTTCTACACCTAGGTTCTTGTTGGGGTAAGGACGCTGGCAGACAGAAGAGAGGGAAGGACCAACATTGATCAAAACCTCACTCATTCTCAGAAGGAACTTTAATACTAAGATTCTTAGGTGGTCTTGCTCAGAAAACCTATTGAGCCCCCCCCTGCTGCTGGGCCAAGCAAATTTGGAATAGTTGGAAATTTCCTGCTGAAGCATTGGTAGATACTGGTTTAATCTTCAACTCTTGAGTTACCTCCTGCCATTGATCCCCACACCCTTGTTGAGAGAGGAAGAAAGAATTATTTCTCCAGTACAGGATAGAGAAGAAGGTCATCTTTTCCTGAAAGTCTCCAAGTTTCTTTTAAGGCCTCCTCCTCGGAGAATTACGATGGTAGGGTCAAAGCCCTGATCAGTTCTCTGAGCTCCCCAGGACTACAGTAACATTGGTAATGCAGGTCTGCAGCATCAGAAACTTTTGCATGACTATTTTTCCTTTATTACTAATTGCGATTTTTATTTGATACTTGTAGACAGTGCTGTGTCTGCGGCAGATATTTTGGCACCAAAACACTGGATGGCGCAATAGATCTGTTTGGGGCTTTTTATTAGTATGTTTTTTTGAGAACTGTTTTAAGGAATTGTCTATTTTGAGGACAGGCACGAATGTCAAGCTACATTAACTTGTCAAGTGGGTTAGTCATTAAACACCTTTGTGGACATTTTAATTCAGAATTAAAGTGGCTTTAATTGGATTTAGCTTACTGTGCTTCCAAAGTAAATTCAGGTAAATCAAATTAAGGTTAATTCAGTGTAAAGGCATGGACAGGCATCCTCATTAAGGGCTACCTGGAGCAACTGAAAACATAACTGCTTAGCTGCTCCTCAACACCCTCCTGCTCCCGTTGTGTTCCTGCGGTGTTCCACAGCTCAGCTCACAGAAAGGTGTGCTCGCTAGTCTCGTACTACGGTAGGTTATTTCAGATTAATTCTGCTCACGTTAATTAGCAGTTTAGTCTGTTGGCTGATTGCATTGACATGTACGGGAAATGCAGTCATCTTGCGCTTTGCTGACTCTGCAGTGGGGAGCATAACCCTCAGCTGATGCTCTAACGAGTAGCTTGGAAGAGTTAACCCCAAAAACAGCTCCAGCTCTTTGCAAAATGAATGTGCATCCATGGCTGTGGAATATATGTGCTCGGGATGCCTTGAGGGGGGCCCCGAGGGTCCTTATTAAAGGATCATAACTGTTGAGGAGCAATACCCTTATCTATACTGGAGAATCTTTGCAATTTTAAGGCCTAACTTCCTAATTTACAAAAGGAATGTCAGGGGCAGCAAACTGAATATAGCTAGGAATAGCAAGCCCACTAACAATTACAGCTGTGGCTACTGCATCTTTGGAAAAACAAGAGATATCCTATAAACTATAACCCCACAGTTCAAGCTTGGGTTTTTTCTTAAAGAACAGGTCTCTTAAAGGAGAGGGAATTTGCATCCTAAATAATCAGGCTTCGATACTAAAGTGGAGAAAGGAGATGAGTTTGCTTAAATGTAACATCAGCTACAAATGACGCATGTTAGATGAAACAGAAAGTAATGAAAGTTTGACACTTCTATCAGGCTTGTTTTGAAGACATTTCACTGATTTTAAAAAATAATAATAACGCTGAATCTTAAAGAATGCAGAATAAATTCAATCGTACTATTTCCAGCTGTGACCACGTAATCTTCCGTTCACCAGGCAGTGTTTGACTAAATGAAGACCCAGGTGACAGCTCTCCAAGAAAGACTGAAGTGCTCCAGAAGGTGTCACTGATATAATGACCCAGCTTTTATGGCTCATGCTTCCTCTTTGATAAATGCTGCTAGATATTAATTGCCCCTCCTGTGATGGCAATGAATGTAATTCATTCATGATGATGAATACAGTTCCAGTAATCTACATGACTTCCATTTTCATACTTTTTTTTTTTGACAGGAAGCCTCTTATTTGCCAGATATTGACACATTGCCTAGACCACACAGGATGAAAAATGAGGTGCTGCTGCTGACCGTTTGGCTGTCAAGTTGTGGCCAAGTAGCTACAGATCAGCGTGACGGGCAGGTGCCTAACGTGGTGCTGAGAGCATCCAACATCTACCAGGCCCTTGTGACGTGGCTTCTCTCTCTGGTGAGTACGTGCAGCGACAGTGCACAAAAGAAGGTTCTGCATGATTAAGGCTGTGTTTTGCCCTCCAGTGAATATAAAATCATTCTTGAAATTTCCTTCTTCCGACAGCTAAGCAGTGGCTGAACAAAGGGGAAATTCTGTTCAAACTCACCTTAAAGTCAGTAAATAAAAGTCTTGCTGAGGTCCGTGGGAGCTGGGTTGGGCCTGTAGTTTATGAAGAACATGGCACAGAAAGTAAAAAATTGTTGAGCCAGACTCATGGTAGTCAAAAGTGACTACCGGAAGTAGAGGGCTGTCTAAGTATTACACTTTGTCCTTGGCAAAAGCAGCGAATGGCGCAGGTGCCTATTTCTTACCACTTGTTCGAATTAAGAATAGGTCCTTTCTGGTAGTCAAGCGGGCTATAAACAAGTGGTGCTCTGTTTCTTCTTAATTGCCCTTTGGAACACACATTTTTCTCCTCTAAAGAAACCACCTTTTCCTCGCTCTTTCCATTCATCCCATATTAGCCTTTTCCTCTAGGGAAAACAGGCAACGTGTATTTTTCCTCCCCGCATGTTGGCCTCATTCTTTTCCCTGGTTAAAACATTGGCATACCAATCCATGTGCTCAAGGTAGATTTCACCCTGAGTGGACAGCCTGCACAAGGCTTTTAAATCACTTAAACCATATTAATTGTTAACGATGTTCACACTTCCATTAAAACATTGCTAACGTTCTTTAACATGAGTTCAATGCTAATGAAAATTGCCACTTGAACAGCCCCAGAGTCTGAATCTTCCATTCAGAAACTAGTTAGCTCATGACCAGCTGCAGCGTGAGCTTTCTTTCCTTGTGTTATTCCCATTTAAAAAACTCAAGCTCTGACTTGTAGCAGCTCTCTCCAAGCCTGAAAAGGTATCTCGGCTTCCAGGGCTCAGCGTCACTCTACTGAGACTGTGGGGTCAAATGTTGCGATGGACTTTGTGCCCAATAGACATTGGGGTCAAATCCACCAGTTTATTTCATGCAGGTTCTCAAACAGCTGTTGGATAGCAATGAAAAAGTCTGCATTTCTTTAATGAAAAAAAAGTGGAAAGGTTGAGGCATTTTTAGACCAAATTCTCATCTGGTCGTAATCTATGTAGTTCCACTGATTTGCTGGCTTCCTGGCTTGTGTAAATCAGCATATCTTTATTGATTTCATTGGAGATGTGCTGATTTCTACCAGTTGAGAACACAATCCTCCAGATGCGAGTATTCCCCCGTGGCAGAGCTGCTACAGAATTTCCCATGTGAAACCAGTGTTCAAAGCAGTCAAGGACTTGGTAGTGCTATTTTGAGTGATACAGCTGACCTATGCAACAGTTTGAAAATCCACTCAGGCCCTGTGTTGAGAATGTATTTTTAAAGGCATTTATCTCACTGTAAATAGCTTTGGTTTATATATGCAGTAAATAGCAGAGCTGTTAATCCATCTAGAGATTGTGGTGAAGGTATAAACCATGAGAACAAGACTTAGTGGTTTCTGTATTCACCAGAATCCTGGGAAGGAATTATAGTCCTGTAATTCAAATTTGCCTCTCTCTTCATCTAGTGTGTAATCTGGTTCAGGCATCTCTGCTTCACATGGCTGCTATTCCTTTCTCTTGGCTCTGCTGGTTGCCTGTGTCTGACTTTCCCATAGCCTTCTGCCCTCTTTCACCAGCTACCCAGGTTTTGCAGCACTACAGTGCCTTCCCAGTCTGTTTCAGGTATCTTTCCTGTCTCTTTTCTACCTTGTAATAAGGTTTCTTGTGTATTCTCTGTGTGGCACTGGTGAGGCCGCCCCTCGAATCCTGTGCTCAGCATTGGGCCCCTCACCCCCAGAAGGAGCTGGAGGGGCTGGAGCGTGGGCAGAGCAGGGCAGCGAGGCTGGGGAAGGGGCTGGAGCACAAGGGTGGGGAGGGGCGGCTGGGGGAGCTGGGGGTGCTCAGCCTGGAGAAGAGGAGGCTGAGGGGAGCCCTCATCGCTCTCTGCAACTGCCTGAAAGGAGGCTGGAGCCGGGGGGGGGGTCGGTCTCTTCTCCCCAGGAACAAGCGATGGGACGAGAGGGAACGGCCTCAAGCTGCGCCAGGGCAGGGTTAGGTTGGGGATTGGGAAAAACTCCTTCCCCAAAGGGCTGTCAGGGCCTGGCACAGGCTACCCAGGGCAGGGGCTGAGTCCCCATCACTGGGGGGATTTAAAAGCCGGGGAGATGTGGTGCTCAGGGCCATGGGTTAGTGGTGGCCTTGGCAGTGCTGGGTTAGCGGTTGGACTCGATGGTCTTAAGGGTCTTTTCCAACCTTAACGATTCTGTGATTCTAAAATGCATCACATCTCAGCATACTTTGAGCAGCCTTATGAACCAATGAGCGGTCTATCCTCCTGGAACCTTACCTCTGGAACTGAACTGATATTCACAGTAAAAGATGTCTGGTGTTCATCCTGGGGTTGGCAGAAGTTGCTTTTTACCCTTCCTGTTTTGGATCAGATATGTATATTGGAAAACAGAACGTTTGCCTCCCACACATGTGTGCGCACAAAAAAATCCATCAAAAAGAAATCACCTCACTCTAACCATTTTTTAATCCACTTTTTAAGGTGGATTCACTGGATAGGGATTGATGGGGTTTTGGCTATTAGGGATTGATGGGGTTTTGGCTATTAGTGATTGCTAATAGAGAAGACAAAGGCTTATTAAAGAAGCCTGCGCTAGCTCCTCAGAATGGCGTAATCACTTTGCATTGATTTTTGAACGGAGATGGGATTGATCTCATTATCATTAATAAAGGCAGCACACGGTGCCACCGTGACAAGAACACGCAGTGCAGCGTTGACAGGGACTCTGTTCTCATTTCTTGCTAGACTAGGAAACTAATGCAAGTTCTTGCTTTCACATAGTGAAACTGGAGGAAGTCAGAGTTTGCAAGTCCTCGTTGAGAAAATAAATCCTATGATTTATCAGAACCTACATGTTATTCCTATTTCATTTGGTCTTTATTGATTTTTCTACTACTAAACCACAGCTAATTCACTAATCAAGGGAGAGTGCTCACTGGATTATTGTACATTATGGGGCTCTACTCAAAAACAACAGAGCAAGATAAAAGGTTATTTTCAGTCTCTAAATACAGCCATCTAAAAGTGAAATTATCTTCAAATGGATTTACAGGTGCCTCCCGTGAAAACAAAAGGCGGACCCAAAGCTCCGTTTGAGGTGGTAGGGCTGCAGCAGGCCTGGCGAGAGGATGGCTTGGCCCTATATGCTTGTCTAATGCCAGCAGATGAGTCTTCAGCCCAGAACAGCACCAAAATCCAGAAGAGAAAAGTGAGTAGCAGCATTTACACTTGTTAGTCATGCACAACTGCCATAGGCGGTTACCACTGTTTTTTGACTAAGGACCAGGCTTGGATATGCCAATTCAAGCTCAAATTTCAGCAAGCCAGGATAGAGCAGCATAAGCGCTGCTCTAAATTAGAACGGGGGAACAGCCCAGTACTGTGGGAACTGGAAGATTGCTTACAGCTAATTGCCAACTCAAGCTGTCCTCAGTTATGCTGAGTTTAGATTATGTGCAGATGAGAAACCAGCTCTCTATGGTGCAGTCTTTTGTCTCTGCTGCTCATTAGCTGCTAATATATTTTTGGTGGCTGTAACCCCACAGTGCAGAAATTTGACTAGATTCAAAGGAGACGTATCTTTGGCATGTATTGTGGTTTTTGCTCTTATATTTTATGCATGTGAAGAGCGTGGCCCACGAGAGGGAATATTGTCTTGCTATTTGGCTCCCAGGAGTCAGGGCCCGGAGGCAGGAACTGAGACTCCGTTCCCTCAGCTCTGGTAGACTACAGAATCTGTGCTGTGCAATAAAACGCCAAGCTGAAAGGTCTAGCACGCAAGCTGAAAATCTAGCACATGTAGGTGGCACAGTGTGATGTAGGCCACGGTATGAGCTTGTGGCCTGAAAACAGCAGAGCTATGAAATAGCAGCTCCGGGCCCTAGTTTGTTGGCTCTGTCTCTTCACAGAGCTAATATGATCCAGACTGGTACTCCGAGCATCTTGTTCTGTTTTCATTTTTGGAGACAGCTTGTTAGGTGTTATTGCTGCTCTTGCCTGGTATAAATACCAACCCGACCTATGCAGTGTAGCTGACTCTTGCTGGAAAATGTACCCAGGTATATCTGGGGAACAGTGATCCTTGCGTACCCCAGATCTCCTGTGGGCCGCTCGCTTGAATAACTACCCTGTTATTGAATAACCTTCGAGATGCTGGCCCTGTGCTCCGTTGAGGCTGGCGAGTTTCTCTTGGGTGGCTCAAAGCAACACTTGTGGCTTTAGCGAGCTGGTAGTGGATTTTCTACTCTATTTTTGCCTGCCTCGCCCCTGGTAACATTAACAGGAATGTGATGATAAATGTGCTCGTTCTTGACGCTTCCTCTATGCTGAAAAGACCCCACAGGACCCAATAGCAGGTGGTCTTAGGGGGACCCAGGTATCTGAGCCACACCTGCTGGCCACATCATGTGAAATTTAAATGGAAGAGGAGGTGTAAACATGTTTTAAAAACACACTTAAGCTTCCCCTGCTCAGCTGCAGCAAGCATTTTTTCACTTGCAGCTGCCTGCCTATGAGCAGTAAAGATTAAATTTCCCATGATGTATCATAAAGCCTGGAGTATGACAGCTGTGGCTCCAGTGCTCCTGCAAGTAGATGATTGATGCTGGCAACAAATGTCATGATTAAAACACTACCAAAAAAGCCCAACCCCAAAACAATAAGTGACCTTTCCATTAGTGTTTGAGCACCTGTGGGTAGAAGCAGCCAGGCTAATGAGAATAAGCAGTCTGCTAGACTGGACAAGGCCTTAATGTTGACTTCTGTCTAAGGCAACTGAATTCAAGATATTTGCTCTATGGAGCAAAGAAAATGGAAGAACAGAGACTGACCCACGTTCTGTCCACTTCCCTTGTTGCTCTCTGCTGATTTCAGCTGAGGAGTTGGCCAAAGCATCAAAATTACTGAGCACTGAGTATGCTCAAAATATGTCTCTGGTGTCATGTAATTGAATGAACGTCGGAAGCTGCGGGCTCAGGCTGCTCTGGACATTTGGCTGGAGCTGGGGAGGGTTGTGTCACAGGTTGGTGGGATGAGCCACACAGTTTCCAGTCCACAAATAAATTGTAAATGCTATTTCTGCTGCCCTGTGCCCAGTGACTGACACCGCTGTTGAGTTCAGCTAGTACACACAGCAGCGAACGTACAGGGCATTTGGATGTGTTCCTCAAGGCAAGACTATGTGTAACTGAGGTTTCCTCTCATTAGAGGCTCTACCGTATATCTTTGTGGTAACAATGACTTTTGTCAATTTTGCTTTCCTGAGGCATTTGTAAAGCTGCTGCTCTTTCCCCGACAGAGATCTAAGCTGATAGGAACAACAAAAGTCTTTCAGAAATGTCAGCCGCAGCAGAGACAAGGAAAACAGCAACCAGTCCTGTCTCCCCATTCCTCCCCTTGAGCAGCTCCAACTATTGTCGGAGGGAACTGTGGTAGATTTTACTCTTCCCACTTAAGTCTCAGCCTCTCGCTGTAGTGTTAATGTACAGTATTTTAATGGTTGAATCAGATAACAGAATTCTGTTGTGGCACTTAACTGGTTCTTGTTCCCGTTGTCTCCTATGGGCACAAAGAGAACCACTTACCAGGGCTTACCTTCAAAATATGACTGGGTTTCCCGGCGTTTTTGTTGCAGCTATTTGCTATAAGAATGTAGGGAAATCTTTTTTTTTAGATTATGTAAAAAAGACATACTGAGTAGTGTAAACGTTAACCAGAAGCATTATGACAAATTGATATTTTAATGTTCTTAACGTGTAGAGTCCGGAGTCCATTTTCAGTGCCAAAGATGGGTATGTACAAGATTACGCAACGTATTAGGTACAGATTTGTTCCCTGCTATGAGGGAAATGCCCGTCTTTCTCTGTGTGTCTGTACTCGTATCTCATAACAGCAGCAAAATGACAGTTGTCTGTGGATTTTCTTCAGCTTGTACCATGAATATGATTTTTACAGCAGATGTTGGATGTAGGCTAAGGACCTATCTGTATCAACAAGGCCAGGTTTCACTTTCCTCAGCTTGCCCCCCCGTTAATTCCCAACCCTGGTGTGGTTGAACGTGCTGAGAGCGTTTATCGGTCTCGTTGGCTTTGATATTAATTGATCCTGTGGCTTGTGGCCTGCTAGAGGGTCACAGCTCTAATGATGGGGTACAGTTCATCACCGAGAACTGGACCAAGGCAGCCTGCCAGTTTCGTGTTACTATAGGTTGTTAGTGGGTTTTTTTGTTGTTTTAGTTTGGTTTTTTCCCCCCAGTTATTATTAACTGGAGCCGAGCTGTATTCCGGACCTCTGTGCCATCAACTTTTTATTTACTGTCCGCTTCGCTGCCATCTGTGTGTCTTTTATTGTTTGGCACATTTTGTTTCTCCATCCCAAGGTCTAATGGTTATGAATACAAATATAATAGTGGTTTCTCAAGGCAAAAGCTCCTGTTCTCAGCAGATCAATAAGCCTTTTGGTTTATTCAACTAGGACAGCATCTCTTCCTATATCAAGCGTTTCTGCTATGTTTCCTGCCATTTTTGTCAGGTTTTGGGGGTTTAGTTTGGTTTTTTTTATTTCTGGCCGCCTCCAAGCAGCTGATAGAAGTGAGGCAAATTTGAACATCGCTGCGTGGTTTTGGTTTCTTGACTTGTTGTCGGAACAAACGCTTGTACGCTCACCTCTTGTAATTCTTGCATGCCAACAGACAAGCCACAGTTACAAGCATGTCTGATGGGAATTACATTTGTACAGCGTATGCTTTCAAAGAATCTACTAAGCATTCCCAATTAGGCACACTGGCACTGCGCAGAGCAACGTGGTTCTTGTCTGTACGCTTCGATCCCTTACCAGTTCTGTGGTGGCTTGGAAGAGCTCGCGATCCCTGGTATTAGATTTGGGGCTTTTTTTGCAGACCTTTCCTGCCTGAGCTCTAATTTCTAGGTGCAATAGTAGCTGGTGTAGAGAAGGTGCTTTGCATAATTGTCGATCCTGTTAATTTCTAATTGGGTCTTATCAAGGTCACAATTTTGTTCTCTGAAAGTCCTGCTAATTAAGAACCAACCTTGAAGAACAAAGGGGCTTAGAGGCAAGGTTAAATGATGGAAAACTGTAATTTAGCAGTGCAGTATTCAATATTAATGTATCAATATTAGTATCAATCTTTAAAAAAATCTTAAAATTAATAAATCTTTTCATGTATATCCCTATGAAACGCTTTGCAAATTAATGTTTCTTTGTATTGGGTCTAGAGCACAAGTCTTAGGAGGAGCGGCTGAGGGAATTGGGGTTGTTTAGCCTGGAGAAGAGGAGGCTGAGGGGAGACCTTATTGCTCTCTACAACTGCCTGAAAGGAGGCTGTAACGAGGTGGGGGTCGGTCTCTTCTCCCCAGGAACAAGCGATGGGACGAGAGGGAACGGCCTCAAGCTGCGCCAGGGCAGGGTTAGGTTGGGGATTGGGAAAAACTCCTTCCCCAAAGGGCTGTCAGGGCCTGGCCCAGGCTACCCAGGGCAGGGGCTGAGTCCCCATCCCTGGGGGGATTTAAAAGCCGGGGAGATGTGGTGCTTGGGGACATGGGTTAGTGGTGGCCTTGGCAGTGCTGGGTTAGCGGTTGGACCTGATGATGTTAAGGGTCTTTTCCAACCTAAATGATTCTGTGATTCTATGTTTTCTGGTCCTGTTTATGGCATTTTCTCCCTCTTTAAGTGTGGTATTGAATCTGCTTCAGAGTAATATTTGTGGGCTGATGGATGTCATGAGCCAGTTATTTTATACCAGCGTCTTGCAACCAGCTGAAGATTGCTATTAACTCGCCAGTCGTCATCTGTGGTGGAGTTTTATAGCTGAGCAGTCTGAGTGTGCCAAGAGGGAGGTGGAAGGGCGATGCTGCTGATATCAGTGCCTTCACCAAGGGGCACTTTGTTTGAGTCGAGTCTATGTAGAGACGCATCCCCAAGACACGGGGTGAGCCCTTCCACGCCGCTGACGGGAGTAACTGACTGCTGCAGACAGCATCTGCCCTCGAGTCCCATCTCCTGGGTCAGGAACCCCCAACAGTACCAGGACCTTCAATTCTGTCTTTGGACCTGGGAGTAGAGAGGTTGTGGGGTGATAGCAGGATCATGGGAGGAGCATGCTTTCTGTGGGTGAGGGGACGAGTTTAGAGCTCTGGTTGCAAGGATGCAGGCTGTGATGGTTCGGGAGGCTGAGGGGTGTTACATTAGGGGTTTGGTTTGGAGAATCCGAAGCGCAGCTGTATGGCAGATGCGTGAAGCATGAGGCTGGGATGGTTGCAGACAGAGAAGGAGCTGCTACGGGTGCATGGTATAGAACAGAAAGTTCCTGAGCCCATCATCAATGCTTTTTAACCACTGATTCTTTGCAGACTAAAGAAGATCTACAAGGAACATCCATTTTTTACCAGAAGATTTCTGCATTTCTAGCCTGTACCTGGCTTCCAGATGTTATCTGGTGGAGGGAGGAACTGGCTGATCGCTTCCAAAACCAGCTGTGTCCACTTCTTCCTGAGATTCCCTCTGTCCTGCTCAGTTACGTCACTGCTGTTAATCCCGATCCTCAGGTACTGTACAGAGATGCTTGGACTTTTTTTGGTAACTTTTTTTTCTCATATTAGGTCCAGTAAAAGTTGTTGTTCTTCCAGTGTTAACAGGTATTCTTGTTTGCTTTAGCTAAGGATTTAAATGGAGTTTGAAAACAAATGCCTCTAAGCAGTGTAGATTTCCACTGAAGTGTATGAGACTACAAGGACATAGCACCGCTTAAAATCACTTGCCTGCCTAGAGGCATCTGCAAGAGCCTTCATCTCATGCTGTCTATAAGTAGAATGATAATTAACTTTTTCACTTCTGTCGGGGTAGCTCCATAACAAATACTCAAGTGAATGAAATGTTACAAGAATTCATTATACTTATTGGGGGAGTTTATTCCTTGAGGGCATCCAACGTTGCTTTTAGGCCTTTAACAGCCTATCCTACCTTTGTGTAAATATTTAGACTAGGTTTTCAAAGAAGTACTAAATATGACCTGATTGCGTGTCCAGAGAAGGGCAACGAGGTTGGTGAAGGGTCTAGAGAACAAGTCTTACGAGGAGCGGCTGAGGGAGCTGGGGGTGTTTAGTTTGGAGAAGAGGAGGCTGAGGGGAGCCCTCATCGCTCTCTGCAACTGCCTGAAAGGAGGCTGGAGCCGGGGGGGTCGGTCTCTTCTCCCCAGGAACAAGCGATGGGACGAGAGGGAATGGCCTCAAGCTGCGCCAGGGCAGGGTTAGGTTGGATATTAGGAAAAACTTCTTCACTGAAAGAGTAGTCAGGCCCTGGCACAGGCTGCCCAGGGCAGTGGTTGAGTCCCCATCCCTGGGGGGATTTAAAAGCCGGGTAGATGCAGTGCTTGAGGACATGGTTTAGTGGCGGACTTGGCGGCAGTAGGTTAATGGTTGGACCTGATTATCTTAAGGGTCTTTTCCAACCTTAACAATTCTGTGATTCTATGATTTCCCTACCTTTTGAGGGAATGTTCTACTTATTTCTTTCCAATGACATCACCTGCCTTTGGACAATCATGGTCTTTTCCCAATATTTCTAAATCAACAAAAACCTTGAGACGCGATTCCAGGGAATGGTGAAGACTGCAGTTCTGGTTCACAACAAAGTTTAGTTCTGAAAATAATGTAGCATGAGAACTTTTCTGCAATTTCAACCAGATTTGGGGATTACAATTACTCTGTGAGAATCAATTCCATGAAAGCTTAGGGGCTTAGCAGTGCACTAGAGGTTTATCCCACTTCTGTGGAGGAAAAGGAGGCTTAATGCTGTTGATTTGCAGTCACTGTAGCTTTCAAGTAGAAGCAAGTGCTATAAAGCAGTCTGACGTACTTGTAAAAGATAAATCTGCTGTACACTTTTAAGGCATAAAATAAGGCATCATTTAAAACAGTCAGAGCTTTTATGCAAATCCCTTATTAGGGGAATTATAAATCATTAGAAATTGAACAGCAAGATAGCAGGCACTTTCTGGGGGTGGATCTTTGCCTTGATGCCATAGAAAAACTGGAGTCAATTTAAAGACCACATACTCTTCCTGAGTTCAAATGCTCTGTGCCACCCAGGTTCCCAGGCCTGAATTACACTGAGACCACTATGTATCATGGCTTTTTGATAGATGTATCTTGCAGTTAAGCAGAAAGGCTGATTTTGCAAAGCAAGGCTCAATGAGCCAGACTCTCAGCAGGCAGCAGCTAACCCCGTTGTCTGCCCTGAAGCTTTACAAAGCGGTACCAACTGAGAGTGTTCCCAAGTGTCATTAAAATACAACCAAAAAGTGCTGCATAGAAAATTCAATATCATATTCTTTTAACTTCATTGGTTTGAAGATTTTGTACAAGGCCAGTGATCCATGCTTACTTTTTATATATTTTTATTTATTTTGAGGCAGTGTATACAAAACTAAGTAGACCAAAGAACCTGGTAGTATGTGTCGGAAAAGTGTGCAGTGAATACCTATTTTTCCTCCAGGTAGCTTACAGCCTGAGACAAAAATCCTGACAGGGTGATGAAACAAATGGGTAGGAGTGGAGGGAGAGGGCACATCAGGTAAAATTGCTGTCTGCTTGTCTGCTGACTAGCTCTGTGTATGATGTTACGAGCAACTGTTAGCAGTAATGGTAATAACCTTTAAGCACGTTGTTTGTTAGTGCAGGAGCCAATGTCGTGTTTTCAGTCAATTGGTCTAGTGTTTTTTCAGTCTGTTCTGGACCCCAAACAGATTGCTTTTCTCTTGCTGTTTTTCTTTGAGGCTTGCTTATTAATGCTACGCATACAGCCTATTAACCTGCAGTAATTCACTTTTGATATGAAGAGTAAACTCGCAATGCGGTCGTTAAAACCCCAGGTTAGGTTAGGAGTGACGCAATCCCCGTGGAAGTTATTAACCGCAATGTCCCTTGTCAGCAAAAAGAGGATTGCTTCATTTTAACATAAAATAAAACTACTTTCTCCTGTTAAGCCTTAGGATGCAAACACTAACCTTAGGGATACAGACAACATATGTAGCTGGTGTCGATGCTTCTTTTCCTCTGCCTGTTTGTTCCGTTAAGGTGCACTGGATTTCTCTTGCTCTCTCCCAGTTGTTCTGGACAGTGGCACATACCTTATTGCTCCCTGCAACTGCCTGAAAGGAGGCTGGAGCTGGGGGGGTCGGTCTCTTCTCCCCAGGAACAAGCGATGGGACGAGAGGGAACGGCCTCAAGCTGCGCCAGGGCAGGGTTAGGTTGGGGATTGGGAAAAACTCCTTCCCCAAAGGGCTGTCAGGGCCTGGCACAGGCTGCCCAGGGCAGGGGCTGAGTCCCCATCCCTGGGGGGATTTAAAAGCCGGGGAGATGTGGTGCTTAGGGACATGGGTTAGTGGTGGGCTTGGCGGTGGTAGGTTAGCGGTTGGGCTCGATGATCTTAAGGGTCTTTTCCAACCTTAACGATTCTATGATTCTATGATTTGCCCAAAGGGTGCAACCCCTAATGCTCACCATGTTTTTGGTCACCTTCCAGAGCATCTCCTTGAACTCCCAACCTATACAGGTGTCTGCCATGACAGAGGAGTCAGGGCATAGCAGCATTGCATGGGTGATCGTGTCAGTGAGGTTTCAAGGAAGAAGGGCAACCTCCATCCCTAAGCCAAGGTGAATGAGATTCTTCTTTTTCTTTTAGTTCCAGAAAATTGATTTTGTTGCACCTCCTGGTGATCAGTTCCCTACTTGCTGCTCCTGTAGTTAGTTTCCCTGATGACTTCCAGCGCAAGGGTTGTGTTTTCTTTTTTGAGACAATAGTACCGATTAAGGGCAGGTCTACACAAAGTTCCCTCCTTGCTTTGCACTTAAGCAAAGCTCCATTTTTTTAATGCAGTTTTGCCTAAGCATAGATAAGAATTCCAGAACTGAGTCCAGGGAGCTAAATTTGCCCTGATGTTGTAACTCAATGCTGCCAAAAACTTCAAACAGCCCAGACTGAACTAACAGGAGGTTTGATGTATGGGAGTGGACTCGCAGAAAGTACAGCAGTTCTTTAATGTGGTATTTCAGGCTTTGGGGATTTCCCTGCTAGAGAGTTGATGGCAACTGCGTTACCAGAGGAGCTCTACATGCGCACGCATGCATACAAGGTTTGAAAGTTGCAAACTTGTTTTCAAAGACTGAAATAACCGTGTAGCAGAAGAGCTATACGTGGCTGATGAAATCAGACATGGCTGTTTCATGCTGTGGAAAAGCAGCCCTGGTGCATCACTTGTTACTTTGCGCACTTAAAGCACCTGATTTAGTTATGCGATTGCCCTAACTCTGTGTACAGTCTCTGAAGAGGGAGTGAGAGGCATTTCCAGAGGATCTTTCAGATCTGTGAATCTGTGTTTTAGCGTGGGCTCGACAACAAGACTGTGAGCTTTAGAGTTTGAATGCTGTGACGTTATTTCATTGAGAAGCATCGTGGCCTTAGCCCTGCTGAGTGGCTTCAGCATCTTCCACTGTCTTTTACTATAAGTTCTTTTAACCTCAATGCTAATGAGAGGCTTGCTCAGAGAACTGCTGCTTAGTACCACATCAGCTTTTCACCCAGCTCTCTTCAGGCCCTTGGCTGTGTGGGCATCGCCTTTCACACATCTCAAATTGTAATAACTGGTGGTATGCTGTCGTTCAGCACCTCGTGGTGTTGGCAATTATGCTGTTTTGATTTTGGGTTATTGCCCCACACGTTCTCTCTTTCTCCTTTCATGCTGCATGACAAGAAGCACACTAGCAGCTTTACGCAGTACCTAAGCTAGCCCATATAATGTTTTGTGCGTGGAGAGCACAGACTGGGCTACCTGGAGTGTGACACAATCTGGCCAGCCCTTAGACCTGCTCCACATGTTGCTGTAAGCTCAGATTTAGTGTATGGCTCAGGGCTGTGTTTTCCTCCTTCAAAGCTTCTGCTGAGCCCGATGCCGAAGCTTGAAAGACTTGATTGTTTAGCAGCTGAAATGGGCATGAGGGAGGGATAAACCACCCAGAACAGCACCTCTGCATCTGCTTCCCCAAGCTGGAGCCAGCAGGGTGTTGAGACTTGCAGCATGGCAGGTGCCGGCCCCGAAGACCAGCAGCTTGACGGTTTGAAATCCAGGCTAACGTAAAACAGGAGCTTCAAAAGGACAGGCTCATCCTGCCCTTTGCTTTCCAAATCTTGCTCGTGTCTTGTCTTTATCTGTGTTGGTGCTAAGGGCCAGGTCTCCTGTCTGGCACCATGAGTCTGCTGTGCAGCCTGCTCGAGCTGTATCAACAGCTTTGGCGAGAGCACGTCATCTGTCTGATTCCACGTGGATATGACTCGTCTGTGGGTGAGACATTTGTCCTGGGGCCTCATCTATATGCATTTATAGAAATTAACCCGTAGCTGCAGAGACAGAACAGCTGCGTGGCTGTATCTCCGTGAGGCAGAAGGGAGAAGGTGACCTCCTGGCCCTGGCTGAGTCCCGCTGGGGTTTGTAATTGAGTTTGGTGGGGCCAGGAGTTCAGGCTGTCATTGGTATTTGTAACTAAAAGACCCCTAACCTTTGAAAGGAGAAAGGACTACAATGATGCCCACCAGAGTTGGCACAAAGATGGAGGCATAGCTTGGGGAGGAATAAACCATTATAGTTTTTCGTATTTCCTAAGATTCGATAGCTCCCATTTAAATTGTGGCCATTGCTAATTATTCTAGGAAAGAGCAGCTTAAAAGAACTATCAACCTAACGTGCGTAGCCATTAATATTGTGCGTGATGGGCAGAAAGGGTGGAAATTGTCTCATCCTTTCTCTTCTGTGTTTTAAGGTATCCCTTTCCCTATCCAAAAGGGGGGCAGGGGAAAGTGAGATACATCTTCAAACTGCCTGAAACACAGTCCCCAGAACTGCACATCTTCAGTGGCAAAGCTCTTAATTAGCCCCCTCTATCCCCAGCCTTTTTTGCTGCCTGGGATCTTCCTACTGTGCTTCCATGTTTCCTATACGAAAGTCTGCAGCCATCTGAAGGGAGCATGCACAATGGGGAGGGAAGATGTGCAGGGAACAAATTCAAATTTGTGTTAATCTGGATTCCACGAGGAATACTACGCTAAGGCATTGGGATTCATGGCAGCAGGGAGAGGAGAGAGTTTGAGGATAACACTGCCTGATTCAGGGGCGGGATTCAGTGAATCACATCAGATGTGAGCCTGTGTGTTAGCATCGAGGCCTTGGCTGGAGTGAGAGTGGTGCTTCCTCTGCTGCCACCGGTGCGGTCAGTGGAGCTGAAGGGGAGCAGTTATACACACACAGAATTTACAATCTATCTCGAGAAGCAGTGGCGGATGCAGCATCTTTCTCCAAGGGATTCGGGTGTTGTCTCATAATGATAACGGCTGAGCAGATCTTTGCATCGGAAAGTACCTTGCACGTGAGGAGATGAGGTTGTGGACTACATACAGATTCTTCCTGCAGTTTCCATTTTCCTGCTGTGGCTGCGAAGCAGTCTAGAAGACTCGTTGCAACTTAAAAGACTCCCTTAGATCATCTGACAGCAAAAGCTATTTCTTTGTTGTCGGAAATGAGAACAGAATACACCGTAAGCAAGAAGAAGAGATATTGGATTTGGTCATATCTCTGTACGACAGCTAAAGATTCATGGGTTTGCTGCGCGCAGCTCCAGTCTTCTCTAAAATGTGCTTATTCTTGTTTCTGCTTGGTATTTTAGAACACGTTTTTGTTCTGCTGTGAATTTCTTTCCCATAACTGTCTGGCTTCATCTCAGTAATGTTGTCTGAAACAAAGAAGTAGCTCTGGGTTTCTTTTTAATGCTTTTTGAAAAAATGGTGAGCGTTCAATCCTATCTATGGTACAAATTGGTCTTTTCCAGACCAATATTATTCCAAATCATAATTTATCTCCCAAAACAAGTAAGAAAAAGGATAATTGACAAAAAAGAATAACTACAGATGGGAGGTTATGGACATGCCCTCCCTTCCTGCTCTTTCTGGTCATGGCAGTATGGATGAGGAGGATGGCAGTGCTGTAAGAAACCCTGCTGTCTGACAGCAGGGGGTGGAGGAGACACGGCCGTGGAAATGGTTATGGTTAAATGATTCTGGATTGTGAAGCCTGTCGCAGCATAAGTCACAGTATCCCTGGGGCGGCTGTAGCTGCCGTTGGCTGACTGTAGGGTACCTTTCCTCCCTGGTATAATGACTTTACCATGAGACGTGAGATTATTACCGTGCTCTGAGTCCGCAAAGCCTCAGAGAAGAAGAATTTTCAGGTAGGTAGCAAAGGCTGGACTGCCTCTTCACCGTTCTGCGCCGTGCACGGGGAGGGAGTCTCCCCTTCTCCCCGCCAAGAGACAGGTCAGCATTCAGAGATGATGTATCAGCTATCCTGGGAGAGACTTTCTGAACTGCTGTGTTTGCACAGAAGCTTTGCAGCTACTGTAATGCTGTTGGAGGTGTAAGAGAGGAACCAGCCCAGAGGTGAAACGCGTACAATTCTCACGCCTACCCTCTCTCTCATTGGGGAACATTAAAAGTAGCGCCAAAGTAGCATAAAGATAGTGTCAAAAATCATCAAAATAATTTCTAAGAATGGGGTGATGCAACTGCCTGTGGCGGGTCAGTCTGCGTTATATGGCAAATAGGGCTCATCTCAGTATTGTAACAACTGACTCGATGCAATTCTCTCCTACACGCATGGGAAAGGTGCTTTCTTCCCATTTTTCCCGTGCATTGCGTAGGAAGGCAGTGTCAGGAGTTCTCCTCCACCGGCACGTTTTGGCTAGACTGGAAAAAGCCGGGGCTGTCGTACTGCAGCCATCTATGTGTATTTTCTTACCCATGAGGAAAAGGATTTTCCAGGAGAGCTAAGACTTTTCCAGCTTCGTTTTCTGTTGCTTTGTGAAATCATATTCAGGTTGGCTGCTAGAAAATAGAATCTGACCGATCACAGAAACAATTTTCCACAGGCCTTGATTCCCTGATAGGTGTGGCCAGATCCCCGCTCTGGCGGGGAGGGAGGCCGACCACGCAGGAGCGTGCCTGGGATCGCAGCCGATCCCCAGCTCACACCATGGTACTTGCTAAAGGTCGGCTTTTTACCTTGGATTTCCCACCTTGCATCCTCTGTGTCCTAACTGGGGCTGGATAATTATAATGAAGGTTTCTATGGACATGTAGGCTGGAGTTGGTTTGACCACGTTTATCCCCTTTCCTTCTTCTTGAAAGCTCATAGACTTGAGGATTATTCAAGGAACAGCTTGAACCACAGAAGACCCTAACCCTTTTCTTCACCCAAAGGGCTGTCAGGGCCTGGCACAGGCTGCCCAGGGCAGGGGCTGAGTCCCCATCCCTGGGGGGATTTAAAAGCCGGGGAGATGTGGTGCTTAGGGCCATGGGTTAGTGGTGGCCTTGGCAGTGCTGGGTTAGCGGTTGGGCTCGATGATCTGAAGGGTCTTCTCCAACCTTAACGATTCTGTGATTCTAAGACTGAGCTCTTGCTGCATTTCAGTTTTATAGGGCTTGTCTGTGCTCACTGCGTTGTGCCAGTGCTGCGTGCAGGAGCTGGCAGCAAACATTGGAAACAGAAATCTTCTGTTTCCTTAAATCAATGATTTCTTGCTTTTCCTCTGATATTTTTCACAGCAACCAAGTGTAATACCACAAGTGGAGGCTGGTGAATGATGAATTGCAGGACAAAATGGACAAATCCATTGAGAGATGTCAAGGCTCTTGGTTTGGTGTAGTTGTGTTGACTGAAACCGGGTGAAAAGTGAAATCCCCAGTTCTGCTTTTAGGCAAATATCTCATGAAGCACGGGAAATAGAGGAAGGAGAAAACACAAAAGGTTGCTGAAGCAGAAAGGCAGATGTCAGAGGGTTTTTAATAGTTTTTAAATTAATTTCATTTTCTGGTTGTTGTTTTTAAACATTTGTAGAATGATATGAAGTGCCTATCATTTGCCAAGCAGCACAAAAAAAAAAATCTCGCTGGTGATTATACAATTAAAGAGCATTATATGTACCTCATAATCCAGAATGGACGCTGCTTCATGCAGAGTTAGTCCATTTTCTATCCATAATAAAAGTCCTGATGAGACCATGTTGAAATTTAATTCCTTTTCTTTTTTTGACAAGGTCTGTCCACATGAGATGAGGACAGATGAATGGCTGCTGTGAATCCAAGTGGTGTCTTTAAAAATAGTGAAGCTACCCTGATTTATACTGCCTGAGCCTATGTCTCAAAAGCGACCATTGGGTTTTTTTGTTGTCTTTTTTAATCTTGAAATGAATCCTGCCCAATGTGAACTCGGCCTAAATGCATCCGTATTTCTGGAATGGTCAGTTGTGGCGTAGCTACGAACATCACTTCTTCCCAAACTTGACAAACATAACTCAAAAGCTGCATTTGTTCCTGGACTATGGCCCTGCTTACTGAGCATGCAGTCACAGCAAATTCTCATGAGTGGCACATCCTTAAACTTGCGCTTGTACAAGTTGCTTGCTTGGCTGCCCAGAAAATGTATGAGCAACAAAAGGTGCTGAGATTGGGAAATGCTGCACTTCTGTGAAGCTGTGACCTAAATGCCAGAGTCTTTTTGCCCATCCATGAGTATGTGGCACAATAAGACTTACAGATATGTGTCACTTGTGGTGACATGAGCACAGGAGAAGTGTCCTATTTTGGTTATGAGCATGTAGAAGTTGATGCAATTCTTTCCCTACCCTTCCGTTTGATTAGTTAATTAGAGCGTTGCTTTAGCAGAGCCCTTTGCTGCTGGATGCTCAGCACAATCGTGGAGATTCGAGGTCTGGAGCTGCTCAGCCCGATCCTGCAGCGCCTTTCGCATGCAACTTCGGTTCATGTCAGCGGGTGCTCTGCATGTTGGAGGGTCACTGCGTTGGACCCTGGGAATGTTCAGTCTCTCAGGAAGCAGTTGCAGATTCATATTCTTGGGTTATCACTTAACTGGAGCTAGCGGTATGGTTGTAGGAAAGCAAATGATAGATTAACAACACTGGACTAATGAGTTTAATCCATTAATGTGCATCCTTATGTGCACTCTAGCCATAAAATACTATTTTTTTCCTAGCCCTTTATTTTGAGGGATCAAGGTAACGTACAGCTAAGAGATGTCCTTTGTGCATTTCAGGCAGTGGAGAAGGTGTTTGCGGAGCCAAATGGATTTTACTGGCAGACGATTGAAACCGATGAAAAATACTTCCCTAATAGCAGTGACATCGAGGCTTGCAGAGATGTCGACACCGAGGTAAAAAAAAACACACCAAACCACTCCTTTCTGCCTTGTGGGATGATGTGGGAAGTTGAGAGACGATTAAGTGACCTGGAATATTTCAATCCTGAGGTTTGGTACAAATACTGATCTTGAAATATTTCTCACTCAGACTTAAATATATCAGCTGAGTATTTTGTGTCATCGGTATGGATGTGCTGATTGCTCTGAGCCATGGAAGATTAAACTACGGAATGTGCAGGTTGATGAAATTGCTACCAACCAGGTGCAAATCAGTAACAGTAGGCGAAATTTTGATAACCCAAAACCACTTGACTGCAAGCTAATATACAACACAACTTTTTTTTTAAACTTGTGCTCAGAGATATTAAAATTCCGAGGCTTCTGGTACTATCTACCTGACCTACAGGTGTGTTGTATGACCAAGTAGGAAGTAATTCTACTTAGTTTAGCCCAGAAGAAGAGATGGTTAAGGTAATTCAAATTAGGTGATACCTACTTCTGTTTAGGAGTGCATACCAAACTGTACTGGCCCTCCACCCATGTATGATAACTTGTTAACTATGGTAAGTCACCTTTCTTAGCTCTTGTGCAGCGCAAAACACAGCACGTTTGATCTGACAGAGTTCAGTTTCCTGTTAGCATTGATTCAGGGAGATGAAGATATATTAAGCTCTTCCTGAGCACGCAGCAAGCCTGACCAGTTGCTGCGAGCGTACCAGTCTGGCTCCTGGAAGATGCTTGAAGTCCACAATTCGGAGGTGAAGGTGCCTGGCACTTGGTGCAGTCAGAAAATGTCTCATGTCTTCGCTACAGTTCCTCTTCTTGCCTCGGGAGCGCTGTTAGTGGGTCCGTACAGACCTTCTCGCAGCAAGGGTAGGGTGCTCTGGAGGGAAGGCAAGCCAGGGGCTGAGACCGACCGCAAGGCGGGCAGGGTGCAGGTCCACGTTACCCAAGCAAGATGAGCAGAGCAGCTCCAGCAGCAGTAACCAGGGTCAGGCAAGAGGTCACAGTGACGAGGCCAAGCCAGAAAGTCAAGTCAGCAGGTTAGGATAACGGCCAGAATCAGTGATACATGAGACAGGGCCAAGGCATGCCTGCACCAGAGCTCAGACGGAGACCAAAGCCAAGTGCCTGGCCCTAAGCAAAGGGGAGGCAGGCCGTTACTGAGGTTCCTCGGTGCTGGGCGGCTGCGTTATCGCAGCTGGCCCTGAGCCCAGGCAGCCAAGCCCCAGGGACTCTGACAGCAGCTACAGAAAAAGCCTTCCTTACTGGCTGCTGTGAATATTGGGTTAACATCAGGAGAGCTTGAGCTAGATGAACATAAAGAAATAGGGCTTTTATTCCTAATTAGACCACTTTTTTATGATTTGAGTAAATTTATATCTTCATTTATCATGATAGTATAAGCCTCATAATGTGTTTATGGGGGAGTAGCATTTCATTTAAAGTGTCCAATAGTGATGAATTCATTTGGCGTTCACTGCAGCCATAAAACTTGCTGCTGGGGATAGCGTTGTGTTGCTTTACATCCAGAGAACCATGCACAAATTTGAGGCCAGTACAATCATACTTGTCTGATCTACGGCTAGAGAATTTATTACCCACAGCACCACACAACTTCCTCTCGTAAAGCACCTGCTTTTCGAAACAATTTGTTTCTTCCGATGGGAACATAATAGTAATTTGCTTCCCTTTTGGGTACAGACATCCAGTACGTGTTGGTGTATGTCTTCCTACATGCCAGGACGGGCTGAATCGGATTAGTCTGGTAAAGATTTCAAAATGTAAATTTGGGACAGCACCAGTGATGTGTCTGCCTTTTTGATATTTTTATTAATGTTGATTTTGGCACTTCTGTAGGTATAAAGAAACAACCAGTTGGTCTATTATTATTTAACCATCTTTCTGTGGTACGCAGAGTTAAACAGCAGGAGTGATACGCTTCGGTCTCTGCCCCAGAGAACTTGCAGTTTTTTACTAGTAGGTTTATGTGACAAAAGGCACAATTATAACAGCAGCAATAGATTCAATCATAATTATCACAGATAGTTATGATTTAATCTGAAGCTAAGAGCCTACTGTGCTGAACTGCACCTAAACATAAAATAACAGAAAGCCCCTCTGTGGCTCTTGCAGTGTAGATAAAGCATGGGAACTAAAGGTGAGCAGAAGAGATACAGCTGCGTGGTTGGTGAGGGCTTGGAAGCCTTTGGCTCATTTCTCCAATGTGCTCTTGCTCTTCAGGTTGCCATGGTATTGCTGTTTGAAACTCTCTTCCAAAGTCCCCTAGCTACCCATCACATGCTGCAGCTGGTGCTCAGCTCTGGTCTGGATGTCTGTGGGCTCCGCCTGCTCTATCCCCAGCAGGACGTGCTGCTCTCGAGCTCAGGTGAGGGCTGGTTTTCCTTCAGAGATTCCATCATGTGATGATACTGAGGTGAAGGCAAAGACCTGTAAATGCACTAAGGTGAAGAGTGATGTGCTGTGGGCACAGGGAAGAGGGTATCAGATTTAGGTGCATGTTGCTTTATCAGGTCCTATATCTTTCCTAAAAGAAATGATAAAAGATCTTGGGCTGTTTCTTTCCTTCTGTTCCCAGCGTTGAATATCCATGAGTTGAATTTTTAACCCTTGATACATTTTTGTGTCTCAAACCGCTTTAGTAGTTGCTCCTTTGCAGCAATCTTTCCTGGATTGCCTTGCTCTAAGCTCCAGGGTTAGACTCGTGTGAGTTAAATATACTAAATTAGTTCCCACTGATTTTCCTGAAGGCTTTAGCTGCAGGAAATCCAGCCTCCCCCTTCCACAACTCCCCCCATTCCCATTGCCCGTGAGACTTCAGAAGCATGGGCAAAAGTACTGCTCTAGCCATCCTGTAATTGCATCGGCTGATAAGCCATCACCAAAATGTCACGTTTGCTAATAGAAAGTGGTCTGAGATGGGAGATCAAGAAGATAAGGTAAACAAAACCGATGTGGGTCTCTCAACTCAAATCACAAAGTCTTTAACATTAGACAGCAATGTTTTCAAATATTGGCATGTACGACTCAAGTCTTTATTTTTTTTTTCCATTTGTGAAATGGAGATAACGAAGCCAGTCTTAAAGCATGTAGTATTAGTTGCTAATGCAATATAACTCCAGAGCAACAGCCGTTACATTAGCTGCAAAGTGTAGAGATTGCCTCTGCAGTATGGTATGGCTTGTACTTTCTTTTAAGCCAAGAAGTTCTCCTAGAAGGTTTGTATGTGACACCACGATGAATACAGGCAATCCATTTCTCTTGGGGGGCTGAGAGTGAGAGAAATGGGTGTCCTTTTCCTCAGGCAGAAGGTGAGTGAAGACCAGCTTAATTGGAGAAAAAGTCTCCAGTCTCTCTGCCCCATTTTTACATTTGAAAACAATAGGAGCAGGCTGCCTTAGAAATGGGATTGCAGTTGTCTCAGCACTGTGCACCTAATACATTCATACTGATAGCTGGAGAAATGAAGGAGGACTCCAGAAATGAATAAGAACACCATAAAATCACCAGTCATTAGGAGGTGACAGGCAGCAGATCTGCTTCAGTGCTCTGTACCATGCACCATTATTTAGGAACATTTCGTGTGAAGAGACAATTCATTTGAGCTGAGAACTGCTATGCAAGTTTGCGAATTAGATTTTTACCCTTAGCTTGAAAACTTTAGAATTATTATTTTAAATATTTACAGCCCGTTTCTCCATTATCTACCTGCTCTGGAGACTTATGTTCTGGCTTCTGATTCTTACGCAACAAATGATGTAATTGAATATGTTTTTAAACCTCGGGGGAGAAAATGACACAACTTGCTTCTTTTTCTAACGCCTGCAGCGAGGACTGCAGAGGAGCCACATTTGCTCTTTTTCTGGGGTAACTTGCTGGACCCCAACTATGCGGACAGTAGACACGGAGAAAGGTTTGCCAGAGACAGAAGGAGGAGTTGTTGCAGGAAATAAGGAAAGCCACAGTTCAAGTCCTGGCAGGGAAATAAGGGTGGCTAATCCAATATTTACCTGGATATGTCATTTTACAACATAGTATAAAATCTGTATTTGATGCAGAAGGAAAAAATCTAGAAAATAAGTTCATGGATCTCTGGTTTGTGATCCCCTTCCCAGTTTTCCCATATCTGGTAAAAATTACAGAAAGCATCCCTCTCCTCAGGCCCGTGTTCTTGTCCTGTCTCCCCTTTGATCCCCCAGCCTTCCTTGGGGCGTGAACAGCACCGCACAAGGTGTTAAAGCGCTGACTTCTAGCGTATCAGCTGCTCCGTGGTAGCTAACCCTGTGCACGCTCTTTTCACAGCAAATATGAGGCAACCAACTCCTCTTTCTTTAAGAGACTACCTTGAATAATCTCGGATTTACTCCCGGGTAAAAACGTGAAGCTGGTTGCTAGCATATCACCCACAGGACAGGTAACCAGGAGGTTACTTTGTTGAAGTCTGGCCATGACAGATCTGAAAAGAGCACTTGAGTGGAATGAATGACCTTGGGGCGGGTTGTTCCATGGTTTAGTCACACATACGTTTGTCTTTCACAGAAAAGCTGCCTTCTTCCTACGCTTCAGAGACTGGCAAGGTGCCACCAGTGCTGGCATTAGGCGTGAGAGGGCCTAAAGCATGTAGCACCTTGCGGAATATCATTGGGCCATCTGACCCGCAGCTGGCGAGCGTGACGGACTGCGGTTCCATCAATGCCATCTACTGCAGGAGCCCAGCAGAGCCGCTCGTCTACCTGCCCCACCTGGAGAGCCGGGTGCACAGGGAGCTGTGCCTCTGGTTCGGAGGGAGGGCTGCTGGCACAGCACCGCGTGCCGGCGTCCTGGATCCGGCTTCCCTACGCAACAACAGAGCAAGGTGATGGCCCTGGATGTTTTTGAACTATTGTTGTTTTCATAGGCAAAGCGTGACGTAGCGTGCTTTGTCTTTGCGTATCAGTCTTCTGCTAAAGGTCTCGGTGAACAAGAGTGCAGGGTGGGAGCAATCTGTCTACTTTTATATTTCCAAAGCAGTTACTAGAAGCTGCAGAAGTCCCTCTCTCACAGGACCGTCTCCTCTGCAGCACATAATAGATGTGTCAAGGTGTCGGTGGGGAACTCTTGCAGTTGCTTCCCATCACTTGTTCCCTGGTAGCCAGGCCTGTAAGTCATACACTGGCAGCACCTGCTCTCGGCCCTCTGTGCCTGAAACATCTGATCAGACTTAGATTGGAGACCCTTTCCAGCTATGCCTGGTGCTGGAGAAGGGCTGCAGGTGTGTGCCACTGAGCGGCCCTTTGCTGGAAAGCCTGGTCTAGCTTTGCCCTATGTCCCTTCCCTATCAACTGATTCGAGATAAGGGGCTTCAGATGGAAAAGGTTCTTTGGAGGGTTATGACAGAAGGGTGTGAAAACGAAGGGTGGTTTATAAACTTTTAACTCTAGCAAACAGCATGAGAAATGCAATTTAGGAACTGATGGCGTAGCAATAGGGTGCCAAAAAGTGCTGGGAACAAGTGATGTTCAGGAGTCTGGAATCTCGCTCTCGGATGGGTCTGGAGATGGCTGCAGAGGGAACTGGGCTTTTAAGCATCTATTAATCCATCACGCGCCCTCGACCGTCTGTGCTCCGCTGGGTAGTGCTACAGGGAGGGGGACTACAGTTCCCAAAGACTCATTTAGGCTGTCTTGGACAGAAAGGGATTTACCTCATGTTTTTGAATCTTAAAGTTGCTTGGTTTATAACAGTGATGTTAGGCTGCCAGGATGCCTGCTGTTGGCCTTGCTCGGGAGAGCAGAGGTGCGTGGGGGACAGGGAGCAAAGCTTCAGCAGCAATATGGGGGTCGCACCGAGCAGCCCTTGCACATCATCTGCACCTGCAGAGAGGCAGAGGGGAGGCTGGCTCAGCAGCCTGGGCTCTCGCACTCCCTCCCAGCGCTCTGTTCCCAAACCTCTCTGCAGCTTTTCCTTGAGGAAGATGAGTACTTTCTACAGCACAAAACAATCGCTTCCCTTCCTGACAATCTTGCAACTTCTGGACAGGAGACTCAGACCGAAGGACGCAGGAAGCACATTCAATCCTGTGTGTGTAAATGAAGGGCTCTGCTGCCCTCGGAGGCCCCTTTCCTCTGAGGACCAGGGTAGACTGAAGAGGTACTTTTTTTGGCTGCTGAAAGACACCCCTGTGGTTGTTCCAAGCACAGGGAGATCTATGGCTTGAAGCATTTGTTTTACAGTGCTTTATCAAAAGATTTGGCTTAGGGCTTCAAGGAATTTCCACCAACCGGGAGAATATCAAACTACAGATCTCCTCACCCTGGCTGTCGTGCTTGCCACGTAGGCCTGTGTAATCACATGGGATGCCAGCCTCTGCGCTGGGGTTTTCAGGCCCTGGGCATCTCTTTTTAATATTGCTGAACTGAATAAATGATGCCGTGGTGAAACTTCTCTGCAGAAAGCTCAGACAAGGCCCTGCACTTGCAAGTTCTGGACTGGTTTTTAAAGATCCCTGCTGTTCCGCGATGCCGGGTGCAGCGTGGCACGCTGTGTCCGTGGCAGCAGGCTGGAGGTGAGAATCTGCAGTCCTGTTGGTGCTCGCTGCGGAGTGGCAAAGCGCACCCACGTAGAATTAATCGGATGCTTGTGGAGGGACGGTGTGTCAGAGCTGAGTTCTGCTTGGCCATGAACAGTGACTCCCATCATTTTTACTTTTAAGACTTGAAAAAAAAAAAATCAATTTGGCAAAGTTTTATTCTCTTTCTTTATTTGTTTATTTTCCTCAGGGATGCTTTTTTCCTCTTACAAAGATGATGAATTCTGCTCCTCTGGTATAACTTAGCCAGTCCAGAGTGGCGCTACCTTCTAAATAATGCACTTGTCTTTCTCCTAATGCTGGTAGTTTGGTCCATTGGGAGACAAGAATACAAACTGCAACTCAGATTGCAGTTTTCAGATTATACTTGCAAATGCCGTGGTCTCCTGGGAGTGAACAAGCAGGACGTATTCCAGCCAACGCAGCGGTGGCAGGGGACGAGGCAGGCAGGTTTGCCTGAGCAGCCTGCGCTTCGCAGACCTAGCCAAACTGTTGCACAGACCGCAGTTTGTGTTGCTGTCAGTCCCTGGCTTTCAGAACCACACCTTATGTTCACCGTGCCGTGATTTGGTCCTTCTGGGTATGCGGGAATGTTGTCGAGGTTTCACTGCCGTGAACATCTCTGCCAGGCTTGATTGTGCTTGTTGCCCAACACGAACCTTTCAAACTGGTTAAACTCTGGCTAAAGAAGCAAAAGTGAATAGCAGCTATGATGTATCTGTGGGTAGGAAAAGCTCTGGTAATACAGCCTGACATATCCTTCCCCTGTACTCGGCACTGGTGAGGCCCCACCTCAAATCCTGTGTTCAGTTTTGGGCCCCTCACTACACAAAAGACATTGAGATGCTGGAGCACATCCAAAGAAGGGCAATGAAGCTGGTGAAGGGTCTAGAGCACAAGTCTTAGGAGGAGTGGCTGAGGGAGCTGGGGGTGTTTAGCCTGGAGGCTGAGGGGAGACCTTATCACTCTGAAAGGAGGTTGTAGTGAGGTGGGGGTCAGTCTCTTCTCCCAAGTAACAAGTGATAGAACGAGAGCAAATGGCCTCAGTTTGCACCGGGGGAGGTTTCAGTTGGATATTAGGAAAAACTTCTTCACCGAAAGTGTTGTCAAGCATTGGAACGGGCTGCCCAGGGAAGTGGTTGGGTCACCATCCCCGAAGGTATTTAAAAGATGTGTGGATGTGACGCTTAGGGACATGTTTAGTGGTGGACTTGGCAGCGTTAGGTTTATGGTTGGACTCGATGATCTTGAAGGTCTTTTCCAACTTAAATGATTCTATATTTCTTGATTCCCAGATGTCCTTGCCAAGCTGGCTACTTTGCATTAGCTGCTTTTAATTGAACACAGAGAGCCTCGAGTGCAGTAATGCAAAAAGATGTTCAGTCAGAGAGACCTTGATGCAGCTCATGTCACGGACCAGGGATTGAAATGGCTTTTCCAGTAAAGCAGTTTTACCAGAGAAGCTTCTGTGGCCCTGGGTTTGTTGCAGAAAGTAGGTTTGAGTCAGAACCTGGCGTAACAGCTTTTAATATTTATTGTTTTTCTTTAGCTCTCAGAGTCCTTCACCAACTAGGGCAGAAGCAGATGAAGAAAAGGTTGATCTCCAGGGCATGGTGCTGTCTCGACCTCCAGCGATGCTTGTCGCAACTACCAAAGGTCAGTGTTAGGCAATGAATCTTGAGGCTTTAAGGCTCTCCTTCGCTGCCAATATTGCCTTACTCCAGCCCACCTGTTTCAGGAAATTCTGCCTCCGCGGATTGCTCAGTGCTGTGACCTGGGCAGCTCTAGAGCCAGGAATGAATTTCTAGTGAAACACTCTTGCCTAAAATGAAGCGACAGAGGAATGTTATCACCTCATCCTCCTCATGGGAGTAGCTGCTAGAGTCCTGTAGGCTGCTTAGATTTTACTGAAGGGTAAAAAAAAAAAACCAAAACAAAACCAAAAAATTTCCCCACAGGAAATCTCTGCACACAGGGGCCTGTTCATCACAGAAACAGTCATGTGAAGACCTAACAGTGTCCTTAAACCACATGTTTATCTGATTAGAGATCATCTACCTCCACTGCTGAAGAGTTAAATATAATCATCGTGGGTACGAAATGGTTAAGGCTTCATTCAGGGCAGGACTGACCGCACAATCAGAAAAGAAAGCACTTCATGAGGCTAATATTAACTGGCTATCACCTGGCTCTGCCCAAATCCCTCCCTTCCCTTTGCAGGAGTAATCTTCCAGCTTCTGAATTCGTCCCTAGCTAGCAGCAAGCTTGCTGTGCTCAAGGGAAACCTGCCAAGGCATGCAGGCCTTACAACTGGCTAAGCTGGATCTGTGTGGCATAGGGGTGTCTGCAAGCCAACGTGCTGACAATGTTCTGTGGTGGGACCTGGCACAGCAGATCTCGGGCACAAGTGAGTTTTAGACAATGCTATTAGAGCATTGCTATCCATTTTCTGCTCCCACAATTGAAGAGTTTCACAGGAAAAAAACCCGTGAGGTGTGGAAGCTCAGCAGCTGTCAGGGAGAAGATGGCAGAAGGAAAACAGGGTTGAACTGACAGAGAAAGAAGGCGCGGAAAATTATATTGCCAAAGGAAAGAACGTGTGTGAGAAAAGAATGAAAGCATAAGCCAAAAAGATGAAAGGAGCGGAAAGTGACAGAGAGGGTGACAGAAAGAAAATGAGGAAGGGAGAAAGGACGCAAAAAGAAAAAAGTCTCACCTTTGAGACACACTCTTTCGTATAACTGGGCACGTTAACTCAAGTAGCTTGGCAGACAGCCATTGGCTCTGTGTTATTTGGGACTGGTATTGATGGCAGCTGGTTGCTGCTGATGGAATGAGTCACATTTTCTGCCTCCCCTTCCTTTTATGGCCATTAATGATTCACATTTGCTGTGGGCTGCTGAGTTACACCGCACCACGTTCCATCTGTATTTGGGCTCGGGAAGTCACTTTCAAGCTTTGCTCCTCAGATAGATGACTGTATCATGACTCTCAGAAGAGAGGCTGAAAATCTGGTCTGGGAGCAGACACCCTCTGGGGTTTTAAGGAAAGGAAGCATTCACTAACTCCTTTCCTCAGGTCTCCAGCAGCTTCTCTTGGAGACAGGAAGATATACCCATGCAGAACAAATACACTGCTGCTCCCACCAGGTATATCTGCCTCTTCTCAGTAATCAAAGTTTTACTGACCCTAGCAGGTATTCTTCTTGATTTGGGATATGTGTATGTGAAAAATGTTGTTGTGGTTTTTTTTTTTTAAGTCTTATCAACTAGAGAGAAACCAAAATCTTCCCACCTGCAACCCTAAATTTTGATAGTTCACATATAATGAACGTGGCAGTAATGTCAGTCTGGCTCAAAGCCTGCAAAATTAAAGCCATAAAGCCAAGCAGAAATTTTAGGCAAAGAAGCACTCTGCCTGTCCCATCTTAGTAATAAACACAAGCTTTCCCTTGTTTTGTTGCTGTTGCTTTGAACTGCCAGGCTCAGCAGATTCTTCAGATTCTTGGGGGGCCAGATGTCCATATCACAGAGTCTAGAACCAAAAGAAACATTTGCTGCTGATAGTCCTACCCCCAAAACCAAGTGTAACTGGGACACAGAGACTGAAACGCTTCCAACCCCATTATATAATTTGGTTAGAACTAAGAGAAATTAATGGGGCAGTGTAGAGGAAACCCATGTAGAAGTGATACTGAGGACTTGTCTTCAGAGCTGGCTCTTGGCAGGTTACGGAGATTTGCATGTATGTTGTGTACAGAAAAATAGCTATATTAGGACTAGGACAGTGTAGCAATGAAGGTGATGGTAAAAGCAGAGACCCAAGATAAGATCAGAACAAAGCAAAGACCTCAGGTAGATCAGAGGTTTCAGGGAAAAGTCTTGAGCTTGTCCTGTAGTACCTAAGATGGGGCTTAGACACTGCTCAGGACGTCTTGTAGGCTCTTTCTCCTGAGCTTGCTCATAGCACGTGTTGCCACCCTGTTGGCAGTGAGCTCGGGGCTCAGCTTAGGAAACAGGAGTCTAAAAACCCAAAGTTCTAACCCATTGTAAATTCCAGTTGCTTCTACAACCTTATCTACTTACTGGATTGAGGGATACAAGGAGAGCACGAGCAGCCAGACCTAGGGGATGAGAGTCAGGTAGGAGAGAGCAGCCCGATATCATTATCATGATAGCCAAGGAAGGAACCTGTGAAGCCACAGATGGTACGAAACCAAAGAGGGAGGTGAGGTCATGATCACAGGCTGGTCCAAAGATTCAGGAGCCCCTGCCACAGGGCAAGCTGGGATGAAGGTTAAAGACAGGACTAAAGAGGGGACAAGAGAATGCAGAAGGTAGTGCTGAACAAGATTGTAGAAGCTAGCTACAGGCTAGGACCACCAATAATAGCAGAGAGGAATGGCTGGAGTTGCTTCGTGCGCTTTATAGTGGACAAATCTGGTCTTGTTGACCTTATTTAGTTACTCATCCGTGTGGCCAGGCTTAACAGGCCCTTAGTCCTTGGGGGAACTGACTGCCATCAGATTGCCAGCTGTAAGGGTAACAGCTCAAGCCCAGCCTGGCAGGGGCTGACGCACAGCTAGCACGTGAACTGAGAGCATAGATACCTCAAAGACAGATGAATAGCTCATAGATAGCTGGATAGGCCTGATGAGACAGACTATCTGGGGTAGATGATTCATAAAGATATTATCGATGATGCCATAAGCTTTTTCGTTCTAGGTTGGCCTCCGATAGCAGTCATTATGAGCTGGATAGAGCAAATAAACCGTAAAATACAGCGTCACCATTTGGGATGCGCTTCAAGTTGGAACTAGCCACTGCGAGAGTCGCCTTGCGTTGATACCACAGCTTCTGTGGAAATAATATGCTGCTTTTCTTACCCTTTTTTTGATCTAGGGGACATCATTTTGATGGTGTCACCTGTGGTATCTCCTCATGCATACGGTAACGTGATTTCGGTCTGTACTCACCGAGGGTTTGTTCTGCAAGGAATCAGACAGCTGCAGCTTTCACCCAAGCAAGCCGTTGTGCTGAGCATGACAACAAGTCAGGTACCGGTCAGAACGCACAGCTCCGTTGTATACCTTGGGTTACCAGTTGGTCTGAAACTAATTATGCCATGAGCTTATGGATGTGTGAGCCGACGCTCCCCTAGTAAGTGTTCTCAAGGACACTCATTCTCCCTTTACTAGCTAGCCAGCGCTTATGTTCTCTGTATTCCTGTGAGTGGTACTCTGGTTGCTTTCAGTGATTATTTTTCTTTAGTAGGAAAATCCCACCAGGCCTCAGCCTCTCACTGAGAACAGATGTGTAAATTCATAATCAGGCCTCCTCCTACTAAGGCAAACATGAATTTTTCCATTGATCTCAAAATAAGCAAAAGCAGGCAGTAGCCACGTAAACCAAAATAACAATTTCTGATCTACAAACGTGTATTCGGGAGAATAGTCTTCATCTAACAGACTGATGTTTGATTATGTACTTCGCAGTCCCTCTGGGACTGCTTATGGCCTTTCAGCATGAAGTCCCCTACTTTAATGCGTTCCAGATGGGTTGCAAAAAGAGCTTTCCTGTTGTCAAAAATAACAACTTTTTTTTTCTTTTTCTCTGAAGCTCCGTCTAACGTGATGATAGATTTGCGTTAGAGTGCAGTTGGCATTTTGACAAGTCAGCCTAAGGAAACGGCAATAATTGTAACTGCAAGATTTCAGTCAAACTTACGCATGCAAGAAGTCCAGTTCTGTCCTTCTTGCATGATAAATCACCCAGGAATCGTATGACGCTTCCTCTTACAAAGGAGCGGACCCCTTACTTTGAATTGTCGTGCTTAGGATTGTCTGTTAGGTCAATCAGGAAATGCATCATTTTGCAAATTAAACTGTGTATAGAGCCCCTCTTTTCTGCTTGTTCTGTGATCAAGCCTGAGGAATAATGCTTTTCCTGCCCATAATATTTTGTAGAATAAATGTAACTTACTTACGGGATGCTATACTCCAAGTAGCCCAAATATTTGGAGCATGCTCCTAAATGGCCATTTAAGAAGCGAGCAGCAGCAACTATTGCTTCAATGGGCTGTTTGGAGCTAAATGTTTCTAAAAAATCATCCCTTCATTTGGGATTCAAGATCATTTCTGCATGAGTGACTTAGGATGGTACCATGTATCAGCTGAGTCTAACTGTTGTGGTTTTAGTCCAGCCTAGTTGCAGGACAGAACATTTTTATGTTAAGCCTCCTCCCTGAGGTTTAAGTTCCTCTGTCTCATGAATAGGTGATGCGTGAACACCCAGTTACTGGAGGTGACTATGGCTCAGCTGGTGAGCTGTATCTTATTCTGCCATCGTAGCTTAACTACTTGCTTGAGCTCTGTAGCGATTACGTCTGGATTTAGTAGTCTAATCTGGCCCTCGTTATTTCAGATTGCTGTATTTTGCCCTAGCAAGATTTCAAGTTCACCTGATACCAGTTCTGCAAGAGGAGAGCTCTCTGCTGAACCGCGCGTGCACTGTCTCGTTTTGTTGCTGAGAAAGGAGAACGCTAGTCATCACGTTCCTGCGTTGGTAAAAGGTAATGCTTTCACTGCTCAACAACCTCAGAAAAGAAGGTTCAGTGCATTTCAGTGTGTGTGAGCTGAACATTAACAGTCTAACCACAGCTGTTACATTGCAGGAAGGATTTATTGAGAATATCAGGGCCTGATAGTTTTGCTCTAAGTGTCTCCAGACCCACATGTAAATCAGTCACTACTACATATCCAACAGAGCAGGCTGATCTTTGTCAGCTGTTTGATCTTTAGCACTGGAGTCCTCTTGAACTTCGAATGAGTAATTCAGGTTGGCAGGGACCTCAGAAGGTCTCTCATCCAACATCCTTCTCAACACAGCATCAGCAATGAATTCAGATCAGGATGCTTAGGGCTTTTTTTCAGTCAGCTCTTGAAAATCTGCAAGGACAGAGATTCCCCCACCTCTCTGGGCCTTTGTTCCAATGCTTGACCATCCTTATGGGGAACTGTTTTTCCTTTATGTCAAGTTGGAACCTCCTCTGAATTTGTGAGCCTTGTCTCTTGGCTTCCCACCATACACCTCCATAATGGGCCTGGCTTCATCTTAATAACCTCCGCTTAGGTATTCTTATTGTATGGAGAGGTAGGGTAGCAAAAATATGTATGTGCCCCTGAGCCTGTGGATAGCATCTGATCCTAGCAACCTCAGCCCTGAGTTCTGCATACTGGTGACTTCCAAGCATCTGACTGCTCTTTCAGTGAAGAAGTTTTTCCTAATACCCAACCTAAACCTGCCCTTGTGCAGCTTGAGGCCATTTCCTCTCGTCCTATCACTTGTTCCTGGGGAGAAGAGACCGACCCCCACCTCTCTACAGCCTCCTTTCAGGCAGTTGCAGAGAGCAATAAGGTCTCCCCTCAGCCTCCTCTTCTCCAAACTAAACACCCCCAGCTCCCCCAGCCGCTCCTCGTAAGACTTGTGCTCTAGACCCTTCACCAACCTTGTTGCCTTTCTTTGGTAGTCAAGGCCTGGCACAGGCTGCCCAGGGAAGTGGTTGAGTCTCCATCCCTGGAGGTATTTAAAAGCCGGGGAGATGCAGTGCTTGAGGACATGGGTTAGTGGCGGACTTGGCAGTGGTAGGTTAACGGTTGGACCTGATGATCCTAAGGGTCTTTTCCAACCTTAACAATTCTATGATTCTATGATTCTGTGATCTGAACTGTAACTCATTTTATGTGTAGGGACTGCCAAAAACCAGACAAGTCGCTGCCCCAAATTTTCGTACTGGAGTCAGACTCTGTTCTGAGGCTCTGGTTCAGGAAAAGCGTTATTTGGTTTTCTCAGGGATGAGCTGACATTGGTCTCAAGTGGGGAGGATCGCAGGCAACAACAGCAATCGGTAGGGAACAAGGAACCTGCCCTGCCTGCTTCTTCCCGCTCTGGCAGCGGGCACGTTGCTGGCAGCAGGGGAGACCGTTCCTGCATCTCTTTTCTTGCAACCTCCCCTTCAGCCACCACTGCTGAGAGAAGAGGATCACTGTTGCTGACCCCTCCATTAACACCACCACAAATAGCTTGTGATGGAGACGTTCATCCACTGCCCAATTGCTTCCTTTAATCCATCCACAATAGAAAAGAACATTTAGAGGTTTGGAAAAATGACAATTCAAAAAGTCCTCTGCTTTTTCTCCTGAGACTATCACAGAATGTTCTGAAAACATGCACAGACACAGTGGATTAATCATGGCAGACTAATTACAGCACCGTGTCACCTGCTGCCTGTAGACCCAAGGAAAGTTGCTCGTTAAAGAAGTGCAGTTTCTGCCGCTTTTCTCTGAGTGCCACAGATGATGTTTACAGCGTTCATGTTTTGCACGGGGAAATTTCCACTAGAAATATAGAGGTGGGCACTGGAATAAAGGATATTCCGGAAAGGTGAAATGTTTTCCCTCATTGTAGAGAACTCTTTTTTTTTTTTTTTTCCCTTTGTTTGTAGACAGATTTTGCCAATGCCTCTTTCCATGTGTTCTGTGATTGCTTCAGAACTGATCCAGAGAGAGACCTTATTCCATATTCCGCAGCCCTGGAGAGGGGAAGCTGACATTCTTGCCACATAAGCTTTGGTTTGGCCTCTGGGAAGCGTAGAAGAGCACTAGGATTTGAGTAGGGTAGATACCACACTAAGAAGTTTTGCATTTGTAATCAATACCCCTGAAAAGCAGGTACCCCTTCGAGGTCTTGAACACTCTTCAATTTTCAAAGCAAGGAAAAATTCAACAATCAGTCCTGAAATAGAGCAGATAGATAGTGTCTTTGGGTAATGGATCTCTGTCTGGAGGATCAAACCCCATAAACTTTTGTCCAAGCTTTACTTTTTGCCATTCATTGAGTTTGAATAAACAGCAGGTAATGCTGCTGTGGCAGCGATGGCACATTTTTTGGTTACTCGTGCCACCTGAATTTTCAAAAACGGAGAGGTGATTGTCAGTGGTACAAGCTCAAATCTCTTGTTGGTGCCACGTTTGACATCTGAGGTTTGCCATCAGCCTCTAGTGCTAATAATCCATTTCCCATGCTACCCTACAGTATATTTTTGACAGGTTTATATGGTAGAAAGCAATCGAATGTATGCAAAGTAATTTAAAAAATAACAAGCCTTTAAAACTGTGGTCCAAAATATTACAGAAGGCTGAACCAATTGTTGTGGAAGTGTACTGTGTGCCAGTACCTTAATGCCCTGCCTGTGCATAGCCCAGCCTTTTGGAGGAAGAATGGGAACCGAGAGATTGCTAGTTTCAAGCACTTAGTGTCTGTAAAAGTGGCCTGGAATCAGATATTTTCCAGGCTGGGAGTTAAATGAGCAGAACGCGACGTTTCTGTTCAGGTCTGTATTCTAGCAACGCCTCTGTGGCCACATGGTGCTGTGGAGGATGCAGGACACTGGCCTTGCCGCTCACCTTGAGGGCCTCCGCTCAAGCACTGGCCTCAGGATTTGTGACTTCCTTGTGGACACCAACTTATTTAAGACACTTATTATAATTCAAGAGCTGCGTAGCATCTTCTATGCGTATGTTCCACATTTCAGTTCAGAGCAGGAGTTAGAAGGTAATAGAAACAACTGGGGTGCTGGTCACAAAGCAGAGGCGCCTTCAGAGAAAGCTGCGGCCAAGCCTCAATTTTCAACAACTACTTGCCCCACTGTAAGTGATTATGGTTTTGGGGGAGAGAGGATGATTAAGTTGCATTTCACGTCTCTTAGGTAAGCTCAGCGTGGCCCACATTAACATCTCTGTAACGGGACTGTGGTCAGATGAATCAAAACATTTGATCAGAAGAGTGTTTTCATGTCAGACAGCATCACGGAGTTCTGTATTCCTCACGCTTTTTTTTGTTCTGCGCATAGGACTGGTGACTGAACTGGCAAAGCAAGGCCTCCTCGGCACCGAGCGGAACAACCTGCCTGCCGCTGCGGGGCTGGACCCCTCCGTGCGTTTTCACGTGGCTCCTTACACCGAGACCTTGCTGCAGACGCTGGGTAGGTCAAAGCTATGGGAAATGCATTCTTCTGGCTTTTATAATAAGGTCTGACAGCCTTATGAGGGGATTTTCCTGAGTAAGAACATTAGGAATATGCTTGTTATCTCTAACAACTCATTTAGTGTTCCGCTGTCCATCAATCATAGTAACTCTCATTGGATGTCTTCTGCCGCTGGGTAAGGAATGGAAGGATCAATAGAAAAGCGAAATGGAAATACCTCTTTTTAAAATAAATTAAAAAAATATGGAAAAATAAGTTATTTAAATGTGACATGATAACAACTAATTAAGCCTTAAACCTACCATAATTAAAAGATTAATATTCAATCAATACACATTTATTGCCATAGTTTCAAGAGAAGTCAAAATATTAAAATGAGAGAAATTGGTGGTTAAGCACGTAAAACTAGAATTTGCTGAAGTGATAAATGTTGGCAGCTGTAGCTTCTTCTGTAGGTGCAGAGAAGGCGCTTTTTCATTTCACTTTGCTCAGATGTTCTTATTTTTAGTTTTTACAGTTGAATTCACTTCAGCAACTCATTCATTCAAAGCTGGGAAATTGATAGGGCTTGAAAAAGCAAGTAAACATGTTTTCACGTTCACTATGACTCAAATAGGTAGGAGAGTCTTAAACCTACTAGTTCCGTACACTTGGAGGTCATGGTAATCAGATGTTTATTTCACTAACTACAGGTAGCGTTTTCTTATGTATTCAGGAGGTTAATATAGTTCTATTTAACTAATTAAATTATTTTAAATGTTGGATATCAGGATTTTTAATTGAAGTATAGTGCTCTCCAAACCCAAATTCACACTAAATCATAAGGAAAAATAATAATCAAATGCACGTCATTTTCTAGCATTATGAAATGTTAAGTTGTAGGAATAACTGAGCAAATAAATGTTAATCTATACAATTGCTTAAATGATCATGTAGTGAAACAGCATGGAATCAAGCATAGATGGGCCAGGGATTCTGCAGGCTATACTGTTCCAGATAGGACCGTGGATATACGCATGGTATTAGAAGAGTCCCCCATTTAGCCCTCAATTGTATGCTGTGTAATCTCCTAGAAAGCAAAATGAAGTATCAATTTAATGGGAAGTCGGTCATTAGTTACCAGGCTGAAATTGATGCCTTAAATCATTTTGGTATAGGTCTACCAACTCTGCCTAATGGTGTGAATAAGGATATCAAAATTAGGATTGAATATATTTGCTTTACATGGCCAAAAGTAATTCCAGTTAAGGAGCGTGACTAATTAGTAAGGGTTTGCTGTGATACTGCTCCTCATGCATGATTCTTTTTCTGGCCATGCTGAGCTGCAGCGTGAGGAGCGGTATCACAGCGAGGCACTGACCTTTGTCTGCTCAATCGAGAATTAGTCAATTCCTTCACACTAAAAAAGCCTCGAGATTTGTTGTCGTGGGTTAACTAGTTTTATTTTGATGATCTCCCTGGCTAGGAGGAAACCTCAGTGCAGTGCCAGACCCCCGTAACATTCCTCTGGATCTCTTCTGCAATCGAACGTATGCTTCTGATCCTGAAATGGAGCAAGTTGTCATGCTGACGCTGGTGGGAGCGGACGCTATGAAGAGTGCCGGAGAGCTGCTTCACCAGATTCTTCTTCCTGGGCCCAATAATCAATCTCAGAGCACAGGTGATCCCAGCTCTTGGGGCGGGCAGCAGAAGTTGGTCAGGGAAGTTTACCCTGTCTTAGCTATTTTTATCATAGCAGGAACATTATGAAAAATGTTGAATTATGAAAGGGGCTTCAGGAAGGAGGACAGGTTTCTTTGCTTACCTGCCTAAAGAACTGAAGAATTTATCGTTAGCTAGTTAGTCATGGGCAAGGCCACTTTTCATATTGCAGACAGCTCCGGTGGGCATAATTTTCTTCAGTGAGTGCCCAATTAGTTCAAAGATGTGCTTAGGTTTCCTAAGCCTTTTCTGTAATCCAGAGCATTGTGTCTTCCTCTAAGTACTGGGAGATAAAGCAGCTGTGTCATCGGGGCACAGCAAGAGGAATTCAGAAATCGCAAACTCTCTTCCGTCCACTGACACCCTTTGGGATCAGAAGCAAGGCGCTTCGCCACATCACGCTTCATTTCCTCACGCGCACGGGAGGAATAACGACGCTATCCCCCACGTTAAACGCGTCCAGAAGACTGCTGTCAAGTGCTAAGCAGGATGATGATTTTATGTAATTTCATGATACAGAGTGCATCGAAGTTTAATAACACAGGCAGTGTACTAACAAAGGGTAGAAGTTCTGCGCCCTGTGTTATACTATATTGTTTCCTACTCTCTTGAAACAATACTACGGAGTAAGTTCTGTATCTCGGTAGGCAAGGAGGAGATTCTAGCTGACAGAAACTTCCAGCAACGTGCACTTATGGATTGAGCCCCTAAATATTGGAAGTAAGACCACTTTACAAACACAACAACATTTAAGCTACTTTAGAGACAAGTCAGTATTAAATTGTAGCTTATTACTGTAATGAATATAGCTTAAAATGGAATGTTATGAGAGGTGGTGAAGGATCTATAATTATGGATTATACTGTGTCAAACCACATTGTTATCAGTGTATTCTCAGTATTTCCCTTTCAACTCCTCTCCATTAGCTGTGTCCTCTAATCAAATCATGGCACTTATTCTCTGTGGCTCCCTGTTGATTTCCCAGATAGCCCATTTTTTGTTTTCACTGTAATGTAATTTCCTAGCATTTGTATCTTGTGGTTTTTCCCAGTATATTTCTATATCTGCATTACAGTCCCTTTTGGATGCAACAGGGGGCAAAGTGAAAGCAGCTTTGGAACTTGTTGTCTTGTAAAAAAATCAATGTGAATTTAGAGCACTTGTCTCCAGAAGAAAACACAGCTTCTATGAAACACATGCTGTCAACTGATGCTAAACAGGTTTCTCTTGACTTGCAGAAGAACCCGATTCGGGATTTGAGCTCCTAGGTCTCAAGTGGTTGCCCCATCTCACTCGACGCCAGGCCAGAGAAATAACCCCTTTTGAGGTTGGAGACACTTTCTGGCAAAGAAGCCTTGATACACTCACGTCAAACCCAGTCCTTGTGTGTGCGTTACGGCGGATCAATGCCTTCAAAGTTCTTGCAGATGCATTGAAGAGATTAACACAGTGCAGGGAGAAGCTAAGCAAAAGTGGCAATCTTCTACAGACAGTAATGGCCTTGACCCCAGAGGTGACATTCAGACAAGCCATCCTCTTCTTCACAGAGATGGATTTTGTAACTGGTAAGACATGTTTTTACTGTTTATAATGTCCTCAGATATAAAGTGTTTGGGAATTTATTGAACTTGGACAAAGGAATCCAGTGCTATGGGTTTTTCTCAGGCACAGAAAAACTTAGTAATTGGGGGTTAAATTCTGTGCTTGGCTGAATAATGACGAGGGATATTAAATCATCAGGAGCCAGTTGAGGTCATCTACAAGTTGGCCTATTAATTTAATGTGGCTATACATGGCCCGCTGCCCTTTCTGAAGATCTCAAGGTATTCCGTAAATACTAAACAGATATTACAGCAGTTGGCAGGAGCAGTAAATCATACTATGCATTTTGCCTCTGTCTATAAGAGAAACTGAGAACCAGAGGCCAAGATCTATCCCACCTAAATGTGGGCGCCTAATTGCAGTGCCTGACTTGTTGAGGCTGGATGCCCTGGCCTTGCCCTGTACTCAGGGAGATGAAGGCACGACCAATCTGCAAGAGCTGAAGAAAGCAGATTTCTTGAGATTTTCTTTTTATCCTGGAAGAGAATGAACAGTTCCTGAGGAACAGAGACCTTTGGTGTCAAAAGCTTCTCAGGCTTCCATGATATATGCTAGCATTGATCTTTCAGCATAGTAAACTTGCTAGTTTCCTCCTGTAGCAAGAAATGTATAGCCAAACCTCTTTAAACTAAATCACTGTGCTGACTATGGTGTTATTGATATTGGATGCTTTGGAGCAGCAGAGGATGAGCTCCCGCTGTTTTCTTCTAATGTGAAATATATTGGCCTATCACCTCCGTTCTTGGGGGACGCCTGACTCCTCACACCTAAAGATAAACAGTTCTGAGCCTGACAATTTCTGATTATTCAGAAACAGAGAGAAATCAAGGTTGTGATAACGTGTGTATCAACTGAGGAGGAGTGATGCAGTTCCCTGACTGCATTCATGCTTTGTAATAGCTCTTTTCATGAGGGAGAAAGGTCCTTTGTTGTCAACACAAACTTGTGTCAAACACACAGCGCTTACGGAGTGTGGAGTAACAAATTGACTTTACTGAATAGAAAGAAGAAAATATGATGGTGTCTGGAAAAAGATCCTCATTTTAGTCTCACAAAAAGCTAGATTTGACAGTGGACTACCTGGGTGTTTTATGTGAGATTGGAGAGCAAGAAGAGGAGGCCTTCAAAAAAGAAGGCATCAGACATCCCAAATTAGTGTATAAAACCATAAGAATTCATGCATTGCTGCCCTTCATTAAAGTCATCTTGAGAGCAAAAGGCAGGATAAGAGGAAAGCAGAACTGTGAGATCAGTTTATCGAGGGAGGTCGTAATCACAGTGCCAGCCTTTCCCCCCAAAGCCATCGTCAAGAACAAAGGAGCATAGCTGAAGCATGACTCCAGCATCCTGCACTCTCTCTTTTATAAGGTCACTACGTTTTTTCCTCCTGTGTTTGTTGTTGTGGGAGGAATGGCGAGGTCTTTGTGCTAGAGAACAGCTCTTCAATATCTTGCAGCTGGTCAAACGTCTGCCATTTCCCCTGCTAAATAAAATTACCTTCGTCACCCCCCTGCCTCTGCAAACAGTGAAGTTTCCCCATCTGTGAATCCATAAAAATACATCTTCCTTTTACAGATGCAGAACACCGCCCTGCTATGAAATACCTGCCACCACCTAGCAAGAGGTCCAGGGCTGAAGGTAAGACCAGAAGTATGCACAGTTGCCTCTTGGATAAAAACAAATAGTTTTATACTCCTAAAATAGATTGAAAAAAAACTATAACTGTGTCCTCTGTCTGAGTCATTAAAATGGGATTGGTAAACCTTTGGTTAGCATCATAATCCCAGGCAATCAGGAAGAAAAGGCCGGATGGGTCCACCTGGTACTGGGCGAAGGTGGTGGTATTGCCAGATCACCTTTCTTCTGCACAATTCCTCTGTGCGTGCCTGGGTGACCTACCTAGGGCTGGGGTGGAACATCGGCTAGAGGAGTCGTTAATGCCAGCTCTTTCGTAGCCCTTTTCAGCTGTAGACCTCGGAGAAAGTGAGTTTCATTATGCTTTACAGAGGGGGTAATTAAAGCCTAGAGAGGTGGAATGTGTTGATCACCATTGCCTGACGAGTGGGTGACAGAAATCGGCGCAGAATGCACATCTCCTGTCTCAGACCAGTGCCACCCAAGTCACCACGGAATTCACAGATCCCAGAAGTTCTTTCAAATAACCCCAATACTAAAGAAAAAAATTGGTACTGAGAGGTTGTAAGCTAAAAAGTTATGAGGCAAGGACCTCAGAGCTGGTTCCACCTTTTATATGTACTCTTATTATTCCAGGAAAATAAGACAGACATGTGGAAAAAGGTCTCATTAAAAGAAAAGACCACTTTGGCTAGATACCTTCCAGATATGTTGCCCTGGGAAATAGAAATACATGGATTTCAGACACTAATAAATACAAAAGAATGGTAATGCTTTCGTTTTGACAAACAGATTTTAGTTTTCTGTGATCTACCTGACATGGACATGGGGACATGGGTTAGTGGTGGACTTGGCAGTGACAGGTTAACGGTTGGACTCGATGATCTTAAGGGTCTTTTCCAACCTAAACGATTCTGTGATTCTATACCTTGCACGTCACACTGGTTAAACTTGCCAATCACTGGAAAAGGAAGTCCTTTATCTATCTGATGCAAGCTTCTCCTCATTGCGCCCCAGTCCTAGATAACTTCTCAATTCACATGTGCCTTGAAGTGCCTTAAAGTTTCCTCCCCTCCGCAGGTCACTGCAGGTTTTACATTAGACTGAAGGAAACATTTTTATGTAGGCTTTTGTCACAAGTTCTGACTCACCAGGCTCCTTTTGTACTGCTCTGCTCTTACGAAGAACCACTGAAGCGACCGTTCCTGGCTGCCTGGGGAATGTCAGTGAGGTTTTATCAGTAGAGCTGAAGAAAGTACTGAACAACAGATCTGGGCTCAGTAGGTGTGTAGTCAGAATACACAGCCCTTCTTGGCTTCCAAGGGCACGAGGGAGGACACCAAACAAAACACCTGAGCTTCTGGGACTTAGACTGGAAATGAGGCAGCTTCTAACTTGACTGTGAAATATTGGGAGCACAAAGGTAGCTTAAAACCACCGTTAGCCACTCCCTGAAATACACAGAAAAGTAACCAAGAATCGACATGATTTAGTACTTGCAGTCCTTTTTGGCATATGCTGGTGGGCTTACTGGAAGAAGTGGTAAGTACGACATCTCCCAGGGTGTCCCAGTACATCTGAGTGACTGAAATGAAGCCATGCGTGTCCCAGTACATCATCTGAATGACTGAAATCAAGCCATGCGTGTCCCAGTAAAACACTTTAAAATAACAGTGTGTCATAGCAATGTTGGCTGCGTTATGTAGAGATGACAGCAACATCCTCAAATTATTGTCCCAGAACATGCATACCGCTTACTCAAATCTATCTGCTTTTCTTATTTAGTGGGAGAGAGCCAGAGACGCCACGCAGAATCACTGTTTACCTACTTGCAAACAGGTGAGAGAAGAGCAAATGGAAAAATGTGGTTTGATAAGGACTTTGTGGAACTAACTCATCTAGATCTACCAGCCAAAAATAAGCAAAAGGATTATACCAATTTTTTCCTTAGGCTTGAATACAGGCAGTGATATTCACTCTCTTTTCTAAGCATGCCAGGAAATCTGATATTTGCTTCTCTTGAGTTTACACTTCTTTTAAGCCACACACATATCTGAAGTGTTGTATATAAATAGTATATAAAATAAACAGTATTTTTCACAGTTACACTATGAAATCAAAACCTATTTAATAATTCTTGGGGGGGAAAAAATCATTGGCCGTGAGGAAGGGATCTAAAAATATTACAAAGCAGAAAAACATAACGAAGACCAGGCAACTTGGGCAAAACTGGAAAGGCCACTAAACAGCCAGAACTGGAGATGGAAATCGGGCCCGTCTGAGGGCTGCCAAACAGGTGCCTCTGGTAATTCATGATCCACAGAGACGATTCCATTGATAACAGCAGTATTTTCTCTGACTGTTGTCGCTTATAAACACCGAGGAGAGAAAAGCAACTCTAGGTGGCAAGGTGTCCCACCTGTTTTCAACACTTGTCTTGGACCAAACCAAGATGGCAAAGTGACGTCAGACGAATCCCTCCTGACGTGTCTAACGCACATGAATATGCGGCGTGTAGTCATTCACATACCACAAGAATGAAAACGTTTGCCCAGAAACGTAGCAGATGGTGAGTAAAACAGCTGGAGGACAATGAATGCTTACACAACAGTGTACAGCCGAGATTGCCGTTCTGTATGCGAGCAGCTGAGCGGATCCGAGCGCCTTGCTTCTGCGCTCGCAGGCTGTTGCTATGGCATTTAAACCTTTCTGTTCCAGAACGATGTGAAGAAAACAGCAGATCTTTAACAGGAGGGCTCCCTGCACGATAAGGGTTAAGTTTCCATATCAAGTGGGGGAGGCAGTAATCTTGCTTTTTATTTTTGATCCCATCTTTCTCTGTCATGAATCAGCAACATGCTTCTTGCCGTTTGAAAATAACAGTATGCAGGAAATTCCATGTAGCGTTGTGGACGCTTCGTTGCATCGACATCTGTATAATTAGTAGTGGGGTGTACAGGAAATATAAAATGACATTTTACATATACAAACAGATAATCACGGATCAATTTTAGCAGCCTGCAGTACTGTTACCTCGTGCTTCATGCTAATTGACATGGGTAGGCACCAGCAGTTAAACGGGTCCTGGCTGACTGGTTCTGCCATGACAGTTGCCAATAAATCTTCAAAGGATGTTATTAGGATAAAATCTTAACTATATTTCTAGCAATGAAGTACTTCAGTGAAACTAATAATTTGAAAATGCTGCCATTTAAAAATGAAATGTATTTTTTGCCTTTTAATACATTTTGTATCATCAGACAGCAAAACTCCCTTGGTCTGGTTTGGTTTCCGTTTCCCGTAGCACAGCGAGTGCTGCACCCGGCTGGCAGCTCTGCTGCTCTTCTGCTTTGTCAGAAGCAAAAAGTTTCTGCCGAAATGTCAATTTTAGTAAACACAATTCTCTTCGTACTAGGTTTATAATGTTAATTGGGACCTGTCATACTTGTTAGTGCCTCTCTGAAACAAAGCCCTGACAGAGAGATACAGAACACCGAGAGGTAAACTGTGAGCAATAAGAATTAGTAGCTGCCTTAAGGATTATATCACATAATCACCACAGTTCACGGGGAAAAATGTAAAAGGGAGTGTTTTATCCCTCTTAAAACGTTCATATATAATATAAAGGATTGAGTCTTATCCTACAGATCTGCCACACAAACTTTTTGGATTCAGAGCAGATTTCCTGGGGAACAAAAAAAAAATGACAAGCCTAGACTGGTTTAGATATATTTTTAAACTAAAAATCAAACAAAACAAATAAAAAAACCCCCTATATGCACAGGGGTTTTTTATGGACTTGTTTTGTTCAAATTTTTATGAGCTTCGTGCCAGCTTTTAGATAACCTTCCTGTTCAGATGTCGGTCCAGGCTAGTAAATAAATATTGCTGTAGGTTCTACCTCCCTGTTGAGGAGCAGCTTGGGTTTCAGCAGTGTGCTTTGTTCCAGGAGCCCAGCTTCTTTGCACAGTGCTGCTGATCAAACCTGGTGCCTGGAGCCGTAGCCTTGCGAGGATCCTCCGCAAACTCCACCTAGAAAAATTCAGCGTGGTTGGAATGAAACACGTAAACCTGGAACCAGACGTTGCCTTAGGACTCCTTTCTTCTGACGTGAAAGAGGTTTGTTAAGAAACTGGCAGATCTGTGGCTACGCTTGGGTTTAGAGCGGGGAAATGTGTTAGCTAGTGAATAATCCATTCCTGCAAAAAAAAAAACCCCAAAAATTCCCATCCGGGATTTCTGAGTTGTTGTTAGAAGCGAGCTATATGGAACAATCAGGTCTGTGCCGGTGTCAGACACACAGAAAGCTGATATGCTGACGGTTTCTTTTATCGCGTGCCATAAAGAAGCAGAGCTGGTTTCTCGAAAACAAAACTTTGGAGGATATGGGCAAGACAGACTTCCCAGGAATCTGTCGAGCCGCTAATTTACAATGCTGATGCGAACTGATGCAAAACAGGTGTCCTCTCTTTCTTCCCCAAGGTCATTCCAGGTAGGGCACATCTAAGGAGCCGGCCGCACGTGTGCCTGGCTGCCCTTCCATGTGTTTAAGCCTGGGAGCTGGGAAACATTCCTGCATCCATTGCACTGCCAGAGCATGTACGCCTCTGGAGCCCTGTTACCTTATGTTACACCTACGTATACAGCATATACACCTACATATACAGCATGTACACCTACGTATACAGCATGTACACCTCTGGAGCCCTGTAACCTTCCGGTACATTACATATACAGCGTATACACCTATGTGTACAGCATATACACCTCTGGAGCCCTGTAACCTTCCGTTACGTTACATATACAGTGTATACACCTACGTGTACAGCGTATACACCTACATATACAGCGTATACACCTATGTATACAGCATGTACACCTCTGGAACCCTGTAACTTTCCATTACATTACATATACACAGCATATACACCTAGGAGCCCTGTTACCTTCCGTTACCTACGTGTACAGCGTATACACCTACGTGTACAGCGTATACACCTACGTGTACAGCATATACACCCCTGGAGCCCTGTAACCTTCCATTACATTACATATACAGCGTATACACCTATGTGTACAGCATGTACACCTCTGGAGCCCTGTTACCTTATGTTACATTACGTATACAGCGTATACACCTACGTATACAGCGTATACACCTACGTATACAGCGTATACACCTACGTATACAGCATGTACACCTACATATACAGCGTATACACCTATGTATACAGCACATACACCTCTGGAGCCCTGTAACCTTCCGTTACATTACATATACAGCGCATACACCTACGTATACAGCATATACGCCTACGTGTACAGCATATACACCTCTGGAGCCCTGTTACCTTCTGTTACATTACGTATACAGCATATACACCTATGTACACAGTATATACACCCATGTGTACAGCATATACACCTCTGGAGCCCTGTTACCTTCCATTACATTATGTATACAGCATATACACCTATGTATACAGCATATACACCTACACATATAGCATATACACCTCTGGAGCCCCGTTACCTTACATTACGTATACAGCATATACACCTCTGGAGCCCTGTAACCTTCCATTACATTACGCATACAGCATATACACCTACGTATACAGCAGGTACACCTCTGGAGCCCTGTTACTTTACATCACATATACACCCAGATCTCTGCTCCAGGAGCATGTGTTCAAGGGTCTGTAAACGTGACCTGCAAAGGGAGAACATTGAGTTATTGTCATTTCTAATGTCCAATAGACAATAGAGAGGGTTCTTAAATCTTGGGGCGTTACAGGTTTTTCTTAGCTAAAAATAGGGTTATGTTTCTGCTCTTTTATAGCATTAGAAATTATTTTTTTCCCCAATGTGAAATATCCTGAGATGAGTGTAAAGATATCGTGGAAGCCAGGAAACTGAAAGCTGAGCGTTTTGGAAGAGTTAGATTTTTTGTTGTTGTTTTCCTTGAAAAATGAAGACCTTTAACCAATTAAATTTTACAGAAAACAAGCCTTTAAAATCAATATTGCTCCTAGGTGAAGCTGGGAGAGTTCATAGCGCGCTCTCATAGAAATTCTTAACAGAGTCTTCAGGAAGAAGACAGGAACATGCCAGGACAGTGCTCTAACATAGCCATCAATCAGGAACGATTAATACCTTCTGCATGATAGCAAAGCAATGGAGCACAAGCACTTGATTTTTAAATATTTACAGACTGCTGGTAAGAGGGATATAGTGGCTATTAGAGCTGATGGGGAAGTGCTTTCCAGTACAGTTTTTAATCATACAGCTAAATACAAAAGTGCTTAGTTGATCATCTGAAACAGAAAACATTTTAAAAAATCTAAATGTCTACCTCGGGAAGTAACGTAGATCTATGCGGGGTGAATTTGAAGGGAGGTTGTTTCATGAAAATTTTCTCTTACTTGTTTTTGGAGTTCTCTAACGCACTAGAGCAGCTGTTGAGCATTGATTTAGTTTCCTTGAAGAGCTGGTGACTAATGAGTTTAAAAATTACAGACTATTGGGGTTTTGTTCGTGGAAAAAGAAGCAGGTTTTGAAAGTGAGAAAGCAGAGATAATAGGCTGCCTTGGGCGAGGGGGAATGGACAGTAGGAAACGCTTTCTGCTGTACAGGGGCTCCTCATTTTTAGAACACGTCTGAAAGCCTTTCGCTCGTGAGGGCTGAAAAAGGCTGAGCTCCCAAGTAGGTAGACTTTCAAAAAGCCTCAGCATGCTTCAGGGACTGGGTTATTTTGAAAATCTGGCTTGTACGTGTTATAATGGCAGCTGGTGGGGGCAGAACTATTTTTCACAGCTGAGTTTCATATAAAGCATTTGAATTGGAGCAATGTTCATTTTCAGTTTAGGGGACAATGGGATACAATGCCGTTTTTAAAATGAGGCTCTTAATATGGGGGCAAATTGCTGAAATGTAGTATCTCCTGTTGAAGAACATGGAGCCAGCGTGTCTGACCCTTCTAGAAATTCTGTCCACGGCTTTTTATCTCCTTCTCACCCGGAGCCTGATCCAACATCCATCTCCAAAACTCTCTAGAAGACTCCCATGTGCTCTGCGATGTGCCAGTTTGGTTTGTGTACGCAGTACTTTAAAGCAGATTTGGGGTTTATTCACTGATAGCAAGGCTCCCTAGCATCTCCTTCCTCTTTCGAATGTATTATTTACGTGCACATTGACAAATATCCTCAGCAACGTGATTTCAGACACGATTCTTTTTTCAACTTAAATACTAACATTCAGCTTCTAAGTAGCTGTTGGCCTTTGGCATACAATAAATAATAGATTGGTCTGCTGTTTGCTGAGGTTATCTAATCACAGGAGCCACGATAATACTTTTTATCTGAAGTTTAATAATAATAATTAAAAAAAATAAAGGGCAGGTAAACAGAGCTGACATTGTCTTCTCAGCTCCTAGCATGACCCGATCGCGTTCAGACTGTGAGAACCGGCTGCTCCCAGAGGGAGGTCATAGAATCACAGAACGCTTTGGGCTGGTGGGGACCTTTCCAGGCCACCCAGTCCATCCCCCTGCCATGGGCAGGGACAGCTTCACCCACATCAGGGTGCTCACAGCCCCGTCCAGCCTGGCCTTGGAGGTTTCCAGGGATGGGGCAGCTCCCACCTCTCTGGGCAACCCCTGCCAGTGCCTCACCACCCTCAGCGCGACAAATTTCTTCCTTAGATCCAGGCTGAATCTCCCCTCCTTTACTTTCAAACCACCACCCCTTGTCCTGTCGCTGCAGGCCCTGCTAAAAAGCCTCTCCCCATCTCTCTTGTAGCCCCCTTTAAGCCCTGCAAGGCCGCACTGAGGGCTCCCCGCAGCCTCCTCTTCCCCAGGCTGAGCACCCCCAGCTCTCTCAGCCTGTCCTCCCAGCAGAGCTGTTCCACCCTCGGACCATTGCTGGGGCCTCCTCTGGCCCCGCTCCAACAGCTCCCTGTCCTTCCCGTGCTGAGGACCCCCGAGCTGGACGCAGGGCTCCAGGGGGGTCTCCCCCGAGCGGAGCAGAGGGGCAGAATCCCCTCCCTCGCCCCGTGGCCACGCTGCGGGGGATGCGGCCCAGGAGACGGGTGGCTTTCTGGGCTGCCAGAGCACATTGCCGGCTCGTGGCCAGCTTTTCATCTATCAGCACCCCCAAGCCCTTCTCCTCAGGGCTGCTCTCCATCCCTCCATCCCCCAGCCTGTGCTGGTACCGGGGGTTGCCCCCACCCAGGTGCAGGACCCCGCACTTGGCCTTGTTGAACCCCATGAGGCTCACACGGTCCCACCTCTCCAGCCTGCCCAGGTCCCTCTGGATGCCACCCTGTCCCTCTGGAGCAGCAACCACACCACTCAGCTTGGTGTCACCTGCAAACTCACTGAGGGTGCACTCGATCCCGCTGTCTGTGTCATTGAGTTCTGCCTGTGGAGGCTGCATCTCCTTTCTGCGCTTATCCAGCAGATCCTGCAGAGATTCGCGGGTTTGGCTGCTAGCTCGAAAGCTTGATTTTACAGTGGGACCTGATCGTTCTGTTGGGGATTACCTGAGATGATTGCTGGCAGTAGCAGGTCACTGGACTCAATAACTTGACAGCTTCCCTCCGGTCCTATCTCATGATTCTAACAGTAGAGGCAGAAGGAGAATTTTGCTGCTTTTTAATCCTGTTACTCCTCCAGAGCCAGCGCACAGCTGGAACTTCCTCTCCGTGTGCATCAACAAAATCGCTCGCTGAATTCAAGTCAGCCGCACACGTGCGATCTCGCTGCAGCTGCTCGGGTATCAGCAAGGACACGGTTTGAAGACGGTGCGGAGGCAGGATGTAAATAAAGGCATCATTTGGCTGGTGGAGTCTAGAGCGGATGCGAGGATCTGTCAAAAGGAAAGGAGTCACCTTGACTCACGGGAGCAATTCGAAACAACGCCGTCTTTAACCCACAATCTGCACCGTTTGCTGGGGAGCAACTGAAAGACAAGAAATGGATAAAAGAGTTTTGTTATGTAGATCTAAAAGCACTGTTTAGATGCTCTGGAACAAAATAATTTCCTTTATTATGGTCTGTTTAATAGAAACTATGTCTTTGAACGTTTTCTTTTGCAGATGTTTCTGACATGGATGAACATTGCTATGTTATATCCAGTCCTTTTGAAAGTTTTCATGAAGTCATCATCACTCTTTTTCATCTCCCGAAGAGAAGGCCCTTAGAAAAGTAGATTATATACATATTTTTTTTTAAACTAACAATTTTTGAGCGAAAAGGGTTTATTTTGTATTATACAAATACATTTATTTTGTATCAGGAACGGTGTGGCCAGCAGGAGCAGGGCAGGGATCGTCCCCCCGTGCTGGGCACTGGTGAGGCCGCCCCTCGAATCCTGTGCTCAGCGCTGGGCCCCTCACCCCCAGAAGGAGCTGGAGGGGCTGGAGCGTGGGCAGAGCAGGGCAGCGAGGCTGGGGAAGGGGCTGGAGCACAAGGGTGGGGAGGGGCAGCTGGGGGTGCTCAGCCTGGAGAAGAGGAGGCTGAGGGGAGCCCTCATCGCTCTCTGCAACTGCCTGAAAGGAGGCTGGAGCCAGGGGGGTCGGTCTCTTCTCCCCAGGAACAAGCGATGGGACGAGAGGGAACGGCCTCAAGCTGTGCCAGGGCAGGGTTAGGTTGGGGATTGGGAAAAACTCCTTCCCCAAAGGGCTGTCAGGGCCTGGCACAGGCTGCCCAGGGCAGGGGCTGAGTCCCCATCCCTGGGGGGATTTAAAAGCCGGGGAGATGTGGTGCTGAGGGACATGGGTTAGTGGTGGCCTTGGCAGTGCTGGGTTAGCGGTTGGGCTCGATGGTCTTAAGGGTCTTTTCCAACCTTAACGATTCTGTGATTCTATACAGAACTGAATGAATGTCAAAATCTTGCAGTACACTGTGACATGCTGAAACTCTTCATCCTCACCTAAAACAGAGCTCTCTTATCACAGGAGAGCCTGTGAAACTTTCCTGTACATTTTCGCATGTGTGGTCATGCGACGTGACTACATCCCAGGCTTTCCTTTGCCGATGTATCCAAATACATGGATGAACATTGCTATGTTATATCCAGTCCTTTTGAAAGTTTTCATGAAGTCATCATCACTCTTTTTCATCTCCCAAAGAGAAGGCCGATGTATTCATACATCATGCCGATGTATTCTCATCGGGTGGCAGGATTGACAAATACCACAATTTGTATCAAATCCCTTACCTAACTAACCAATTTAAGAATGGGGGGGCTTTCTCATGGATCATTTTGCGTTTCCAAATACAGGGGAGACTATCAGGGTTGAGCCTGTGGTTTTCAATTTCTAGCCTACTTCTTAGAAATGCAGTTTAGGAGGAATGCGAGTGAGAGAAGATTTGGGTCAAAGCCAGTGAATGGTTTCATATGATAGGAAAGCAAAAGAGGCCTTGAAGTATTTTATCTCCGTATTTTTAAATGAAATGATGGGATTTTCTTTTGGAAAAGTGTTATCTAGAGAACTGCCGTACTCTGGTGCTTTTAGAAGATTAAAAAATAGAGGAATTAAAACCTTTAGGGGGCTGAATGATGTGATTCAGCAGAATCAAAAGGTGTTTTTTCCCCCCTTGTTTTCATTTCCTCAAAAATTGGGAAAAAAGTAAATAACCAGGGGTTGGTTCAGCCAGCGAGCTGAAAGCGTTGCTGTCTGTAGGCTGTACAGAGCGCACAGCGCTGGCGCGGAGCTCCTCTGCGGCAGGGGTGGAGCGCAGGGAGGCAGAGCCGGGTGCTCCTGCCGCTTTATTGAGATGAAGGGGTCGGGAGGAGGCAGCCTGCAGCTGCTGCGGGCACCCCGACCTCACGCTCAGTGCAGACATCGGCAGCAAGCCTGGCTTTCCAAGGTTTTGCTTAATTAAAACAGCCAGCGAGGCTGCGAGTGCTCTGCTGCCCCTTGGTAGCCTTCTGCCCCAGGCATTTGCTGCCTTTCCCCATGCTTCTCAATCATTATGTCTGTCTCCAACCTACAAATTGGACCCTTCTCACTGGTGCAGTGGTTGCTAGTTATCATTACCACTCATCCTTCATTAAAATAAAGATGCCAGGGTGTCGTGACCTGCACAGCTACGAGAGGAACATCTCCGCTCAGGAGTGGTCGCAGGCCGAACTGATAACGTTTGGAAAAGAAGCGAAGGTAGAGAAATTTGTCATGGAGCAGAATGCATCAGTGGCAAAGCCAGGAGGGCGAACTGTCGTCATTCAGCCCCCATCTACTGCCCTGTCCTGGGCCGCCTTGCTTTAAGCTCGCTATTTCTGTAGTTATAATCCTAACTAGTGTATGAAATTCTACCACCCTCTGGGAGAAGCTGGGCTGTAGCAGCAGGGCGGGTGTGGGGGTCCTTCTTTTCATGAATTCAAAAAGTTCTGGTATTTGTAATCATTTTATATCAGCGGAAGAATTCAACGTGGCTCCTTATCCCAGAGCATTTATGACCCTGTTGATATTGCTGATGTCCGTTGGTTCCACCCTATCCGTACGTCACACCGAAGGTACACTGAAAAGGGTATTGTGTAAATGAAAAGTTCAGCAGTAGACAAGTAAACTGCAGAGTAGCAATTTGGTTTTGTCCTTACCCCCTCAAAATGAATTTCACCTCCATACCTAGCGTGTACAGGTATGCAGAACAAGGCACAGCACAAGGCTTTTTTGTCTTTTAGAAATAGGATTTTGTTTCCTTTCTTACTGAAAGATTTTAGGAAATTACTGCTGAAGTTGTTTGTATGCGTAAAATTGGCTGATGTACGACCATGGGGACTAAAACCACGAGCTGCTGTGGCTTAAGCTCAGCGCTTAACATTTTCTTTAGCTCTGTGTGGACTCAGGGTGGGAACTCGACCTCCTGTTACCTGGTGGATGTCACAACAAATCCTGGCGTGGTGGCCGTGGCATATCCTCTAGAAGCTCTGCCTGTGGAGACCACTAGCACATATATTATAAAGCGGAGAGAAAGCAAGGAATAATGGCAGATCTGTTGGCTTCAAACAGGGATGGGTCTAGCCGGAGGAAAGCTGGGATGTACCCAGTGCTCACCAACACTGTTCGTTATAACCTGTTCCATCTCCGTTATTTCTTTTCAGGATCCTGCTGTTTTAGAAGCTCATCGTACCTACCTTACCTCAGGCACTGCTCTCGTGCTGTGTCTTCAGAGGCCAAATGCCGTGAAGAAGCTGATAGATTTACTAGGGCCAGAGGATCCTAAACTAGCCCAGGCACTAGATCCTTTCCTCTGGAGGGCTCAGTATGGCATCAGCACAGTACAAAACGGATTTTACGGTAGGTTTTTGTAAAACAAAAGTCTGAAGGCTCAGATATGCCAATGGAAAAAATATATTATGTTCTGTTACTGCCTGCTTTGTCAATACAGATCCAGCCTTGGCAGGCAGCAGAGACCGTTATTCCCTAGAAACCTTTCATTGTTTTCTTGGTGGCAGAGCTGAGTATGTCTCAAACTATGAAATATTCTCCCAGAAGATAGATTAAAAAAAAGTTTCTTCCCAGAACAGCCCTAGATCTGTCTTCCATCAGAACAGATTTCCTTTGATCTCTTCACTGCTTGGTCATTTTGTACTTTAAGATTGGTTATTTTGTAATTATCCCCAAGAACCCATCTGTCTTCTGTCTGCTTCCGAGTCCCCTCCTGATAGCTTCATAACCCATTGGCCAACCGCAACCAGATTTCACAGAGGGATAAAAGCCTCCAAGATACCCAGTCCCTGTGACATCTCAAAACGTTAATGACTGGCTAGAGAGAGGTGATCAAAAATTGCTCTCGCTGAGGAAAGCAGGTGAACTCAGCCGTTTTCCACTCGGAGGGGCTCTTGCCAGCTGGCACATCAGCAGAGGCACAACAGCTCGTCGGCATCCTCAGTGTGCCGAACCAGTCGCAGCTCCTCGGCCAGCGGGGAGGGAACGAGGATGTTGCAGTGTCTGTGGTGGGTGGGTGGGATGGGAGATAGCCGAGAGCGTGGGTGAAGGATGGGAAAACGGGAAGGGTTGCTGGAGAGAGGGACCCAGCGAGAACCAAGGGTATTGCTGGAAGGGGCCTGGGCTATTGCCACAAGGAGGGAAGGATGTAATTCAAAAATTCATGAGGAATTAAGCATCATTAGTTCAGTACCCATGAACAGTGTTTTTCCTCAGTGTGGATAGTGCTGTGTGTAGTTAAGGCAATATAAAAATAATAAAAGCAATAGGTTCTATAAACACAGGTGAGCTAGCAGGCACTGTATGCCTTCAGGTTCCAGAACTTTCCTGTCAAGATCCATTGGATTATTTGGCTCTTTCTATTGTATTCTGTGCTGTCAAATCACTTCCTTTTTTTTGTCCATATCAAGTGGTCTTTTGAGGAGAACTGGTAGGGAATGAAGTAGCCACCACGTACAGCTTGGGGAAGAGAATCAGCCCCTTGATGTAGAATCTTTTTTATCAGATATGATCATAATCCTTAGGACCAGGACTAAACTGAGAGAGAGATCTCTCGCATGATTACTCACAGGATCTCATTCGTGGGGCTGACTGAAGAGCAGGATCTACCTACCAAAAGAAATGGTCAGGGCTCTTCAGCCAATGCTTTTGCACTATCAGCCTCTGCTTCTTTTGCTCTTAAGATTAATGGATTGTGTATCCGGGTTGCCTTGAGAATGAGAACTCATCGGTCATGGCTAAGAGTGGGTAGTATATGCCTAAAACTTAGGATACCTATGCTACGGTTAGAACATCCCTAGCATAACTCAGTTAAGGATTAGTTTATATTAGCAAGAGAGGCTGAGTCTCATCCTGTCTTTCATTGGGAGTCACAGAGAACTTGCTGTGTTAGAGAAACCCTCAGATGTCCGCTTAGGGATTCCCATCAGATCCCTGCTTCCTTCTAAGACTGGGCCGAGCACAGAGCTGAACTGGTTGGCCACCACCTGCCCTCTGGGACCAGACTGTGCATTATGTTGGAGCCAGCTATGTAGCTGGCTCACAAAGCCATCCTTGCACGCGTTCAAGGAAAATGGATGCAGCTGTGGCTAACGTACTCATTAATTCCGATGCAAGAATCTGATCCAGCTGCTATGGCAGGGAGGTGTCCGTCCATAAGGAAAGGAGTGCTCATAACCCCTTGCACCCCCAAGAGCTTGTCCTTCAATAAGGGCAAAACATTTACCTGCAAGTTCAGCAGGAAGAGCTTAATGGTTGCATGAGTAATCATTTGGGGGACTGTGGAAGACCATCTTCCTTTCCTAGGAGGGAATACCAAGCTTCTCAGCTACGGAAGATTTCTAGTTAATGCCATCTTGCTGCAGTAGAGCAAACTCTCGCTGTGTGTTTCCTCCCAAAGTGACGGGGGAAATTCAAGTAAGATGAAGACAAGGTTCCAGTCATACAGTCGAACCAAATAATGCAGTTTTAATACTCCGAGGCTCAGCTACAGAGGTACACGTGCACTCCTCTTATCTCTTCTGGGCCTTATGAAGTCATTGTATAGTGCTTTTTCTTGAACCTAAATAGCTCTTGCGCATGCATCTTATACAGTCGTAGACCTTGAGTAAAGTGAGAGTAAAATGTTGCTAGCTTTGGGAGCATTTGTGTCCTCTGTAATGGCATCGATGATTTAAGCCTGGAAGACTTGACATAGAGGTACATAAAGGATACAGCATGACTTATACACTGGTGACTTAGGCAATCTTAGGATTGTAAACTACTGCGTTAAGGACTCTGGCTATACAATACCTAGAATTATGAAGTTCAAACAGGGCTGAGTGCTCTAAGAGCAGTAAGACATGATTCTTTGAATGGGTAGCCTGCAAAGGTGGTAATATTTCAGAGGATATTTGCGTTTTGTGTATTTGTATCCCAGGAGTATGGATCTGTGCCAGCACATTGGCAATCTATCTGAACTCCAGTTATATAGAAATAGCTTTTCCTTCTCTAACATTTTCCAGCCACAAATCTCAAAACGTTCTGAGTATTGCTTTATAACACTGTTGCTTTACAGGGAAATTCAGATGCTGAGCCTGGAGAGACCTCTGAAGTCGCCGAGTTCAGTTAATTCCCTCACAGTCAACCGCATCATGTATTCCCTTTCATAAGCGTCCACCCCAATTGGGTGGTTGCTACAGAACTTCACTGCTCTGATAGCTAGAAATCTTCTTACATTTCAAACTTAAATATAGTCATAGACAGTTTGTATCCATTTGTTCTTGTGCCAATACCTGTACTTTAATTTTAAGTAGTTCTTTTTTCTTCTCCGACCTTTTCCACCCTGATGTGTTTACCAGAAATCACATTCCTTCTCAGCTTGGTGTCACGTTGGGTCAAACAAGCCAAGGTCTTCCAGTTTTAACTCTTCAGATGATTCTGTATTGCTTCCGTGATCCTCGCATTCTTTCTCTGTACCTGTTCCAGTCTCAATTTACATTTTGTGACCACAGGTGAACCGAAAAATATACTGCTATGAGCAATGTCTCATACTAATTCAGATTTCTGTTGTAAATCAGAGCCCCCAGCATACTTGAGACTTATGTTATTGTCACTAAGCACAGTTGTTTTACTAACTAGTAGCTCCTTCCCATTCCATAAGACCAGCCTGACGTGGTCCAGAAGCAAGGGAACAGCAATAGGGGACTGGAGCTGGTATTGAAGACTTTCACAGGCTTCTTAACACGATTCCCTTGACTACGCTGTTAGGAAATAGAAGGAGTCTTGTTTACACGAAGAACAAGCTGAGCGATAATAAGACGGAATCAAAATACCAAGAAGGCAATGGAACTATTCTAAATATAATGGTTTTAAATGTTTGCTATTACTGTACGGAACAGCTGGCCTTTAAAGCAATTACTTCAGTAAGTTGCACATCATCAATCTCTCAGAAAGATGAGTGTGAGTCTAGAGAATGTTTAATTCATGGCCTGAGAGAATCTTCTCATTGTATTTATCTCTCAGGCTCCAAATCCTATCAAATAGCTGTCCGGGATATGAAGCTGTTTTTCCCAGAAGGGCTGTGCTGCGCCGAGTGTCAGACGTTGGAGGAGGAAGAGGTAGGATTCTGCCCTTTCCTGACAAGTATCCTGCTGTGTCAGAGCCATGGCTTTGACCTTGCTATCCCATGACTTCTTTCTTATTACGCTTTAGATAATGCTTTTTTTGCTGTGTTTCACCAGCTGCCGAGTTTTCCTTCTCCTGTGCATGTTCCTACCACAACGTGCTAACTTTGTATTGACCCAGACAACCTTGGTGGGAAAGTGCTTTTTCAGATATGTTTGTCAGTAACCTGTGCTGTAAATTCAGGAGGGCTCGGGGCTCATGCTTTAGACGTAAAGTTCCCAGATAGAGTCAACACCGCTCTGGAAACAGGTCACAGGGAGGGACGCAACATCATTGATGATTGCTGAGACACAGCTGGCCCAGAGGCTGGTTTTTTAACCAGCTTTTCTCACGTAGCGTTCAGGGATGGAGATGAAGTGGGACCGCTGATAGTGTAACTCGCTGGCTGCTGAATGTCTCCCATGGAGTCTGTATACACGCACGCGTGCGCAGCGTGGAGCACTGCCCTGTTCGTGCCCTGCCAGCAGAGGTACCCGTCCGCAGCAACGAGAAGCGTGGGGCTGTCTCGTGTAAGACTTCTCACGCTACAAAGTGCGGGCAGCTCACAGAGCTGCTGGGTGCCTGCATCCTTCCCTGCCCACAGGCAGAGGCGTAAAGACTCGGGCTCTTGCCTCTTGGCTTGCATTGTAGGCAGTGCCGAGAAGCCTACCAGTACTGGTGTGGTCTGCTCCTGCTCATCTGGCCCTTCACACTACGTAGCTGCTGGTTTCTGATTCATAGAATCACAGAATCGTTAAGGTTGGAAAAGACCCTTAAGATCATCGAGTCCAACCGTTAACCCAGCACTGCCAAGGCCACCACTAACCCATGTCCCTCAGCACCACATCTCCCCGGCTTTTAAATCCCCCCAGGGATGGGGACTCAGCCCCTGCCCTGGGCAGCCTGTGCCAGGCCCTGACAGCCCTTTGGGGAAGGAGTTTTTCCCAATCCCCAACCTAACCCTGCCCTGGCGCAGCTTGAGGCCGGTCCCTCTCGTCCCATCGCTTGTTCCTGGGGAGAAGAGACCGACCCCCCCGGCTCCAGCCTCCTTTCAGGCAGTTGCAGAGAGCGATGAGGGCTCCCCTCAGCCTCCTCTTCTCCAGGCTGAGCACCCCCAGCTCCCCCAGCCGCCTCTCCCCACCCTTGTGCTCCAGCCCCTTCCCCAGCCTCGCTGCCCTGCTCTGCCCACGCTCCAGCCCCTCCATCTCCTTCTGGGGGTGAGGGGCCCAGCGCTGAGCACAGGATTCGAGGGGCGGCCTCCCCAGTGCCCAGCACGGGGGGACGATCCCTGCCCTGCTCCTGCTGGCCACATCGTTCCTGATACAGACCTGATTGACACTATTCCTGATTCAGACCACTGTAATTTGCCAATGGCTAAAATGAAGCAGTAAGTCTTTCCTGTTCAACTAGTTTTGTATGTCATTTCTACTCTGATCATTTTCTTCTCAAAACCAGAGTTTGAAATGACTGGGTTATGCCCAGTGAAGGGATGAAAACGTTTGAGCCTTGCTATGTCCACGTGGCACAGAGGTGACCCAGCTGAGTTAGTCCAAGGAGATTAGCTCTGGGACTGGAAGCAGCCGGCCACATCTGCAATATGCTTCACTAATGTGGATGCCCTCCCTCTGCAACTCAGTCCTGAGCATCATGACCACACCGTGCTGGGATGCGTGGATGTGCCAGTTCATTCAGAGGCAGAAGGGAGCCGCTACACCCCAGTGTGGCACTGGATAAAGTTGTCAGACGCTCACAGTCCTTGAGTTTCTGGCCTTGAAAAGCTGGGAGCGGAGACCTTAGAAAGATGCCTGGATGTAGGCTGACAAGATGCAGTACTGAATTAAGCCTCAATAAAAAAAGAATGCATGCAAAGTGTTCTTGTATCTCCAGACAAGCAGGTGTTTTCTAGGCTGGCAATTACAGAAGTACACAGCACCAACAAAAGCTTCACAGCTTGCCTGAATCAATTCTTAAGAAGTGTTATCCTTTCTGATTAGGAAATGGTGCTCATATGACTTGCCTCTCCCTCCCTCCCTTCCTTCCTGCAGATCCATAACCTGAAACGTGACCCCATAGTCAGTTCGGAAATCAACAAGCGGCGCAAGATCATAAAACGTGAAACGGGAGGGCAACTCAATTTATTGGGCTCTGAGCAACCATGCAATCTTGGTAAGGAAATGCATAGCTCTTGTTATAGATTGAGAGTGTTATTGATTAATTGGACAGCAAGGCAAACCATCTGGTGGCAGCAAGATTTGGTATCGATGTCCTTTCAGAAGGGAGAGACAACTCGGAGCTGCAAAGAACAGCTCCAGTGGAGTCCAGCCATTTAACTGTTTACCTGCCAGGCCTTTCCACTGCCAGTGGCTTTAAATATAGGGCTGTTGAGAAGCGCTGACCTTATCACCAGCAGAACAAACGCTGCCGACACAGCTAGTGTAAGCAACGGCGCACCTTTCCCTGCTGAACTTTTACAATGCCTTTCAACGCTAACTTGGCCACGGTGGTTTGCTTGTCCATTCAAAGCCTGCCACGGGAGAGGCCAAAACGCCGTAGCGATGGGCGATGGTGAGATGTTTTGTTCTGTGAGTAGATAAATAATAATTTATGCAGGGAGTGCTTTTGGCAGTGTGGACATCTAACTCTCGGGAACTGGACTGAGATCTCATTCAATTCCCACTAGCTGCTGAACAGCTGCCAGCTCAAAATGACTTCCAGTTATTGCTGGTCTGACTTTGAGTTGAAGCTGAAGCTTCAGCAAGGCTGTCGGTTCCCTCAGATGCCTACAGTGTCTCTGGGCCTTTTCTGTCGATTTTACTTGATAGGCATGTACACAACACAGGCTGTGAGGCAGCACCATAGGTCAGGAGATGTAACTAGCGCGTGGGGACGCTTGCATGTTGGGTTATTGTGGATTGACCCCAAGCCTTTATAAACAAGCAGTGACCAGGTAAAGCATCCCTGTGGTGGTCACTGCGGAGCAAATGTGTTTGGAACCGGGTCATTCTCATTCCTGTGGCTTGAGTTCTGCTGTGACTGGCAAGCAGGAGGGTGGGCAGCTGAGAAAATGTTCCTGCACTACACCCGATGGCTGCAGTTGTTAATCCCAGCAGTAAAACCACAAAATTGTTGTGGCAGCCTGGCGATTACGATAAAAATGCTACAGAATTACAGACCGTCACCTCCCACCTTAAACCCTTACTGATACAGGATTTTTGGGCATTGACCCCATACCGACGGGTGCAAGGAGGATGGTGGTAAGTCAAGGGCTGTGCCTTAAGGACAGCACAGCTGCTCGGTAGGCACCAAGTCACTTTTGTGTAGGGGGTCTCTGAAGGAGGATTTTTTCCAAGGTAATTATCAATCAGTTCTTTCCACTGTCTTATGTTAGCTTTGGGCTATGCCCTACATATGCTTCACGATCATTACAAAAATCACAAATCCTCAGGCCAGCGCCTTTTCTTACATCGCACTAATACATCAGAGACTGACTGCATGAAGGTTTAAGATTTAACTGATGCCTGCGGTGAGGGGTGAGGCCAATCTCGAAATGCTGCTGACATTCCCAAGCCGTTGTACGAGTCCTGAAATGAGAGATTGGCAATCGTGTGTACGTAACAGCAGCTTTTTGAGATGACCAGGCTGTTCTGCATGTAGCTGTCTGACCTTCTCGTCTGGGTAGCTGCAGAAATGTGATTACATCGTTGTCTTTTCTGTGTTCAGCTGTGCTCAGAGCACAAAGCTGCAGCGAGGGGACTTGCAGGTATTCCCAGTCCAAAATACCCTGTGTTGCTATTGCCGACAGGCGGGGTATTGCCCCCAACAGCTTACTGCACCATGGGAAAGGACCAGGCCTGTAGCACAGGTCTGCTGCGACTGAAGCGCTTCTTAATTTTCAGAAGAGATTGCAGAAAATAAAAGAAATAGTTTGTTGTGGAGAGAGCGCAAGTATTCTGCAAGCTTTGTACAGCCCAGCGTTGGGAGCAAATCTCAAAATACGCGTCCCTCATTTCCTGCTGCGTGAGGATCTCTTTGCTTTGAAGATGTCTAAGCAGAGTAAAAAGGGAACCAGTGTACAGCCCTGATGTGTTTGTGTCTCAGAAAATGTATTTCAAAGAGTTACTGTCCTGGAAAAGCAAGTACACGTGATCTCCGAACTGTCAGGCACAATATAGTAAGCGCCTCCAGCAATCCAGACACATCATTCACTTCATGGTCTCATCTTGAACACTAGAGGTAGCTCTTGCACACAAAGAAACCTCTCCTTTTGGCGAATAATTATCACAAAGCTGCTGCCTAATGGACAGGCAGATTTATCATGAGGAAAATATGAAATACATTAAGTCTTATGTATGCTGATCAGAATTACGTTTTGGATTATAAAAGCAGCTGGATTAACAGATTTCTTTGCTTGGAAGAAATTAAATGGAATAGCGTCTCCTGTAGCAAAGCAGCAGCTGTCCTTGGCTGACTCCTGAAATGGGGTCACTACCGCTGTCTTGTGATCGCCAGATACGCACACGTAGGCATACAGCAGTTTGACAGTGCGGGATGAGCAATTGCATCTGCGAACGTCCCAAATGATATAGCAAGGCCCGAGTGCCTCTGATCTCCCGGTTACTTGTCTCTGGCAGGGAAGAATTAGACGACTAGCAGTTGAGGGGGGTAGATATAAAATAAGCATCTGTTGTGTTTTGATCTTTTCCCATCAGATCGGCCGTTGCTTGATAACCTCTGCCAAACCACTTGCTTGGTACTGCCTGGGATAATCCTTCGGGGTTCAGAGCACCCACCTTATGTCGAACTGCTCGATCAGCTCATTGGCAAAGATTTCACAGTGACCGGAGTGCGCCTCGCTGTCCTGGATGCACCACAAGCTCACTGCATCTCGGAGACGCTCAGCAGGGCGAAGTGCAGTGTTGCAGCAAAGGTATGAAACAGCTGGAGTCGTGCTTTGCTTCTTTTGCACGGAAGAAGAGCCTTTTAATGCCGTGCTGTGCTAAGATATCCAGGCTAGCTCTGAGCAAGCTTGCTTTGGTAGCAGAATTAGCACAGCACTGCATCTGAGCTCTGATACCACTGGTAAGTAACGTGGGCGACGTGCCTCGCTAGCTAGTCCCCACCTTGTGTTCCTGCATCTCCCCGAGCTCGCTGACACCTAACCTTGACATCAGGATGTGCGAACGGATCCTTCACGTGAATGGCGCATCCCCGTTAAACGTTTTATTCCGTTCACCTATCAGTGCGCAGTTGCTGCTATTATGTATGTTCTGCTGCTGTATCCTGTCTTGTTTTTCCAGATAAATACAGTTTCTATTTCCCTTTCTCTAATCGCACCCCATTAATCCTCTTCTACAATGCTAAATAACCCTTCCACTTTTGGGACTGTGCCCTGGAGTCCTGGGCAGAGATTTCCTTTTGCTTCTCATTTAGTTGGTGCTGACAGCTCAAGCCGCATTCCAGCATGGGGTTTGAGCAAGTGCTCACGGGGCTGAAGCATGAGATGTGCTTCTGGGGCGAGCAGATACATCGCTTTACATCGGCAGAGCATCTGGCCCAGGCTGCTTTTCTCTTTGCGCTTGGTGTAGAAGGCCACCATTTCGGGAACCTTCCTAGGGCGGAGCGGTAAGGTGGAATATGCAAGAAAGTGCTGTCGAGCACAGAGTAAACAAGGGGGGAAACGACTTATCCTGGAAGTAGCAATCAACTAAAGGCTGTCAGAGAGACACAGCAGTCCCTCTGAAAAAATACAGACAAACGTTTGCGCTTCCAGCCTTTCAGTTATAAGAGCCTTAAGTGTTATCTGTAATAAGAACAGGTAAGATCTTTTCAGGTTGCGATTTTTTAAACTGACAGCATCCCTTTGAAGTACATCTGTATAGAATAGCAATTACATCTAGCATCCAATTAGTCTAAGCACTACTTTCTTCTCCTGCGGTTCCCCTGAGGATGCCATCCCCCTGCACACGGGAATGTGTGCAGCTCTCTAGGAAGGACAAAGCGAATCGGCGTGTGGGAAGGAGAGCCATGGCAGCGGCGCTGCTCTCCTGGCGATGGAAAGGCTTCCTCCTGGCAGGGATGAATTACTCTGGGCAGAGCTGGCATGTTTCCAGAAGGGTCTGGCACTGCTGAGCCAAAGGTGAACGTTACGGCATTTGCTTTCCCTTGCCAGAAGGGAGATGGGCTCCTTCAAGTGTTTCTGCTACAACATCTCAACGTTTACCCTTATCTCCATATTCCTGCTTCCAGCAGGCTTAGTGACTGAGTAACACACCTAAGCAACCTGCTTATTTTCACTCTGAGAGAAGGGAACGGGAATGACAGTGTGCCATAGGAATGGGCTAGCTAACAGTTCCGACACGATACTCTTGCAATTTGAAAGGGTCTGTTGCTTTGCGACTTTCACCCCCTCCCACAGCACACAAGCAGTTATCTGTGCTGTCAGCGGCTCATCGGTGAGGCTTACAGGCTTATTTAAGTGGATAGCAACCCCAAAGCTCTGTTCTTCCCTCTCTTGTAGTGCTCCCTCTTAATGGATGGTTTGTGTCTGGTGCTAGCAGTGCAGCGAGACAATGCGGTCGTTTGCTTCGACTCCCTGCTGGACAGGTAAGTGAGGACAACATCGCTTTAAAGGCACCGTCTCAACCCTAGAGAGCTCGTGATCTGCAGGAGGGCAGCTGACTTTGTCCTCTGTAATTCACGTCCAGTTCAGCCTCCCCTGAGGTCCGGTGCCACTCAAAGGCAACCCGTTCTTCCTAACTTATGTTGTTGTTAGTGGGTCAATACCTCAGAGCGTTCCCCACTTTCAAAGTCATGTGTCCTATGCTCAAGACCTTAAATACTGAGTTATGTTGGTTGTTAAGGACTTGGAGTGTCTGGGAGGCTTGGCGGCATGGTTCCACGAATCCAGGGAGTTCTCGGAAATGAGGGCTTGCATTGGGAATAGACCTGCTGAATCAATAAAATTCCTAGGAGAAATATCTTAGCAGATTCTAGGTTTGCTATGAAAAAAAATACTTAAACGCCAGAGAGCAAAATCAAAAATTAGCCTCTTAAATAAATCACCAGAAATGCTGGGTAGAGGACGCATAAGCCTGGTAAAATAAACAGAACCCCTCTACGGGGACTGATTAGTGAAACAGAATGATTATCAGGCCAATTAACCCACTGTTCCCCAGGGAGAAAGTTTCCTTGCACGGGGGCTGGTATTTGGCAATGCGATGTGTAATTCCTGCACATGGTTTCCTCTGGGAAAGGAAGCCAGGAGAGTCTTTTTTCTGAGACATTGGGCATAGAGCGGGCCAGCAGCCACGCTGATAAGGCTGCCGTGGCTTTGGCTGTACCGTCTGGAGGACCTCCAGATAACACCGTCAATGGGACAGGCATGAGGAATTCAAGGATGCTGCAGTTTACAAGCATCAAGGGGATCAAATCTGAACACCCAAGTTGGTAGGCACCTTGGAGCTCTCGTAGTCGGATGAGATGTTACAGTGCTCAGTCACAAGGCCCACCTGGGAAAAACAGCGGGAACAAATTTCATCGTTAACTTTTCAAAAATGTTTTTAAGCTAATGACAGAATTTAGGCATTGCTCCCATTCATTTAAAATCGCACCCTTGGGAGCCACATCCCAAACCTTTCACCCTGCAAGGTACAGCGCTGCGGGGAAGCAAAGAGCGAGTTACCCTAGACCTTGCTAGCGAGTTTTCTCCCGCTCTTTCCCTGGTTTACAGGAAAAACGTGAGCTGTTGGGAAGCCCAGAGATCACTGCCGAAGGGCGCTCTGGGAAGGGTGGCTGACACCCAATACAAGGTCCCCCACCTCTTTATTTTCCCCAGGCTTTTGCTCGTCAGAGTCATGGGTGCTGCATAACAGGATCAGCTGCAACCCAGCGCTTCCCTCTTCTGGAGGCTTAACTTGATATGTTTTAAGGTTGCCAGTCTCAAGGCAGCACCCCCAGAGCAAACCTCGCGGTGGCTTCTCGCCGCCGTTCACAGCGAGCCGAGGGGCTGAGAAGGAAGCGGGGAGGAATAGGTGCCGGTCTCGGCTGCGGCTTTCACCCCTCGTGCTGGTCTGTGCCGGTGTGGCTGGCTGTACAAAGGATAAACCTCCGCGCCGAACTGCAGAATACGTGTGCTGGAATTACGGCTGTTAGGAGGTACTCCCGGACGGCAGGATCCGCTCTGCCTCTTGCGCCGGTGCCAGAACCACCAATCATGCAGCCATTTAAAACCAGCTCTACTAGAAAAATATTTGCCGTCGTGATCGATGACGCTTGTGGAAGGGAGGGGCAGCGAGGTGTGCCCAAGGATGGGGAGGAGGGGAGGCAGTGATCCTCGGGCAGACCAACTTTAGCCAACAGTAAACCCATACCCTCATTGTGTCACAAGCCATCGCACTGGTTAAAATCAACTTTGCAAATACCTTTGAAAACCCAGCCTGACTTAACTGTGTCTCATAAGGACACTTCATGCTAAGACATCTTCATTGCCTAGTTTATAAACATTTCAAAATAACATCTGAGGTTAATTACACTTATGACTCCATCAGCAGGAGCCACGTGGCCTTTCTTCTACTGAGTAAATCACCGTATATTTATTTCGCTTTTCTTGCCACGGCCCCGGATTCCAATACCTGCACAGGTTCTGGCCTGCATTTCAGCTGCATTGCTGAAGCACCACGGCGGAAGAGATCATTTTACGGCCCTGGGAGTTGCTTCCCAGCTGAGCCACGTTACTTAGGCTTTGTGCCACAGGGAGAAACGTTGCCATCTGTATGGAAGCCTGGGATGTGATGTCAGAGATGGGCTGTGATAAGAAGGAGGAATCAGGTGTTGAGAGGAACAATGCAGGCTTTGCTAGTATAACTGCTCGTGGTTCAGAGCCTATTAAAGCTTTCCTAAGCCAGCTCTAGCAGTGGCAGATGGAGGAGAGACATTCAATCACCGGAGGATGTGCGGCGCAGAGCAGTCGCCTTACAGACAGCCACAGACCCTCGTAACTGCGTAGTGATGGTTGTTGAGCAGCAGCAGCGCCCGCTCTGTTCTCTGGACGTCTATGAAGGCATTATTTCTGCACCGAAGGGCAGGAAGAACAGAGAAAGGGACAAAATTTATGCAGGTGGGGGCACAAAAGCAGCCTGCGAGTTTGATTGACTGCCAAGAGCGGAGCCAAAGCAGGAATCTGGGAGAATCTGGGAGGGTGCCAAGGGCAACTCACAGGGCAGAGTGAAGTAAGTGTTTGGAAGAGGTGAGGGGAAGCTGAAGCACAGCCTAAGAGCAGTGGGGACCGGGGGGAGAATCCGGAGAAGGAAGTGACACAATCCTATCCACAGACAAGGAAAAATGATGCGAGACTTACCTTTCCCGTTCAGCATCCGGCTGCCTGGATCTCCAGTATGAAGCATTTGAATTTTCCCTGTCATAACTGGTTTTTCCAGCCAGATTTCCTAGCTGCAGGGTGGCAGGGGGAAGAATTTACAAGTAGATTCAAAGCAACTCCTGGAAGAAAGGCACGCTCTGCTTTTTATGCATGACAAACTAGATTTAGCTACTGTAATAGGTGATACTGATTTAATAGTGATTACTCCTCTATGGTTATCTGAGCTTTTAAAAAGTACTTTCAGGTGCCCATAAGGTTGTTAGGACCTAATTATATTGCGCACGGTCTTTAGGAACTCACCTAGTTAACGTTGTACTGCACTTGGTAAGCAGCGTTTGACTAAAGCACGCCGAAAACCTAGCTGCATCCAGAGAAAATCGGGATGTAGACTAGGCCTTACGCTTTCCTGGGTTTAGAGAACGTAGTGCAATCAGAACAGTCAAGTATTAAGGAACTTAGCTGGATGTTATCCTCTCCGATGAAACGTTCTTGCCAAGTGTTAATTGCTGTTAGCGGGGAGTGGTGTTATCCCTATAGGAAGCTCATCTCTGGGAGCTTCGGAGGGAAAGGAGGTGTAGAAATCAAAAAATGAACACACGAGATGTAAAACTGTGGAGCTGTTGAAAACCGCTGAAGGGAAAACTGTTGCCAAGCACAATACCTGGATATGGGGGCAGGGAGCGGTTTCCAAAGCCTCTGGAGAGCTTTCAAGCCTCAGACTCTGAGCGCAGAGTTAGTTTTAAAAGGCAATTTTGAAATGTGTATCTTGCCTTTGAATTTCTCTTGCGCGTGTCTTGCGGTCAACTCATAGAATCATAGAATCATAGAATTGTTAACGTTGGAAAAGACCCTTAAGCTCATCGAGCCCAACCGCTAACCCAGCACTGCCAAGGCCACCACTAACCCATGTCCCCAAGCACCACATCTCCCCGGCTTTTAAATCCCCCCAGGGATGGGGACTCAGCCCCTGCCCTGGGCAGCCTGTGCCAGGCCCTGACAGCCCTTTGGGGAAGGAGTTTTTCCCAATCCCCAACCTAACCCTGCCCTGGCGCAGCTTGAGGCCGTTCCCTCTCGTCCCATCGCTTGTTCCTGGGGAGAAGAGACCGACCCCCCCGGCTCCAGCCTCCTTTCAGGCAGTTGCAGAGAGCGATGAGGGCTCCCCTCAGCCTCCTCTTCTCCAGGCTGAGCACCCCCAGCTCCCCCAGCCGCTCCTCGTAAGACTTGTGCTGTAGACCCTTCCCCAGCCTCGCTGCCCTGCTCTGCCCACGCTCCAGCCCCTCCATGTCCTTCTTGAAGTGAGGGGCCCAAAACTGGACACAGGATTCGAGGGGCGGCCTCACCAGTGCCGAATACAGGGGCACCATCACCTCCCTGCTCCTGCTGGCCACACCATTCCTGATACAAGCCAGGATGCCATTGGCCCTCTTGGCCACCTGGGCACACTGCTGGCTCATGTTTAGGCGGCTGTCAGCCATCACCCCCAGGTCCTTTTCAGCCAGGCTGCTTTCCCAACTCATGGGGGGCTTGAGGCGGAGCAGGGCAAAACAAGGAGTAGCGAAGCCGACCCTGCTGCTGAAGGCAGCTTAGGAAGTCCTGGGGCTTGGGGAAAACGCGCCCATCATCTTTGTTGAGAAAAAGACCCCTGCACAGAGCTAACTATCTACATTTATGTGTATTTCCCACTGCCCCAGAGACCCCATTACGCAACAAGTCATTACTGTTTGTTTGCAGGCTTATATTTTAAGAATCCAAATCCATTTATACAAAGCTTTGTAAAACCCAGGATTTATCTGTGTAAAGAAGTTCAGTAACAGATGCACATGGCCAGAGCTGCTGGCACAGGGCATAGTCCTCCTCAAAGCTAGGTTATCTGCAGTCTCTGACAGCTTAGATGGCAAAGTAACACTGGCTTCCATTTTTCTTTACCCCAGCATCTGTTGGCAGAAGCAGTCGGCCCTGGACACTGCGCAGCATCTCCTTTATCCCCAAAACGAGAAACAGGCAAGTAGAGAAGTTTATAGTAGAGATATGTCCCCTTTGCGCCCTTGTGATGAATGAAACTTGTCAAAATTGTTTGAATTTGAGAAGAAAAATTCAATTTATATGAGACAGAGGTGGTGCCTCATGACAGCCCCGAGCCTTGGCTTATACTGAGAGCCCAGCACATGGTGGAAGGTGGGACCAAAACCCTGCCAAACTCTCTTCCACATTACACCAGTGGCACTACTTTGAATCAAAATATTTTGAGACTTTGTAAGATATCTGTGATACTTGTCAAAAATAAGTGACGGGAAACGTTCGTTCAGCCCTACTGCCAAGCTGGCACATGTCTCATGTTCGGAAAGTTGTTTCAGAAGCCCAAGTCCAAATGGAAGATGAGGAATTAAGCCGTGAGCCATTCCAGGAATGGGCTAGCTGAGTATTTTCTCAGTAGCTCATCCCAAGAAAGGAAACACTAAGCTCCAGGGTTTTATAGACCTGTGGGCCCCTGATGGGAATAAACTGCACAAACAGCGCGCAGCCACAAACTCTGGCTGTGATCATCAAAATTTAGCACAAAACACACAAGAGATTCGGATACAGGAGGCAGTGCCTGAAGAGTTAGAACTAGGAGCTGTAAAAGAATTGGGGAGAAGGAGAAACAGTAGCAAGTGGCCAAATCCCTTTTCCTTCCCAAGAAAACCCAGTGGGAGAGTGAGTAACATCCCATAACATATCAGAGCTGCTGCCTTCAGCGCCAGTGCTCTAAGGACTGAGCCTTAAAAGACGCAGAGCCCTCTTTGAAGTCCGCTTTCCTGCTTTTAACGCAGGCAAAACTACCCCAAACTTCCCCAAAAGTCGTACGGCTGCTGTTTGCAGCAGCTTTCCCTGCGGCGCAGTGAAACGCTCCCCGGGCGTAGCTGGGATCGCTCGCGCCGCAGTGCCTGGGAAGGTCTGCGTGCGCAGCTCCGCGGTAGCTGCAAGGCTGTCAGAGCACAGCGCTTGCCGCTGCCAGGGTGCCAGGCTGTTGCCAAGTAATGTGACAGGGCAGCAAGTCCGGGCTGTCTTCTGATTTGCTTTGAAAAGGACATTACATATCTCTGGCTGACATAAAATCCCTTCTGCTTCACGGCTGTGGGGAGTCAGCCTATCAGAAAGAGGCTTATAGTACTTTCTGTGATAGATAAGAGAAAAAGCAAATATGCTCAGCCCTTCTCCCGGCTTCTGGCAGCCTGGGCCGCTGAATCAAATCCCTCCGGTGCTGGTGGAAGCAGGGGCTACTCGCAGCGGTTCAGAGTTTAGACCACGAGCCTAGTCCTGGGAAGAGGTGGGTGCAGCGCTTCTCATTGCGGGTTACAAGAAGCGCAGCAGCAAGTAATGTTTATTTTCAAATGGGGCTTTTGCTCCAAAGTTCAGGGTAGGCTTAGAAATCACAGAGCAAGATGCGAGGAGCAAGCTCACCAGGGAATGACTGTACCTCAAAGGATGTCCCTGGAAACCATGTTTGATCCTCTGATCTCTTGCTAATGAGTTTATGAACTGTCAGCCAGGCTTTCCAGGTCAAAGCTAATGAGCAACAACATGATATCAGGCAAAGTTCAGGAGGGTTAAATGAACATGGATTTCAAATCCTCATGGTCTGAGCAGAGCTGCAGCGTTTACTGGTGGAGTCGAGCCATGGAAATGAGACGGAATTTCATACTTGCTCCCTGTGTGATTTGGGACTAGGCAATAGGATGAGCAATCGGCTTTCCGAACGTGGACTATTTCAGTGCTGACATCTGTGTCTGGGCCACTTGTCTTGCCTCCTTCTGCAGTCACTGAGAGAAGCAAGCGTTTCTATAGCACTTTCCACCTGCCCCATTTGAAATATCTGCCTTAGGAGCAGATGAATTCGTGCTTTGGAAGTGCCTTCTTCTCAGGCAGTGACCCTGCAGGTGCCTGCTCCCCACGCAGGCTTCTCCTGGGCACACACGGAGCAGCTCACATCTGGAAGGGATAGAGCCACGTTTTGTTGGTGCCACCAGTTAGGAGCTGCTGAACTTCCAGAGGGCCTCTGTGAGGCGGCCCCAGGGGTCCCTGCCCCTGGTCCGTCCCCAGGCTGGAACCTCCCCAGCCATGAGGGCTGTCAGGGAGCGCCGTGCTCAGCCTCACCACTGGGATGGCCGGTGGCTGAACAGTTTCTCCTCCGTGCGGCTCTGCACCGTGGCTGGGATGAGATCACGAGGCTGAGGTGGCCGTCCCTCGGTGACGGCGTAGCACGTCATCGACCTGCCACCATTAGCGGGTCAGAGCAGGGAGACGGCGCGGTGCCTGCACAGCCGTTCCTCGGTAAGAGCCCACGGATGTGCAGCTGAACCTCCGCTGGCAGCGCTAATCCCTCCGCTCTGCCCGGAGCCCCGAAGCTGTGGCCAGCAGCCACAATGGCTGCTCCACCATCTCCCTCCCTGCAGAGACAGCTGAAACCTGGGGCTGGAGCAGAGCGGCACGGGAAAACACATCCCAGCCACTCTTGGCATGATCCTTAGCCCCTCAGCAGCAGGCAGAAGGGCTGGAGCCCTACAAAAGAGACTTAAAAACCTGTGAGGGGAAGCAGAGCGCTGGCAGGAGGAGGGCCCCAAGTGCTGCGTGGGTCAGACTGACACCGCAGCATGTATAATGCTTTAGAGGAACGCGGTGTTCAGCAGCGCAGTCAGAATTGCAGACTGGTCCTGAGGCCCTTGGCGCTAAGCTGGCCTCCCCGTCTCGGAAGCAGCCACGCCAAGAGAGCTGCAGAGGAGCGAGGTCTGGGGAGGAGAGGCAGAGCAGCCGGGGGAAGGAGTTAGATTTCCCCTTGGCACTTGGCATGTTGTTGGTTTTCTTCAGTTCCTTGACAACGTGAATCTTGAGAATGGCCAAACAATGGTTACAACAAGCAGATATTTCCCTGCTGTGGGACCACCTCTGTGCTGGAATTAATTCAACCTGGTGAACATCCTCACTATATTGCCTGCCTGCAGCACGCACGAGAAACCTACCCCTGAAAAGAAGTTTCTTTGCCATGCAGAGAAGTTACAGCTCTCCCCCAACCCCTTCCTTCTTTTCTCCCCAGGCCGAAGAGCTGCTCTGTTGCTTTTTTGACTCCCTGACATCCGAGAGCATCCACCGAATTGAATCCCAGGATTGCTAACCAAGACGGTCCAGGCCCCCAGGCAGCCCATGGGCGGACGCTACTGCGGGTGTCTGTGCAGACGGACACACAGGGGACTCCCAGCCTCTGAGAGCACTGCTATTTGTTTGTCATTAAAACGTAAAGCCTGAAGTATGGTATTAGCATCAGTAAGGTAAATGAGAATGGTGGGAGGAAGGATCAGTGCCCGAGAACAAGTCTTTCTGAGCTGTAGCCGTGGTTTCTAACGGGATGCATTCAGAGACAATCTCGTGTTCGTGGAGCAGGGTTTGGAGCATTCCTCTGGCTGGGAAAAACTCAGGAATTAAAGTAAATAGGGGCAGTGGTGCGCTGCTGTCTTTCTCTCAGGTGCCTGGGGACTCCATCTTCCCCAGGCCCCAAAGACATTACGGAGAGACTCCGTTTGCTGCTGCTACTACGTTCTTTGAACCAAAGACAAAACCACAGCAAATAAATGGAAATAGTCTGAGGGAAGGCTGGATCCCTGGAGATTTCCGTACACCAGGCAGAGCCATTGAATCACATTAAAAGCTGGACAGCTTAATGTTCACTTGCCTCTGCTCCGGCAGCCCTGTCACCACTGTCTCTGCCCTCCATGGGCACACTCTTGTTCCTCCTTGTTGCTGATCCTAGGGCAACTTCTCCTTGGCCGAATCCTTTCTATGAGCTCTCTGGCAAGTAAGGTGGCGTTACTACAAAGGTCCTCGGTCTTCCTGGGACCCGCTGGGCAGATTCAGCTCCTTTGGGGAAGACTCAGCTCAGGAGGCCTCATGTTCCTGTCTGCCCTGCTAAGGCAAAGGCTTAGACATGCGTGTGCATGAGGTGGGGGTCGGTCTCTTCTCCCCAGGAACAAGCGATGGGACGAGAGGGAACGGCCTCAAGCTGCGCCAGGGCAGGGTTAGGTTGGGGATTGGGAAAAACTCCTTCCCCAAAGGGCTGTCAGGGCCTGGCACAGGCTGCCCAGGGCAGGGGCTGAGTCCCCATCCCTGGGGGGATTTAAAAGCCGGGGAGATGTGGTGCTTAGGGACATGGGTTAGTGGTGGCCTTGGCAGTGCTGGGTTAACGGTTGGACCTGATGATCTTAAGGGTCTTTTCCAACCTTAACGATTCTATGATTCTGTGATTCTGTGATTCTATGTTTCTATCCAGTTTCAGATGTGACAAGAACACTCTCTGTGCCTTCTCCAAGTGGTATTAAGGCAGAGCAGCGTGCAGCTGGCTGGCCAGCCCACCGCTGGGTGCTGCTGGCAGGGTGAACCCCTTCTGTGCACAGCCTTGCCTTCCGTGAGAGCCTGGTGTGAGCCCTTCTCCTCCCCAGCCACAAACCGTGCGAATTCAACACCTCTCAGGTCTTTGTCCCCTTTCAGACTAGGCTGAAAGTGTCCTAGAATCACAGAATCGTTAAGGTGGGAAAGGACCTCTGAGATCATCGAGCCCAACCGTTACCCTGACTGCCAGGGCCACCTCTACACCCTGTCCCCAAGCACCACATCCACACGGTTTTTGAACACTTCCAGGGACTGTGATTGCACCCCTGCCCTGGGCAGCCTGTGCCAGCCCTGACCACTCTCTCCGGGAAGAAAGTGTCCAGTAAGTCCAAAAGCTGTTAGAGGTCTGGCCCTGCAAGCTCTGCTTCCTCAGCTGGCAATAGTCCTGCCTTGGTCTCTCCCCTTCCCTAAGCTACCTTGAAGAAGCAAAAAGAGGTTGTCACGGTCAGCTGGGTGCACAGGGGACACAGACAGGACCTGCCCCGACCTCACGCAGCAGTTCAGCGTCAGAACGTGGAAGTACCCTCCAAACCTCTGCTCCCCGGCCCCGTTCTGCCTGGACAGGCTGTCTGGGCTTTATGGTGGGACCGAGCATCTGACGAGAAGCTCCAGAAACGCGCGCCCACGAGGGAAGCAGGCAGCTGCCCCGGTCCCCTGGGAGGATGGGGTCCTGGGAGTCAGCGCGATGGAAAAAGCCGGCTCTGCTCCTGCAGCTAAGTAGGCCATTTCCTGCACTCCAGGCGCATTTCTGTCGTGCTTGGGAGCCGTGTACGGCTTTGAAACAAATGAAAATTAAAAGGATCCACCCCCAGCACTCGGGGAATTTGATCTGAAAAAGGAGCGTGTTGGAATAAAACGCAGTCAGATAGCAGCAGAAACATGAGGCTGGCAGAGCTACGTGCAAGAAAGGGGCACGCGGGGCCATCGGCAGCCCTGCACCCAGCCAGCGCGGTGGCACGTGGGCCACCAGCGCCGCGTCCAACTGGCCTGGCCCCTTGGATCGGTGAAAAACGGGATCACGGGGAGCTGGACGTCGGGAGGTGATGCTCTGGTGACTGGCAGCAGCCAGCCTGGGGAGGCGACATCCCGTTCGGACACCCCTGGCCCGCTCCGTGCTCGCCAGCAGGCAGGAGCTCTCCAAGCTTCGCAGCAGGAGTTGAGACTCCGACTCTTAATTCGCCACGTAAGAAAGCAGGGCCTGGCCCAAGAGGCAGCCCGTGCCGCATCCCCTGCCAGCCGGCCCCGCTGCCGAGGCGTGTGCTTTGTGAGCCTCCACCCACCAACACGCAAAGAAAGACCCGCGCCTCAGTTTCCCACGCGCGAAATAGAGGTAGCAGCTCTGCCACGTCCCCCAGGCACACCAGCAACATCACAAAAACGGGGCAGCACCCAGGTATTTTTGAGCGAGAGGCTGCTGTAGTGTCTTCAATTCCTATTTTAAAGCCCAGCTAATTAGTCTCGGCGTAACAAACCAACACGCCCTGCGCAGAGCAGGGGAAAGAATCGTCCTCTGATATTTCCCAAATGCCAGGATTCCATAAATAACCTTCCCAGCCTTTCCTCCCAGAGCACCCCGCTCCTCTCCGGAGAGCTGACAACCCCGAGCACCGTGGACCCTGCCGAAATCAATCCCGTCACCCCGCTGCCAGCTCCAGCTCCGTCCACGGGAGCTGCGGCTCACGCGCTGGTTTTCCCTGCGAACAAGGCAGCCAGGATGAGCTAATCAGAGCCGAGGAGCAAATTAATGATTGCTAGAACTCGGAGAAAGGCAGATTTGATCGGAGATTGCCAGCTTTGCAGCTGGCTCCTACTTGCAAACAATTCATTTAGATTATGAAAGCAAGAAATTGAGTACAAAACCCCCTAGATTGTTTGCTTCCTAGAGAAAGAAAAGAAAAGAAATGGAATTTAGATTTAAAATTATGCAGAATAGTATTAATTCCCCACCCTTTTGTGCCTCCCCTCTTGCTGGAAAACCAGAGCTAATCAGAATTTAGCATTGTTCTGCTGCCAGTGTCAGAGCTGCCTCAATGGAGGAGAGATAAAATACAGTAGGTGGCATTTTCTGTTAACTCCTTCGGGTCCTGCGATAAGATGGGAGCGCAGCGCCCGGTGCCGATCTCCCATTTTCCCGGCGCGCTCCGGCCGGATCGTCACCTCCCTTCAACAAGCGAGCGCCCCGGGGTGCGGAGCAGCTCCTCATCCCCTGCGGAGCCCACGGCTGCACCTCGGCACCGTCGGGCGCGGGCACGTTGTGTTTGTTTGCTGCGCGGAGAGCTCGCTAGCTCTCACAGGAGCCCTTCGCTCCGCCTTAGAGCAAACAGCGTGCCGAGGGACGCGGAGGTGCCGCGTGCTCCTCCCTGTCGCAGGCAGTGGCGAGCCGCGCTCACGTCGTAGCTTTCCAGCTCACTGTGTTCTCCTTTGTGCCAAGGAGAGATTTAACTAATTATCAGTTAGGCCTAGAAATCGCTACCTGGCTGCCACCAGCAGCAGCGGGACACTGATAAGAGCGGGGTGAGCGGAGGAGGGACGTAACGGTTGCCTTATCAGCGCTGAGCAAGGTGCGCGCACGTCACCATGCAGATTCGCAGGTGGAGGAGCTGAAGCGGCAGCCGATCCGCTCTCCCGCTCGCTCGGCCGGGGAGCTGCAAGGGCAGCTCATCCCCGGCAAGCGGGCACCGGCTGCACCCTTCTCCAGGCGTCCCTGGGTCAGGGTCAGCGTCCCGCCACTGCCGGGAGAGGTGGGTGACGCCTCGCTGCTGACCCTCTTTCAGCCACCAGTGAATCATAGAATCACAGAATCGTTAAGGTTGGAAAAGACCCTTAAGATCATCGAGTCCAACCGTTAACCCAGCACTGCCAAGGCCACCACTAACCCATGTCCCTAAGCACCACATCTCCCCGGCTTTTAAATCCCCCCAGGGATGGGGACTCAGCCCCTGCCCTGGGCAGCCTGTGCCAGGCCCTGACAGCCCTTTGGGGAAGGAGTTTTTCCCAATCCCCAACCTAACCCTGCCCTGGCGCAGCTTGAGGCCGTTCCCTCTCGTCCCATCGCTTGTTCCTGGGGAGAAGAGACCGACCCCCCCGGCTCCAGCCTCCTTTCAGGCAGTTGTAGAGAGCAATAAGGTCTCCCCTCAGCCTCCTCTTCTCCAGGCTGAGCACCCCCAGCTCCCCCAGCCGCCCCTCCCCACCCTTGTGCTCCAGCCCCTTCCCCAGCCTCGCTGCCCTGCTCTGCCCACGCTCCAGCCCCTCCAGCTCCTTCTGGGGGTGAGGGGCGCAGCGCTGAGCACAGGATTCGAGGGGCGGCCTCACCAGTGCCGCCTCGGCAGCTGCTCAGTGGTTCTGCAGTCTGGCCAGACTGACTCTGCCACCTCTGACCCCCAAATTAATCGCCTCAGAGCAAAACTTGTGGGTATTTCACTTTGATGTCCCCCAGCAACCTTACTTCTGCTGTGTTAAGCAGATTTGAAAACATGCGACACCTGGAATTAAAACAACCCCCTCACACCAACATGTGGATTTGATTTGGGCCAGAATAGTTCTTTTTCTTTTTTTATTTTATTTCTTGACATTTACATTCACCCAGAAAAATTGTTTCAGCTCCAGCCCTATGCCCGTGAGCCCTGCTGAGCACCAGGGGTGTCTCACGTCGCCGCTCAGACCTGCCAGCCTGCAAATCTAGAGGGGTCTAGAAAACAAGTCTTATGAGGAGCGGCTGGGGGAGCTGGGGGTGTTTAGTTTGGAGAAGAGGAGGCTGAGGGGAGCCCTCATCGCTCTCTGCAGCTGCCTGAAAGGAGGCTGGAGCCGGGGGGGGTCGGTCTCTTCTCCCCAGGAACAAGCGATGGGACGAGAGGGAACGGCCTCAAGCTGCGCCAGGGCAGGGTTAGGTTGGGGATTGGGAAAAACTCCTTCCCCAAAGGGCTGTCAGGGCCTGGCCCAGGCTGCCCAGGGCAGGGGCTGAGTCCCCATCCCTGGGGGGATTTAAAAGCCGGGGAGATGTGGTGCTGAGGGCCATGGGTTAGTGGTGGCCTTGGCAGTGCTGGGTTAGCGGTTGGGCTCGATGATCTTAAGGGTCTTTTCCAACCTTAACGATTCTGTGATTCTATGATTCTATGAAATCACTGCGCAGCAAACAGCATTTACTGCGTACGCATGGCCTCGGAATGGGGCACTGGTTTTCATCTCCGGAGGCCCACGGCTGGCGCGGGAAGCAGGAGGAGCTGCCGGACCTGCTGAAGCCGTCACCGGATCGCCCATCCTCGATGATCTTGGTCCGCACAGATCCCACGCTCACAAGTATTTGCCTTGCCTTTGCTGGCGTAGCCGTAAGCACCCCACTCTCGGCCGAGAGCCGCCACTGTTGGATTTCCAGGTGTCTCTGCGTCTAGAGGGCTTGCCGGACCAGCGCACAAGAGAGTGGCCATGCCGGAGAGCTGGAATGCTTTTGGGCATTAGCGAGGCCAGCAGCCGGGATGCGGGTATGGCCGGGCTGGTGGCTGGTCCCTGCCGGGGAAGCACGTGCCTCCCCATCATCTTCCCAGGGTGGGATGAGGACCCGGGCTCTGGTCCCGGCTCCATCCCATCGGGCGGGCAGCGGCCCCTCTCTGTTCCTTGATCTCCATCTTCCTGGGGCACCGTCTCCCAGGCCGCGTCGCAGCAGGAGCTGCTGATTAATTGGTACTTGGCAATTCCCCATTGACAGGGGCTGGAGGAGGACAAAGGGCGGTTTGTCTGCAAGGCTGCGAGCTTTGATAAAGCGGGGCCGGGGATGACTCAGATGTGGGTAATTAAACCGGTCGGAACAGCGGATGGCTCAGGCAGAAACACCGGCACGGCGCGCGAGGAGCTCTTTGAACTGCTCTAACTGGGTCATGCAGGAGACCGGCGCCGGCAGCGCCTTGCGCGGGTTCACCTGGCCCCGGCGCGGCCACGACCCAACGGCAACACCGCTCCCCGTCCCGAAGAGCGGACGGGTTGGCTCCGTTAACGCACGGCAGAGGCTCTGGGTGGATGGTTCCATGTGATAGGGGCTGCTGGTATTGCGGGTGCTCCTGGGGAGCTCAGCAGAGGGGCTGTAGGGTCTGTCTGTCTGTCTGTCTGTCTGTCTCCATCCATCCATCCATCCATCCATCCATCCATCCCCGCTCCCAGCACATAAAACCATTGCACCCCCAGGTCCTGCAGGAGAAGACCAGCTGGGCTCTTCCTCCCCTTGGCAGTAAGACAGGCTGGGATTGGCCTGGGATGCAGGGACTCCTGACCAATCCCCCGCTGCCCTGCTGTCTCTGGCCAATCCCAGATTTCCCTGCTCCCATCCTGGCCAATCAGATGCAGCCGCTGCTGCTGGGAGGGGTATATAAACCCTTGGGGGCCTGGGGGCTTGTGCTGGTGGGGCTCTGGGCTCCTGTCCCTGCCTTGGGGCTGGGCTGCCAGGTGAATGGGTGGGTCTGGGGGCCACCTCTTACGCTGATGCCCTAGAGCCCTCCTGCTTGATAGACCTGGGTGATGTTTGCCATTTTCTGGCCATCAGGAACCTCCTGAGATCTCCATGACCTTCGGGAGATGATAATACTCTTGCCTCCAGCAAGATCACCAAGTTGCCACAGCTGATGAGGATCCTCAGGTGGCTCCAATGGACCTGCTCGTGACCAGTTTGCCCAAGACCTTCCTCCACTGTGAGTGATGCTCCGTGTTTGCTGATTTGGGACTGAAGCTGCTCTGTGCACTGTGGCAGAGCCTGTTACAAGGAAGAAATTTGTCGCGCTGAGGGTGGTGAGGCACTGGCAGGGGTTGCCCAGAGAGGTGGGAGCTGCCCCATCCCTGGAAACATCCAAGGCCAGGCTGGACGGGGCTGTGAGCACCCTGATGTGGGTGAAGCTGTCCCTGCCCATGGCAGGGGGATGGACTGGGTGGCCTGGAAAGGTCCCTGCCAGCCCAAACCATTCTATGCTGCTAGTGCTGATCTAGAGGAGATCTCAATGCTGTGGTGTCCTGGCTGACCTGTCTGGGGCTGCAATCTGGGAGGCTTCAGCTGACGTAGCAAGCAGGGCAGAATGGATGTCCCTGCTCCTCTGCCTCAGCTGAATGTTAGCCCTCAGCTGGCAGCCGCTGCTTGGGGCCTGGCAAATGCATTTAGCTCGTGCTGCACAGCTGCAGGCACTCACGTGGCTGCGAAGCTCTAACTGCGAGACAGCTGCGTTTCCATGCGCTGAGCGGTGACTTTGGATGTGGGACTCATCCTTTCCAGAGCTCCGGCAGAAGATCCTGAGCTGTTTGTGGCTGTGCACGGAGATGCTGATACCCTCTCAAAGCAGACTGGCCGGGCTGTTCAGACCTGCAGATCTGGTCTGCGGTGGACTGGGCTTGCTCCATGGTAGAGCAGTGAACGCTTTGCCCCATGCAACGCTGCAGGCATGGGGAGGAGCGGCTGGGAGCTGCCCGGCGGGAAAGGACCTGGGGTGGTGGGCGACAGCGGCTGAACATGAGCCAGCAGTGTGCCCAGGTGGCCAAGAGGGCCAACGGCATCCTGGCTTGTATCAGGAATGGTGTGGCCAGCAGGAGCAGGGCAGGGATCGTCCCCCTGTGCTGGGCACTGGTGAGGCCGCCCCTCGAATCCTGTGCTCAGCGCTGGGCCCCTCACCCCAAGAAGGAGATGGAGGGGCTGGAGCGTGGGCAGAGCAGGGCAGCGAGGCTGGGGAAGGGGCTGGAGCACAAGGGTGGGGAGGGGCGGCTGGGGGAGCTGGGGGTGCTCAGCCTGGAGAAGAGGAGGCTGAGGGGAGCCCTCATCGCTCTCTGCAACTGCCTGAGAGGAGGCTGGAGCCGGGGGGGGTCGGTCTCTTCTCCCCAGGAACAAGCGATGGGACGAGAGGGAACGGCCTCAAGCTGCGCCAGGGCAGGGTTAGGTTGGGGATTGGGAAAAACTCCTTCCCCAAAGGGCTGTCAGGGCCTGGCACAGGCTGCCCAGGGCAGAGGTGCAATCGCAGTCCCTGGAAGTGTTCAAAAACCGTGTGGATGTGGTGCTTGGGGACAGGGTTTAGAGGTGGCCCTGGCAGTCAGGGTAACGGCTGGACTCAATGACCTCAGAGGTCCTTTCCAACCTTAACGATTCTATGGTTTAGTGGTGGCCTTGGCAGTGCTGGGTTAATGGTTGGCCACCACTAACCCATGTCCCTAAGCACCACATCTCCCCGGCTTTTAAATCCCCCCCAGGGATGGGGACTCAGCCCCTGCCCTGGGCAGCCTGTGCCAGGGCCTGAAGTCCTCGCAGCGCTCCTCAAAGCGGGCTGGGGAAGCGTCAGCCCCTCGAGTGACTGCAGACGTGTCACAAGCTGGAGTCTGGCAGAGGCTGAGGGAGCTGGACCTTCTTCAGTCTGGAGAAGAGGAGGCTGAGGGAGGGGATCTAAGTCGGTGTCTGGGATTATCCAGCACTGGGGACAGAGATGGGGAGGTGCAAAGCAGAGGGATGAAGCGGTGGGCGCAGGCTTCAGCAGAAGCGCTGATGGGGACAAGGAAAAGCCGTTCAGGAGGGGGGTGATGCAGCCCTAGGAGAGGGACCCGAGGCCGGCGTCAGCGTTTGCCCTGCTCTGAGCAGTGCCCTGTTACCCCCAGCCCCTGCTCCCTGACCAGGCTGGGTGCCCTTTCGCGGGGGTGGTTATGCTTCAGGTGGGATGCAGCCACCTCTTCTAAACTGGCCTTGCTTTGTCCTGGGGTCCTGACCCAGCTCCGGCCCCGGGGGCACAAGGACGCCCCAAATTCCTCCGCCGCCTTCATGCCGGTGCGGGGAGGGGGGGCAATGCTTGTAAATGAAAGCCTCTCTCGGGCGGCCGGAGGGCTGAGGCAGTCCTCCCGTCCCATCCACAACCTCTTATCCTAACGTTTCTTTCCGGTGTGGTGTCTTCAGGGCTACAAGGTGATTACCATCCATTTTAAGCATGTTCCAGACATGTTCTGGATGCCTTTAAGCCCCTGAGGTGTTACAGATGGCTTACAAGTTGGGCTCCGTTAGCGGTTGATTCACTGTTTATTAAAGCCTCTATTAATCTTGTATTAATGCTTTTCAAATGAGACCTTTCTGGAGGTGTCGCAGCCTCCCAGACGAGGAGCTTAGTTCCTCCCCAGCCCGGTGCTACCGATGTCAGCGAGGGTTTAGCTCGGGATCTCGTCAGGCTGAGAGCTGAGGTCTTGTGAGGCTGCTGAGAGCGAGAGCCGCCCGTGACGATGCTCTCATTAGCGGGGGGTAACGCTGGTCCTGGAGACCCCAGTGGCTGTACTGGGGTGACTGGGGGAGCAGGGTCTGTGCTCCAGGAGCCCACCACCCGCCCTGTCCCCGCCAGGGAGGACAGGAGGGGTTTGGGGACGTTGTGCCTAGCAGAAGGATGCTCTGCCAGCCGGGACTCGGCGAAGGCAGAGCAGGCAGGAGCTGCGGCTCTGCAGCCGGGCGGTTGGGGGTGAGGCCTGCCCGCAGCGGTGCGCGTCGGGCATCGGCTGGGTCGCGGCACGCGCCGCCTGGCCGCGGAGGGGTTTTTGAGCGGGCAGACCCTCACGTGAGAAGCAAAAGCCTCTCCTGCCACCCCTGTTGCTTTCAGAGGGATGTGAAGGAAGGTCTAAATGGGGAAGAGCGTGGACCAGCGCCTAGGAGCCAGCGTAAACGGCACCTTACGCTCAGCCATGGGCTTGGGGTGCTGCCCGCGGCACCCGGAGCTGGCAGCTGGGTCTGAGGGCAGGGGTGCTGCCTCTGCCCGTGCCGGCATCCTGAGCCGTGTCCGGGTGGGGATGGCGGAGATCCGTCCTTGCCGAGGCTGGGATGCTGCAGTTGTCATGGCAACGTGGGAGGCCTGCGGAGCCGGAGCCCGTAACCCAACTGTTTGGGTGGCGGGGGGGGGGTGTGCAGGGCTGGGTGTGCTCCCCATCACCTCCCCTGGGCCCCGGCACCTCTCCGTACCCCAAAACTGTGATCAACAAGGTGACAAACCTCACCTATTTTTCAGCAAAAACACCCTGGTGAAGAGCACTGGGGTTTCCATAGGAAGAAACACCTTTGGGGGAAAAAATGTGTCCAAACCCATTGCAGGGAGCACGCAGCCAAGTCGGAGACGCCGGCAGCCTCCTGCCTTCCTCTGCCCCGCACCCAAATCCTCCCGGCTGCTGGGGCTGGAGTAAAGGCAGTTGGTACCCGGCAGAGTTTGGCCTGGAGCCCTTCCCTGTGGGATGCTCGTGGGGCTGTTTCCACCAAGCAGGGACCTGCCCAGGAGGTGGGGATGGATGGGGAGGGATGGAGGTGCAGCCACCTTTGTGCGAAGGCTGGATCTGCCACCCAAGGTCACCTCTCCCACCAGCCCTGGCCCTGCTGAACCATCCCACGTGGCACGGGGCTGGATTTTTCCCCACCTCAGGACAGCTTTTGCTGCCTGGCTCCGGCAGCTTGTCCCCGCAGGGGCCCTCTCAGGCCGTCAGGCTTTGACTGACATCTGTCCGTCATCTCCCTGGCAGCTGGAAACGCAGATAGCGGAGGGGCCCTGCGGAAAGGACAGGCAGGGGACGAGCCCGAGCTGCGTCCCCTCCGCAGGCAGCTCTGCAGCCGTCGGAAAGGGCATCGGGATGCCCTCCGCGTCCTGAAGCAGACCCCGTTCTCGTCAGCACCCCTGAGCAGCGGCTCCTGCTCTCGTGCGGGTGCCTCATTTTGCGCGGCGGCCTCGAGCTCGGCCGATTTTGCTCGGGTGCTGGGTGGCACATGAGTCACATTTCCTTCCAACGCCCATCTCAGCTCGGTGCCGTCGCTATTTTTGGAAACTCTTGAAAGCGGATCAGCCCTAAGAAGCACATTTAATGAATACTCTTGCCACGCCGGGCTCGCGTCCCCCCGACGGCTCCGTGCGGCGGCCGGGGAAGCCGCCGGCAGCCCGGACCCCGCGCTCCCCTCCCGCCTCGGGATGCACGGGAACGCCTGCGGTGGGCCTCGTCCCGCAGCCCCTCCTGGATCAGCGGGGAGCTGAGGCAGCATCTTGGTGGCAAAATATTTCCTTTTAAAGGGCTTGTTTGGGGTTGGGGGTTTTTTTGGCGATGCCGGCTTGGCATTGATCATTTGCGCTCCAAACGAGCGGATCGTTCAGAGTTATTTTTATTCTCAACCTCCAGTATTTTAGCTGGGGCTGCAGTGGCTCATTTAGCATCTCTAAGCAAAACCAGGCAAAATTCATCTCCAGAAATTGATGGCTGGATGAAATTAGAGGCGGCCAGGGCCTCCTGGCCTTCCCAGCTTGGGAAGGATCTGGTTTTACGGGGCCCCGGTGGGGCTGGACCTGCCGCCCGCATCCAGCACCGACGCCGCTTTCCCGCCTGCCGCCCCGTGCCTCTTCCCTCCGGCCTCGCGGCCGGCTCGAGGACCTGCACAAATCTGCACAAATCTGCACAAATCTAGCAGTTCTTTTCTTTCGCAGCAGCGCCTGCGCGGCTCGTCCCTCGCTCGGGGACTGCCCAAGGTCAGCGGCCGCGGCACCGGGGCCGCCGCCGCCCCAGCCAAACCCGGGAGCGGACTGAGAGGGGCCGCGGGCCGGCGCTGGCTTTGCCGAGCCGCCGCTTTTGCCACGGTTTTTGGGTCTGAAGGTTTCACCTGGGGACAAGCAGCCCCCGCCCTCCCGGGCTCTCAGCATCCCCGACCTTGCTGGGATAAAATTAGCCATTTCACTTTGAATTAAAGACAGTTCAGCCGAAAGCAACCCGAGCGGTTCCTTTCAAAGACGTCAAATGGCAACGTTTCCTTTTTTGTCTGTGATCGGGGAGGGGAGGGTCCTTCCAGCCAGCGCCTGGTGACAATGACATTGATTTCCTAGACCTTTTGGCGTGGCCAAATCTGTATTTTTAGCTGGGGGAAGGAAAAAAAAAATAAATCACGTGTCAAAGAAATGCTTTCCCTGTCCTGATGAGAAGGGAAAGGAGGTGACAGCCTTCGCTGCTGAAGTCGGCAGCTGAGCAGCACTCGCTGCCTGCTGCCCTCGTCGCCGGAGCGGGGATGCAGCCGCTGCCGCATCTTCCCAGGGTCTGCCCCGGGCGCTGCCCCCGGCCCCCGCCTCTGGGCTGGGGACCTGAGCCCTCCCGCGATGGGGGGCCGTGGCAGGGAGCCGGCAGGACCCCCACTCCCAAGGGAAGGGATGGGATGGGATGGGATGGGATTGGATGGGATGGGATCCCGTCCCATTGCCATCCCCTGCAGCCATTTATCATCCAGGGCGGGCGCTGCCTTCATCTCCCCTTCCCTGCCCCCTCCTCCTCGCTCTCCCCCACCCTGTTCTCATTTCCCCAAGAAGACTTTAATGAAATCTGCCCTTAATTAAATCCACATTCATTTACATAATTACCAGGAAATTGAAATTAGCCTGCGGACGTGGCTGGAATACATTTGGCATCAGGCAGCCCTGCCTGTTCGGAGGGGGCTGCACCGAGGGCGGCTGGGTCCCCCCCACCTATGGGTGCTGCCACCCTGCCCCACGGCCCCGCTCCCCTTCCCGCCCGCCCTGGCGTGGCCGCGGCAGCCGGGTGTGGGGGGACAGGGGGAAAGAGAAACATTTGTTTTATTTAAAAAAAAAGAAGTCTTCACCATTGAGAGTTTTTTGTTGCTTTTATAACTATGTATTTTCTCATTTTTTACGGTTTTAGGTTTTTTTTGTTGGTGTTTTTTTTTTAATCCTTTTCAACAGTGACAAACTGAGGTAACGTCTGTGACACTACAGCCTCTCCTACGGGAAGAAAGTCCGAAACCCGACAGCCGAGGGAATTGGAAATAAAAACCCGACAACCTACCGACACAGCGACCTTGACGGGAACAGAAATCGCACCCGGGCCCCCCACCGCGGGACAGACCGCCCGCGGAGGTACAGCCGGGATCCCTTATCTACATTATTGCACGAAAGATCGAGGACATCGAGGGACCTAAGGCAAAAAGGAGAAAAAACCGCGCCTAGCGTCTCTACATCGGGGCAATGCTACTTCTAAAACCGGCCCTCGGCCCTGGCCCCGCGGGCGGGCGGCGGGCAGGGGTGGGTGCCGCGGGGACGGGGGGCAGCGGCGGTGGCGGGGGGTCCGGCCGGGCGCCCGCCTGCTGTGTAAACTGCTGCTGCTGCTGCTGAATAGCGTTATAGCCCTTTGTGCGGGAATTGGGGGGCTGGAGGGGACGGGGACGGGGGTCCCCACGGTGCCCACCCGATGGGAGGGAAGCCCAAACCGTGCCAGGGCTTGGGTGCTGCCGCCTCAGGGAGCCCCCCAGCCGCCCCGGCAGCGGGGTGAGCCCCCCACCGCCCTGGGTGCCCAAAACCAGGAGGGGGGTTGTGACCCCCCACCCTATGACCTTGTCACTAAGGGGCCACCAGCGGCTCCTGCCACCGCCACCCCGCCTCGCTGCAGCCAGCCCGGGGCGATTCACCCCGCTGCCTCCTCCCCGCCAGCCCCAGGGGAGGGGAGCCGGGGTTTGGGGAGGGGGTGACAGCAAGGAGGGTGATGGGGACAGCACAGGGAGCCATGGGGGCCTTCAGGAGGCCACTTGAAGCCCTGCTCCCCAGGTCCTGCCCTGCAGATGTGCCACCACCACCTCTTCCAGTCCCTGGGTACAAAAAGTCTGCAGAGGGGACAAGGGGACGCTACCACGGCAGAGCCAGCCTGTCCCCGAGCTTCCGACCCGCCGGACAGCCGGCACCGCGCCGCCGGCCGAAGCCTGGAGCTCAGCTCCTGGCTGGGAGGGGACCGGTCCCTCCTGCGGGGGGTCTGGGGCTGGTGCGCGGCCGCCCAGCGGGGCAGGGCAGGGGGGACAGGGGCTGCCAGCGGCTGCGGCTGGGACGCACGACGACACACAGACAGGGACACTTGCTACATCGATGGCTGCCAGCACCTCCCGCGCAGGGAGGCAGCCGGGGCTGGCGGGGGTCCCAGGCTGCCGGTGACCCCCCAGCTCCCCATCACCGGCCCGGCGCCCGCCTCCCTGTCCCCTCCCAGTCCCCACCAGTGGGGCAGGGACCAGTGGAAGGGGGCAAATCGCCACCCACCCAAACCTCCCCAAAGGCCTCCTCCACGCTGCGGGGTCATCGGCCTTCCCTCGCCCCGGCCGGGGGCCGAGCACGGGGTGGGGGAGAGCCGGTGGGCGCTGGTTGCCCCGGACCCCCCACCCCTGGGCGGTGGCACCCACCCACACAGCCCCTCCGGCTCTTCCTCCCTGTATTGGGAGACCCCTCTTCATGCCACCGTGGTGGGAGCCTTGGAGAGGGCAGCGTGGCCATGGCAGAGGCCGGGGGCACGGGCGTCCTTCCCGGCAGCGAGCGGTGCCCTCGGCCGGGCTCCCGCCACCAGCCTCACCCAGGCAGGGCGGGGGGGATCAGCATCCTCAGCGCTACGGAGCGCAACCAGTTTTGTCCTTTTCCTCTTTGTTTTTGTTTCTTTTCTTTTTTTGCTTTGGGAGACCCGGAGCCTGGTCCCGGCTCGCGCCACTGCCGCGAGCAACCCCCCGGGGTGGGGGGACAGGACGGGCAGCCGCCGCGTGCCGCCCCGGCGCCGTCAGACGCAGATCTCTATTGCTGTGGCCAGGACCATCTGCCCTTTGCCTTTGTCCTGCCGTCCGTCTGTCCTGCTCGCCGTCCCCGGCGGGGCCGCGCTCGGCTCGGAGCCGCGGGGTCCGCTCCCTTCGGTCAGGACGGTCCTCTTGAGCGGGGCCGGGGTGCAGGAGCCGGTCGCCTCGTGGCGATGGGGACCGGCCGGGAGCTTGTCCCCGGCGTGCTTGCGGGAGCGGTAGGAGGGTCGGCGCCGCACCTCGGCCATCAGGTCGCACTTGATGAAGTAGAAGACCTCCTTGACAGGACAGCGCTTCTCGGGGTCGAGGGCCAGCAGGCGCTGGAACATGCGCAGGGCGCTGTCCGTGAAGCGCCGCCATTGCGATGGCAGCCCCCCCAGCCGCCCCTTCTGCCACCGCACAAACTCCTCGAAGAAGGCGTCGGAAGCCGCCGCCGCCTCCCAGGGGAAGTTACCGGTGAGGACGCAGAAGATGAGCACCCCGAAAGCCCAGACGTCGATGCTGGTGTCCACGGCGAAGCCCTCCGCCCGGCCGGCTTGGCAGACCTCGGGCGCCGTGTAGGGGATGGTGCCGCTGATGCGCTTGACCCGGCAGCCCACCTTGCGGGTCATGCCGAAGTCGGCCAGTTTGACGCGGCGGCAGTCGCGGTCGAAGAGCAGGACGTTCTCCGGTTTGATGTCCCGGTGCACCAGGCTCTTGCTGTGCATGTAGTCGAGGGCCAGGCCCAGCTGCTGCACGCAGCGCTTCACCAGCTCCTCGGGGAGCCCCACCTGCGGGCGCGGGGACACGGCATCAGTCACCCACCACCGAACCCCGTGGTGATCCCACCCAGCTCGGGGACCGCCATATCCGTGTGTCGTGACGCATCCGACGCGGTCGCGGCTGCTTTTATCTGGGGTGCTCTCTGCGGCAGGGAGACAGGTGGTGGGTCCCGGGCCACCCGAGGGATGGGTGATGGGTCTCAGGACCTCCAGGGGACGGGTGATGGGTCTGAGGCCACCCAAAGGATGGGTGATGCATCTCGGACCATCCTAGGAAAGGGTGGTGGGTTCCAGGCCACCCAAGGGATGCGTGATGGTCTCAGATCATCCTAGGGATGGGTGATGGGTCTCAGGCTCCCCAGGGGAAGGGTGATGGGTTCCAGGCCACCCAAAGGATGGGTGATGCATCTCGGACCATCCTAGGAAAGGGTGGTGGGTTCCAGGCCACCCAAGGGATGCGTGATGGTCTCAGATCATCCTAGGGATGGGTGATGGGTCTCAGGCTCCCCAGGGGAAGGGTGATGGGTTCCAGACCACCCTAGGGATGGATGATGGGTCTCAGGACCTCCAGGGGATGGGTGATGGGTCCGAGGCCACCCAAAGGATGGGTGATGCATCTCGGACCATCCTAGGAAAGGGTGGTGGGTCCCGGGCCACCCTAGGGATGGGTGATGGGTCTCAGGCTCCCTAGGGGAAGGGTGGTGGGTCCCGGGCCACCCTAGGGATGGGTGATGAGTTCCAGGCCACCCTAGGGATGGGTGATGGGTCTCAGGCCACCCCAGGGATGCGTGATGAGTCCCAAACCACTCTAGGGACAAGTGATGGGTCCCAGGCCACCCCAGGAGATGGGTGATGGGTCTCAGGCCACCCAGGGGATGGGTGATGGGTCCCAGACTCACTTGTAGGTGCTTGTGGTCGGGGCTGACCCACACAGGGATGCCCGGTCCCCGCGCATGGAGCCCCCTCCCACACGGCCACCGAAGCACAGTGGCAGCTTTGCTCAGCGCCCTGGGGATACTGAGCCCCCGCATCCCAAAAAGGCTCCCATGGGAGGGGCGGGGGCTCCCACCTGCGGCGGGATGATGTCGAAGAGGTCCCCACGCATGGAGCCCCCTCCCACACGGCCACCGAAGCACAGTGGCAGCTTTGCTCAGCGCCCTGGGGATACTGAGCCCCCGCATCCCAAAAAGGCTCCCATGGGAGGGGCGGGGGCTCCCACCTGCGGCGGGATGATGTCGAAGAGGTCCCCGCCGGGGGCATACTCCTGAGCGAAGACGTAGCAGTCCTCGGTCTCGAAGACGACGTCGAAGACCTTGATGATGAAGGGGCTGGAGGAGAGCGTGTTGGTGATGCTGAACTCCCGCAGGAAGTTCTTCAGCTTCGTCTTGCTCTTGTTGACAAACTTCAGGGCCATCTTGGTGCCTGTGGTGGGCAGGGGATGGGGGTGAGCCCGGGGCATGGTTGGGACACGCCGGGCACCCTGCTCCCAGCGCGGCCGCGTCCCCCGCTCCCCCGCCGCTCCCCTCACCTGTGCTTTTGTGGGACACCAGGTCCACCTTGCCGTAGGTGCCCTTGCCGAGCTCGCGGATGAGGTCGTAGTGCTTGCTGATGTCGGTGCCCGAGAGGGTGCGGATGGCCAGGGACTGCATGTCCTCGGTGATGAGGGGCACCCCACAGCAGGCCAGCTTGCGCGACGGCTCTTGCTCAATCGAACCTGCGCTCATGGCTGCGCTGCAAGGCAGAGGCGCGTCACCGCTTTCGGTGGGTGCTGCGAAGCCACCGCACCCCACCCCATCCCGTCCCATCCCATCCCCGGGGCTGGGAGCCACCGGCGCCTTGCAAAGGGGCACCGGGCTGCTCGGGGCGGTGCTGAGCAGCGCCCGCTGGGTGCCACCCCTCTGTCCCCAAGGGCCACCAACCCAATGGCTCTGGAGAGGATGCTGCAGCCTGCGCAGGGGCTGCAGCCGGCAGGGTGCAGTGGCCCCCACGCCTCCGACTCCGGGGGATGTCTGGGGGCAATGTGAGGGCTGGGGCACGGCAGAGCCAGGAGGGCAGGGACATGGACACACAGACACACGGACACACACGTTTCCTCGGCCCTGGTATGTTCACAGCCACCATGGGGCTCCTTTGGGGCTCCCCACTGCTGCCGTGGTCCCCAGTGGGGACCCCAGGAGCCGGCCCTGTCCCTTCCACCCTCCTGCCTTTGCAGGGCACCGGAGCCCCCACCAGAGCCGAGCCCGCCTGCGAGCCAGCGATGCTCCCAAGCAGGGCCAGGGCCATGCCGCAGGCACCGAGCGGGACACGATGGCTCTGCAGCAAATCCCTCCGCCGTATACCTCTGACCGTCCGTCGGCACCGACTCTCGGCTTTCCCCTACCAGGGTGCTGGACGCTTGGGTGCAGAGCCTGACCGGCGGCGCATGGACGACAGCACCGATGTTCCTCACTCCCAACAAACCGGCAGCAGTCTTTCCTCGCCCCTGCCATCCCCGCAACGAGAGCCGAGCTTGGACTCACCCGCCACGCCACCGCGGCAGCGAAACCACCCCGGGATCTCCTCTGACGTCTTCAGGGCGCTGCATCGCCCTCCATCACCCCCCCAAAAGTGCGAACCTGATGCCCCACCGAGCCGCCCCGCGCTGCAAGCGCGCACGAGAGCGCAGCACGACCGCCCTGCGCAGAGCGAGCCCTGAGCGGGGACATGAACCCCCCCAGGGCCGGTGGGTACCTCGGCAGATAAATCCGGCTGCTTTTGATTTTGTAGCAGATTGACAAAAATCATGGGACAGCAGCCGAGCGGGCGCTGGTTTATATTTAGATTTTTTAATGCGGCGTCTCACTGACGGGGGCGGGAATCCCCCCCAAAATGAATCCCGCTTGCCTCCGGGACCTGCGGTGCCCGGGGCACCGATTGGCACCGGGACAGAGCACGGGCAGCCGGGGACGCGGCGTGGGCACTCGGCGGCTGCAGCCGTGGGCTCGCCGCCCGCGAAACACCCGTACGGGTGTTTCGCGGGCGGCGAGCCCACGGCTGCAAAAGATGGAGGCTGAGAGCAGCCGTGCCGGAGGCTGCGCACAAGCCGCCCCACCGCGGGAGGGAGCCCGGGCGATGCCCGTGGGCTGAGCCCCGTGCCGCGGCCACGCAGGGCCTGTGACAGCCACCCCATGGGCACCCACGAAGCACCCCGGGGTCAAGGTCCTGCCCGATGCACGAGGACCCTCCCAGCCCTTTCCCAACAAGGCTGAGCCTCATCTCCAGCCTCTCCTTTTCTTTCCACCACCGTGCTGCCTCTCATCCCAAAGCAGAGCTCAGCTTCTTAATTTATTATATTTTTTTTTCCTGGGAAGTTGGGTAAAAAATAGAAAAGGAACTTCAACATCATGATGTTCCAAAAATGTAACGGCTTGACTCATAAGATCTCCAAAGCAGCTCATCTCCATAGTGTTTTATTGGCCTCCTGGAAGAGGAGCACCATTTCAGCGTCTGGGTGCTGGAGGTGGAGGTGGATCAGCGCAGCAGCTCGATGGATGCATGACTAAAAACAGCTCCCAGCATCCTGCAAGAAGAATTCTGTCTACACTTGAATTTACAATCATGCTCGTCAATGCCTCTTAATTAAGCGGTGTTGAAATGCAATTATTCAAGTCGGCAAAGTTGGGGTTTGAGAAAAAAAAAACCTGCCGGTGGGGTGGGAGAGAGGAGGTGAAGGACTGACGGCTGCTTCAAATGCCTCTCCAAGTCAAGGACTATTGGTTTTTTCCCTTGGCTAAACCAGTTGGGTTTTCCAGGCCGTTCCTTTCCAACCGGCAACCGAGAAACGTCCGTCAGAAACGGGTGTCCCACCGCAGCCGGTCCCCTGCCTGCGGGATCCTGCCACGGTGCCGCCGTTCCTGCCGGCTCGGTGCGACGCGCCCCGCTCTGCCAAGGCTAACGGGAGCGCAGCGCCAACGCCGCTCCCGGGGAAAACCAAACAGCGATGGTGGGCAAAATACCAAGGCGCCGAGGCCAAACCAGCGTAAGCGCAGAAGTTTTCATTAAAAATTGAAATGCTTTTGAAAACACGTTGGTTTTGATGTAAGCAGCAAAGCGGGGCAGCAGCGGGGAGAGGGAGCGAGGGCTCGTTTCCAGCTGGTTCTGCAGGCTCACAGGGACAGCGGGGGACAGTGGGACATGGGGGGACGGTGCCAACGCCGCAAGAGATGCCACCAGCCTGGCATGGCTGGGGTTGAGGCCCCACGTCCTTGGCTGCCTTCTGTGCCCATGCCAGTCGTGCCGATGCAGCCGCCCGTGCAGCCGCTTGCCAGATCGGGTCAAACCAGAGCAGAAATGGGGCCTTTTCCCGGCACACCGGCTCCGCTGCCGCCTCCACGGCGCGGCCCCGAGGCACCGGGGGAGAGGAGCCAGCGCCGCGCCCGAGGGAAGCCAGAACCGCCCTCCCAGCGCACGGTCTCCCGGCTCGGTTGTTTCGGGTGTTTGTGAAGGAGCTTTTCAAAGCGGGGAGGAACAACGCGCGTCCCGGCCGAGTCCCGGCGAAGGCCCCCGTGGCTCGAGACCCCAGGCAACGGCAAAGGGGCAGCGAAGATGCTGCCAAGCGGCACCAGGACCCCGCCACTCGCCACAGGCGGTTAGTGCCGTCATCTCCGCATCCTGAACCGTTTCTCCTACTATTCAGACTAAAATTGTTCTGTGTTTAAGCTTCAGAACCATTTATCTCATTGAGTGAGGAGGATAATCCACCCACCTCTTCCTTGCTCCCTGGCAGGTATTTATAGGCAGCCACTCGTCTCCCGTCGGCAACTGCCGCTCTTCTCCCCAAACCGCCCCGGCTCCATCCCCAACACCGCGGAGCAGCTCCCGGGAGGACGGCATCCCGTATCTGGAGCGCAGCATCCCGTATCCGGAGCCCAGCATCCCACCGGGCACCGGGGCTGGCACCGCCAGCCCGCTCCCACCCCGCTGCCGTTCCCTGCAAGGGGATGCTTTGCATCCCTCTCTGCTGCACGCCCGGCCCTGGGCGCATCGGCTCTGCCAATAAGTAATTGCAAACTCATTAAGAGCTCATTGAGAGGAGCAGAGGCTGCCTGGGAGAGCTGCCCCAGGCACCCGGCAGAGGAGGCTGCTGGAGCAGCCGCTGCTTGGAAATTAAGAGGGGAAGAGGGGGAAAAAAAAACACCCTCTGGCAACATCAGAGACTGACAGGTCAGGAAAACAACCTGGTTATTGAGTGGGGTCAAAGGAAAAGGGTTTCGGGCTGAGCCCGACGCAGGGGTCTCTGCGGCGAGGCGGCACGCTGGCAGCCCGGCGAGGGGCCAGGACTCGCACCGTGGGCTGCTCTGGGGCAAAGAATTGGGAAGAAGAAGGGAAAGACCACGTGGGGCAGGGTTAGGGTCTCTGCAAGACCCAGGTTTCTCTTTAGAGAGGGGAGAAGTGAGAAGCACCCAGCAGCGGGGCGGGCGCAGGCGCACGCTGCTCTGCCCCTGCGGGTGCCCCGGCTGCACCACGTGGATTTTGCAGAGCTTCGATTTCCCCCCATCCCCATCCCCAAGCCCTCCCGCCGCTGCGACGCTCACTACAACAGCAGCGTGCTCATTAATTACGGTGTAATTGGCCTTCGTTATTAGCGGGTACCACTGACTCCCGGCCAGCCCGGCAGGCTGGAGGCCAGGGCACCCGTCGGGAGGGAGCTCACTCCCTCTGCACCCCAGCCACTCCCAAACCTCCCCGATTTTCTCCAAACCACCCATTGAGCCGGCAAAGTCGTTTCCAAGCGAGGGCTTGGCCCCGCTGGGGCCGTCCCCGCTCCTGGTCCCCCACCTCCCACGCTGTCCCGGTGCCGCCGGGACGAGGGGGGCAGGCGGTGCCTCAGCCGTGCCCTGCGCCCAGCCGCTGCCTCCCAGCGCCCCGCTCCATTTCCAGCCTCCGCCGCCTCCGTTCCTGCCTGACCCTGTTCTGGGGACATCCTCTCATCTCCTCCGTGCCGCTGGGACCAGCGCACCGCTGCGAGACGTTATTAGCTGCGCTTCCCGGGGGCAGCGGCACGCCAGCGCCCAGGGAGGGCTCGCAAAGGCACCTTCGCCTAACGAGGCCGACGTCTCCGCGGGCACAGGGAGGGAACAGGCGTCTCGCGGGGGCTCAGAGCCACAGGTACCCGCTGCCTCCGGACATCCTCCGGCCTCCCACCCAAGAGCAGGGAAACGCGGGTGGGGAGAGGGTCCCTTCGCCCACGCTGCCCCGGGCTGTCCAAAGCCGTTCAAGAGAAGCCGAGCGTGTCCGGGGGGTGGCTGGTCGCGCACAGCACAGGGAAGCCGGCCAGCGGCTGCAGGCGGGCAGCGTTTTGGGAACAGCCATTCTGCCAGCATCCCGCCACCCAGGAGGAGTGGCCGTCCCCCCGGGAGGCGATGGATGGGGCACGTCTCCATGTCCTCTCGCCTCTTGCCGGCTCTGTGGCTCTCCAGTGCCGCTTGCGCCACGAGCCTGAACCAGCACCAAACCTCCGCCGAAGCGCCCGCACCAACGGTGACTTCCCAGTGCTCCCAGTTTGGGACGTTTCTCCGCACAATGGCACTGAATTCCCAGTTATCCAGAGTTTCTCATACCGGCTCCTTGCCCGCACCAGAGCAGACTGCCCAGCACCAGGATCAGCTTCGGCAAAGCCGACAAACACCCAGAAGCGCGCGGGCTGCCAGCAAGCGGGAGCTGCTCTCCCGGCGGGGACGTCTCAGCTGCGGGGCAGGGTCAGGCCCCGTCACACCCATCCGTAGCATCCCCCGTGGCAGGAGCCATCTCCCATCCCAGCCGTGAGCCCGTGACAAGCGGCTTCAGCCTCCGGTCCCAGGATTCAGGTTTCCCAGACAGCCTCCGCAAGAAAAATTTGGGAAGAGCAGATAAAGCAGCGCCTGGGCTCTCTCCTCCGCCAGCCCTCGCCGTCCTCCCGAGGCACGGGCGGCTGCCGCTCCCCGGGGAGCCACGCTCTCCCCTCCCGCCGCCATCCTCTGTGCCCTCCGCGCTGCTTTCCCAGAGCTGCCAGCAGGATTTTCCCTGCCCTCATCTGCACCGCGCCGGCTCCGTCCATCGGCCCCCGACAGCAGGACCTTGGCTGCCTTTCCGCGCTTCGGCCTCCCGGGATTTTTCCTGACGAGCGGCATGGCTTCGTTAAGACCTCAGCTACTCCAGCCTCCAGCTCCTCCCGCCTTCGCCGCGCCTCGCCGCCGGCACCGAGGATTTATGATTACTTCATTGTTTGATTGGTTTCATCAGCCTGTCATCATCTCCCTCCCAAAACTCTTCCACCAGCGCCGGCAGCATCGCACGGTTGGGATCTGCAAAGACAAACGCCCCGAGCGGCACCTGCCCGTCGCCCGCCCGGTCCCCACGGGCAGGGCCGGCCGGACCCTCGGCCCCTCTCGCTCTCGGGGGCGGCGGGGTGCGTCACCCTGCTGCGAAACGCGGCTCCAAGGGGCTCCGCGGCCTTCACGCACGGTGGGGCTGCCGTAACCCCGCAGCCCCGGGCATCGCCCCGGTGGTCCCTGCCTCTGCCCTGGCTCTCACCGAGGGGGATGCTCCCACCGAGGGGGATGCTCCCACCTCTCCCCCGCCTTGCCTTCGCCTCCTCGCCCCCCCGGCAGCATGGCGGGCAGGGTACGGCAACACCCCGCGGTCACGCCGAGAGCCAGGCGGGTCAAGGGCTCGGCATGCGGGCACCCAGCTCCGAGGCTTCGCCTCCCATCAGGCGACAGCCCAACGCCAGATCCAGCACAGAGGGATGCCGAGACCCAACCGCCTCAGCTCCCCGCGCCGCTCAGCCGTCCCCGAGCTGCGGCAGGACTCCCGGCTGGCGTCGTCCGCCCGCGGCCACAGCGCCAGCGAGGCCGGACCTGGAGGAAAGTGGGTCACGCTCCCCCTTCCCGAGCCGCAGCCGGCGAGAGGCCGGCGCGGGCTGGAGGCCGGCTCCTGCGCCCGCACCACGCTGGCGGCGAGGGCAGACGAGGGGTGACGAGGGGAGGTGACGGGGGGGGAGATGGCCTGAGCTGCCCCCAAGGCCACCTCTCGCCCGCTCTCCCCTTCCCCTGCCTCCAGCCGCCTTCCATCTCAGCGCATCCTTCCAGAGCCCCCCCGGCTTCACCGGGACCCCCGGAAAGCGGCCCCGCCGGCGGCCCCGGTACAAGCAGAGGGCAGAAGCCCCCCACCGCCGCCCGGGCCCCCGGCCCCGGTACAAACTCCTTTCAAGTGTGACTCACACCGCTTCCATCCCCGGCCCCGACTTTGTCCCCGCAGCCGCAGGGCCGGGGCGCAGGTGGCAGCGGCCGAAGGAGGGACCCCGGCACCGGGGAAAGCGGGACCTCCCGGATCACCCGCATCGCCCGGTGATCCCCCCCCCCGCCCCGGTTGTACCGTGATGGTTATTTCGGCCGGCGGGGACCGGGGACCCCCCGGCTCCGTGCGGGCAGACAAAGGGCGGCCCCGCCACAAAGCGCCGGTACCGGAGCGGGCGGTGCCCCCCTCCCATCCCCATCCCCGCCGCCGCCTTACCGGTAGGGCGAGCCGCCGCGCCCCGTCCTCGGCGGGAGAGGAGCCGGAGCCGCCGCCGCCGCCGCCCGCCCCCCGAGCGGGGCCGCGCCGCGCCGCTGGCCGCCCGCACCGCCGGGCTCATGCCGCGGCCCCGCCGCCGCCGCCGGAGGAGCGGAGGGAGCGGAGCGGAGAGCGGCCCCCCCCGGCTCCACCGCCCCCCGCCCCGCCCCGCGCTCCGCCCGGCACCGGCGCCGCCCCGCAGCCCCCGGGGAGGGGGGGAACGGAGGGGAGGGGGCTTCGGACAGGCTCCCCCCCCCCGGCACCGCTCCGTGGGCCCAGGCCCACGGGTGGGTTTGGCCCGGGTGGAGCCGGGGGCCACCGCAGAGCCTTCCTCCTCCTCCTCCTCCTCCCCAGCTCCGAGGGTTCGGGCCGGCGGAGCCGCCCCACGGGTGGGCAGAGGCTGGGACCGGTGCCCCCTCCCTGCCCCAGGCAGGGATCGGGCTCCTCGCCCCTTCCCCGCCCCGCTCGGCACCTTTTTGATGACTCCGGCAGCCCCAAGGTTCATGGAATCACAGAATCGCAGAATTGTTAAGGTTGGAAAAGACCCTTAAGATCATCGAGTCCAACCGTTAACCTACCACTGCCAAGGCCACCACTAGCCCATGGCCCTAAGCACCACATCTACTAGGTTGGGACAATCTGGGGTTCACCGCCACCAGCGCCACGCCCGGGAAACGTCCGTACGCGGGACCGCGTGGCTGCCGGCAGGATCCCCGTCTCCCGCTCCCCCCGAGCCTTCCAGGACTTTGTATTTCTTCTCCCTCAGCGCCCGGCTCGTCCCTTCCCCAGCGCCATCCCAAACACGTGCGGGACACGCTCGGGGATGGCGGGACCGTTCGGACCGAGCCGGGGAAAGCCGGCCCAGGCAGACGCAACCGCGCCGGCTTCCTTTCGGCCTCGGTAAAGTTCGGCGACGCCTTCAGCAAGCGATGCCAGAGCCGGGCACCGGGAGCTCCTGGGCACCGCCAGCCCAGGGGACGGCGGCAGCTCTCCCGGAGGAAGGTGAGGGGCAGGCACCGCGCTCCTCCTCGGAGCATCCCTGGGTACACCTAGTCTCTCCGGATTTCTTTCTGTGCTCGCCGGGGCTGAGCAGGGACGTTTTAACACCGGTCACGGTTTGCTTTGGGGCTTCCTTGGCTCTTAGCCGGTCCCTTTGCTCCCGCGGTGCTGCTTTGAGCTGACCCACAGCCGTGGGGCTGCCCCGCGCTCCGAGGGATGACGGCGGCTTGTTCCCACGCACGCTCCGCTGGGACCGGGGCCGTCCCATGCCACCCGAGCCCCTCGCTGCCGGGGAGAGCAGGGGAGCCATCGCCACTGCCTCGCTGGTGGCTCTAATCCGCTGCCAGTTTAGCAGGCAGAGCAATTAGTCTTTTTATGAATGACTTTAAAGCAAGAGGCTGAATCACATTCTGACACTTCTCTTTTAATTCGGTGCCAGGCGCTGCTGTGACATTGCCACCCTTCTGTCCGGCAGCCGCGCGGGGCATGGCGGGCCACGGGTCTGGGCAGCGGGAGAGGCGGCTGTGGCTCACGGGCGCCTGCTGGCCCCCTCGGTCCCCGCTCCGCTCACCGGTCCCTGCTGCAGCTCCTGGCACCCGTGGCTCGGATGCTCCGAGCATGGACGATCCCCACCAGGATGGGGGCATCGGCGTGGCATGAGAGGAGAAATGCCGTCCCCTGCATCACCGGAGCCCAGTGACCCAGCAAGGCTGGATGGGTGCTGGATGGGTGCTCAGAGCCGCCTCTCTGGGGTGGCACAGGGCAGGAGAGCATCTTAGGGGCGAAGGCGCTGGGAACGGGCACGGTGCGGGAGACGGGGCAGCGCTGGGAGGCTCCTGTGCTGCCACGTAAGCAGGACACGGGCTGGTAAAAGCCACCGCAGCCTCCCTCGCACACCCCGCTCCATCGGCCGCTGGGGATGGAGTGGGTCCAGCCTCGTCCCTTCCCATAGCACCTGCACGAGGCACCCATCCCTCCCTGTCCCCTGCGTGCCCTTGCCATGCCATCCCTCGGCTGCGGCTCCCTGGCTCCCGCAGCCTCCCGCTCGCCGCGGCGTTTCGAGCTGCGCCTCCGAGCTCTCCTTCGGCTCACCCTATTTATAGCTCGGGGCTGTTTCTAGGTCAGGCGTGAGTCGCCGGTGCCCGGGGAGCCTGCGCGGGGACCGGGGGGGCTGCAGGGACGGCATCGCATGCCCCGCACGCGGCTCGGCTCCCGCTGCCACCACCCCGGTGTTGGAGGATGGGGCTGTGCCGTGCCCTGCGTACGCAGAGGCTGAGCTGTCGGTGAGGGACCAGCCGGGTGGTGGCAGGGCTCCGTAGGGCTCGGCAGGGCTCTGTGGGGCTCCATGGGGCTCTGTGGGGCTCGGCAGGGCTCCGTGGGGCTCCGTGGGGCTCCATGGGGCTCGGCGACTCATTTTGTGACTGCCAGGCTGCAGACCAGCCCATCGCCAACGTGTGGGTCACGCACAGACTGAATAATAGTAACACCAATAGCACCAGTTAGTGTTTGCGTCGAGCTCGTGGTCTTTAGAGCACTTAGAGAATATTAATAACTATTCCAGATTAGGGAGACGAAAGGAGGCAGATCAAACATGTTTATCACCTCGCTTGATCCCAAACCACATGATGAGCCCACGGCTCCCCAAGGGACCGCGAATGCCCCCAGGATTTCTGCTCGGAAAGGAAATATCCCAGCTTGTGCCAGGGGGGATGCGCTCGGACAGGGCGAGCGGCGCGGAAATGACCTGAAAAGCCCAAAATATTTCTAGCAAGGCCAATCCCCTCCAAATTCAGCGAGAAGGTCGCTCGTCCCTTCGCCATCACCTGGTCCCCCCCGGCAGAGGGGGAGCCGAGGGGCCGTGCCCCGCAGAGCACATGGGTCGGGGGGGCCACGGCCACCCGCAGCCTGTCACGCTTCGGTGACATGAGCTGAAACCTTGCCTTAAGATGCTGGCAGGGATGCTGGGAAGGAGCAGGCGGGGAGGGAAGGAGGGAGGGCGACGCGGGAGCGGAGCACGCCGGGAGCCGCAGCGCCAGCGGAGGGGACGCGCTCAGCCCGGGGAGCTGCCGGCGGCGTCTCCCGGCTGCTTTTGGATGTTGCCCCCACCGTAGCACCCACCACGCTCCAAATCCTCCTGCCCTGCCCCTGCGGTCGGGCCGACCCCTCGCTCTGCCTCGCCATTCGGGGCAGGCGCTGGCGTGACCTTCGCTGCCCGTCCCGGCACCCCTCCGCATCGCCAGCTCGGGATGCACAACCCATGCTGGGGAGGCTGGGTGCCCCCTCGGTCCCCGGGGACAGCGCCCAGGCAGGGAGATTTTAAGGGGGAAGGGGTGGGAGCTGATTCCCAGAGCACTGGGGAGGGGGGTTAAGTGCCCCCCACCTCGGTGGTCCCCCCCTACGGCGTGCTGCCATCCCCTGCTCTGCCTGCCGGGACAAGATTCCCAGCTGCTCTCAAGGTCAGGGAGGAGACGCAGCCCAGGTCCGGGCACAATCTGCAGCTCAGCTGCATGGTGGGGACTCATGGAGCCGCTGCCAGCAGCCGTTGGGGTGCAGCCTCCCCTCCTGCAGCCCCCCAGGCCCCGTCCCGTGCTCCTGGGGGGCACAGGATGGACCCGAGCCAGCCGGGCGGGGGGGCACAGCGTCCTGGCCCCCCCAGCACAGGCTGGGGCAGGACCTCCAGCACCATCTGCCTGCGGCCACTTGCAGGGAGCTTGGTCGTGGTGTTGACTCTGGAGCATAATGATGACTCTTCAGCTACTGGGTTGAAAGAAAACAGAACAGTTTTCTTTTGAATGTTTTTTTTCTGAAAAGAAGCAGAATGGGTTTCTTCATGGGGGAGGTGGGATTTGGGGGTGCAGTGGGGTCACGGCACTGTCCCACTCCCGCCCCCCATCTGGATCTGAAGCCGCAGACGCCAGCTGAATCGCTGCCTGGGGCTGCAGCACAGCAGTGCCCACAGCTCCTGCTCGCAGCATTTCCCGTCCCATCCCCAACTGGGGCCAAAGCAGCAAGCAGGACTGAACTGGGAGCACTGGGAGAGCCACGGGGCCTGCGCTGGCACCCCGGTACCCCAGCCAGCCTGGCACCGTCCGGCACCGCACGTCTGCCGGCTGCCTCCGCTCGCAGCCCGTTCTCCTGGCACCATCTAGCGAGGCTGCGGGGACAGGCACGCTGCCGCCGGCACCCACGTGCGTGGGCCCACGCACTCCCTCCGGCTCAGGGTGATAGGCCCAGGGCCAAGCAGTGGCAGAGCAGGGGGGCACCCAGAGGGTCCCTCTTGCCGTCACCCCCCAGCCAGAGCCCAGTGGCAGCCCGCCCCAGTAGCTGCTGTGCCGGCGGTGGCAGGCGATGACAGCTCTGTCCCCACGGGCTGGAGGCAGGCCCAGGGAAAGGCTGACGGGGACAGGCTGGTGACAAGTAGGGGGGGGGTTGGGGACAGGGAGCCTCTCCCAGTGCAGCCCCCCTTGAAGCAGGGCAGGACGGGGAGAGGTCTCTGGGGACAAGCCACGGGTGTCCATACCTCACTGCCCCCCTGCGCAGGGAAGGGGTGGCCCCCACGGCCACCACGCAGGACCTCGGGCTACCACACCACCGCTCCGGGCGCTCCCCTCCCTGGCTGAGAACGCCAAACTCGTGCCACCTGTGGCCCAGCGCCGGCTGGATGCAGCCGGTCGGCTCCAACCCCGGGTCGGGCTGCGAGACGGGAGCCCTGGGGATGCTCTCTGCCCCTCTCCAGCCAGCAGCACCCACACCCACGGCCCCTCTCCCATCCCTGGTCCCCCAGTTCCCCCCTCGGCCTCCTGGCACCTTCCCAGCCAGCGCCGCGCTCGTGGGCAGCGACTCATGGGAATCGAGGCTCCAAAAAACGTGATTTACACCAAAACAAATCCTACGGCTTCTTGCACACCAGGAGGAAGGACAGACTGCCTGGACTGGCACGCGCCCACAGCCCAGGCGATAGCCCTGCCTGGCCACCAGCCCGGCACCGCCGCACCCCCGGACCTCGCCGTGGGGGCTCGCGGCCACGGCGGGGTGGGAGCTTTGCTCTGGGGATGGCGGCGCGGGACAGGAGCTGGCAAATGGCTCAGTGCCACGGAGGAGCAGTTGGGCACGACATGTGCCAGCATTCACACCTCGCATCCCTGCCGGCTGCCTGGCTAATTCCGGCACCGGCACATTCGCCTTGGCTGCCGCTCAGCAGCGCGGATGGGAGAGGAGCTTTCGGGGAGGGGGGGAGGCGAGCGCCGGTGCTGCCGCCGAGAGGGCCAGGCCTTGGGGAGCCTCGTGGCCCTCCTTGGGGACCCCCCGACTGCCCTGGCCCCCTGACCCCCAGCCAGCCCCTGCCCCGGCGGCGGCAGCAAGGCCCTGGAGCAGAGCCTGGCCAGGGACCCCGTTCAGGTGGGCCGAAGTGGGCGGGATGGCTCCGGGATGCCGTGGGTTCGCGCAGTGCTGCCAACAGCCCTGCTCCCATCGGCACACCGGCACCACTTGGTGTGGCACAGCGCGGCACGGGACGCCCACCCCGTGCCCTGGAGAGCTGGTGCCGGGGAAGCCCATGCTGGAAGCGCACACGTGCTGTGCACGCAGCCTCTCCCCGGCATGGCACGGCACAGGACGGCATGGCACAGCGCTGGGCCCCGGTCTCCTCCGGCCAGGAGAGGATGCACCTGCTCCAAGGGAAACTTCGGCACGGCCGAGGCAGGCGGCTCTCATGCCAGGCATCGCCCCCCAGCCCGGCTCAGTGCCACACTCCCATGCCCCTCATGGGCTCGCGGCGTGTCCCCACCAGCGGCGTGCCACCCGGCCGGGCACCGTGGCACTGACCTGTGCAGGTGCAGGGGCTGCAGCTCCTCTTTCTGGAAGCAGACGAAGCAGAAGGAATCCATCGCTCAGCTCCGGCGGCCGCTGTGCCCGGGCGAGGGGGACCGCAGGCCAGGCAGCGCCGGAGGGGTGTTGGCATCTTCCTCCCCCTCGCCAGTGCCGCCGGCAGCCGGAGGCTCAGGCTCGCCCGCCCGGGGCCATGGTGTTGGGGAGCCCTTCACGCGGCCGGCCTGAGCGCTGGGGCCGGCTGCTCACCGCACATGGAGGCAGCGCCAGGCTGTGCTGTGTCCCGCGTCGCCCTCGCTCCAGGCCTGGCGATGGCCAATGCCACCCCGGCACCCATCACGCATCCCTGCCGGAGGCAGCACCGGTCCTCATGGGGTGTGGGCAGGGACCTGGGGTGGCATCGCCCAGGCCGAGGGGTCCGGCAGGGCAGGATGAGGCCCCAGCCAAGCCCTGTGGTGCTTCAGAGGCTGGCAGAAGCAGCTGCCCCTCTCTGGCACCCCGGACTCATGTGGCACCGGACGGTGGCCGGCGCAGAGGATGGAGCCCGCAGCGCTGCCAGGGAAAGTGTCCCCTGCGCAGGGGATTGCGGCAGGTGGGGTCCAGAAGGGTCTGGCAGGATCCGGCAGGGTCTGGCAGGGTCCGGCAGGGTCTGGCAGGGTTGGGCAGGCAGGCGGCCGATCCGGGAGCCCCACGCGCTCACGGAGGAAAGTTGTGTCGTCGGCGAGCTGCGGTTCCACGGGGTTCGTCTCACCGGCAGAGCAGCCGCTCGCTCTGACAGCTAAACCAGCGTGCGAGTATTAATAGCTCCAGATTCATGCGGTGAGGCTGGGAAGTTAACTCCTCAGCTGCCGCCACCGGCCCTGCCCAGGCTCCAGCTGCCCTCTCCCGGCTCCGGGCTGCTGCCTCAGGGCTCGCCAGCACCGCTGCTGAGACCTGGCAAACTCAGCCCGCCCAGCCAGCTCGCTGGGTGTCACCGAGAGACCTGTGCTCTGTCCCCTGGCACCCCGTCCTTCCCCTTTGCCGGGCTCTGCCCTGGCCAGCCCTTGGCATGGGGCACATGGCACAACCGGGGAGGGGATTTCTCTTAGCCTGGGTGCCCGTGGGTGCCCTGAGCCCTGCCAGTGGTGGAGAAGGTGGCCTGGGAGCCATTCCTGGGGGGCTGCTCGCCGCTGCATGGCCGGGCACGGTGGGGCATGGCAGGGCACAGCACGCCAGTCCCAGACGGGCACGGCAGGAGCATCGTGATGCCTTGAGAGGGGTGTCCCTGCCCCACAACGTGTGTCCCTGCTCCGCAAGTGGTGTCCCTGCCCCACGAGTGGCATCTTTGCCCCACAATGGGTGTCCCTGCCCCGCAAGGGGTGGCTCTGCATCGTCGCTGCAAGCCAGGGCAGCCATACCAGCGATGTCTGGCTGCTCTCGGGGGACAAGCCGGGCCACCTCGGGGGCAGCATGCTGGGTCAGGAGCCCCCGCACTCACGTGGCCACATGCCCTTGCCAAGCAGCTCTGGAGTCTTGCCATTCCCCATCTGTTGGGACCAGCTCAGGGACCAGTGCAGACCCCTCCCAGGTCCCCAAGACCAAGAACTGTGCTGGTCCCTCACCCCAGCTCGCGTCCAATGCCCTGGGGCAGAAGCAAAGGCCATGTCCTTGGGAAGCAGCAGCGGGAGGACACGGAGAGGCTTCCCCAGCCTGGCCACGGGCTTCGTCATCTCTCGCCGTGAATTATTCAGTGCATGGCTCTGCTTGCAGTGCATCTGCTCCAGCCACCCCCCCCTCTAATGGCAAAAATCGATGGCTTCTTAATTTCTGATGGCCAGAAAGCTCCCGGCCGTGCTGCTTGAGGGTCCCGTCCTCGCTCAGCAGAGACTTCAGCCCCATGGCCAAGTCCTCGGACCTGCCTCCGGCGCCTGCGGCCGGCTGGGACGGGGCAGACGTGTCCCCCCGGGGTGCACAGGGAGGAAGCCCAGCTGCCTGTGCTCTCTTGCCGCGGTTGTGGGTGTGCTGACACGCGGGGCTGGCTGGAGTTGGCGCACGGCTGCACGTGTGCGTGGCTGCGCTCAGCGCGTGCCCAGCTCTGCTCGGCGTGTTTGCGCGTGCACCGCGGAGCTCCGCGTACACGCGCGTGCACGGCCATGCTGGGCCACGTCGCCCAAAGCCAGGAGCGGCGGGAGCTTCGTGATTCAGAGCAGGGCTCGTCCTCGAGCCACCCACTTCCATCAGCTGTTTCAAGCCTGAGCATCTCTCCCGCCGTTAAGCAGAGTCTGGTACCCCCAAGGCACTGCAAGGACTCCTCCTTGGACCTGCCCAAGGCGAGCGGAGCTCACCCCATGGAAATCCACGGAAAGGACGGCTTGTGCTGCGCAGTCCCTTTTGCACGCTCCTTGGGGTGGTTTGCACCAAGGGAGCCGTGGGGCATTGAAAACCCCCTCGGGAGCAGCAGCCACGGGCTGTGCCTGCAAGCGGAGCCTGCTGGTTACTGGTTTCCACCTACACTGGGCGTTTTGCGAGGGCTGGGGGCATCGGCAGTGGCGCGGGGTGGAGCTGGGGGGTGGTCAGGGTCGGGGACCGCTCCTGCAGGGCTGGGCAACAGGGTGGCTGCCCATCCCAGGGGTGACGTGGGAGCAGGCAGGGCTGCAGGCAGCATCGCCCGTGGGCTGGCCACGCTGAGGGTGCTCGCCTGCCTGCCCTTGCTGGCTGGGCTGATGGCGGGGTGGCACCATCTTGTCACCCCCTGCCAACATGGGGAGCTGGCAGGGACGTCTGTCCAGGATGAGGGGGCTGTGCAGCGTTTGCAGGGATGCTGCTGCCACGCCGGTCCTTGGGAGCTGGGAGAAGCATCATCCCGCAGGCAGTCAGCACCGGGGGAGCCCCTCTCCAGCCCGCGGGGTGCAGTTGGGTACCCCCACCACAGCCAGACTCCCGCGGTCCCCCAGGCCCCCTGGGTGCGGCGCCAGGGCCCTGGCACCCACCCAGGCGCCCACTCACCAGCGACACGCTGCAAGGAGCAACAAAAAAAATGTTAAAATTTAATGCCTCGGCTAATGGGCTGAACAGAGAGGAGCAGAAACACGGCGAAAAAGGGCTGCTCTCCCATGGAAGGGAAGAGATGAGCGTGCCCAGCCCCGGGGAGCCCCTAATGGCTTCTGGCTTCGCAGCCCCCTCCACCCCACGGTTCCTGGAAGAAGGGGAACGCTTGCCGGTCCGCAGCGGCGCCTGGCTGATGGGACCCCGCTTCCCCCTCGACGCACCCAGCTCGATAAAAACCCATTAGCTGCCTCCCAATGCCCACCGAAGCGTGGGACCGGGGGGGCTGGACACGAAGCCATGTGGCTCCTGGTGGGCGATGGACCCCTCGGGGTGCGACCTTGCCCACGGGAGACCGAGCTCCACCGTTCTCCTCCGTCACCTCTGCTGGTCCCCTCCCAAAATCGTGGGAGGCTGAGAACAGGGAGAGGCGCAGAAGGGCAGGTCGGGACATCTTGTTGCATCACCTGCGTGGTTTTTTGAGGTCTAGGAAGATGGCAGGGACAAACCCCGCACTTTAGGTAGGTTTAAAAAAAGCCACAGCCCGAAACTAATCCCTTCTCCCTTGTCTGCAACAGAAGCGGAGTCTCTTATCGGGGAGAGCGAGCTGCCCTGGCTGCCCCGCTCCCACCCTGCTCCTCCGGGTCCGGCGCTGTTGGAAGGGCGGATTCGGACACCGGGATGAATTTCCAGGCCTTCCTTTCAAATACACACGAAATTGGGAAGCCATTCCCGGCGACGGCAGGCGGAGGAGGAAGGACACCCATCGTGGGAAGAGGTGTCTTGGGAGCACCCCTTCCCCGGAGCAGCGGGCCGCAGTGGGTTTTTTTTAAATTAATTACGCACATTTGTCCTTTCCACAGGTATTTGTAGCCAGTGCCTTTACCTGCTGTATTTTTTATAGCTTGCTAAATAAGCAAACTTATTGCCAAGCCACTTGCGAGGCGCAGGGAGTGGCTGGGGTTTGCTGCACAAAGCTTTCCCTCGCCTCTCAAAGTTGCTTTGCTGTACTTATAAAATACGGTTTAACCCTTTTCATCAAATTATATTAGGTGGCGGGGCAGTAAGATGCTCGTTTATACATCGTGTGCAGAATGAGTTACAGCTCAATTTGTGGTAGGAACAATAAAAGGAGATGGAAACAGATACGCGGCTGGATGCGAAGCGAAGCGTTGCCAGCTGCTGGGTTGGTGTTAGGCTCAGACTAACCCCGGAGGCAAAACCCAAACTCTGCAGAACTGGAATAAAGCAATTAAATGTGGTGAATATTTGAATGTGTAATTGAAGGGGCTGGAATCAAGGCTGGAGCTGCGCAGGAGGCTTTGATGAAAGGGCTTCAAATCACGTTCCCGTGCATTTCTGTGCGTGTTTACAATAAAAACTGAGGGGTAAACCATGCAGTAACGAACGATTTTCGTGAATTTTTTGTTCCCTTGGTCTCCCAATGCAGCCATTCAGCTCCCTGGTATTTCCCTTCTTTATGGTTTTTGAAAACATAAAGTTACCAAAAAAAGAAAAAAAGAGGTTTGATGGCTTCTCCCATCTTGGGGCTGATTCAGGCATAGTCTTGATGCTTCCCTCTTTAGGAGACAGATGGAGGAGCCCCACATTAACACGTAAGGGCTGCAGACAGTCAGCGGTTAGGGCAGCTCTTTATTGTCTTTAACAAACGGCTTGCAAAGCTCGGAGCTCACTGTCAGCCCCAAATCCTGTGCTAAAAAGTGTTGCACCCCCTTGGGTTTTGCAGGGGAAATAGGAATAGAGAAAAGCTCCCAGTAAGGATCCAGCAGTTTGGTGGAAGGGTCCTCTTCTTTCTTTTGGTCCCCACCAGCTTGCCCTGTGCCTGCAGCACGCCAGACCACTCCTGCCCCAGCACAGGGAGCTGGAGCTGCTTCTGGTTTGGACAGAAAGAAAAAAAAAAGCCCAAAAAACCCACAGCGGTGGAAGAAGCGGGTCTCCACGGCTTTGGAGGTGTGCATGGCTCAGCAGATCCGTGTCCGGCAGCTGGTTTTCCCCGGCTGGCAATGTGCACCTCGGAGCACGTGTCAACGAACAACCCCGTTGGAATAACAAATGGCGATAATAAGATTATCCTTTTAATAGTCACCATGGTAACCTGCCCTCTGCCAGCGCAGCTGCAATATCTTGATGTAACCATCGCTGAGGCGGCGTCTCAAGGCAGTTCCAGCCTCTGTTAAGCACGCCGGCGGGCACGGCACGTAGCTTGGCTCAGTCCAGTGTTTTGGAGGTGTCAGAGGGGTTTTGGAAGTGTTGGGGAGATTTCTGGAGGTGGTGGAGAGGTTTTGGAGGTGTCAGAGGGGTTTTGGAAATGTTGGAGAGGTTTTAGAAAAGTTGGAGAGGTTTTGGAGCTATTGGGGAGATTTTAGAGGTGTTTGGAGGGGTTTTGGAAATGGAGAGGTTTTGGGGATGTTGGGGAGATTTTGGAGGTGTTTGGAGGGGTTTTGGAGGTTTTGGAGGTGTCAGAGGGGTTTTGGAGAGGTTTTGGAAATGTTGGAGAGGTTTTGGAAATGTTGGAGAGGTTTTGGAGGTGTTTGGAGGGGTTTTGGAAAGGTTGGAGAGGTTTTGGAGATGTTGGGGGATTTTAGAGGTGTTTGGAGGTGTTTTGGAGATGTTTGGAGGGGTTTTGGCGGTGCCAGAGGGGTTTTGGAGGGGTTTTGGAAAGGTTGGAGAGGTTTTGGAGACGTTGGGAGGATTTTAGAGGTGTTTGGAGGTGTTTTGGAGATGTGGGAGCGGTTTTGGAAATGTCAGAGATGTTTTGAAGATGTTGGGGGATTTTGGAGGGGTTTGGAGGGGGTTTGGAGGGAGTTTGGAGGTTTTGGAGATGTTGGGGAGATTTTAGAGGTGTTGGACGGGTTTTGGAGGTGTTGAATGCATTTTGGAGATGGAGTTTAGGATGTTTTGGAGGTTTTGGAAAGGTTGGAGAGGTTTTGGAGATGCTGGGGAGATTTTAAAGGTGTTGGAGGGGTTTTGGAGATGTTGAAGAGGTTTTGGAAATGTCAGAGGCATTTTGGAGATGTTGAGGAGATTTTGGAGGTGTTTGGAGGGGTTTTGGAGGTTTTGGAGGGGTTTTGGAGGGGTTGGAGAGGGTCCGGAGATGTTGAAGAGGTAAGTTTTGGAGACAGTGCTCTGCCTGGGGGTGCACGCTATAATTAATCCCACGTAACAGACGCATCCCCTGTGCGTCCAGGCAGCGTCTGCTCGGCCGCAAGCTGCACCTCTCCTTCTTGGTGGGTTTTTATCAGCCTGCGTGGCCCAGGAGCAGCATTTCCAGCCACAGGGAAAGGCTGACCGGGGCGAGCGGGACGGGGGCCTGTGGGATCAGCCCCCTGCTGAAAGCGTGGAAGAAAATCTGCCGTGGAAAAGACACGGGACCGCTCAACCATAATCTTCTTGCTGTGCCTCGTGGTTAGTTACACCCACATGGGGGCTTTATTTTCCTCCCTCTCAGGTTTTGTTTAATCCTCTAATGTAACCACAAGCATTTGCAATATCCCTGTATGTATATTGGCCCCTCTAAAGCCTGTTAAGCCGCCGGTGTCAGCCATCTCTTGTCACGGAGAATTTGGGAACCGTAAGAAGCGTTTTGATCTGAGCTTCACTGCTTCGGGGCTCTGGTTGGGCCCACCTCCTTGGTTTTTGTCAGGCAGGAGTTAGGGGCTCAATTTCCTTTTTTTTTTTATAAATTCACCCGCTGTTCTGGATCGCTCCATTAATGTTTTCTCTCCCGGTCATGTCAGGCACCGGAAAACTGAGGGTTGCAAAGAGTTGAGTTAAAGCTGGGGGGTGGGAATAGGTGTTTAGGAACGGGTTTCTGTGCTGTGTAGCTTCGTTAGCGCTGCTGACGAGGACCTGCGGGGTTGGGGGTTCACTGTAATTACTGAATTAGTCACACGGGCACGAAGCCAGTAAACGCAGATAGTGTCCTTGGGAGGGCGGGAGGAGCCGGGAGGCAGCGCCGGCGTCCCTGAGGGCCGGGGCAGGGCTCAAGGCCCAGGCCCAGGCCTAAGCCCGGGCCCAGGCCCAGGCCCAGGCCCACCGCGTTGCCAGGCAACGCGTGCCCCTCTCCCGCCGCCGGCAACGCGCCCAAGCCCCGCCTCCAGAAGGCGTGGTCAATGCTTGCCCCGCCCCAATGGGTGTTCACGGGCCACACCCCGGCCGCCGCTTCCTGCCGGGCGGGAAGTGCCTTCGCGCATGCGCAGCCTCGCGGGGCGGGGCCAGGCGCACACGCGGGCCCGCCCCGCCCCGCCCCACGCCGCGCCCTTCTCCAAGATGGCGGCGGCGGCGTGCCTCGCCCAGCTGCGCAGGCGCGGGGGGCACCGCCTCGCTTCCGATTGGCTGCGGGGGCCCGGCGGCCGCTTCCGGCGGGAGGGGCGGGGCCGGGCCGGCAGAGCCGCCTCTCCCCGGTGCGCGGCGGGATGTGCCTGGCGTAGCCCCCGGCCGCACCGACAGCCGCCGCGCCGGGCTGGGCCGCGCCGCGCTCCCCTCCCCTCCCGCCCCGTCCCGTCCACCGGCGAGCGCCGCGCCCTCCCGGGCCTGCCCTCCGCCGGCCCTTCCCAGCGCCCCGGGGCTCCCCGTCCCCGCCGGCCGGGGGAGGCCCGGGGGCTGGGAGGCGGCGGTTCTCCGGGCAGGGGAGGGAGGGGGCCGCCTGCCGGTGGCTGGGGCTCTGAGGCCGGCGGGGGGGCTCGCCGGTGCATGGGCGGGGAGGCCCCGCCGCCGCCGGCCATGAGATGAGCGGAGCGCGGCGCCCTGCCTAGAGCCGCCCCGCGGGAGCCGCCGGCAGCCATGGTGAGTGCGGGCGGGGAGCGGGGCAGGGAGGGCTCCGGCGGGGCCTGCGGCCTTTCCCGGGCCCGCCGGCCCTCAGGGGCACGGGGAAGGGCCTGGGCAGCGGCCCGGGCCCTGCAGGCCCCGAGGGGCGCGGGGGTGTGCGGGGCGGCCTGCGCCCCAGAGCCGCCCTGGGGAGAGACCTTAAAAAGCTGTGGAGGCAAAAACGCTTCCTGGGAGCGTTCGTGCCGGGGGGTGTGGGGAATCACGGGTTTTCTCCGGTGCCAGCCGTGAACGAGCCCTGTTCCCCTCCGGTTTAGCCTGGGCCAAGCTGCAGGAATGACCCCGATTCCCTTCTGTGCCGAGCGTTATTTAATTCTGCTGTAGCTACTGGTTTGCAGCGGCGGTCGCAGCTGCGTGCAACCCTACCGAGAGATGCAGAGCGGAGATACGGCGTGCTTTGATTTGCACAATCTGTTTTTTCTCTTGATAAGAAGCAAGAGAAGACATCTTCAATCCATGGGGTGCGCGCAGCCAGGCTTGCGGGGCTGGTAGGTGGAAATCTGGCTTCAGGGGATCGTGAGGTTGCTCGCCGTCGCCATACCAAGCGCTGGCAGGGCTGTGCTAAGTAACAACTGCTGTTCTTATTTTTCCCTTGTTTTACCTGCAGGGAAACCCAAACTTTACTGGGTTGACAAAGGAAAGCCACAAACATGTACTTTGCAGTTGATCAGTAAGTAGAGAGATGTTCAGCAGCCCTGGATCTGCTCATGGAAAACTGCTTTCTGTCCTGTCTCACCCAGAGAGTCCCACGGGGCGAAGGCAGGAGTTACTGATCTAGTTTTCAACCACTTCTTAGCTTCAGCAGTCTTAGATAATGTAGGCTCAGGCCTTGCACCCTTTTCTTTGGGAAGCTGGGGTCTTGGTTTGCAGTTGTGAATTTCTTCACCCAAGAGCCAAAATAATCGCATCTGCACATTGTTTGCTCTGTTCCTGGTACCATCTCTTGCTAGTTTATTGAGACCTTTCTCTCTGTAGCCTGTTTAAGTGGAATTTCATTAGTCCCTTTGAGAGGCTTTGCTACTCCATACGGTGTCTGCTGGGGTGGGATATGATATCCTCAATAAATACAAGTAGTAGCCTGCTACTGCTGGGTCTGCGTGCGCCTCAGTGGGCCGGAGGGATGTGCCTGCCTGCTCAGGGTGGGCTCTGGACTTGTCTGCCAAATGTCACAGGTCTTTCTGGATTTACCTTCAGGCAAAGCTGGAACAAAGGGTGATATTCTTCAGGTGGATTCTTTTTAGTGAATACACCTGGTTCACATAGATGAATAAATAGTGCCAGAGGAGATTTAGATTAGATATTAGGAAAAACTTCTTCCTGGAGAGAGTGGTCAGGCCCTGGCACAGGCTGCCCAGGGCAGGGGCTGAGTCCCCATCCCTGGGGGGATTTAAAAGCCGGGGAGATGTGGTGCTGAGGGACATGGGTTAGTGGTGGCCTTGGCAGTGCTGGGTTAGCGGTTGGGCTCGATGATCTTAAGGGTCTTTTCCAACCTTAACGATTCTACGAAATACTGTGGTTAAGTTCGGAGAATTTGGCAGACCAGTCTGTAACAAGCTGTAGCTCTGCATGTGGAAAGGGGTTACAGAGTTTTGTGCTTCAGAGTGCGCACTAATAATTGCAGGTGGCAAAAGGACTTTTTAGTTCTCCCCTTGCCTTCACACAGATACGCACATTTAGCCTCCTGAATTACACCTTGTTTTCTTTTTCCCCTTGAATATTTGGTTCAGCTACAAGCCACAGTACTGGCTTGGGAAGGTGAGAAGCAGTCATCAGGCTATGCTGCAGAATTTACTCTTGTAACTCATCATGTGACTACTGTGCAAGATTTTCCTTATGTTCCTATTTCCTTGTAGCTTACAGATGGGCATGTTCTGCTGCTAGTGTACCCTCCTTCCCGGAAACAGTTGGAAAAGTGTGAAGATGAGATGCTATAAGGCATACTGGGAACAAATAAAACATAATTAAACTCTGCTGTCAAAAATACAGACTTGTGGAAGCAGATTTTATGAGTTGAATTGGGTTGATATGGAAGGGAGTAAGCAATGGGAGCAGGAATGAGTTAGAGCTTGATTAACTGGGAAGGAATGTTGAGAACAACAAGTCGTAAAGTCAGAGCACCCATCAAGGCAGGAGGGGAACCAGTGATGCGCAGTGTGCTCAGAAGCTACGCGTGTCGTGGAACAGGGGCCAGTTCGGTGTGCTTAGATGCCACTAATGACTCAGAAATCTTAAGCCGCCATTAAAAAGCTCTTTAATTTCACAGGAAGCTTGAATCATTCTTTTGCTTTCTGAGGTATTCGTAAAGAGCAGCCCTGCTGCGGCAGGCTTTCTGGTTGTCGTCCCGTGCGTGGTGGTTATTACATGCTTGTGGCATGTCAGACTGTTAATGCACGTTGCGTGTCTGCTAAATAGTTCTTGTACAGCACCCAGTTTGTGGCTTTCTGTGAAAAAGATGTCGATGTTGATGATGTCGTGACATCTTTGTAGAGAAAATAAGAGTATTATAAAATACAGGCTTCTCCAGTGGATTTCTGTAGAGTCAAGTTAACCTAAACACAGAGTAACTAGCTCCAACTTATGCGCTCAGGTGGCACGCTTCAAGCTTTTCTCATCTTTAATAGAGCAGAAAGTATTAATATGGTTTCCCAGTCAACTTTTAGGATCCTTGTAGATGATTTTAGTGAACAGCTCCAAATAAATACTGTTTGTGGAACTAGTCCTTGAATGCATTTGTGTTTTGCATCTAAATAAGCTATGCATTTGTCACATCACTCATTCTTTCACCTTTTTTCTGCTTCCACTAGCAAAGGTGAGCCACCTCTGAAGCCATCAGAGCTTGGTTATGATCTCCTGAGCCATATCAGTCACCTGGCAAGTGCATTTGTAACTCCCACATGAGGTTGGAAGGCAGGTGATTACCTCCTAGTGAACGTATTCTTCAATTATCTGAGATTTATATCCCGCCAGCAACTAGAACAGCTTAGGAAAAGGGACTTCTTCCAGGAAATGCTATTGTGTTAGGTGGCAGATTTAAAGATGATGAAGTCAACCCTTCAGTCGGGGAACTGCAAGCAGGCTGCTCAAACATGTTGGCTTTAGTTAACAAAACAAGTCGCTCTTCTTTCAGGTTCTCGCTAGGCCTCGTGAATGTGGAGCAAAGTGGGGAGCAGGTAACAGAAGTAGCAAGAGCCGATCCAAAGGAGCTTGTGTCCCTGTTCTGCATGAAGCAAATGTAGCTTGCGAAAATGGAAGTAGGCAGTGGGCGTGTGTAGCTTGAATCTTTCTACGTTTTCCACAGCAGCATCCTAGCTTTTATTTTATAGCCCCTATTATCACCTTCCAATTTTTTTTTTCGCAGTAAGTGCTGTCATTTTCTTGTGCTTAAAGCTTCCTTTGGAGACCTGATGATGGTTTAAGCCTTCCATTTGCTAAAGAATAAAGTATGTCTGGACTGCAGCATATCTAGCCAGGTATTGGTGGTGAGCCGTAGGTTATTCTGGTGCTCTTGGTTACCAAGGAGCTTGCTGCTGAATTACCAAAATAGCTCACGTTTAATATGTATGTCAGCGTAGCTGAGCTGGTGGCCCTAAGGCTGGATCAGGTCTGGGGGCTGTGAACTTGGGCCCCTCACCCCCAGAAGGAGCTGGAGGGGCTGGAGCGTGGGCAGAGCAGGGCAGCGAGGCTGGGGAAGGGGCTGGAGCCCAAGGGTGGGGAGGGGCGGCTGGGGGAGCTGGGGGTGCTCAGCCTGGAGAAGAGGAGGCTGAGGGGAGCCCTCATCGCTCTCTGCAACTGCCTGAAAGGAGGCTGGAGCCGGGGGGGTCGGTCTCTTCTCCCCAGGAACAAGCGATGGGACGAGAGGGAACGGCCTCAAGCTGCGCCAGGGCAGGGTTAGGTTGGGGATTGGGAAAAACTCCTTCCCCAAAGGGCTGTCAGGGCCTGGCACAGGCTGCCCAGGGCAGGGGCTGAGTCCCCATCCCTGGGGGGATTTAAAAGCCAGGGAGATGCGGTGCTTAGGGACATGGGTTAGTGGTGGCCTTGGCAGTGCTGGGTTAGCGGTTGGGCTTGATGAGCTTAAGGGTCTTTTCCAACCTTAACGATTCTGTGATTCTGTGATAACTATCCCGTGTTTGTGGGCCCACTCCTGATGCCTGCTGTGCAGGTGGCTGAGGACATCATTGTGGCAGGAGGCGGCAGCAGCTTCTTGCTTTTGCAAAAACCCTCTGCCTGGCCGTCCCATCGCGCTAGAGATGCTGAAATCAGCTTTGGGCTGCTGCCGCCGGGTCCTGAAGCAGGTGGGCTATGGGAACGTCCTCCCATAACAAGCGATGGAGGAGATGGTCAAGCTCCCCGTCACCCAGCGTGCTGCCTGTGCCGTGGCAGGCAGGAAGCGCTCACACACGGCGAGGTGGCCTCTGCTCGACGGGAGGTTTTTGAGACCAAGAGGGAGCTGGAGCGTGTCGTCCCCTCCCCCAGGCAGCGCCTGCTCCCACACTGCCGGCCGATGCGCAGCATCAAAACTAGACCGCTGTGGTGTAGCAGTCTGAAGTTGTCAGCTTTCTGTATATCCCCTTAAAGTACATAGTTTAAAAATAAAAGTAAACCTTTTTAAAGCCATTCTGACTCACTCTACTGAGTAGAGAAACAAGAGAATAGGAACTTCGAAGTTCTAGCCTCGGCTCCAACATCTGGCTTCCTTTTTTGGCCTTCAAGTCACGTCGTAACTTTCTGTGCCCCTTTATTATCCCCGCTTTATTAAATCATGAAACGGGAGCTGAGGCTTCGTGCTGGTGAACTGTTTCACCTATTTACTAGCTGCGCAGCAAAGCCCGCGTGGCTGCGGAGCGCGGCACGGCGTGGTGCGCGGCCGGGTGGGCAGCTCTGCCCGCTGCGAGAGCCGCGGCAGGAGCGTCTGCCTGCGGTGGCCCCGGGCGAAGGCTGAACCCCTGTGTCCCTTTTGGCAGAGTTGGAAGAAAAGGGAATCAGAACTGAGTTTGCAGCAGGAAAGCTGGTCTCAAGCGTGGCTGTTAAGGATGCTTCCCCCAGAATGAAAGCTTTTTCTCTAAGGAAAATAGCTAATTTAGCGGAATGGTTATACAGACCTTTCAGGATCTATATATGCCGTATTTGTTTAGTTTGGAGAAGAGGAGGCTGAGGGGAGCCCTCATCGCTCTCTGCAACTGCCTGAAAGGAGGCTGGAGCCGGGGGGGTCGGTCTCTTCTCCCCAGGAACAAGCGATGGGACGAGAGGGAACGGCCTCAAGCTGCGCCAGGGCAGGGTTAGGTTGGGGATTGGGAAAAACTCCTTCCCCAAAGGGCTGTCAGGGCCTGGCCCAGGCTGCCCAGGGCAGGGGCTGAGTCCCCATCCCTGGGGGGATTTAAAAGCCGGGGAGATGTGGTGCTGAGGGCCATGGGTTAGTGGTGGCCTTGGCAGTGCTGGGTTAGCGGTTGGGCTCGATGATCTCAGAGGTCCTTTCCAACCTTAACGATTCTATGGTTCTATTTCAAAGACCTGAGTAGCTAAATGTCGGCTGCACTGTCTCCAGATGGACTAAAAGGTATTAAGGCAAAATTGTTGAGCCTCAAGATGTACTAAACTAGCTCAAAAAGCCTCTTTCTGCTGAATGGTCATCATGGCAATCCGCCGGTAGATGAGCGTTGGTTGTTGGGATTATTTTAGTAGGGAAGCATAAAAACCTGCCATGTACCACTAAGCTCATGCAGTGGGGTTCGGCGCTGCAAAGGGATCGCTCAGTGTGTGGATACCTAAAAGCTGCGAGGAATTTGTGTTCTGTTTGGTTATTTTAATGCATGTTATTAGGTGTTGCCGTTTAGATTAGGGAGAAGGAGCTGCTCTTATTATTTTATTTCTTAACAAATGTCAATATATGCAAAATAACAAAAAAAAAGTAGCATAGACTGATACCTGGCTGGTAGAATAATGTGTCCTAAAATCCTTCCAGATCATTATCCTTTATCAGTCAGCAGATATTTTCTGTTAGTAACTATATTTGTATTTGGGTCACCTGCATCCCAGGTGTTAACATGGCAATCTTCTGCTTTGGGAGAAAAAAATAAGGTGTTTGCCAGCTTTGTTTTGTCAAAATAAAACGCTTGGAATACCAGTTGTAGAGGTAAAATGTGTAGCAATTGGCTTTTTCCCCTGCTGATGATGACGTTTGAGAAGCTGAACATCCAGGCAGCCGCTGGGGTGTCTTTCAGTGGCCAGAAATGGAGCAGGTCCTCGGGAAGGTTGGGAATGCTGCAGCTTCTCTGAGCCCGGGCTCAAGAGCACCTCACGTTTATGAAAGGAGTTTCTGCAGTGAAGCAACTTCTTTCCAGCTGTAGCCCCTACACATGCATCTTTTACTGCTTTCTTTATCTAGTTTTCTGTTTACAATCAGGATAGGAAGCTTTCACTCCACCTGAAGTGTTTCAGGCTCTTCTAGCAACATCATATAATCACAGAATCGTTTAGGTTGGAAAAGACCCTTAAGATCATCGAGCCCAACCGCTAACCCAGCACTGCCAAGGCCACCACTAACCCATGTCCCTCAGCACCACATCTCCCCGGCTTTTAAATCCCCCCAGGGATGGGGACTCAGCCCCTGCCCTGGGCAGCCTGTGCCAGGCCCTGACAGCCCTTTGGGGAAGGAGTTTTTCCCAATCCCCAACCTAACCCTGCCCTGGCGCAGCTTGAGGCCGTTCCCTCTCGTCCCATCGCTTGTTCCTGGGGAGAAGAGACCGACCCCCCCCCCGGCTCCAGCCTCCTTTCAGGCAGTTGCAGAGAGCGATGAGGGCTCCCCTCAGCCTCCTCTTCTCCAGGCTGAGCACCCCCAGCTCCCCCAGCCGCCCCTCCCCACCCTTGTGCTCCAGCCCCTTCCCCAGCCTCGCTGCCCTGCTCTGCCCACGCTCCAGCCCCTCCATCTCCTTCTGGGGGTGAGGGGCCCAGCGCTGAGCACAGGATTCGAGGGGCGGCCTCACCAGTGCCCAGCACGGGGGGACGATCCCTGCCCTGCTCCTGCTGGCCACACCATTCCTGATACAAGCCAGGATGCCGTTGGCCCTCTTGGCCACCTGGGCACATTGCTGGCAATCACAAATACCTTAAATATTTTTTCCCCAATCTTCCCCGATCCCTCTCCTATGGGGACCGTGCCCAGAATTACATTTCTTTTACCATTTCCCAGTGCTTTGCATTCATGCTCCAAATTATCTTTTATTTGTTTCAGCATCTCCAAGTTTGTGGCTGGGTCTGCAAGTCCGTGTGTATTTTTAGCAGTTTGACTTAATCTTTTATCACGGCTTTAATTGCAGCATGAATTTCTTCCCGAGAGGGATTGTCGTGATTCCTTTTTGTCCCCTCTTTTGAGAAAGGAGCGTACTCATCTGTTTTGTATACTGGCTTGTCAGGACGCCAAAGTCAGCGTTGAATGCAGGGGATGCAGCCTAGAGGAAAGAGTGGTTTTTTCCCTACGAGAGAGAATTTTGTCTGAAAAATCTGTGTTGCGCTTGGTTGATTCTCTCCTGCTTCCACGGGTAAAACGAGAACAGATTTCTTCTGCATTGCAATACCACCAGTCCTTTGCTTTGGGATTGAGGGCGGTTTCTTCCACTGAAGTTTGTCTCAGTGGTTGTTTCCCTGGAGCCGAAGAACAGTGTGTTTAAAATCAAGATCTGGAAGGGACGCAGCAGAGAGAGCTGCTCTGTAGTGGTTAGCTTTGGGTCGTTTCCTGCGCCGTACCATTGCCCAGTTCCTTTGCTTATGGAGAGAAGATTGAATTTTCTACAAGTCCTTGGCTTTCTTTTTGCAAACATAGAGGGGGAAAAAAAAAAGAAAGAGGACGATGCAATCCATAGCCTATAATCTCTGTGGTGCAAGTGTGAGGTGGTGCTCAGCAGCAAGGCTGGTCGTGCTCCCATCCGAGTCTGAGGGCTGCACCCACGGCTCCTCTGCTCCCGCCAGCATCCCAGGAGAAATGGTTTGTGATGGGGGAAAGGTGAAGGAGGAAAAGGCTGCTTTTTCTTGTTTCCTGCTGGCGCTTGATGAAGCGGGCAGGGTCATGTTGACCAAAGTCTAGTTTTGGGCCCGGGGGAGCCCCCCGCTCCCGGGAAGGATCTGGAGCACAAGGGTGGGGAGGGGCGGCTGGGGGAGCTGGGGGTGCTCAGCCTGGAGAAGAGGAGGCTGAGGGGAGCCCTCATCGCTCTCTGCAACTGCCTGAAAGGAGGCTGGAGCCGGGGGGGTCGGTCTCTTCTCCCCAGGAACAAGCGATGGGACGAGAGGGAACGGCCTCAAGCTGCGCCAGGGCAGGGTTAGGTTGGGGATTGGGAAAAACTCCTTCCCCAAAGGGCTGTCAGGGCCTGGCACAGGCTGCCCAGGGCAGGGGCTGAGTCCCCATCCCTGGGGGGATTTAAAAGCCGGGGAGATGTGGTGCTGAGGGCCATGGGTTAGTGGTGGGCTTGGCAGTGCTGGGTTAGCGGTTGGGCTCGATGATCTTAAGGGTCTTTTCCAACCTTAACGACTGCTGTTGTGAAATACCCCAAAGTGCAGAAGCTTTGCAGATACCAACATCTTGTTTTTCTTAAAGTGGACTAGAGTTCTTCCTGCATGTGCTGTCCTTTGGAAACATTGAAAATTTAAAAAAAAAAAAAGATCTTGCAGAGTTATTCCCATGGTAAGCGTTATCCATGATAGTTTCATTATACACTCTTAAATGCCCAAAACAAGTTTTAATGCCCTTGCCAGGAGTTAAACTTGCAATAACGCAGTCTTTTTTCCTCTTGACGGGGGGTGAGGGTCTTACAAAATATCGGGTTTTTTGTGTAATGTAATCATACCTCCTTGGAAATCGGGTCTGGTTGGTGTAATATATTGGGTAAGGTATAATCCTTCCCCTAAGTTCACCGTAAACCTTGCACTGATGTCACTTTGCGTAGTCTGGTGTTGGGAGGGTTTTTCCCCAAGGTAATGGGCTTAATCCTGCCGGGCAGAAGGGGACGTGGGAGAACTACCTGGAAAATGAGCAGCTGGGCTGCGTCAGCACGGTTAAAGTCTCAGCGGGGGTTTGCCTTTCTGTAGATGGAGCTGCATCTGAATAGAAGTGCCTCTTTTAAGAAATATGCTGAATAATTGTTTTCTTCTTACATTCGCTTTCTTTTTTGCTTGTCCTAGTGCTTTCCATTTCCAACTCTGCATATGTGCATACTTTCAGAGGCTCCTTAAGTTAGGATTGCAGACAACTGCAATTCAGAGTGTTTATCCGGGTATTTTTGCGAGTTTTCTGTAGGCTGAGGTAAATAAGGGCTTATTTGCGGCTTTGCAGACAGTGAAGTATTGGAAAAGTGTTTTTAAAAATCTGTTAATGCATCTTGGGCAGCTTAGTGCTGATACACGAGCGTGCCAGGTTGCCAGACTCCTATCACTTATGCATCTTTTTTCTAGCCTAGGATAAAGGAGCTGCCACATTTGAACAAGCGGTGAGGAGCAAGCTTTTTAGCATTTTTGAAGTGTCGCATATCCATCTGTAAGAGCAAGAATAGCGTTCTTTGTAGGAAGACTCGGTTAAAACTTGAAGATAGGTGTGGTTTTTAAAATTGACTTCAACTAAAAAGGCCGTACTTTGTACCTTTCCTAAGTTCATTTTACATGCTGCTGCTCATCTGTTGATTGTTCTGGACCATTTGAGTAAGAAGATGCAAGCATTTTTCTTAACACCTTTTTATTTTTATAAATAGTTTTTATAAGGAGGTTTTTATTCCCTCCACAAATACCCTCCCCCCCAACATACTTGTGTCCAAAATAGCATGGCCTTGGGCTCTTTTTTCCCACCTGCCTTTTTAAAACTCAGCTTATTTCACCTAAAATGGCAGGGTGTTACCTCCAAATGAGTGGAGTTGCCTGCGTCTGTTTGGGCCAGCCCTGTGGTCCTGTTTGTGCAAGCCTGGATTTGCTGATGCAGAGAAAAGGGAAGTGATTTGTACCCCGTGACCGTCATCCCGGAGCTCCTGCACGAGCGTCGCCTGGCAAGAAAGGACCGAAAGGATGGGATCTCCCTCCAAGGTGTCGCAGGCTCGTTTGGAGCGTGGCACGTCCCGGGGAACCCGGCGAAGGGAGGAGGTGAGGTGAAAGGACGGACCCAAACGCTGAGATTGCAGAACTGTTCCCTTTAGAGACGCGAGTTTCTAGGCTTTGCTGGAAGAGTTTAAGTTACTGCTGTACTCTGGGAGAGAACCAGAGTCACCTTGCAGTATTTTAGCATCCAGAAAGCGGCACGTGCCCAGCTGGCCACCCTTGGCAGGGGATCAACCTTGTGCGGTGTCCATCTGAAGAGCACACTGTGACTTCATGGCTTGTTTTTTCTGATAACACCCAAACCGAAAAGTTGTTATCCGTGGTGGCTTAAAAAGTGGTGGACAGCAGCTGAGAACTGTCTGAGCCGAGTGTCTACAGAGGAAAGTCTCATGACTGTAGCTGGATTATCAAATTTAAGTCCAAAAAGTGACGCTATGATGATACACAGTCGTACGATGCAGAGCATCGATCTTGAGTAGCCTGCTTTGGATACCTCTACACTTCTAATCTGCTTATCATTATTTTAGCAACTATTTGTTTGGGGAAATAATGTGTTGCTAAGTCTTTTCCAGCAGCTAAACCACAATAAATCAATTGGCAAGTCATCGGCACGTGGCCAGCCTGCGCCAGGTGGCAGGGGCCCGTACATCGCTCTCGTCCTCAGCAAGAGCGTGGCTTGTAACGGTGCTGTGCCTAAATCTTACCTCGCTTATGCCAGCTCACTACCATTATTTTATCCTTCAGTGGGTTTCTAAGAGATTTCCTCGGTGTTGAATTTCCCCGCTCTATGCTTGTTGTGTTTCCATGTAATGAGCAGCTTTTGTAAACGGCAAAGCAAATGCGAAATGTGCTGTGGAGGACTTGATTATGTCAATTAAGAGTTATCAGTTTGGAAAGAATCAGACACTTGAGCCTGTTAGTCAAAGTTCAACCTTAAAACCTGAAACCTGGTTAACTGAGCCTGCCTGTACAAGATTTAAGAAATAAGATCCCTTAGGTATTCAAAAAGGTGCCTGATTACTCGTGTAGCAGGCAGTGTTTACAGGTAAAATGATCTCTTTATCCTGTTTGAGAAATCGCTGCTGGCTCTCCATAGCCGGTTCCACGCCGTAGTGTTCAGCGTGTGGTCATTTTTAGTCCTTAGCTGATATTTAAATAAAATACATTGATTTCTGAAGCGCAGTGCTGAGCTGTACAGGCGGAAGGGCCTTGAGCAGCAGGGAGATGGAGAGTAGCGTAGTGCCTTTATTCCTCCGTCGATTGCCTTGAGGTAGAACAGTAATTCATGGCTTTTATAGTAGATTTTTTGCTTAAATTGTGGTATAAGAGAAATGAGTTTGCAAAATCTAAGTCTCATTAGTGAACTGCCAAAGTTGCGGCTCTTGAAACGAATGAAGCAGGTAAGCGGGTTGCATTCTGCAGCCAGGAGATCTCTTGAAATGGCACCGGGAGCCTGAACTGTTCTCAAAGCACAGAGTGAAGCCGAGTCTAGTTTCGGTTCATTAAACCACAAAAACATCTCTGAAACGCAACAAGGAAACTGCGAATAAAGGCCGAGCTGTGTCTCGATACCATCAGCAGCGTACTGCCGGGGAGCACGTATGTCGCAGGGTCTGCGTGCTGTCTCCTAATTTAAGACTTCTGCCTGAGTTATACTGGTAAGGAGGCCCTGGGAATAAGTGTGAAACCCCAGACTTCTCAAATCATTAGTTGGGAATGATTAAATGTAGTAACACTGCCTTTGAGCTGCATGCTCTCGGTAGCATGCATTCGTCCTTTCTAGGAGATGTGTTGGGTGTCGTACAACTCTTAAAAACACTTCATAATTCTGCTTTTGTTGCTAAAAATAATACTGTGCTTCAGTTCGTTCATGAACTTCACTGCATCAAGTGACCCACGGCTGTTCCGGGGGTTCACCGAAGTGGTGATAATATCTGTGCTTTGCCGACAGCTACGAAAGGAAGGCTTTTGTGACCCATACAAGTAGGCTTGAGATGACCCACCGGCTGTCTGAGAGCGTAATCGCTAATTTACGTGTTCATTATCATGTTACGGTAGGGCTTGGGCAGGGAGGGGCTCTGAGAGAATTACCCTAGTAATTCTTCAATGAGTAAATTATTACCTTGGTACATATGCATGTTAGGTATATGTATGATTAAATTAGCCTTGACTGAGTTTCCTTAAAAATTTTCTACAACGCTAAAATTATAAAAATAATAGAAGGAAGAAAATTGAGCGGCTAAAGTGCAGTGGTTTGTGTTCGTATGTGCGTAACTACTATTAATTAACCGCACAAAATTGGAAGCAGAAGGCTCCGAAGTGGAAGAGGATGGGGCAGCGTAATTTAGCAAAGGCAGGGTGATGATGAGTTCTTTTATACCAGCAGCTGCCTTTGTGGTGTGTGCGTGATTTTTCCCTTCTCTTCTCAACCCCCCGGCCCCAAGAAGCCAGTGCGTTATAGCAATTCCTGCTGGGAAGGCTGCAAAGGAGGGGGTTTCACGTGTGCTCTCCTGGAAGAGCTGCCAGTTAAGAGCACGAGCTGGTAGATGTAGCTGATACTCATTTTAGCAGAGCTGGGTAAAATGAGATAAGATCCAAACCTTGATAACCAGGAGGAGGCTGAATTGTGCTGGGCTGTGTGTCTTGCACTGGTGATGGTAGGAGACACGGTGGGTAGGAAGGGGATGCAGAAGCAGGCTCAAAAAAAATTGGGAAGTCAGGGCTGTGCTGGAAAAATACCTACGTTTGCTCTCAATATGTGGTGTAGGGAGGCTTTAGGGGCTGGTAGGTGTTAGATACACTGTGAAAAGTGCTTCAGCAGTGCAGGTATTGAAGGGAGGGATGGAACAAGAGTAGGCGTCTGCATTAAAAACATGATGGGGTGCAGAGGGGTGGTGAATAACGGCTTCCTAACGGAGAGATCCCATCTTTAAATAAAGACGTTGAAGGGGTTTTAGATCTGCAGTGAAGGCTTCTGGGGTTCAGCGGTGCAAGTGTTTTTCCTACCTGCCATTGAAAGAGGTGTTTTTAAGGTTCAGAGGTGTTTTTAAGGTTCAGCTTTTGTGGTGTAAAATCCATCCTTCCACCTCCGAGGACGGTGTTCCAGCGCTGCCCGAAGGATGGTTGAAGTCACCTTTGTAACATTGCAGCTGCAATTAACATCTTATTAAAAAAAAAAAAAAAGCTTTGTAGAGGGATTACCTTAATTTTGTCTTGGAGTGATATCCATTTCCAAACACATTAGGAAAAAAAAAAACAGACATAACCCTCCTCTTACAATCGTCATCAGCCTGAGTTGCCATATTTAGAGCATCGTTTGTATGATCAATACTCTACTGAGCTGTTAATAGCAAACATTAAAAGGTTAACAGCTTGTGGTTTTATGGCAAAGCATTAGAGGAAAGCTTTCCTCTAAAAGAAACAATCGCTTTAGAGAACATAAAATGAAATAAAAAGATAGGACGTGAACTCTAAATGAAAGCACTTCTGGAGAAAATGGAAATAGCTTTCTAAAGCATTTTCATATCTTCCAGAATGATCAGGTACTTTTTTTAAGGGAGGGGTGTTGTCTTAGGTTGTATACAAACTGAAATTAGTGTTGGATCTTCTATTAAAGTAAATGTGCAATGGCCAAATTGCAATCCAAAAAATCATTCCTCTGTTATTCGCCGGAGTTGGATGAGTAACTCGTCCTACCCAAATGCTTTAGTCATAGGCTACAGGCTAAACCGAACTTGTTATGGAGTCCTGGTTTAAGCAGCAAGGTACAAAGATGTGGCTTCTCTAGAGCCGTATTGAGGTGCTGTGAACTGGAGTTTCAACAGCCTAAAATGCAGTACGTTAGCAGCTATTAGTATTTTTTTCCTTAATCAACAGAAATCAGTTAATGGCTCATACATCTTAAACTGCAATCGAAGAATAGCCCTGAAATCAGCTGGTACATCCAGGATTTGTCGATCCTTTTGGTTCTTTGGTGGATGGAGCATGTCTTTGGATGTGCAAGTTCTTGGTAGCAAATCTCATAATTCTGTCAAAATAGGAAGCTGTAGTCTCAACTGTGAATCCGTCATTTTTCTGGGTGTATGAGACTGCTATTAAAGGTTGGAGTTCATAGATAAATGGTATGAGTAAGCAGCTACACACCTCTAGTTTGATAACTATTAATGAAACACCTTTAGCAAACTTAATGAGGCAAAACTGGGGATGGTAAGGACATAGATTGACAGTGGCTCTCTCCCACTCTGATCCACATCAAGTCATGCTCAGATCAGATGGGGCAATTCCAGGAACAGCAGGCTTGGGGCAGACCTGGTGCTTGCCCGGTCCGTGTGGCGCGGACCCAATGGAGCACGGCAACAGTTAACGGCACTTATTTTGGGGAGAATCGGCTGTGACACCTCTCTGAGATGCTTCAAGTGCAAGGTCCTGCACCTGGGTGGGGGCAACCCCCGGTATCTGCACAGGCTGGGGGATGGAGGGATGGAGAGCAGCCCTGAGGAGAAGGACTTGGGGGTGCTGATAGACGAAAAGCTGGCCACGAGCCGGCAATGTGCTCTGGCAGCCCAGAAAGCCACCCGTCTCCTGGGCCGCATCCCCCGCAGCGTGGCCACGGGGCGAGGGAGGGGATTCTGCCCCTCTGCTCCGCTCGCGGGAGACCCCCCTGGAGCCCTGCGTCCAGCTCGGGGGTCCTCAGCACGGGAAGGACAGGGAGCTGTTGGAGCGGGGCCAGAGGAGGCCCCAGCAATGGTGCGAGGGTGGAACAGCTCTGCTGGGAGGACAGGCTGAGAGCTGGGGGTGCTCAGCCTGGGGAAGAGGAGGCTGCGGGGAGCCCTCAGTGCGGCCTTGCAGGGCTTAAAGGGGGCTACAAGAGAGATGGGGAGAGGCTTTTTAGCAGGGCCTGTAGCGACAGGACAAGGGGTGATGGTTTGAAAGTAAAGGAGGGGAGATTCAGGCTGGATCTAAGGAAGAAATTTGTCGCGCTGAGGGTGGTGAGGCACTGGCAGGGGTTGCCCAGAGAGGTGGGAGCTGCCCCATCCCTGGAAACATCCAAGGCCAGGCTGGACGGGGCTGTGAGCACCCTGATGTGGGTGAAGCTGTCCCTGCCCATGGCAGGGGGATGGACTGGGTGGCCTGGAAAGGTCCCTGCCAGCCCAAAGCATGCTGTGATTCTATCTTGGAAACAATTTCTAGGTCAAAGTATGGATGTCCTACTGGAACACAGGAATCTGTAGCTGTTGGTGCACTAGCATTTAGACCCGCTTGTTTACTTTCACGTATCTCTAACTTGTTCAGCTAACGAAGCTGTGACTGAGGCCATCACCTTCTTCTGCAGGATCTGCTGAATCTGGGGGCTGAGATCCTCCCTTGCAGCAGCCTGCAGGTCTGAGCTCAACCACTGCATTTGGGCAATGGGAAGCAGTGGAGCTGGTGTGGATGGTGGCACGTCAAATCTCACCTTGACCGTTTTCAGTGAATTGCAAAGGTTTTCATGGTAAAAAGCTCGCATTATCTGCTCTGCAATTCATAGAATTGAGTATTTTTTTCTTAAATGGTTGACAGAAGAGAGCAACCAGCATTTCCTGGCTGTTTGATCCAGCGCTGAGTAGCCTGAGACGTTGGGGATGGAAGGGTCAGATTTGGTAACTTGTGCAAATGAGTGAGAAGTATTTCTGGTTTAATAGTTGAATATTTTGGAGTGCCTCATGAAGGTGAGGCAAACTGCCAGCCCTTACCCAGAAAGTCTGTAGTAAATTCTGCTAATGATGGTCCAGACTTCATGACTTCCCTTGAAAACTGAAATTTGCATATGACCCAAATGGCTGAATTTCAGACCAGACAGAAAGCAAAGCGAGTGCTGCTGGTTCTGACTGCCCGTGGGGTTTGATCTTGGAATCTTAGAATTGGTTAGGTTGGAAAGGACATTTAAGATCATCAAGTCCAACCGTTAATCTTGTCCTGACTGCTCAGGACTGAAGCAGTCGTTCATGTCCATGCATTGCTGCTCAGAATCGGGATTCATCGGCATTTCTCTTTGCAGACCCTGGTGATGCTTTCCTGTGCTTTTCTTCAGTGCGGAGTAAACACCAAGCCCTAGAAGAAAGCAAACCGCATATTAACATGAGCGATAATACTGAGGTGCAGCTGGAAATATTACAGGCAGGTACAGCTGCAGGTCCTACAAACAGCTCTAGTTTTATTCTAGCCTCACAAAATAGTCTACTTTCTGGGGTGTCTGGATATAGGTACAGTAAATTTCCTCTGCAGCTCTCCAGCAGCATGTGTCCTCTTTATCTCAATGACCTAGTTATCAGAGCTTGAAAGGTGGGTGATGACCGCATGCTTCAGGAACGGTTAACTTGAGGAATACCCGAAGGCATTAGGAAATGCAGAATGCTGTGCTCCAAGTTCTACGTTTCTAAGTTTTTACATCCTACCAGTAGCTAGAAGGGGCTGCACTTGGCGTGGCCATCAGGGGAAGACCTGGGAGGCTCTCCTCTTTGCGGAGCCCATCCTGGGCTGGATTTTGATCACTTCAGACAATTTATGCCACTCCACCTCCCTTTGGCCAAAACTCCGGAACAGCCAGGAGAAGTCAAGTAGGAGAAGAAAACAATCTTGGAGGTCACGCTGCTTCTTTCTGCCCAAGTTGGCCTTGGATTCTGGCCAGCCTGGGCTTTTGACATAAAATGCTTGTGTTGTGCTCTCTGTTTTCTTTTTGCTTTTGACACGTTGAATGTTGTGATGGCAGTGTTTTGATATGAAAGATGAAGCATGTTCCTGGGAGTAGGCTCTGTCATCTTCAAAATATCAGTGCCAAGGCAGTTTGAAGTCAGTGGAGGACGTCAGATGCTCAAGATTTGAGAACTCTGCCATTTATTTCCAAAAGTAGGAAATAAATCTTGGGAAAAAATTGACTTAACTACTCGAGGTTCCTAAAGAAGGATTGAATTAACTATCCGAAAATGATTGAGCTCTGCCATGCCTGTGTGAAGAGCTAACACTTCTCTGTGACTTGAGGTGATCTTGATCTTGGCCAGTGGAGGGGTGGAGTGGGAGAACAGTGCTTCTTACAGAGGAATTTGCATCAAATTGATCTGCCCAGCATTTGGAAACTCCTCTTTGGGGGTTTGGCATCAGAAACTGCTGGTGAGACTTACTCCGTGTTGAGCAGCGGAGAAGTAAACTGCAGGGATTTACGGAAACGTTGGGTATGTACGTCTGGATCTAGTTGGGAAGAACTCGAAATGATGTGCAATGTCCCAGAAAGAAATTCATAGAAATTGCAGTGTGGCTGTATCCTGAATGTCGTTAAGGACTCCACTTAATCACTTTTTTTTTTAAAATGTTGCTGTTATCTGGGAGATGGTGACTGACAGGAGGAGGTGGCTGAAGGGCTGGCTTCAAGGGGAAGTTTACAGTGCAAGGGACTGTTTGCAGAGACCATGTATAAATGGATTAAAGAGGTGATAATGGGTGCTTGATCTTGCTTAAGCTGGCAAAGTGGCTTTGATTTGATTGTAGGTTATTTTAAGCCCATTTCCCACTAACAATGTTTCTTGCTAAAATAGTCCTTGCTTTCTAGAGCAAGGCTTTAAAAAGAAAAAGGAAAAGGAGGGGAAGGAAGAGGAAAGGTAGGATGAAATTCAGTATTCCTTTGCGAAGTAATTGAAAATGCGTGGTGTCCTACAGAGCATCTATTTCCAGTTGTTTGGAGAAGAGAGCTGAGTTTGTGTTCCCACGCTGTTGTGTTGAGTTACCGGTTCTCCTGGGGCGGTGATCCCACCCCAGGCTGTTTCAGGAGGGTCTCCTGCTGCTTGGCCCCGTGGTGGTCCTTGGGGAAGCTGCCGTACGTGGAAATGGGAACTAGCAGAAGCCCGTAGTGTTTCTCCAAGTTGTCTGACTTGCTCATCTGTTTGCAGAAGACTGCTGGTCATGGGGTTTGTTTCTGTTTTCATCTTATGAGGCAGAACTTTTGGTTTTCTTTAATGGTTTGCTTTGTTTCTGTGCAGACGAAGGTCGGTGCTTGAATCTCGATGCATTTATTATTGATAGCATGTGTTGAAAACATTAGAGGAATGACTAATAGCATGGTCTGTACTGTAGCAGTACTGTTGTCTAAGGCTATCCATTACCAGGCTTCGACCGTAAGGGAAGCGCGGCACAGCTGGAGAGGCAAAGCTCGGTGGTGAGCTGTTACTAGAATAAAATCATCCCAACTCCAGAGAGTTGCAAAACTGTAGTGACCTTGCAAGGGCTGTATAGTAATTCTGATAATTTTTTTTTAGGATTTTTAAACACTGAGCTGTAGCTGATGAATTCCAATAATAAAAGCTAAATTTGGGGATGGGGGGAATGTTCTTCTTGAGTCAAATTGCTGAATACCTATGTATCGCTTTTCAAAGTGCTGGAAATTCCTTAACCATCAGTGTTGCAGGTGGCAGCGTGGCACCGAGGCAAAGACAGGAATAGGTGTCAGGAGTCCTCTCAAAGTTTGTGCTCCCCATGCTATCGCTGTATGTATTATCTCTAAACATCGGAAAGCACCTTCACTGGAACGTGCTGTCTTTGTGAGAATTATCTGACAAGGACGAGCTAACTTAAAATTACGAAATGCCACCAAAAAAAAAGGAAACTTCTTGTATTGTTTTTGTTAGTTAATGCAGCTGAGGAAATGGTCCTTCATGTCCAAAGCTTTCACTTGCAGTGGACAAATCTTGTTGCTACTTGACGCCAATGAGCAGTTTAAATTCCAGATTATTTTGCCCTCCACCCGGACTTCGTGCTCATGTTGGTTTTGGGGTGCATCTGTGACCTGAATGATACCGACCTCCTGAGTGCAAGCCAGAGTGGAAGCTGGTTTTAACTCTTTCCTTTAAATGTCGTTCCCAGGCATCTGAAGAGGCCTCGCTACGGGCTCTGGAGAGTCTAATGACGGAGTTTTTCCACAATTGCACAACGAATGAGCGGAAACGCGAGATAGGTGAGTTCGTGCCACTTCTAAAGGCTGGTCCCCTTTGCTTTCTGCTGCCTGCAGACCTCAGCAGAGGTGACTTGGTTATGTTAAACAAATATAGCAGCTGAAAGTGCTCTCTCTGATACCAAACTGGCATCTTGGCCTCTCCTGCTTATGTATGAACATGAAGTAAAGGTTTACATAGTCTGGAATTTGGAGATCCTGGAAGGACGTTGTAGAGAGGTGGGGGTCGGTCTCTTCTCCGCAGTAACAAGCGATGGGACGAGAGGAAGCGGCCTCAAGCTGCGCCAGGGCAGGGTTAGGTTGGGGATTGGGAAAAACTCCTTCCCCAAAGGGCTGTCAGGGCCTGGCACAGGCTGCCCAGGGCAGGGGCTGAGTCCCCATCCCTGGGGGGATTTAAAAGCCGGGGAGATGTGGTGCTGAGGGCCATGGGTTAGTGGTGGCCTTGGCAGTGCTGGGTTAGCGGTTGGGCTCGATGATCTTAAGGGTCTTCTCCAACCTTAACGATTCTGTGATTCTATCCCGTGGCAGGTCCTATAGATAATTAATATGTTGGTAACTGTCTACTGCTGTGAGCATGGAGAGGTAGTTTTTTATCGAGGGTAGTAAGTTGGTTAGGGTAGGAGGAGGATGTTATGTTTTTCTTTGCCGGTACATCATTGAATTGCATGTCGTGGAATACCTCTACCTTCTGCCTAGAGATGGAGCATGGACTTCAGATTTCTTCAGCGTTAAGAAGGGAAAGCAGAAGACTGTCCTAGTTAGTGAAATGACAAGTGGGAATAAACAGTGAGGTTCCTTTTTGGCCAGTATTATTAAATATGTCCTTCTGAAAACCAGCAGAGATCTTAGAGGTGCTCTAGATTAGCTTCTTGCATCTGTGGTTAATGGGTGTCAATAGGCCGTTGGCTTTTATTCTCAAGCTTCTGTCATCTCTGTAACATCAGTGCCAAAAGTATGATCAGCATGAAAGACTTCTCCCAGAAATTTGGTGAAATAAAGAATAAGCAACTAGGCAAGTTTGGGGTTTTTTTCCCTATTGTGGAGATCCTCTGCTGTGGAAAAGGTAAAAGCCTTTAGCATCCCCCATTTTCCTGTTTAAGTTGTAGGAAAGAAACCGATTGATTAAGGCTTAACTTTGATTAGCCTGTAAAACAACCCTTGCAGCTTTTCCCTTTGCCACACTTGGTACATAGTCACTTGATGTGAGATGACCAAATCCTGTACCTGAGTGTTTGGAGAGGTTTCTGATATGCTGACATACAACAAAGTCAATGGCTCTTGGAGCAGTTGCAGTAAACCAAGGGTGTTTTATAACACTATTTATGATCTGAAGGACTCCTCGTCTTTCACAGTGACCCGGTATCCCAACATTTGGCTTTTATAGATAAAATGGTAATGCTCGTAATAGAATTGTTGTGTGATTTGTTTTAATATTCAGCTATTAGTCTGGTGTAGTATTTATGTCAACTGTATTCTAAAATGACATACCTATTTTGTTTTCGTTAAAGCCTATTGTTAGATAGGCTTTGGAGTGTGATTTTATTTCTTTTTTCCCTCCTCCAGGTTGAGTCATTCTCTGAACATGGGGTTTCTTCCATGCTTAGCGTGTTATTGTGCTATCAGTATACATTGCTATGGATTTGTTTACAGCTTAAGAATTAGAATGTAATTTTTTAATACTTCCTTTTTTCAGAGGAGCTTTTAAATAACTTTGCCCAGCAGATAGGAGCCTGGAGATTCTGCCTCTATTTCCTATCAAGTACGAGAAACGACTATGTAATGATGTACAGTTTGACTGTGTTTGAGGTAAGACGGGTGCTGTTGCCTGCTTGGTGCATTTTCTGTCTGGTGCAGTTTTATATGGCAATCGATTTTATTTGAAAATGTTTGTCTAAAATGGCAGCCCTAGTAAGTACGGTGATAAAGGATGCTTTTATTGCTCTCTCCTAGAGAGGCTGCTTAATGGCAGGCTAAGAGTAGGGGAATATGTATCTTTGTACACAAATTGAAGAATTAATTTCCTGGCATCTCTAAGTACAAATTACCTACAGTTTCAGAGGCTGCTTGAGTTTTCTGCACAATGCTTTTAAGAGTGTTATTGCTTTTATGCTCTTTTTATGGTTGGAAATATGTGCACGATTACCTGATACTAGCTACTGCAAACTCTAATGCTAAGAGGGAAGACAAAGTTGCTTTTATTTTTCTGACATCTCACAGTTGTGGTTGATGCTCTTGAACTACAGCCCACAACCTTATGTGCTAATTGTAGAGGTAAGGTCTCTTTTAGAAGACCACATCCCACTCTTTACCTATTTATAAAAGAACAAAGTTATGGTTGACAGCCTAAATATTGATTTGCGTATCTACTGGAAGAAACAAAAGTATGCTGTGAACAGCTCTGTTTTATCAACTGATTTCTCCCTGACCAGTGCAGAGTCTTTCCCTGAGGATATTCTGGGGCTTGGGGAATGTCACGCCTCACCCTGGTCCGTTTGGGGCTTCGGCATTGTGTTCTTGGCTGGGTTGACAAATTACCCACGTTGTTGTTGACTTCTTGACTTAAAATGTTCGCTTTATTTATCTGGGGTTGCACAGGGAGTCTGGACTCGATGTGCAAACTGAATCTGGTTTCCTTCCTCTCAAAAAGGAGTAATCACGACAAATGGTATGGGAGTCGTTCCTGCCCTGGGGATGGATGTCCCTCAGCAGCAGCCTGCAAAAATTAAACTGATTTTCATGGAGAGGAGAACACGTTTGATAACTGAGCCTCTGCTTCTCTGGAGGGGGGCTGGGGGAAAGTAGTACTGAAAAAATAATTGTGCCCAGAACTAAGCGGAACAAAGAAATCACTGTCTGAGTGTAAAGTGAGGGATGTGAGTCCGCAGCTCAGCTGAGAGATTAGGATCTCTCCATTGCGGAGCCTGAATTTCCAAAGTTAACTACTGTAGTGCTGTGCGTTCGACTGGTCCTCATAGCCGTAGTCTATCGTAACCTGCAACTTCATCAGTCTTCAACTGTCTGTGAGTACTGAATGTCCGTAAAAGCGTGTAAACACAAGGATCATTCCCAAAACTTCCTGAGAATGTTGTATTTTCTAGAATGTCTAGGGGGTTAAAAGTGGATCTGGAATAAAAATCCTCATGGCCCCTTTCCAGATGAACTGGTTTTACTTCTTGCTTTTGGAAAAGAGAACATCTTCCCAAAAACATTTCACAGGTGGAGAAGGCTGCAGCTTTCAGGCCAAATGAGTAGGACAAAACCCAGTGGGCTTTAAAGCATGAATATTAAAGCTAAAGCATCTTCCAGTTTTATTAGGGCTTCCGAAACTCTCGTTCTGGGTTCACATTGAGGACTCTCATTGGTTTGGGTCATCGTTGTTATTAAGCAATGATTCTGGATCTTCTCTGCAAAAAAACCCAAAAAGCGCAACCTCTTTGAGGCACTGAATGTGTAAATATACCTCTATACCTCTACACTGTGAACTAGTACCTCTGTACAGTATGTCTGTACTGTGAATTGGGTCTGCTCTGACCACAAATAATCTTCCATATTCTGCAACAAACCCCTTTGCAGTGTCTCCTGCTTTTGGGTTCTCCAAGCCGCATGCCTGCCGATGGGTACAGACGTTGCCTCGGTAGCAGGCCTCCTCGCTAAGTTATCCCGAGGGGCTCAGCTCCTAATGCTCCAGAGCCCCTAAATGGGATTGTAGCGTGGCAGGAAAGCAATTTGCAACTCTGACGCCTTATGGCTTTTGTCCGGCTTTAAGTGGACTAAAAGCTTTCTGTTAAAGTGGTGCCCTGCAAGGCAGTCACTCCGACAGCGACCTTCCAGCTTAGCTTCAGGAGACCTGGGTGGCACCGGAGTCATCTAAAACCAAACGTGCTTCCTCTCTTTTTTTTTTTTTTTCCTACCTGCTTCATGCAAGGTTATGTTTCCCCCTTTAAAAGGGAAAATATGGGTGTCCAGGGTTAAAAGATAGTGGAAATACTTTATATGCATGCCAACTAGTTCTGCTTGACCCAAAACCAGTTAAAATAGTAACGTGCTGGTTGCTGTCACTCGCCAGCTAATGGAAATGCTGGTGCATTCAAAGAGATATCGGTAGCAATTTCTGGAGCGTTGAAACTCATCTTCTGTGATGCTGATGTTGGAGGGCTTCTACAAATCTGATGGTGGTGTGGTGGGGTTTTTGGGTTTGGATATTTTTTTGTTAGCGCTCATCCCTATACGCTGTATGGCTTGCAAGAGAGAAGCTCAGCGAGTTTTGTTCAGCCGCTTGAGCCATCGCTGTCTGTGGTTGCTGGAGAACCCTGTTGGGTGGCAAAGCTTATTCCAAGTTAGTTACTGGTGCGGGGTTTGCTCTCGATTAAGCAGCTCTTGTTCTGCCTACCTTAGTTTGCACACACTCGCCTCTACGTGTTGTTAAGGATGTCAGGGTTGGTACTGGACTGCTGAGCAGTTGAAGCATCTTTAATTTCAGCTCTTTGGCCAGCGAGCCTCTGTCAGAACTCTGAGGGAAACATCTGCTTAGCCTGCTGATGCCTGCTTGTTTCCTTATCTACAGCTCTGCCCATGGTAGCAGAGAAGGTTGAACTACATCAAATGTAGGTGCTTAAGTTTTTAACTGACCATGCTTGGACAGATTGGAAAGCTCTAGCCTTTTCCCTGCCTGTGCATCGTGTCAGGGCAACGCTGGGGCTCGAGATGCAGCAGCTCTGCCTGGTGCTCCGTCCCGGCGTTACGTGTCCGTGTTCCCTCGCCGTTTAACTTCAGTGAAGCATGTCTAAGGTGAGCTCATTTGGAAGGTCTGTTTCTTTTCCAGAACCTAATCAATAAGATGTGGCTTGGGGTCCCATCTCAAGACAAAATGGAGATCCGCAGCTGCCTGCCCAAGCTCCTTCTAGCTCACCATAAAACTCTGCCTTACTTCATCAGGAACAAACTCTGCAAAGTCATTGTGGATATTGGCCGGCAAGACTGGCCCATGTTCTACCATGACTTTTTTACTAACATCCTGCAGGTAAGAAGTTTCTAAAGGGAAAACTTGGTTTCATTCACAGAGAGATGTTATTTTGTTTCCTTGAGTAGTGACTTCCCTCGAAGAAGATTTTTTCATGTAATTATTTAAAGTTGCTTGTTAAATTCCTTTTCCTTTAACTTTGCAAATAACCCCTAGCTTCCTACATGTTACGCTTCTCTCTAGTGTTGTAAGTTTTTTGACAAAGGAACAATACTACGCAACAAGTATCGACTGCACTTTGAATTTTAAATGTTTAGGAGTAGTTGTTGAAAATGTAGGGGTTGCGGGTTGTTCTTTAAAGAAAAAAGTCAGTCAAACTCTGGATGCATCTGGATGATTCTTAAAAGCAAAGTTTCTGAGTGTAGCTGTTGGAGATTTTTCACTCAATAGCCAAAGATACCCTAAAATCTTCGGTACCTCATCATGTGAAGTCGCTGATGGAATGTTGTTGGGGTGTTGAAGAGGGCTCTTGCAGGAAGACTGGAGTGTGTATTTGAGGATCCTGGCTGAGACAGTGCTGTTAGCTTGAATGCTGGTTGTAATTCGTCATCGTCAGAGCGAAGCCTGAGCCGGGCTAACAGCTCACTGCCGCTGGAGCCTGACTAGGCTAGTGCAAACCTCCTCTTCTGCTTGGAGCACTTGTTGCCAGGTCTCTTAAAATTGTTCAGAATTGGCTTAAAGAGGCTGAGTGTAAACTGAAGTGCTGCACAGTCTTTTTCTGCTGACATAATTACATGATTTGAATGCAGCTATGCCCACAGACAAGCCACAAGGCAGTTACTTAAATAAATCAAAGTCCTTGAGTGTCAGGAGTTTAAGACAAATGGATCCAGTATTAATTGCAAAATTAAAAAAATACTAACTTGGCCGACAGAGCTTGTTACTAGCGGGTGTAATCTCTTTTCAGATAGCTTTCTGTAGTCATGTAGTGCGTCATGCTGCAATTTTTTCCTGAATTGTCAATTTGACAATAAGTGCTCCAAGACAACTGTCTACACTTACAGTTTTGGCTTTCATTCCACCTGGATCTGAACCGAAATGCTTTCTGAGCTTCTGCTGGCTTTTCTAGCACTTTGGAGGTTATCTTAAGTGATTGCAGAGCCCACTTTGGGTATCTTTTTTTCCTTAAGCCGTCTCCTTGTGAACTCAGCTGCGGAGGGAAATGTTCTCATAAATTAATTTCTATAGCTCGCACCTTCCAAAAATCTTCCGAGAAAATGGAAGAAAACCACTAATACTGAACTCCAAGACCTCAAAATAACAAAGAGTAGCACAGGAGCAGAATGCCTTGCTTTTAGAGTTGCAGATGAGTCCTGCCTCAAGACTTTCTGCTGAGATCATTTGAAGCAACTGTTTGATTCTTTAGCATTAAATGGTATCCCAGTACTCTAGGTAGTCTCTAAACCTTTTACTGAACCGTTGGAGGGGTGGAGAAGAAAAGTAACGGGGACTATTGTAGTGTCATTATGCAAAAACTGTAACTCTACATAAAGTGCTACTTCCTTAGAGCTATAAAATTTGTTTAGCACTACTGAAGTGCCGGTGCACGGTATTGCTAAACTTCCTGGTATTGTCAGAAAACATTCCGAGAGAAGGTGTTCAGTCTCAGAACTTACTAACGAGTTGTATATTTCATTTAATTCTTTAGCTGTCGGCTCCTGGGCCATCACGCTTCCTTTCTGAAAGCTGAGCTCAGACTAAGAGCTTTTAGATGGGCTTTTTTCCCCACATATTTCACCAAACTGTGTGGCCTTAGCAGCGTTAACGCAGCCTGTCTCTGATGGGTCAGGGAGATTAGGACCGGAGTCAGCCTGTATTACGGAATTTACGACTTCAAGGGTTAGTTGTAGTAATTGTGATTGGCTTTAGACTTGTTTCACTCCCAGAGGGAGTAGTGCATAAATCATTTTGGATGTTCCAGGTTAGCAGTGAAGAGCAGTGTTGGTTTTGGGCTGAAAATAAAACTTTGTCCTACTTGAATGTGTCTTTAATATCCCAGTGGCTAACGAAGGCAAAAATCACCGCTTTCTCCACTCCTATTCCTGCATGTGGTGGAAGTTACTCTGTTTAGGGTAAATGCTATTTGCAGTTTGAGATGCAATACAGATGCAAGGAGAGGTCGGATCCCTTAGCTGTGTTCTGGTGTCATCTGATATTGGCTGCCGCTTCTTGTCTGTATAGGGAGGGATGGGCTTTTTAATGGGAAACCGCTTGGCTGATGGTGCGGGCTCCTGATCTGAGCGTGGCTGCGGCGGCAGCCCTGTTACGTGGTGAAACTGCTGGTGCTGAGGCAATTCTGAGAAGTGATGATGTCAGCAGAAGGCAGTAAACAGAAGGAACATACTGTTACGGGTAAACATGCTGGAACAGAGACCGTGTGCAATGACATTATGAAAGCTCTCTTGAAACTCCAAGGATTCCCATGGTACTCGAACTGTTGCAACACCGTAGATTAATGTCTCAAGAAATCGAATATTTGCAGTTCTCTTCCCTCGACATGCAGCACTGCAAACTGCGGGGACTGATACTCCCTCAGTCTGGAAGCACTTGTAAACTGCTCCTAGTGTTACTAATCCCCTGTTTGTCAGCTGATAGCTTTGCAGAACCTTATCATCACATGTTGCATCCATGTCTTTTCCTCTCAGTTAATTCAGTCTCCTGTGACCACTCCTCTGGGACTGATCATGTTGAAAACTACTTCGGAAGAACTGGCATGTCCACGGGAAGATCTTAGCGTAGCCCGGAAAGAAGAGCTACGCAAGCTGCTCCTAGACCAGGTGCAAACAGTGCTTGGGCTCCTCACAGGTACGAGTTCAGCGCTTGCAGCATTGAAACCAATGTCCTCCTGCACCCTCCCTGAGATGCTAGCGAGCTTGCGCGTTCTGGGTTCAGTGAAGCAGCGGGTGGGCGATGCAGTGGCTGCTCCTGCAGTTTGAACGCTCAACTCTACCCTTAGGCGTTTGGGTCAGCTTACTATGAAACAAGCTTGTGTAGCAGAGCAGCTGTATAGCTACATATGTCCCCCTCTTTATAAAGAGGGATTGAGATTGCGTATATAAACACTTGGTAATTTCTTTGAGCTCACTAAGAAAAGACAATATTCCTTGTCAAAGCACTAAAGATGTGTTCTACCAAAGTTCTCTTGCAGTCTCCAGTATGTTTGTTAGATCCATCTGTCTTTTAGCAGGCTGTTCTGAAAAATATCTCTTTGGCTAGGTATTTTGGAAAGCATCTGGGACAAACACAGCGTTACTGCTGCCACTCCACCACCATCCCCAACTTCAGGAGAAAGTGGTAAGGATGGCTAAAGCTACAAGATATTATTTCCATGTATTTAAACTTGCAATATCAGGCATGGATTCCTTCCTTTACTCCGTAACCTCTTGTAATAACCCTTTCCTAGAGCTTTTCATAGGCCAACACAGACAAACCTGACGTGAAGAAGCAATTTCCACTGCAGGGGATGCCCCACTGAAAATGCCACCTCACTGAAAAGTGCGCATAAAGCTTCTTGTTGTCCTCAGACAGCAGAAAGCTTTCTGAAGTGTCAGTGCAAAATGCTCTGACATCAGTGAGTTGGCATTCTCCTCTACGAATTTCAGCTGTAAGCACATCAAAAGCCAGAGTGGAGCAAAATTGAAGCCTTAAGTTAAAAAAAAAAAAAAAGTGGCTACATCTTTGTGCATATATATTGTGAAAGTTTGTTTTCTGCCTATTCCCGTTAGTCTTTTGCGTGGGTGTTTATCTGATGTAAACTCATTTACATATATATTTCTTAGTTACCCTCAAAATAGAGAATATATCTCTATGTCCTTGTGCTTGGCGCACATTTCACTTACCCTGTTCAGGCTAAATAGAGGATGTGTGTATAGGGTCACCCCGGGCATAAAGCTGATCTTGATGACGACCGGTTTCTCTTGTGCCTTGATGTAACACGGGTCGTTGTTACGTTCAGCTCGCCCAAGCATTGTCCAGCAGATTGTGGTGCCTTTGTTCTTACTTCTTGGAAAACGAAGCGAGAAGAAATCCCATGATGCAGTGAAATCAATATGTTGTCTGGCCTTGGCTCTGCTTTTAACAAGGAAAAAGAAGGGCTTAAGCTCTGGAAACCTGTAATACCGGGTTGTGCATACAGAGAAGGTGAAACACTTGTGGGTCTGACATTTCGTTCTCCAGGATCGTACCGATATCGAGTTGTTCTGTGAGTTAACACAGTTGTATCAGGTCCCTTTGTCTCGCTCGTCTTTGGGCCTTTAAACAGTTAATTGAGAGTTGCAGATCACTTCCTTGTGGCCAGATTGCAGCTTAAGACAGCTGCTTGTGATAAGCTTTTGTTAATGTTTTGGTGAGTGTTAAGGCTTTCACGTTTAAGTTTGAGTTGGAGGAGAATTTCAAGTGCTGCTTTCCTGCAGAGGAGCTTAAGACACTTTTATATTTATATACAAAACATAAACTTAAATGGGAAGAAATATTTCCCTGGTTTTAGGGGGGGGTGGATTTTGCTGTAGCTAGCAGAAGTTTGGAGGAAAAAAAAATGGATATTAACAGAAAAGAACAAAACTTGTAGTGTCCCTTGGCAAGAGTGAACGTGCTGCTTGGAGAGGGCAGGAGTGCCTGGTGCGACGTTGAGTGAGATTGGGGTCTCCCACGGTAAAAAGCTGATTTATGTTAGTTGGTAGCAAGTGCCTCAGTGGCCACGAATGGTGCTGTGTTTGGACAAAACGGCTGGAATTGGTCGGTGAGCCCCGGTGCACGCCGGCAGGTGTCGGTTAATGCAGGCACATCCAAGGCCATGCCTGCAGGAGGAGGTACCGCCCCGTGAACAGCCGGTCCGGAATTATCTTGGAAAAAACTAACTCTGGTTTGCTCTGAGGTGGTAGTAGCTCGAACCGATAACAACCCAGAAAATCTATTTTGTTGTCTAGAGTTGTAATAGAAAAAAATAACCAGTGGAACAAATTCTGGGCTGATTGTCAGGGGCAGCCTGGTTGAGGTGGCCTCTCAGGTGCTTGGTGGATCGCTGGATGGTGCTTGTGCCGAGGCTGCTTTCATCCCCCTGTGCAATCCCCTCATGGTGACTTCAGATCGTATTTCTCAAAGTGAAAGTATGCTGCATTTCTGTTCTGGGTCTTTCCTTTCTCCCCCTTCAGGGAAAACAAGCAAACACACTTCTCGCACAGCGTATTTGCAAGATAATTGCTAGTAATTAAAACTACACTGACAGTTCCTGTAGAAGGTCAGGCTTAATTTCAGTGGGTCCTGCCTGTGCAAACTCATTTATTTGAAGCTTTGTTTGTTGGGTTTTTTCCCTGTGCTCTGCCTTAACTACTCTCTCCATGCTAAAACTGGTTGTGCTTCAAGTTCTTGAAGACCAATAGGAAGAGCATTGAGTGCTTCCCTCTTGTCCACTGCTTGCTCGCTTTCTGTGTTTTGTGAAGGACTCTTTTCTTTTTCTTTGCTTTCTTTATTAACCAAATGTCCCTGAGGTCACTATTTAGAATCATAGAATCACAGAATCGTTTAGGTTGGAAAAGACCCTTAAGACCATCGAGCCCAACCGCTAACCCAGCACTGCCAAGGCCACCACTAACCCATGTCCCTGAGCACCACATCTCCCCGGCTTTTAAATCCCCCCAGGGATGGGGACTCAGCCCCTGCCCTGGGCAGCCTGTGCCAGGCCCTGACAGCCCTTTGGGGAAGGAGTTTTTCCCAATCCCCAACCTAACCCTGCCCTGGCGCAGCTTGAGGCCGTTCCCTCTCGTCCCATCGCTTGTTCCTGGGGAGAAGAGACCGACCCCCCCCGGCTCCAGCCTCCTTTCAGGCAGTTGCAGAGAGCGATGAGGGCTCCCCTCAGCCTCCTCTTCTCCAGGCTGAGCACCCCCAGCTCCCCCAGCCGCCCCTCCCCACCCTTGTGCTCCAGCCCCTTCCCCAGCCTCGCTGCCCTGCTCTGCCCACGCTCCAGCCCCTCCAGCTCCTTCTGGGGGTGAGGGGCCCAGCGCTGAGCACAGGATTCGAGGGGCGGCCTCACCAGTGCCCAGCACGGGGGGACCGTCACCTCCCTAGTGACAGGATCGGTCGAAAGACTCCCAGAGTGGAGTCAGAGCACTGATGGGTTGGTAACGTGGAGCACCTACGGAGCTTAAAGCTGGACCCACAAGTCAGTAGCAGTGAGTGGCAGTCCGGCATTGCGGATCTGCTGGTCTTTATTTGCAGGCAGAGCCGAATGCATGATTGGAAGGTGAGCTATGAGACAAACATGGGTTTAGTGAAACTCTGCATTAAATTCTAATTGTTTCTCTTGTCCTTAAAATTTGTGGAATCTGTAAGCTGACCAAATCTTTTTACCCACGTATTGTTATATTTGAGTCTCGCTCATGCAGCAAATTATTCCTGCTTACTGATGACGGTTAAACTTTTTTTGTTCCTTAGATGAGACCACTGCTTTTTTTCTCTTTACATTCAGGTGAAATTAAAGGTGTTCCAAAAGGCAAAATAAGCTTCAGAGTCCCTATAAATGTTTAATATCTTCCATCAGAGCCAAGATCTCTTTAGGAACTTGGAAAACCTACGCTTCCTTTTTTTGCATGGGAAAGCAGAGTGAAATGGTTACTTGCAGGTCTCGCATAGTTTTTAAATAGCACTCGAAGACAATGTTAAACTCATTTCTCATACCACTTAAGCAAAGGAACTCTGATAATGTCCTACATTGGGAAACATTTGAGTTATTGCATCAGTATGGAATTTACTCAGCAATAATCTCTCAGCCTCCAAATGTTGCCTCTGCATGATTTATAGCTCTTTACTTGATGAATCCCTTCCTTAGGCATATTCACTCACGTATAGTAAACAAATGAGTAACAGAAATGTTTGCTGCTGCTTACTCCTGCAGAACTAGCCTGATCCCAGCCCCTCCCCACGGGTTTTCTCCTTGTGCATGAAGGCAGTTGATCCTGTAAATTCATCGCTTGTTTGCAAAGCCACCAAATAGAACTTAAAATCCCTTAAACGCTGAGCTTCAGTAACTTAACTTGGGTGCAAAGCACTCAGAGCAACTGCTGGGAGTTACGGGGACCTAATTTACCGTTTCTGGTGTTGATGGATTATAAGATGAGAATCTTTGGTTCTCATTGATTTTCGTGGAGTTGGCTGGACTGGACATTTGAAAGCAGCATTCTGTAAAAGCACAATGCAAGCAGCTCTTGCACTGCAGCATACGTACAGTTGTGAACGTTACCATGGGGGCTGCTTTAACATTAAGGCTAAGTGCAGGGTTATCGAATTCAGCTGAAATGGCGTGATGCCTTAAATTCCTGGAGCGGAGGAGAAAGAAACAATGATAAGGTATGACAGGGAGTTAGGAATTTAGTAATGCAAGACATTGATCTTGATGAAAAATGGAGACTTAAGAGGTATCTGTTCATCATGCATGCTTTTGAGTACTTTGGAAATAGCTCAGTAAGTCACATCTGTTATTTCCGTATTCCTAGCATGTTGGGTCATTTCACTTTCAAAAAAAGAATTACTCAGATTTTCTGGGGAGAACTTTAAATTCTGTCACGTAGCAAGTGCCTGTGGATTCCTGAAGGTGAAGATTTATTTGTACTCAAGGAAGAGAAGTGTATTGAGTAGCCTGGGGAAGGTGAATAGGTTTTCAGCGTGTGGTCTGTGGAAGCCTGCGAGTTAGGGGCAGCTTCTGTGGGGAAGGGCAGCCTGGGTGGTGGGGTCTGCTTGGATTTCCATAAAGCTTTCAAGAAGGCTTCTCGCTAAAAGCTTTTGAGAAAGCGAAGGCCATCAGGGATAAGAGGAGTCTCTGTGTTGTTGAAAAATGGATTAGAAGGTAGGAGGTAAAAGGTAAGTGGAAATGGTCCCCTCTTGCTACGAGGGGGGAGGTCACCTCTGGAGGACTGCTTGGGATTGTGCTCGTGGACATGCAGGGAGGCTGGCTGGCAGCGTCAGGATGGTCAGAATAGTGAAGAGGAGGCACGACTGAAGACTGGCAGGAAGATCTGGCATGTCTCTGGGCAAATGGGAGGTGAAACACAATGCAGATAAGTATAACCTGCATTTGGGCAGGTAGAGCAATACTCATCTCATGCCAAATCATGGGCTCCAAACTCGCCTTCAGTATGCAGGATTAACTTCTGGGTGTTAGGCCAGATCATTCTACAAAAATTCCGATCGGTAGCAGTCAAAACCGGCTAACTGCAATGGTGCTGTATGGAATTAAGGTTCATCTGCGCCTGAATAGCGGCTGCAGTTCTGGTCTCCCTGTATCAGTAGGCGTAGAGTAGAAATGAAAGCTTTGTAGAAAGGCAGTAAAGATGATCAGAGAATCATAGGATCATAGAATCCTAGAACGCTTTGGGCTGGCAGGGACCTTTCCAGGCCACCCAGTCCATCCCCCTGCCATGGGCAGGGACAGCTTCACCCACATCAGGGTGCTCACAGCCCCGTCCAGCCTGGCCTTGGAGGTTTCCAGGGATGGGGCAGCTCCCACCTCTCTGGGCAACCCCTGCCAGTGGTTCATGATTGAGGGTATTGAATGGCTTCCATGTAAGCAATAAAAAAGTAGTACTCTTCATTCTCTCAAAGAAATTGAGAGCAAGGAGCTGCAGTAGAAAGCTATTGAGTGACATGTGGAAGGTGAATGGGAAGAGATTGTTTCTTTTCCCTGTTTGGGTACAGGAGGTAGGGAATGAAACTAGCAGCTGACAGGCCCAAACAGAAACCGTCTTTACACAATGGATAGTTAAGCTGTGGAACTCTGTCACAAAATGTTGCAAATATCAAGTTTATGTGGCTTTAGTTGGAGACTGGATAAATTCATGGAAGGTAAACCCTGAGGCTGTGCGGAATTCTTCAAACCCCACCTGGCTCAGGAAACCTTTAATGCGAGTGGTTGGAGGCTGAGGAGTGTGATCTGTGCCTGCTGTGGGCCTTCGGTCACTGAGAAAAGGTACCGCACTAAGGCTTTTTGGGCTGACTCAGTACATCTGCTCTTACATAGACTCATAGCACGCTTTGGGCTGGCAGGGACCTTTCCAGGTCAGCCAGTCCATCCCCCTGCCATGGGCAGGGACAGCTTCACCCACATCAGGGTGCTCAGAGCCCCGTCCAGCCTGGCCTTGAATCCACAAGCTGTCGTATGGAAGCAGAAGCAACTCTGCCGAGGTTCAGGGTCACATGGATGTGCCAGAGAACTTGTGCAAGCTTACGTCAAGGATGCTCGACCTTGTGAGGGGAGTGAATTTTATAATAAATTCCTAAAATACACCCCGTGGCATTGCTATTATCATCTGAACAAAAGTTCAGAAAATTCCAGGATACAAAAATCTCTAGTTCACCTCTGACAGATCTTTGTACACTAACTCGCCGAGCGCCAGAGGCTCTGATGTTTTTGCTGTATTGCTGGGGCTGGCGGTTGCACCATTTGAGGGGAATTGCCCTGATTTATAATGCAGATGTGTGTTTTGTTTCCTAGGTGACCTGTTAAGTAGCCTGTTGCAGAGTCCCAGTGCGGCCAAATTATTGAACCAGCCAATCCCCATCCTGGATACAGAAAGCGAATATATATGTTCCCTGGCACTGGAGTGCCTGGCACACCTCTTCAGCTGGATCCCTTTGTCTACTAGCATCACCCCGTCACTCCTCACCACCATTTTCCACTTTGCTCGCTTTGGCTGCGACACCCGCGTTCGGAAGATGTCTTCTGTCAACGGCAGCAGCCAGAACTCGGTGTTGGGACAGGAGCGTGGCCGACTCGGTGTCTTGGCTATGTCTTGCATCAATGAACTGATGTCTAAGAACTGTGTGCCTATGGAGTTTGAAGAGTACTTGCTACGGATGTTCCAGCAGACTTTCTACCTCCTGCAGAAGATTACCAAGGAGAACAACGCCCATACGGTGAAGAGCCGGCTAGAGGAACTGGATGAAAGGTAAGAGCAACCGAACAGCTAAGTAGCTGTGCTAGGGCCTCTTGCTTTCTAAAGGACTGTCTTTATTATTTTGCGGTCATGCATGGTGTGTCTAATCGCCTTTTTTTCAGAGTACTGTGCTGGGGGAGACAGGCAGAAAGGTAGGTGCCCGCAGGTAAGGTTCTGGTAGGGGGCTGAGTTTGCTAAGGGACCATGGTGGCACAGGTTTGTATTCTTTCCTGTCCTCTTCCTCCCCTTTCCCCCGTTCGTTACTGTTTGACTGCAGGTCTGAGGTGGCACAAGAGCTGAACCTGCCCTTCATTCAGTTGTAACAGAAAACAGAAGAGGCTCAGTGAGGTAAAGGCATTGCAGTATTCCCTTTCCTGGTCGGTATCTGCCTTCTCTGCTTAAACTCAAACACACAAAGAGTGGGTAGATATTCTGCGAGTCATGACTTGAAAGAAAATAGAAGTAGTTTCCTACCCTTCATTGAGATGTGACGATTTCTGATTGCTTTTTTTTATTATTATTATTTTTATTATTTTTAAACAACACTGAAAGACAGCTTGGGGAACTCCATTCCCAGCAGCGGTGAACGGCTCCACCGCAGAGGCTGTCTGGCATGCTTGACTGGAGGCAGCAGGGAAGCGGCAGCATCTTGGGAGGCTGCGTATTGTCACTTCCCGGAAAGTTACTACCGTCCGTGTTGCCTAAAACAGCTCGACTCTCTTATATCGGATATTCCTACTTGTAGGAGGGACAGTGAGGCTTGTCTCGCTGTTGTGTTGAGTGGTTGAACCCATGCGTTGGCAGGGTGGTGGAAGAGGTGACGACTTGATGCCGCCTCCCGCTGCGGGCCCGCCGTGCGAGCGCGTGCCACGGGAAGGCGGGCAGACTGGTGCTGACGTTGGCAAATAGGTTGCAACTGCGCGAATGCACTCAGGATCTCGCTACAGATACTTGATGATGGAAATAAATTTCTGGTGCTGCTGTATGAAATATTTCTGTTCTCAGATGAAGCAGCAAGGTTTTTGAGCTTTTTTGGGGGGTTTTGTTGTTTTTCTTTGATATTCACTTGGGAGAAAAAGCAAATTTAGGAAAAAAACATGGGTCCATTTGTAGAGATAACTTGCATGTTTCTTCTGTAAAAGTCCCTTTTTCCATATCTTTACATACACGTGTAACTTTGGGATAGTAAATCTAGATTAACCGTGATTTCTATCTAACAATGAATTTACTTGCTCATTTTTTGACTAACTCGCTCTGACTTCAGTATTGCTCGCTTCCTAGGAATAAGACCCGTTCTAGGATGGTAGAAATCTGCCACCTTTGCGTACAAGATATGCGCACAGAGAGCCAGGGGTTACACTCTGGATTTCAGAAAAGCTCTCCTGGAAGCCCACAATCCCTTTTTTTTAACTTTGTTCTTTCTTTTATGGAAAACATCAGCAAGCAGCCTTCACGGGCAAGGCCGCGGGAGGTCTGTAGCTGTGTTGGCCTTCACAGAGGTGATATTGCCGTATCGTTATGTTCTCCTCCTCAGACGTGTTATCCACAGAGATTGTTGGTGTCTGTAACTGTGAGACCCGTCTTTATTCATTGCTAAGGTCTGAAATAGGGATGTAACTAAGATGTTCTGGAGACTGGGAAAATCTAACTGGCTTCTGGAGGAGCGGACTTTCTCTGAGCTGACTCTGTCCTCTCCATGGAAAAGGGTGCAAGGATTTTCCTGTTGTCACTTAAGGGCACAGCTATACTTTTATTTCCAAAGCTAAAGAACTTCCCGCATGAAAGTGGCTTGGACTAACAAAATCCTAAACAAAATGGGCACTGAAGAAGCTACCTTCAGCAGATTGCCACCTTCAGAACCTGCTTGCCCTGGGTCTGTCCTTTCCCTTCCTCTCGTGGTGCTGGTTATTTTTGTTCTGTTACAAAATCGGCGTGGTTTAGAATGGTTGGTACTGCCAAACTAGTCCAGAAAGAGTAAGGTTAAACTGTCTTTTGCTTTATTTGTGTTTGGCTTTAAGTTGAAGCTCCCAAAATGTGGGAAATGGCTAGTAAGGACACAAGCAATGGCACAGCGGTTGCAGAAGGGGCTTTGGGGCTGGCAGAGCTGGGGGGCCAAGTAAGAATTTCACGGATCTCAAATCAGAGCCTCTTTAGAAAATAAAAATGAAAAAAATCAAAGGCAGTGTTTGGGTCTGGCTTGTTTTTTGCTAGCTTTGCTTTTGAAGTGCTTGGTTGGTGCTCAGATGTGTTTAGTGATGCCTTGTCAAGTAGGCAGGGCCAAATAAAAAGGAAACGTAATCTTTTTGCATATTCAAAGTATTGTGGGGTTTTCGTAGGCTTGTAATAACCAACAGTGCTGCAGCTCTGTTAGCTGGCAATGCTTCTGGTCTGGAGTGAGTTTTTGTTAGAAAGAGTGGTGGTTTGCCCCCGCAAAAAAATCAAGAGCTTGCAGAGGGGGAGAGCAAGGCAGCACGGTAAAACCAGACTGTTCAAGCGTGTCTGAAACTTTGCTAAGCCTAACTCTTTATTCAAAAGAAAAACTTGAAGTACTCTTGCACTTTAGATCTCTTACCATATGGGAAGGATGGGCTTCTCTGCATACATACCTCCTTGTCCCCGGATCGCCAGAGCTCTTGCTGTTTGTTTGTGCATGATGTTGGAATGTATGGGTCCTGTGTAGTGATGGAATATTTAACGCTTTTCTGTATAGATAGATATGAAGATGATTTCTAACTTTGATGAAGCTCATGTTGCGTGGGGCATGATCTTATTCCACAATAAAAGGTTACTCCACTGTGGTCTTTGTAATTTTTTTCCCCCGTCGCGTACTTAAGAACCCACCAGTGCTTGCACCGAGGTTGTGCTCTTGCTGGACTCCCTGAAATTTTGGTAGCAGGCTCCTTTTTGGATCTTCACTTTGTCCAGTCCCAAGCATTGAGTAGTCCCATGCTTTGGAGGAAGATTTATCTTTGTAGTCTAATTCCATCCCAAAAGCCTGAGCTCAGTTCAGAAACTTCTAGACAATTGATTTGCACTGCAGAAGAAACCGTCCTTTCCATCTCTCAACTCCATGGCTCTCCTACTACCTCGTGTAAATTTTTAACGTGTATTCCTAACTCCTGCATTAACTTCTTGCTTCCAGCTGAATTCCTCAGTGGTACAGTTTATTTCACTAATCCTGTCTACATCAGTAAGATGACCTTTGCTATTCAATACTTATTTCTCTAGGGTGGGGGGATTGTGCTTATTTGCAGGCCTGATTGAACTCAGTTATATTTATCTGAATATTAAAGTTGCTTTTGACTAGACTGTCTTTTCTGCTGTTTCAGGTATTAATGGAATGAAGGGTTGCCCGTCCTGTAGGTAATTGTTGCAGGGCTTTATTTTAATTGTTCTACTGGCTGTTAATTGTAACGTTCTTTTTAATGAAAGGATTTTGAGTGCATTTTATCACTATTTCAATGAAATTGATTTCCGTTGTGGCATCCTTCGTGTTTTCTCAGTTGTGTTTTCTTCTTTCCCTTGTAGCTACATTGAGAAGTTTACGGACTTCCTCCGTCTCTTTGTGAGCGTCCACCTACGAAGAATTGAGTCCTACTCCCAGTTCCCCGTGGTTGAATTTCTGGCACTGTTGTTCAAATACACTTTTCATCAGGTACAGCCCTGCGACATCGGTTTTTCCCTTGGCCTGTTCTCTGTTCTCTTGTCTCGTACAGCAGGGGTAGCTTGTTTTCCCCAGCGAAGTCGATACCTACAGTTAGCCCAGAAAAAAATAATTAACTTGTCGTAGTGCTGGGGACTTGGAAATGGCTTAATGTGCTCTTGGATTTAGTTGGAGACAGCGGTCACATGTAGTTACCTTGGAAGAACAACTTGTCTGGTGTTTCACTTTGCTTCTGCTTTTTTTTTTTTGCTAGTCCTTGGAAGGGACAAAGTTATCTGGAAAAATTTCTCTAGCTTGCTTGTTTTGTGTCTGGGGATGCTTTTCTTTCTCCTGAAGCTGCTGCTTTTACTGTATCTCAGGCTTTCCTTGTAACTTTTAGTTTTAGTTTCAAAAAAACCAACCCTGTGGCTTTTGGTACGTGTTACCTTGCTGTAGAAGCTGTCACGATGCAACTCAGCCCTATTTACCACCATATGTGAATAATGACAAGGAAGCAGAGTTATAAAATGCAAGAAGCAGCAAGCCATGGTTAATGCTGAGCCCAGCCTTGTGCTAAGGCTCTTGTTCATCTTTTAACGGCCATAAATCTCTCTAGTGACCTCCTAGAAATTGTTCAGTAAAGCAAGAATTATAGAATCATAGAATAGAATCGTTAACGTTGGAAAAGACCCTTAAGATCATCGAGCCCAACCGTTAACCCAGCACTGCCAAGCCCACCACTAACCCATGTCCTCAAGCACCACATCTACCCATCTTTTAAATACCTCCAGGAAAGTTCTTCTCATGGATTGAAGTGAATATTTGAATATTGAATATTTGAATATATTGAATATTTGAATATTGAAGGATATTTTCATTGTTTTGAAAACAATCTTACTGTAGCTCCTGATACTCATTGTGCATTTTGGTGTATTTCAGCCTACCCACGAAGGTTACTTTTCTTGCTTAGACATCTGGACGCTCTTCTTGGACTACCTGACTAGCAAAATTAAAAGTCGCCTGGCAGACAAAGAAGCAGTACTCAACAGGTAAGCAGGCGGGAAGCCGTCAGGATGTGTCAGCTGCAGAGAGCCTTCATGCTCATGGAAAGACTGAGAAATAAGCTGTTGCTTACTCCAACTTCACACGTGGTTGAGTCCTTTCTTGTTCTAAAATCATAAAGTATAAAAAGTGTAAAGTTCATGTTTCACACTCATTCAAAAGAATTCAAACCGAGCAGGTTAGGGTAGAAAAATGGTCACATATGTTGTGTGTGAACCTAGCAGCCGGAGGAAGAAAGCTTTGCAGTCTGAAATAGAACTGTAACACATTTTAGCAAATTTTAGAGCACATTTAGCACATGTTAGAGGAGGAGACCACAGAGTAAGTTGCCTAGTAAGTGTTGACGCAGCTCATACAACTAATTAATGAACTGGGATTTTTCTTTTATTTAATTAGGCTTTTAAAATTCCTGTTTAAAGGGAGGATGTGTTTCTGAGAAGTACTAATGAGACTGTGTTTGGAAGTTAAAAGTTCCACTTGCTCACCTCTGATGCTAGCTGTGTGTCTCAATTGCAACAGTGGTTGGCAACTCTTCCTTTGTAGATGCTGTGTCCTGAAGTGGGTGGCTCTCTCGTGATAAAAGTCCCTTTGGTGCCATTTTAAAAATCTGCTGAATTTACTGGTATCTCGTTCAAGTTTTGGAGGCTTAAAAGTGCCATGGCTTGTGCCATATTACATTCCGCTAAGTGCAGAAGGAAGCTTCTTTCCCTTGAGCACACTAAATATAGGTGGTTGGTTTTTTGAAAGACAACCTGGCATCGTAACCACAAAGAACAAATGTGGAAGTAGCTTACAGCAGACAGCTCTCTTCCTTTCAGCATGGGAACCGGGTTGTTTTTAATTTCTCAAGTAGTAGGTATTTGCATTTGAATTTTGTTATAATTTGTTCCTAATTTGCTGCTCTCTGCCTTGGCATTCTGCTCCTCTTCTTCTGGCTAACGTGCGCGTAACGCGTGTTATCTTCATGTCAAATAGTTTGTTATGGGGAAAATGGAAACAAACAATAGCTGTCTCTCTAGGAGATATGTCAGACTATAAACAACCAAAAAAAAAAAAATCATATAAGTGGTTAAAGCTTGTACTGTTTTGTCAGAACTACCTGTCCTTAGTGACAACTTCTATAGCTACAGCTTCCTGCGTGCCCTCAGACATGTAAACGCTGCAGTTTGACGGGCTGGGAGTGGTTACACCGCAGGAGCGCAGCTGAAGTTTCCTGTTCTGTGGTTTCAAAACTTTGCATTTTGTACACATTACAACTTTTACTACTGGATCAATTGCCAAATCCAGAGTTACGTCATGCGGTTACGGAAAAGTTGGTAATTCGGGCACCTCGCACAGAGAGCTTTCAGCTGCTTGGCTAGTGACACAGCTGACACTTGGATTGCATCATGCTCTGAATCTCTGTTAATGTGTGTTAATGCCTATTTTTCCAACCTGATCTCACCTAGAAAAGAGCATGGCTTTTTGCATCGGACCGCAGCTGTTTTGAGACAGGAGGTTTTTAAAACAAAGCAGCAAACCAAACCCCCTTGAAATCCCCGAACGTTGGCGTTGTGTCACCAGGAACGATTGCGTGCTCAGGTGGCTCTGTGCTGATTTTGCAGCTCGGCGTTATTCTTAGGTGATCAATGAGAAGGAGGATCTTCTGCGCTCTGTACCAGCTGCGTAGCTCCTGAGAGGTGAAAAGATATCTTTCAGTGCCTTTAGTGTTACAGTGCGAGTGGGAAAAGTGCTGGCTTTGTTTCAGAGGACAAGGGCCTGAATTGATTTACCACCAGCGCAGGGAAAGAGGTTAGCAGAACAAATAGCCTCCGGGGAGGTCCCCTTTTGAGGTAGGCAGCGATAACTCTGCCCTGTTTCATCTGTTCCTCGTTCGTGGCCCAAAAAGCAGAGCACCAGCCAGGCTGCCGAGGAGCAGGTTAGCAACAAGCGGCTGTTGCTGCCTCCTGTTCATGCACATCTGCTATTATTCCTGGCAAGCCACTCCTACCTTTCCTGTTTTGAACTCTTGGGCTGCTTCTGTTGCTAACAGTTCTCCCTTTCCCTTTCAGAGGTGGAGGGATATCAGATATTACCAAGGCTCTTTCCTTGCAGGTAGCTCGTGACCTGAAATGACACGATGCTCTTAATCCCAGGATCTGCTCGGTGTTTCCTCAACAAACCTGTGAAGCTGTGCTGCAGGCTCTTTGCAGTGGTTGGCTTTAAAATGCCATGTTTTATGTATTTTCTTCGCTGGAAGGACTGTGGGCGCAGCGATCTCTGCAGAATTGTTTTATCAAACTCTTGCTCTGTTTTCTCCGTGGTCGTAGGTACGAAGATGCCTTGGTTCTGTTGCTGACAGAGGTGTTGAATCGAATCCAGTTCAGGTATAACCAGGCACAGCTGGAGGAGCTGGATGACGAGACGCTGGATGATGATGTAAGGAGCAGAGCTGAACAAGGACAGCTGCAGGTCCAGATGTTAGCTCTTGCACTGGTTACACCTAGAATGTCTTTCCCAGAGCTTGTACTTTGGAGTACGAGCTAGACAGCTGCTTCTTCACTTCGAGGTTTAAAGCAGCATGAAACGCTTTTCACAAAAATGTACTTAGTCCCACTGAAAGGCTGAGTTTTTCACTTGGTTCTTATGGGGGGAAAATACACTTATGTTCTGATTATCAGAGGCATTAGGTGCACATGTCTGGTTGCTTTGGAATTTAAATGCTGAAATATCTCTGAGACAAAAGCTTTAAGCCGTGTGTATTGTTGGTGCTTTCATTTAAGCTTATTTCTCCGAAGTCAGTACTGGTAAACATCATGTCAGTACGGATAAATGTAAAAGTGAGGTAGGTGGCCAAAATGGGTGAGGCCAGAGCACTGGAAGGGCAGGTTGTTCTGCATCACGGATGCTTGACATCTGAGCAGTAATTGTGCTTTAGGAGTGAACGCTTGTGGCTTATCACTCCAGGGAAACACGCACGTATGCCCAAAGCGTGGGCTGGCAAAATTATTCTCCGTCAGGTGTCTGGCAGCATATGAGAATCATAAGAGCAGTATCTCTTCAGTGTCCGTGTGTCTGCAAAAGCCAAGCTCTGGAAAGGAGCTAGCTAGTCCCAAGCATCAGTTAAGACCTGCTAGTCTACAAAGAGCCATCTGTTTCCCTCTGGAAGTGCTGTGCTTACTTTGGTGTTTCTTTCCGTAGCAGCAGACCGAGTGGCAGCGGTACTTGCGCCAGAGCTTGGAAGTGGTTGCAAAAGTCATGGAGCTCTTGCCAACTCATGCCTTCTCCACACTAGTAAGTAGTTATCCAGACCAAAAGCGCAATGTGAAACGCGCACCGACTGCCGGAGTTTATTACAAGCTGTTTGATAGGGCCACAGTGCCAAACGAGGAGGGAGATTTGGGTTTGGATGCAAAAACTTAGCAAGGAGGAGACCAGAAATTGAAGGAAAAAGCTTGGTTTTTTGGCTTTGTCAAATTTCTTCAGTGAGCATCTGAGTCCTACTTGCTGGACAGTAAGCCCTTCAGAAATTCCCATCTTTCAAAGCGTAAATATTTGGCCACAATCCTTCACTGCTGTTTATCTTGGCCTTTATATTAGGAGGCAGCACTGCAAATTGGGCAGAGTGTCATTATTAGGGTTTTAAGGAGAGTGAAAGCTTTGTTTAAATGAAAGGCTAGATACAGATGCTGAAAAGAGCGCCTCAGACAATTGGGAATTCTATCTGATAAAGACAGATAAGTGCTTCTCTCCAGCTAGTGCCACTGCTGTTGCTAGAATTGGTGGTGTAAAAGTTGCCTGGGTTTGTAGAACTACAGTGGTTTTTGAGGAGGAGATCTTGAGGCTGTAAGCCAGCGGAGCCCAAAATTCAGAGTAGTTGGTGCCTTTTCTCTGGGTGAGAAAGGCAAGTATAGCAGTGGGATCTCAAAGCGAGGCTGTTAATTCTGCTGGAGATACTGCACGCCTCTGAACCCTATTCCCAATCATAGGAATCATAGGATTGTTAAGGTTGGAAAAGACCCTTAGGATCATCAAGTCCAACCGTTAACCTACCACCGCCAAGTCCGCCACTAAACCATGTCCTCAAGCACTGCATCTCCCCGTCTTTTAAATCCCTCCAGGGATGGGGACTCAACCACTTCCCTGGGCAGCCTGTGCCAGGGCCTGACCACTCTTTCAGTAAAGAAGTTTTTCCTAATATCCAACCTAAACTTTCCCTGGCGCAGCTTGAGGCCGAGAAGCAGAGAAAATTGAGCTGCAGCAGAAGCAGAAGATGCCCGACCTGAACTGCTTTTTTAATTGATATTTTTATTTAAGAAACATGGCTGAGCTAAGCACTGGAAGCATATTACTAGAAATTCTGAAGTAGCAAGCAAAACAGTCCTCATATGAAAGTAGACGTTCCTCTGCAGCGTGGTGGCCCAACATGAGTCAGCAAGAGGCCAACAACTGGAGCAGCTGTTTCAGCGAGCACAGTGAGCGTGTGGGTCATACGGTGAAGAGCATGTGGCTTCCTTCAAGTAACGCATGCACATGAAGAAGACATTTTTTTAAATAGTTTTCCTCCTGTAGTTATACAAAAGTGCTCAACTGTTAGTTAGGCACAGCCTGTTAGAAACTCGATGGTGAGCGCTTTCCTTGAGCGCTCTGTTAGTTCAGTTTTGTACACTGGGTAATCTGGGAGATGCTCAAGCAGTTTTGCCTGCTTTTCACGGCAGTCTGTGGTGCTGTTGGATGCAGTGGCTACTCTATCAGAAGCAAATAACGAAAGCAATGTACAGCAGCTGCCATTACTCCGGCCCATGCTGGAAAATGAAAGGCTGCAGTCCCCTGTGCTGGTGGATGAGTGAACGTTCTTAAAACCAGCCACTTCAAATGTGGTGACTTTGCCAATAGAAATTAAGTAGAACCATGCCAGGGCTGGAAAATACTCTTTCAGGTGGGATATCTGCAAGGAAAAGGTCAGTGTGCGATTTTCTCCTGTATGTATACAAATGCATTCAGTCATGAGGCAAATAACCCCCAGCAGATACCACCGAAGTACCTCGGCTGGCCGAATGCTGCTTAGAAGGCTTTCTGGTCTCGGTTTATAACACAGTAGCAGTGTAACCTGTTGCTCAGCTGAACTATCACCAGGATCAGGGATGTTTGCTGTCGGTCCCGAGCCATGGAGTCAGGCTAACACCCTGTTCCCAGCCCAGGATGCATGACGGCCGCGGTGTTTGCTCACTTGGCTCCTTTCCCTATGGGGCTTCAGCTGTTCTGGGTGCAGCCTCAGCTTGCCGGCAGAGCGCTGCCGTACTTCCCTTCTGTGCTCTGTTACAGAGGCACCGAACTCGGCTTCTTTGGTTGAATAATATTTTGATAGCTGCATTTTGAGAAGCTGATACTTCTGGGTGTGGCGGATGCAGCGCAGGCTTCCTGCGCTCCGGGCTCTGCCTTTCCCCCGCTCAGTTTGGTCTGGGTTATACATCCATCTGCCTATTCACACTGATGGCATGCTGTGCCATCGCTTCTACTTGACAGACCGTTATCTCGTTAGGCTGATGGCTGGTATTTGTGGGAAAAGGAGAGCTGCCGCAGAGAAGTGCCTTCAGGGTGGTGATCTTTGCTGTTTTCATGACAACTATCCAGACATGAGAAGCCGTGCCATGCAGGATCAGCCCAGAACCTAGCAACTTGCCTTTTCTCCAAATGTCTTTTTGAAGGCGCTAGGGAGAAATAAGAAAACTGTGCTCTAACCGAGTAATTAGTAGTGGGGTGTCAGCTCTCTGCTAAGCCCCCAAATCATGCTTCTTTCTTGTCTGTTCTAGTTTCCAGTTCTGCAGGATAACTTGGAAGTGTACCTGGGACTCCAGCAGTTTGTGGTCACTTCAGGGACAGGTAATAACCACCATCCGGCACGGCAGTCCTCACTCTTTGAATAGCTGATGGCAAAAACACTCTAGACCTGCTTTGGTGTTGCTTCTTCCATAGTCCGTTGAGGATCTGAACACGTGTATGGTGTCTAATGGCTCAGCAGTCAAACTCCAATAGCAGACAAAAATCTAATAATGTGATTTTTTTTTTTTTTTATTATTGGTATGGTTCTTCCCTTGTTCTGGTACTCGAAATGAAGATACCATAAGTGTTAAGAACAAGTATGCAGCATCAAATACTAGAGTAACATGGAGGGGTAATGGTTACTTTTTTCCTCCCACTAAAACGTATTTCAGGAAAGGTTGCGCTCCTGTTTGCTTTGGGCTCAAATCTGGTGTGAAGTTGTCTGCCATAGGAGCATTTTTATTTAGGTTTGAATTAAAACCACTGTGAGTTAATGAGAAGATGAAGTATTTAGGATGTGGTAGTAGTTTCTGAAGACTTACCTAGCTGGCATTTCAGGAGCTTTCATGTATCAAGTAGTTTACAAAGACACCAGTGCTCTCAACTGAATAAAAAGCATGAGCGTAGCTTTGTTGCTCCTTCCTGAGAAATAAGGAAATTAGCAGTAGTGAGGTCTGTATGAGGGAAGCTTGCAGCTAAGGTTATATTTAAGTTTTCTGGTGTGACCAGTAAAGGAATCTGTTACATCTTCAATACCGCTATACATGGCAGAATGGCGATTGTTGTACAGACAGCTCAGGAAAAAAATACTTCCAATTTTGGGATTGTTTCACACCTAGGATGAGCAACATCTAGGTTTCTAATGCTGTAGCAACAGTCTGTATTAGAAGCTGTCATGTGGACTGACTGTTTAGACGATGGGTCAGAAGAAGTAGAATCACAGAATCGTTAAGGTTGGAAAAGACCCTTAAGATCGTCGAGTCCAACCGCTAACCCAGCACTGCCAAGGCCACCACTAACCCATGTCCCTAAGCACCAGCTTAGGGTAGCTCAGATGCAACTGGAGATCCAGAACTGGGTGATAGTATGCTGGTGGCAATGGTACAAAATGGCAAGCTTGCTGATGAAAACTTAATCTGAGATTAAATCTGGGCAGTGGAAAGAAAAACAGATTTTCTTTAAAACGTGACGTTGCAGAACATATTTGCTTTTTTACTAAAAGGTCTGGAATGTTTGGAGTCCGGGTATCCACAGCCGAGTGGTAGGGCAATTGCGTAGGTAGTAAGACTGGGAAATCTAGTTATCGGTGTGTTTCTTGTCTCTGAGAAATATGAAAGTAAATAACCACACTTCAAAAGCAAATGCTTCTGCTGCTGAACACTTACTGCGCTGTAGCCAGCAGAGGGAGTCCGGGTAATGACCTCTGCAGAGCTGGGATCGCCGTTTGATGTCAACAGAGAACCAGAAAGGCTCCTGTTTATATAGGTATTAGTACCAAATAGAAGAAAATAAATGTGTAAAAGGCTGAAATAGTTGGTAACATCCATTTCAGCCTCTAAAGAGGAATGTGAAGTGTGGCAGTGGGAACAGCTGAACTTGGCTTACTCAGTTTGAGCGTTCCAGTCACTTGGACAGTGCCCCAGTTTGAACTGTGACCCGCTGCCGAGCTCATTTAAGAAGAATGCTTGTAATGTAATTAGAATAAACGTTGCATTTCCTGTAGCTTTGTAATTAGGTTTCCCATCCCAAAGGGCTGTATTTATTAGTCACAAGAGCTGTGTTTATTAGTCACAAGGATATGTGTTTTTTCTTGCACAAGGGTTTTGAAGTCTGAGTTTTCAGGCTGCTAGGCTCTTAGTGGCTGGTAGCGCAAGTGATAATTTACACTTAGGTCTCTTAGGCTTCATTGCTAATGAACCGTGATGTCATTTCAGGTCACAGGCTGAACATCACTGCGGAGAATGATTGCCGCCGGTTGCACTGCTCCCTGCGGGACCTGAGCTCCTTGCTGCAGGCCGTTGGTCGTTTAGCAGAATACTTCATTGGGGATGTGTTTGCTGCCAGGTTCAATGATGCTCTTACAGTGGTGGAGAGGTAGGTATGGGAGGGGGAGTTTGCTGTCCCTTCACCGCTACCAGGAGCAATTGTCACCACTGCAGTGAGCGTGAAAACCAGGCTTTCTTTCTGCCTCCCCTTGTTACGATTAAATTAAGATACAAAGAACTCAGTGGGCAGTACCTTAAGTGTTACATTCATCAGTGCTAAGCATCCCAGATGGCTTCCTAAACCCTTAACCAAAGAAATAACTAATAGGGGGGATTAAATAAAATCAGTCACTTGAAGAGATTGAGGTACTTGTTTTCCAGCATCTGCGTTTGTGATGCAAGGAAATGGGATGTAGAGTCTGATTACTTAAGAGTTGCATCTTTCAAAGCTAAATCACCAAAATCTCTTTTCTTAAATGAGAAGCTCTGTGAAAACTGAAAGGCAGATGTCATTTGATTCTTCACCTCCAAGAAACTTAATTAGCACATAGTTGCAAATTATGGAATTTCAGGGCTTTACACAGCTGCCTTGGTTGTGTGTTTTCATTTCCAAGCAGGAACATCGTACTTGTTCCATCTTGTCACAAACAATGAAACAGGCTCTAAATTATTTTCAACTAAATGGTCTAAATCTTGCCTACGTATTAGCTAAGTATTGACACAGATAAGATTCAGATAAGATGTTCAAGTGGATTTGTACATGTGTATATCCATCTTAGGGTCACTTTATTCTACCGTATATGTGTTTCCTTCCAGGTTGGTAAAAGTAACGCTATATGGATCCCAGATTAAACTGTACAACATCGAAACTGCAGTACCGTCTGTATTGAAGCCTGACCTTATCGATGTGTGAGTATGATACATATAGATACACACACACACTGCAAATGACCGTGTCCAGATTCGGTACCTACATGGGGTGCTGGAAGCATTAGATCTCCTAGATCTGGTGCTCTAAGCACTTGCTTGGCAAATATTCTGAAAAGCATGTCTTTTCAGTGATTGCTAGCTAACCAGGAGGGCACTGTCTCTTAACTGTTGAAGGTGAAGGCTGCCGCCAGCATTTTGGACCACTGTTTTCTCAAATTGAGGTTGCTTAAAGAAAAATAAAATGGTGATGAGGAGTAAAAATGCTAGTTATATTAGCTCTAAAAGCTAGCTGTTATTTTGCCCTGTACTAATGGCTGTAAAAGCTTAGTTCTGCGGAATAATTAAATGGTAAAATAAGTGTTACAGCAGTGGTATTTTGAGAAATGGATCCACTGTCGATATGTAGTTCCAGTTTATGGATTTTTTTTTGCTACCAAAGTTAGATCTATGGCTCAGGTAAAAGATGTTTTTCCTAGTACGGGGTTTTGAGTCCTTGGCTTCCAAGACAAACCTGTGCCTTCCAGCTATGCAAGCCATTGCTGAAACAAATGAATGCCTTCGATCCAGAAGCTGACGTTAAGTGTGAAATCTTGATGGTGCCAGTAATAGAACACCACTCTGTGACAGCCGTTTAGAAACCTTCTGTTCGTAATGGCCGTGTAGCACAAACCTGTTCCCTGCCAGCTGGCGTTTTGTGAGCAAGAATTTAAGGTTATCCTTTTGAACGCATCGAGTTCTAGTTCGTGATTGCATGTGTAGCAGCTCCTTGAAAACCCACACTAAATTTTATCGTATAGGTCCCTGGGTTTCTCCTAATAATCCCAAGTTACTAGCACTGAGTTTCGCGCAGATGATGTTCTTTTAATGGTCTCTTTCCTTTTCTGGTTTAAAATAATTTGAGAGGCTTTTTTCCATGATCTGTTAGTGAGGGGTTTTCATCCTTTTCCCTGTCCCATGTCCCTGAAGAAGCTTGTGATCCGTTTTCTAATGCTAGCATAACAAAGGTACACTGTCAAACGTTTGCAGGACACCTGTCTGTGATGCCAAAGAAACGTCCTGGCTCAAAAATCTTGATATCGTGCTGTGCCAAAAGTGTATTTATAAATTCTGATATAATCCACTGGTAGGTTGACTAAAAATTGACCTTATCAGTTTATACCTTTGAATTAATATTGTTGCTTAATAGATGAGTTCAGTTACAGCACACCTTTAAATGTGCCTTGAACGTACAGGGTCCAGGACAAAGAAAAAAACTTCAGGCCATGTAGCTAACATAATCGCAAGGAATGCGCTTGTTCTCAGTTAATGGAAGAGTGGGAAAGAGTTCAGGCAATAAATATACTAAGGGGGGACACAAGATATTGAGGCAAAGTGTTGATTCAAAAAAAACCAATTCAGCCTGCTTGCCATTCTGCAGTCTTTCCGACTCTCTGAATTCAGGATTGCTTTCCATTTTTCTGCTGGTTTCTGCAGAGAGCCGAGAAGTCTGCAGAATCAGAACGCCACTATTGCTTTTAGCTTTAATAATAGCACAAGACTTTAAGTCTAAACAGAGATCCCAGACCTCTTCAGGTGCTTAAATACGGTGTCAGAGTTCTGAAAAGAACTAAGGATGCCATTTTGCAGTCCTTACCTAATGCTCGCAGGCACAACAATCCTCCCAAGCTAGTGTAGTACAACTGTAAAACTATCTTCTCATCACTGCCAGTGAGACTTGGGTTGTGATTAAGTTAAGGCTACCAAATGATTTTTAAAGGAAAAACTGCCAGATTTGTCTCAGAACGTGTTCTTTCCCAGTATGCTGTTGGAACTACCCACCACGCTCAGGGCGTGGGCCCTTCTGCAGCGGTCCTGCCTGCATGCGTTTTGTCCCGTGTATGTGTCTTACCCTTGCTCTGCTCCTCCGCAGGCACGCTCAGTCCCTGGCCGCGCTGCAAGCCTACGCGCACTGGCTCGCGCAGTTCTACAGCGAAGTTCACCGGCAGAACCCGGAGCAGTTCATCTCTCTCGTCTCCACCGCTCTGGAGGCTATCACACCCCTCATCAGCTCTAAGGTACCTTCGTCAGTGCGAGGCTGAGGGCTGAGGCTGGGCTTCCACCTAGAGCAGGAGACCGCTGTTGTGTTCAGGTGTTTAACGGTCTGCTCTGGACCTGTGGCTCCTGATGTGAACCAGTCTGGGAGAGCTGGTTGTATCTTCCAGAGCCACAGCAAATGTCTCCTGTAAGGTGAGACCAGGAACTGGCATTTCAGGCATTGGAACGGGCTGCCCAGGGAAGTGGTTGAGTCTCCATCCCTGGAGGGATTTAAAAGCCGGGTAGATGTGGTGCTTAGGGACATGGTTTAGTGGCGGACTTGGCGGTGGTAGGTTAACGGTTGGACCTGATGATCCTAAGGGTCTTTTCCAACCTTAACAATTCTATGATTCTATGACCAAGAGCAATTTCACATAATAGCACTGTAGGGCAAGCTAATACAAGAGTAAGCAACTTACAGGCATATAAACTCAGTCTAATGGCTTGAAAGCGGGGAAATTTCTCTCTTCCACAGTATTAAGGGAACTGACCTGTGCTCTGATTGGCAAATAAATAGTATATATAAACTGTCTTGCTTGCTAAAACCTGGTAGTGGCAGCTTGCTGTGCTGTCCGACACCAGTGTTGCATTGTATGGTTCTGTGCGATGGTGTTACTGGGCAGCCTGACCGCCTGCCTCCTCTGTTTCAGGTGCAGGAGAAGCTGCTGCTGTCTGCGTGCCACCTGCTCGTCTCTTTGGCCACCACAGTGCGCCCGGTGTTCTTGATCAGCATCCCAGCAGTACAGAAGGTGTTCAACAGGATCACGGACACTTCTGCTCAGCGGCTTCCTGATAAGGTGATTTGTCTCACGCGTGAAGAATGTAGATTAGGTGCTTGGGAAGCTGTGCCTCAGTTCTTACTGTAGCGAAGTATAACCTCAAAAAAAGAAAAAAAGGCTGGGGACAGGGGCAGCAGTTTTCTGTGCTGTGGATATCCAGGAATCACGGTGATACGGTTTGTCGGTGATCTATTTCAAGCAACAGCATAAGGAAAAAACCACAATTGCACCCCTTTGATCTTATTCCTTTCTCAGTTGCTGACACAGTCCCTGATTCTGCATCGTCTTTACAGCACAGGCGTGTTGATTCTGACATACGGAAAGAGTTTTCTGTGAAACTGATGTAGTATTCCACATACCGCACTCCAAGTTAGTATTTATATTACAGCAGTGCTGCAAAGCCACAGCGGAGGCTGGGATATGGCTGTATTATTTGGCCGCACCTCGAATCCTGTGTTCAGTTTTGGGCCCCTCACTTCAAGAAGGACATGGAGGTGCTGGAGCGTGGCCAGAGCAGGGCAACGAGGTTGGTGAAGGGTCTAGAGCACAAGTCTTACGAGGAGCAGCTGAGGGAGCTGGGGTTGTTTAGTTTGGAGAAGAGGAGGCTGAGGGGAGCCCTCATCGCTCTCTACAACTGCCTGAAAGGAGGATGTAGAGAAGTGGGGGTTGGTCTCTTCTCCCCAGGAACAAGTGATAGAACAAGAGGAAATGGTCTCAAGCTGCGCCAGGGTAAGTTTAGGTGGGATATTAGGAAAAACTTCTTTACTGAAAGAGTGGTCAGGCCCTGGCCCAGGCTGCCCAGGGCAGGGGCTGAGTCCCCATCCCTGGGGGGATTTAAAAGCCGGGGAGATGTGGTGCTTGAGGACATGGTTTAGTGGCGGACTTGGTGGTGGTAGGTTAACGGTTGGACCTGATGATCTTAAGGGTCTTTTCCAACCTTAACAATTCTATGATTCTATGAAGTCTATGATTATGTGCTGGCATGGAGACACAGTGCTGTACAAGCATGGATGCTTAGTGTGTAAACCAGAGCAGGAGTAATCAAAGTGGCATCATCTTTGTTTTATGAGTATGAAGAACAGAGACTTACTGTTGCAGGGAAGGACTGACAGAGTTGGGAGCTGGTTCCAGCCCGTAAGTCATGGGGCTTTGCTTTTCTCTTACTTTGCAGAGCTGCTAGTTTTTGCTTGGGCTCAACTGCTGTTATTGAACTCTTTCCTCAAACAGTGAGCACTGCTGATGTCTTGCACGGCTGTAAAATGTCACTCCAGGGTTGCACTCTAGCAAAAATGGAGTTTCAAACACAGTAAAACTTTGCTTAATGTCTCGTTGCTTCCAGGCCCAGGTGTTGGTGTGCAGAGCGCTGTCGAACGTATTGTTGCTGCCTTGGCCAAATCTCCCAGAGAGCGAACAGCAGTGGGCGGTTCGCTCCACCAACCACGCCAGCCTGATCTCTGCCCTCACGAGAGAATACCGCCAATTAAAATCCAACGCCATCTTGCCACAGAGGAAAGTGCAGCTGGAGGACAGTAAGTACCAAGCTTCTCGGTGTGTGCTGTCGTCTGACAGCTGCGGTGCAAACCGCTGATAGGCATTATTAAGCTGATTTTCTAATAATCATTTTGGCTGAGAAACTGTATTTAGCGTATGGGGAGGACAGGAAAGGAGCAATTTGTATTTTCTTTCTTTTTCTTAAAGACTTCTGTGGGTGTGTAAAGGGCACACTCACCCCAGGTTGCCTGTAAGCTCTTCCATCAAAGTGCTGTCGTCCTCAGTCGCGCGGGGAAGGTGGGATCAAGTTTGTGATAAAGCTTTGAATAGCAGCGGTGGCATTAGGAATACTTAACAGCCTAATGCTGGGACACTATAGCATTCGAAACATTGACTGGAGGCAGTGTTAGTGAAGGTTATGGCTATAAAAACTTAAGGAGAAAATAAGAATTTCTTCCGGACTTGGGAAATACCATAGAAGGTGTATATATTTAGGAGGAGAGCCCTGAACTGATGGGGTCCAGGGCCCCTTGGAAGCTTCTGTGTATATTTTGGGACTGCTTTTGGGGGTGTGTGGTGGTTTTTTGGGGTTGTTTTTTTGAGAATCGCTTTAAAAATTGTTCAGAAGTATGCAGTGTCGCAGCTTCTGACAAACCTGACGTGCTGGTCAGCTGTGAGCAGGGAGGGAGCACGGGAGAGGGTGGTTTGCTCCTCACGAGAACAGCATCAGCAGACTGCTCACATGGGTTGAACTGAGCCAGTTAAGTTCTCCCAGCGTTTGGGTTAGCTTATACACCGATTGCGTATCGCTCCAGTTGTTATTTTCAGAAATAGAAACCTGCAGTAGATTTTGCTGTCCCAATGTGCTGCTTTTTTCTTGGCTAGTGTCTCTTTAGCATTAGCATATTGTGAATAATATTGTTTACAGCTCCCCTCAGCCGCTGCACCTGAGTAGTTGAGCAGTGGGTGCATCCGTAGGGCAGTAAACCTGCATAATTTAAGAAAGCAAATAGCCACAGTGACCCAATTGAACCCGTTTAAATGTTTAAAATGCAAAAAAGCACTTGGGAACGTTTTTGACTCCAACCTGCGTTTGGCATATATGCCGCCTTGTAGGTTGTTTTAGTTACCCAGTTTAGGGGAACTTGACTTCATTTCTTGCCTCTGATGAGTAGTTTTGACACATGCAGGAAGTATCACCTCTCTTATTTTGCAGCCAAAGCGATCATCCATCAGACACTCAGCGTTTTAGAAGATATTGTAGAAAGTATCTCTGGAGAATCCACCAAGTCTCGACAGATCTGTTATCAGTCGCTGCAAGAATCCGTGCAGGTCTCACTAGCCCTCTTCCCAGCTTTCATTCATCAGTCAGGTATAACCATAGGACAGGCTTTAATGCTGTGAGTAGCTTTATGACCTACTGATAACATCCAAAGTCCATCAGCGTAGCGTCGTGGTGGTGTTCATGTGAAGTGTGTGGGTTTGCTGTGCCTACGTGTAATGCGAGTCTGTACTTCTGGGTGGGCTGGGCTGGATCCGAACAGGGAAGGGAGAGCTTCTCTGCCGCCTAGGATGCAGGCATGAAGGTTTGTCACGCTTCCAGAAGACGGAGATGCCTTGTGTTGTGTTCAGCAGTGAAACAAGAATGGAGCTGATCCTGAGCACAAAAAAAAAGCTTTAAAATAACCTGTCTAGCTATGTTTGCCATTTACATTCTTTCCAGAAGCGTGAAGACCAAGAGGAATAGATCTCATCAGATTAGGTCAAACAATAGGGGAGGCTAAACGAAAGGCTCCTGAGACGTAACCAGGACCTTGGCAATCTTGTGGCCAGCGACTTATATCACATCAGGGTAGCTCGAATGCCCAGGGCTACAGCAATTTCTCTCGTGAAGAGCAAGGCGTTCCAGGAAAACTTTTGGAGCTAGGTGGGATTTTCACAGTGAAGCAGGCGTGGGGGAGGCAAAACAAAGTTGAAATGCAGAGAGGATCCAAGACAGCAAGCTGATTCTGTGACTCCAGTGAGCTGTTGTCTTCAGAACAGGCTAGCAGCCTCATGCAATTGCTATTTATTGGCTAGAAAAGGCCGTATGAAGGAGGAGTTGAGCAGCTTCAGCTTACCGTGGTTATTCAACAAGGCACGTTGGGACTGATGAAGAATTAGCTGCGGTGCTGATCAGCTAACTGCACAACCACGCGCTGAAAATGACTTCTGAAGTCAGAAGGGTCTCTTCAGTTCCTGCCAAGAAAAAAAAGAAGCTGGATTCTGTCTCCCAGCCACCCCAAGCTGTGGAGCTGTTTTGGATTTCCTTGTGTTTCCTGTTAACCCTGTGCGAGCAGGGAACAGCTGGAGATCGGCCCAGACCATCGCCAGAGCTTTCTCCAAGCGCTCTGTGTAGGCAGACCTGACTAAGGGCCCGGCTGATAGTATCGTATTTGTTCTGAGTTGTTTGGTGCTGCCTGTACTTGTCATCCCTGGTGGTTTTCAAAAATGGATGAACATTTTTTTAAGCCCTGTAGTACCGGCTGTTGGTTTCAGATTCTAAAGGAAACCCTGCTGCTAAATTTCCAAGAGTAAAGAGGGTTCCCTGTACAGGAGGAGCAAATCTCACATAAAAGACTTATGGATGCATTTGAATGTTACCTTAACACATTCTTTTGGCTTTCCTGTTCTTAGATGTGACAGATGAGATGCTGAGCTTCTTCCTCACTCTGTTTCAAGGACTGAGGGTGCAGATGGGAGTGCCTTTCACCGAGCAGATCATACAGACCTTCCTAAACATGTTCACCAGGTATTGTCCCGTGTTGGTCACGTCTTTCTTATCCCTCGGGATGATTTATCTTGGTAAGCTGCTCACACAACAGGTCCCTGCTCCTAAAGAGTGTAGTGTTTCCAACCCCTTTGTGTCCAGACTTTTGTCATGTCCCAGGGCTACATCTAAGGAAAAGCTTCCAGGTCTGAAGTCACCCAGCCCATGCACATCAGTCATACAGGCCGTTGTGCAATTTCAGCTCTCCCACAGGCTTTCTGGAAGTGTGTGATACTGAACCGGAGTCTCGCACTGCCTGTTAGCCTCCTGCCCGAGATCTGAGGGTACCCCAACAATCTCCCAAGCTTTTGCTGAGAAAGAGGGTCTATCAAAACCTAGCTCCCTTCTGTGGCTTAATGTACTTGGTCTGTGTTCGTTGAGCAAGTTTAGAGGCACTACCTGCTTTCCTTTACATTAGGTAAGCGTGCAGATCTCTGGGAAGGTTCCTTTGCAATGACTTTGGTTTTTGTCGTAGGGAGCAGTTGGCAGAGAGCATCCTCCATGAGGGCAGCACTGGCTGTCGGGTGGTGGAGAAGTTTCTGAAAATACTGCAAGTGGTGGTACAAGAGCCCGGCCAAGTATTCAAGCCTTTTCTACCCAGCGTCATCTCACTGTGCATGGAGCAGGTCTACCCCATCATTGCAGAGGTAGGGCTGTTCTCACACGAGGTGAGGGAAGGGAGGGATTTAAAAGCCGGGGAGATGCGGTGCTTGAGGACATGGTTTAGTGGCGGACTTGGCGGTGGTAGGTTAACGGTTGGACCTGATGATCTTAAGGGTCTTTTCCAACCTTAACAATTCTATGATTCTGTGAAGGGGGAGACGGGAAGGGAAGGCATTGCTGGGGGTGTGGGGCAGCGAAGCTTTTTCCTTTCCAAGAGCTGTAAATGTCAGTCCCTGTGCAGGGAGAACTGGGTGACTAGGCAGTGGGAACTGGAAGCAGCGTGGGTGGAGGATTTTGTCAGCAGTTGTCAGAAGCTAAAATTACAGATGTGCTCAAAGCGGGAGGTAAAACTCAAAATTCGGTGATGTGTTCTTAGCATCACCCAACAGTTGCTGAGTTTGGTGCCTGCCTTAGGAGGAAATGCTTTGATGCTCTGGTGCCTTGGCTGCAAAGCGCTGCCCGGGGTGGCCACCGACAGGGTGCTGCTGGAGTGAGATCCAGGGGATGAGTGGGATTCCAGCACAGGAGCCTGCTTTGAGTGTTTGTTCTCCTCTCCTCCTAGCGCTCATCTCCTGATGTGAAAGCAGAGTTGTTCGAGCTGCTTTTCCGGGTCCTCCACCATAACTGGCGGTACTTCTTCAAATCTAGCGTGTTGGCTAGCGTCCAAAGAGGAGTAGCAGAAGAGCAGATGGAGAACGAAGCGCAGTTCAGTGCCATTATGCAGGTAACGCCGCTACTCCCACGGTTGTCCAGAACCCCTTCTGCAATGGAGCAGACGCTGCTTGGGGCAGCGCATTAAACGTGTGGCTGTGGGGATTAGACCATGTCTTGGGTGAGGTCTTGCCTTCAGGAACTGCTGAAAATCAAAGTGCTTGTAGAGTGGTCTTGCTGATGCGCTCACAAGGCACAGTGCCTCACTGCACAGGGAAGCAAGCAGTGAGGGAGGAATGTTAATTCCTTTCCGTGCCTCATCCTGCATCTGGACCTAAAAATACATTACTGATGCTGACCCGTTTACCTCTGTTACAAGTCTTTTGGTTAGCACTCGGACAAACTGTCAGTGCAGGGAGGTTTTTCTGAGACCAAGATGTCTTTTTGGTTTATATGAACTTGTTCTATGCTGTACCCTTGGATCTGGCAGAGAAGGGTCAGTGGGGTAACATCCTATAGGCTTTGGCCTGGGGAGCAGAGAAGGCAGAGGCAGCGTGTCAGCACGTACACAGAGCCAGCACCAATCTTCTCAGGTTGGGGATTTTGAATTTTTAAGAATAACAGGCTCTATTCCACATGTTACTTAAGTCAGAGGTGGCCCAATGAGTTCCTGTGCAGTTTCTAGATGCAAGAACTTTTCCCAAAACAGGTAGTGCAACTTAAAGTAAAACCAAAAAAAAAAAATCAGCCTCCTAATCTGCTATCGGAGTACCCGATGTGGGGCCCTTCGCCTCCAGCCCACGTCAGTGTAAACAGAGGCACGCTTGCACCATGTTCTGCAACCTCAGAGCAGGGCTGGCTCCCCCGAGGGCAGTGAACGCCGGAGCAGAGGGCCATGTGCTTAGACTGCAGGTGAGAGGACTTTTTGCAGAGCTGCCCCATCATGGAGTGATTCTGGAGACCTGGTTCCTTCTGATGCAAGAGTGAAGAGGGAGCTATTGCACTGACATAAACTGTATTGGTGCTTCTCTCTGGCCTTTCCCTATCTTAGCATCTTCTGATGTGAATGAGGCCCAAGCTGGTCCCTAGGCAGGGCTTTCCAAGCATCTCTTTTTTTTTTTTTTTTCTTCACCCGTAGCAGTGTAACACTTCCAAACTCACCCGAGTGCCTTGTTTTGGAAGATATGTACATGCTAATCTCAGTATTAGCTTCAGGGTGGTTGACAATACTGAACTACTTGGTTTACTACTTGGCTCCTGTGTTGTTTTGATAGAAAACTCATATTTAATATTCTGTAAATGTTCATGCAGCCAGTGTTTTGTCTGGAGGATATTAATAATTTGTGTGCTGGTTTCCACCAGAGATCTGAGCCCACAAGTGGCTCAGTCTTGAAGGGACTTGGGCCATTTTTGTCCATTTAACGATAAATGGCTGGTATGGGGGAATAAACTCTTCTGTTCACGATGCCTTGAAGCAGCAACTGGTAAAATTCTGCTGCCTGTCTCTGTACAGAGCTTACCTCATCTGCCTGCATCATCTGTACAGTGTTTCAGAGGAGCTCGAGGTGCCCACCTGTACCCAACAGACCCAGCTTAGCAACTGTTCTGCAAGGATATGACCATGTTTCCATTAAAATTCCTTCGTTCCTGTTGGTCTGGCAGCAGCACGGTTGACTTAACTGCCTCTCTTATTCATTTGCTGCACTGAGAAGCAGCAGAGGCTCCCAGGGGTTTGTTCTGGTGTCAGAGTGAAAATGATGTCGTTCTGCCTGACAGATCTGATATTTGTTGTAATATCAGTCCCCTTCCTTCACTTCTGCTTTGTTTGTAGGCATTTGGCCAGTCCTTCCTGCAACCTGACATTCACCTGTTCAAGCAGAATCTCTTCTACTTGGAGACGCTGAACACCAAGCAGAAGCTGTACCACAAGGTGGGTCCTAGCTGACCGCTGCGCGCACCGTGCGTGGTAATAGGCGGGCGCTGCACTGAGACCTGCGTGAAACGGCTCAGAAACCGAAGGTCAGGATCTGGGGGCTTGTATGGCACGGCCTTCGGTTGGTTGCCGTGATCCTGATGGGTATGTGGCTGGTCAGAGTGGCATTACCGCTTCCTCGATACGGCTGCAGTGGGCACAGGAGGGATCCCGACTCTAGTCAGTCAAAGCAAAGCCTTGATGTATTTAAGGCTGGAGGGATTTAAAAGCCGGGGAGATGTGGTGCTTGGGGACATGGGTTAGTGGTGGCCTTGGCAGCGCTGGGTTAGCGGTTGGACTCAATCTTAAAGGTCTTCTCCAACCTAAATGATTCTGTCATTGTATGTGTTCCCTCCTGTGACAATGAGGACACGCACAGTGACGGTGCCATTTGTCTGAGGAAGTAGAAACTGGGATCATCAGTGGGACAGCGGCAGAGTCCCTCCATCGTTCTCATCTGGGTCGGCCGCAGGGTATCTAGTATTTACAGTCGGTCACTGCCAGGTGGTTGTCTCCATCGCTGTCCTGTAGGACCCATCCTCCAGACCTTCATTCAGACCTGTTAGCTGCTGTCATGAGGGATTAAAGTTGGAATCCAGGGTCCTGCCCTCCTGGTTAGCCTGTGAAAGCAGAGCGTTTGGGTTCGCATCTGTGGTCACAACGCAAGGACAGCCCGTCGCGTTAGCAGCTGCCTGCTGCAGGCTTTCAGGCAGCTAGCCAGATTCCCTGGCTTTCGGGAGCGCTGGGCAGGGCTAAAACTGGCTGGAGTTTGAAAGAGACTTGTAAAAGACGGGCAGATGTGGTGCTTAGGGACGTGACTTCGTGGTGGCCTTGGCAGCGCTGGGTTAACGGTTGGACTTGATGATCTTAAAGGGCTTTTCCACCCTAAATGGTTCTGTGATTCTATGACTGTTTGCTCAAATGCCAATGCTTAAAACTTGGGTCAGACGCATGAGGTAAGCGTGGCCAAATTCACCGTTAACTTTAAAGCTGGTATTAATCTAGCTTATTGTAGCCATTTGTGATCTTGGCTTGGCTTGGAAAATTATCTCTGTGCTCACAAGAGTTTGCAGACCCCGCCGATAGCTCAGAAGCTGCTGGTGTTGAAGCGGCCCCGTGCGGCCATGCTCATTTGCCTGGTCCTGACCTCGATGAGTTTGTACTTCTGAAGCAACGTGCTGGCTGCTGCGGTCCCTCTTGCAGGTCTGAAGACTCCTAACTCTGTGCTTCTCTCGCTGTGCAGAAGATCTTCCGGACGACCATGCTGTTCCAGTTTGTGAATGTGCTACTTCAGGTGCTTGTCCACAAGTCGCATGACCTGTTGCAGGAGGAGATCGGCATTGCCACCTACAATATGGCCTCAGTGGACTTTGATGGCTTCTACTCAGCCTTTCTCCCCGAGTTCCTGGCCAGTTGTGATGGTGTGGACTCGAACCAGAAAAACGTGCTGGGAAGGAATTTCAAAATGGACAGGGTAAGAAGGGGAAATGCTGCAGCAGAGTGCCAGTATTCCCAGCATGCACAGAGTTTTTCTCCTAGAACACTCTGGCAGGCAGCCGTGAGCTCCTCAGGGCGGTGTTTTGAGGCAGTACCTTTTGTTCCAAACACCTCCATCCTCAGCAATGCCTGATGATCTTAAGGGTCTCTTCCAACCTTAACAATTCTATGATTCTAGCAAAGGATTTTTCACCATAGAAACTGCCATCTCATCTCTCAGACTGCTGAATGCTGTGGGAGTTAGGGAATGTGTTTCCTGGAGGAAGTTTTCATAGGGGTAGACTGACATTTTCTAGAGTGGGCCACTCAGATCCTTGCCAAAATCTCGCTCCAGCTGCTGGCCAGATGTTTGAGGGTTACGGTGAAGACAACAGCAGAGTAGCTGCAGTGGCTCACAATTCTTTCAAGCCCCTCGTATGCGTGTGAAGCAAATGGGGGGTCTATAACCTCCCTGTGGAACATCACGGCAGTGCGGCAGGTTGTGGCTTCCATCTGCTGAAGCTTGCTTGTCCATTGAGCATGTCGTCTCCCATGGGAGATGATGGGGACTTGAGACCAAGGGGGAGGGTGGGAAAGGAGCCTTGAGAGAATCACCGGACTCTAGAAGGCAATTGCTCTTCAGGAAAACTAGCCCTTGTTATGGGGTACGTGGCACCCAGGACCTTGGCAGGAATGCAGTGAGCAGTTGCAGTTACAAGCTGGAGAAATGGGCCTGTGTGAACCTCACGAGTGTCAACAAGGCCAAGTGCGGGGTCCTGCACCTGGGTGGGGGCAACCCCCGGTATCAGCACAGGCTGGGGGATGGAGGGATGGAGAGCAGCCCTGAGGAGAAGGGCTTGGGGGTGCTGATAGACGAAAAGCTGGCCACGAGCCGGCAATGTGCTCTGGCAGCCCAGAAAGCCACCCGTCTCCTGGGCCGCATCCCCCGCAGCGTGGCCACGGGGCGAGGGAGGGGATTCTGCCCCTCTGCTCCGCTCGGGGGAGACCCCCCTGGAGCCCTGCGTCCAGCTCGGGGGTCCTCAGCACGGGAAGGACAGGGAGCTGTTGGAGCGGGGCCAGAGGAGGCCCCAGCAATGGTGCGAGGGTGGAACAGCTCTGCTGGGAGGACAGGCTGAGAGAGCTGGGGGTGCTCAGCCTGGGGAAGAGGAGGCTGCGGGGAGCCCTCAGTGCGGCCTTGCAGGGCTTAAAGGGGGCTACAAGAGAGATGGGGAGAGGCTTTTTAGCAGGGCCTGTAGCGACAGGACAAGGGGTGATGGTTTGAAAGTAAAGGAGGGGAGATTCAGCCTGGATCGAAGGAAGAAATTTGTCGCGCTGAGGGTGGTCAGGCACTGGCAGGGGTTGCCCAGAGAGGTGGGAGCTGCCCCATCCCTGGAAACCTCCAAGGCCAGGCTGGACGGGGCTCTGAGCACCCTGATGTGGGTGAAGCTGTCCCTGCCCATGGCAGGGGGATGGACTGGGTGGCCTGGAAAGGTCCCTGCCAGCCCAAACCGTTCTCTGATCCTACGTCGTGACCATGCGTGCAGTGCCTGACTGCACACCGAGAAGCTGGTGCCATGAACAGAGCCCGGATCCCTGCAGTCAGCTCTCTGCGTGGAGCAGCCCTGGAGCAGTCTCTGCTCCCCGTACGTGGGCTGCAGAAACTCGGCTTTCCCAGGCTCAGACTCTGGTCTGTTCTCATGTATGAAAATACACGTGGGTGTTTGGCCCCCTCGGTTCCTTTCTCCGCTGTAAGGCAGTGCTCTTATTCTGTTTGCAGTACAACATGTTGTTTGATCTTTTCCAGGATCTGCCATCGTTTACCCAGAATGTGCACAGACTGGTGAATGACCTGCGTTACTACAGACTCTGCAATGACAGTTTGCCCCCTGGAACTGTGAAACTATAGTTATTGCACTGGACTCGTGTTCTGATCACTGTAGGGAACGGATCCATGTTTCGGTTTTGCCACCACCTTCTCTCCTCCCTGGTTCTGTCAGTACTGCAGGACGCGGTGTCTTGCACATGGGCACATCTTGGATTCACGCACCACGCTTCCTTTTTTTGTTTTCCTCTCTCTCCCCCAACCCAAAGGCCCCCAGCCGGAGTCAGCACCGTCTGCAGGATGTGTCTTAACGCCCAACCGCCGGGCATCTCAACTGTACGGAAAGTCCTCTCGCTGGGGTTTTGTTCTACTAACGTAGCACTTTTGTTGCGTCTGGAGATTGCGACCGAGTTGTCTTGAGAGATCATGTACGTATCGAACGTTGAGGCAGAAGCGCCAAAGACTACTTCAGACATTCGTACCTTCGTGTCATTCCACCTTCCTGCCCCTGCCCAGCTCTCGGAGGAGGAGTCTCGTGATGTTGGGACTGTTTTGGCACTTCTGTCACTCCCTTTGGTTTTTAAATTGCCTTGAAAACCTCCCTGCTGTTTGTGGGGATTAGAGACTTTTTTTTGGGTTTTTTTAAACATTTTCGCATCATTCCATTGTGATACTAAAACAATGTGCTTAATGGAAATAAAGTGCTTCTGTTGTTTTAAATAACTTGGCGTCGTTTCCTCGTAGGCCTGTCTGTCACCAGGCTGTTCCGCTGGATGAAGATGCATTTTGTGCTGCGGGCACCTGCAACCTTTCCCCGTGTCCAGGCGAGAGGACGGGCAGCGGGCGCCCGCGTCGCCCGCGCTGCGCTGGGTGAGCCATGCCTTCTCCGGGCTCCGTGCGAGTCGGCCGCCGCTCCGGCAGCTCTCGGAAGGTGCGGTACTGAACCGGTGCGGATGGGTGCCGACTTCTTTCTCCGCTCTCCCCTCATTTACCACCTACGTTCCCTGATGTTCTCTGGCACCCGTTGCGGTGATCTGTGTATTCCCTCCAGCCGGCTGTTGCCTGAGTTTCTCAAGAGCTGCCAAACGTTCGCGGTGTTGCACCATAGGAGAGCTGAGCTGAAGGCCAGCCCCTGGCCAGAGCGACCCGATAGTGGCAGAAGGTTAAATCCCAGTCCTCTGTCATACCCAGGTTTTGTGAATCTCTGATCGTGCAGCTGGGAAGGGTTTCTTTTCCTCTGAAGTCTTTAATCAGGTAGCCAGCGTTGAGCATTAAATCAGTCTTAATTCTCTGTGGTTATGAGGGCAGCTGCGTGGTGGGAACAGGACCCGTCACTGCGAAGGGAGCAAGCCTGGAGGGGGTGTTAGGGTTAGCGTGGGTTCCCACATGGGTTCAGCACGGGAAGGACGTGGACCTGTTGGAGTGTGGCCAGCGGGGCGAGGGAGGGGATTCTGCCCCTCTGCTCCGCTCGGGGGAGACCCCCCTGGAGCCCCGCGTCCAGCTCGGGGGTCCTCAGCACGGGAAGGACAGGGAGCTGTTGGAGCGGGGCCAGAGGAGGCCCCAGCAATGGTGCGAGGGTGGAACAGCTCTGCTGGGAGGACAGGCTGAGAGAGCTGGGGGTGCTCAGCCTGGGGAAGAGGAGGCTGCGGGGAGCCCTCAGTGCGGCCTTGCAGGGCTTAAAGGGGGCTACAAGAGAGATGGGGAGAGGCTTTTTAGCAGGGCCTGCAGCGACAGGACAAGGGGTGATGGTTTGAAAGTAAAGGAGGGGAGATTCAGCCTGGATCTAAGGAAGAAATTTGTCGCGCTGAGGGTGGTGAGGCACTGGCAGGGGTTGCCCAGAGAGGTGGGAGCTGCCCCATCCCTGGAAACCTCCAAGGCCAGGCTGGACGGGGCTGTGAGCACCCTGATGTGGGTGAAGCTGTCCCTGCCCATGGCAGGGGGATGGACTGGGTGGCCTGGAAAGGTCCCTGCCAGCCCAAACCGTTCTCTGATTCTGTGATTCTCCCATCAGCATTCGTAGCCCTGAAGCGAGGCGGCTGCGTGTGGACAGCTGGGAGGTATCAGGGTGAGATGGAGCATAGGCAGCGCTTGCTCCACGGTTCCTTTAGTTACAGTTTTGTAGAAAAACATCCTGCAACGTGCGTGTTTGCCGTTTGGAGATAACGTAGGCTGTTTGGATAACCTGTGTACAGAGCGAGCCTGCCATCCAAGCCCTCCGAACTGGGACCAGTTTGATGTTTGGGGCTTCAAACCCTGCAACGACCAGCTTGAGTTCCAAGTTGCAGGTGAAGCAGCGTGGGGCCGGCCGAGGCCGTGCCTCACCCGGTACCGTCCTCGCAGCTGGGGGCTGCGCACCCCTCTCTGCGGCGGTCGCGGATGCGTGGAGGTGGGCGATGGTCCGGCACCAGGCTGCCGAGCTCCCACCTCCCCTGGGAGAGAAAGGCAGAACCTGCACCGGGAGCAGCCAGCTCTGGTCTCACCGTCTGCGCTTGAAACTTCGAGTCTTTGTGTCTCCTGGTGCTTCTAGGTGTAAGAAAACGCGGTGGAGGGTCCAAACCCATCCGCGGAGCCTCTCCCTGCCGCCCCAGTACCTCAAAGCCACAGCGGGGGACAGCGGTGGCTTGCCACTGCCACCTCGGCCAAGCCTCCCGTGGGAGATGGGCTATGGGGGCTTCATCGCCGCTGGCACAGCTCCCCGCATGGCCCTTCTCTCCCTTGCAAAACATTTGGTTGTCAGAGGGCGAAAGGGCAGGTTTTTTTCCCTTGATCAAGGGCAGCAGCTGGAAGGTGGCCAAAGCCCAAGCTGGAACCTGCCAGCCCTTTTGCTAAAAGCCCAATTTCTATGCCTTAATCTCTTTAATCTTCCCTAAAGAAGCCCCTTCCTCTGTACCAGCACCCTGGCGCAGCAGACGCTGGGGCCTTTTGCCCCCTCGAGCCCCCTGTTCGGGTGGGTGCCGCTGGCTTCTGGCCAGCAAAAGGTCTGTTTGGCAAGAACCAGTGATCTCCCAACCCGCGGGGTAGCCACGTCGGGTGGTTTTGCAGCCGTGCTGAGCACCGCAGGCCCGGGGACCCCCCCATGCCCCCGGCCGTGGCTGCTGGGAGCCCCAGTCCCCCGCTCCCTGCAATCTGGGGCTCAGGGAGGAGATGGGGAGCAAGGAGCCAAACGCGTGTTGGAGACGGCGTGGGTTGGGCGTGTGCCTCTGCTCATCATTCACATTATCACAGGTCTAGAAAACAGGCCTGGAGTGAGCAGGATTTTCCATGAACTTGCAGATATTTTAATAGCAATGTTTGTGTCAAGCCGCTCTCCCAAGAGGGGTCTTGGGAGTCTGGGATGTCTGGGAAGCTCAGTGACGAGCGGTTTCCCAGCGTGGGCTTTGGGAAGAGCAGAGCCCGGAGAACCGAGGCCCCGCACACCTGCCTGCAGGGCTGCCCCTGCCCTTGGGAGCAGGCAGAGCTCCCTCACCCATTTAATTAATCTGAGCTGGAGCGCGGAGCTGCGCCCATCGCTGCTTCATGAACTCCCCCTCTTCTCTGCCTCCTTCGGCACAGGCTGGGGTGAAGGAAGGGGCCCTGGTGCCTCTGTCCCCGTCCCCTCTCCCTGCTTCCCCCAGCCCCCGGTGATGCAGAGGGGCTGCAGCCTCTGCCCCCCAGGGCCTGGCCCCCCTTTCCCAGCACCCACTACGTGTCCAGGGCAGCCCCGTGTCCCATGGGGAGGGCACCCCCCTGGGTGCTCCCCGCTGTGGCCCTTCAGCTGGGGGATCCCCTTGCACCCCAGCTCAGCCTGGCCTGGGTAACCCCTCTCCTTGCCTGGACCGTCAGGGGCAAAGCATGAAGTAGGTCTGGTGTTCGGCAGGGGCTGGGCCCCCCTGTGCCCCTGGGTCACCCATGGGATGGGTGCAGGCGCTGCTCTCACTGCGGCAGGGCTTGGGGCTCAGCCTGCCAGGGGAAGGGCTCACTCCGGGCCGGGGGATGCTCCACACCGGGCTGCCTGCGCTGGGATGCTCCATACTGGGATGCTCCACACTAGGGATGCTCCATGCCGGGGATGCTCAGTACTGGGAGGCTGCTCCGTGCCAGGGATGCCCTGTACCGGGATCCTCCATGCCCTGGGGATGCTCTGTACCAGGATGCTCCGCACTAGAGCTGCCCTGTACTGAGATGCTCCATGCCCTGAGGATGCTCTGTGTCAGGGATGCTCCGTGTCAGGGATGCTCCATGTGGGGATGCCCTGTACCAGGACCCTCCATGCCCCGGGGATGCTGCACACTGGGAGGATGCTCCACGCTAGAGATGCCCCGTGCCAGGGATGCTCCATACCGGGAGGCTGCTCTGTGCTGGGATTGCTCCACACTAGGGATGCCCCGTACTGGGATGCTCCATACAGGGGATGCCCTGTACCAGGAGGCTGCTCTGTGCTGGGATTGCTCCACACTAGGGATGCCCCGTACTGGGATGCTCCATACAGGGGATGCCCTGTACCGGGAGGCTGCTCCACGCTGAGATATTCCACGCTAGGGCTGCTCCGTGCCCTGAGGCTGCTCCGTGCCGGGGATGCTCCATACCAGGAGGATGCTCCGTGCTGGGATGTTCCACGTTAGGGATGCTCCGTACTGGGAGGCTGCTCCATGCCAGGGATGCTCCACGCTAGGGATGCCCTGTACCGGGATCTCCGTGCCCCGGGGATGCTCTGTACCGGGACAATGCTCCACACTAGGGATGCCCCGTGCCAGGGATGCTCCGTACAGGGAGGCTGCTCCATGCTGGGATTGCTCCACACTGGGGATGCCCCGTACTGGGATCCTCTGTGCTGCAGGGATGCTCCATGTGGGGAGGATGCTCCGTGCCAGGATGCTCCACACTAGGAATGCTCTGTGCTGGGACGTCCCATACCAGCAGGATGCTTTGTACCGGGGATGCTCCACATTGGGGATGCCCCATGCCAGGATGCTCCGTACCGGGAGGCTTCTCTGTGCCGGGGATGCTCCAAGCTAGGGATGCCCTGTACCGGGATCCTCCATGCCCCGGGGCTGCCCCGTACCGGGATGCTCCATGCCAGGGATGCTCCGCACTAGGAATGCTCCGTGCTGGGATGCTCCATACCGGGAGGATGCTACGTACCGAGAGGCTGCTCCGTGCCGGGGATGCTCCGCACTAGGGATGCTCCGTACCGGGAGGCTGAGTGCCGGTGATGCCCCGTACCGGGGTGCTCCATGCCGGGAGGCTGAGTGCCGGTGATGCCCCGTACCGGGGTGCTCCATGCCGGGAGGCGGCTCCATGCCGGGATGCTCCGTACCGGGGTGCTCCGCACCGGGAGGCTGCCCCGTACCGGGATGCGCCGTACTGGGATGCTCCGTGCCGGGATGCTCCGTGCCGGGACGCCCCGTACCGGGACGCTCCGTACAGGGATGCTCCGTACAGGGATGCTCCGTACCGGGAGGCTGCCCCGTACCGGGATGCGCCGTACTGGGATGCTCCGTGCCGGGATGCTCCGTGCCTGGACGCCCCGTACCGGGATGCTCCGTACTGGGGTGCTCCGTACAGGGATGCTCCGTACCGGGATGCTCCGTACCGGGAGGCTGCCCCGTACCGGGATGCGCCGTACTGGGATGCTCCGTACTGGGGTGCTCCGTGCCGGGATGCTCCGTGCCTGGACGCCCCGTACCGGGACGCCCCGTACCGGGACGCCCCGTACCGGGATGCTCCGTACCGGGATGCCCCGTACCGGGACGCCCCGTACCGGGATGCTCCGTGCAGGCGCGGCGGCCGCCCGGTCCCGGCGGCTGCTTTAAGGGGAGGGACGGAAGCCTGACCCGTCCCCGGGCCCGGCCGGGCCCTTAAAGCCTCCGCGGGGCGGCCGAGCCCCGCCGCGGCCAGGTCCGACCCGCCGCCCCGCCATGGGCTCCCTGGGGCGCTGCCTGGCCCGGGGCCTGCTGCGGGGGCAGCCGGGCCTGAGCCGCCCCCCCCGGGCCCCGCTGCTACGGCTCCGGTGAGACACGGCCCCGGCCCGCCCCGGCCCCTTCCCCGCCCTGTCCCGGGGGACGCTGTCCCCATCCCCGCCCTGCCCCCGGGGACCCTGTCCCCAGCCCTGCCCCGTCCCCATCCTCGCCCTGTCCCTGGGGACCCTGTCCCCATTCGTGCCCCATCCCCGGGGACCCTGTCCCCATCCCCACCCTGCCCACGGGGAGCCTGTCCCCATCCCTGCCCTGCCCGCGGGGACCCTGTCCCCATCCCTGCCCCATCCCTGGGGACACTGTCCCTATCCCTGCCCTGCCCCTGGGGACCCTATCCCCATCCCCGCCCTGCCCGCGGGGACGCTGTCCCCATCCCCATCCTGTCCCTGGGGACCCTGTCCCCATCCCTGCCCTGCCCCCGGGGACCCTGTCCCCAGCCCTGCCCTGTCCCCAGCCCTGCCCCGTCCCTGGGGACGCTGTCCCCATCCCCATCCTGTCTCCGGGGACCCTGTCCCCATCCCCAACCCACCGCTGGGGACCCTGTCGCCATCCCTGCCCTCAGCCCCTTCCCTCTCCAGCCCTGGGGGACCCAGTCCTGATTCCTGTCCTGCCCCTGGGCACCCTGTCCCCATCCTCATCCCGCCCCTGGGTCCTGTCCCCATCCCCATCCCGCCCCTGTCCCCATCCTGTCCCCCTGGTGCCCACTGCCCCATCCTCTCCCAGTGCCCCCAGTCCCCCAGCGCCCCGTCCCTCCGCCCCGGGGGAAGCCCGGGTGTCCGGCTCACGGGTCCGTCGCTTCTTCGTGGTGTGGGCCAGCGCCGGGGGCTCAGCCCGCGCCTCGGGATGGGGCAGAGGCTGGAGCTGGCGGCTGCCCCGGCACCGTCCTGCGGATCCCGAGGGGTTTGGTGTCCCCAGGGCCAGGATGGGGCAACCCCTGCGCCATCCCCAGGGTGGGAGCCGTGCGAAGCCGGGCCACATCCAGCAACACCCAGAAGAGCGGGTGAAATCGTGGGGTCTGTCCCCACCGGCGCTGGGGGCAGGACCCCAAAGCCCGGGGCTGGCAGCGAAGCGCCCCTGCTTGGCGTCCCCTCTCCTCTCCCTCCCTCTCCTTCCCGCCCTGTCCCTCCAGCCGACAGCACGCACTGTCCCCTGGGGGACTTCTGTCCCCTCCCGCCAGCTGCCTCCGGGCAGGGGGAATCACCCGAGGCCGGGCAGGAGCGATGGCACCCAGGGTGGCACCCGCAGCCCCGGCACCGAAACCGGAGCCAGCCCGTCCCACGCTGGGCTGCAGGGTGGTTCCCGGCCTTGGACGTGTCCCCAGCACCCATCAGGGCTTTGCAGCGCGTCCCTTGGGACCCTGCCAGTGTCGGCCAGGGGGACGCGGCCCCGGGATGGGGACAGGGATGGGGACAGGGGTGGGGATGGGTTCACCCCGTGGCAGCCGCTGCCCGCTGGGACCGAGCTGTGGTGCCCCGGGAGCAGCTTGGGGTCCTGCTGCCGCAACCCGTGCGTGTCCCGCGGCTGGTGGTGACCTGTGTCCCGTGCCCGGCGGTGACGCTGGCCCCTCCGGCCCTGTGCAGCCCCCCCGGAGCTGCAGGAGAAGACGCTGGTGCTGGTGAAGCCGGACGCGGTGCAGCGGCGGCTGGTGGGGAACGTCATCCAGCGCTTCGAGCGGCGCGGCTTCAAGCTGGTGGCCATGAAGCTGCTCCAGGTACCCATCCCCACTGAGCTGCCGCCTGTCCCCCCGGGGGACCCGGCTCCCTGCACCCTGCACCCGGCTCCGGGGGGTGCCGGGAGGGGGGTGTCAGCAGGGGGCACCGGTCGGGTGTCCCCACCGTCACCCCGCGCTGCCGTCAGGCAGACCAGGGTCTCCTGGACAAGCACTACCAGCAGCTGCGGCAGAAGCCCTTCTACCCCGCGCTCCTCGCCTACATGACCTCGGGGCCGCTGGTGGCCATGGTGAGGGGCCGGGACGGGGGGTTCGGGGGTCCCGGCGGGGTCCGGGGGGCTCAGGCGTCCCCTGTCCCGCAGGTGTGGGAGGGCTACAACGTGGTCAGGTCCACGCGGGCCATGGTGGGGGACACCGACTCGGCGGTGGCGGCGGCGGGCACCATCCGGGGGGACTTCAGCATGCACGTCAGCAGGTAGGGGCGCGGGGCAGGCGGTGGGGCCGGCGGCGGGACCCCGCGCCCACGGCACCGTCCCCGTCCCCGCGCAGGAATGTGGTTCACGCCAGCGACTCGGTGGAGACGGCCCGGCGGGAGATCGGCTTCTGGTTCCAGCGGGACGAGCTGGTGGCCTGGGAGAGCGGAGACCGGGACTACACCTACGGGCCCTAGGGTGGCCCCGGCCGGAACGGGCCCCCGGCCGCGGGAGGGCCCCTGGCCCCACAATAAACCCCAGTGCCTCCAGCCCCGGCTCCATCTCCTCCCTCGGATGCCACCAGCACACGCTGGGAGGCACTGGGAGGCACTGGGATGTCCTCAAGCTGCACTGGGGCAGTACTGGGAAGGTCTGGGAGGCACTGGGATGTCCTTGGGCAGTACTGGGGAGGTACTGGGAAGCACTGGGATGTCACTGTGAAGTGCTAGTATGTGCCTGGGGGGTACTGGGGCAGTACTGGGAAGCTCTGGCGGGCACTGGGATGTCCTCAGGGCACACTGGGATGGTACTGAGAAGCTCTGGGAGGCACTGGGATGTCTTCAGGGCATGCTGGGATGGTACTGGGAAGCTCTGGGAGGCACTGGGATGTCCTCAAGGTGCACTGGGATGGTACTGGGAAGGTCTGGGAGGCACTGGAATGTCCTTGGGCAGTACTGGGGTGGTACTGGGAAGCACTGGAATGTCACTGTGAAGTGCTAGGATGTGCCTGGGAGGTACTGGGGCAGTACTGGGAAGCTCTGGGGTCACTGGGTTGGTTCTGGGAAGCACTGGGATGCACTGAGATTTCCCAAGGGGGCACTGGGGTGGTACTGGGAAGCTCTGGGAGGCACTGGGAAGCTCTGGGAGGCACTGACATGTCCCTGGGGAGGCACTGGAAAGCTCTGGGAGGGACTGGGAAGCTCTGGGAGGCACTGGGCTGTCCCTGGGGTGCACTGGGAGACACTGGGAAGCTCTGGGAGGCACTGGGCTGTCCCTGGGGTGCACTGGGAGACACTGAGAAGCTCTGGGAGGCACTGGGCTGTCCCTGGGGTGCACTGGGGGTGCACTGGGAAGCTCTGGGAGGCACTGGGCTGTCCCCAGGGGGCACTGGGGTGGCACTGGGAAGCTCTGGAAGGCACTGGGAAGCTCTGGAAGGCACTGGGCTGTCCCTGTGGGGCACTGGGCTGTCCCTGGGGGCACTGGGAGGCACTGGGCTGTCACTGGGAAGCACAGGGCTGTCCCTGGGGGCACTGGGAGGCACTGGGGGCACTGGGCGGCACTGTGGGGCACCGGGCGGCACTGGGGACACCGGGCGGCACTGGGGACACTGGGCAGCACTCGGGGCACCGGGTGGCACTGGGGACACTGGGGACACTGGGGGGCACTGGGGACACTGGAGGGCACTGGGGACACCGGGCGGCACTCGTGGCACCGGGAGGCACTGGGGACACTGGGAGCACTGGGGACACCGGGGGCACTGGGGACACCGGGCGGCACTGGGGACACTGGGGACACTGGGCAGCACTGTGGGACACCGGGCGGCACTGGGGACACTGGGGACACTGGGGGGCACTGGGGACACCGGGCGGCACTCGGGGCACTGGGCGGCACTGGGGACACCGGGCGGCACTCGGGGCACCGGGCGGCACTGGGGACACTGGGCGGCACTCGGGGCACTGGGCGGCACTGGGGACACTGGGAGCACTGGGGGCACCGGGCGGCACTGGGGACACTGGGGCACTGGGGACACTGGGGACACTGGGCGGCACTGTGGGACACCGGGCGGCACTGGGGACGCTGGGGCACTGGGGACACTGGGGACACTGGGGACACTGGGCGGCACTGTGGGACACCGGGCGGCACTGGGGACGCTGGGGCACTGGGGACACTGGGGACACTGGGGACACTGGGCAGCACTGTGGGACACCGGGCGGCACTGGGGACACTGGGGACACTGGGGGGCACTGGGGACACCGGGCGGCACTCGGGGCACTGGGCGGCACTGGGGACACTGGGCGGCACTCGGGGCACCGGGCGGCACTGGGGACACTGGGCGGCACTGGGGACACTGGGGGGCACTGGGGACACCGGGCGGCACTCAGGGCACTGGGCGGCACTGGGGACACTGGGCGGCACTCGGGGCACTGGGCGGCACTGGGGACACTGGGAGCACTGGGGGCACCGGGCGGCACTGGGGACACTGGGGCACTGGGGACACTGGGGACACTGGGCGGCACTGTGGGACACCGGGCGGCACTGGGGACGCTGGGGCACTGGGGACACTGGGGACACTGGGGACACTGGGCGGCACTGTGGGACACCGGGCGGCACTGGGGACGCTGGGGCACTGGGGACACTGGGGACACTGGGGACACTGGGCGGCACTGTGGGATGCCGCTCCAGCCCCGCGCCGTTGCCAGGCAACGCCTGCCGACGCCCGCGCATGCGCAGAGCGGGGCCGCCCCGGCGCGGACTACAGCTCCCGGCAGGCTCTGCGGCGCGGCCGCCCCGGGTCCCGGTGCCGCCGGCGGCGGGGGGGGATCGCGCCGCTATGGCGGAGGCCGCAGCAGCCTCCCGGCCGCCGCCGGACGTGGACACCGACGACTGCCTCCGCGAGTACCGCCACCTCTTCAGCCCCGACATCCTGGCGTGAGTGCCGGGGCGCCGAGGGCTCCGCTCCGCCCCGGGGGGGGCCTCGGGTCGGGGCGCCGGGCGAAGGCCCGCGGCCTGCGGGGCCTGGCCCGGGGGCCGCGCCTGCGGCCTGGCTCTGACTCTCCCTTTGTCCCCCCAGGGGCCAGGTGGCGTTCATCACCGGCGGCGGCTCGGGCATCGGCTTCCGCGTCGCCGAGATCTTCATGAGGTGCGGGGGGAGCCCGGCGGGGCTGCAGGGCGGCGGTAGGGCCCCGGGGGGGAGCCCGGCGGGGCTGCAGGGCGGCGGTGGGGCCCCGGGGGGGAGCCCGGCGGGGCTGCAGGGCGGCGGCAGGGCCCGGGGGGGAGCCCGGCCTCCTTGGGCGCCGGTGGAACGGGGGGGGGTGGAAGGTTCCCTTCCCCGTTGGCGGCTGGGCAGCAGGACCTAGCGAGCCGGGGGTAGCAGGGCCCTCCTGGGAGGTGCGGGCAGGAGGTGCGGGCAGCCCTGCCTGCAGCCCTGCCTGCTGCGGGCTCCGGTGGCTCCTGGGGGTGTGGGAGGCCGGGACAGGGCTGTAGCACACCGTGGCTCTCCCTCTCTTCGAGTCCCGCAAGCCTGGAGGAGCAGCAGTTCCTCCCCTCCGAGGGCGTCGTGCCACCTCCCGCCGCTCACCCACCAAGCTCCCGGGGATCCCCAGAGCTCCGAGGTGATGGCGAGGAGCCGGCGCTCTCTGGTCCTTCTCACCAGCCCCTTCCTTGCAGGCATGGCTGCCGGACCGTCATTGCAAGCCGGAACCTGCAGCGAGTGTCGGAGGTGAGTCTGTGAGCTCCAGCGGCACAGGCAGCAGTAGGGAGAGCTGTGAACGCCTGGAAATCCTTCTGCCCTCTCCTCTGGATGGAGCTGGGAGTAATGCAAACAGGAGAAATGGCTCACCCTTGCCACCCTGTCTTCTCCCGGCTCTGAGTGCTCCAGCACCAGCAGGGAACAGCGATGGGTAGGACGGGTGCGGGTTTACGGGGGGCTGCACCTACCGCACCTTGCAGTAGGGCTCAGTTAATGGTGGAAATACCTTCCCCCGCCAGCTTTGGGAGTGTCTGTTCCAGGTATCGCATCCCCTTTTTGTTGATGAGACAGAGAGAAACAAACTGTGGTGGAGGTTTCTCAGCAGGGAAGTGGCAGAGCCCGTGGGCAAACTTAAATCTCAGCCTCCAGTAGGGCAAGACCCCCTTGTCCAAGGGTTGCGTGGGCTGAGGTGGGTACGGTGAGCCCCAAAACCTCAGCTACGCTGGATCCTGAGATGGAGGGGAGGATGCAGGCCTGGAGAGCAGTGACTGAAGGAGCTGCATGAGACTGTAGCTGCTCCGTGGGCGGCTGGGTAGAACAAACACCCTCCCCTGCGTGTCCGACCCTGGGCTGGAGTTTGGCTGATCACAGTTTCTGTTCTTCACCCTGGCTTGGGCCGTGGACTGAGGCCAAAAGCGAGCTTTGCGGTAGCTGTGTGTGGAATTCACTGAAATACAGTAAAGATCAAAATCAACGCTTGGGAGAGAGCTGGCATGACCCAGCTGCCTCCTGGAGGGGCTTAGTGCTGTCGTTTTGCATTCCCTCGTGCTCACGTGCCAGAAAACAAGCTGCAAAGCTCAGTGGCGTTTTAGCCCTCAGGGGCTGGGGTCTTCTGAGTACACAGGGACTGCTTTCCCAGGCTCGTCACGCTCGGTGTACGTGCGTGCTAGTCAGGGCTCAAAGCTTCTCGCAGAAGAGCCCGACGAGCGCGAGCAGGAACGTGGAGCATCGCTGGGTGGTGTGCAGGGTTGCTGCTGAGTTTGTGCGTCCCCTGTGCTTAATTTGCTGCGGGGAGTCATGTTCTGAACAAGCGCCTCGGGGATGGTTTGCAGCAGATGCCGAGCCGCAGAGCTGGCCCGCTCTGCCCCGTGGGCAGAGACGCTGGCAACTGCTGGTCTGCATTTGCCCTTTTGCCTACTGAGGTTTTTCGGATCTAAAGGTTAGTTATGTCTGGGCTTGTGCCAAAAATGCCTTGTTGGGCTCCAACCTTTGTCCTTGGCCTGCAGAGATGTTCGGGATGCGCTGTGTCGATGACAGGCCGCAGAGGTAACTGGGCTTAATGAGTTGTGGCCTCACGGCCAGGTTGGCATTCATAGAGTCATAGAATCACAGAATCGTTTAGGTTGGAAAGGACCTCTGAGATCATCGAGTCCAACCGCTAACCCAGCACTGCCAAGGCCACCACTAACCCATGTCCCTGAGCACCACATCTCCCCGGCTTTTAAATCCCCCCAGGGATGGGGACTCAGCCCCTGCCCTGGGCAGCCTGTGCCAGGCCCTGACAGCCCTTTGGGGAAGGAGTTTTTCCCAATCCCCAACCTAACCCTGCCCTGGCGCAGCTTGAGGCCGGTCCCTCTTGTCCCATCGCTTGTTCCTGGGGAGAAGAGACCGACCCCCCCGGCTCCAGCCTCCTTTCAGGCAGTTGCAGAGAGCGATGAGGGCTCCCCTCAGCCTCCTCTTCTCCAGGCTGAGCACCCCCAGCTCCCCCAGCCGCCCCTCCCCACCCTTGTGCTCCAGCCCCTTCCCCAGCCTCGCTGCCCTGCTCTGCCCACGCTCCAGCCCCTCCAGCTCCTTCTGGGGGTGAGGGGCCCAGCGCTGAGCACAGGATTCGAGGGGCGGCCTCACCAGTGCCCAGCACGGGGGGACGATCCCTGCCCTGCTCCTGCTGGCCACACCGTTCCTGATACAAGCCAGGATGCCCTTGGCCCTCTTGGCCACCTGGGCACACTGCTGGCTCATGTTCAGCCGCTGTCGCCCACCACCCCAGGTCCTTTCCCGCCAGGCAGCTCCCAGCCGCTCCTCCCCACGCCTGCAGCGGTGCCTGGGGTTGTTGTGCCCCAAGGGCAGGACCCGGCCCTGAGCCTTGTTGCCCCTCACACAGTGGCCTGTGCTCATCGACCCAGCCTGGCCAGGTCCCTCTGCAGAGCCTTCCTACCCTCCAGCAGATCGACACTTCCACCCAACTTGCTATCATCTGCAAACTGGCTGAGGGTGCCCTCGATCCCCTCATCCAGATCATCGATAAAGATATTAAACAGGACCGGCCCCAACACTGAGCCCTGGGGAACACCACTGGTGACCGGCCGCCAACTGGGCTTGGCTCCATTCACCACGTCTCTCTGGGCTCGGCCGTCCAGCCAGTTTTTAACCCAGCGCAGAGTGCACTTGTCCAATTCGGTTGGGGTACGACTTGCAGGACCTTTCTCTGGCTAGCCCAGGGCTTTAGGGGCAGGGTGCTGCCGGGCTGAAGCCGGCCGTGTTCAGGCAGGTCTCTCCCCTGCCCGCGGTGTTTGCTGTGTGCTGACAGGGACGTGGCTCCTGCCTGACTTCTTGCTTGCCTGTTACGAGGTCTGGGTCTAACCCTTGCTGAAGGAGAGAGTCCCAGAAAGAATCTCACCTCTTTTTTTTTATTTTTTTTTTTTGCAGGCCTCTAAAAAGCTGGTGGCAGCCACAGGCCAGCAGTGCCTGCCTCTGTCCGTAGATGTCAGGCAGCCCCAAACCATCGTGGCCGCGGTGGATGAGGCACTGAAAGAGTTCAAGCGGATTGACATCCTCGTTAACGGTGAGCTGCCGGAGTGGACAGAGGGAAGATTTGGCCCAGACTCGCTGCTAGGAAGGGCATTTTCCTGCATGGGGTTGCGTTTGCCTAGCGTCTGGCTTACACTGCTTCGGCCTGGGAGCTCAGAGGGGATGGGCTCAGAGGAAGCAAAGACCCGGTCTTCGTGCAGGGCCATGCGGTCACCCCCGCTCTCGCTGCACCAGCACCCTCCTGCCCTCAGGCTGGCCGTGCTGCTGGGCACCCAGAGCCACCAGCTGTTTATCCCCTTAGCAGGGCTGTTCCCACGTGCTCTCCAGTCTGCCCAAACAGTATGGCTCGCCGTCCCCCTCGCAGAAGTGTCCTGAACCTGCCTCATCTCTGCTGGCCCAGTCCTGACTGTGCCCCCGGCTGCTTCTTCTTCAGGTGCTGCAGGAAACTTTCTGTGCCCAGCCAGCGCCCTGTCCTTCAACGCCTTCAAGACAGTGATAGATATCGACACCCTTGGCACCTTCAACACCTCCAAAGTCCTCTTTGAGAAATATTTCCGGGTGAGTGGAACCGGAGCCAGAGGCCTCGGTGGAGAGGCTCCTGGTAGGCAGGGCGTTAGCGTCAAACAAACCACACTTTGCCCCTGCGAAATTCAGGGAAGCGTGGAGGGCAGAAGGGAGCACAGCACCCGTGAACCCAGGGCTGTGCTGCCGGGCCTCTGCCACCCACCCTGCTCAGATCCAGTCCGTTCCCTCCCAGGGATGGCAGCCCCTGCGCGGGAACTGGGAATCCTGCCTGTCTTTAGACTGTTGTGGCACCTTTCCATGCTCTGCCGCCTGGCAGTGCCCACGGGTGACCGTCCCTCCTAGCCCAGCTCTCCCGTCCCACCATTCCCCTGCATGACCCCTTGTGCTGCTCCCTGCCTAACGCCACGTCTCCTTTCCTTCCCCAGGACCACGGTGGGGTCATCGTTAACATCACGGCAACCCTGAGCTACCGAGGGCAGGCCCTCCAGGTGCATGCTGGTACTGCTAAGGCTGCCGTAGGTACGGAAACGCTCCTTGCTGGGGCTCTGTGAGCTGTGTGGGAACAGTAAGGAAGCCGGTTCTTCCCAAATATTGGGATGGGAAGGTGTCCTTGGGAGAGACGAATATGAATCGGTGTGGTTACTACGTGCCTGGGTTTGGGATGAGGCTCTTCTCTCCCCCAGGGCTCTTCAAGGGCCCTTTGCTCTTGATCAGAGTCTCCCGTGGCTTTTTGGCCTCCCTGAAAGGTACTGGAATGGCTCTGCTCTCCATTTCTCATTCCTGTTGTAATCCCTTCCCAGATGCCATGACCCGTCACCTTGCTGTGGAGTGGGGACCCAACAACATCCGAGTGAACAGCTTGGCGCCGGGCCCCATTACAGGCACCGAGGGCTACCGGCGGCTGGGTAAGGCAACCTGGGGCTCCTGTCTCTGCCTCGGCGGTGGCTTGCTGGCCTCTGTCTGGGAGGGGACTGGGATGGACCACCAGCGCCATGCAGCTCGTGGGGCGTGTGATGCAGCCGGGGCCGTTGCTGCTGGGCATGGCTGTCCCGTGACTCGGCTGGCACGTCTCTTTGGGGGAGCAGCCCTTCCCGCATCCTCGGTACCTCGCAGGGCACCGGTTTTTCTGTTGAGTGGCAGCTTTTTGTGCTCTCTGACGCCATGACGTAACGTGTTCCCCAAAAGCTCAGCCTGGCCAGCTGCCTTGCCTGATGGTTTTCCATCAGCGGAGTGCCGGTTCAGCCCTGGAGGCTGGGAAAACTCCCTGAAGTCCTGTCTTGAACTCACTGTTGCAGTGCAAATCCCACCGCTGGGCCTGAGCTCCCCTCGTTTAACTCTTTCCTCAGGCCTTTGTCCCTGGGCTGTCCCCAGGGCTGTGCCAGGATCTCATCTAGGTTCCCCGGGGCTCTCGGCAAGCCCCAAGCAGCGCTGCAGTGGTGGCGGGCAGGCGGTCCCGTGGTCCCAGCTGACTCTTTACCGCTCTTAGGTGGGAAATTTGCCGAGGAAGCGAGCCAGTTCGACGTGATCCCCCTCCAGCGCGCAGGGAACAAGACGGAGATCGCCCACAGCACGCTGTACCTGGCGAGCCCCCTCTCCTCCTACGTAACGGGCACCACCCTGGTTGTGGACGGCGGGAGCTGGCTGACCTCGGCCAACAACTTCTCCACCTTGCTGGGTATTGCTTCACCCTCTGCTAAACTCTAGGTGACGTGCATTTCCCCCTCCGTGGGATTAGAGCAGGGCCCCTGTCAGAAACCCCGTTGCCCCATGGTACAGGGGCATGGCTGCCATAGCAGTGGGCGTAGCGTGACCTTCTTCAAGCGCCTTGGGCATCTCGTACCAGTACCAGGCTCTGCCCCTCCCGAGGCAGCTGCGGGGCACCGACTGCGCTGGGGAAGAGGGGGCAGCTGCTGGGTGGCGGGGTCTCGGGGTGAGGGCAGCCAGGCCTGGTCTCGGCAGCACTCGTTCGCAAACCTTTGCTTTTGGGAGGGTGGAGCAAGGTGACCCCTCCGTGTCAGAGCAGGCACAGAGCAACATGGGGAACACGGCTGAGTCCTCGCGGGCAGTCCCAGGGATGATTTGGGAAGGGCAGGAGAACTTGCTGGGTTTTCCCTCTGAGCCCGCGGTTGACACGGTACCCCTTGCCCTTCCTCATCTGGACACCTCTGAGCGTCCCCTGAAGCGACGCGATGCCCCTTTTCCGTGCCCCGCCAGCAGGATTGGGCACGGAGAGCCTCTGCCTCCCCTTTCTTCCTCGCGTGAGTTAGCGCAGCGCGTCTTGCGCCGCGGTTGAATTGCACGCGGGACTCGCGTTGGCCGCGTACAGCTGCAGAGGTGGGAGGGGAGCCGGCGCCTGGCGCTTCCTGGGAGAGGGGTCTCCTTTCTTCCCCTCTCCCGCTGCTTGGGTCCTGCCTGGCAGCCTCCGTGAGCAGGGCGGCCCCGGGCAGGACTGCGTCCCCACCTCCCTGCTGTCTTGCAGATTTCTGGGCTGCAGGAGCAAACAAAAATCAGTGACGGACAGCCTGGGATTGACCGATGGACAGAAACGTGACCGAACGCTGCTGCTCTGGGACATCTCGGGGTGACGTCTCCCAGAGTCGGAGCCGATAGCTGCCGCCTCCGATCAGCGACTGGTGGTGACGCTGCCGATCCCGCGCCCGCCTGGGGGAGGGAGCACCGGGGGTGCTGGGTGGGAGCGAGCCCACCCCCATTCTGTGCCGTTACTTTCTTCTGAGCTGCCGCGGCCGAGGGCGCAGGGACAGCGCGGGGTGCGCGGGCTGTGACATTCACTGTCTGTTTCTCCCTCCGAGCTGCTCTCCTGGCCTTTCCCGAGTCCCAGGCAGCGCCGCCCGTGGATATCCATCCTCTTCCTCCCCATCTCAGCCCAAGAGCGGCCCAGGACCCCCAGCAGCAGCTCCTTTTTGGGAGTTCAGCCCCTGTGGGGTTGAGCTCAGCCTTCGTGCTGGGGGCAGCTCTGGCTTGGCAGCAGTAGCTGGCAGCCCTTGGAGGGGAAACAAGGACCAAGCTGGCCCCTGGCAGGGGGGCTGTGGCCCCGTCCCCTCGCGGGGGGGTCCTGGACGGGGCTGTGGTCCCCGCAGGCTGAGGCAGATGCGGCTGGGACGTCCCTCTCCCAGGAGCAGAGGTGGTGTGAGGTCAAATCCCACCAGAGCTGGCTCTGTACTGCTGTGGACCGTAGCACTGTATCTGCTGGGAGCCTGAGATGTCCAGTTGTCTGTCCGGCATCCATCTGTCTGTCACACCAGTCTCATGCTGTCTCCTTTCTTCGTACAGACACTACAGCTGAGGGTAAACGAAGGGCTAGCTGAAATTCAGTCCTTTCTGAGCAGGGTGCTGAGCTGCAGGGCCCGCACCGGGCCTGCTGGAGCCCAACGCGTCCCCGGTGCCAGCGCCTCGGGGGACGCGCGCCGCTTGCGTGCAGCGGCCTTCCGCTGCTGAGGGCAATTTTTAAGCTCATCCTGAATTCCGTGAAGCTCGTTTTCCTACTTGATTGCATTTCCTACTTGATGGTAGACTTGCCAGGTTTTGCTCCTTCCTCCAGGCCACAAATAAAGAACTTCCACCCTGAGCTGCGACGCTTCTCATCTGTTTGCCTGCGCAGGGGGTTGATCCTGCGGCCTCCGAAGATTTGCTTGTTCTTGTCCTCTTGTGAGCCGGCAGCGGCAGGAGCTTTGAGAGACGCGAGAGACGTGCCGACCCCTTCGGAGGGGATGTGGTGCTTGGACTGGGGTCTGGGCGTTGTCCTTTGCCTGGGTCTCTCCGGGGGTTTGCCTCCAGCCACGATATCCCTCTTCCCAGATAACGGGATGAGTATTTTCTCCTGGAGAAGGTATTTCTGTGATGTTTGTTGGTCCTGGCTGCCCAGCTGCAGTTTTTTGCTCTCTGACCTGCATCCCTTGTTCTCGGCGGCTCCGCAGATTTAACTGCGTCTTGTTTAACCACGACCGAGCGCCTTGGGCACCGTCCCTGCGTGTCGTAACAGACGGGGTCCCTCCTGGAGGCTTAGCTTTCGCCAAACCCCGGGCAGCCCCTCGGTGAGCGTGGGGGGGTCACAGAGGCACCCCACGGGCTCCGGGGGGGGGATCTGCGCTGGCCTCAGGCTGGGGTGGCACGGGGCAGAGGCGGAGGGAGAGCCCTGTGCCCGCGGGGAGCAAGGTGAGGTTTCCACCCTCCCTGCAGCAAGAAGAGATGCAGAAAGGAAAGGTGCTGCAGGAGAGGCAGCCCCGGAGCTGCTGCCAAGCCCAGGTGGTGCTGCGCTGCTCCGGGCTCGCTGCTGAGCTGGGCTCCTGGCCCAGCTGGCGTGGTTGCCACCCCATATGGTGAGGACAGAGCCAGGCAGAGCTGCCTGTGTTGCCTGCGGCTGTGTGGAAACCTCCGGAGCGGAGGCTGGGGGTGTCGGAGGCAGGGAGAGCTCCGGCGCAGGGGCTCGGGGCCGTCCTGGCTCCGTGGCCACCGAGGGAAGGGGGAACGCCGCCAGGCAGCGGCCTGGCCATCAGCCTCCGGTGCCAGGGGAAGGAAGGAGCTCTGAGCCCGGCCTCGATCGCGTCCTGGAGCTGCGGAAAGCCACGCAGGGGTGCAAAGCTGCAGCTCGCAGCCTCAGGCTGGCCCCTCCAGCCCCGCGGGCGCGTTATCCCCCTGCCCGGCCCGGCCGGCAGCGGGTGCAGGCAGGCAACCCAGTTGCGTGAGCCGTCTGGAAACGGGGGATTTATAATGGTGAGGGGATTTCGCAGGGGACAGTTTAGGCAGGTGTCACCCAGCGCGAGCAGCCGGCAGCTTTCTCCTGCGGGACTGACAGACAACCCCTTCCCGCCCTGGTGAGCTCTGGGGACGGCGACGATGAGAAAAAAGATTTGGAGGGGAGGTTTCATCCTTCCCAGCGCCAGCCTGATCAGATGGGGTTTTTTTTTCCCTCCCTCCCATCCAGGGATGCTGCTGAACCCCAGCTTTTGTGGCTGAATGTGCCGGGGCTCCCCGGCTTTGGGAAAGCCACGCTGGGGGACACACAGCGACGCGCCGGCGGGTGCGGGAGCGCGTGGAGGAGAGCACGGCGGCCGCTGGGCACGGACACTCCTGGCACCGCGCGGGCGCAGGCAGCCCGGGAACCTGCCTTCGCCCTGCACGGGAGATGAAGGTGCAAATGGGACACGCTGGCACGGCCACGTGCGTGCACTGAGTCTGCAGGCCGTAAGCCCCTAAATTCGTTAATTAATTCATTAAAAGGAGAACAATCAGATAGGGGGTGTGCAGGCAGCCCCGGGCAGAGCGAGGGGTGTGCATGCACCGCGGACCCTCACCGGCGGCCGACAGCCTGAACCCTCTGCTTGCTCTTTCCCTGCGCCGTGGCACCCGTTGCTACACGGCAGACGCTGGCGGTGGCCAGTCGTGCCGAGGCCGGGCACAGCCAGTGTTTGGTGATGCCGAACGCCTGAATGGGCTGGAAACGTCAAGAGCCACATTGATTAAAAATCTGTGGGTTTGTGCCCGTTACCGGCTGGGGGGATGCGGTGCTGGCGGCGTGTGCAGGCCCCGGGGCACCGTGAGCCCTGTTGGGGTGCACGGGGCCTGGTTGACGGTAGCTCTCCAGGGCACGGTGACCCCTTGGTGGGATGCCCAGGGCCCGGTGACTCCCTGGTGGGATGCACAGGGCCCGGTTGACGGCGGCTCCCCGGTGCACAGTGACTGTTTGGTGGGGTGCACGGGGCCTGGTTGATGGTGGCTCCCCGGTGCACAGTGACCCCCATGGGGGGATGCACAGGGCCCGGTTGACGGTGGTACCCCGGTGCACGGTGACCGTTCAGTGGGGTGCACGGGGCCCAGTTGACAGTGGTTCCCTGGTACATGGTGCCCCCCCAGTGGGGCGCACGGGGCTTGGTGACCCCTCGGTGGGGTGCACTGGGCCCGCTTGACAATGGCTCCCGGTGCACGGTGACCCCTTGGTGCGGTGCACGGGGCCCGGTGACTCCCTGGTGGGTGCACAGGGTCTGTTTGATGGTGGTTCCCCGGTGCATGGTGACCCTCTGCAGGGTGCACGGGGCACCCTCTGCCTGGTGACCCCTTGGAGGGGTGCACGGGGCTCGGTTGACGGTGGCTCCCCAGTGCACGGTGACCCCACGGTGACCCCTCGGTGGGGTGCACGGGGCCCAGTTGACGGTGGCTCCCCAGTGCACGGTGACCGTTCAGTGGGGTGCACGGGGCCTGGTGACCCCCCCCGTGGGATGCAGGGGGCCTCGTGACCCCCCCGAGTGGAATGCACAGGACCTTGTTGATGGTGGCTCCCTGGTGCATGGTGACCCTCAGCGGGGTGCACGGGGCCTGGTGACCCCTTGGAGGGGTGCACGGGGCCCGGTTGACGGTGGCTCCCCAGTGCACGGTGACCGTTCAGTGGGGTGCACGGGGCCTGGTTCATGGTGGCTCCTCGGTGCACGGTGACCGTTCAGTGGGGTGCACAGGGCCCGGTGACCCCTCGGTGGGACGCACAGGACCTGGTTGATGGTGGCTCCCCGGTGCACGGTGACCGCCGGGGGGGACGCACAGGGCCCGGTTCACGGTGGCTCCCCGGTGCACGGTGCCCCCCGGGGCGACGCACGGCACCGGTGCCCGCCCCCCCCCCACCGGGGCGGGGCCTCCGCAGGGCCTCGCGCCGCGTCGGGGCGGGCTCGTCACCGGCAGACGAGTGACGTCACCGCCGCGGCTACTGCGGCGGCTCCCGGCTTGGATCTGGCGGTTCGCCGCGGGCAGCCCCGCAGCGGCGGCGCGGGCGGGCGGGGTTGTTTCTCGGCGCCGCCGCCTCCCCTTTCCCCCCGACCGCGGGGAGGAACCGCGTCCCCCCCCCCGCCCCCGGCGCTCGGAGCCGCCGCTCCCGGGCGGGGCGGGGCGGGGCGGCGGGCGGAGCCGGTGCCGCCTCGCACAAAGCCGTGTTGCCCGGCTAACGGGCGGAGCTACCGGCGGGACCGCACCGGCAATCGCCGTACCGGTTACCGGGTACCGCCCCGCCGGGCGGCGGCGATGTGAGGGGGCGATGGCGGCGGGGCATGGCCGCCGGGCAGCGGCGGGGCGGGCGGCGGCGGCGGCGGGCGCTGAGCGCCGCCGGTGAAAATGGAGCCGCGTCCGCCGGCGGCCGTGCCCGAGGCCCCGCTCCCCGGGCCGGGGCCGGAGCTGGAGCCGGGCCTCTGGGCACCTGAGGCCGCCGAGCCCACCCCGGGGCCGCCGCCGTGGTCCCCGGCGGAGCAGGGGGACTGCCCGGTCCCGGAGGGCCCCGCCGAGCCCCCGACCCCACCGGAGGAGGAGGAGGAGCCGCGCCTCCGCCCCGTCTTCGACGCCTTGGACCGCGATGGCGACGGCTTCGTGCGCGTGGAGGAGTTCGTCCAGTTCGCCACGGCCTACGGCGCCGAGCAGGTGAGGCCGGCGGCAGCGGCACCGGGCCCGGGCCCGGCTCGGCCCGCGGGGCCCGGTCAGGCCCAGGCCTCCCCTCGCACCTGCCCGACGCTCCCGGGCTCGCGTCCGCGGGGCTCCGGGCCCCCGGGGAAGGAGCCATGGGCGTGAGGCGAGAGGCGACGGCTCCCCGCCGCGGTCGGCGTCACCCGGCGGGGAGCCCCCAGGCCGGGCCTTCGGTGGTCCCCTGCCCGGTGGTCCCACCGGTGAGCGAAGGCGGCCGGCGTCAATGGCGGCAGCGCTGGGAAGGGCTTTTAACGTGAGCGCGGGCGGCATCCGCGTCGCCGGCATCTGGGTCGTCCCGGGTGAAGGGCGCTCGCGGGCTGCAATGGATGCAGGAGGTACGGATGGAGCCAGGCGAAGCCGGAGCTCGTGTTTTCCAGGTCCCGATCCGCTGGGAACAGAGCATCTCGGGAGCGCCGCTGGGAGCCCGCATCCCTTCTCTTTGTTCTCCATCGCTAACACATTTAGATTTGCCGGAGCAGCTCCCGTCTGTAAGGGACCAGCGGCGAGATCCCGGGATCTCGAGCTGCTCCGTGCCCCCCTCGCTGCCGAGGGTCCCTGCGTGGGCTTGCTGGCACCACGCTGAGTACGGAGCAGCTCACTTATCGCGGCTTTGACGATCCAAAGGCGCTTTTTTTTCCTCCTCCTTTCCGCTGCTTTGTACCGTGGTGAGCTTGTGTTTCCTTGCAGCAGATCAGATGCGATGTAATTTGAAGCTGCCTGGTATGACCCAAAATGGAGAGAGCTCCAGCAGCGTACCAGGGGATGGGAATGAATTTGTTGACGTTTTGTAGGTTGGCCTGTGCTGGCGTTGCTACAAGAAAAAAGATTTATTGTTTTTTTAAGGCGTGCAGGTATTGTTAGGAAGTTTCTGTGTGCTCACCCAGGAGATCCGCTTTAATTCTGTGCGTGTATTAAAGTGGCATGACAAAGCAAATCACCATGTGTGAAGGAGTGTTTTGGTGGAGGAGGGTTTCTTTATCTCTGTCCTCAGGGTTAAAACACCTCTTAAAGATAAAATAGAGGCATTTCTTTTAGAAAACACCTCTATAAAGTGGAGATCTGTGACTTCTTTGTCAGATCCTTGCTGGTGAGGGGCACTGTGTGTGCAGACGGTATTGCTTACCGCCTCATTGCGTGATTAACCAGGTAGCGTCATGGCACCGGGGGGGGAGTTACAGGATCAGCTCGGCAACGCGCTCCCGCATCTGCCGGGTGAGAGGAGCTTTATTCAGCGTAAAGCCCCTGGCTTGCATCTCCCCGCTGTGGTCCGGGCGCTCTGTGCCGCTGCGCGTCCCCCTTCTTGCCGGCAGAGAAAGCAGAAGCAGACGGTCCGTGCGAGTCGCGCCGCGGCGGCTCCCAGACCCGATGCGTGGTGGCCATGGCTTCGGGGCGCGGTGGGAGCTTATCGGGGCACCGTTCGCCTTAGCGTGCCTCTCCCCGCGTGTTTGGTAGGGAGCAGCCCGAGGACGTGGGAAATAAGGGCAGGCAGACCAAATGTGCGTGGCAGGGGCCGCGGCAGGCGGGTCCGGCGTTCGTCGGCGTGCGGCTCAGCCCAGACCTGCCGCCCCGGCCCTGCGCACCGCCTCGTGCCTTGCTTCTGACGTGGGAATTGTGCCAGAGTTTCGAAGGTGCGACGATAAGCCTGTAAAGTGCTTTGAGATCTTGGCCTGGGGAGCGGTTGCGAGCTGTTAAGGTCTCTCCTAAACTGAAGCAGGATGTCCAGGGAGGTTTTGTGCCGCTAAAAGCTGTCTGTTCATGTGGACCCAGCTTGGAAGTGGTTGTCTGCAGGCTTTTTGCCTTGGCTGTCCCTTTAAAGTCGCTTGTTCCTTCCCACTGAGCACAGCTACCGGTATTGCTGTCCATGCTGAAACACATTCTGCTTTTTAACTACGTTTCTCTTCAGCGAGAGCCTTGTATCGCTAGCTCTTGGCGTGCAGAACAACCGCCTCTCGGCACAGCAAGTGCTGAACGCCCTGGTGAGGTTGGTGTGACAACGGCTGAGCCAGCAGGTAATGGGCACCCCGGGGACCGCAGCCCGGTACCTTCGGCAGAGGCACGCCAGGAGAGAAAAAGTAATGTTTGCGGTGCCTCTGCCTGCGTTCTTGCTAGCCTGCAGCTCAGAAAAGCGGGACGGTGCGCAGAGCGTGAAGGAGAAAAGGTTGGTGCTGGGGTCTGTAAGCTCCCGGCAGGTGTGCAGAGTAATAAAGAGAGGTCTGGGGAAGATCTTGACTGATTTTATTTTAAGCAAAGTGTAATTTGGGGGTCTTTTGCAAAATGGCAATCCAGCTCGGGTGAAAGTTAAAGGATAGGAGCATCACCAGGTGGGTAAAATGGCGTTAAGACCCCTAAAAGGAAACTTTAGGATGTAAATGAAGGTTGTACTACAACTGGAACTGGGAGGCTTGCCAGGGTTTGATGGCTCACGACAGTATCGGGTAGGGAGTTAAGGAGGAACAAATTCCAGTCCTCTTACTATCGCTCTTGCCGAGGAAGAGGAGGAGGAGGCACCTCCTTCCTTTTCCTCTCCCCCTCCTTCCTCCCGGCTTCTGCCCACACGGGTGGATGCGTGGAAGGTCTGCACGGGGTGCTGGTGGTGGAACAGACTGCTAAATTTAAGCACAGCGAGTCATGGCAGCCAGCTGATTCATCTAAGGGTCCGGAGAGGGCTGAAGGGTTAAGGAAGGCACGTGTGTCTCTAGCCGCACGGACCGGGGAGCTGGGAGCAGCAAGTGTTGTCTTTAGCGTTGGGTAAAACACCAGAGGCGTTTACGGGCTACTGAGCTCAGCGCTGTCAGCTTATGTGGCTGCAACAATTATTAGCTAAATGTCAAAGGAAAGAGACCGACTGGCATTTATTCCATAAAAATGACATGATTGTGAATTTGTTATGATTTTTTTTTTCCTCTGCATGATGAAAAACTGGAGAGGCAGGGGGGTGGTTTGGTTTCTTTTTGCTTAAGTAGCTTGGGTGGTTGAAAGACTTAAAGAGCTTCGTGGCTGTGGTGTTGGCAGTGAAGTGCTGGTATGGACTAGAAGAGATGAAGGCATGGAAACGTAAAGACAGTTTGTTCTTCTCTGGAATGATAAAAGTTGATGGGGATTGAGGCTATTGCCAGTACCTTCATAGTCAAAGGCGCCCGGAAAGGATGATGCTGGGGTCCCAGCAGCTGGGGGTGACACCTCTAGAGAGGGGTAGCCTTGAGCAGAGAAGATGCAGCCATGTGATGGTCCTCCGGCAACCTGTTGGTCAAACACGGGCTATTGTGGCGCTTGAAAAGCTTGCGAGGACCCGTTACGTGCTCTGTGGAGTTGTAAACAAGATGCGGGGTGGGGGGAAGGTCTTGAGGATGGCTTGACTTTCCACGCAAAGCCTCCGGTCCGCTCACCAGCAGCGCGTCAGGCAGTTTGTAGCAGCGTTATATTTTTATTGTCTCCGTTCCCTTTATCCCTGCACTGCACCGGGGATCTGATGCTCCCTTGGAGCCGCTGTACGTGCTGTAGCAGCAAAAGGCGTTCCCGCTGGCTGGCGCCGACGGCTGGAGTAAGGTTGGGTTAGACAGCGAGCCAGGAGGTAGAGGCATACGCGACACAACTTTTATGTCACCCTGTAAAGCGAGGGGGGTTGCATTTTGCAGTTCTGTGGGTTATACGGACTCTAAGGCCGTTGTGCAATGGTTTTAAAACAGCAAATACATCATTTGTCTTGCCTGTTCCGCAGTTGCACGGTGTCTGTCCGATTGCAGTGACAGAGGCCAAGCCCCTTCTCACTGGATGTGTTACTAGCTAGCGATGCAGGGTTGCGTCGGGGAGAACCGAGTGTTCGCAAGGCATGAGGAGAAGCCATCCTGCTGGTATTTTGGGTTTTTTTTCCTTTTGTGTTTTGATCTAGAAGCCAGTTGGAGGTGGGAAAGCCCCTTGCACCACATGGTCTCGCTGCCTCTGCGCAATTAAGAGAAGTCCCAGAGTTTGTCTAACCTATTTTCAAACGCTCCAGGCTCTCCGGCATCTCTGCCCTCCGTGCTCTGACAGAGATCTCACGCCTTTTTTCTTCTCTTGATGATCAGTTCAAGCTTCGTTTCAATGTGCTTTGTTTTGCTTTCTTTTAACATTTCCATCCTTCAAGCCTTCCCTTGGCTACCAGCCTTCCTCTGCCCCCACGTCAGCTATCCTCAGCCGAGCTCTCCGTATTCAGCTTTTAACTTTTCCTTGCGTGATGGTTTCTGAAGCTTTTAATCAGGTTTGTTGTGCTTTTCCGACCTCCCACCACCTTTTCAGCTTCTTGTAATGAGGTGCCCAGCCTGAGCTGAGCGCTGCAGAAGCAATCGCATTTTGGGGGGAGCAGGTGTCACTGCAGAGAATGGTGGGGTTTATTTTTATTTTAAAATAGAACAATCTACAACATTTGGCAATTCCTTTCTGGAACGAAGTTTGGATAGTGTCAAACTACAGGTTTTTAGTGGCTCCCCCCGGGTGAATCCAGGCTTGCTTTTCCTGCTCACCTCTGATGGATCCCTTGGGAATTGCGCACAGACCCTGGATCAAATGCGTCCTACCTCCAGCGTAGTCCTCTCCTGGAGCTGCTGACATTGCATCTCATCTTGGAGGCCCTCTCTATTCCCCTTAGCCTTCTCCCACTTCCCTGTGAAATCTAATAGCCTGGATCACTGTCATGAGGAAACCTCTTTTTTTTTTTTTTTTTTTTTTTAAATTTTTTGAGGGTTTTTCACCCTTTGAGCAGAGGAAATATTAGCTTTGCTTATAAAGAGATTTCTAAAATTATCTTGCATGGATTTGCAGGCCATGTAAATGCGAGCGAAGCTTAAATTGCCTCCAACCGCGTCGCCACCGCTGTACTGAAGCGGTAACAGTACCTTTCAGAGGTTTAATTGCTGTTTAACTGTGGTGTCCGCTGTTGAGAGCGGAGCTGGGATTGCAGTGAGGGCGATGCTGTGTATAAGAGGTTTGGGCATGCCTGTGGACACGCTCCTGCCTATGTGTGTTTTGGAAGAGGAGCGGATCTGAAATATTTTGCTTGCTTTGACCAAGGGCCCGGTTTTTCATCATAAAAATTCATGGCAAAGCTCCTGTTCGTTTTGCTGGTTCGGGCGTGAGCCCTTCCTCGCCTCAAATACCGGGCTGGCTCGGCCGGGCGCGGACCGCAGCGCTCGGCCTGCCTCTGCCCGCCTCCCTCTTCAAAGGATGTTTTATCGACGTTAATAACACATCTGTATTCTGCAGCAGCTCGAAGATGGGAGTTTTTCTTTCTCCCTCTGAGAGGAAAACACTTCCAAGCCAACATATTTCATTTAATGTATTTTGGGCGAGGTGGTTGCCGGTTAGCCGAAAATGGAATTTGCAAAGAAGTTGATTCATTTGTAAACGTCCCAAAGACTCGAATAAAGAGATGATTTCTCTGCTCCCGGGTTTTTCCTTCTCCTGCTAAGTTTTGGCTTTAAGCTTCTTGAAGGCGTCCCTTCTTGGAGTGGCCAGGAAGGGTTAGGAGCGTATCGTACCGCAAACAGATCTTTTCGATGATATGTTTCATACTTACATTTGCGGTCGTAATCAGATTGATGGCTTATCCGGGCTGGATCAAGTCTGGCAGGAGCGTGAATACTCAAAGGCATGGTTTGTCTGCGCGGGCTGGGAGGAGGGTGGTGATGGTAATTTTATCCCAGCTACCAGTTGAGTTAAGAAACCTTTTTATTCTTCCTTTCTCCTTCAGATTGAGAATACAGCTATTGCTGGGTGGGGGGTTGATTTCTTCGACTTACAGATTTTGGTAAAAGTTAGATGCGTTCCTCTGGAATTTGATATCATTTCTGCAAATAAAGAAATGTTCTCTCCCCCCCTCACTTCCCAGAAGAAGGAAAAAGCATCAGTGCCACCTTTGTAGAGCTGGCAAATGCTGTGGGCAAGGAGGCAAACGCGGGATTTCCAGGGAAGCGGGGTGTGGATGCAGCACCCAGTAATCCCCAGCTGCGAGGCCAGTTTGGGCTGGGTGAGTGCTGCTGAAGCCTTAGCAGGTAAAAAGGACCCCATCTAAAGGTTTTCAGTGGGGTTTTTTTTCCCTTAATTATTCATTAAAAATGCTTGCAAAGGCTTTTTCCTGGGGTTGGGGTTTTTTATGCAATAAAAATTCTGCCGAAGTTTTGCTTAACGTTTGCCGCACGGTGTGGGGCAGCTCTCCCTAAAGGCAGAGGTGGATTCAGGAGAGGCTTTCTCCCTTCTCAGGAGCAGGATATTTTCTAAGGCTATGACTAATAAAAATTGGATTGGGGTCATCACAGTTAGCTGCCTGGAATACGATATTGCACCACAACACGGTGATTCGGCTCTTTCGGAGTCATTTTGACCTGATATTGCTTATAAGTGAACGCTCTCGGAGCATTTCAGAGTTGCTTATATCATCACGTAACTCAATACAGCCAGTAATTGATAGTCATTACAACAATTGCCTACATAATTTCTCTCAATTTTATTCTTGTTTTGACTTTTGTTTGCTGCTTGGTGTCAGATGAGATCCACTCTGAACCTACTGGCTTTTTTTTTTTTTTTCCCTGGCTTTCAATTTTTGCAAAACAAATGACTTCGCATTAGCCACAGCCTGTGGCCATCAGCTTCCCTTCTCCCCTGGTCCTGTTGGGCTCCCAGTACTAGAAAGCTGCTGGTACCGTCCCCGTGAGAGCAGGCGATGGGATGGGGCGGACCAAGGCTTGTTTTTCCTTATTTCTCCTGCCTGGCTCCATCTTTCCAAACTCCTGCTTGGGTTTCTGGTGTAGGGCACAGGACTGGTTCCTCCACGTGAGTGAGCAACGCCAGCCTTTCCTTCCGCTCGTTTGCTTAAATTCAAACACCCATGGAAAACGTGGATACAAGGCTGCCCGACTGGTTCTGGTAAGCTTTTCCTTAGAAGCAGCGGTGCTTCTCGGGAAGCACGTTTTACCGGGCGTGCTGCGGTCAGGGGAGCACGGTGCCGGTTAGGGACGCAGCGGAAAGCGAGCTCCAACAACTTGAAGCTTCAAACGCCATCTGACTCATCAGGTTGGAGCCCGACGGCTTGGCAGGAGGGCGCGTCCACGGGGATGAATAGGATTAGGTAGCGATTTGAGACCTTGCTACTGTGTTCCCGTTGTGAAATGTGCCTGCTGACACAGATAGTGAATTTGTCCTTGGGGAATTGTGCGTTTTGTACTTTCAATGACTCCCGCGCTCCCACATGCCAAAAGCATTTCCACCTCCTCTTGGATTATAACACGGGCTCTCGGTGCTGCATTAAGCTGCCCGGAGCCGCTCTCCTGACGATGCTTTTTTGTGACATCTGCAGTGCAGCTGTTTGCTCAACTAGCCAAACCAAGCCTGCAAGACAGTCATGCTCCTCTAGTTGTTCAAGTCCGGCAGACCCCCCAAAGCTCCTCTCAGCCTTCATTTTCCACTTTAAGAGCATTGCATCGTTCATTCCCCTTTCCAATTGATCTTTAACGGGATGCTCCTGCCTCGAGGAGGTCTGGGCTGAGCTGCGCTGGAGCCTTGCCGGTGGCAGCAGGGCCGCGGTGGCCTGTGCGTCGCTGGTGACGCAGGCGGAGGCAGGTCCACGCGTGGCCGGGCTGCGTGGTGATGGCGAAGCACCCGTGGGATGCTGCTGAAGGCTGATGCTTCCCGCTGAGCTGTAAGGTCTGAGGCTTCCCAGCGGAGACAGGACTTGAACCAAACGCGGTGGGAGAGACATCATGGATTTCATAAGGCGTAAAAATCGCTGTTTCTTAATATCTTTGTGCGCTTCTGTTGGATAGCGGGAAGATACTGAAATACCCACAGGCTCAAAGGGATCTCCTCCCCCGTATGCGTGGTGGGGGTCACAGTTAATATCAGTGGTGCCTGGCATGAACCTTGTTTTGGGAACCCAAAGCATCCAAGCCCAAGGAATAGCCCTGAGGATGTGATGGGGCAGGGGAAATGCCAGCTTGGGCTTTGGCATTGCTCCGAGTTGGACAGAAATTGTTTCTTCTGCCCAAACTTTGGTTTGTGATGAGGCTTCCCCTTCTCTGTAGTCTCTGCTGGAGTTGGTATGGGGCAGAAAGTAAGTTATTAATGGCCTGTGGGTCGTGGGGCAGGAGGGAAGAGGAGGAAACACGACCAAGGGCAGCCCTGGGGACAGCTTCTTCCCAAACTGCTGCTATCGCCAAGCTCGAGTGGGTGGCGTTTGCTCCGCGGGGGGAAAGCAGGCTGAAAGCGGGTTTAAGCAGAACTCAAATCAATGTAAGTGGCGGTGGGTGCTTCAGCAGCACGCTGCTGCTGCGGTTTTGGGGCCGGGCTGGGCTTTTTCCTCAATGGAGGTGAAGACGTGAGAGCCCTGGCGAGCTGCGGGTCTGGGACGGGGCTGCGTTGCTGCTGGCGGGAGGCTTCCTTATGGCTGTGAACATCCCGGGGTCGGCGCCTGCTTTAGCCCTGGCTTTGGTCAGGGTCTTTCCCCTTCTCTAGGGAGAAAACTGCCCTTAAAGCAGAGAGACGCGTGGAGGCTGCTTGGGAGAAGGGCTCTGGGCTGCCTGGGGCTCGGCGCGCTCCGAGCGCCGCTTCACCCCGGCTGGCTCCTTGCGTTGTAACAGCAAAAAAACCTCGTAATGGAAACACCGGCAATACCAAACTGCTGAATTTGCTCGCTGAGTGTTATCTTATTTGAGGCGACCAATTCAGCTGGAAACAAGCAATCGGGTGGCGGTGGTATTTGACGCAAATTTGAGCGCTTGCTGAAATGACACCAGTTCTGGTGTTGCCTGCGTGGGTCCTGGCTCTGGTGTGTCCCCGGCACTGCAGAGGCCACCGGGCCCTGGCAGGGGACAGTGACAGCTCCGGGGATGTCCCGGGAAGAGCAGTGCTGCCGTCCATGTTACGAGGGTTGCATGCAACCAGTGGCCAGGGATTGTTTGCAGGCTGAATGTCCCTCTGTTAGGTAATGCTGTGCACAGCCTGGTATTCTGATTTTTTTTTTTAATAATGCATTGTAGCTCTTCAGAAAAAAAGAGCTACTGTTCCCTCTGCCTCAATATCCCTTGGTGAAATACCAGTAGCGTTATGTTGAGTTTGAGTCACTGCTACTTCTGAGATGAAGTAAAACCGAAGGGAGAGGACCTGGTGCTGGGAGCTGCGCGCTTTGGCAAGACTGAACGGAGCCGGCTGCCGACAGCCCTGTGGAAAATCCGTTTGCCAGAGTCCAATAGGAAACTGGGCTCGAGCAAAATGCACGGGAGGTAAAAGGAGCCCAAACCAACAGTTTGGAGAGAACAGAAGTTGTCAAGGGCAGGAAACAAATGGGGAGCGTTTGCTGCGGCGGGGCCGGTGCCGGACCAGGATCCACGCGGCCGCTCTGCAGTCCTGAGCAAATGCGGCGTGAAACGGGGGGGCTGCCGGGGGGCCCTTCTGCTTGGGGAAAGCATAGCTGCGTTGTAAGCGAAACCCTTCTAGTGGGAAAATAACGTTCAGTTCCACTTTGGCTTTAAGGGCTGATCAGGACCTTGTGGCTTTCGCTGCCATTTTTGGCTGCAGAGGGATTAAAAGGCATCGGTTGCCTCCCTTTCACATGGCCACGTTCTTTATTTTTTCCAGGGGAGTGGCAGTTCTTTGCCCTGCTCACTGCGTGTGCATGAGATTACAGCTGGGGGGGGAATTTGGATGTGCTTGTGGAATTTTGTTCCTATGCCTGCTAAGTGGACACAGCAACTAGCTAATCCTCTCCTGGCTACTCGGAGCTCTGGGACTACTGCGCTGGCAGGAGCGCAGCGGAGGGATGCAGAAAGCAGAAGCAAGGTTTGTGGGAGGCTGCTTGCCCTGAAAGGTCCAAGGGAGATGCTGGAGACCTTGGTGTGCAACAGGGAACTTGGACTTTGTGCTGCATCTCTTCGGGCTCCATGGAGCATCCGTCCCGCGGTGGTGTCCTGGGGCAGGCTGGCAGCGCGGGCGGCGTGGCAGAGGCGTAGCGGCTGAAGGAGGGATGCCGGCAGGAGAGGTAGGACCGAAAGCCCGGAGCACGGAGGCAGGTCCCTTGCGAAGGGTGGGTGACGTGGCTGCCAGCCTGGCAGAGACCTGCAAAGCCGTGGTGGAGCGTGGGGAGCAAATTCCAGACCTCTTGCTGCTCTTTTGCTTGGAGGACCTGATGTGTGCTGGGCACGGTGAGATAGCTGGGCACGTGGTGGCCGCTGCAGAAGCATTAACGTTGTCCTGGGTGGTTTTTGTTGTGGTGAGGCTTGTAAGCCCAGTGCTTACAATCCCACCCTGAAGTCCTGGCCTTCCCGAGCTTTGCATCGCATCTCAGCCTCTTCTCCCTTCTTCTGAGAACCTACTTCTCAGCCTAGAAACCATTCTGGGCTTTTTTTGTTTTCCCCTTTGGCACGCCTGCTTTGTGTACTTGCCTTCGCACGAACAGCCCTTTCCGAAGGCTGCACGAAGGGTTGCCAAAAGGAGGGAAATAATTTGAAGCAGTTCTGAAAAAGAAATGAGCCTTTATGCTTTGCTGGTCGCTGAATCACGCTTGCTTGTATTACAATAAACGTAGTTTTGATAGTGTGGCAGGCCCAGTCTGGCTGGGGAAGGCGAGTTAGTTGTCTCACGCTCGGCGCTCTAATATTTAGCTGCCTGGTCGGGGACAGGCTCGTGTCTTAAACTCACCTGGGCTTTATCTCCGCAGCCCAAGAGGCTTCTTGTGCTCACCAAATTCCCAGGGTTTGCAAGTTGGGAGATGCAACTCTCTGCTCCCTGCTTTCACGGTTTGCTTGTTTGAGCATTGGCAGTAATAGGTTTCTCCTGTTTCGGGTTATTATGGTCTTGTTTTAGAGATTCTAGCATGTACGTTGCATTTTGGAGAGGGTGAGTTAGTAAAAGCGAGTCTCGAGCTAGTGAGAGGATTTATTCTGGGATATGGCATGGGATTTTTTGAGCTGCTTTCTAACCTGGTTGGGAGGAAATGGCAGCAAAAGCTGCAGTCCTGGCTTTATAAACCCAGGCAGTCTGTTCTGTAACCCAACAGCCCCCACGCAGAAATACTTGGTTACGTGGCAGGGGACTTGACATGAAACTACACCGGGCGCCGCAAAACGTTCAGTCTCTTAAAGTGCCTGGTCCTCGATGGGTGACCTCCTGGCACGTTTTATTGAGTTACTCGCCGTCTGTTCAGATCGGCTCGGGAATCCTGCGTAGGTTTTGTGCCCCAGTTCCGCGCCCCGGCAGGACGCAGCCGTCCCGCCTCGAGCCCGGGGTGGCTTCGGTTGTGGCGCTTGGCTCTTCCCCCAGGGCAGCCCCAGCCTACATTAACGCGTGCGTTTTATGTAAGAAGTAACCTAGCACTAAACCTTTTTTCTTTTTTTCTTTTTTTTTAAATCCAGTCTCCTGCCTCTGAGCTGTGTGTTTGGAAGGATGAGAGCAGGTTTCCCGTGTCATTAGAGGAACAAAAGCTAGAAACAAAGCCTTCGATGTTTTGGAGGGTGGAGGAAGAACGCTTTTCAAGTTTCATTAAACAAATGAACATGTTTATAGTAGAGCGTCGCTGCTGACGCCTTTGAGCGCTTAGGTAGCGACAGGAAATCTGGAACGCTTAAGACAAACGCAATTAAATTTGAATAAAACCATTTCAGTGTAACTTATGTTCCTGTTAATGTTTCCAAGCCATCCTTGGAGTTGTTTCTTTAAATATGTTTTTACGCTCCAGTGGCAACAATCGATGGACAATTTGGAAATAGTCATTTCAACACACTTAAAAATGTGACGATGTGAGGCTCCTGAAGCCGTGGTGAGCGTAGAGGTATTGCGGCTGCCTGCAGGTAAGCCTTGGAGCTGGTAGGGTTAGTCCAAAAAGGGCCTGTACTCATGCCTGTTCCATAGTACGGACCAGAGGGATTTCTACCAGCAGGTAAAAAACCCCAATCTGCTGAATGTGAGTGATCTGGGTTGGCAAAGACCTCCTGCAGTTCGGCTCCGTGCTATGCGCCGAGGTCCTGGCCGGCTGGACTGATTTCTTGTGAGGGTGGGCAGGAAGGGTCTGGGCCCTCGGGCTTTTCTGGCTGCCAGCTCTTTCAAACAAGTTCTGGCTTCTCTTTCTTCTTCCCGTTGAATTTTGAGCGTTGGAAGGAAAGTCTTTTCCTTTGCGCACTCCCGATGCGTGTGGCGCTTTGGCTTTGGGATTGAGGCACGGGAGAATTGCTCGTTGGTATCAACGTTGGGTTTCTTCTTGGTTCACGGTTGACTCGGAGACTTCTTCCTTCCCCTTCCAAAATGGGAAAGCGATAGTTTGCTGGGGAGGGAATTCTCTCCTGTTCGTTTTGTACTCACATCTCTCCTCTGGTGGTTCCCGCGCCTGCAGAAAGAGCCCGCTGACCCTGGGAGAGGCCGGTGAGCGGCATCGTGCCTCGGGGTTCAGTGCCAAGGCCGACTGGCTGCAAGGTTGGTGTAGAAACTGCCCGAAGTAGGTGACACGCATCAAAAGTCGATGACGTGCCAAACAGCTTCTCTTTTTGGATAAATAGGAGGAAGGAGGGTTTGTTAGGCAAGTGGATGTGTTAAATGGTAAGGATATCGTTGTCTTGGGAAGGTAGGAGAGGAGGGGAGCTTGTTCCCGTTGGGGAACTTGCTCAGTTTGTTTCAAGGAAATGATTGAACTGCTGGAGCTTCTCTCGCTTGGTTTATGGGTGATCCCTCTCCCATTCCAGTTCTTTAAATACTTGCAGGCTGATGGAGGACCACGGGAGGCTTATTCCCCCTTTGCCTTGCATGGTAGGTTTGATTATTTCTTCTGTAGCAGGAAGAGATGAGAATAAAGCAGGCTGAGCCTTTTTCTCTGTCTCCTTCTCAGAAAGATGTCTTGATTCTTGGTTTTGAGTACCAGACTGATAGCAGAGGGCCCTGCAGTGTTTGAAGCCTCTGGGACTGAAGCGACAGCAAGGACAGGTGACCTGATGTGGGCGCACGATTGGGGATGCACGTTGCAGAAAGCATCTTCAGCGAGTGTTGCGTATGGTGGACCTTTAAACAGAGGCTTGAGCAGGCACAATCTGCCTGCTGATCTCCTCCTGGAGCTTCTGAAAAGGCTCGGAGAGCAACGTGCTCGCAGCAGCCTTGGATAAGTGCCGCCACTTGCGAAATAAATAATGCAGCTCTTGCACTGCTTACTCACAATTGACCATTGCTTCTCCCTGTAATGAGATCTGCCCCCTCGAGGGTATTTTAAAGGTTAGTTAATTAGGTGTAATTGCAGCAGAATAGAAACCTGCTCTGGGGTTCTGCCTGCTTTCTGTAGTGCCAGATCCTTTAACAAATTACAGAGTCAGTTCCTATAAACACTGCTGGAGCCGGTGTAATCCCGAATTCTCAGCCTTCCACTCAGCCTGCTTGTTTACATCGTTGAAGCCGCAGAAGCGAAGCACTGGGAAGGGTGTTCCTGGCTTTGGGATCGGTGCGACTGTGGTTCAGATCCCAGCAGGGTTCTGGGAAATACGTCGCACGAAGCGACGTTAAGTTATGCTCGCGTTGTCAGCACGTTGATGTTCTCTCAGCACCCGGCACGGGGGGGATAGATGTGGTCTTAGCCCAGACAAATGCTGCATTAACAGGGATCAATTCATTTTAGCTGATCATGTTGCAAGCCATGGATTTAGCAACCGCGCGATCTAAAGAGAACGGCTGCGTAGGGACGGCTCTGTCTTTGGCAAGTTGCAGAGCTGCTCTGCTATTTGGCGGCAGGAGGTTCAGCAGTTCCAGCGTGTTTGCACATTTCCCAAAGATTAAAAAAATAAAGCTACTCTGACTTCTGTAATTAGCATTTAAAAATATAATCCTTTTTTTTTTTTCCTTGAAAGGATGAGTTTAGCCTTGAGAGACAAAGTGGGTTTTTACAAACACGAGTACATTGGCTCACGCCCTTCGATTAAATGCAGAGGGTAAAGATGCTGCACCCACCTTTGCCTAACCACGAGAGGTTTTTACGTTGCATGTGCTCGCTCTGTTAAATTCCTGTGTACCGCTTCAGGCCAAAGATCTGGCTCAACATAAAGAGGAGAGCATCTGGCGTGAGCCCTCTCCTGCGCTGTAGAGTTTTGCTAGCTAAAAATGCCCTCTATTTGGCAGCCATGCCAGTGTGGCACTCGGCTTTCTCTCCGCTTGAGTTCAGGGACTGCGTGACTTAAAATACTGTTTTTCCCCCCCGAAGATAAAAGACGTTCAGAGCAGATTTGGGCTTCCTGCAGACAGAAGAGGGTAATCGGAGTTACGCGAGAGGTGCCTGGATTTTCGTGTCCTGTCTGGGTCAAGCAGGCTTTGGGGGCCCCTGCGTACCCAGAATTGGTCTGGACCCGATTATTCAATGTAAATGAGTTTCCTGTGTTTAAAGCTCCAAGACTCGCTGGATTTTAGGATGTTTTTGGTCCTCCGTTTTGCTTGAAACTCCCCAAATTGTAAATTGGCAGAGAAAGGGGTGCTGGCACACGCAGTGGCTGCTGGCTGGCAGGGGTCTGCTCCTGCCGTCCCATGTGTTGTCCCTTCTTGAGACCCTTCTTACGCAGCAGGGTGTCTGCAAACAGGGCCTTGTAAACCAGACCCTGCTACAATCCAAAGACTTTGAATGAGGAGAGGTGGTTTGAGCCTTTTTTTTAAGGCCAAACAAAAGATAAAGGCTGGCTTTGGGCATGCTTACCATAGTGCGGAGCTTTGCACCAAGCCGGGCAGAGATCCAAGCAGCAGAGTGTGAAGGCAGCAAAGGGGAGCGTGATCCAGCTGGAGAAAATGAAAAGTAGAGGCTGATAGAAAAAGCTCAGCACTGGATTAAAAGTGAAGTTTTATTTTCTGTTTGTACTGCTTCGGGGTCCGTGTTCAAGCCGAACGTCCAGATGCGTGGGGAGCGATGTCTGCATGCGCTGTGCTTGATCATGCAAAGCTGATTAAACAGCTACATAAATGTTTTGGAAACCTTTCTGGCCTGGTAACAGACACGGGGAAAAGCTTGCTTCCCCTTGTGCGTACCCGGGGTCCTTGCCCACCGAAGGGTTGGCTGCTTTCCTTCCGTAGACTTTCCTCAAAGGCAGCGGGTGGAAACGGGCCCTGTGGAAGCTGGTGCTGAATCTGCAGCTTCTCTAGCGTGGACCCTGCTTCCTCGCCTGGTCCTGCCTCCCTCTGCGTTTTAAATTTGACCTCAAAGGTTCCCATTTCTTCTGGAGGGGAAGAAGCAAGGGTAACGTCCTCAAACCTGTTAGGTTCCTGTAATATTCCATTGAGGAGCGAAAAATTTCCTGTTGATAAATAGGTTGGGAAGAGGTGGTGGTAAGAAGTGCATGGGATTGGTGTGGGTTTGTGGGAGGGGGTTGCGGAGGTGTCAGGGGCCCGAGGGCTCCCTGTTTCATCCCTCTGTAGCAGAGCTCTGCTCCGGTTGAGCCGTGCAGTGGGATGCCCTTTCCCTGCCTTGCAGCCTGCTGACAACTGCACGTTGATGTGGAGGGGTTTTGTGTGCACGGCCTGGCTTGCCGAGCCTGGCAGTCAGCGGCAGAGGGGCCGGGAACCGGAGCCGGCCAGGATGTACGCATGCGACCACGTATTTTCTCTGCCCACCACAACCTCGTTGCTGGAATGCCTGCCTGAGGCGGGGGGCCCCAACCTGCCCTCGCACTGAGCGGTTCATAGGATCAGAGAACACTTTGGGCTGGCAGGGACCTTTCCAGGCCACCCAGTCCATCCCCCTGCCATGGGCAGGGACAGCTTCACCCACATCAGGGTGCTCACAGCCCCGTCCAGCCTGGCCTTGGATGTTTCCAGGGATGGGGCAGCTCCCACCTCTCTGGGCAACCCCTGCCAGTGCCTCACCACCCTCAGCGCGACAAATTTCTTCCTTCGATCCAGGCTGAATCTCCCCTCCTTTACTTTCAAACCATCACCCCTTGTCCTGTCGCTGCAGGCCCTGCTAAAAAGCCTCTCCCCATCTCTCTTGTAGCCCCCTTTAAGCCCTGCAAGGCCGCACTGAGGGCTCCCCGCAGCCTCCTCTTCCCCAGGCTGAGCACCCCCAGCTCTCTCAGCCTGTCCTCCCAGCAGAGCTGTTCCACCCTCGCACCATTGCTGGGGCCTCCTCTGGCCCCGCTCCAACAGCTCCCTGTCCTTCCCGTGCTGAGGACCCCCGAGCTGGACGCAGGGCTCCAGGGGGGTCTCCCGCGAGCGGAGCAGAGGGGCAGAATCCCCTCCCTCGCCCCGTGGCCACGCTGCGGGGGATGCGGCCCAGGAGACGGGTGGCTTTCTGGGCTGCCAGAGCACATTGCCGGCTCGTGGCCAGCTTTTCGTCTATCAGCACCCCCAAGCCCTTCTCCTCAGGGCTGCTCTCCATCCCTCCATCCCCCAGCCTGTGCTGATACCGGGGGTTGCCCCCACCCAGGTGCAGGACCCCGCACTTGGCCTTGTTGAACCCCATGAGGCTCACATGGTCCCACCTCCCCAGCCTGTCCAGGTCCCTCTGGATGCCATCCTGTCCCTCAGGCGTGTCGACTGCACCGCTCAGCTTGGTGTCACCTGCAGACTCGCTGAGGGTGCACTCGATCCCGCTGTCTGTGTCACTGATGAAGATACTGAACAGCACTGGTCCCAGTACGGACCCCTGAGGGACACCACTTGTCACAGTTGCTTTTAAAGCTCCAGTCTGAGCACCTCAATGCTCGCTTTTTAGGCTAAACTTTTGCCTTTCTGTAGAAATAGTTTTTAATAAGTGACAGGTGAATGTGTTTTGAACTGCTCACAGGTAGCTGCTGCTTTTTGCAACGGTCCCCAGCCAGGGCTGGCTGCTGCCATCAGCCACGGTATGGCAATGAGTTCCCCGACGAAGGTCTTCCTCTGGTGGTTGTGTTAATGGTTCATCTGATAGTTTGGGCTAAAATCAAGTCCCAGCCAGCAATAAGCATGCTGCATCACCCAGTCAGCATCTGGACTGGGCTTACTGGTTTTGTGGACTTTTTCCTGGATGGGCCGGTCTGTCCCTGTTGATTGCTCAAGTGGCCCAAATATGCTGAGCCAGATGCCCAGTTCAGCCAGACTCTTGGTAAGTCTCTGGCATGTCGTTCCTTATCTGGACAGGTCTCTCGGTGTCTTTCTAATGCCTGTCTAGGTTCTTTTTGCACATAATCCACGTAGTTGGTCCCTTTGGGGGCCTGAGAGTAGAAGTCTCTACTGAGAAGTCATCTGTTAAGCAGACCAGATCTTCACCCTCGCTCACTTGCCCGTGACTTACCTTGGCGCTTGTCCTATTGCTCGGAAGGCTGAGACCATGCGCAAATCCTTTCCAAGGAAAGGAGGGAGCAACTTCAAGGCAAAAGCATCTGTCTTTGCTTATCGCAGCATGTGTGAGACTGCAGGTGCCTGGGTTCTTGGTGGGAGCTGCAGCCTGCTCGCTGGCCTGCCTCGAGGATAGTGCCCCTGTATTCAGCACTGGTGAGGCCGCACCTCGAATCCTGTGTCCAGTTTTGGGCCCCTCACTTCAAGAAGGAGCTGGAGGTGCTGGAGCGTGGCCAGAGAAGGGCAACGAGGTTGGTGAAGGGTCTAGAGCACAAGTCTTACGAGGAGCGGCTGGGGGAGCTGGGGGTGTTTAGTTTGGAGAAGAGGAGGCTGAGGGGAGCCCTCATCGCTCTCTGCAACTGCCTGAAAGGAGGCTGGAGCCGGGGGGGGTCGGTCTCTTCTCCCCAGGAACAAGCGATGGGACGAGAGGGAACGGCCTCAAGCTGCGCCAGGGCAGGGTTAGGTTGGGGATTGGGAAAAACTCCTTCCCCAAAGGGCTGTCAGGGCCTGGCCCAGGCTGCCCAGGGCAGGGGCTGAGTCCCCATCCCTGGAGGTAGTTAAAAGACAGGTAAACGTGATGCTTAGGGACATGGTTTAGTGGTAGACTTGGCGGTGGTAGGTTAACGGTTGGACCTGATGATCCTAAGGGTCTTTTCCAACCTTAACAATTCTATGATTCTGTGATTCTATTTGGGATATTTATCAGGAATATGGCAGTATTGATTCCTCCTCTTTGTCTCCTTTGGATTTGCTTCCAGGGTCTGTGTAGAATAAAGCAGTACTGAAATGCTGCCTTATTACTCCCACTATGGTATCATCAAATAACTAGTTCATGTGGTGTGGAGGACAAGAGGTAGTCCTGGTTGTGGCTAGGCTGGAAGCACCATTCCTATGAGATACCCCAGGGCCGTAGGAGCTGAGCTCCGCCAGCTCTCCCTTTTGGGGTGCCCAACTGCTGTGGCCACTGGAAAACTCCCACCCTCGTTTCACCCCTCAGAAGAATTGGATATATTGGAAGAAGTGGATATTTTGTTCTGCCGAATCCATCTGCAATGTGGTGGAGATGTGGAGCATCCATAAGGCAAACAGAAAAGGCCTGGAGCTTCCTTTTCCTCCAGCCTGCTTTAACAGGGCCACTTGCAGCTGGGGAATCCCTCACCTCCCTGGAAAACTTCCATTGTGTGGCTGCCAAGCCTTTGTGTTAACTTGAATTTGGAGTTGTCACTGTTGGCTTAGCCGAGGCTCGAAATCACGTGCTGAACTGATTTCACTGCGTCGAAGCAAGGAAGCTCTTTTTGTGCTCCGCATCGTGGGGAAGCTGTTAACAGCCGGTACAGCGGTACGGCACGGTGCTGGCGTACGTGCTCGGAGGGGGTTGTTGGAGGTGGGTGTCGGTTGGCTGCAAACCTTGTTGGTTTTGGAAGGTGAAACGCCCTGCCCATGTGCAGAGCTCTTGAATACAGGAGAAGATGTGGGAGCGTGGTTGGTGCAATGAGGAGCTCTTGCTCTGTTGCTGAGATGCCAAATGACCTCCCCAGTCTGCTTCCCTCTCCATGTCCCTAATCGGGAGAAATCCCTTACGGACTCGTGCCAGGAGCTCATTCCGGCACGGCTGTGCCTCGTCCCCGGCACAGGGGCAAGCAGGGTCCCTTGGGCAGTTCTCACCACCGGTTCTGCTTCTGCAGGCTTGTGCCTGTGTTCAGCTTAAGGTAGATTGACTTACAGTAGTTTAAATCTCTCACTTTCCATCAGGATTTAAATCAGCTATTTAAACTGTGTCATCCTCTTTGACTCTTTAATGCTCTGCATTTCTAGCTGCTCTTTCCTCTTCGAGAAGAGTTTGTAACCAGCTACGAGCACACACATTAAGTAAATCCTCTATTTTTAATATTTCTTGCTGGCCAAACGAAGGTACCTCCCTGTGACTGTGGCTTATATCTGCCCGTGTTTAGCTTAACATTGCAGTTTGGTGGAGTGTTAACTTTTGCTTTTGTGCTAATAGGAGTGTGGCATTAACTATATTCTTGCAGATTAGTCTTCTGCTAAAAGCGACAAATCTGTGACTTCAGAACTTCTAAGAGTTGCTAATCTAAACCAGCTTGAGCCATAATTCTTGGGGTTTTTTCCAACTGTCCTAATAAGGTAGGGTTTTTTTAGCCTAGTAATCAAAATGAAGAAATGGAGAAAATTGGCAGTTAGAACCCAGGAGCGAGATGCTGGAGCTGTCGTTGGCCGTTGCCGATGCGGGTGGCTCAGTGCCGTGACGGCTCGGCTGTGAACAAGGCGGTGGGCTTCGGGAGGGGGGTATCGGTCTTGAATAGTGTGTGCAGTTCTGACCTTCACCTTCAAAAAGGATGGGAGGCTTGGAGAGGGAGCAGGAATCATAGAATCACAGAATCGTTAAGGTTGGAAAAGACCCTTAAGATCATCGAGCCCAACCGCTAACCCAGCACTGCCAAGGCCACCGCTAACCCATGGCCCTAAGCACCACATCTCCCCGGCTTTTAAATCCCCCCAGGGATGGGGACTCAGCCCCTGCCCTGGGCAGCCTGTGCCAGCCCTGACAGCCCTTTGGGGAAGGAGTTTTTCCCAATCCCCAACCTAACCCTGCCCTGGCGCAGCTTGAGGCCGTTCCCTCTCGTCCCATCGCTTGTTCCTGGGGAGAAGAGACCGACCCCCCCGGCTCCAGCCTCCTTTCAGGCAGTTGCAGAGAGCGATGAGGGCTCCCCTCAGCCTCCTCTTCTCCAGGCTGAGCACCCCCAGCTCTCTCAGCCTGTCCTCCCAGCAGAGCTGTTCCACCCTCGCACCATTGCTGGGGCCTCCTCTGGCCCCGCTCCAACAGCTCCCTGTCCTTCCCGTGCTGAGGACCCCCGAGCTGGACGCAGGGCTCCAGGGGGGTCTCCCGCGAGCGGAGCAGAGGGGCAGAATCCCCTCCCTCGCCCCGCTGGCCCCGCTGCGGGGGATGCGGCCCAGGAGATGGGTGGCTTTCTGGGCTGCCAGAGCACATTGCCGGCTCGTGGCCAGCTTTTCATCTATCAATACAATAGACGAAATATATCAGTGATATCAGACTGATATATGAGTTATATCAGAGGAGTCCTGATCAGTTATTTAATGGTCAGGGTTCCTTTTAAGCCTGGCCAGCAGATACAGGCGGGTTTGGATCAGCACAGACATACTACCATGGGCTTGAGCTTCATCAGTTGCGTGGCTTTTGTTTGTTTGCATCCATAAAGTCAGGGTTGTGAAGTTTTAAGAAACACTTCCACTCATTTCCCCTTGCCCACAGCTTATTTTAAATACTTAGATGGCTCTTCTGCAGAAATAAAATATTTGTCCGGCTTCCCTGGCTCTTTTGCACAAGCACCAGTGCGGGAGAGGTGCCTTGGGGTATTGGCACAAGGGCTTGGGACCCTCCTTGGTCCGGAGGAGCTGCCCGCACCGCAGCAGCCCCGTCAGCAGCCCTGCCTGGCACGTCCCATGTGCCATCGTGGCTGGATCCGTACAGAAACTATACTTCAGAGTGTGTTATGATAATCGCTTATAGGCTTATCAGGTCTGATTAAATGTCACTTGCGTTTCTGTTATCTATATACACAGATAACAAATTAAGCTACAGCTTTTGAACTCAAAGAAGCTGCCAGATGCGTTAACTGGAACCGACACATTCCTGAGAGTTGTTTTTATTAGTCTAAAATATCTTTGTTTAACATACAAGAAGCCTGACTCATCCAAGTGAATGTGTGCCGTGTGAGTTCAGCAGTTTTGTTATCTGTCTACTGAAAAAGTTCCCCAGAAAACTGGAGAAGATGCTTGTGTTGGCTTACTCCGTCGCGAACGGGGAGAAGCCGGCAGGCGGGCAAGGCTGTGCCGTGCTGGGCTTTCCCCCGTGCCGGCAGCGTGCTCGCCGCTGCTGCGGGGAGGTGGGGTGTCCGAAGCAGAGACTTCTCCTGCCTCCCCCAAACGGGTCAGAAACCAGGTGGGCACGTGGGTGAACAGCCCTGAGCCTCTCGCAGATGGGATTTTCCTGTATAAGCACAAACCTGGATTTAAGAAAAAGAAAATAGAAAGCAAGCAAACAAACCCCCCTGCTGATGCCTACTGAGTCGGGCAGCTCTCAGCACCGGGGCTCGGCTGTCCTCCGCACCGTCAGATGTTAAGTCTCCGTTTAGATGCGAGGTTTCCTTCCCTGGAAGGAGAGGTTTGGTGATTCACCGTCTTTTTTTTGTTCCTCCCCCAAGAACAAACCAAACCGGAGAGGTTGCCCGAGTGAGCCAAAAGGCAACCGGTTGTGCTCATGAGAGCTGAACAAATCCAGCACTGAAGGTTTCCTCCTGTGCGTCAGCTCCGGAGGGGGAGAGGTCGATGTGTTTGCAGGGCGAGGGCAGCGCTGCGGGCAGCTTTGGAGTACGGAGCTAATTGTGCAATTCCTTCCTTCACCTCTTACACCCTGCTCCCTCCCGGGCTTGTTTCTCAGCTGAAAGATGTGGCTCTAAAATACACGAAGGTGCCTCGATATCTCTTAAAATGAGCATTTATTTTAAAGCAGAAAAAACGTCTGACTGTCTCAGCTTGAGAAGCATCAGTGGTGTAAAGGGTTTTCTGAAGGGCAGGCTTGCGGCGGCCTGGAAGGAAGGAACCAAATGCACCTTTTTGAAGGCTTTGTTTGGCCCGTGAGGAATGACCGTGGTTTTGCCCTCAAGCTGTAGCCTGTTGCGTTTGAAGCACCCAGATCGTCCTCGCCAGGTCTCGCAAGCGTCCCTTGCTCTGCTGTGTGCCTGCTCCGGCGCCCGCATCCTAATCCTCGCTAGCTGACGTGATTCCTTCCCCCTTGGGCTTTGTCTAATTGTGAAAATGTTTCAATTACATGGCCTAAATTTGTAACGTGGAGCAGTTCATTATCACTGAATCCTCTTAATTGGGCCCTCCTACTGGGCGGCCTGTTATTGAGTTTTCCCAATTAAGATAGGACCTCTTTAAAAACCATAAAAATAAACAAATCCCTGACGGAGAAGGACCATGTTGCAAGAAATAGTGTCCTAACCTATGTTTCAAAACTAAGCAATAGTTTCAGCACCAGCCAAGTACTAATTAACCCTTCTGTACTGATTACTTCAAGGAGAACGGCCACAGTTTGGTATCAGTTTAAGAAATTCGCTGCCATTAGCTCAAATCTTTTTCTTGTAAGGAGCTAAAATTTGTTACAGGGTGCTTCTCTGATGGAAGATACTATCTCCCCAAAGGGCTCGATGGGTAACGCTGCTTTTGTGGTTGCAGGTAAAGGACCTGACGAAGTACCTCGATCCGAGCGGACTTGGAGTCATCAGCTTCGAAGATTTCCATCGGGGGATCAGAGCTATCAAAAATGGGGGTGAGTTTGCTGCGAGGGAGGAGAGGGAGACACCGAAGGTAACGTCGCAGGGGTTAACCCAGCTGAGAAGTCGCTTGGTGGAAACAAACTGGGTTTGGTTTTCTGAAAGTCACTGCTCTGTGTTGGGCGGAGAGGAAGGGGGAGAGGTTGGGTGCATTTAATTACAGCTGAAAAAGGTGCTACAGCAGCGGTGGTGGTGGTTGTGTTTTCCTGTTTAGCAGGAAAGTTCCCTGTTCCCATTTGCCTTCACTCCAACTATTTGGAGGATCAACGTGCTCAGATGATTTCTAGCAAGAAGCACATGAAACAAGGGCTTTGAACTCACTGACTGGTAGGTAATCTTTCAACGGGCCCCCAAAACAGGCCTGTGACAATCCCCACGTTGCTCTTGATGGGCTTGTTGCCAGTATTTCCAGAGCAATAGCTTGGTGAAATGTGAACTGTCTTTCTGGCTGGTTGGCGTTTGAACTGCTTTGCTGAAGAAAAGATGTTGGTTTTGGGAATTGAGTGCACCCTCAGCCAGTTTGCAGATGACACCAAGTTGGGCGGGAGCGTTGATCTGCTGGAGGGCAGGGAGACTCTGCAGAGGGACCTGGCCAGGCCGGGTCGATGGGCACAGGCCACCGTGTGAGAGGCAACAAGGCTCAGGGCCGGGTCCTGCCCTTGGGGCACAACAACCCCAGGCACCGCTGCAGGCGTGGGGAGGAGCGGCTGGGAGCTGCCCGGCGGGAAAGGGCCTGGGGTGGTGGGCGACAGCGGCTGAACATGAGCCAGCAGAGTGCCCAGGTGGCCAAGAGGGCCAATGGCATCCTGGCTTGTATCAGGAATGGTGTGGCCAGCAGGAGCAGGGCAGGGATCGTCCCCCCGTGCTGGGCACTGGTGAGGCCGCCCCTCGAATCCTGTGCTCAGCGCTGGGCCCCTCACCCCCAGAAGGAGATGGAGGGGCTGGAGCGTGGGCAGAGCAGGGCAGCGAGGCTGGGGAAGGGGCTGGAGCACAAGGGTAGGGAGGGGCGGCTGGGGGAGCTGGGGGTGCTCAGCCTGGAGAAGAGGAGGCTGAGGGGAGCCCTCATCGCTCTCTGCAACTGCCTGAAAGGAGGCTGGAGCCGGGGGGGTCGGTCTCTTCTCCCCAGGAACAAGCGATGGGACGAGAGGGAACGGCCTCAAGCTGCGCCAGGGCAGGGTTAGGTTGGGGATTGGGAAAAACTCCTTCCCCAAAGGGCTGTCAGGGCCTGGCACAGGCTGCCCAGGGCAGGGGCTGAGTCCCCATCCCTGGGGGGATTTAAAAGCCGGGGAGATGTGGTGCTGAGGGACATGGGTTAGTGGTGGCCTTGGCAGTGCTGGGTTAGCGGTTGGGCTCGATGATCTTAAGGGTCTTTTCCAACCTAAACGATTCTGTGATTCTGTGATTCATCTCTAATAGGAGCGTTAGAAGGTCATTTGGGGGCAAGTGTGTTGTTAAGGGCAGGGTGTGAAAAATATTGGAAGCCTCCTGCTGAGCAGATGTAATTTTAAATGTGCAAATATGAATTCTCATACTTGCACGCTTATCTTAAACTTTAGCGTTGCTTTCACACAACAAGGAACACGCACCATGTTGTCAGCCCTGCGCACGGAGCGTGCTTTTGAGTGCTGATACAAGCAGAGATGTGAAAAGACCAATTATTCCTGTAGAAACCATGTTGTTCCATGAGTAGTAAACCCTCAAAGCAGAAGTGACTTCTGTTTTTCTGTCGGTTGTCCATCCCTCCTTCTGCTTCCCCCTCCCACCCCCAGCGTATTTGTGCTCAGGATTGTAGTGTTTTATGGCAGCTCCAAATTTTTCGTGGCTGGTGTAGCTTTGCAGCGCAGCTGATTGCCAGTTCTCATGATGCAGGAGGCAATGCAGCATGCTATTAATTTGTAATAAATTGCTATTGGAGTAGAGCGTGTTTGTGAAGGCTCTGGCTTGTATTTCTCTTCAATAATTCATTGCTCTGGTATTGTGTTATATTAATTGAATGGAAAAAGCAGATCCGGACAAAGCTTTTAGGATCCCTATTTATTAAACTTGAAAGAGATTGATATGTATTTATTACAGTGGTTAGGAAAGGCAGAGCTCTCTAACGTTAGAGCATTAAGCAGCTCTAAAAGAAAAGCAGGAGAGGGTACAGAGAGTTTCTTTGAGTCTCACCAGCTGAGCAGTTGCTCATGTTGAGGCGATCCTGAGGATTTGCTGCTGCTGTTGAGACAGTCAATACTGATCATCCCTTTGTAAAGAAAGCAGAGGTTATGCTTGCTGCTGGGTGCCCTTTTAACAGGGTTTTTGTTCATTAGCTTGGCCTGGTTTTAGCCAGAGATAGTTCTGGTGCATTTGCTGGTGCTCTGTAGCTCTTTGGTCAGCCACTGAAGTGAGACCTGCTGTAAGCTTGTACCTCGCAATGTCTGTCTTAATGTAGGTAAGGGTTTAGTTCTGAAGATGCTCCGCTTTTCTTTCCCTCTCCCCCCTCTCTTGGAGACTCTCTGTAGGAGAATAGCTGTGATTTTACTTGAGCTCTTACGGTCTAGCTTGGCAAACTGAAGGTGCAGCCACAAACCAGCAAAACTGGCGTAGTCAGCTGCTTTCCTTACGACTGCTTTCGCGTTCAGTTGGCCTTTACATCCAGGGAGGATACCAAACTCCTGGGTCCCGTTCCTGTGCCAGCTGTTTGGGGTGTGTTCCCACTGGCTGAGGAAGACGCTGATCTGGGACTCCTCGAACTTGCCTCTGCCTTCAGTGTGGAGCAGAGCACCATTTTTCCAACTTCTTCACCAAAACGGTAGTCAGGCCCTGGCACAGGCTGCCCAGGGCAGGGGCTGAGTCCCCATCCCTGGGGGGATTTAAAAGCCGGGGAGATGTGGTGCTGAGGGACATGGGTTAGTGGTGGCCTCGGCAGTGCTGGGTTAACGGTTGGACCTGATGATCTTAAGGGTCTTTGCCAACCTAAACAATTCTGTGATTGTATGATTTAACGACTCGGCAGTCAAAGCCACAATGCCACCTCTCTGCTGAATGAAACAATCCTGATCTCTGCTGCTGTAACCTTCTGTCTGGCCAGGTAATGTTGGCTGTGGAGGGGAAAGAGCCCAGTGACTTGCATGCTACAGAAGCTGGATTTAATAATGAGAGTCTTTAGCCTCTTGGGGCTGCCTTATCTTCTACCCTCCCAAAGAGAAGACATAAGATGAAAATGTGGTCATCATGTGTATATATATCTCTCTCTCTCTACTCCTGCTGCATATGTATATGATTGCCATTAGAGCACTGAGTTGGTGGTGGAGTCTTGAGGGCCCCCAGGCTCTCACCTCTGCAGGAGGTGGTGAGCCCGTGGCTCTCGGGTGCTTGGGCTCAGTCCTCGAGCCCAGCTCCGAGCGTTCATCAGGAGCAGGCTGGCACGGGGACAGCCCGGCCTCGGGCACGGGGAGGCGGGCTCAGAGATGCCACTGGGACAGATTCAGCTCCTCGCGACCTGCTGAGTCCCAGCCCTTCTTGTCGTGGGGTGGCGTGGCCGCTGGGACGCCCTTGTCCTCCCCCTGCTCCCTGACGTGTGTGGTTTGCCTGCTTTTAAAGATTGTGTGAATGGTGCCTGGACGACCGGCCTGTCCTGCAGCAAGAAAATAGCAAAGCAAAAGGGGAAACTGTGGAACAAACATTGGCGGTGAGTCAGGGATGAGAAATAACTCTGAAAAGCAGAATTTTAGGGACTTGTATTGTAAAACTTGAGAAGCTGATAATGTAGCAGAGGCAGCAACGATACTGATTTGAAGGAGGAGAGTATGTTATAGAGCATGCTTGAAGAAGCCAGATAAGGCTGCGGGGAGACCTCAGTGCGGCCTTGCAGGGCTTAAAGGGGGCTACAAGAGAGATGGGGAGAGGCTTTTTAGCAGGGCCTGTAGCGACAGGACAAGGGGTGATGGTTTGAAAGTAAAGGAGGGGAGATTCAGCCTGGATCTAAGGAAGAAATTTGTCGCACTGAGGGTGGTGAGGCACTGGCAGGGGTTGCCCAGAGAGGTGGGAGCTGCCCCATCCCTGGAAACCTCCAAGGCCAGGCTGGACGGGGCTGTGAGCACCCTGATGTGGGTGAAGCTGTCCCTGCCCATGGCAGGGGGATGGACTGGGTGGCCTGGAAAGGTCCCTGCCAGCCCAAACCGTTCTCTGAGTCTAAGGTGTGTAATGCCTGGGGAATCCACAGCCAGAAGAGAACCTGGTGCACCTGGCTACCACCAGCGAGATGCAATGGGACATCTTTCCAGTCTCAAGGGGAAAAGGAATGGGGAGCCAGTGTGACTGCTGCATTCATCGTCCTTGGAAGCTACAGCTCATGGGGGATCTTCTCTGTAAGAACCAGGTATGAGGGGCTGTATGCAAGCTGCTGAGAAAGCACAGACCAGGAGTAAGGTCTCTGCCTACCTGCATGGCAAGGAGCTGCCCATGGGAGTAGTGAGATGGAGTCTATAATTTGAAGCCGAGACGCCTGGACCAAAGAGCAACTCCAGTCTGCTGCGTGTTGGGTGCAGGAGCTGCTGGAGGGGGAGTTAGCTGGCAAACACGAGATGTGGGTAGTACCAGACACAGCTGGATGTAAACAAACAAGGGTTGTGCTCACAAGCAGCTTCCTTTTTTTGTCAGGGTATTTAAGAACCCTTTAAGCTTCAGACACCTGGTTGTTTTCTTTTTTCTAGAGGCCTCTCTGCATCCAGTAGGACGTATTTAATGTCTCCTCTTTGTAGCAGACCAGTGCTCTGACTCGAACTCAAAAGCGGTAATGAACAAGTTGCATAATTCATGCACGTCCTCTGAACGGAAACATCTGTAACATCTGTCTCCCAGAGAAAAGCCTGCTGGGGACGGGCTCTGTGCAGGTACCCTCCTGCACACGGGGGGTTGCTGTTGGTGCCAGGTCAAATAAGTGCTGTGTCAGGCAGGGGAAGGTGCGTCCCTGGAGCTCGCAGCCTCGTCCGTCCCTTCTGCCCCGGCTTCTGCTCCCTGAACAAAGGGGCCCCTGTGCATCCAGAGCAGACAGCGCATCCACTGAGAGAGAGATGTGTTCCTGAGCTCAGGGGAGGGCCTGAGGATGGAAATAGTCAAATCCTTTTTCAAACGCTTCAACTAAAAGCTCTTTGGATTTGGGAAGATGGAAAATCCAGCTCCAGAGCCAACACCCAAACCTGGAAGCGCTAACCGAGTTCCTGTTTGCAGGGCCGGCCGGCCGCTGGCAGGACTGGGGGAGAGCCCTGGCAGTGCCGGCTTCGGGGGGTAGCCGGTTCAGGAGTCGGCCGCCGTGCCAGACGAACGAGCCGCAGCTCGGTGGAGATCCCCCCCGTGGGGGTGAATAAAAGGCATTCAGCAGGAGGAGCGCGTTCGGCTTACCAAAGGCATTTGACGGGTTTCCAAACGACAGGCTGGAAGGGAAAAGCGGGGAGCTGCAGAGCGAGGCAGGGCTGGGGCCGGTGCAGGGCAGGGTGTTGAATAGCAAATAAAGGGCTGGCCGGCGGTCGGGGCTTCGGCTGGGCTGGCTGGCTCGCTTCGGCGGCGCACGGGCAGGCCGCTGCAAAGAGCCTGCATAAAAGCGCTGTGCCGCTGCTAATTGGAACTGGCAGCGGCGTGAACTCGAGTCGGTTGGAGTCGTTGTGCGGCTGCGTCGCTCGGTTCCCGAGAGGAGGATTTCGATGGGTGTATCCTCGGAGCAGAGGCTGCTGTTTCTGCAGCCGGCGTTTCATGTCCCGAAATGGTTGGTGTGCTCCTGGTAGCTGAACGCCAGTTTGGGAATTTCCTGAAAGAAAAGCAGATATCCAGCCCTCCCCCGGGATGAAGGCTGTGAGCATTAACATCTTAAAAGCTTACAGCCAAGAGAGGGAACTGCACATCACTTCTCCAAACCAGATCTGAGTAATTATCCCCGCGTTGCTCACCCCGCCGTGCTCTGCAGCCTCGCTGCCGGGGCAGCAGCCACGTTCCCCGCTCCCGCGGCTGCTCTGCTCACTGGCTGATCCGGCGTCTCGGAGACGCCTCTGGATCTGATAGGGCTTAGATGACATCTCTGAGATCACGGCTCTGGGCGCCCGTGAACCACTTAGTGCTTGTATGAGGCCGGTAGATAGCACGCCGTGCCTCTGAATTAATTTCTGGAGAGCCAGGCTGGCTGCTGCCCCGGTGACACGGATCCGCTCTGGCTCCGCAGAGCGTTTGAAGGCGCAGAGCGTGTTGGATATCCAGCTCCGTCTGGTAACGTAAGCCACTGTTTGGTTTGTGTAGTGTTTTTTGCCTCTGTAGGATCTGCATTGCAGATGGCTTTTGCTACGCAAAATGAAAGCTTTCCTTGCACGGGGATGGTTCCAGAAGCCAAAGCTTACGTTCCCTTCCACGCTCCCAATCCAGTGATTATTTCTGAGGCTGTGTTTGTGTGCATCTTCCATGGTCTCTCTTCCAGACCGATGCTGGAAATACGGTCGTATTGCAACAGGCTACCGCTGATATCTAAGCACGCTTTCTCCGTGGGGGTGCCCAGGCCCAATTTAATGTTAAAGGTGTTTGCTTTTTAAAAGGAAAGCCTTCACTGAAGCTTAGCAGATGGAAGGAGAGCTCGTGTGCACGTTTGACTAAACTCGGTGAGTATCTGGCGCTGGTATGAGCACTTCCTACGTTCTCATCAGATCTGCTGATCCCTTTATTCGTGCAGCATTGCTGCAGTGAAGACGTTCCCACTGATCTTGCCTGTTCCTAACCCTGGCTAAACCATCGCCGATTAGGGAGACAGCTCATTTGATGGCTGAAGGTAGGAGAGATGCCTCTTTGTGTACAGCTGTCGTTCGGGGAACAGGGGCTGCCATGAATGGGAAATCAAGATTGATTCACGAGCAAGAATAAAATCAAAATTGCTCTAATTATGTCTTCTGCATTTTTTTGCATTGCATCTTGCTCTACTCTGGCATCTATATATGTATGTACTATATGTACTGCTTGTTGGGATGAGGAATTTATGAAGATGAGTGTTAATTCTGCCCCCGAAAGGAGTGAAGACTTAAATATCGTTTTAAAATTTATATGTATACTTGAAAAAAAAAAAGAAAGATCCCCCCGCTGTTCTTTGTAGTGCTGTTCTTTGTAGATCAGAGTTCTCCTCATCCCTGTAGTGCAGAGGGATGCTCGGAGCACCACTGCTGTGCTTGTTAAGTTTGGAGTCCACGTGCTCGTCGCCTGTGACCCCTTTTGCTAGGGACAGCAGCAGCCAAGGCTTTCTTGGAAGTACGGAGCTTGGGTTTTCTTCTTGAAGTAGTGGTACTTAAACAACTGTTTTGGAAACCACTGGGCCTGCCCGTGAAAATGTGTGAGGGTTGTCTCGAGTCTCTGTAACTCTCCCCGCTCGCAGGGGATGGGAATTAGGTGTGTACGTGCTAGTCTGTGATGGAGGCGAGCTGCTTTGGTGGTGTTCAACAAGGCTCAGTGCCGGGTCCTGCCCTTGGGGCACAACAACCCCAGGCACCGCTGCAGGCGTGGGGAGGAGCGGCTGGGAGCTGCCCGGCGGGAAAGGACCTGGGGTGGTGGGCGACAGCGGCTGAACATGAACCAGCAGAGTGCCCAGGTGGCCAAGAGGGCCAGTGGCATCCTGGCTTGTATCAGGAATGGTGTGGCCAGCAGGAGCAGGGCAGGGATCGTCCCCCCGTGCTGGGCACTGGTGAGGCCGCCCCTCGAATCCTGTGCTCAGCGCTGGGCCCCTCACCCCCAGAAGGAGCTGGAGGGGCTGGAGCGTGGGCAGAGCAGGGCAGCGAGGCTGGGGAAGGGGCTGGAGCCCAAGGGTGGGGAGGGGCGGCTGGGGGAGCTGGGGGTGCTCAGCCTGGAGAAGAGGAGGCTGAGGGGAGCCCTCATCGCTCTCTACAACTGCCTGAAAGGAGGCTGGAGCCGGGGGGGTCGGTCTCTTCTCCCCAGGAACAAGCGATGGGACGAGAGGGAACGGCCTCAAGCTGCGCCAGGGCAGGGTTAGGTTGGGGATTGGGAAAAACTCCTTCCCCAAAGGGCTGTCAGGGCCTGGCACAGGCTGCCCAGGGCAGGGGCTGAGTCCCCATCCCTGGGGGGATTTAAAAGCCGGGGAGATGTGGTGCTTGAGGACATGGGTTAGTGGCGGACTTGGCAGTGCTGGGTTAGCGGTTGGACTCGATGATCTTAAGGGTCTTTTCCAACCTAAACAATTCTGTGATTCTATGATCCTGGGGTCAAAGTGGCCCAAGGTCTCTCTCCACCCCTCTCCTGCAGAGGCGTCTCTAAGAGGAGAGGGTTGAGGGTGTCTGGGGGCACCTAGGCAATCGCCTGCAACAGGCTGGGCTCAGGGCGTGAGGGGGTAGGGGTGGGACACAGGTCCTCTTCATGAAGGCACAGACAGGTCAGGAACCGAGCAGGCACGAGTCCAGCCCAACTTTCATCCCTGGAGGCTGGTCCTAAGCGAGGGGAGGGCACAGGAGAAAGCCCCAGGGCAGGTGGCACTGGGGTCTTTGCTCTCTTCCTCCAGCCCACATCACGCAGTTGTCTGCGGGGAAGAAAAGTCAATCTTCCGCTCCCAGGATCTCCAAAAGTCGGTTTTCTGCTCCCAGGAGCCCCAAAATGTTGTATGGCGTAGGCGGCTGTGAGCCCAGCCTCGAAGGAAGGGATGCTTTCTGGGGTGCCTGTTGCCAGATCCTCTTGAAACAAGGAGACGGCCGCACGGCTTGGACACCTACCTCTGCAAACGTAGCTTTGTTCTCCACGCTTCTTTTCAATAGCTGCTTGTACCCCTGCCGTGGCTCCTGTATTGCTGCCGCTGAGCGAACCGCAGGCTGCGTGGCCGGAGGGCGAGGATGCTCCTCGGCTCGCCCGCAGCCGGTGTGGGGCAGGGAGCAGCTCCGCTTCCTCCGCGATGGCAGCGGAGAGGTGGGAGGTCAGCGCGTGGCGCTCCTGGTGCGCACGCTTATCCTCTTTCACGCTGGAAAGGATAACTCCAAACTGGCTCAACTGGGAGGAAGGATATTTACTTCTTAAAAGCAAAACCAGGAACAAAAACACCACCCGCAAAACTATTTACCTGCAGCCGTGCAGCGGCCGGGATTCAGCAAGGTTAACTCTGACTACAGACGTTCTCCGCGTTAGTGTAAGCAGGGAGATTTGGATCAGCATGGGGCTTCAGAGCAGGAGCGGTGGCCAGGGAGCGAGGAGATGCTCCTCGGCTGTGAAACCTGTCCCGCTGCCGAGCTTCGGAGCCGCGGTGAGCAGAACCGCACAGCCCACATCGCCCTCAAGCTCTTTTAAATCACTATTTATTTCTGCTCGAATATGCTAGGGAAAGGACTCGGATGCTGAGGGAGGGGGGGCCCTTCTGGCTCACCATGGCTTTTTGTGGTTTGCATTTCTCTTTTAATTCACGTAAACAATCGGGTTTATTCATTTTTGTAACTTGGCAGCTGGGTGAAGGGTTGCATCAGGGACGAAGCTGGCCCGCTCGATGCGCGCCATGCCTGAGCAGGGAGCGCGTCTTCCCAAAAACAGCCTGGCAGATGACATGCTGCATTGACCTACTTTCGGGAGAAACGCAGAAGTGTTGTAGAAACCGTGTCCGTAGGCCTCCTCGCAGGGATGGGAACGGCGGGGAATTACTCAAACGTGCTGCCGTAAAACTGCCGCTAAAGCTCAGCAGCCCTCGGGGTCCCGGGGAACGGGAGATTGGCACGAGCATCTCTCTCATTTTGAGAATTCTTTCTTTATGAATATTTTGAGGCGTATGCCAGAGAAATCTTGCTGCATCCCGTCACCGCCGCGGAGCGTAACAGGCTGCAGGTCCAAAATCCACATACAGTCCATGTGGATTGCAAAGCTCTCCCTCGCCGACTGCGGCGAGCGGCTGACCTGGGATTAAATGCCCGCAGCATCACCATTTACAGACAGTTCCTTGTGAGGGGAAAGCACTACTGTGTAGCCAGATTTCTTGCAAATGGCAGTAAATTAGAGTGGAGGGGCTGAGCAGGGACTTCCCTGCATCCTCATGGAGTACCAGGAAACTTGGGGTGGCTGCTTAGACCCTCAGACCATAACCCAAGCCTGATAAAGGCAAGCTGGGGTGAGTTTAAATTGCAAAGAAAACTAATTTCTCGGGCAAAGGAGGAGAAAAAGCACTGCAGGGACTACCTGTTTTCAGGGGAAGATGGTCATTATAAAACGAGAGAGCAGCGTTTCGTCAGAGCCTCGGAGCAATTCTTAGCGCGCTCTCTTCCACGGAGGTGATGACTAAAAAGAAAACAAAGGCAACTTCTGTTAGAAAATAGACATTTCTCATCATCCATCTGCTCTCTCAGTATTTCTCTATCATGTGTTTTATTGTCAGGAGTGCGCTGGTTTGTTCCACATCTGTTGCTGCTAATGCTTTTGGGAGACAGGGCTAGCCTGCGGTTTGGGGAGTGCGTGGGAGCAGGCTGGGCTGGTGGCTCCAGATGGGGGGTGGTGATGGTTTCGGTCCTGCCTGTTTTGATTTCTCAGGTTTGGATGTTAGCTCCGGACTGAGGGATTATTAATGCTCGGCTCAACCCAAGAACCTGGGTGCTGTCTTCTCCGTCCTCAGCAGAAATGTCTGGCCAGAGAGCAGGTAGGGTTGGCTTCCCAGGCTTGGGGAGAGGCGAATAAGTAGCCCATCGTCCTGCCTCTGCACCAGCAGGCAAGCCAGAGCTGTCAGACCATTCCTCGTTAGGAATCCAGTCAATCCGGTGTTATTAATGACGGGATAATTACTCACCTACGACTTGTGTTCCTCCGAGGCGCCTGCTCGGCTCTGCACGGCCTGGAGGCTTGTGACTGTGCGGTGAGTGTACTCTTGTGACACCTTGACAGATTGATGTGGCAAAAGCTTGTTTCTTCTGAGCGTTTCCTTGTTTCGCTCTTAGACAGGAGAGGCTGCGCGCGACGTGGCCTTGCTGGGAAATTGGTCCTAATTGCAGAGCTGCTGGGTTGGGCTGCGATGGGTGAGCAGCAGGCGGGCTGGCTCCGGTGGGCAGCACGTGTCCGCGTTCAGAGACCTCGCCCTGGTCTTCTGACCACAGCTCGCTTCTTCTTCTCGATCCTGTTCTGCCTGTACCAAGCCACGTCTTCTCCTGGGTTGGTCCATGTGTCCCTCAGATGTCTTTCTCCTTGATGATCATCTTTTTCCAAGTGCATGCAGTCTGATTGCTCCTGTAAATCTGTTTAGCCACAGGGCAGCTTATTTCTCCTTCAGATAGGAAAGAATCCTGCTAACGAGGTGACCGGTGCTGAATTTGCCGATGAGAGATTGACAGAACGGCAGTGAAGGACTACTGTCGCCGGTTGCAGCCCAACGCATGCATGGCAGAGCAGCTTTGCTCCCGTGCTGCTCTTGACTTTGCGAGCAGAGCCGTGCTGAGTCAGCGACTCGCCTTCTCCCATCGCTGCTCCGCTTGCTTGTTTTTTGAAGCTTGTTTTGTTTTGCGTGTCGTTTTATTAATGCAGTCAATACTTACAGAGAGGTCAGCAGAGATAACGCAACAACTTTGAATGAAAAATGCTCCTGTTGAGGTGGTAGGAACTGGGCGCCATCATGTTTGTAACCTCTCAGCCCCTTGGTTCCCTTCTCGGAGATCTCGTACTCTGGATTGAAAAGGAAAACAATTCCGATAGTCGTGGTCCTCAACTGTCCTCCTTCCACCTGCAAGAGAGTGGTCAGGCACAATTAACGGCAGTGGATTCTCTTCCAGCCAAGAAAATGCTACCAAAACCTTTGCAAACTGTCCAAAGGAGGTTTATGAAAAGTTGATTTCCCTAGTAATGAAACTAGCTTTGCGTGAAGCGCTGACGATGCCTGCTGGTGGCTGCATCGTGTAGTTCGTGGTTCGAGCGCTGCGTTAAGGCACTCGTTCACTTGCGTTGTCTCAATAACGGCGGGAAGGAAGGGCTGTCAACCCGCGCCATGTCTCCGACGCCGTCCTCCTCGCTTTGGGGAATCTTATGCTGGAAAAAGGGTTAAAACCCAAGCTTATAGGACCCTCCTCCCTTACTTTGTTTTTCTCTGGGCAGTGTTTTATCTTACAGAAGCCAGTTTGAGCAAAAGCACTTTAAAAAGTACAGCTCCCCTCTTCTTCAGTGGTGCGTGGGACACAGTTCGGCTCATTTCGGAAGGGATTTTTTGGCAGTGTTGAGAGCTGGGGGGAGAAAAAGGGAAGGCTGTTCAGTCAGGTGAGCTTTAAGGAGCATTTTCCTTTTAATCTGCATCACTTTCAAGGGACTTTGGACGATGAGCTCCAAGCTGCTCTGCTGTGGCCAGCAGCAGGAGGACAAACTGGCTGCGTGGTGCTCACTGGAACAGAGAAGACATTTTTGAGCAACACAACCATCGCTGCTAAGAGGTGGCTCAGAACTGTGAAATGCCACATTGGGAAGAATTCTCCCTGCAGGTGTAGTTTAATGTCTTATGTATTTTATTGCTCTGATTCCCCCCAAACTCAGGCTGAGTTCTGGTTGGGACCTAGCCTCTGATCTCAGACTTCCCCACTATATCAATAACCGTATTTAGTTTTTACGAATGGTTTTGCAACTTCCCTTTTGAAGGCCGAGCCCTGGCTGGAGTCGAAGGTGTCTGTAGGGTTGTTGGCCAGCCTTGCCGTTCACCCGTAGATCCACGTGTTGCCTAAAGGCAGGTGGGTGGTTCTGATCCAAATCCCTTGCCGGGGCTCGGCGATTGCTTTCAAAAGGCTTTTAGCATCAGCTTTGCATGAGTTGTCCTCAGCTTGTGGTACGGCTAGTGGGGGGACAGAAATGGCAAGTAAGACCTGCAAGCGCTGAAGGACAAATACTAATGTCTGCGTGTTACGATTTGCAAGCACTATAGGTGTTGAAAGGACTTCTAAAATCTATTTAATTGTTTTAATGCTTGCATCCAGGCCATGGGTTCTTCTGCGGGCAAGCTGTGCCTAGATTCACACAGGCGTTGCGTTGATAATGATAATTAGCTATGCTTGAAGGTAAGTAAGGCAAGGATTTCTCAGGCACGGGATTGGAAGCTATGAGCTGGGCAGGGCTGAACTGGTTTTAACTGTGTTATCATGATATCTCCACGTGGGAGCTTTGAATGGGAGCCGGTGTGGAAGGCTGAAGCCCTTCGTGATGGGACAGTGGCATCCAGCCCAGATGCGTGTCCAGAGTGGCATCCAGCCCTCACGTGTCCAGAGAAGGGCAACGAGGTTGGTGAAGGGTCTAGAGCACAAGTCTTACGAGGAGCGGCTGGGGGAGCTGGGGGTGTTTAGTTTGGAGAAGAGGAGGCTGAGGGGAGCCCTCATCACTCTCTACAACTGCCTGAAAGGAGGTTGTAGAGAGGTGGGGGTCGGTCTCTTCTCCCCAGGAACAAGCGATGGGACGAGAGGGACCGGCCTCAAGCTGCGCCAGGGCAGGGTTAGGTTGGGGATTGGGAAAAACTCCTTCCCCAAAGGGCTGTCAGGGCCTGGCACAGGCTGCCCAGGGCAGGGGCTGAGTCCCCATCCCTGGGGGGATTTAAAAGCCGGGTAGATGTGGTGCTGAGGGCCATGGGTTAGTGGTGGCCTTGGCAGTGCTGGGTTAGCGGTTGGGCTCGATGATCTTAAGGGTCTTTTCCAACCTTAACAATTCTATGATTCTATGATTCTATGATGCAAGGGGCCTCTAATGAGCGGGCTGAGAAACAGCTTTATTTCTGCCTGTTATCTGGTATGTCAAAAGCTCTGGTGCATCTGGGTTCTCTTTACTTTTATTTTGCTGGCAGGGCTATCTTATCTACGAGGTGCCACTTGTCTTCTGTGTGCTCCTGCCTGAATCAGGCTGGATGCGGCGTATCTAGAAGAGTTTCTGCTTCGGTGTACTCAAACGCTTGACAAGGCACCGGCCGCTGGATGTCCCAAAGGTTGCGTCTACATTGAGTAGACATCTGGGAAGCTAAGTTGGGATGTTCTGTTGTTTGCATAGTTGTGTGCACTCTTTCAAGAGGTCCTGCCTCATTCTCTTCACAGAAGAGGGAGTAAAGCTGTTGGCTGCAAAATCCAGCTTTGTTTCCTGAAATATAGAGCTGTCGAAAGTAGAAGCTGGAGTGAAGATGGAGGACATCAGGTCCCCTTGCCAGGGCAGCTTGTGCTATTTTGGAGGCTCAGTCTCTCGGCCTTTCATGCTGGTACGTCACGAAGTGGCTCTGAACCGCTTGCTGGTGGCCACAAGCCTGCTCCTCGTTTTCCACACCTCCAGCAGTGAGCCTTCGTTCCAGGCTGACACAAGTCTGGAGGAATTTGAGCTGGCCTCGATGACTAGCACACACCGAAGGCAGCTCAAATTGCTGAGAATTAAAAACGAGGACCCGTATGTTAAACTCAATACCAAATCCCACACGTGTTAGTGGTGGTTTTCTGTCTCTGGTCCATCCGTGTCACTGCAGCAGAGGCAGCGATGCTCGCCTGGGCTCCGAGATGAAGGGAAGGCAGCTAGATTTATGCTTCCAAACTGCTTGGATACCAAGAAGTTAATTCTTATTATGTCTTTAGATGATATGTGTAAACAAAGCTTGAGGGCCTGCACTGTATGAAGAGGATCAAAAGGAATATGCGATAAGTACCAATCCACACGCAGCGATATTCAGGAAACGCAGGACTGCTAAAGCGCATTAGCCGAGAGGGCTGGGATGAGGGTTGTGTAAGCAATCTTAATTCTGACGCTGCCTCCTTGGGAGCCTGAATTTGCCACTCGCTTATTCCGTTGTGTAATTTTTGGTTGTGAAATGATAGTCTGCAGTAAGTGCTCCTGGCCCGTTGTCGCGTCTCTGGAGGAGTCGGCAGGTTGAGCTACAGGAAAAGCAGATAGCAGAAAGCGGCTCTTTGCAGCTCTGATCAGTGCTACCGCTTTGTATGCGAGCATCGGATTATAAACGTGTACCCCTGCGTCGCTTACGGAAAGCAAAAGGCTGGGTGGTTGGGCTGGTGTTAGCGTTACCCTGCAGGGACGAACAACACATGGGTGCTTGAGCTTCGGTGAAAGCACAAGCCCCTGCTCTGCCTCTGGAAGTACCGGTGGCTTCCCCTCCGTCTCTTTGCCCTGGATGCAAGATCCTCCCAAATGCCTGTAATTTTTTAATATTTGACTGTGTGTCTTTTTTGCCACCTTGTTTTCAAGCAGCGTGCCCACTCAGGGAGTTCGGTTTGTATCGGTTGTCCTCTCTTAAGCCAACCATAACTTCGTCTTGCCTCTTTTTTGGGTCTACTTTGTTTTGTGCCATTCACGTAGTTTCCTGGCCTTATTCCTGCGTTGAATAATTCAGGTCTGTTAGCTGCACATAATCCATACTGTTCAAATCACTTTGGGTTTGTGGCTCTGTGGCTTGCAGCAGTACGTACAGTGTGTGTTGGCAGATGACTTAAATACTTCTGAAAGGCTCTGTTTTTCTAGGTCATTCCTATATGAAGCCGATAAAACTGGCTCTGTTTCTGACCCGTGTGTCACTACTGTACCCACAGCTCTTCACTCAAGGTGCCTTTTCACTGAAATCCTGCCTTTTGAAAGCAGTTTTTAGAATCTATTTCAGGAGCCTTCTGTACCCCGGGACTTCTGTTCCTGTGGCTCTACACTGTGTTGCGGTTCTTGAAAAGCCCAGGTTACTACCGCACGTCCGAGCCCTTCTGAAGCACAGCGATTCTCCCATTGGCACGATGAGATGGCGAAGGATGCGTCTCTGGCCGCCGCAAGAGCTCAGCACTCATCCACCCCCATGAAGAGCCCAGGACCTGCCCTGCTTGTTCTCTACCTGCATGTTTCAGTGTTGGGCCCCTCACCCCAAGAAGGAGATGGAGGGGCTGGAGCGTGGGCAGAGCAGGGCAACGAGGCTGGGGAAGGGGCTGGAGCACAAGGGTGGGGAGGGGCGGCTGGGGGAGCTGGGGGTGCTCAGCCTGGAGAAGAGGAGGCTGAGGGGAGCCCTCATCGCTCTCTGCCACTGCCTGAAAGGAGGCTGGAGCCGGGGGGGTCGGTCTCTTCTCCCCAGGAACAAGCGATGGGACGAGAGGGACCGGCCTCAAGCTGCGCCAGGGCAGGGTTAGGTTGGGGATTGGGAAAAACTCCTTCCCCAAAGGGCTGTCAGGGCCTGGCACAGGCTGCCCAGGGCAGGGGCTGAGTCCCCATCCCTGGGGGGATTTAAAAGCCGGGGAGATGTGGTGCTTGAGGACATGGGTTAGTGGTGGCCTTGGCAGTGCTGGGTTAGTGGTTGGGCTCGATGATCTCAGAGGTCCTTTCCAACCTAAACGATTCTGTGATTCTGTGATTCTCTGTATGCCGTACATCCAGGAGAAATCTCCGTGCAGCTGGCTGGCTCTCTGCTGGTGGCAGTGCTGCTCCTTGGAGTTGGCCAGTGGCTCTAGAGGCTTGGTGGATACTGGACGGAGGTTGCCCTTGGCTTGCAGTTGGTGTAAAAGACAAGAGTGAATACTCCATCAATGGGAGAGCACGCAGATGTGTTCGGAGAGAGGTGGTCCTTGTCAGAAGCTTTACATAGCAGCGTTTGGATGGTGATTTTTTGAAATGCTAGAGGAATGAGGGCATCTGAAGATGCTGTAGGAGCCTAGGAAAAGGTTCTTCACCCAGAGGGTGGTGGAGCACTGGAACAGGCTCCCCCGGGAGGCAGTCACGGCATCAAGGCTGACAACGTTTAAGAAGCATTTGGACAAGGCCCTCAGACACATGGTGTGATTTTTGGGGTTGTCCTATGCAGGGGCAGGCGTTGGACTCGATGATCCTTGGGGGTCCCTTCCAACTCAGGACATTCTATGATTCTAAGAACAGAGGGAGATGCAGGATTCAGTGCAGAGGCATAAGCCAGCAAGAAACAGGGCAGCACTGGGGAACACAGAAAATCAAACGTGTAGGAGAAAAAGTGCTGTGGCTGAGCAGTCAGAGCTGGACTCGCGGCAAAACGTGCATGATGGCAAATCTCCGTCTCCCAAGTGCACGGTGTGATGCGATGAGCATGGAAGGTGGTGATCTCGGTGGGGCTGGAAGGAGCACAGGCTGGGCAACAGGAGGCTTCAAGGCAGGGATGGGATAACGTGTCAAAAGGATGCTGCAGGTGCCTCATAGTAGACTTAATTTGCTTTTTACATCTTTTTTTTTTTCTAAATTTGCCTTAGCTTTCGCTGGATATTATAGTACACGTGCCTGGTGTTACTGGTTACAATTGCTTCTGTAAATTCTGCATCAGCCGCATTACCCTGGTGAAGCAGCGCTGCCGCAATAGTTCAACTAAAGCTTTATCCAGATGCCTGGTACCCTGCCCACGTATTCCAGTCAAATAAATTAGTGCAATTAATTTGGGAAAAAGACATAACTTATAGCCTCTTTGCAGGGAGATTGTTGGAAGGAAAGGCTCCCTGGAGGATCTCCTGGAGCCTGATTTTTAGCTTTGAGATTTTTGGCTGTGCGTGGATGTAAGGGGACGAGCAGTGGGAGTGATGGATGGAGCTGAAACCACAGGAGAAGCCGGTCGCGGACACTCAGGTGCAAGGACAGAAGGCAGCTCCTAATGACGTCTGCATCTCTGGGCAAAAGCCGTGACTTTGAGCAGCGTTGGAAGGAGGTGACTCCAAGCGTCCTGACCACGTCGACTCTCGGAGGAGGAAGGAAAGAGGTCAAGGGAAATTGGGGTGGATGTAAGAGGTGAAAATATGCTTTATGGTGTGAGGGGCATGGAGAAGATGATGTGAAGGAGAGTAGGGTGTCAGCTGGGATTTGGCTCCGAGGTCCAAGGGGGAGAGCGGAGGGAATTTGAGCATTTGTGCTCACCACGTGCCGCTGGAGCAGGGTCGTGCAGTGCCGCTGCTGGTGGCCCACAGCCATCCTCCTGCGCTGTTACGGTGCGGTGGGGGAGAAGGGCTAGCCTGAGTCCTTGGCTCCCACCACATGCCTCTCTCTGCACCTGGAGGATGGTGCTCTTCACGTGGGGACTGCCAGTTGAGCAGCAAAGGTCTCTTGGGTTTTTTGGCTCTTTTGGGCAGGAATTTGAAAGCTTAATGCAGCCTATTGTGCTGGCAGACTTGCAGGCAAGCTCTCCATGGCAACTCTCCCTATACACAAAGCACCATATGGCTTTTTCGGAGGGGGAGGGAATGAACAGAGCAGAAAAGTCAACCTTTGTTTGTGGTGGTGGTTGTCTTTGCTCTCTGACGTGGAGCACGGGGAGGTGGAAACACGGAGTGCTATCTCCTGGGCATGGCTTCTGCTGGCCACGCCACCAGCAAGGGTGCAGGTGACCTCTCAAATGGTCTTTCCTTGCTTTTTACGCTGGAGCTTGCTGTAAAAATAAACCCTGCCTGCGCAGAGACCCCCTCTCTGGGCTGGATGCTCCGCAGACAGATGGAGCAACCAGTCTCATGTTCGCCCCTACACCAAGAAACACCCAAAGGGCTGGGAAGGCTCCAGGAGTGCTCGGTTTAGGCAAGAGCTGTACAGGAGGCAGCTGATGTCGGGGAGCTGTTTGTGCGCTGTCTGCCCACGCTTTATACCCCTGCTTCTGAAGGGAACTGGAAGCCTTCACTTGACTGTAAATCCTCCCTTTTCAAGTCCCTTTGGAAGGAATGAGCAGAATAAATATATTTATCCATGTCTGTAGAAAAGCAGGAAGCTTTTGCGGGTCTACTTGGAGGGGGAGGAAAAGAAATGATATGGGAATAAGCAGAAGGGAGCAGGCTGTGCCTGGCTCCGCCGCCTTCGGGGTGCTCTGCGGTTCCCCGGGGTTGCCACTGGCAAGGATGGCCTTGTAGGGTGGGCAGCGGTAAGGCTGGCTGGGTTGCCCGGCCGTGTCCGGCAGAGGTGTGAGATCAGGCAGCTGGAAGCACTGGCAGCTGCCCAGCACCCAGCTGTTTGGCTGGAGTCCTGCCGCGCTCGGCTTGGGGATTCAGATGTGCTGCGGATGAAGGATTTGCGCCGTGCTGGGAGGCTGCGGAGGGCAGAGCTGTCACCGGGGCTCATGCTGGGCCATGCCATGCCGCAGGGCAGAGCCCTGGCCGGGCACAGGACCAGGGCACTGGGCGTGCAGCGGGCATCTCAGTGAGCTGACCTGGCTCTTCGGATGCTCCATGCACATCACAGCCACCTCTCTGGAGGTGGCCGTTGCCTGCCTGGTCTGTAGTCGGCCAGAGACGTGGCTGGCTGTCCCCTCTGTTGCGGTGATGTGAGGTGGGTTGCCTTTCAGGAGCACTGCTTGCTTTGCCCAGAAGTGGGCAGAGGCTCCTCTTGGTGAGACCCGCTCTCAGGTGCTCCCATGGCTTTGCAGCGGGCAGATCGCTGTCCCCATCCCCTCGGTCCTCCTTGCCGACAGCTCGCAAATTTTGGAATAGGGACAGGGATAACTGTTGGGAAAACTCCCAATCGTAGGCTCAGACCTGCTGGTGGAGCTGTGCCGGTGGGGACAGGGTTCATGGGGTTCAACAAGGCCAAGTGCCGGGTCCTGCACTTTGGTCACAACAACCCCAGGCAACGCTGCAGGCATGGGGAGGAGCGGCTGGAAAGCAGCCTGGCTGAAAAGGACCTGGGGGTGATGGTTGACAGCGGCTGAACATGAGCCAGCAGTGTGCCCAGGTGGCCAAGAGGGCCAATGGCATCCTGGCTTGTATCAGGAATGGTGTGGCCAGCAGGAGCAGGGAGGTGATGGTGCCCCTGTATTCGGCACTGGTGAGGCCGCCCCTCGAATCCTGTGTCCAGTTTTGGGCCCCTCACTTCAAGAAGGACATCGAGGTGCTGGAGCGTGGCCAGAGCAGGGCAACGAGGTTGGTGAAGGGTCTAGAGCACAAGTCTTATGAGGAGCGGCTGGGGGAGCTGGGGGTGCTCAGCCTGGAGAAGAGGAGGCTGAGGGGAGCCCTCATCGCTCTCTGCAACTGCCTGAAAGGAGGCTGGAGCCGGGGGGGTCGGTCTCTTCACCCCAGGAACAAGCGATGGGACGAGAGGGAGCGGCCTCAAGCTGCGCCAGGGCAGGGTTAGGTTGGGGATTGGGAAAAACTTCTTCCCCAAAGGGCTGTCAGGGCCTGGCCCAGGCTGCCCAGGGCAGGGGCTGAGTCCCCATCCCTGGGGGGATTTAAAAGCCAGGGAGATGCGGTGCTTAGGGACATGGTTTAGTGGCGGACTTGGCGGTGGTAGGTTAACGGTTGGACCTGATGATCTTAAGGGTCTTTTCCAACCTTAACAATTCTATGATTCTATGATTCAATTTACAAAGGGTAACATTTGAGGAGAAGGAGAATACTCTCTTGAGATACTTCAGTGCTAATCCCATCAGTTAGAGTACGAGGTGGCCTGAGGCTGCCTTGCCTTGAGCACCGTGCTCGGGCAGCAGCGTTTTCACGTGCATCTGGCTGCCTCGCTGCGGGTTGCACGCAGGAGCCCCGGCAGCTGGAAGCACGGCTCATAGCAGCCCCGCTGCCCGGTGCCGCGAGCAGGGAGAGCAGCGGGGATATTGAAGTCGTAAATCGTGAACAAGAGCACCTTTCATCCGACGAAGCCGTGACCCCGCCGTCGGCTTACTGTAGAGCACAGCACGCTGGTTTCTGGAAAAGCAATTTGGCTTATTGCTGGTTTTGATTTACAGTCTAACCCCTGGGAGCCCCAGCCCCGGTTAGGGGAGGGCTCGTTTCTTGGTGCTGCGTGCTCAGCTTCTCCCACCCCCATGGGCCGCTGGTGCCCATTGGGTCGGTGGCTCCGGTATCTCCTGGGGCCCTGATGATGTTTGCATTTAATGGTCAGCTGAAAGAGGCACTGGGGAGGGTGGTTGGGTGGGAGCGGTGTTGCTGCAAGCCTGGCTCCTTACTCTGCCCTAATCCCTTGACTTCATACTAGCCGTACAGCTCCCTTCATGAAAAGTGGCCCTTCTTGATATCTGGAGATGGACCCAAAGCAGGAGCCCTGGCTGCGACTGTACAAGGGATACGCTCTTTGAGGGAGGCTGCGTCTGATCCCGTCGGGGCGGCTGTGCCGCTCGGCTGCAGCAAAACGTCACGCGCCTTACGTGCCCCTTCGGTTTGGACTGGAGCCCGGGAGCCGTTGGAATTGGCTGCGCTGCCAGCCTGCTGGGAAGCCACCGGCCTGAAGGATGCAGAAAGCAGACCCTGCTTTGTAGCTCTTCTCTCATCATCTGCCTCGAGCAGCCGATTAAAAGGAAAGCCTGTCCCTCCCCAAATCCGGGCGCCGGCCGAGCTTTCCTAGGAGCACTGACATAATGACTCCCTCTGCCCCCGGCCAAGTTTATCGACATCAGACAAACCTAGTGCCGCAACGCTTGCAGCTCCAAGGCGTGCGGTTTTGAGCCTGCTATTTATTTTGGGACTGCAGCATCTGATCTTGATTTGGTGTTTCCAGCCCGTGATCTAGGTCGTGTGCTGGATCAGGCATTAGCTGTTGCTTGAGGGAGCACGGGGACTTTACGCTCCCTTTCGCGGTCGAAGGGCTCGGAGAAATGCTGATCTGCTCTGCTGCAGATGGGTGTTTGGGGGTGGGAGGAGTAATTTTTTTAAGAAATCTCCTTGAAAACCTCCTATTTTCCTGTCCCCCTGTGAGGATGGCTCCTGATGTGGCTGGCCACGGGAGGAGCAGTAGATGATAAAAGCTTCGGTGCAGCCTGCTTTCTCTGCGGTTCCCATGGTAGTTGGCTGTCACACATAGATCTAATGTATTCCCTGCCCACAGCAGGATTAAAGCCTTCTGGGAGAAGAAGAGGATGCAGGAAGCGGAGATAGGGAAGAAACCAGAAAAAGGAACGGAGACGATGGCGGGGTAGGGATGAATCCGGGTGCTAGCCCCTTCGGAGCAGCGAGGGGCCTCGTAGGACCTCTGCCGGGGAGCAGCCATCCCAGTAGCCTTCCACCCGAGGTGGCGGTGGGATGCCTGGAAGCAGAGGTCCTTTCTCGAAAGCTGAAGGCACCGGTGTGTGCAAGAGGAAGTTCTTGTCCTTCTGCTGTCGCGTCTCCCAAAGCCGTCCTTCGTTTGAGGGTGAATCCTTTTGGTGATTCTCTTTCTTTTTGGTTTTCCCCTGCAGATCCTGACAGCCAGCTGTATGATATGGGCTATACCCCTGAGGAGGAAGCCCCGGCCTGTCCTGATGAGTTTGATGACTTCGTCACGTTTGAGGCAAGTACGAGCGCTGTTAACTCCCGCAAACGTGTGAGACCTGAGCACGGAGGGTTTGGCTGGGGGAGAAGAGCATTTGCTGCGGTGGGGCTCAGAGATGCTTAACACCTAGTAAAGACAAATCCTTTCATCTGTGGGTGACTGGCCCAGAGAATTCGCACCAAGCATTTGGTGCTGTTTAAGTTAAAATTGGTGTTCAAGCAAAAACCCACAGTGTAGCTCATAGAATGCCAGAGCATGATGCCCTGGTGAAAGAGGGAGATCTGTTTTGTGGTGCAACACGAGCAACGTGGGAAGGGACCCTGCTGCTGTCGTGTTCGTCTCGTTGCTGGAGTTGCTGAGGTTGGAGGACCTGAGCCTGATTTTGAGATGTTGCAGCCTACCTGAGAGGCACAGCAGAGCGGGTGGACGTTGGCACTCGGTGCTGTTTGGCCAGTAGAAGGCAGAGCAGAAGACAAAATTTAGATTTTTCTCTCTATTCTTGGGCTTGAACAAGGATGCTTAACTGACATGGGTTTTTTTCCTTTTGTTAAAGTTAAGGTCTCCATCCCTCGGTTCCCTCCTGCCTTCCGTAGCCCAGGAGCATACCGCAGCAACAGCCTGCATCTGCCCTCCCCAGCTCCAGAGGAGGCTGCTGTTACAGTGACCTGTCGTTTGAGGGCTTTGGGGCTTTGCTTGGTAGGCTTCCTCCCTTCCTGCTCCGTCCCTTCCAGCCTGGAGCAGAAGGCGCTGCAGGTGCCTTCGGAGCAAAGGGCCGGCTGGCTCCCTAGTCCCACGTGGGGACGGAGTAGCTTCCTTGGGCTTTTCCTTTTCCCAACTTTCCTCTTCAGGTTTTGACTCTTGTGTCTTGGTACCCTGGATGTTTTTATCACACAAATTGTTACTTGCAAAGGGACTCCCAGCCTCCTTTATATTTGCATGCAAATATACGTGTCTTTGCTTTGTGTAGTCCGTAATATGTTATTTTGGCCTTGTGACTTCTTGATAAAAGGCTCAAGCTATTCTTTTGAGTTTCCTAATGATAAACTGGGTGTTGGGCACCTGGTCTTCCCCATGTTAGGGAGAAGCACAGGTCCATCGCTTAAGATGGCTTGAAGCTCGCACTTTGACGACTTACGCTTGACATAAGTCAGCCAGGTCCGTCATCCCGTTTCCCAGCCAGGCGCGGGTTTTCTCTTGAGCCGGTTTGCTGGCTCCCATTCTCGATCAAGTCAACGGACTTGCGCTGTCACCCTGAGCGAGTCACTTATTCCCTTAGGGCTGCTAGGATGAACACAGCCGTAAGAGCGCGCGATCCTGGGTTCCTCCCCCCCCGAAGGCTTTCAAGGGCATGTCGAATATTAGATTATTTTTCCTTTTTGAAAGGGAGGTACAAAAGCCAGGGATGCTGGGTGAAGGGGGGCAGGAAGGCAGGAAGGGAGATGGGGTTTCATATTCTTTATCTGGTACAAGGTCACAAATCTGCTTTTTAACCGCTGGACTGACCGGTTTAGAGGCTGCGATGGTCTGCGTCGCAGTGCTCGTGCAGGCAAGGGCTTTTGCTTTCTGCTCCCCAGACCTGTGTCAGGGGACAATGTTCTCTGAGATTCAGAGCAGGGATGTTTTCCAAGGGCTAATTTAACATAGATGAGCTCTGTCAGTGCTGCAAGCTATTCTGGGCAGGAATACCAACAAGGCGGGTGTGTGCCCCGCTGGGATGAAATACTTCTGCTGCTGGGCCATCGTTTCCTTGAAACGACAAGGTGACCCAAAGGAAAAAGGGGATGAATCCTAAAATCTCCTTTTCAGAAAGATGTAAATGGATTCTTATACTGAATTCAGGGTAATCGTCTAAAGATCAGAGCTGTGTCGGCGTCTACGTTTAATATGCCAGGGAAGAATTACCCTTGTTGTCTTGGATACATGATTCAAAATAATTTCCAGCCTGCAAGGATTTCGTAGAGGTTCAGCAAATGAGAACAAGATCGAGAAATACCACTCAGCGTTGCGAGTGTAAAAATAAATTGGTGTCTTGGGGTGCGTGGTTTTTTGTTCCCGTTCAGCTGAGCAGCGAGCTCCCAACGTGCGTTTTATTCCACGTATCCTGTAGTGCTGTACCTTGGAAAGCTTGAGCTGTTTCAGGGAGGGGGGAAGAGAGAAGCCGTCGTACGAAGCAACCTGCTGGGAGCAGCAGATGAGTGGTTTTCAGCGGAGCACGGTGCTGCCCTGCCTGGCAGAGCCGTCTGCTGGTGGGAGGGCTGCGGCAGGCCCTTCTTCGTTAGGTGCAGCAGGCAGCTGCTCTGGCAATCGTAAGACAGAAGACAGAATAAATGGCCTTTCCTGATTATACATTCCACCTTGCTTGGATTCAAGAGAGGAGCAGGGAAAAAGCACCCTTCCAAAAGTGAAGGCATTGCCTTTCCTCCGAGTAGACCTCCCGCACCACCAAAAAGCAGGTTGTATTCTCGGATATCCCCGTTTCAGGCCTGGGAAGGCGGCGCACAGCGAGCACGCAGCTCTAAACCTTGCCGCTCCGTGGGACCACCAAGGCAGCTAAGCCGCTTCTTTAACAGGACAGCTTCTTTCTCAGCCCCCAAACCGCAACTGGTGGACCTCAGGCAACGGCTGAGCCCCTCTTGCTTTGGCAGGGCCACGCGGCGAGGGAGCTTTTCTCCTCTCCTGCCACATCAGAGGACGTTTGCAAGGGAGCTGGAGAAGCGGTGCTGCGTTTGCTGTGCCACGGTGCTGAGAGTAATCGTGGTTGCTGGATTTGGAGTATGGGCTCTGGTCCCCCTTAAACAGCGCAGGATCACAGTGGCTCGAGTGCTTGGCTCTTCCAAGTGTTGGGGCCTTGACAGAGAGCTTTTCTCCTAAATGTTTATTCAAACAAGTGTAAACAAGTGCTTGAAGCGGTCTGAATGAAAATGTCTTCTCTTTGTTAATAAGGTTTGCTCTTCTCGGTGACTCATCCCCTCTTCTGGTGGCTGTCATCAGAGCGAGCTGAAGATCTGTGAGTACCCAGTGTTGGTGTCTTTCAACGAGTGTTTGCTCTACAGAGAGAAGAGCCAACACTTGCATCTTCCAGCAAGGGCGTAAAAGCCTCTCGAAGGGGGCAAGGCCTGAACTTTTCAGGCAGGGAGCTTTGTAATGCCAGATACTTCCACAATTCAGCCGCTGGCGCGGCTCCTGATGTGGCGCAGAGCTTCTGGCTCTCGGTGCCCCTCGCCAGGTCTGTCCAGCAGACAGGTCTGTCTGCGAAACTGTTTTCAAAGAGGATTTCTGGTTGCGTGGCTCCGCTGAGCCAGCGGCTCGCAGGGGATTGGAATCGCAGGAGCCCCGGTTCCTGCAGCCCCGTGGCTTTTTGTGCGTCCAGTTGTGTTTGCAGGGGGCTGATCGCAATCCCTAGCGCTCCGCTGTCACGCGTGCAAGAGGAACCTCATCCCCTGTACGCCCCTTCCAACGCAGGGAGAGCAGCACCTCACCGGCGTTACCTGCCCACCTGCAGCCCCAGGTAGCGTGTTTCCCCTGACCGAGGCTGGAAGAGTGGGCTAACAAGAACCTTAGGAAGTGAAACAAGGACAAGGGTAAGGTCTTGCACCTGGGAAAACATAATCCAGGAGTGCAGCACGGACTGGGATCCACCTGGCTGGAGAGCAGCTCCGTGGAAAGGGCCCTGGGGGTCCTGGTGGAGAACAAGCTCAACAGGAGTGAGCAGCGTGCTGCTGCGGCCAAGAAGGCCAAGAGGAGGCTGGGCTGCATCAAGAAGGGCATCACCAGCAGGGATAAAGAAGTCATTATCCCGCTCTACTCGGCGCTGGTCAGGCCCCAGCTGGAATGCTGTGTGCAGTTCTGGTCCCCGTTACACAACAAAGCTGTGGCCAGGCTGGAGGGGGCCCAGAGAAGGGCCACCAAGATGATCCAGGCTCTGGGCAGCTGCCGTAGGAGGACAGGCTGGGAGAGCTGGGCTTGTTCAGCCCTGAGAAAAGGGGGCTTCGAGGGGATCTCATCCCCAGGTACCAGTGCTTAAAGGGGAGCTACAAAGCAGATGGAGACTCCCTGTTTACAAGGAGCCCCATGGTGAGGACAAGGGGTAACGGGTGCAAGTTACTGCCAGGGAGATTCCGATGGGACACGAGAGGGAAATTTTTCCCAATGAGAAGAGTCAACCATTGGAATAATCTCCCCAGGGAAGGGGTTGACTCCGCTACGCTGGACACGTTTAAGACTCAGCGGGACGTGGTGCTGGGCCATCTCGTCTGGATTGTGCTGGAAAGGTTGGACCAGATGATCCCTGAGGTCCCTCCCAACCTGGGATTCTGGGATTCTATGATTCTATGAAGTGCGGTGGTTGCAGGGCAGCTGGGCGACAAGCTTACTGCTTTCTACTTCTGCAGGGAAACGTCACCAAAAAATAATTACAAAGGTTTTGGTGACCCTGCTTTGTAAAAGCTATGTGAAGAGAGCTCGGAGTCTGTCCAGACACCTGTGGCCTTGCCTGTTTTCCCCCAGGCTGGGCCAGTGCAGCTTTGCTGCTGACTAACTGGAAGGTAGGAGTTCTCCTCGCCTCCCTTGCAAGCTCCCATGAAGCTCGTGACTCAGTTCTGAGGTACGCAGACTCTTGCAATGCTCTGCGGGGGGAAAAAGGTGAATTTGGAGTTAGCTTTCTTGATGCCCGCCGTGCCTTGCCCTAGGACGAGGGCTCTCTGTGCCCCCTGCCTTGACTCCTGGGGGCAGGTGAGCCCACTTGAGCAACGCAGAACGGGAAGGCTGGCTCTCCCAAAATGAAAACAAGCCACAAAAATTTAGTGTGCTGCCAGAGTTAGGCTGGGGTTGGGCATGGAGATGTGTAACCTTAGGTGGGCTGGAGGAGAGGCCGAGCCGGTGCGAGGCTGTGCTCAGGAAAGGCTGGCCGGGAGCGCAATAAAGAGCAGAAATGCCTTTTTTTAGCGATGGGAACCTGGGCCAGCGAGGTCAGCGAAAGGCCCTTGTTGAGCTCTGCAGAATGGGGCAGCTGAAACTCATGCGGCGGTGCTGCGCGGTGGCACGCGCCTTGCGCAGGGCTGTTGCCATCTGCTGGGCGGCCGCTGTGGCTCCTCTCGGTAGCAGCCAGGAAAATGCATCGCACCGAGCCGTGCACAGCCGCGAGAGGAGTATTTTGCTTTTTTCAGAGCAGCAGCACTAACCGGGCACGCAGCAACGCTAACCAGGCACGCAGGCGGGCACCCTGCAGGCCTCACCCTCCCCGGGCACGTCCCCTCTGGCTAAATGTTCAGCAGCAAGTTGTACAGCACGGTAGGAGTGGATCTGGGGAGTAAAATGGTCCTTGATGAGGTCCTACATCTATTTTTTGTGCATTTGGGGAGGAGGGAATACTCCTGGCTCTCTCCAGCCTGCCTGTCTGAAAGAAGCGTTGCGTCTATTGAAGTTGGAATTTCATTTCATGTGGAGCAATTGAACTTAATGCTTCTTGAAGGGCAAAAATCAGAGTGATTTTAAATCCGCGTTGCTGGATTTCTTCAGCTGCTCGGAGTTTCTGCAGAGAGGACCAAAGACTTGTAGGGTTCCAGCTGTGCGCTGGTAACGCAGAAGCTGCTGCTGCTGGTGCATGGTGTACCACGACTTGGGAGAGCAGGAGCCGTTCCCCGGAGGTACCAGCCGTCGTTCCTCGCGGCTTGTGTTTTGCAACGAGCCCGCGTGGAACGGTCGTGCGAGCCTGCTGCAGACTCGCTGTCTCTCCTCCTGGTAGCCCAGTGGACCTTCTGAGCCCTCCTTTCTTATTCCAGCCTCCCCGGGGAGTTATTTGCCTTGTCCTAAGGCAGAGAGCACTGTGCCGCGTGAGCCGAGAGAGTATTTGGAGTACGTGTTTTCTGCCTCGGCGGTGGACCTGCTTTGCAATTCTCATCAGTTCACGTGAGGTTTGTCTTCTTCTGCCTCTCCATACCCCTCTTACCGGCAGATCCATGTCTGGTAGAGGCCAGCTGGTTTGAAAAGACGGGGTTGAGCTTTGCAGCCTTCAACAGCAACCTGCCTCCGAGCTGGGACCCCGTGAGCTGATTGCCCTAACGCAGGTAGGAAGGTCTGCGGTCCTTTGCCGCGCCGGCACTGCTGTACCACCGCAGCGGCGGTGGGGATGGGAAGATGGAGATGAGACAGCAGCGTGTGAAGGCTGCAACTCTTCACCCCTCGGCTCAGACTTTCTTTACCAGAGCCGTTCCCCTGTCTGGAAGGACTGCCCTCAACGGGCTTCTCTTCACAGCGTCGACCCAACAGCATCGTTGTGTCCCAGCAAAAGAAAATCACAACTCCCTCTCCAAGTCGGCTGCTGGAATCGCTGCTAATTTTGTCATAAACAGCTGCTGCACTCAAAATCCCATAGGTGGCCAGAACTGCAGGGCTGTGAAACGCGATGGATGCGGTTTTACGTCTGTTCGTCTGTCCCTTGGGGAAGCACGCGGAGCCCTGAGCCAACGTCCCCACTGTCCCCAAAGCATTTCTGCACCCCCGCACGGAGAGGCGAAGGGAGCTGCCCATCCCGTCCACGCTTTCGCAGCAAACAAGTGAAGGGTCTGTATTGTCTTTGCATTGATTAATACAAGAAAATACAGTCATCGCATTACTAAAACTGCTGGACTGAACTCCCAAATCAGTCCGTGGTGATAACTTGGTAACAAAAAGGCTGAAAATACCAAGGAAATTAATGCATTTTATAGACTGAGTGCTGCTTAGAGGAAAGGATGGGTGTGTAAATCAGGCACAAATGAGGGCAGGACTCTGGTTCAGGGTTACGGTGAGAAATTTCTTTGCCGCTCAGAAAAGATCCTAGTTGGAGTGTTTGCCTTGCACAAAATAGGTTGGAAGGAGTTTGGAAAGCAAAGACCTTGAAGCCTTATCGTGAACCACAGCGTGGGGAACCGAGAAACGTGGGAGCTGGACTGCAGCGCACCAGGCGGGCTGGGGCCGCGGCAGCAGCAGGAGGCTGCGAGCAGAAGCAAAGGTGCCTCAACAAGAGTGTGAAAAATAAAACTGGCGGTGATTAGCAACTCCTAATTAGCTTTACTGTAGGGGCATCTGATTTTGGGCTCCTCGCAGCGGTGCTAGACCATCCCTGAGGTCTTGCAGCACGCACAGAGGAGCTGGGAGAGCAAAAGGGCTGTGCCGTTCTCGGCTGCGTAGCAGATCGGGACAGAGCCAGGAGGAGAGCTCGGGTTAAAGCATAACTCCCCTGCTGCCGTGCTCGTTCGCAGGAGTCCTTGCTTATTTTGGACTTGGCACAGAAGGTCAACTGGTTATCAAGGGGCAAGACACTTCCAGTGTTGCTGAGTGGTAGGTCCTGCTCGGGGCACTGCGCTTCGGGAAGGATGTGGCCCAGAGGAGAGCAAGGATAACGCGGAGAAAATGGGAAAATGTGATTTGTGAAGGTAACGGAAAGAAATACATTTGTTTATGCTAGACAGGCACGACTAAGGGAGACCGGGGTTTGAAGTTTCTGTAGCAAGGAACCAGGAAAAACAGAGAAAACCCTCAAAATGTTGGGGTTTGAGCGGTGCATTGCAAACTGTGCGCTGTCGAGGACTTTGTGCGCCAACGGCTGCCGCGGGGAAGGGGGGACCCTGTGGATGGGGTCACCCCGCGGCGCTGGCTCTGACGGGGCTCCTCTGTTTGCTCGGGTGAGGGCAGAGCAGAGCTCGGGCAGCGGTGGGGTTGGTGTGTTTGTAAACTCGGTTATCACCGATGACCGAAGCGCCAGCCCTTCTTTGAGCACAATATTGTCATCGCGGGTTATAAATTGCCGTTTGAGTCACCCAAAGGGTGCTTGTGATTGCTTATCAGTAGCAAAGTGCTCCTGATCTTCCCTTAGTGAGCAAGGTAAACTTTATTCATTTTTCTATTTGTGGCTATAAGGAAGGAATTTGTCAATTAGTGCTTAAATATTCACCAGAAATATCAGGAAGGATGAGATAAGCCCTGGAAGCCTCTACAGGTCCTCTTCAAAATTAACCTTTTTAATCAGCGATGGTTTCATGGGAAAAGAAGGGGCGCGGACCTGGAGCGGGGCTGGCCGTCGCGTGGGCCTTCGAAGGCGTGCTTTTATTTTGGTATTCGCGTAACCGGGAGGGCTGCAGTCACACGGCCGGCAGGCCCGCAGGAGCTCGCCTCTCCTTATCGCGGAGGCTGGGAGGTCGGGAACAAAAGGCGCTCTGTTCGGGACCGGCGCCGAGTCGGTAAGCCTCACGCCCGGCGTCTCCTGGACTTTGCTTCCCTCCCGCCTTGCAGAAGCAGCCGGCAGCTCCTGGAGGTGCGCGCTCCTGGAGCTGGATTTGACTCGGGCGAGGAGGCGATGTGTCCGCAGGTGGGTTTTGGGTGCTAAGACGAAGCCAGGAAGGATTGGGTTTCTAGAAGGAGGCAGGTCTCCGGCCTCGGGACCGCTCTCAGCCCGGAGGAGCTGGGAAGAGGCAGGCTGGGCACCCACCCCGCTCGGTGCAGCGTATTTAGGAACGGTCTTTCCTCCCTGTAGTCCATGGCGTGTGTGCATATGATGGCACCTTCGTAGTCCTCTCTGCCTGGGTCTTTTTGGGGGAGCTGGACCGGGAGGGATGGTGGCTGCAGGCTTTCGGGGTGCTGAGGACAGCCTGCGGGATCTGGTGTCTTGTGAGTTGTTCTTTGCTTTTGGGGTTTTGGTTTGGTTTTTAGTTTGGTTTTGGGGTTTTGGTTTGGTTTTTTTGGTGAGCGTTTTCCCTTTGCTCCGACAGATGCAGTGCAGTTCTCTTGCCCACCCTTGAGGGGTATTATCGAGCGTAGCAGCCTTGAAACCCAATTTCAGGGGCTGTGTTGTGAAAGGGGAGCACTTGCCTTTGCCCTAGGCTGAGCCTGGGCTCCCTGGCTTCTCGGAAAAGCGGACATTGCCCAAATACATGGGAAGAGGCAAATACCGTGGCCAAGAGGTTGGTGCCTTGCTGCCGGCGGCAGCCTCCGATGCGGGATCACTCAGTGGGATGAGGGGTTTCTGGCTGCGGCACTCGGAGGCTGAGTTGCCGTGGGGTATCTCAGGGCTTTGGGGGTGCTTGTATTAATGCCAACTCAGGTGGGACTAAAAACACGACTTACCTCCCTTCTCCCTAGCTTTAAACTGGTTTAAAGCCAATTTAAGCACAGGTTGCCTGCTGCAACACTTGGCGGGTGCGTGTCCCCGGCAGGCTGCTGCCGCAGCACCGTTAGCCATGCTGGGCTCGGCGTTGCCGGCCGGGCTACCTCTACGGGATGCTGCACCCGGCAGGTGGGATGCTCTTCATCCCTTCTCCTTTCGGAGGGAGCCCGTCCCGCAGCCGCGGTGTGCAGGTCTCCGGGCGCTCGCAGGGCCGGCGTTGGCCCCAGACAGAGCAGCGTTCCCAGCCTGGCGCTGGCACCGGGGCCCTGGCTGCGGTCAGCGGGCGAGGGCGTCCTTGGAGGGTGGTTTCCGTAGCCAGTCCGTCTCCTGTCTGTCCTGTGTGCAATCAGAGCTGGCGTTCATCATAAATAGGCTCGTGCTTGCTGGGAAAACAGAGTTGTTTTTCCTTTTCCTCTCCCCCGGCTGCCCTTCCTGAGCGTCCGAGGGTTTGTGGCCAAGGACAGCAGAGCTTCGGGATGCCGGGAGGGCTCCGGGCACAAGCGGGGACCAGCCCTGCAGAAAATGCCTGGGAGGAGCTTCCCTGGGAGCCAGACTTTGCTCTTCTCCCCAAGGCAGCACCATACCAAAGCTTGGACTAAAGCTTCTGTCCATCACAGATCAGAGCTTAACTTGTCCCTGCCTAGACCTTGCAGGTGACTCCAATAGCCTTCTTTCCTCTCCTCATACTCAAGCAGCTTCTCTTTTAGCCAATGTGGTTTTTATAGCACTTTGCAACATTTAATCAAATGGTCTTTACTCCAATGTGTAATCAAATGCCTGGAATAGATGAACCGCTGCTGGAGAAGGCCCCTACAGGCGCTTCGTTGCCTCACCCATTTTATCAGGGCACGGTACGTCACCCCGATGCTGATTTCATCCATTTATTTCCTTTTAGAAGCAGCAGGGCTCGCTGCCGGGCGTTCACATCCCTGGCGTTTTGCCAGGGAGCCGGGATGGGAACTTCAGTCGAACCACGATCCTGTTTCGTTTCAGGGGCTGTGTGTCCCAGTTTTAAGGTCTGAGGTTCATCTGAAGCGTCTAAGGCTATGTTTTATTTGATAAAAACTTAAAATACACTGATACTGGTGACACCAGCCCCACTCTGAACGTGGTGGGGACGTTCCTGGCAAGTCCCCCGGGGCATTTGTAGCCTAGCCTGGCTGTCCCAAGCCCATGGATGTCTTTAAGTATATCGTGGTTTGTTGGTTTTTTTTAAATCTGGAAGAAGTGCTTGCTTTGTGCCTGCTCACAGAAAGGCAAACTTGGCCGAAGGAGTGATGTTCGCGGGGTTTAAAGGGTCAGCGCACAAACCAGCTGCTCGTGAGACCATAAAAAAGAGCGTTCTGCAACCTGCAGCTGCACCTTTGCCCAGGGCACGGGAGCTTGGTTTTGCTTTATCAGGTATTAGGTAATCCCTTACCTAGGTCCCCTTGTTGGCCTATCTCTTCCTCGCATCTTTTCTTGAGGTTTAGTTACTTAATCTGTGATGAAATGTAAAGCAAAGTTCTCCACGCTCGTGCTCAGGAGGACTTTGTGTACAGTTTCAGCTGCCTCTGAACTCAGTGACCACGTAGGTTTAATAGGGCTCTTGCGTTTGACATCTCATCTAGGCTAGTATCACAAGAGAAAAACCCTTCTCCTTTGCAAAATACAAAGAAAGTTTGCAAATTGTGTTACAGGTCATCTTCTTTTCTTTTTTTTAAATCAATAAGTCGCTGCACATCCTCGGTGTGGCTGAAGGAGGACGGTTAATGGTGGCTACTTCTAGCTCTAAAGGGTTGCTCCCTCATTCAGCCTGTCCGTACCGGTATTTCCCATCTATAAGATGTTTTGTATCCATTTTATAGATAAATCATCTAATTGAGGGCACTGAGATGTTCTGATGCCCTGAGCTGTTCAGCTCCACGGTGAGAGGGCCAGCAATGGTAACCATGACAGGCTGGGTCTTAACCAATTTACTTGTGGGTTGGCGTTCTTTGGTTTTGGTTTTTGGGTTGGGTTGGGGTTTGTTTTTTTCTTTTTTTTTTGCAATAGTTGTCTTTACTTTGTGCTCATTATAATACTTCAATGTATACTTTAAATTTAAGCTTTTCTAGTGGGAAGGGAAAAAAACCCAGTGGCATTTATGTGGAGTCTGCAAGCAAAGTTATTTCCAGTTTGGCATTAAATCTTTTTCAAACAGGCAAAAAGTGGCCCTTTGAAGCACACAGGTAAATCTGCAGACGTGGATGGCTGCTGTCATCTCTCAGGCCCTCTCTGCTGCATCGGGTCCCCACTGCTTCCCACCCAGCAGAGCCGTGCCAGTCCGGCCCGAAGCGCCGTCGCTGCTGCGAGCGCCGGGGACACGCGGTGCAGGTTGGAGATGGGGTTTTTTCCCCCCAAAGCAAAACATAACCACTGTTGCGACACAACGTTGTCCGATACGCTGAAGCCTGGCCTCTCCTAAACTTGGCGTACGCTGCAGGTAGCCTGGAAAAGCACTGGAATTGCCCGAGCGCGCCTTGCTCTGGAGGCTGGGGAGCTGCTGGGCTCGGCTCGGGGACGGAGCGGTGTCCTCGTGTGTCCGCGAGCCAGCTGGCAGACCAAGCCTCCTCTTCCAAATCTCCCTCGTCCTCCTCCTGCTCGAGCATTAAGAGCCTGACTGGTGTTTCTAGGAAGTGCAGCATAAATCCAGTAAAGCACTTAAGCGAGTCCCCAGCTTTAGGTATATAAGTAGTCTTGCTGGATTTATGCTTTATAAAGTGGGTGGGGGTTTTAGGAGGCTTTTGTTTTTATCTCAAAGGCTAGTGAAAGCCGCCTTCTCCCATGCTAGGGACAACATTCGCTGCAGCAGCCTCTCCTCTGTTTGAATCAAGTTCACTTGAATGACCCAGTCTTCTCCTGATGCTGACTCTGGTTCTGTGAATGTTTATGTCATGTTTAACTTCAGGGTGGTGTCCCAGAGAGATGCTGGTGTCCCTATGTCGGCGTGGGTCTGTGAAAGCTGAAGCTCCTGTCTGGCTCCAGCCATCATCCAGCTGAGTGTGCTCAGTCGGCACAGGGGCTGGTGAGAGCACTCAGCAGGGAGCACAGCAAGGGTGTCCTGCACCTGGGTGGGGGCAACCCCCGGTATCAGCACAGGCTGGGGGATGGAGGGATGGAGAGCAGCCCTGAGGAGAAGGGCTTGGGGGTGCTGATAGACGAAAAGCTGGCCACGAGCCGGCAATGTGCTCTGGCAGCCCAGAAAGCCACCCGTCTCCTGGGCCGCATCCCCCGCAGCGTGGCCACGGGGCGAGGGAGGGGATTCTGCCCCTCTGCTCCGCTCGGGGGAGACCCCCCTGGAGCCCTGCGTCCAGCTCGGGGGTCCTCAGCACGGGAAGGACAGGGAGCTGTTGGAGCGGGGCCAGAGGAGGCCCCAGCAATGGTCCGAGGGTGGAACAGCTCTGCTGGGAGGACAGGCTGAGAGAGCTGGGGGTGCTCAGCCTGGGGAAGAGGAGGCTGCGGGGAGCCCTCAGTGCGGCCTTGCAGGGCTTAAAGGGGGCTACAAGAGAGATGGGGAGAGGCTTTTTAGCAGGGCCTGCAGCGACAGGACAAGGGGCGATGGTTTGAAAGTAAAGGAGGGGAGATTCAGCCTGGATCGAAGGAAGAAATTTGTCGCGCTGAGGGTGGTGAGGCACTGGCAGGGGTTGCCCAGAGAGGTGGGAGCTGCCCCATCCCTGGAAACATCCAAGGCCAGGCTGGACGGGGCTCTGAGCACCCTGATGTGGGTGAAGCTGTCCCTGCCCATGGCAGGGGGATGGACTGGGTGGCCTGGAAAGGTCCCTGCCAGCCCAAAGCATTTGGTGATTCTGTGTTTCTATGACTCGGTCACTTTGTTCGCTCCCCAGTGACCATGTAGAACAGAAATGGCCATTGAGCACTTCTCCATCCATCCCTTCAAGGTTTTCAGAGCCCCTGTACAAGTTCTTGCTGTCTCTTTTTGGCCTCGCATGCGTTGAGGCCACCTGGGAATTTGTGGGTGAAACAGAACGAGGCGTTGGTTGTGTCTTGAGCCACTTCACACCAGCGAAAGCTGCAGAAGTGCTTTGGGCTGCGGGGTATTTACCCCAAAGAGGAGAATCAGGCCAGCGAGAGCAGCGTTTGCGAAGTCTAGCCAACACGATGGCAGCAGGGCGTTCGTCTCCCTTGGTCTGGTGCTCTCCTGCTGTACAAATCCAGCACGTGCCCTAAAAGCTGCTCTTCTCCCAGCAGGCAACATCTGCAGCCATGAGCAGGACTCTTCCATCCTGCCGTACACATACCCTGCTTTGAATGAAGAGCTCTAACGTAATTTTTCATTCTGCCATCGCAAGGACGGTACGTCTGTGTATTTTCTTTCCAGCTGCTGTAATACAGGGCTTTGAGAAATCTCCTTTTCTAGAAAATCCTTGGAAAAAGGGCTGAAAGCTGCTCTGTGTGCTCTCTGCCTGAGGAAGAGAGGTTTGCTTCAGTGGTGGTGCCTGCGTTCGGAACGCTGCTGCAGTTGGGTGAACTTCAGATGGAGCAAATGGCTTTTCATGAGCAGCTTTTTCTCCTTCAGGCCAGGCAGGAGGGCTCCCATCCCTCTGCCCGACACCTCCGATGACAGGGGATCAGCTGGAGCTCAGCACTGACAGATCCCACCACGACTGAGATCCCAGATCCAAAAACGGTTTGAAGATCCCACCACGATTGAGATCCCACAGCCAAAAATGATTTGAAGATCCCACCACGATTGAGATCCCGGAGCCAAAAATGATTTGAAGATCCCACCACGATTGAGATCCCAGAGCCAAAAATGATTTGAAGATCCCACCATGACTGAGATCCCAGAGCCAAAAATGATTTGAAGATCCCACCATGACTGAGATCCCAGAGCCAAAAATGATTTGAAGATCCCACCACGATTGAGATCCCACAGCCAAAAATGATTTGAAGATCCCACCACGATTGAGATCCCAGAGCCAAAAAATGATTTGAAGATCCCACGACGATTGAGATCCCAGAGCCAAAAATGGTTTGAAGATCCCACCATGATTGAGATCCCAGAGCCAAAAATGAAGATCCCACCATGACTGAGATCCCGGAGCCAAAAACGATTTGACGATCCCACCACGACTGAGATCCTGGAGCCAAAAACGATTTGAAGATCCCACCACAGTTGAGATCCCACAGCCAAAAACGATTTGAAGATCCCACCATGACTGAGATCCCACAGCCAAAAATGAAGATCCCACCATGACTGAGATCCCAGAGCCAAAAATGATTTGAAGATCCCACCACAGTTGAGATCCCAGAGCCAAAAACGATTTGCTTTGTTCCGAGACGCGCTGGGGAAATCCCATAAACGCTGGGAAATGAGCTGGCGCTTTGATGGGTAACAAGAGCTTTGGCTTTAGGAGGGTTTTTCTCCCACGGCTCTCCTCCGAACGTCGGGATGGTTCTAGGCGCAGCACCGTGTGTGTAGGAGCTCGTGTACGAGCAAGCGGGCAGAACCAAAGATGAATGCCTGCCTAAGGGGCAGAACTGGGAGGAAAACCCAGTCCTCCGTGCTCGTAGCGTGGCGTCTTAAAAACCAAATCGTGCGTCTTTCTTAGAGCCTGCTGCAGGTAATGGTTATGGTGAGGTAGCACAAAATAATCACAATGCTGCTCCAGCTGAAGTGCAGAGATTTGAGCGTCCTGCTGATGCAGTCCCTGCAAATCAAACGCTGTAACGAAGATTTATAAACCACCTTATTTTCTGTTGAGGGATGGAAGGTGCTCTCGTATTATTAGACAGGGGGGGAAAAGTGCTTTAAGGGCTAACCGGTAGTTTTGAATGGGTTTTGCAGAGAATTCAGATTAATAATGTGTCCTCTTAAAAAGGAGTGAGTGAAAGCAACAGTGATCAGAACTGCTGAGTAAGCAGCGGGTAATCCCTCCTGCGCTCAACAAATCCATACTCGCTCACAACACAATCTCCCTCCAACTCTTATTTAGTATATATTTCTGTAATCTGCTTTCCAAGCGCTGCTGTCGCAAAGCACGCGCGGCCCGAAGGCCGTGGTGCGCCCCGGGGCGGCACTCGCTCCTTGGACCTGGAGGCAGAGCAGCCCCTGGACGGGGGGTACGGCTCACGCTGGTGTTAGGAGGTTGGATTTCTCTGCTTGGAAATGCAACGCAGCAGTATTTAGCTGCTCCATACGTGTTTTGTCCTGCTCTGCAATGAAACCGCGTAGCTAGACTATCTTATTTTTCCCTCTTGTGTTTTTTAACAGGCAAATGAGGTGACTGACAGTGCTTACATGGGCTCAGAGAGCACGTACAGCGAGTGCGAAACCTTCACGGACGAAGACACCAGCACCCTAGTACATCACGAGATGCACGACGAAGTAGAAACGGACAGCGCCATCGACTCCACCGTGCACTCGGAGTTCACGGATCCCATCGAGGAGCCGGAGCATGGGTGAGTGGGAACGGCGAGGAGCAAAACTCACCGTGCCGGGCAGGGAGCTTCGGCAAACTGGGAGCAGCCGAGGGAGACGCAGCCTGAGGATTTAAAATAAAGCGGGCTGGGTCTGTCTTGCTGAAACTGGTTGGTTTGTTCTTTGTATTTGTAACTTCATGCAAGACGAAAATAGCTCTTCTTTAATAATAATAATAATTAGGCTGCACCATGTGTAGGCTGTTTTGGAGCTCAGCCTGGCAATCTCTTTGAGTTAATTGTTGCTTGCCTTGGGAGAACTTCTGCACCCTCATTAGCATCTCTAACTGCTAAAATAAGTGCTCAGATGATCCAAGCACCTGAAATACTTACAGTTTTTAATCTATCACTTAAGCCAGAAACGCAACATATAATTTTCAAGTCAGGAGGGGAACTCATCGTATTCTTGTTTTTCCTAAACACGCGTGCGCCCTTTGATGTGCAACCACCGCCTGTAATAACTGGTTTTAAACTCGTGCCCGAAGCACTGAAGCGCGAGCTAAGATCTTTGTCCCCGTATCTGAACCGCTGCTGGCAAAACTGCTCCTGGGCCCACCTCATTTCCTAGGTTTTGCAGGAAAAGTTGGGTTTTGGGGTGAAACCGGGATGCTGGGAAGGCAAGAGGGGGAGGGAATAACTCCGTTAGCAGTGACCCAAGAGCGCTGGTCTGCGCTGAAACCTCCAGAACCGTCATCGCTTAAGGTCTGCTAACGCACAGAAATTTTTTTGGGCAAAACCACGTCACCCAGGCCTGGTGCTCTGGTGAGTACTTAGGGTTCCTGTTGCTTTTAGAAAGCACCGGGCTTCCCTTCCAGCCCAAAATCACATCTGGGGACTCAGCGAGTGCTCAGTGCTGCTGGGCACTCAGTGCCGGGGCTGAAAGGGTGCTGTGGATTAGGGAAGAAATGAGATTAGCTGGCCAGGCTCTCCTCGCCCGAGCGCGTTCAGCTTGGTGACAGTTAAATCGGGATATAATCGGTTGCTGAGCTCCCCGGCCACCGAGCGGGGGGTCTCCGGAGGGGCCATGGCAGCCTGCGTGCGCTCTCGTCCTCTGGGGAAAATGGCGTGCCTCGGATTCACCTGCCTGTAGGTACCAAATGCTTTGCTTGGGAATTTTATTTTTTAAGATTAGGTGGTTCTTGAGGCTTCCCTGCTACTGCCAGGGTGGGCCTGGGAAGGTCGGGTGTCCCTGGGGTGCTCTGTCCGAGCACGGTGGTGCCTGTGTTAAATGTGTGCAAATTCCCGGTAGCCAAAAAATCAAGGAAAAAGTTCATTTAGCTTAAAGATTTGGAAGGACTGAGATGGAAACCTCTGGAATTCTATTCCCAAGTTGTTGAGGGCTGGTTTTGATGCCATCAAACCCCAGGCAGGACAAGTTTTACACCTCTGGTGCCCAGAGCTCTTCCAGGGGACGGTCAGTAAGTACAATCCGCCCAGCGCAGCTGGGGGGGCTGAAGCAAAGCTTCCACGCTGCTTTCCAGTAGCTGTTACAGCTCCACATAGCTCAGACGGTTTGAGCTTAAGTGGTTATTTAGGCTGTTTAAAGATTAGTTGGACTCTGGATCTCAAAACTGCAAGAACCCCCCGTAGGTGTATATGAAATACTCGTACTATTTATTGCCCGGAGCATCGCTGGCTGAGGGTTTCCAGGTTTCCAGATCTGCTTCTGCATGGTGCTTGTCAAACCACAGCCCCAAATTTAGAGATTCGGGGTTGGGTTTTGCTTGCAAGTTAAAAATTCCACCCCCTGCCTTCTATTCCTGGAGAGATTTCCGATGCTTTCGGCGATGGTCCGCTGGGCGCAGCGTCTGACTCACCGCCGGGGAGGACGGCTTCCCGACGGATCCCGCTGCGGGAATAACGGTGCTTCTCGAGGAAGGTGCGCAGATGCCCACAAGCCGGACTGGACTTTGTGCGGTTAAATAGAGGTCTTCTGCTCTTTTGGCTGGAGGGTTGACATGTTTTTATTAGCGGGATAAGGGCAAATCCTTCAGATGGTGCGGGTTTTTGGCATAAATGGCTTATCTGTAATCTTTTTTCTGTCTGATTTAGTACAGCAATCTAATCATACCCCCATTTTCCCTCTCCTAGCAAGTGGATGAAGATGGGGGCATAGCCTGAAATACCAGTTTTTGCAATAACGCGAGCTTTTTTTAGCATCAAATTTTGAAGAGGAGAGCGGTGCTGGTCCCCCCCAAAACCCACACCTGTGGCTCATAGACACCCGGGCTGCTTCCGCAGCCTGCTTCTTACAAACCCCCCTGCCTTTTCTCCCCAGCTTAATTTTAAAACCTCTGCAGCCCTGGGCAGGAAAGTCCTCCGAGCGTGGGCGCGTGCTGCCGCGGTGGCTGGACTTCGTACAACGCTGCGCGCGTGAAAAGGCGCTTACAGGAGCGATGACTTCTGTGCTGAGCTGCGTCCCCTCCGAAGCAAGGGATGGCCCAGGACCTGCGCTGGCTGTGCTCAGGGCTTAGGCTGAGGCTTAACACGCTACAGCCTTCTGGATCCAGTGGTAAAACCACATGAAACAGCGTTCCTCCCTCCAAGATGAGCGTGCACAGCGTTTTCCCAGCAGGAGCGGGGAAAGGGCTCCTTTGGCTTGCCGAGGGTCCGTCGCTGCCGGGTTTGGCACCACTGGGATTTATGTCATGGCGAGGGGGGTTACAGTGTTAAACCCCGGTGCTGGGCTCTTGATAGGATTATACAGCACGAAGCGAGCGTCAGCCCGGCACACAGGCTGGCGATGTAACTCAAAACGTATTTAAGGTGTGTTTGGGACACGCTGAGCTTTTTCTCTGCCGTGCTTTCGGTTGCGCCGGTGCCGTGCAAGGGCTCGCCACCAACCCTGGCTACCGTCTTGCAAATCTGACTGCCCCCAAATCCCGTGTTGCAGCTGCCAGGGGAGCTTGCGTGAAAAAGCATTGCTTTGTTGTGAAAAAATTCCTCCAAACTTCCCGGTGGTGCCTGAGCTGCCCTTTCGGTCTTCAAGACACATCGCACCGTAAGGAAGAGCTAGCCTGGTCTACCGAAACGGGAGACGGGACTTGGGAAGCAGATGTATTGGATGCAATTGGAAAGGCTGCGGCAGTGGCCACCCTCTAACGTCTTCCCCTCTGTTCCCACAGATCCCATCCGCACGACCTGCCCCTGGGCTCGGACCTCAGCCACTCCATCGTTACGGTCATCAGCGGAGAGGAGCATTTTGAGGATTACGGAGAAGGGAATGAAGCAGATTTGTTCTCGGACAGCTTGTGTAATGGGGAAAGCAGCTTTAACAGCTCCTCGTTCCTCTCTCCCAGGTAATGCCTAGCACAGAGCTGGCCATATTTTAACTGGTTTCACTTGCTCAGTGTCTTCGCCCAGGCTTTGTGTGCGTGAGAGTTGTTTCCTTTGGGTTTGCACACCAGTTGACCCCGTTGGGGTTCCTGGCAAACTTTGGCTACAACGGGATAATTGGCTCAGAAGCGGAGGAGTAGTTGCCTCCCTCAATCTTTCCTTTTCCTGAACCCATCCAGAGGCACTAATGCCCGGCAGCAGATGGAAGAGCAGTCTGCGTTTCACATGCATCCAGGACAGCGTCACGTTCCCGCTCCTGTTAGGGATGTGGCTCCTCGCAGAACCTTCTGGTAGAGAAAACTATCCCTGGTCCTGTTGGATGACATTTTTTTTTCTTCCTCTCCTGTGCTTGTATTTTTGGCTTTGATAGGATGCTTGGTTGGATTCGCGCGAGCCGCGGCAGCCTGCCTTCTCAGGCAGCCTGAGGGATGTGCGGGGCCAGAAGCAGGCTGTAGCGTTTTCCTGCACTCCTTGCATTGGGGTCCGAAACCGGGCAAACGTTGGTTTTCCAGCCCGTGCAGGGTGAACTGAGGAGCTGGTGTGACGGTACAAAACCCATCAATCCTTACTTTCTAAGGAAAAAAAAAAGTAAAAGCTGGAGTGATCAACCCCTGCTGCAGCCCACAGAGTCTCTGCGATGATCGATAACCCCGGGGACGTGTTCCTCCATCAGGCACTGCATCTCCGCACCAGGCAGGAGCGCTCCCTGCCAGCCCCGCGCTTGTCTTGAAGACAAGAACACACTTTTTTCCTTTGCGATGAGATGCATTTGCTCTTTCTGCAGCAGTATAAACCTATTGTGACTTTTTTTTTTTTGCTGTTTGCCTGTTTTCTACCAGCTCCCCAAAGCCCTTCGTAAGTTTGGGCCATTCTGGTTGCACAGAACCGCTGTCAGATCTCCGCACGTGCGCTTCGCCGCAGGTCAGGGCTGACTTTCTTTTTTGCTGGTGCAGCAGCACTTTTGCAGATGTTAACTAAACCTGCAACATGAGAGTGTTGCTGTAAAGCATGCCCAACCCAGTACTTTAGGAAACCGGTGCTCCAACGCTTGATGCGATGGGATACGCTGCAGTGGAAGGGACACGTCACTCGTCCACGCTTGTCCTTTGCGCTGTGCAGAAATGCCCGGGATGGCTGGCTGTACTGGTGCTGCAGCATAGGAAGTGTTCTCAGATAAAAACCAGTCTTGGTGTTTGAGTTCCTCTTTGAGTGTGGGCCTCCAACCTAGTCCAGAAGGCTCCTGGCAAGAAAACACTCAGCTAAACAGGTTGCCCAGGGAAGTGGTTGAGTCCCCATCCCTGGGGGGATTTAAAAGCCAGGTAGATGCGGTGCTTGAGGACATGGTTTAGTGGCGGACTTGGCGGTGGTAGGTTAGCGGTTGGACCTGATGATCCTAAGGGTCTCTTCCAACCTTAACAATTCTATGATTCTATGATTCTAAAGGAGCTTTGCAATCAATTAAATTTTTTCTTTAATATCAATCTGGAGCTCCCAGGTTGCCTACGCTCCCAGTGTTCAAATCTTGCTGTCAGGGCACCATCTCCCGTCTGCTGCTCTGTCTCTCTGGATCTTATCCACAAGATCATGCTCTGCAGCATCTTCCCTCCGCCGGGAGGGCCTCGCTCGGCACGTGGCCACGCAGCTCATGGTGGTGATGCTGGAGACTCGCTGCTGGGGCTTGCCAGGGAGTCAGGCTGCAGATAAAGCCTGCAAAAACTCCAGTTTTGAATGCGGCTCTGTTTGAAACAGAGGATTTCCTCATGCCTTTCGGGCCTAGCCCTTACCTTGGGTTATCGTTGCGTGCGTGAAGGTTCTTAGCTGATCGTTCTCTGAGATTGTGCTGTTTTTCTGAACACAGCCCTGCCTCCCCAGTGCGTTTAAACGTAGTGAAACCTTAAAGAACTGCAGGATATATCTGGTTCAGGCTGAATTTTTTTTTGGCTGTGGTCTGAATAGGAGGAACGGTATCGCTTGTAAACGGGCACGTCGCCACGCACCCTTTCCATGTTACAAGAGTCTCTAAGTGGGAATAACGTCGACAAATTTTCCTGCCACAGCTCCAGATCTTCACCAGAGGACTAATGCAAGAACCAAGAGCCTTCAGGGAACACTATGGGGTATTGCATTTTCCCACTTAGTCCTTGCGCGTGTGTTTGCGATCCCTCCTCTGGGGTTGCCACCTCTCCCTTGGCACATCCATCCGGTACGAGAAGTCTCTCTGCGCCGCTTGGTGGGAAACGAATGGCAACTGGAAGGAAAAGCTCCTCGCGCGCGCCCGTTTCGGCTGCCGACACGCCGTGTCGGTAAGCACCGATGACCCGTGGAAGACGAGCGTTACTCCGCGAGATGGAGGAAGGAGGCAGGAAGGCTGCACAGGGCGCAGAGGGTGGCAGCTCGCCACGGGGGGTAGGTGGGGACGCCCCGAGGCGCAGTGCGGTTGAGCTCTCGCCCACTCAACGGGCAAGCAACCAACACAGCCAGAGGCCAAGTACATCTGTACGTACCCGAAGAGTTGCCAGGCTGGCCTGTGGGTTCTCCTCCACGCTTCTTTGCCCGTTTTGATTAATGCTTGTTAAGATTTGGGTTCACACCTCACCCAGGGACGCGCCCAGCCGGGTGAGCTGTTTCTGCCTCCCGGCAGGGGTGAGGAAGACTCGCGGAACGGGGCTCACGTGCAGCCAGACGCGGGGGCAGAGCCCAGAAAAGGGCACACGGCTTCTTCCAGGTGCCGCAAAGCTTCTGGCACCTCTTACCCTGCGCAAAGCCTGAGCAACTGAACTGACTGCTGCTGGGTAATGATTATCCTGGCTCCAAACGTAGAGGAGGAGATGTGTTTCAATTTTTTTTTTTTCCAGGAATGGGAAGAGATGAGCAATTCGGTGTTTACCGTTGTCCAGTTGCCTGTTCTAAGGCGGCTCGGAAATACTGTACAGACGGCACAAACTCAGAGGCCTGACCCTGGGGGTGGCTGGGCTGCTGGCACCCCACCGCCACCAAAAACACCAACGGGGGGTTATACAAAGGTGCTGAGCCAGGGGACCCCTCCTGGGGTGTCCCGCACACTCAGCATCTCCCGGGCCAGGGCTCGCCAGTGTGGCTCTGTATCACGGGGTTGACTTAGCCCTTTCAGATGCCTTTTGGTTTTAAGCTTGCTTGTGTTTGCTCACACCTTTACCTGTCTTTCTTATTGAACTGCTTTGTTTTTTCACTATTAACCTTTCTTTAATCAAAGTCCGTGGCTTCCAGAAGCATGCTTTACTGCAGAAGGGATTTGTGGCGTGTATTTGGCCCCAAAGTAACACAAACTCTTTGCTGTGCAGAATCCCTTGGCCAAACTCTGTCCTGCCCGAGTCATGCTGGGTGGGGGAAACGGCTCCCTGGTTTGCCAAGTGTCGGCGACCGCCTCGACAGCTTGTTTTCCACGTCAGGAGCTGAAAATGAAATGCTGATCGGACCCATTAGCTCCCCAGGCTGTTAAAATCTGCAGGCCTTCATGTCCAATGGCCAAATGTTGTTCCCTGTGAGGCAAAGCTGCTGCTTCAGCTTCTGTGTGCTTCACTTTGTAGGAGACAGCAGTTGAATCACAACCACTTTTTTGAGCTTAGCTTAAAAGGGGAGCTCTTTGCAATGACAATCTGCCTCTGTGCATTACTGCCGGAGGGTCCGCAGCAGCACAGATGCTCTATTTTGAAGGCATCCCATTGGAAAATGGTGTGACCGACCAAAGGATTTGGCTTACGGCGCCCAGTCCAGCATTGCGTGAGCTCGGTCTGCGTTTACCGAGGCAAACCAGGACAATTGCTAGAGCCTCCTGGGACAGGTTGCTTGGAAAATCGTGTCGGAAAATAAACTTTGTAGTCGTGTAGGTTTGTGGAAAGCATGCACCTCCCCTTCCCGGGGCTCGCGGGGGGTCCTCCGCAAAAGATGGCTGGCACAGGGGTTTGGAAACGTAAGCTGCTTGGGAGGAGGGTGGTGGAAGTCCTGCTAATTCATAGCAACTCCATATTGACTGCGATTTGGCTTCTAAAATCAAGGGGGGAGGTGACCCAATCTGCCCTAAAGTTTTTAATTGCAAACCTTGCACCTCACGCCCAAAACTCCCCTGCCCCAACGTATGCTCAGCTTGTGGAAGCCACGGACGAAGACCAGCCCTGTCTGTTCTGTCCTCTTAAAATGACCCTTGTGATTTCTCTAGCACCAATCCTCTCGCTGCGAAACTGCACAGCATTATTGCAGATGAAGCATTTGAGTTTTACTGTAGCCAGTGCCACAAACAAATCAACCGCCTCGAGGATCTTTCTGCTCGCCTGAATGATCTTGAAATGAATAGGTAATTGGGCTCGCGTATGGCCATTTCAGTGTTGGGAATGGTGTTCTTGAAGGGAAGACTCTCCTTGCCTTGCGCGGCTTTGCTGGCGCGTTGCTTGATTCCTGGTTGCGAAAGGGGATGAATTTCACCCGACGAGGTGAGCCTCTGCAGGTGGTAAAGGCTGTAACAACATTACGGAGGGTGAGCAGGAGTTGCCTTTAACCTGAGCCACGGAGGCTGGCAGGCAATGAGAGTCTTCCCTTCTGCTCTGGGCAGCCTCTTTGCATGTCCTGCCGAGCGGTGGGTGCTTCTCCAAAAACGCAGTCCTTCCATTGGGACTTGAAGCCGTAAGCTGATCGTGTACAGTATTTCTGTCACCAGGGAAAAGACCGCCAGGTGTTCTGGCCAGTAATGCCCAGCGCCCGAGTTGCTGGTTCCACCTGGAAGGGCAGGTACAGCCCGTCCTCCCGCTGCAGCAGTCACCTGAAAGCATCACCTTGCTCTCCGTGGCTTGGGACCTCTCCTGTAGCCGCCTGCTTTGCAGCAGTAAAACCGTGTTTCACCCGGCTTCGCCAGCTGCCTGCCCGCCTACGTGCCACCTCTCGCCGGGTAGATGTGACAAACGCCGGGGCCTTTGCCTAGGAGCTTCATGAGCTTTTGAACGTAACGGTTGAGGTCTACCAGCCAGCAGCTGGACTTGCGGGTTTGACAAGCGGAGAGGGATTTCTGTTTGTTTGTTTATTTTTCCAGAGCTTTTTGCAGTCCACTGGGTGGAAGGATAGCGGCGTTAATGATAATTATTCTGCTCGCGTCTGGTGCGCTATTTCAAGCCTGGTTTTTGGTCATGCTCATGGTTTCTATCTGTCCTCTACAGGGACAGCGCGACATGGGAGCTCTCCTGGGCTATGTAGCTATGGGAAGAGAACTGGAAAACAAATAGGAGCTTGACCTTAATTTTTTTAGTGGAAAAAGTACCTCTCTCCCTCTATCTTTCTCAGGCAAATAGTTGCTTTTGTGTTTGGAGGCCTTGAGGGTCAGTGACGGGTCTCAGGTTAGCCTCTCCGGGTGGTAGAGGCTGTAATAACGGTTATTAAGGAGAACGCTGGGCTTCCCTGGACGCACCAGTAGCCCCCCTCCATTCCAGGCTTATCTCCACCAAATTTCCCTGCAAAGCTGAACTAACGCTTCTGGGCCTCCTGTGATGGATGGGATTTCAGAGGAGGCTTCCCCGTCCCGTGGTGTCGCGGTGGGAATTCCTTAGCCCCTTTGGGCTCAGGGCACGTAGGTACGATTCCTCCGGCTGCGTTCGGGGTTTCCAGCACACAAATTCACTGGAAACTTGTTCTGAGCACCCCTGCGCACCAACGCGATGGACGGGGCATCGCCCGCCCTTTCTGCGGCGAGGACGTGAGAGGTGTCCCCGTGCAGGACGTGGCAGGACCGGTTTGCTCCCAGCATCACCACCAACGTGACGCCCTCAGTGCAGGGGATGAGCAGGCAAAGAGAACAGCAGAAACTGGACCAAAACCTGGGCCGAGCAGCCTCGCACCGCGCCTGGCAGGCCGAGCCTGAAGACAACCGCTCCGGAGGGTGCTAGCAGCTGGGGTGAAGCCCCAGCCGCCGTGCAACGGCCTCACTCTTAAAGGCTGTGGGTGTTTACGCAGCCTTTTACACTTGGAATAAGATGGGGAGGGAAGAAATCCGCCGGGAGCTTGGGATGAACCAGTTCTGGAAAAGTCCGTTTTGTTTTAGTGCCCTTGAAGCAGCGGTGGTGTGTCTCAGCCCCTCCGGAGAGCCCCGCGGGTGCCGGCGCTGCTTTCCGATAAGCTGTTTGCAGAGAAAAATATTTTTTCTCCCTCCGCGCTGGCTCGTTACAATTGCTGGCAAACACCAGGGCCTGACCTCCTCCCCTCGGGCGGGTGCCGAGCGTCCTTGAAGCCCGGCCAGCCGCGGCTCTTGCGCTCCTTGGAAATCTGGGATTTGGGGGTGCACTTTTGACACGAGGGCTGATAGCCCTGACAACAACCCCTGGTCGCTCATTGTTTTTTTTTTTTTAAAAAGAAAATTGTCCTGAGCTATTTTTAATTCCTCCTTCAAAGAACTAGTGTAATTGTTGCAGCTCAAGGCAAGAACGGACTCCCAGATGATTTTATTTTAATTTTTTTTTCTTTAAACTGAGCTAAGCACCAGGGAATGCAATTGCTGCTTCTCCGCTGGGGCTAGAGCTGTGTTTGCCATCATCGTTCAGTGATGATTTGGTATCAGTGATGCGTCCCAGCGGCATCTGTTTGACAACAGCGTGTGTTCGGGTGGAAGACGAGGAAGGAGATCCAAGCCCCGCGTGCTTCACTAGCACACAGCTGCATCGACGGCGACCGAAGGAGCGTATCAGCAAGTAGCCATTTCTGAAAAAGGCTTTTTTTTTCTCAGCGGGGAGAGCCCGCGGCCCCGTCCCGAGGGGCAAGGTAACGCAGACCTTGGCTGTTCGTACGGTGTGTCACGCTGAGCGCTAGCTAAACCCTGACCGCTGTGGTATGGCGGCAGCTGCTCGGGCATACACGGAGCCGGCGTGCGTGACCTCCATCAGTTATCTGTGCAAAGGAGAGCTCGTCCCCATCCCCAGCAGTTATAACAGTGCCTGCGCTTAAAATCCAGACAGGGACACGATGAACAGCTCCTGAAATCTTAGCTACACGTAGGCAGCAAATCTCCGGTGATCCAGAGCCAAATAGTGAGAGTCACCTTTGTGAGGAGCGCAAACGGGCGTGCAGAAGGATGGAGGTGCCCGTTTGCCGGCAGAGGTGCGCCCTGTCCCCCGGCCCTCGCCGGGGTGCTGCGGGGCGCAGGAGACGGAGCTCGGCCTGCCCTCGGCGCCGGGCCGAAGCCCACCAAACTCACCGCTATTCTTAGCGCTTTCCTTGGGGATCGGCTTTCAGGACAGGGATCAGCCGGTGAGAGGATACCCTTGCTGGAGGCGGTCAGGTTTTTCTGCAGCGTTATTCCAGTTGGTTCGTTATCAACGGGTTGTTGGATACGTGAGCGGTTTCCTCGCGGGGGTGGCCGGGGGGTGCATGCCGCGCGGGCGCTCCCCTGCCATAGCAAAGGATGTGCTCCGGAGTGCTTACACTTTCCTGTTTCCCTTGCTGTCAGCTTTCCTAACTCTTTCCTGTTTTTCCTTCATTTTGCAGTCCAAATAAAAGACTCTCAAGCAAGAAGGTGGCAAGGTAAGCTCATACTCTATTACTGCTCGGAGAGAGGGGTGCCCGTACTAGCTGCCGGGCCCACCGAAGGAAGGCTGTCAAAATAAGTTTGCGGTGTCGTACTTCTGGACGTGTTGCATAGCGCTGGGGAAAAGCGGGTTTAATTCTGATGTAGTTTGCAATAGCTGTTTTTCTGAAATGGGGGTTTCTCACTCATGCACCCAGCTGGAGGCTGGGGTCACCCTCGTTTCTTCCAGGACCAACGTAGGGGTGCTGTCCCCCCTCCAACCTGCCAGTGCCATGGCAGGGGGCATGTGGAGCGGGAAGGAGTCTCTAGAAGGGCACGTCCCTCTGGACTGCTTGACTGGGCTGTCTCCTCCCCGGTGTCACCGTGTCTCTAGGATCTCTAGAAGACCGGACCGGTCACTACACCCACTTGGAGGGATTTCTTCAGCACCCCAAAAAAGATGGTCGTCTTAGACGACTCTCTTGGCTCTGTTTTACTTTGCTCGGTGGAATCCTCAGCACTTGGCTTTGCTGGAGCAGCCCTCCCAGCTCGGTTGGGGGCTTTGGGGAGTTCCCGGGGGGGGCGACTGCAGGTGACCCCACCCCGGGTTTAACGCCGGGCCTGCGGGACCGTCTCGCGCGATGCCGGTCACCCTTTCTTTGTGGGCATTTTTACCCTTGCCCGCGCAGGCAAAGCTGCGGAGTTTGCTCTGAATCGCTGGGGCCGAGGGTCCATCCCCTCTCGACGTTCACCTTTCCTTTCTCAGCTTCACCATCCCTCCCGTTCTTGCGTCATCGCGCTTTTAAGAATACACTGAGGCTTCCCTTAGCCGTCCTGCCTGCCTCTGCCCCGCTCGGGAGGGAGATTGCCCTCTGCAGCCCCTGGCTTTCTCTTTGCTCCGTTCCGAGCAGGGCAGGGATGCTGCGGAGGAGCAGGCAGCTCGGTTTGGGTGATGCTCGTACCCCCGTGCCCCGGCGCTCGCTCTGCTCCCTGCGCTGACCCGAGCAGCTTCTGTACGCCTCTCCCTCCCGGCCGTGCTCTCACTCCTTTCCCTTCCCCGTTTTTCCTGCGGTCAGCAAGTCTCCCCTGGCACGATTTCCCCTCCTGGCAAGGAAGCAGGTCCTCGATATTACATTTCCTAGTTCCAGTCATCTTACTTTCTAGATCTTTGTTAAAAACACTGGCAGGAAAGAAGGTCGAAGGGAGCAGCCTGTCCCCAGGTTTCCTGTTTTAGGTCTAGTTTTTGTCCTGTGTCTGGCAGAGCAAATTTGGGGAGGATTTGAGTTAAACTTTTGGGAATGGAGATGCCCTGTCAGCGGGGGATTGAGCCCTCCTGGCCCTTTGCATTTGTAAGATGCTTTTCTGAGGCTGGGACTTGTGGGCTTAGGTAAATATTGGTTAATTCAAGAGCAGTGGAGTTTAGGTTGTGGTAACGACAGAGATAACAGGGTTTTGCTGCTGAGTAGAGCCAGATCCTTAAGTATCAGCCCTTTGCTGATACTGTAATTACTGAATAATACCAAAACATTTGCTTTTTGGAAATTGATTTGATTTTGGTAAGGGCTCTTTCCTGACTTTCGTTATCCAGGTTCTGCTTGTGCCAAGAAATCTCAGCTGCTTAGGCCCTGTTGTGCTTGGCATGATTTAAATGACAAATGTGCCTGAGACTTCAGGATCTAAATATATACTCAGGGTGAGGATGCAAAATAAGGCTGGTACTCAGCTGTGGTCTCTTCGGTAAATGCCAGTTATGCTTCATGAATATTGGCATCAGCATATTGTGTAGCAGGGTGAATTTGAGAGCCCGCATCACCAATTCCTTGGAAAACTGAGGTTCAGAGAGACCTCTGCGGTTTTCTTGCTCACCTCCTGCTCAGAGCAGAGCTGGCTTCACAGGTAGAGCTCTGGTTTTCTCCAGCAGCATCTGCCTGGGGTTCACAGTGCTGGGACACAACCACCCCTCCACGTGGCCATAGCGGTTTCTTGTGCCACGAGACGATGGAGCTGACCTGCAGCGATAACACGAGGATTAAGCAATCATCTGCCCCTCCATGGGGCGTCTTTTAGATCGCACAAAGCCGCGGACACCGATGTCGCAAGGCCTTGTTAATGATTAGCTGGCTCTCGGGTGTCGCGGCCGGTGCGGGGAGGTGGGCTGGGGTGCTTCACAACAGCTTCAGGGCTTTTTCTCCCCTCCCTCCCCTTACGCTCGCTGCCCTCCGCTTCTTATTAACCTTATCAGCGGCTAGAGCGAGTACTCTGTCCTTTGCTGGGTAATACATGGCCTTGGCATGTTCGTAAAGAAAGAAAGTGAAAAGAGAGAGCTCTTATCTCTTCCCATTCCAAAGAGCAAGAACAAACGATCATGGTATGAAGTCCCAGCAGCATGTGTCCACGTCTGCGCTTCCCTCGCAGGGCGCTTTCGTTCGGCCAGTAAGCAGCCACCCACTCAGCCCGGTTATCTGGGCGCACGAGGCGGTGAGCTTCATTGCCCGTTGGAGCTCGTGGTGGCCAGAAGGACGTCCTTTGCCATCCTTTGCCATCCTTTGCCATAAATCCTGCAGCCCAGGAGGGAGCAGTGCTACTAAATCCCCTTGGAAAAGGAGGTGGCAGCTGAGGAGGGGAGAGAGGGGACCGTATCCCGCGAGAGCGGTTGTCGTCTGAAATTGCCATGTCCTGCGATGCTCGCTCTAATGTTGGTGTTGCTGTGGGTTGGGGTGGTTTGTCTCTGCTATAGACAGTTGCATCAGACGAGCGCGCTGTCCGTGGCGGTGATGGAGGGCTCTTACCGGGACACGCTGGAGTGTACAGAAGAAGACATCACGGACAAGGTAAGAGCAGTGCTGTCTGCGCTATCCCGGAGCACGTAGCGGCTTGCAGTGCTCCGAGAGCTCCAGGCAGGAGTTAGGGAGGAGTGGCTGGAAAGCAGCCTGGCTGAAAAGGACCTGGGGTGATGGTTGACAGCCGCCTGAACATGAGCCAGCAGTGTGCCCAGGTGGCCAAGAGGGCCAATGGCATCCTGGCTTGTATCAGGAGTGGTGTGGCCAGCAGGAGCAGGGAGGTGATGGTGCCCCTGTATTTGGCACTGGTGAGGCCGCACCTCGAATCCTGTGTCCAGTTTCAAGAAGGACATGGAGGGGCTGGAGCGTGGGCAGAGCAGGGCAGCGAGGCTGGGGAAGGGTCTAGAGCACAAGGGTGGGGAGGGGCGGCTGGGGGAGCTGGGGGTGCTCAGCCTGGAGAAGAGGAGGCTGAGGGGAGCCCTCATCGCTCTCTGCAACTGCCTGAAAGGAGGCTGGAGCCGGGGGGGTCGGTCTCTTCTCCCCAGGAACAAGCGATGGGACGAGAGGGACCGGCCTCAAGCTGCGCCAGGGCAGGGTTAGGTTGGGGATTGGGAAAAACTCCTTCCCCAAAGGGCTGTCAGGGCCTGGCCCAGGCTGCCCAGGGCAGGGGCTGAGTCCCCATCCCTGGGGGGATTTAAAAGCCGGGGAGATGTGGTGCTTGAGGACATGGGTTAGTGGTGGCCTTGGCAGTGCTGGGTTAGCGGTTGGGCTCGATGATCTTAAGGGTCTTTTCCAACCTTAACAATTCTATGATTCTCTTACTGTGCGGCCGGCACGGGGTGGATCAGCGCGGGCGGGACGCGCGAAGCCCTCGGCATGGAGGGGATGGAGAATGGGAGCGGGGCTGCGGAGGGCCTGCGTTGGGTCAGGAGGTGGCACTGGTGCCTTCTCCCGGCGGTGGAGGTGTCCTGCCCCGCTTGCGGTGAGGGCGGCTTCCCTCCAGCTCGCCGGGACGAGGGGGTAGCTCTTTGCAGGCTGCGTTTTCACTTCTGCTTCACGTAATAAGACGTTCTCAAATTCTGCTTTTCTGAGATGAGCCAAGTTGCCTGATGCAAACCAAGATTTTCCTTTCCTTGGCACGCTCTTGCTGCTGCTGCTCGTGCCGTGAGCATATAAAGCTGATTTTGTGCTGGTCCTGTTGGGTTTTACAGAGGTGTTATGAGAAAAGGATTATAGGACAAGATGGGAGCGGGGCAGGAGCACAAGAAAGCTTTTGTTTGAGCACCCCTAGCTAAAAACAGCTAAGGGAAAGCAGGGAAGTTAAAGATGGGTGAGTTGTGGCTTGTGTAAGCATTCGCTGCAGTCCTGAAACTCCTTGAAAATGGCTTTTTAATTCTGGACTCACAAATAGCTGCATGGAGCAGCATGTGAAAGAGAAATACGTATGTGTGGCTGCACTCTGCTATAATTATAATGCATAGAAGACCTTTAAAAAATTTTTTTAAAAAATCAACGTTTTTCCAAGTCTGAAAGGTGGATAAAACACTGATGTTCCTGAAGGCATCAGGCTTGGGAAACCGCGTGTGCACTTCTGCGAAAGGCCTTGTGTCTCCGCCTGTTTCTTTTTTTGATACACTTACCTGTCGCTTGCCCTTCTCCCCAGCGCGATGGTTCGGGTTTTGCAGACGTGCTCCTGATTGCCTCTCTTTCCTGATTGTTCTTGTATGGGTACAAATGGGATTTTTGGGACCACGAACTCTGTCCCGCTGCGGTTCCCCACCCACCCACGCTCCTGCTTGGGTGGGAAGTAGAGGGGCACTCCCGGCCCCCTTTGCTCTTTGAAGTTGTGCACTATTAAGGGAAAGGGAATGCAAATACAACTGAAATAAGCCCTGTATAGGTACAGGGAGAAAATCATCTCTGATCCTTTCCCACCAGCTAGCATTCTTTCCTCCTACGTGACTTTATTGACGTATAGCTGTGAACCCAGGGCCCTTCGGTCCTGTTTGAGGCGGTGGCTGGTTATCCCCGGCCTCGGGGCTGCACTTGGATGCAGCAGAGGTCTGGGGATCCAGCTGGGGTCTAGACCTCCGTGTAGGATATCATCATGAAGGGTATGAAGAAAGGAAAGAGTGAAGCGTTTGGCCCCATATTGGTACATGGGAGACACCAAAAACTGAGAAACCAGGGTTTAAAAGGATGTTTTTAAAGGATGCTTTAAATCAAGGCATGGCTACCTGATTCCAGTGCCAACCATCCATTTTTGAGTAGCTATTAGGAAGAATTCCTTCCCCAGAGGGCTGTCAGGGCCTGGCACAGGCTGCCCAGGGCAGGGGCTGAGTCCCCATCCCTGGGGGGATTTAAAAGCCGGGGAGATGTGGTGCTGAGGGACATGGGTTAGTGGTGGCCTTGGCAGTGCTGGGTTAGCGGTTGGGCTCGATGATCTTAAGGGTCTTTTCCAACCTAAGCAATTCTGTGATTTGATGAAACCCCAGTGATGGCTCCTGCAGCTCAGGCTGCCTTGCGCGGTGAAGAGGGGGACGCAGGTAGTGCCGGGAGCTGTGTCGGGGTGACCGGCTCTGAATCAGTACAACAAACCCAAGGTAGCCCCAAAGTGAGCGGGGAGCCACCTGCACAACGTACGGGAGGTACTGGGAGCTGCTCCAGCACTCGGTGCCGCTTTGCCAGCGGGTTTAAGCACGGGCGGCTGATCCTCCCCTCTCCCGTCACATAGGTGGTCTTCCTGGAGAAGCGGGTGACGGAGCTGGAGAAGGACACGGCCGCTAACGGCGAGCAGCACAGCCGCCTCAAGCAGGAAAACCTGCAGCTCGTGCACAGGTAAGGGAGCCCGCCTTGTGCCATGGCCAAAATGCAGCTTAGCATCGCCTGCGGTGCCTTGTCTTTTCCCTTTCCGTGGACCGCAGCACCCCGTGCCTTCCCCGCGGGCCGGCCGCCTGCCTGCACGCAGGCAGGAGCCGCTCAGGAGCTGCCGGAGCGCGTGGGGACAGGAGGCAGCAGGAGAGGAGGGAGACGGGCAGAAAATAGCAGGAAAGCTTCACAGCTCTGCCCTTGCTGATCCAATCCTGCCCTGGCGGAGAGCAGCCGGGGTTAAATCCAGCCGGGGTTCAGGCTGCCGTCTCTGCACGAGGGCCGTGTGCGGGATCACCGCATCCTGCATGCGCTTTTCTGCGTCTCCGGCAAATTCCCGGGAGCGCAGGGAGCGGCTTGCAGCTCAGCCAGGACAAATGGCACATATCTCCTTTGCAATGTTCTGCTCAGATGCACGTAACTATAGCAGTGCTTTTTAGATCTTTTTTATTATTATTATCTTTTTTTATGTGCTTCCCCGCCCCATGCGTCCATCCTGAAAGGTCTCTGTGGAGTCTGGAGCTCCGGGGGGCTGGCTCAGAGGACTGCAGGGGCATCATGCTTCTTGGAAAGCTTCCCATTCAGGGAGGATATAGACTTCACACTTGCTCTGTAGGGACTTTTTCTGGCCCTTATTTCACCCATTAGGTCTGGGTGGAAAGTAGTCCCTACTAGCCCACTCTACCCTCCCCACAGCCAGCCTTGATCCTGTTGCTTTCGGAGCCTGGCTGGGGTGTAGCCCTTTGGATCCCATTTGATGTAATCGCTGCCTTTACTAATCTGGCAGGCTTCTCCCTTCCAGCAGCGTATTTACCCTTGGCAGATAAACCCGGCAGGAGTTTATCTATAGGGCTGTAAGACTGTTAAGTAACAATCATGTCAGGAAACCGAGGGATTCAAACAAAGGTTTCTCTAAGCCCTGATAAACTTTGCAGCGAGGGAAATGTTTTCACTTTAGCGGCTTGGCCCAGAAGCATCAGTCTGCTTTTAATCAAGTAAAGCCCCGCGTATACTCGTTGCTGGTTGAAGAATAGGTTCGTCTGGCAAAAGCCTTCCCCACCTGGCTATGCAAAGGGATATAAACTCCGGCACGCCAGCCTCCTAGCAAACCTCGGCTCTCGGACCGCCGCGGGGTGACGTGCTGCGGCACCGGGGTGTGAGCAGGTAGGCGTGCTGGCAAGCACCTCCGCCCTGTCCGAGCAAACGCGGCCGCTGCCTGCACCGTCACGGTCTCAGGACCGCGTGGAAAGTGCTGTTATGCCGGCAGACAGAGAAGGTTGACCTGCAGATCCTGTATTTTTGGTTGGGGGCATGAGAGAGTGAAAAGGAGGAGGATTGGGGCTGTTGTCGTCTTTTCTCTGGGCAACGAGACTGCTTCAGGGCAGAGTAAAGGAGCCCAAAATGCTAGAAACGGCTGAAGGATTTCTCTGCCGTGGCCACTAGAGGTGAAACCACAACCCTGGGATTTACAGTTGGGTTCAGTGATCTTAAAGGTCTTTTCTGACCTAAATGATTCTATGATCATATGAGATTCTGGGTGATGCTGTGGCTGTGACCCACAGGCTGTGGGTTGTAAAATAATTACTGTGCTTTCACCCTCACCTCCCCGCCTTCTTGGCTTCCCCCTTAAAAAGGGTTTTGATGCAGCCTGGAGGCTTAAAAAACTAGGCAGAGGCAATACCAGCGTGGTGTGCTTTTATTTGGCTGTCACGGTGGTCAGCAGCAGTGTCCTCGGGGGTTTCATGGACCGTCTTGCTTTCCCACTGCATCTGCTGGGACGAACTGAAGCCCTCGTACGCCTGCTGCTTGAGATGGCAATAGGCGTGCTTCCCTTGAAAGCTCGCTCTATTTTACAGTCTGCTTCTCCCAGCTCTCTGGTACGGTGGGAGAAAGGCTGGGAAGAGAGTCCGATCCCTCCCTTGGGATGGCAGCGTGCCGGGGGTGAGCCATCAGGAACGGTTAATCGGTTAATCCTCTCTCTCTCCTCTCCGCAGAGCAAATGCTCTCGAGGAACAGCTGAAGGAGCAGGAGCTGCGAGCTGACCAAACACTGCTGGAGGAGATCAAGAAGCAGAGGGAGCTGCTGAGCAAAATGGAGAGGGAGAAGAGCATTGAGATTGAGAACCTGCAGGCCAGGTGGGGGTGGGGCTGGGGCAGGGCTGGGCTGTGGCAGGTCCCCTGGCCCCACATGTACGCGCTGGGATATGTGTACAGGCTGCTGTGAGCAACTGCAGCCTTTGGGGTAGGCAGTGAGTTGAACTTGGTTAAAGAGAGCAGCCCTGAGGAGAAGGACTTGGGGGTGCTGATAGACGAAAAGCTGGCCACGAGCCGGCAATGTGCGCTGGCAGCCCAGAAAGCCACCCGTCTCCTGGGCCGCATCCCCCGCAGCGTGGCCACGGGGCGAGGGAGGGGATTCTGCCCCTCTGCTCCGCTCGCGGGAGACCCCCCTGGAGCCCTGCGTCCAGCTCGGGGGTCCTCAGCACGGGAAGGACAGGGAGCTGTTGGAGCGGGGCCAGAGGAGGCCCCAGCAATGGTCCGAGGGTGGAACAGCTCTGCTGGGAGGACAGGCTGAGAGAGCTGGGGGTGCTCAGCCTGGGGAAGAGGAGGCTGCGGGGAGCCCTCAGTGCGGCCTTGCAGGGCTTAAAGGGGGCTACAAGAGAGATGGGGAGAGGCTTTTTAGCAGGGCCTGCAGCGACAGGACAAGGGGTGATGGTTTGAAAGTAAAGGAGGGGAGATTCAGCCTGGATCGAAGGAAGAAATTTGTCGCGCTGAGGGTGGTGAGGCACTGGCAGGGGTTGCCCAGAGAGGTGGGAGCTGCCCCATCCCTGGAAACATCCAAGGCCAGGCTGGACGGGGCTGTGAGCACCCTGATGTGGGTGAAGCTGTCCCTGCCCATGGCAGGGGGATGGACTGGGTGGCCTGGAAAGGTCCCTGCCAGCCCAAAGCGTGCTGTGATCCTATGATATGAAAGGTGTAACTAAAGTCATTATAAACCCTGAGTTTTGGCTACTTCTCCTGCCTTCGTTCCAAAATCAAGCCCCTCTGTGAACCCAGTCTCAGACTCTTTATTTGAATTTCCCTGACACAGTTTAAATTTAGCTCACGTTCTCTATCCGTGCGCCTGCCCCACAGTGTGTGAACGAAGAGGTTTGTTAGTGCTTGTTCCCACGAATGACCCATGGAAGTACATTGGGTGCTCAGATGTTTTCCACCTTCGTGGAAACAGGCAGATATCTGGGAAGGAATAGCTGTCCAACAGGCACTGTCATGGACAGGGTGCTTCGTGCCGCCTTCATGGCTCCCAAAGGAAAAAGTGGCGTGGGAGAGGTTTCATTTATTTGGCAGGGTTTTTTGCTGCTTTTCCAGAACGCGTTTTGCCGTTGCCCAACCCTTGCAGTAAATGAAAGATGAAGGCAGTGGGGTTTTTTGCTGGGCTCGTAGTAGGACCGTTGTTACCTTACCTGGAGAATGCAAAGCTGAAGCCCTCTCTGAACCCCCCCTCTGCCCAGGCGACGTGTCTGCTTTTTGGTGCCTAGTGGCTGAGGCTTGCCCATGGCCTGATGAAGCCCTTGGCCTAACGAGTAGCGTTGGACCTGATTGAGGAGGGCATGGCACTGGAGAGCGGACTTGCCAGAAGTCCTGTGGATGCCCCGCTTTTTCCCCTGGGAGCAGAAGTAGTGGAAGTGTCAGGGTTTGCTTTGAAAAGACAAATCCCTGCTGGCTTGCCTTCAGCAGCTCCTGGTTTAATATTCCTAGGGACGTTTCAACCACGTCTCCTACGCTTGGGGTGCTTGGGTGCGCTTCTTATGCATCTCTCTACTATTGCAGGCTGCAGCAACTGGATGATGAGAACAGCGAGCTGAGATCCTGCGTCCCTTGTTTAAAAGCCAACATTGAAAGACTAGAGGAGGTGAGGACCGTGTGTGCTGGGGGTGGAGACGTGGTTCTGGGTTCCCACCTGCTGCCCCGCATGCCCGCAGCTGAAATTCTCATTTCCACGAAGAGCCTACGTGAGATCTGTTTAACGTAACGAGCAATTCAGCTGCTTCTGCCTTCCAGTCCCTGCAGACCTCGCCTCAGACCAGAGCTATCCCGTACCGCTCTCCGTGCAGGTTCCCAGTCTTTGGCTTGGAAGCTGGGATTAACAAACCCGTAATAAATCTCTGAGGGTGCAGGCTGCGTGAAGCCACAGCGGGCAGCGGTGGCAGCCCTGTCCTGCCTGGTTAGGAGAGGACTCGTGCCCTCTTGTGGAAGCTTGTCCCCATCCCTGCAGCCCGCAGCGGGACAGTCCGCTGCAAGGGAGGAAGAGGAGCAGCGATGCTTCATCTCCGCGTCCTGCCCGGGGCAGATAACGCCCTCGCTGGGATTTGCAAGTTGAGTTTTCAAAGCGTGGTGTTATCTCCTGGATCCTCTCCCCTCTCGCCCCGCTCGGGATTCAAGGCCGTGCAGCTGCGGCCGGGCCGGGGTGGGAGGCTTGCCGAGGCGCCGCAGGCTCCGTGGGATGGACAAGATCCTCATTTTTGGAGAGAATGTGGGTTACAGATGTAACATCTGGTACAAAGGCTGCGTTTTTTTGTTTCTGTTCAAGCTTGTGGCAGACGTAAGATTAAAATTTAAGTGAAATCAAACCTCTCTGCCCAGCTGAAGGCCCCCAAGCATTTCATCCGCTCGCAGTCTGAGCCTGCGGGAGAGCGCTGCAGCTCCGTCTCTGCCTGACGTGGCCACGACGAAGTGGTCTTCATCGGCCAAGACCTCGTAAGCCCGGTGCATTGAGGCTGGGGGTAGGAAAAGCACCGTGGCTCTGAGGATAAATTGCCTGCCTAGGTGTGTTTCAGCCACACAAAGCTGGTTTTGATCCTTAATCCCTCTGCAGAGCGGCGCTGCTTTTCTTCATGGTTAATGGGATTAACAAGGAGCAAGAGATGCAATTGCTGCCCCTCCCTGCCGAGGGGAGAAGCCCTGCTGATGAACTGCTGTCTCGTCCGGTGTCTGAAATCGGGATTTTTGTTGTCAGCGTTGCATTTTCTGCTGGTGCAATGCTTTCGGTGCTCTGCTCCACAGACCAGGACACCCCGGACCCAGCAGCTGGAGCTCCCCCTCGGAGCTGCTCCTCACCTCTTCATGGCATGGCCCATCCAGCGCTGGTGTTGGCTGGGGTCTTGTGGCATTTTTGGCTTTCTGAAAGCCAAAACCCTCCTCCTGGGGAGAGCCAGGCTGGAAGCTGTGAGCCTGGGGAGGGGGTGAATTGGTCCTAAGCAAAGGGTGCTGCTGTACCGGGAAACGTCCCGCGCAGGGCTGTTGTCATCACCAAGTGACAAGCTTTACCTGCCATCTCAAACCTTCACCCAAGGCTTTGAGTATAAGAAAGGGACAGGGCGGGAGAGCTGGGCTGATGTTTTACATCCCAGCTTGAACTGGTCATATTCCTTCTTGGGTCAGTCCTCAGTTAAATTCTTTCACATCTGAAACCGCGAATGAGCATCCCTAGAGTGGCTTAAGATCGTGGATTCATGGCTTTTCTGAAATTCAGACCTAAGGAGCCTTATGATTTAATGTCTCTTCTTGGCCTGTAGCCCCTGTGCCGGCCCCAGTCCCACCCAAGCCGTGTCCCACGCCAGCATCGCGCTGCCCAGAAAGCCGCACGCTTGCGGATATTTCCCTCTGTGCATTTATTCTTGAATCATCTCTTATTACTTCTCCCTTCGCAGTGCTATTTTGGTGCGTGGCTCTTCTTGCTGCTGCCAAAGCATTCGGGCTCTGAAGCCCTCAGACAGCAAATGAAATCCCAGCAGGCAGAGCATCCGCATGCGTCAGCGAGAGGAGCCTTCCCCGCGGCGCTCAGCGTGCGCCGCGTCCTTGAGCGAGTGGGAAGAGCCCTGGCAGCGCCGCATGAAGACGGGCCCTGTGACTGCTGCCTTTCGTGTCGTTACAGGAGAAGCAGAAGCTGCTGGATGAGATCGAAGACCTCACTGTGCAGCTCACAGAGGAGCAGGAGAAAAAGAGGAAGATGGGGGACAAGCTGAGTCAGGAGAGGCACCAGTTTCAGAAGGAGAAGGAGTCGACGCAGGAGGTAAGGAGAGTCGGGGCTGCCCTGTGTCCTGCTGCTCCCCCAAATTAGGGCTGTGTGGGGAAGGTGGCCTTGGCAGCCTCTCCAAAAATAGGTATAACTGGAGCATTTGGTCCCGCCTGGGCAGGGAAAGGTGGTACAGCAGCTTAACTATATAACTATATAACTATATAACTATATAACTATATAACATCTGCCGCTTTTGCCTGCATTCAAATTCAGCCGAGCATGCCCACATCTGCGTGGCTGCGCCGCCCTGGCCCGTTCCTGCGGGGCCAGTTGCTCTTCTGCATCGAAGGAGCGGTGGCAGAGGCACGGTGACGGTGGCACGTGGAGCCAGCAGGCGTTAGCAGGGAGGAGGAGAGGGTTGCGAGGCTGCTTGGGTCAGAGCTGCCAGCTCCTGGGTGCTTGGGGGCAGAAACGCAGCCCCCCCGGCCCCTTCCAGGTGCCTGCGTGGTGGGTAATCCCAGCTGGAGGCTCAAGCAGGGCTTGCTGTTGTGGTAGAAAAAGAGCTTTGGGCCTCAAAGTGGAAATTATTGTCATTTTGGCAATGCTAAGAGCGCTTGGGTGAGACGGGGATTCACAGCGCTGTGGCAGGAGGGAGCTGCTCGAGCAGTGCCCGCGTTGCCGGGGCAGGTCTGCTGCTGCAGACCTGGAGCCAGCATCTTCGGTGCTCCAACAAAGTCCTTCCAGGGCTGCTCTCATGTATTTAAGTAGCTCCCCCTCTCCTGTTCGTTAGAGGCATGGGGGAAGCCATGCGCACCCCAGAAAGGGTCTGTAAATCCTGCAATCGATGGGGTTGCTCCCCAAATGGGACAGCCCTCTGTCGCACCAGCCACCACCAGCGCGAGCTGTCGGACTTGCAGGGGATGCGGCACTCAGTCGTCCCCTTCCCTTCTGCTGCAGCTCATTGAGGACCTCAGGAAGCAGCTCGAGCACTTGCAACTCTTCAAACTGGAAGCCGAGCAGCGAAGAGGCAGGAGCAGCAGCATGGGGCTCCAGGAGTACAACAGCAGGACGCGGGAGACGGAGCTGGAGCAAGAGATCAAGCAGCTCAAGCAGGTACGCGGGGCTGGGCGGGGAGGGAAGCGTCTCGGCTGCTCGGTCTGCAAAAGGGGACGCCGATTCCCCGGCACCGGGAGCTGCTGGTTAGGGCGAAAGCCCCTGCCGTCCCTGGCCGGTTCTGCTCTGGGGGCACCACGTGCTTCAGCACCGTCTGCTCTTTGTTGTGAACAGGATAACAGGAACCTGAAGGAGCAGAACGATGAACTGAACGGGCAGATCATTAACTTGAGCATCCAAGGAGCCAAGAACCTCTTCTCGGCCTCCTTCTCTGAATCCCTGGCAGCGGAGATCAGCTCGGTCTCCAGAGACGAGGTACGTGCCACGGGGTGCTGCTTACCTCAAACCCCATCTTTCCGGGGTGGCCGGTGCATCTCCGCTCCTCTCAGCCAACCAAGGGCCTGGGAGGAGCTGATGCGGCCCTGTCTGTGGTACAGCTCACTCCCAAAATTCACCTGAAAGCTGTTGCAAGCAGAGAAATAGCCACACAACTATTTGAAGAGCTTGCAGGACTCGCCAGCCCTCCTTCCCGGGAATAGGGGAAGCTGCTGCCTTCCAGTTTGCTGATACTGGCAGCTCCGCTTTGCCTGCCCTGTGACCGCCTTCCTCTTCCTGGGACAGACCAGCGAGCGCGGGGTGTGTCCGTCTGTCTGTAGCCATCTTAAAACAGATCTTAAAACAGATCTTGGCTTCTCTGGCACGTGCTCTCCCTGCTCCACGGCTGTACCCCAGATACTGGAGTGCCAGCCTGCGTAAGGGGCAGAATTATCCTTCAGATCTTTAGAAGCGTAATGGGAAAAAAAAATGTTGGGGGGGGCAAAGGGAGAGGCAGTGCTCCCTGCTTTCTCCAAGGTCCCGTCTGGCTGAGAAATCGAGGAAGGACGGGAGTGAGCAGGGCCAGCAGCTGAGGGCATCTCCTCGTTTTGGGCCAGAGCCTGCTCAAGGAGGGAGGAAGGCTGGGGGCAGCCTTTAGAGCACAAGGGTGGGGAGGGGCGGCTGGGGGTGCTCAGCCTGGAGAAGAGGAGGCTGAGGGGAGCCCTCATCGCTCTCTGCAACTGCCTGAAAGGAGGCTGGAGCCGGGGGGGTCGGTCTCTTCTCCCCAGGAACAAGCGATGGGACGAGAGGGAACGGCCTCAAGCTGCGCCAGGGCAGGGTTAGGTTGGGGATTGGGAAAAACTCCTTCCCCAAAGGGCTGTCAGGGCCTGGCACAGGCTGCCCAGGGCAGGGGCTGAGTCCCCATCCCTGGGGGGATTTAAAAGCCGGGGAGATGTGGTGCTGAGGGACATGGGTTAGTGGTGGCCTTGGCAGTGCTGGGTTAGCGGTTGGGCTCGATGATCTTAAGGGTCTTTTCCAACCTAAACGATTCTGTGATTCTATGTTTCTATGACCTGTTCCTCTAGCAGCTGGGCATCTGGGCGCCAGGCTCAGCCTTCCCTGCCTGCGCTCCCCACCCGGGGCTCTGGCTTCTGTGGCCAAGCACCCACTTGCATGGTTTGGAGATCCAGGGATCTTGTACATGGCCAGGAATAACCCAAGCCAGAATAAAGAAAGGAGGAAACCTCCATGGGTGCACAGAGCCACGAGAAGCCCCGCTTCTGTCCCTGGGCAGCGGCAGGCAGTGACGGCTCACTCCCTTTCTCCCTCCTTTGCAGCTCATGGAAGCAATTCAGAAGCAAGAGGAGATCAACTTCCGCCTGCAGGATTACATCGACAGGATCATCGTGGCCATCATGGAGACGAATCCCTCCATCCTGGAAGTGAAGTAAGGGCGGCCGGGAGCCGCCGGCTGTGCGCTCGTCAATGGGTGTGGATTTGGTGCTCTGAGAGGATGAAGAGGGACCCAAAACGTCTTTGCTTTTGACGAAGGCCCAAGGAAGCTTCGCGTCAGATCGGTGGGTGAATTAGCCAGCGGACCAGGGAAAAAGAAAACCAGCAGCAAGGCTTTGTTGTCTGACTCCGTTATTTTGAAACCCTTCTGGTTTTGAGGGGTGAAAGGGAACCAGGAGAAGAAACACAGGCAACGGACAGCTGGAGGAAGGACCTGTATCGGCCCCGCTACCCGTGAGGCTGGGAACTGTCCCGACAGCGGCGTCGGACCCGCACGGGGTGCGACCAGGAGCTGGAAGGAGAGGGTTTCTCTGAACTGAGGGATAACGGGGAAGGAAGCGGCGGAGCTGACGTTTTCCCTTGCTGCCCTCTCCAGCCCAAGTATCTGCTTTGCCAAAGTGTCCCCGACACGCTCACTCACTGGGGCAGAGCTGGGAAAGAGGGAAATGTGTCCCGGACTTGTAGAGGTGTTTTGGTTTTTGGTTTTTTTTTTTCTTTTTTTAATTAACTTAATGCAAATGTCCTCATTCAGCTGGCGCAGTTAATCCTCGCCCTGCCGCTTCTGCTCGGGAAGGGGTTGTGTGCAGAGAGCTCCTCTCTCGCTCGCCGGTGGCAGAAAGAGGCAGGGGAGCGGCTGTTTTCGGGACAGGGCGTAAGCGCACTTTGTCACCTGCCTCCTTATTTATTTTTGCTGTCTGTGGCTCGCTACCGTCGGCACGCCTTGGCGTTCGCGGCTCTGCTGCCCTCCTCCCCGCTCCCGGCTCTTCTGCCGGCCGCGGCGGGGTCTGCGGGCGTCTGTCGAGCGGGGCTGGCTCTGGGAGGAGAGGTCCCCTCGGCCCCAGCTGCAGACACACGGGTGCTGTCTGTCCAGCCTGCAGGGACTGGGGGAAAGGCTGCGACTCTTCAACTTGCACTGGAGGCTGGTCCTGGCCGCCTCTCCCCATCCTGGCTTGGCTCGCCTGGCCCGGCACGGGGGCACGCAGTGGCCGAGGGCAGGTCTGGACCCGCCATGGGAGCCCCAGCGGAGAGGGCTGAGCTCTCCGCGTTGTCCCCCCCGGCCTGGGGACAGCGGCCCGTGCCATTCCCACCCGGAGCAGGGCTCTGCTGGTGATAGCTGCAGTCCTGGAGGGAGAGCCCGCTCCGGCCGCCTTTCCCTGCTGTTTCCCTGTGCTGCGGCAGGGGACGGAGCCGCTGCTCTCATTTCTCAGCCCCTGGCATCAGCCTGGGCTGCGATCTCTATGCCGTTGGGGAGAGGAGACCAGAGAACACGACAGCAGCTCCCTGGGAAACTAAAGCCATGTTTACATCAGACAGCTTTAGGCTTGCTGGCACAAGCGGCCGTGGCGTGGCGTGACCCCGGGGAGCAGCCGCTTTACCCGACCTGCTCCGCTCCCGGGAGGAGGCAGCCAGCGGACTCCCAAGGATCCGGCTTCGCTTAGTCCGTCAGGCCCCAAAAAGCCGTTTTTTTTCCTGCTTGTCAGGTTTTAGAAATGCCAGAGTGGCCTGAAAGCAGAAGCCACAGCGATCCCTTGGCCGCCGCTGCGGGGGTGCCTGCTCCTCCCCAGGCTGCTTCCCCGCACGCCGGGGCGGTGGCAGAGCAGCCAGCTCGCCCCTGGGCCCCGCAGGGTGCCGCTGGCCGGGACCGGTGGCGGCTGCCGCAGCCTTAGTCCCTCCCGGGGGGTCCCCGGTGGCTCGCGGGTCCCCTACGCTGCCGGCCCCGGGGGAATCGGCCGCCACGCCGAGCCGGCCGAGCCACCACCGCCATGACCCTCCCTCTTCCACCCCCTCTTCGATCGCATCGCCTCTGGGTGCTCAACCCCCCCGTGGCCTTGTGCGAGGCGCCGGGGGCGAGCCCCAAAACCCTTGGGCGAGGGGGGCACCCGGTGCTCCCGCCCCCCGTCCCGCACACCCAGCTCTCCCCGCATCCCCTCCCCTCCCCGAGGCCGTGGGAAGAAGCCACGTAATGTACATTTCCAGAGAAGCTTTGGGTGTAAATCAGTGTATACTTGGAGAGGGAAAATTTTTCTATCTTGTAGAGTAGGTATTTTTATAGAATGAAGGTTGATCATTTTTTTAATACTTTAAAGAAGAGAGAAATGTATCTGTGTATACACAAGAGCATATATATATATATGTATAAATATATAAATATCGGAGATCTGCCTTTCTCGACTTGGGATCACAGATCCCCAGTTCAAACAATCGTCTTTTTTTCCTGTCGCTCACAAAGAGGTACTGTAACTGTAAATAAGCACCGGGAAAAAGTTTTAAGCAAACAAAGCACTGACTTGCACATTCACCATGCTTTAAAGTCCCTATGGAAAAAAAAAAAAAAACACAAAAAACAAAAAAACAAAAGCTGTACTTCCCGAAAATGTTCCTCTTTCCCCACCGGTATGTGAAGGAAGTCCCCAAAAAAGAGGCAAAACAGTATTGTCTTAAATGATGTATCAATTCTCGTCAGATTAAAAGCTGTTACTATTCCTGCCCGGAGACCTTCTTTCTGCAGGGGCAGCTCCGAGCGCCGGAGCATCCCGAGCATCCGCGTGCCGGCTCCGCAGCGGGGCTGGATGGGAGCGGGAATGCCCCGGTTTTGGGGGGAGCGAGGATGGGGGAGGCTGGACCCGGCTGGCTCTGATGGGCCAAGGTCAAAGGCAGCCCAAGCCTCCCCTCCAGCCCAGCCCTGCGGGGGGGAGCTGGGGGGATTCGCCCTTCGCTCTCCGGGTGGGGTGAGGGACGCCCGGGCTTGGCCCCCCCAGGGGCTCCCGCCGCCCTGGAGGGTTTGGGGAGGCTGAGACGGGGCCAGGCTGCGGCTCGGGGTCTGCTCCGGGTGAGGCCACGGCGGCTTTCCCTGTTCTATACCGCGCTAAAGCCCTCCGAGCACTCAGCTGGCTCTGAACCACTCTAAAAAATCCCTTAAATGCTCTCACCCACCCTGCTAAGCTGCTCCACACCCCTCTAAGCCTCCCTCCACCGCCTCCCGGCCCCCGTAAGCCGCCCCAAAGGGCTCTAACCTGCAAAATACCCCCTCCGCACCTCCAGACTCTTGCTGTAAACTCCGAGCGGCCCCGGAGCGCCTGGAGCTGCTGGAAGGAGCTCGGAGAGCCTCTGCGTGCTGGGAGATGCCTCCAACCAGCTCGGAGCTCTCGAAACCACCCCAGATGATTTCAAACTGCTCCACGCTCCTCTGAACTGCTCTGAGCAGCACCGAGCTGCTCTAAAACATCCCTGAGCATCTCTAAAACATCCCTGAGCATCTCTGAAACCCCTCTGAGCATCTCTGGAACCTCTGAGCATCTCTAAAACATCCCCGAGCATCTCTGAAACCTCTGAGCATCTCTGAAACCCCTCTGAGCATCTCTGGAACCTCTAAGCATCTCTAAAACATCCCTGAGCATCTCTGAAACATCCCCGAGCATCTCTAAAACATCCCCGAGCATCTCAAACCTCTGAGCATCTCTGAAACACCCCTGAGCGTCTCTAAAACACCTCTGAGCATCTCTGAAACCTCTGAGCATCTCTGAAACCCCTCTGAGCATCTCTGAAACCCCTGAGCATCTCTGAAACCCCTCTGAGCATCTCTGAAACCCCTGAGCATCTCTGAAACCCCTCTGAGCATCTCTGAAACCCCTGAGCATCTCTGAAACCCCTCTGAGCATCTCTGAAACCTCTGAGCATCTTTGAAACCTCTGAGCATCTCTGAAACCCCTCTGAGCATCTTTGAAACCCCTGAGCATCTTTGAAACCCCTGAGCATCTTTGAAGCCCCTCTGAGCATCTCTAAACCATCCCTGAGCATCTCTGAAACCCCTCTGAGCATCGCTGGAACACCTCTGTAGCACTCTCAACTGCTCTCCGCCCCTCTCAGCAGCTCTAGTGCGCACCAAGATTTCTCTAAACGCCTCTAAAAAAATCCTTTAGAAATTCCACTGAAAAGCTCCACCTCCAACGGCTTGAAGCCGCTCTAGAAATGGGGTAAGTAAACGGCTCCCGGGGCATCGGGGCGGTGCTGGGTCGCTTCAAGGAGCTGCAAACAGGCTCCGAAAAGCTCAGCGCTCTGGAAGGACGGATCTTCGGGCAGCGCTGCAGCACTTGAATTGCTCAAATAGCTCACGGGCTCCTCAAAGCAGCCCTAAAAGGCACCAAGATACTAAAACTGCTCGAAGTAGCTCTTAGAGTCCTCTAAACTCTTCTAAAACTCCTTGAACTAGCTCAAAATGGATCATAAAAGAAGCTCTTGGAGCAGCTCTGAAGCACTCTAAGCCTCTTCTGCGTGGCTGCGAGCCTCAAGTGCTCCGCCGCCCTCCGAAAGGCCCCTGAAATTCCTCCGGACCTTTCTCCTGCACCTCTCCGCGGCGTTAAAACTTCGCAGTACCGTCTCTAAACTTCTCCAAACAATTCAAAACCACCCTAACCCCCCTCCGAACGACACCGAGGAGGCGTAAGCAACCCTGCTCCAAAGCTGCTCTAAAACTCATCAAAAGATGTTTGTAGCTGCTCGGAAGCGCTCCAGCTCTTCTGCACGTCCTCTGAAAAGGCCTCGAAACCTCGCCAGCCTCTTCGAAGCTGCTCCAGAAAAGCCCTAAAGCTCCCAATTGCTCCTCCACAGCACGGCGGGGGCTCGGCGCCGTGCTAGCGAGCCTCTGGGCAGCCGCAGGCAGCTCGGAGTTTATGGGAAAAAAATTAAATGCATTTAAATCAATATATTTGCAATAGGGTTAGAGATTTGTGGAGCTTTTGTAGCTCCGAAACTGCTGGGGGGAGCTGTGTTTCTGAAACGCTGCTCGTCTCCCTTCCTTACGGTGGGATGCTCTGGCCGCGGACGGGTCGGACCCCGGTGACGGTGGCTGGGGTGCGCCTGCAGGGTCCGGCTGCGCTGCTCCTGCCTCCCCTGCCCACTCCCCCCTTTTTTGGGGTCAGGCCAGCTCGGTTGGCCAAGGCAGCACCATAAATCACCCCGACTTCATTGAAACAACAGTGCCGGAGCCCGGCAGCTCCGGATCTGGCTTGGCCGTGCACGGCACCCGCTGGGCTCCGGCTGGGATGGGTGCTTTGTGGGATGGGTCCTGGGGTGCCCTCCAGTCGCTTTGGGTTCCCCATGTGCGGCCCCAGTGCCTCCCCGCTGCTCTCAGCCTCGGCGGCAGGAGCGCGGTGCTCGGTGCGTGCAGCCCCCGGGTGCTCTGCCGGCGCGGGCAGGGCGCTGGGGACAGGCAGGGCTGCCGCGAGCACCCAGCCCAGCTCCCTGCCACCCAGCTCGGTGGGCTCGTCGCTGCGCCGGCACGAGCCACAAAAGGCCAAAGCTGCGGGGAAAGCGGAGCCGCTCTTTCCCAGCTCGCCCTGGATCGGGCCCGTGCCTGGCGTGACCCCGAGGGCAGCACCGCTCTCCCGTCCCAGCCCTCCCCTGCACCCAAAAAGCCGCAGGGCGGCTGGCGAGACCCCATCCAGCCCCTTCCCCAGCCAACGGGCACCTTCAAACGCCCCAAAACCTGGCCACGACCAGGGCCACCGCGGCCACGGCCCGTGTCCCCCGGCAAGGATGCCGCAGCGGGGCCGGATCCGGCTGCACCCCCAGCCCGGGCCCAGCGCAGGAATGTGCTCCAGCCGCCGGGTGTTTACTGGCGGCCGGAGGGAGGTGAAGAGCAGAGCTTGCGCTGCGGGACCCCTGTTTGGAGAAGGGATTTCCAGCTCCTTCCCCTTCCACATCTGCTGCGGATCCCGGGATGGAGCTGGGATGGGGTTAACCCTTGGCGGGCGGGGTGGGAGAGGGGCTGGATGATGCCCCCCACCCTCAGCATCCCTTAGGGTGAAGGGCCCTCACCCTGGGGTGCTGCGTGGGCAGGACCACCCGGGATGCTGACGGCGAGCGCGGTCCCCTGCGGCTGGTCCCCAGGGATGCTCCAGGAGCCCAGGCGTGGGCCACAACCCCTGGCAGGGCCAGCCAGCACCAGGGGACCGCGACACCCCAGCAAACACCCCACGCACCCAGCCAGCAGGCAGCGACGGGCAGCCCTGCCTGCACCAGCGCGTTTTCCTCCTCCTGCTCCAAGCTGGAAATCCCTGGGGGAGCAAGGTCTGTGGTGCACAGCCTGCCTGGGACCCCCAGCCTGGCCAGGACCCCCCCAACCTGCCTGGGACCCCCAGCCTGGCCAGGACCCCCCCCAGCCTGCCCAGGACCCCCCCAGTGTTCCCAAGACCCCCAGCCTCGCCAGGACCCCCCCCCAGCCTGCCCGGAACCCCCAGCCTGCCCAGGGCGCCCCCAGTGTTCCCAGGACCCCCAGCCTGCCCAGGCCCCCCCCAGCCTGCCCAGTAGCCCCCCAGCCTGCCCAGTAGCCCCCCCAGTGTTCCCAGGACCCCCCCCCCCAGCCTGCCCAGGACCCCCCAGCCTGCCCAGGGCCCCCCCAGCCTGCCCGGGACCCCCCCAGTGTTCCCAGGACCCCCAGCCTGCCCAGGCCCCCCCCAGCCTGCCCAGTAGCCCCCCAGCCTGCCCAGGGCCCCCCCAGTGTTCCCAGGACCCCCCCCCAGCCTGCCCAGGACCCCCCCATCCTGCCCGGGACCCCCCAGCGACAGCGGGTGCACAGGCAGCACCCACAGCGAGCAGGGCCGAGGCAGAAGCGGGGTGCACCCCTGGAAGGGGGAGCACCCGGGGGGGGGCAGGCAGGGGAGCCCCCTCCCTTGCCCGGCGTGGGGTCCCCAGCTCCCCGCCAGCCTCTGCATGAGCAGGGGGGGTCCCATCCTCCCCCAGTGCCCGGGGGGGCTGCTGCACCCCAGCACCCTGGGGCCGGTACGGATGGGGCCCGTGGGAGGGGGCTGGCGGCCGGGGGGGGGGGATTGGGGGGGTCCAGCCGGGGCGGGGGCGCGGGCAGCACCTCCCCCCTCCCCTCCCCTCCCCTCCCTCCCCTCCCCCCACCCCGCTCCCCTCCTCCTTCCCCTCCCCGCCGAGAGCCGCCGGCGCCGTCCCGTCCCATCCCGGGGCTCCGCTCCGCTCGGTGCCGCCGCCTCCTCCTCCTCCTCCTCCCCCCCCCCGATGCGGGTGTCCCGGGTGGGCGGCAGCCGCCGGCCCCCCCCCGCCCCGCCATGGCCCGGCTCTCCGTCAAGGAGCACCTGGACGGGATCCTCTCCGACTTCGAAGGTGCGGCCGGGGCTGCGAGACCCCCCCCACACCCCTTCCACCCCCCCCACGGGTGACCCCCGGGGGCTGCGGGACCCCCACTCGGGGCTGGGTACCTCGGGGGGGCCCAGCCGGGGGGCTGAGCATCGGGGGAGGCTGCGGGGGGGGGGGGATGCCCCGTGGGGGCTGAGCATCGTGGGGGGCTGGGATGGTCCCCCCCCGGGGACTGGGGAGCGGGGGGGGGGCTGCGGGGTGCGCCCGGGGGGGGGGCCGGGACCCGCTTGTGTCCGTCTGTCCGTCCCCCATCGCCGGGGCCGGGGAGGGGGCGGGCGGGCGGCGAAACCCGACCCCGGGGCTGCTGCTGCCCTCGCCGGGGAGGAATGTGTGCACCTACCCCGGGCACCTTAACCCCCCCGCTGCCGGGCCGCCCCCACCCCCTGCCACCCCCTGCCACCCCCCCCATCCCCCCCAAACCCCCTGCCACCCCCCCAGTCCCTGCCACGCCCCCAGTCCCTGCCATCCCCCCCTAAACCCTCTTCCACCCCCCTCAGTCTCTGCCACCCCCCTGTCCCCCCTAAACCCCCTGCCACCCCCCCCAAACCCCCTGCCACCCCCCCAGTCCCTGCCATCCCCCCCCAAACCCCCTGCCACCCCCCCAGTCCCTGCCAACCCCCCCCAAACCCCCTGCCACCCCCCCAGTCCCTGCCATCCCCCCCCAAACCCCCTGCCACCCCCCCCAGTCCCTGCCATCCCCCCCCAAACCCCCTGCTACCCCCCCAGTCCCTGCCACCACCCCGTCCCCCCTAAACCCCCTGCCACCCCCCCATCCCCGCTAAACCCCCTGCCACCCCCCCAGTCCCTGCCACCCCCCCAGTCCCTGCCATCCCCCCCCAAACCCCCTGCTACCCCCCCAGTCCCTGCCACCCCCCCCATCCCCGCTAAACCCCCTGCCACCCCCCCAGTCCCTGCCACCCCCCCCAAACCCCCTGCCACCCCCCCAGTCCCTGCCATCCCCCCCGCTGCCGCCCCCCGCCTCTCCCCGTCCCTCCGGCCACAGTTTAGGGCAGCCAAAGGTGCTGGGCGAGGACGGGACCCGTAAGCAGGGGCAGGTTTGGGGTGAAAGGAGGCATTTTGGCATCGCCCCGGCGGTGCCGAAGCGGTGAGCTGGCTGCGGGGAGGGGGATGCCGTCCCCATGGCCCCCGGCACCGTGGCCAGCTGGAGAGGGGCCGCAGAAATAACCCGCCCGGCGCAGAGCTGTTATTAGCAGCGCCCGCGCCCCGGCCCCTGACCCCTGCCCAGCCCCGGGCCCAGAGGTGAGCTGGGGAGGGGCCGGGGCCGGGACCCCCGCCGCCCGCGGCGCTGGTGGCCAAGCCGGGGCAGCAGCAGCCATGGGGCCGAGGAAGAGGAGGGCGATGGCGGCCTCGTGCCGGTGGGTGCCGTGCCGGGGCAGGCCGGCACACGTGCCGGGATGAAGGGGCGCAGCGTGGGCCGCCCCCGCCAGCCTCCCCGCTGGAGGCAGCCACCCGCCGCTTGGCAGCGGGGCGCGGCGGGGGCGAGGAAGGCTGCCCGGCGGGGGCCCCCCGCGCTCTCCCGGGGAGCCGGGGAACCGGTTGCCGGCACCAAACGGTGCCGCTTTGGCAGAGCTGGCAGGAGCGCGGCTCCCAGGGGGCCCCGCGCTGCGGCGGGAGGGAGGGAGGGGGCGGCCGCCCCGGGAAGGCGCTTCCTGCCCACGGGGGCTTCGTGGGGGTCCTGGCTGCTCAGACCTCCACGGTGCCCGGGGGGACAGGGCCCCCCCACCGCTGCCAAGCGCCCGGCGGCTGCTCCGGCAAGAGGCTTTGCACCGGAGCCAAGCGTCGCGATGCCCACAGGGGCTGGGGGGGGGGCACATTCGCACCAACAGCAGCCCCGGGCTGCGGCGTGGACTCGTGGTTGCCATCAGTGCCGCAAAGCCACGTGGGAGGCATGGCTGCAGCCCCCCGCGTGGGCTGGAACGTTACTGCTGCGTGTGGCGATAGCTCGGGCCTTCCTCGCCATCAGTAGGCTTCAGGGTTAATGCCCTGTAAGTGGCCAGGAATCCTTCCCAGGGATGGAGGGGGAGAGGGTTGGGCAGGGGGATCTGGTTACTCAAACCGGATCCCTTACAGGGCGAATAAAGCGGGCAGTGTGCTGCGGGGAGCTGGCGGCACCGGCGGCCTGGGCGCAGATAAACCGCGGGGAACAATGATAAAAACCGCGGTGAACAATGCGGCAGGGCCACGGGGCCGCCGGCGCCGAGCTGGTTTCCCATGCGGGACGGGCTCACGAACGGCCCTTTGGCACCCGGCTGCGCGGGAGGCACCCCCGGGTGCGGGCACGGCTCGGGGTCCGTGCGCGGGGGCGGCTGGGGCGGGGGCAGAGCCCGGCGGGTGCCCGGCTGTGGGTGCCATCGGGTGCCACCCTCACGCCACCCTCTCTCTCTCTGTCCCCAGCGCTCAAGAAGTCGTTTGAGGCGGAGGATGGGGACGAGGCGCCCGGCTCCCCACCAGTGTCCCCGCTGCCCTCGGGCACCGGCGAGTGCCGCCGGCCGCTGCAGCCCGGCCACCCGCCCCGCTCGGGCACCGCCGCCAGCCCCAGCCCGGCACCCAGCCCCGTGCTGCGCAGCCGGCTCAGCACCAGCCTCTCCACCAGCCGAGCCAACGGCACCGCCAGCACCGGCATCGCCCGCGTCGCCTCCTTCCAGAGCCGCCGGGGCTTCGCCACGGGGCCGGGCAGCGACGGCGAGAGCCTCCGCAGCTCGTCCTCCAGCCTGGAGAGCCCCGCGCCCCCGCAGCCGCCGGGCACCCCCCCCGGCCACCGGCCCCGGCCTGAAGAAGGTCCCGTCCCACGGCAGCGTCTTCCCGGCAGAGCTGGAGCATCCCCTGCGCGGGGCTGCCGCCAGCCACGGCTTGCTGCCGGCGCTGGACCTGCACATCGCCGAGGAGCCGGGGATGGGGTCCCCCGCTGCGGACCCCTCGCCATGGGGCACCCGGAGCCCTGCAACCCAGCCCCGCACCCGCCAGCCTTCCTCCTCCTCCTCCTCCTCCCCGGCCTCATGCGATGGCACTGGGGTGGCCCCGGGGTTGCCCACGCTCCCCGAGGGGCCGGGGGGGTGGGATGTGGCCCCCTGTGCGCTGCCTCGGCCGCAGCTGAGGGTCAGCCTCGGTGCCAGCCCCGGCCCGGCGCACCGGCCACCGCCGCTCCCCCGGGGCCAGGGGGAGGCAGCCCTGGCCCCCGCCGCCCCTTCCCCGGGGAGGGCTGAGGGGCTGCCGCCGCCGCCGGCCCCCCAAGCTGCCCCCTTCAAGCTGGTGTCTCAGCCGCAGACGGTGCAAGTGAGCTCCCAGCCCGCCTTCCTCGGGGGGCTGGTGCTGGTGCCGGCCCTGGGGACCCCGGCAGCGCCCAGTGGAGCCGGGGTGAACCCCCCCAGCACCGGGCTGGTGGGGACACGGGGACCCTGTGCAGTGGTGGCGGTTCCCGACGACGCTGCGGATGGCGGCTGGGCTGCGGTGACACCGGAGCACGGTAGGACTCACTCCTGTCCCCTCTCCCCACCGGGCCCCCCCTTGCTGGGCACGGCATTGCCAAAAGCTCCCAGCGAGCCCCGCTGCCTCCCGCCACCCCGGTGCTGCCAGTGCTGGGGAGGGTGTTGGCACAGGACCGTGGTGACGCTGGGGACAACACAGATCCCCACCGGTGCCGTGGGGCGCGTTGGATGCCGCCCGGCACGGCGCGTGGCGGCGGGGGGGATGCACGGAGCCGAGCACAGCGCTGGCAGGGCTCCCGTCCCACCCAGCCCCCGGGTGCCTGGCGAGCTTCCCGCGCCACCCCAGCCCTAATCGTTTTCCCCGGCGCAGGGAGACAGGTCGGGACACATGTGCCCCATCGGCAGCAGCGCCAAGCACCGGGGCCCCGCGCGTGCCGGCTATCGCCGCGATCTTGTCCCGCATCCAGCGCTTTCTTCCCCTCTCACCCCTCCTTGCCTTGGCACAGGGACGGATCCTGTTCCTCCCTTCCCGCGGGGGCGGAAGAGGTGGCGGGGGGCCAAGGTGCGCTCGGGCGTGCTCGGCGCGTGCCTTGTGCCGGGGGGAGGACGCGGGGCTCCCCGGCACAGCCGTGCTCCCGGCGTGGGCACCGCTGAACCCGTGCCTGTCCCCAGGCAGGGGACCCCCAGTGTCCCCCCTTCCTGGCAGCTGCGCTGGGGAAGGCTGGAGGGCGCCGGGGTGGCCGGGAGACGGCTGCCGCTGCCGGTGCTCCCTGTTTAGGTGCTTGGGGCTCATTGCCCGTCTCGCTGGGGTGTCAGGAGAGCCGCCGTCGCCGGGCTCTAAGTACTGACGCCGGCGAAGGCATCCATACATCTGCTCCGGGCTGGGGTGAATCATCCCCCAGCAATGCCCGTGGCCGCGCTGCCCAGCCAGCCCGGCTGCCCCGCCGCTGGCCGGGGCGGAGGGGACGGTGCTCGGGGCCAAACTGGGGTGATGGGGCCACGGCGGGGACGGTGCTCGGGGCTGAGGCAGGGTGATGGGGACACGGCGGGGACGGTGCTCGGGGCTGAGGCAGGGTGATGGGGACACGGCGGGGACGGTGCTCGGGACCAAAGTGGGGTTTGGCAGCGTGGCCGAGTGCGACGCGCTGAGGCTGCGGAGCGGGGTGCGAGCCAGCGGGCAGCGTGTGGGCACCGGCTGCCCTGCAGATGGCACGGGACCGGCGGGCACTGCTCGGGCACAGTGGTTTCTGTGCCAGGAGGAGGTGGGGATGCACCACGGGTGGCTGCGGGGTGGTGTGGCACGCTCGGTCCCGTGCCCCGTGGGAGGAAGCACCAAGCCAGCCGCTTTCACTTCCACGCTGAGCGAGCGCCTGGGTCGCCCACGCAGGGCCCAGGGCGAGGAGGAGGAGGAGCAGAGGAGGAGCTGTGGGCTGCAGCCACCCTCCCCGCCTTACACCCCAGGAGCCATTTGGCCCCGGTGACCAGCTCTTGGCGGCAGCAGCCCCGGCTCCGGCCGGCTCACCCAGGTAGGGATGGCCGGGGCGGCAGCGGACGGGGCGTCGTGCGGGCAGGGGGTGCTGCCACCGGGGCAGGATGAGCCCCTCTGGTCCCCAGCAGGCTGGCGGTGCTGCAGGGCGCAGGGTTTCGCTCGATGGTTCACTTCTGCTTCTGCTCACCGCCGGCACTGGCGGCCCCCAGCCCCGTGCTGTGGCTCCCACTCGTGCCACAGCCAGGCAGGCTGGCTCCGGGTCCGGCCGCGGATGGGGTTTGTCACCACTGTCCCCTTGGGTCGTGTTTGGCGCTGGGAGAGGCAGCGGTGTTTCTGGGTCATGCTCGGCCGGGCGGGCAGAGCTGCGGTGGGCTCCTCACCGGTGTGGTGGGCACCTCTCCCTCCGCATCCCCAAAATCCTCCATCCCTTTGCCGGAGGGGCCGGCTCCCCCCTGCCCACCCACCCTCGAGCCTTTGGGACCCGGCACCGCGCTCTCCCCAGCCGGCTGCGCTTCCCGGCCGAGGCGATGCCCGGTTCGGCGCAGCGGCGAGCAGCCAGGCCGGGAGCTCCTCTCCCGGCTCATCCTCTCCCAGCGCCCTCCACCCCCGGAGCCTTATTACAGGCTTCCCCGGGGAACCGGCCAATTAGCCCCGCATCAGTAATTAAATCCGTGGAGGAGACCACAGACTCGGGCTTACTCGTCCCTGCCTGGAAAATAAGAGCATCTTCAGTGAGTCCTCGAACAGGTCTGGCTGCAGGAGCCATTAGCCCCGGAGGTGCGCGGCGATGCCGAAGCGCTTCCATCTGGCTGCCCGGCCGCCGGCCTTCGCCGATGGGTGTTTTTGGCAGCGAGGGCAGGGACACGGGGGGCTCCGGCCCCATGGGGGTGGTGGTTGTGGGTGCAGCACCCAGCGCCGCCGCGGCTCCGCCTGCCGCCCCCTCCGGTTGTTTGTGTCTGCTCGGCGCTGCCGCCGGCACGGCACGAGGCGGCAGGCGATGGCCGAGCCCCTGCGCGGGTGCTGCGCCCCAGAGAGCACCCTGGGGAGCTGGCGAGGGTGCAAGCACCACGTCCTGCCTGCACCCTGCCTGCGGTGGCTGCAGGCAGCGGCTGCATCGCTTGGTTCTGGAACTGTCCCAGCAAGGGCTGGGGCTGGCAGGGACCGCGGCAGGGGTGCAGGGGGGCCGGTGTCCCCCGGGAGCGATGGCGTGCCCAGGTGAGCGTCGGGGGGGTCCCACCTCCCTGCCTGCCTGCGGAGCACCCCGGCTTTGCTGCGGGCAGCACCCTGCCTGCCCTCAGGCCCCCCGGCCGGGTGTCACCGCTGTCACCAGGAAGTCCCCAGCTGTTTCGCCACTTCCGAGGGCCAACCCGACCCGCGGGAGGAGATGGGACGCGGCGCTGCTGTCCCCAACCCTGCCACCTTCCCGGGCATCGCTGCCTGGCTGTGCTCCTGCCATCGCCCCGGCCAGGCGGCGGGTTTGCACCCACCCGTGGGCACAGGGTACTGGGTGCTGCCACCGCCGGGATGCTGTTGCCACGGCAACAGGCGTGTTCGGCTCCATCATCTGGTACCCCCGGGTTGGCTTGGGCTGGACCCTGCCCACGTGTCCCTCGTCCCCAGGCTGCGTGGCACACGGCCGCGGCCTCGGCAGGGCGGCTCAGCTGCTTCGGCAGCCTTGGCCGGCAGCAAGCTGCCGCTCGAGCCTCGCCGACGCCAAGAACCGGCTGGCACATATGTGGCAGGCAGCGGGGAGGCTGCGGCACGGGGGGACGCAGGCGCCGTGGGGCACTGCGGCAGCGGGGCGGGTGGCAGGGCCACCACCCCTCACCCCGTCCCGCTGTGCCCATGCCGCGGCCGGGCACGGGTGCTGCTCGGGGGGTACGGTGCAGGGTGGTCCCTGGTGCCAGGGAGCCGGTGGGTGCCAGCGGGGATGGTACCCACAGCCGAGCGCTCCCTTTCCCCCTCGGTACCACCGCAGCCCCCCAAGGGGGTGATGGGTGCCGCGGAGGTGGGGGGGCCACCCCTGTGCTGGGGTCCCCGCCTGCGCCGGCCTGGCTGGAGGCCCGCGGTGCCGGGTGGGCACAGCTGGGTGGGCGCCTTCCCCGCTCCACCGGGCAACGGCAAACTCGGCGCAGGGGCTTGGCTGTGGCGGGGAGGGGGCTGCGGGGAGGGGAGGGAGGGAGGGATGCTGCCGTGCTGGTCATGCGTGGGAGCGGCAGCCTCGCCGGAGCTGGGTTTGGTGCCAGCCGGGGGCTGGCGGAGGGGAGGGGGCCGGGCTGCGGCGCTGATGGGGATGGGGACGCTGATGGCGCCTGGGGGGACCACCCCAACTGTAGCGGGGTGCTGAGCAAGGGCAGCACGGCACTGAGGTAGGACCCGAACAATGGCTGTGCCGGGGAGGAGGAGGAGGAGGAAGAAAGGGCTTGGGGCCCCCCAAGCTGCCGCACAAAGGGCTGGGGCGGGCGCGGGGCTCCGGTGGCCCCCAAGCTGGGGCACGCTCTGGGCACGGCCCCCCGGGCAAACCCTGCGCGTCCCTGGGGCTCGGGGTTGCGCCGGTGCCTGTGCTGGCCCTCCCCAGCACCCCCACGGCCGCAGGCGGCTGCCCCTCGCCCCGGCAGGGGCCGATGCCTGCGTACAATGTGGGGTGGCACGTCCGACCCTGTGCCCGGAGCCCTCCGGGTGCACCGGGGCCGGAACGGGTGCTGCAGGAGGTGGCCTTGGCGTGGGTGGCAGCGTGGGCTGGGCCAAGGGGCCAGTGGTGGCCACAGTGCCCGATGCAACCACCTCACAGAGCAACCGGTGGCAGCGTGGGGGACGGACAGGGCTGCCCGGTGGCACGGCCACCCCGAGGGTGCCACTACGGCACTTTCCCGTCCCCCTCCTCCCACGGGGTGCCGGGGGGGCGGCGTGCCCCGTTGCCATGCCGAGCCTCACCGGCTGCCAGGAATGTGCCGGGGCTGCGTGCCCGCCGGGGCGGCTGCTGCTGGGGCAACGGTGCCGGTGGAGGGGTGGGCACCGGGGCGGGGGTCCGGGCTCACCCGCCTTTGCCCACCGGTGCAGGGAGCAGCCTGGAGCCCGAGGAGCACAGCATGGAGCCACCGGCTGTGCCGGAGGAGGAGATGCCCCTCACCGCGGCGTCTGGCCCGGCCGGTTGCCAGCTCTTTGGTTACGTGGGAATTGAAGCCGTGCTCGACCAGATGAAAATCAAAACCATGAAGACGGGCTTCGAGTTCAACATCATGGTTGTGGGTGAGCGCCGGCCGTGGGGTTTGCTCCCGGTTGGGGTGGGAATCCTGGCTCCGATGCCACCGTGCCGGGGGAGATGGTGCTTTTAAGGGATTTTAAGGGGTTTAAGCAGCAAGAAATTAAAAAGCAACATCCCGTACCCCATAACGTAGCGATGCTGATGGGTGAGCTCATCCCAACCGCGGGGATGCTCCCAAACGGGTACCGAGGGGTTATCACCTTGGGGAATTAATTTATCGAGGGGGATAAAGCGGAGCTGTCGGCATCCCCGCAGGGCAGAGCGGGCTGGGGAAGTCGACGATGGTGAACACCCTCTTCAAGTCCAAGGTGAGCCGCAAAGCCTCGCAGCCCGGCCAGGAGGAACGGATCCCCAAGACGGTGCAGCTGCAGTCCATCACCCATGGTAAGGTCACCACCATGGGGTTGTGTCCCCTGCTTCTCCCCAATGCTTGGTCCCTGCTGACCCACATCTCTGCCCCATAGTCATCGAGGAGAAGGGTGTGAAGATGAAGCTGACAGTGACGGACACGCCGGGGTTCGGGGACCAGATCAACAACGAGAATTGGTAGGACGCAACGGGGTGCAGCATCCCAGCTTGGCGGGTGGCAATTTTGGGGTGAGGGTTGAGCTCAGATGCCTTCCCCCAACTCCTCATCCTCAGCTGGGACCCCATCATCAAATACATCAACGAGCAGTACGAGAGGTACCTACGTGAGGAGATCCTCATCACCCGCAAGAGGAAGATCCCGGACACCCGAGTCCATGGATGCGTCTACTTCGTCCCCCCCACGGGTCACTGGTGAGGCCCCGCTCGCAGCACCCATGGGTGCTCTCTGCTTGGTGGTGACGATCACCCCAGGGTGATGGTGGTGGGGTCACCCCTGGGTGCTGGTGGTCCTTGGCAGGCTGCGCCCACTGGACCTGGAGTTCATGCGGCGGCTCAGTAAGATCGTCAACGTGGTGCCGGTGATCGCCAAAGCCGACACGCTCACCCTGGAGGAACGGGCAGAGTTCAAGCAACGGGTGAGGGCAGGTCCCCGAGGGGCTCCCGGGGTGCCCCGTGTCCCCCCCCCACCCCTGCTCAATCCCCATATCCCGCAGATCCAGGAGGACCTGAAGACCCACGCCATCAGCGTGTACCCGCAGGAGGACTTCGACCAGGACCCGGATGACAGGGCGCTGAACGACAGGATTCGGGTGAGTGCCGGGGTGCTGGGACTGGGGATGCCGCTGTCCCCGGGGGAGCCCGGCAGCACCCCGGGGCGAGCGCGCTCCTCTGCGCCGGCAGGAGAAGATCCCCTTCGCCGTGGTGGGGGCGGACCAGGAGCACCAGGTGAACGGGAAGCGGGTGCTGGGCCGCAAGACCAAATGGGGCATCATTGAAGGTGAGCGGAGCCCCTTGTACCCCCAGCCCTCCCCAGGTATGGGGGGGGTCCGCCGAGGGTGCGGGGAGCAGCACCCATGGGCGCATCCCAGCCCTGGAGCCGGGGGGGTGCAGCGTGGAGCCGTGCCGGTGCTGCGGTGGTACCCGGAGCCTGCTGGGACGTGCTCCCCATGCGTCCCCCCCCCGCCGCCCTGCCCTCCTGCCTGCACCCTGCCTGCCCCGCTGCCCGCTCTGCCTTGCTTTGCAGTGGAGAACCCGGCGCACTGCGAGTTCCCCCTCCTGCGGGACCTGCTGATCCGGTGAGCGGGGGACGGGGCGGGGGGTGCCGGCACCCCGCGGGGGGGACGGTGGGACGGTGACTTGATGCCTTTCCTCCCCGTTACCGCCCCGGGCAGGTCCCACCTGCAGGACCTGAAGGACATCACCCACAACGTCCATTACGAGAGCTACCGCGTGCGGCGGCTGAATGAGAGCAACCGGCCGGCGCTGAGCTCCCTCAACGGGCTGCCCGGCAAGGGCGAGGGCGGCAGCGAGCTCTGAGCCGCCGTGTCCCCCCCGGAGCCGCCGCTGGACCCCCGTGGCAGCGCCCGGCCCGTGCCCACCAGTGGCTGTGCCTGGACCCTGCCTGGGGTGAGGACCCCACGGCGGTTTGGGGTGAGAAGCCCCCCCAAAAGTGCCAGGCTGCCCCAGGTTGGGTCCCTGGATCCCTCGTCCCCCAGCTGCGCCGTGGGCACAGACCCTCTGGACCCTGCGCGGCATTAAAGGTCAACCCGGAGCCTCCAGCCTTCGCCATCATCATCCTCCTGTTGGACACCGTACTTCTGACATGCCACCACCCTCCTGCGCTGCTCCGGCTGCTGGGGCCTTGGGGGCGAGACCCCCCCCACGGTGCTCCCGGGGTGCCCGGTGCCAGCACCGGCCGGGCACCCCGGGGAAGTGGCGGTGCTGCCGGCGGGGTGCTGGTGGTGCCACGGGTGGCCGGGGCGGGCAGGGTGTGGGTCCCCTCCCCACGGTGACCCCACCCGCCCTGCCCCGCGACGGCAGCTGGCAAAGCCGGACTTTGAGCCGCTTATCGGGTGCCGGAGGTGCCGGAGGTGCCGGGAGGGGTGCGGAGGTGCTGGGATGGGAGGTGCTGCCCGGAGGGGGGGGGCTACACCCAGCTGCTCCCCACTGTGGCACCCCCCTGCCAGGGGCACCCGGCACTGGGTGCAGCCCCCCAAATCCCTCGGGGGGACCCCGCAGGTGCTGCCCCGCTGGCTGCCGGCCCCGGCGCAGTGTGGGGATGGAGGTGTCGGGGTGGCCCCCCCCCGGTGCTCTGGGGGTGCCTGAAAGGCCCCTTTGTGCCTCCCGCCGCAGGCAGGGCTGCGGCGCGGTGCCAGGACGGCAGCACGCGGTGACTCCCTGCCCCCCCCATCCCAGCACCGCCGCGGGGCTCGGCGTCACCGTGAGCGCCAGCACCCTTCGCCCGGCCCCACGTTAATGATCCACCCGCCCGTGCCACTGCCGCCGCCAGCCCCCAGCAGCCGCCCCAGTGAACCGTGCCTGGCGGCGGTGGCAGTGGCGGCAAAGCGGGGGGTCCTCGGCACGGGCAGCTCGGGGGGCCGGCGGCTCCCTGCCCCACGCCCCACCCCTCCGTCCCAGCACCCAGATAAGAGCGGCTGCCGGCAGCACCCATTTCCCAGCACGCGGCGTGGGTGGGAGAGCTGGCCAGGACCATGGCTCTGGCGACGGTGAACCTCCGCGCCGTGACCTCCTGGGTGGGCATCGCCCGGCTCTTTGCCGTCGTGCTGTCCTGCATCGCCTTCAGCTTGGTGGCCTCTACCGGGGACTTCAGGGGTCCCTACGGGACGTGGTGCATGTTCACCTGGTGTTTCTGCTTCGCCGTGACGCTGCTGGTGCTGGTGCTGGAGCTGCTGGAGCTCTACCCCAAGCTGCCGCTCTCCTGGGACGACTTCACCTCGGCTTTCTCCATGCTGGCGACGCTGATGATCTTCACCACCTCGGTGGTCTTCCCCTCCACCTTCATCAGCAGCCCCTGCAGCGGCAGCAAGTGTGCCCGGCAGGCCGCGGCCACCACCGTCTCCTGCCTCTGCTTCCTCGCCTATGCCCTCGAGGTGGGGCTCACCCGCGCCAAGCCGGGGGACATCAGCAGCTTCCTCTCTACCGTGCCGGGGCTCCTCAAGGTGTTCGAAGCCTACGTGGCTTGTCTCATCTTCTCCTTGCTGGATACCTATTATTTGGAAGCCGGCCTGCAGTGGTGCGTGGCCGTCTACTCCATCTGCTTCATCATCACCCTCCTCATCATCATCTTCACCATCGGCCGGTGCCTCACCTACATGCCCTGCCCGCTGGAGAAGATGCTGGTGGGCTACAACGCCCTGGCCCTGGGGATGTACATCACCGCCACCGTCCTCTGGCCCCTCTACAGCTTCAGGAATAGGAACCGCCCCGACCCCTGCGGCAGGAACTGCTGGTGGGACAGGCACCTGGGGGTCACCTTCCTCACCATCTTCAACCTCATCGCCTACTTGGTGGACCTGGTCTACTCCACCAGGATGGTCTTCATCAGGGCACCTCCCTAAGGGCTTCGGGTGGCCCCGGTGGGGCGAGGGGTGGTGGGACGCGGCTGGGTGCCGGCGCGGGGCTGCCGGCGGAGCTGAGGAAGAGGCCGGCCGCCTCGGAAAGCTCCTTCTCCCCGCGCCGGAGCGGAGAGCCCCACGGGCTGCCGGGCCGGGGGGCCGGGCTGGGGGGGAACCGGGCGTTCCCGAGACCCTGGAGCTGGGATGGGGGGGCTTTGGGATTAAATTGGGTCATTTTTCACTTGCTTCTGCCTCCTCTTTCTTCCCCTTCCCAGCTTTCTGTGGGTTCCTCCCCAGCGGCACGGGGGGCTCAGGGTGAGAAACCAGGGGGCACCAGCAGCACCGGGGGGCACTGGCAGCACCGGGGGGCACCGGGCTTCAGCAACTCCTCTTTTCTCCTCTTTGTTGACTCCAGAGTGAAGCAGGGCATGACCAGGAAAAAAAAAAACCCAACCCGGATGCCTTTGCCTTGGCACCCGCACAGGACCCTGCCAAACGGGTTCGGGAGGAATGTGGCTGCTGGGGGGGGCTGAGCCCGCCATGTCCTCGTCACCAGCACCACCAGGTCCTCGTCACCACCACTGTCACCCAGCGGGGCTCCTGTTTGCTCCCAGCCGCGCTGGCAGGAGCTCCGTGCCTCCTGCTTTATCCCTTGGGGGGTGCCGGGGAGTCCCCTGCCTGGGGTGGCACAGGGCAGGGGGGTGGCTGCCACCCAGTGCCACCAGAGCTAGGGGTGTCATCGGGAGGACGGTGGCACCGCAGGCCGGTGTACCAGGAAGAAGGCAGCAGAGCGGTGCAGGCAGCTAGGGACCGGTGCAGGCAGGGGAAGGTGTGCCCGGCACGCAGAGCTCCTGGCACGGCGCTCCCGGATGTGGGACAGGCACCCCGCAGGGCACCCCGGCGGCTTTTGGGGCCACCGTCCCCACGCTGCTCCCACCGCCGCTGCTTGCCCTGACGCTAGCCACAGCCTGGGGCTATCCCCGCTGCCTCGGGGCTGCTGGGGCCAAGAGCCAAGCCAGGCATGGCCCAGGGCCCGTCCCCGCTGCCTCGGGGCTCGCTGGGGGCCACAGAGCGGGGTCCCCACCACCGTGAGATGGCGCAGACCGGCCGTCATGGTGGCAAAAAGAGCCCAGACCCAGGCTTGGGCACTGCACGGCACCCATGGGTGCCACGGTGCCCCGGCGAGTGGGACCTCTATGCCCTGTGCTGGGGCCACTGCGGTGGCTGGTCCCAGCACCGCTGGTGATGGCAACGCCACAGGCTGCCGGGTGGCCTGGTGGGTGTCCCCTTCACCCGGTCCGTGTCCCCACGGTGGCCAGCACCCCGTGACCGCGGCACCCTGGCACCGGGTGGGCTGCTCCCCTGTGCCCCAGGCAGTGAGGCCGGAGCGTGCCACGGTGCCACGCTCGCACCCAGCGGCACGGCTCGGCCTTCACCCTCCCGGCAGTGCCGTGGGAGCCGCTCGCGGCCTCCCAGGCAGAATTTTTGGAGCAAATAAAGGGAAAACCGCAGCGGCCGGGCACAGCCCTGCCCAGCGCCCAAGCGCGGCTATTTTTAGTGCCCAGGTTGATTGAAATTCATGGAGGAAAGGGGCAGGGGAAGCGCGGTGACGGCTGTCGCCGGTTATGAGTTGTGGTGCTTCGTGCCGGTAACGTGTTCGGCTCTGGATGGCACGCAGGCGGTGCCGGCACATGGGGTGCGGTGAGGCTGGGGTGCAGGAGGCCGGGCGGGTGCAGCACGGCTGCTGGCTGGGGGTGGGTGGGTGCAGGGGTGGGGGTGCAGGGGGAGGTTTGGGGGGCTCCCAGCTCCTTGCACCCGGCGGGGGGGAACAGCCCAGCGGGAGAGCCCGGGCCGGGGGGGCTCTGCGCCGGGGGAGACCCTGGGACACCTCCCAGCAGGGGCACACAGAGGGGCCCCGGGAGCAGCCGAGACCCCCTGTGCCGTGCTGGGGAGCACTGGTGCCGGTGCGGTGTGGAGGGACTCCCAGTGCCGTGGTGTGCTGGGGAGCACCGGTACCAGTGTGGTGTGGAGGGACTCCCAGTGCCGTGCCGTGCTGGGGAGCCCCGGTGCCGGTGTGGAGGGACTCCCAGTGCCGTGGTGTGCTGGGGAGCACTGGTGCTGGTGCGGTGTGGAGGGACTCCCAGTGCCATGGCGTGCTGGGGAGCACCGGTACCGGTGCAGTGTGGAGGGACTCCCAGTGCCGTGCCGTGCTGGGGAGCACCAGTGCCGGTGTGGTGTGGAGGGACTCCCAGTGCCGTGCCATGCTGGGGAGCACCAGTGCCGGTGTGGTGTGGAGGGACTCCCAGTGCCGTGCCATGCTGGGGAGCCCCGGTGCCGGTGTGGAGGGACTCCCAGTGCCGTGGTGTGCTGGGGAGCACTGGTGCCAGTGCAGTGTGGAGGGACTCCCAGTGCCGTGCCGTGCTGGGGAGCACTGGTACCAGTGAGTTGTGGAGGGACTCCCAGTGCCGTGGCGTGCTTGGGAGCACCAGTGCCGGTGTGGAGGGACTCCCAGTGCCGTGCTGTGCTGGGGAGCACTGGAGCTGGTGCGGTGCACCGGTCCCAGTGCTGGTGCAGTGCCGGTGCCAGTGCCGGTACTGGTGCGGTGCTGCTGTCGGTGCAGTGCGGTGCCGGTGCGGTGCAATGCCGAGGCCGGTGCCGGTCCCGGTGCGGTGCCGATGCCGGTCCCGGTGCGGTGCAGTGCGGTGCCGGTGCAGTGCGGTGCGGTGCAATGCCGATGGGGGTCCCGGTGCCGGTCCCGGTGCAGTGCGGTGCCGGTGCAGTGCGGTGCGGTGCAATGCCGATGGGGGTCCCGGTGCCGGTGCGGTGCCGGTGCATTCCTCCCCCTAGGGGTCGGTGTGCCGCGGTGCGGGAGGCGGTGCGGGAGGCGGTGCGCTCCTACGCACGGCCCGGGGCGGCCGGGGCACGGCGGCGGCGGCGGGGAGCGGGCACCGCCGCGGGCCCGGGTGAGTGCGGGCGGGGCGGGGGGCGGCGGGAGCCCCGGCCCCGGGGGGGGGGGACGCGGCGGAACGGAGCGGAGCGGGCGGGAGGGGAGCGGTGGGGAGGGGGCGGCGGAGCCCGGGCCGAGGGTGGGCGGGGTGGGGGGGGGAGCGGTACCGGTGCTGCCGGTCCCGGCCCCGCGGGGCTCCGAGCCCGCCGGGGCTCGGGCATCGCCCGCTTGTCCCGGCAGCGCGGCCGGCCCCCCCGGGCAGCCCCGGAGCCCCCCCCGGCCCCGGACGGGACGTGTCCCCCCCCCGGAGCCCCCCGGGCCGGTCTGAGCTGTGCCGGGATGGGGCAGGGGACGCGGTGTCCCGGGGGTGCCCCCTGCTGTCCCCGGGGTGTCCCCGCCCTGCCGCATAGCGGGGCCGCCTCTGCCCCCCGGCCCGGGGTGGGGGGGTCCCGGGGCTGGGTGAGGAGCCCCTCCCGGGGGGGCTTACCCGGCACCAGCCCCCAGCCCCCTTCCCTGTCAGCAGGGTGCCCCTGTGCCCCCCCGGGACGCCCCTGTGTCCCCCAGTGCCCCCAGGGATGCCCCTGTGTCCCCCAATGCCTCTGTGCCCCCCCAGGGATGCCCCTCTGTCCCCAGCTGGACAAGCTGTCCCCAGACGAGACCGCTCATCTGCCCCCTCCAGGGCCTGATCCCCCGTTCAGGGTGACAGCGCGGGGGGCTCATGTCCCCTCCCTGCCCCCTGGGCTGGGGGCCACGGCCAGGAGCTCCCTGAGCTGCTCCATCACCCACCCTCGAGCATCCCCACCCCTGGCTGGAGCAGGGGCCCGGGGGGGCGAGCGGGGCCGCCTGGCAGTGCCGCTGGCCGGGATGGGTGCTGGGGGGCAGCCCCAGGGTGGGTGCTGGCCAGGGTGGGTGCTTGGGGGCAGCCTCGGGCTGGGGATCCGGCTCCGGCCTAGGGAAGGGACGTCCCATGGCAGGGACATGACCATGGGTGCTCCCCGGGAGCAGCCCCTCCAGGGCAGGCCAGAGTGTGGGTGCCCAGGGATGGGTCCCCGCGAGCATCGGCAGGGCTGATCCCATCCCGGCGTCCCTGCAACCCTCTCGCTGCGCTGGCCACCGCGGTCGGGCGCGGATGTGGCACTCCAAAGGGATGGCACCGCATTTTGGGGGGACACGTGTGCTCCAAGGGGTGTGGGTGTCTGCCTGGCAGGGAAGGGGTTAACGCCACGGGGGGTTCGGGGTGCCGGGGTGTCCCCAGCCGGGTACCCCCAGGCTGCTCCTCGCACCGGTGACCTCACACTACTGCCATGGCAACGGCTCATGAAGTCACCGGTGCCGAGAGCGGGGCGGCCGCCTCGAGCGTGGGGTGATGGGACGGGAGCGTGGGAGGCTGCCGAGCGCCGTCCCCCTGCTCTCACCGCGCTCCCCGGGTCCCCCCCCAGAATGAGCTGTGCCCCCGCCGACGCCTGACCCTCGCCCTGCCCGCGCCACCATGCTCATCAAGGAGTACCGCATCTGCATGCCGCTCACCACCGAGGAGGTGAGTGGGGGGCAGCGGGGGGCCGGGGGAGTCTGTCGGGAAGAGGGGTGCACAGGCGGGGGGAGCCCCGAGCCCCCGGCCATGGGTGCCAGGGACAGCTCGGCTGCAGGGACCCATCGATGGAGGGGGCTGTGGGTGGGGGTCCCGTACCCACAGCAGTGGGGTGCCAGGGGTCCCTGCCCAGAGAGGGGTTGGGGGACGCCGTGGCCCCCTTTGCCATCCCCTCGTGGCAGGCACCGTCTGCCGTGGCCGAGCCGCCGAGCTGTGCTTTGGCCACCGCCGCTGGGCTCGGGATGCTCCGCGCGAGTGCTGAGCCGTGTTTTGGGGCGCAGGCAGGGGGGTGACCTTGGGGCACGGAGCCCGATGGCAGCGCCGGGGGCTGCTCGGGGGCAGCCCGCTGCCAGGACCATGGGATGAGCCGGTGGGCGAAGGGCACCGGCGTTCGGGTGCCTGTGGCACCGCAGCGCTCAGGGCTCCGATGGGGAGCACGGGCTCAATCCCTGCTCCGGCAGGGAGCCCAAATCCCATCGGTAAACAGCGGCGATAGCCGGCAGCCAGTGGCATCCCCGGCCAAAGGTCACCCGTGAGCGCCTGGTGCCAACGGGGCCGTTTCAGGGAGCGGGGAGCTGCGGCGGCGGTGCCCACGCCGGGCAACGCCAGCCCTCCCCGGGCACCGGTTTTTGCGTTGGCACCTGGGGAAGGCTTTCAATGAGGCAGGGAGGGGCGATAAGATCGCGCTGGCGGTTGGGGTGATGGATGGGACCTTCAGCAGAACAATAACGCACCTATTGCGCGGCCACGTCATCAAATACACACACACATATATATCCACATCCATATATCTGTGTATATATATATATATATATAGTTTTCCCGGCTCCCGGGCTGCTTGCTGAGCAGAAAGCCTCCAGGCACTCTGCAAGGCACACAGGCACCGGGGAAGAGCAGGATCCGGCCCTCGCCCGGGCGCTGGAGCAGCGCAGGGGCAGGGGGGGCGAAACAGGGTGCCCCGGGAGACCCCTGCCCGCCGCCCAGCTCGGGGTCCGTCACCCCTTGCTCCGTGCCTCAGTTTCCCCTCTCAGCGGTGCGGCTGGAAACCCGTTAGCCCAGCCAAGAGGAGCCCATCCCGGCGGTGCGGCCGGGACGGTGCCGGGGCAGGGATGGCAGCGCTGAGGCCGGGCGCTGTGCTTGCAGTATCGCGTGGGGCAGCTCTACACCATCAGCAAGCACAGTCACCAGGAGAGCGAGAAGGGCGAGGGCGTGGAGGTGGTGAAGAACGAACCCCACGAGGACCCCGTCCACGGCCCCGGCCAGTTCACCGAGAAGCGCGTCCACCTCTCCAGGTGAGGCCGCGGCTCCGGCAAAGGGTGCTGGGGGGGGAGGGGGCCCCGGCGCTCCGGCTCCGTGCGGCCGCGCCGCGGTGGGGGGGCATGGGCAGGCATCGGGGTGGCCCCATCCCTCCCTCCAGAGTTCCCGGGGCGCATCCTCTCCGGGTCCTTGACACCCTGCAGTGTGGCTGCACCCATCTCCCAGGGGGGCACCCGTCTTCGGGGGCTGCACCCATCTCCTAGGGTTGCACCCATCTTTGGGGCTGCACCCATCTCCTAGGGCTGCACCCATCTTCGGGGGCTGCACCCATCTCCCAGGGGTGCACCCATCTTTGGGGGGCTGCACCCAACTTCAGGGGCTGCACCTATCTCTCCAGGTGTATCGGTCTCCTGGGGTGCACTTATCTTGGGGGTCTGCACCCATCTTTGGGGCTGCACCCATCTCCTAGGGGTGCACCCATCTTCGGGGGCTGCACCCATCTCCCAGGGGTGCACCCATCTTCAGGGGCTGCACCCATCTTCGGGGGCTGCACCCATCTCCCAGGGGTGCACTCATCTTTGGGGGGCTGCACCCAACTTCAGGGGCTGCACTTATGTCTCCAGGTGTATCCATCTCCTGGGGTGCACTTATCTTGGGGGTCTGCGCCCATCTCCCGGGGTGCACCCATCTCCTAGGGGTGCACCCATCTTCAGGGGCTGCGCCCATTCCCAGGGTGAACCCGTCACCCAGGGTGCACCCATCTTCAGGGGCTGCACCCATTTTCAGGGTCTATCTCCCAGGGTGCACTCATCTTCCTAGTGGTGCACCCCTCTCTGGGGGCTGCACCCATCTCCTGGGGTGCACCCATCTCCCAGACACGCACCCATCTTTGGGGGTGCACCCATCCTTGGGGGCTGCACCCCTCTCCCAGTGGGCACCCATCTCTGGGTACCAGTGGGTGCCTCGGCTGCGGTGCAGGGCTCGGCGGGGACCCCCGGGCTGCTGCTCAGCCCATTACTGGGGGTGTCCCCACGTCCCCGCTTGCAGCTCTGGGTGCCCGTTGGGCAGCCGCTGGCACCCGGTGCTGCTGTCCCCGCGTCCCCGCCGCTGGCTGCGGCACGCCGCGGCGCGGGCATCGGCTGCTCCCTCGCCGGGGAGCCGCTGGCGTGAGACGGGCTATTTTTAGCTGCGGCACTCACGATTCCCCTCTCGGGGATGGTATTTATAACGCCTGCAAATTAATCAAAACCCGGCTCCCCGGGGGGCCTGATCCTGCCCTGGGAGCGTGGGCAGGCACCGGGGGCTGGGCAGGGGTGCCTGGGGGCACCAGGGGGTCCTGGCCCTGGAGAGGGTGGGGGGTCCTGGGGAAGGGGTGGGGGTCCCTGGGGAAGGGGGTAGGGGTGGCTGGGGAGGGGTTGGGGGTCCTGGGGAGGTGGCAGCGTCCCTGAGGGGGTCCTGGGGTGGAGGTGACGGTGCATGAGGGGATGCTGGGGTGGAGGTGAGGGTCCCTCGGGGGGGTGCTGGGGTGGAGGTGAGGGTCCTGGGGTGGTGGCAGGGGTCCCTTGGGGGGTGCTAGGGTGGAGGTGAGGGTGCACAGGGGGGTGCTGGGGTGCAGATAATGGTCCTGGGGTGGTGGCAGGGGTCCTTGGGGGGGTCCTGGGGTGGAGGTGAGGGTGCATGAGGGGTTGCTGGGGTGCAGATGAGGGTCCTGGGGAGGTGGCAAGGGTCCTTGGGGGGGTCCTGGGGTGGAGGTGAGGGTGCATGGGGGGTGCTGAGGTGGAGGTGAGGGTCCCTCGGGGGGTGCTGGGGTGGACGTGAGGGTCCTGGGGAGGTGGCAGGGGTCCTTGGGGGGGTCCTGGAGTGGAGGTGAGGGTGCATGGGGGGGGTGCTGAGGTGGAGGTGAGGGTCCTTCGGGGGGTGCTGGGGTGGAGGTGAGGGTCCTGGGGAGGTGGCAGGGGTCCTAGGGGGGGTCCTGGAGTGGAGGTGAGGGTGCATGGGGGGGTGCTGGGGTGGAGGTGAGGGTCCTGGGGAGCACGTGGGGTCCCTGCGGAGGGGATGGGGGTCCAGGAGCTGGGGGGGGCTGCATTCAGTGGAGCATGGCTGGGTGGCACTGGGCAGGGCTCTGCCCGGCGGCCGTATCCTGCCCTGAGCAGAGCCCCCCCGCCCGCCGCGGTCCCCCGCAGCAAACTGCCGAGCTGGGCACGGGCAGTGACCCCCCGCATCTTCTACATCACGGAGAAGGCCTGGAACTACTACCCCTACACCATCACTGGTGAGCCCCGGGCAGGGCGCGGGGACGGGCACCCCGGCACCGCCGCGCACCCTGCCCCTCTCCGGTGGCGGCGGCGGCGGTGGGCTGCCGGGAGAGCCTGGCCATGGCTGCTTCCCGGTCTCACCGCTCCCTCTCTCCCCCGTGATGCCACCCCGTGATGCCACCCCGTGATGCTGATGTGCCACGGTGTCCCTGCAGAGTACACGGTAAGGAGGTGGCATGGGGGGATCTGGCATGGCTGGGGAGGGGGCACTGGGGTGGGCGTCCCTTGGGGGTGGGCGTCCCTCGGGGTGGGCGTCCCTCGGGGTGGGTGTCCCTTGGGCTTGGCGTCCCTTGGGCTGGGTGTCCCTTGGGCTGGGTGTCCCTTGGGGCTGGGTGTCCCTTGGGGTGGGCATCCCTTGGGGCCGAGCATCCCTCAGGGTGGGTGTCCCTCAGGGTGGGCATCCCTTGGGGCTGGGCATCCCTCGGGGTGGGCATCCCTGGGGGTGGGTGTCCCTTGGGGCCGGGTGTCCTTTGGGGGCGGACATCCCTGGGAGCGGGCGTCCCTCTGGACGGACATCCCTCGGGGCCAGCTGACGGCCGCTCCCTGCAGTGCTCCTTCCTGCCCAAGTTCTCCATCTACATCGAGACCAAGTACGAGGACAACTGCGGGGACAGCGAGAACGTGAGTCTGCGCTGCAGCTGAGACCTGGCAAACTCATCACGGAGGGGGGACAGACACACGCGCGGCCGGCGCCTCTCACCCTCCCTCCCCTCCCCAGATCTTCCACAGCGATAAAATCCTGGGCGACCACGAGGTCTCCTTCCTGGACATCGCCTTCGACGAGATCCCCGAGCGTTACTACCGCAGCCTGGAGGTAGGACGAGCGGGGCTGGGGGAAGCTCCCTGGGGCCACCCCCTTGTCCCCCGTCCCCGGGGTGGGGGGGCTCACAGCCCTGCTCTGCCCTCCCCATCCAGGACCCCCGTTTCTTCAGTTCGGCCAAGACGGGCCGGGGGCCGCTGCGGGAGGGCTGGCGCCAGCACACCAAGCCCATCATGTGCTCCTACAAACTGGTGAGCGTCAAGTTCGAGGTGTGGGGGCTGCAGACGCGGGTGGAGCAGTTCGTGCACAAGGTGAGGGGGGGACCGAGGCCACGGCGGGGGGATCGGAGGGGGGGGACGGGGACAGTGACGGGGTGCTGACCCCCGCGGTGCCGTCGCGGGGGGGACGGGGACAGTGATGGGGTGCTGACCCCCGCGGTGCCGTCGCAGGTGATCCGGGACATCCTGCTGATCGGGCACCGGCAGGCTTTCGCCTGGGTGGACGAGTGGTGCGGTGAGTCCGTGGGGCCGTCCTGGCACCGCCGGTGATGGGGGGACATGGTCACCGGGGTGGCCCCGGACCCCCGGGGTGGGAAAGGGCTGCGGGTTTAACCACCGATGCCACTAACCCCACGGGCAGCTCCCGCTCCGCCTCCAGCTCCCTTGCAACCTGCTGCCTGCACTGCCTGCTCTGCTCGCTCCCCCTGCCCTCACGCCTGCCTGCACCCCCGCACGCTGCCCGCTCCGCTGTGCGCCTGGGAAAGGCTTGGCCGAAGCACGGAGCGGGGGAGAGGAGCCCCAGCATCCCTGATCCCTGCCCGCGCTGCCTGCACCCCCGGTCTGGCAGGGAGACACGCTGCAGGCGGCTGCCGCACGCGGACACGGGGACGGGAGCCCCGGGTACGGCGATGGCCGGCAGCGGGCGCGGGGCCGTCGCGGTGAGCGGCTCTCTGCCTTCCAGACATGTCCCTGGAAGAGGTCCGGGCCTTCGAGACTCAGATGCAAGTGGCCACAAACCAAAAGCTGGGGAGCCAGCCCCCCTAATCCCCGCTGCGGGGGCAGCCCTGCCGCACGCTGCCTGCAGGGGATGGAGACCCCAGCCCCCGCCACGCTGCCTGCAGGCAGGTGCAGGCAGGGGGGCTTGCGCACGGTGCACGCCGAGCCCCCCCCTGCACCCCACGGCGGAGGGTCTCCCCCCTGCCCGGCTGCCCTGCCTGCGCGTCCCCTGCCTGCGCTGCCTGCGCTGTCTGTCCGTCCCTTCCCTGCTGCTGGCTGGGCTGGTGCCGGAGCGAGGGGCTGGCTGCACTGCCCAGCGTCCCCTTCCCTGCCCGTCTCCCTGTCCCCAGCCCCTGTCCCCTTCCCGGCCCCCAGCTCGGGGTGCCCCAGGATGACGGGGTGCAGGATGTGGCCATGCCGAGTGGTCCCAAGCCCGGCTGTGCTCGGCAGGGATGACGATGGAGGAGGTGCGGTGCTACGAGCGGGAGACGCAGGAGGCCACCAACGAGCTCATCGGCCTGGTGGCACCCACCATCTCGGTCAGCGAGGTGGGGCAGCCCACGGCCACGCACTCGGCCCCCGCCAGCGCCCCCTCCACCCCCCTCAGCGACGAGGCCCCCGATTTCCTCGCTCCCCCCAAGACTCGCCCGCGCAAGAAGTCGGCGCCGGAGACCCTGACCCTGCCCGCGCTGCGGGAACGTGCCGGCGCCGAGTGACGCCGACGGTGCCACGCCATGCCACCTCCCCGGCCGGACCGTGCCAGCCCCGCCGCCCGCCACGGCCCCTCCGACAGGCACCGACCTCGGGGAGGGACCCGCCGTTGGGGCGCGGGGAGCCCCGGGGGGGTACCGTCCTCCACGAGCCATCGCGGGTGCCCGCGTGGGACATTGCCACCATCACTGTGCCGGACCCGCTGGCTGCGCACGGAGGGGACGCCGGGCTGGCGCGGGTCCCCGGCAGCGTCGGGCGATGCCTGCCCTGATTTCGGCAGGGGCTGCCGAGGCCGGCCCCTGTGCCGCGGCCGGGCTGGGCGCTGGTGCCGTGCTGAGCAGCTGCAGAGCTCGGCGAGCGATGCCGCAGCACCATCGGCACAGGGGCACAGCGCGTGTGACAGTGACAGTGACGGCCGAGTGCCTGGGCTGGGGCTCCCCGCGGGACCCCCGGGGCCACACAGCCCCATGCACGGCAAGTCCCGCAGTCGGGGTCCCCTTCGCCGTCCCTCCGGGGGCCGTGGCTGCCCGAGGGGGGCTGGCGCGGGCTCAGCCCTCCGTTTTCTTTGGGAAGACAAAGGCCTTTTCGGAAATAAAAGCTCGAGACACGGTGGCCGGCTGCCGGCAGTGGTTTATTCGGCTCCGAGGAGGGGTGCCACGCCTGTGCCGTCCCTGTGCCGGGGTGCTGTGTCCCCTGGGTCTGGATGTGTGCGGTGAGGGATGGCTGGATCGCCAATCCCAGGATGGGGAGACGGGGTCCTGGGACAGGGCAGCGAGGGGCTGGGGGTCGGGTGGGCAGGGCGGCGCTGGCTGCAGGGGGTCAGCCCAGCCCAGGGGCGATGCCCCCAGCCGCACCGGCGGCACTGGGCTCCCCTCCCTGCCAGCCATCACCATCCTCCAGCTCCTCAGCACCCGGCACAGCTGATGCCACCGGCCCCAGCAGGGCGATGTAGTAGGAGCTGCAGTAGACGGGCGCCTTGTTGGGGCTGGAGTAGACCTGCTCGGGCCGGAGCGAGGCGAAGGGGTTGGCGGCGTAGCCCATGATGTGTGTCTCGAGCTCCACCAGGATCTGCAGGGAGGACTTCAGCTCCTGCTCACTGCCGGGAGAGGGAGAGGACGGGCCCCGTTAGCGGCCAGCTGTGCCGGCACGCTGCGGGGACCGGCACCGTGCTCACCTGTAGACGGTGAAGAGGACGGGCAGGCGGTAGTCCCGCAGCAGCAGCAGGGTGGGCAGCCAGCCCGCCAGCAGGTCCGGGCAGGCGTGAAAACCTGCGGGGATACGGCAGTGAGGGTCCCACCTCCCTCCCATCCCATCCCATCCCATCCCATCCCATCCCATCCCATCCCATCCCATCCCATCCCATCCCATCCCAGCCCTGGGGAAAGCCGGCTCTAACGGCACCCGCTCCGTGCCGGAGACCCGCGGGGTGCACGGTGATGCTGGCAGCGGGGCTTGGCAGCCCTTAGCAAGGTGGGTCCCGTCTCCCCACCGGTATGGGGGGCACCCCTGGCTCCAGGTCCTGGGCTGAGCCACCGCACCGAGACCTGAAGGCAGGGCCCCCTTTGGGTGCTGCTCGCACCCGCTGCCCGGCAGGTGGGTGACACAGGCAGGATGCTGAGTGCCAGGGGGTCATCATGGCTGCTCTGGCGGTGCGCGGTGGCCCACTGCGGCTTGGTGCACGGCCACGGCAAGACCCGGGCACGTCCTGAGCCCCCAGCGGTGCCGGGGCACTTGGGGTCTGCCCTGCACCCTGCCGGGGACATCCCGCTCCGGGCAGCGGGGTGGCGAGGGTCTGGGCCCCTCCGCAGCGCGGGCACTCACCCGGGTGAAAGCCCACCACCAGGTCGGGGCGGGCGGCCAGCTTGGTCTCCACGTGGCTTTCCCAGAAGTCGTGGTACAGCCCCTTGTAGCTGCTGAGATAGACCCTTCCCCGGGGCGCTGGCGCGGCCAGGGGTGGCCTCATGATGGCTCCATCGACCACATCCACCCCTATCATCACCACCTCCACGCCCCGGTGCCCCGGGAACATCCGCGTCAGCTCGTCGTAGTCCGTCAGCCGGGTATTGAGGGTCTCGACGTGGGACGCCCCCACCACGTGCACGGTGAGGGCCTTGGCGAGGGGGTCGATGCCGAAAAGCCGCAGCCCCAAGCCGATGGTGAGCGGCCGCGAGTGGAAGTCGGTGACCAACCGCCGGACGGATTCGCGCAGCTCCCCGTCCTCTGGCCGGGGCTTCCCGGCGTTGGCCCAGAGGAGGGTCATGTACCGCCCGGCCAGGATGGCGCCCAGCTTCTCCTCCAGCTGCTCCTGCATGGAGAACCAGTCCTCCCAGCCCTCCACGTCCCAGGTGGGTTTTGTCCAGGTCTCCGTGGGGAAGGGGATGTCTCCTGTGGGGGGGTAAGGATAAGCGTTGGGGGTCACAGCGGTGGCCCCGCAGCCCAGGCTGCCCATCCCACCTGGGCTGTGGGGATACTGGGCTGGGGGGAGGCTGGAACCAGGAGGAGGGACCCCACATCCCACCACGACACCCGTGCAGCTCGGGGAGGGGATCAGGCAGGCTTGGGGGGGGGGACAACACAGGGTGGGATCAGCGTCCCCTGCCCCACCTGTGAAGACGAGCCACTCCACCAGCCGATCCAGGGCCACCAGCTTCAGCTTCTTGCAGAATTTCTTGTGCAGCGGCCAGTTGGCACGCTGGCACGCCACGCCGCAGTAGTACACGTTCTGGCACCTGGGGGAAGAGCGGCAGCGTGCCCAGCTGCGAGGCGGGGGGCAGGATCGGGCCTGCCCAGCCTGGCTCCCTGCCACCCCCTCCAGGGCTGCGGCGCTGTTTTGGGGGTGCCCTGCGGCTGGAGGTGGGCGCCGGGGCCGGACACCCCTGGCTTCACCCCGGGACGGGATCCAGCCCCGTGCCATCACGCTACCCATGCCCCCTCTCATACCTCTTGCATCGTCGGAGGCTTTTGGGATCAGGGAGGGCATCGGGGAGCTTCTTGCACTCGGCGCAAAACTTGAAGGTGTCCTCCATTTTCTGGAACATGTCGAAATAAGTCCGGATGCCGAAATCGCTGCCGCTCTTCCTCCCGTCCATGGCAGACCTGCAGACGTCGGGGTGGGGGGTGAGCGGGACCCAGCCCGCGCTGCTCTGCCATCGCGGCGGGGCTGACGTCCTCCCTCCAAGGCTGCCAGGATTTTAGCTCCAGCCGAGAGCACCCTGCCCCGGGCTGGCTGGGGACGGGGAGCCGGGGAACGGGCTGGTGGAGGGGTGCACCCAGGAGCCCCGTCAGAGCACCCCAGCTGCGGGCTGAGCCGGGAGGGTGGGATGAACTGGGGAGATGCTCCGGCTGGGGGGACGTGCGGGATGCTCTGGCTGGGGGACGCACACCCATTGCAGCACCCATGGGTGCTCACTCACTTGTAGTCCTCGTAGCTCTTCATGTTGAGCTTCTGGAGGATGACGTGGGACAGCCCCGGCACGTTGCGGTCCATGGCCTGGAAGCCCAGCGAGTCCACGTCGGGTCCCCTTGCCACCGGCTCCTCCACGGGCTTCTTGGGGCGGCCGGTTTTGGGGGCAGCGCCTGTGTTTCGCTGGGCCGTGGCGGCTGCGGGAGAGAGGGGTGCAGGCGAGGGGGCCGGTTCGTGGGTCCCCGGGTGCTGCCGGGGTCCCCCACGCCTCCCACCGCCCCCACGCCGCTTCCCGCCCGCCATCGCGCCGCTCGCCCCCGGCCGCGCCGGCGGGAGGACGGAGGAGCTGGGTGATGCCGGTCGGCCCCGGCGCACGTCCCGCTGCCGGGGAGGGAGGGCTGGGCTCAAATGTCAGCCCCCGAGAAGATAGCGACGGCGGCGGAGAGCGGCCGCGGCCCTTCCAGCAGGAGTCAGATAGCAGAGCTATTCTGGTCATCCCTCCCGGGGAACCGGCCAACCCGCTCCGGGGGTCCGGCACCCGCCCCGAAAGCCGGCAGCAGCGGTGGGGTCCCCCAAAACACCTTCTGCCCTGGAGCTGCCCCCCTACCGCACCCCGGGGCGAGCAGGAGGGGCTGCCCCCCACCCCAGGACCTTGCCCCACACCTCTCCCCTCTGTCCCTGCGGGGCTGCCAGCCCCCCACCGCGAGGCCCCTGCCCCGGGGACCCCCCCTTCGCCCTCAGAGCCCTCAGCGGGGCGCAGGCGAGCGGCTGGGTGGGCACCGCAGGCGCTGCCAGGAGGGGGAAAGGGGCCGGGAGTGGGGCTGGGGCCGGAGCTGGGCTCCCCAGGGGCACCCCAAGGCTGCAGGGAGGACACGGTGCCCCTGCGGCACCACCCCGGCCGAGCCGGGCGGGGTCGGGGGGACCCCAGCCCCATGGGGCACCCCGCAGGGGGCTGGCATGGGCTGCCCACACCCATCATGGCGGCGGCGGCTTCACGGACCCGCCCCCTCCGCTACACGTGGTGCCGAGCTGAGATCTCGCGAGGCTGCGTCGCCGTGGTTACGCGACGCGGGGCCCAACGCCGAGGCAGGGAGGCCGCGGGTTCGAGCCCCGCCGCCGGCCGCACCCAGCTCCCGCCGCCCCGGGACCCTCGCAGGCCGCCCCCCGAGGCGTGAGGGCCCTCCCCGGGCAGGAGGCCGTGCTGAGGGGGCTGCCAGCCCCGGGGCAGGAGGTACCGGGGGTGCGGGGGGGGTGAGAGGGGCGTCCTCGGCCCAGAGGTGCCGCAGAGGAACCTGTGGCGAGGGACGGCGCCGGGTCGCCTGGGCCTGCGTGGCAGCCGCAGGCCTTTGGCCGCCATTTCAGTCAAACAAGAAGCAAGAGAGAGCCCCAGGGCGGCCTGTCACGCCGAACCCTTCTCCTGTGCACCCAGGAGCTGCAGCTGGGTTAAATTTACAGAGACTGCTAATTTTCATGTTACATTCCTCCCTGTCCTCCCCCTGCTCCTCACGGGATTCCTCACGGACAAAACCCTGCGCTTTCCATGCTGTTTTAACAGCCAAGCCCCGAATAACGCTGGCAGCCGCGGCTGCTGTCTCCTGCAGACATTTCTGGGCAAGGAATTGAGCAGTTTCATGTTTTTCCTCCTATTTTTCTTCCTGCAGAGCCATGGAGGTCCTGGCGGGGCCGCCTGCCAGAAAGCAATCCTCCGCCTTGCCCGCTGCTGCAGCTCTTCCCAGCGACCCACAACCGACACCACCAAAACCAGTGCAGATCGCAGTGCTGAAGGCGCGGGACCTGGTAAAGCTCTTCTGAAAATGTCTTTGCTGGTTTCATACGCGAGGCCAGAGCGGTTCTGGGTCCCACTCAAGAGGTGGCGAGGCCATAGGAAGGAGCGGTGAGGATATCGGAGACTCGGGGATGCTGGGGCTTCCTCCTCCCCGCTGAGGGCTTGTTCGCACGGGGTAAAGGTTTGCGATTCATGCAGGTTGGGAACGCACCTCCTCAGCAGCAGTCCAGAGAGGCTGTGTTGAAATATATCTCCCTGCCTTCTCCGCCTAACTGTGTGTAAATGGCAGCTTTTTTAAGAAAACACATTAAAAACGCGTATCAGTGAGATAAACGCCTTTAAAAAGATCCAACCTTGGATCTTCTACAACCTGAAAGGAGGCTGGAGCCGGGGGGGTCGGTCTCTTCTCCCCAGGAACAAGCGATGGGACGAGAGGGAACGGCCTCAAGCTGCGCCAGGGCAGGGTTAGGTTGGGGATTGGGAAAAACTCCTTCCCCAAAGGGCTGTCAGGGCCTGGCCCAGGCTGCCCAGGGCAGGGGCTGAGTCCCCATCCCTGGGGGGATTTAAAAGCCGGGGAGATGTGGTGCTGAGGGACATGGGTTAGTGGTGGGCTTGGCAGTGCTGGGTTAACGGTTGGGCTCGATGATCTTAAGGGTCTTTTCCAACCTAAACGATTCTGTGATTCTATCATTCTATATAAAGCCAGATTTTCATCCCAGCTACAGTGCTTTAAATCGTATTAATTTATTAAGCCACCGAAAGGGTGGCTCTAGATTTGAAAGGGCAGTGGTTGCAGTGCAGTTACAGGGCAAGACTCTGAGCTGGTTCCGATCGAACCATGACTACTGCGATTTCCATGTGCTGCGTGATGCACCCAGCTGTCCTTAACGTCTTCCGGAGGAACTGGCATTTAGGAGGGAATGCGGAGGAGAAGCTCAGCTACTGCTGCAAGCAGAAAAATGCAAATCCCTGCTTCTGCTCTAGCAGCTGACAAACAAAAAAGCAAACCAAAACCAGCTGCCTGGGTTTTTTTTGAGGTTTTTCTGTTGTGGTATTTGAGTACCTCTCACACCAATAGATTCAGCAATCAGCATCTTACCTGAGAAGCGTAAGGTAAGAGGAGGGAAAACAATGCTGAAAATAATAGACGGGTGGACCGACTGCATCCCGAATATTGCTTTGTGGTTCTGGTTGCTCCATCTTAGAAAAGGCTCTGGCAAAAGGTGGGAGGGTCACAAAAGTGCAATAATAAGAACAACAATATGAAAAAAATTCCAGCTCTGAGAGGTGTGGAATCTGCTTAATTAGAGGGAATGTAGAGAAGGATGAGAGAGGAGTCTAGGATAATTAATGGTACAGGGAAAGGTTAATTGGATTCTTCTGTTTAGCTGCTCATAGAATATACGCTCAAGGAGAGAGTCAGAAGGACTGAAAATTAAAACCAAGTGAATGAATTCTCTGCAAGAGCCAATATGGAACTAATTACCCCAGCGACACGGGGAGGGGGGGCTGAGGGAGAGGCCTGTGGAGGTCAGGCATCCCCATAGCTCGGGACTAAAGAAAAGCTGGGCTTGGGCACAACGGCGGCAGCCGCTCCTCCCTGGACGGAGAAGCAAACCGCGTTTCTCCTGCAGGGAGGCTCTTGGGTCGCTGCCTCTCTCGCGTGGCCAGGGCTGCCCGGGCACGCCGATCCCCGCTGCGGCGTGCCGTGCTCTCACCACCCCTCTTCACCCACGTTTAAGCCCCTCTGCGGAGACATTTTAAACTTCAAACCTCCTCATCTCTGCTGAAAGCAAGCGGTGTGGAGGTGGCCTAACAACGAACTGCGGCGTTCCCCAAAGAGCTTGCTGGAGCCCTGCTTTGATTTCAGGGCGTTCTGCAGCCACGCGACGTACGCAAGCGTCCTGTGAGCTCAGCCGTGGAGCTCAGCAGCTGCTTTCTTAGGAGATGACAAAAGCCCCAAGCTTCCTGGAAGCACAAAAATATCAATGGGGTATTTGGGGATTTGCTTTAAATGCGTCTTTCATTGCCTTTCCTGGGGTGAAGCCTGGACCTCTCCATCTCCCCTGCGGCAGCTCCTGATAATCCTCGGGGCGTCACAGCATGGCACAGCAGGAAATTTCCCTCCTAAAGACAGGGAAGGGTGAGGTCCCAGCACGGCCAAGCTCTGCTCCCCTTCCCCATTCCTGTAGTCCAGAGACCCCCACCAGTGAACCCCGTCCTGGGCGCTGAACTGAGCTGCCTGCCAGAGGCAACTTTGATCCTGGGCCTGTTGCTGCGGAGCCAACCGCTTCATGTGCTGTTTGTTTGACAGAAAACTATCAAAAGCGACGTGTCGGTTACTTTGGTGCGTGCAGAGTACAACGGAGCGATCTTGGGAGACTCCTCCACGACCAATGTCTTGCCAAACGGGACAGCAAGCTATAATTTCACGACCAGCTTCGATTGCAGCCCCGATGGGCGCAACTCCTGGGACGACATCGCGCACAAACCTGTGCTCTGTAAGTACCTGACGCTGCGTCTCCCTCCTCGGAGGTGGGTGCTGTCAGCTGCTCCGCTCTGCCTGCGTGCCGCAGGAGTCACTCGGTCAAGAATAGCACTTCAGCAGCGGCGGTGGGAGGGTCTCAGCGCTTCTGGTCCCCTCTCTGCCAGCTGGAAGAATCCCCTTTCATGTTGGCCGGTGCTCCTTGGCTTCGCTGTTCATGTCGGCCTTGGGAGATGAAGCGGGAGCGTGTGCCGGAGCTGACACAGACCCGTTGCAGCCCCTGAACTGAAGCTGGCTGAGAAACTCTGCCAGCTCCTCTCTCTTTATCTCTCTAGTGACGGTGATAGAAGTGTTGCAAAGCGAGAAGAGACAGAAGGAGAAGACCATGCCCCTTGGCCAAGCTGTGGTGGACCTTCTGCCTCTGCTGCAAGGTACAACATTGACTTCCACAGCCTCCGTAACCACTTCTTACTCCCTGGCACTTTTTGAGCTTTGCTTACGGACCCCTGACTGTATCTGACCTCCTTTAGACAAAACGCATTTCGTAGCACCTGTAGGAAGCTGGGTCTGGGGGAAGAGGGGGTGGCCTCAGCAGCTCAGCGTTAGGAGTTAGGCCGTGATTTCTCTGCAGAGGGTCTCACTTTATGCTGTTCTCATTCCTCTTTCTTCCCAGGACAGTGTTCATTTAAGGTCTCGGCTCCTTTGTATGCAGTGCCTACCTCTCCATTAGAGAGCCTTCAGCCCGAGGCCAAGGTATGTGGAATTTGGAACTGTTCCTTCGCTCATTCGGCTCTCTGCTGCTTTTTAATGGGAAGGCGAGCATGACTCAGCCGCCGAGCTCATCACGGATATGTTATGGCCCTATACGTTACAAGCTTGGAGGCCTTTCCTACTCCCATTGACGTCTGTCCCTAGTTGCCTATGATAGGTGAGGTCGTGCTAGGAAATGTTAATGTGTGCAGCTACCAAATTGCTCTGGAAAAAATATTCAAGCTGGAAAGCATAGTGCTGAAAAATCAGAACGAGACAAAGGCAGGATTACCTGCCCAACTTCATTAGTCTTCCCTTCTGTGGATAACATGTCTCAGAGTCTATTATTGTACAAGCTGGTTTTCCCGCAAGGTCATTCATTCAGCCGGTACCCAGTGAATAAAGCAGGGAATGAAGCATGAGACTGGGAAAATGTGTTTAATTTTGCTCCCGAGTCCGCCCGCAGTTAGCACTGCGAGGGAATTGGAGGGGCGGATATTGCCTTAACTTTTCGCTATGTAAGAGGTGTTACATGGTAAGCAAGGCAGGGGGGCACTCGTTCGGGAGGAGAGAGAATAGATGCTGACCAGCTGGTTTGTCGTCGCACGCCAGCCATCGGGGCTGCGACAGGTAATTAAAGACTGCGCGCAGCGCGCGGAGATAGGGCAGAGGCAAAGCGTGGCCATAGCTTGGCACGCTCTGAGTCACCGGGGCAAAATCATTCATTTCCATCCCTGATGTTCTTCCTCTGTGGCTCGTTTTAGGAGACCCTGACTTTTTCTCCCTGGCTCGTTTTAGGAGACCCCTGGGGCATGTGCCGTGCCTCAGCCAGGCTCCGATTTAAACAAATAGCATAATTCAGACACAGTTATCATGAAATTCTTTTCCTGTGCCGGTCTGTTTTCTTTTACATCTGAGGTGAGGAATAAGAGAACATCGTGCATTCTGGCCTTGGGTTTCTGCTTGCTTCTCCCTCAAGAGCAGGAGAGTTATAATTGTGTACTTACTGCTCTACTTTATCCTTGTCTCCCAGGGTGGCCTTGAAGTGACAGTGTGCACCGAAGAGCCCCTGCTTTCTGCGTCGCAGCTTTCAAACGGTAACCTCCTGAGCGTCACCCTGGAGGCCGCTTATTCTGCCCCCGAAGCCTTTGCTCCCAGCGGACCCCTGCAGAACTACATGGCTTGTTTGCAAGTACCAGCAGCTGGGGAGGTGAGCATTGGTCCAGGCGCGGCGAGAGGGGTTTTGGCTACTACAAAGTGGATTGTTCTCCCACGCTACGCACCGGGGAGCGAGCGTCCAGGCCTGTGGGGCGTACAGCTCCTGTGCTTTTGCAACAGCAGTGTTCGTTGCGAGTGCTCAGGGTCTCTGCTCGGCAAGATTTGGATTAAAACTGGCTGTTTTTTTCCACAAGGCCATTTATTTTTTCTCCATTCTCCCTATGCGCGTGGTGGAGTGTGTTTTCCAAGCCAGGCCGCTGCACTGCTGCTTTGCTTTGTTAGACCCAGCTCAGAGCAGCTGGTACCGGCTCCTGCTCATGCTGGGAATGCAAGTCCTTTCATTCTCCTGTCTCTCTAGAAGGAAGTCCCCTTGCTCTTCAAGAATGGCATCCTGAAGCCTGCTGGTGAAAAAGAGCCATTACCCCGGCCCAAAAAATGGCCCCTTGCTAACGTCATGGCCCCCGGCGCTCTGAGCATACCCAACTCCTTCATCGTTGGCGGTCCCTATGAGGATGAGGATGGAGAGCTCAACAAAAGAGAGGTGAGGAAGGACTGGCGGTGTCATGGCTGGAAGAGAAACCAGCAGATCTCACTGAAGGGACTGGCAGAGACTTGTTAGGGGAGGAAGGCTGTGGTCGGTCCTCTGCGCGGTGCCCGGACACGGAGATGGTTCCCCTGGGACAGCGGGCCTGCTAACTCACCGCAGGGGAGTTCCCTGGGGTGCGTGTGGCAGGTCCGGCTCCCAGAAAGCTCCCCGCTCCTGAGCTGCTGGGCTGGGAGTTGTATTATCTCCTCGTGAGCCGGGCTCTTAACGGGCTCTGGTGTCTGCAGGGAGGGCTGCTAACTCACTCTGCTGGGACGGCCTGGGTACGGTGAGGCGGACGCCTCTGTCTGACTCACGGTCTCTCCCAGGGAATGTCTTTGGGGATGAGTTGGGGATGGTGCAGGCTGTGGAGATTGCCGTCCTGGCTCTGACCGTGTGCCGTTTCTCACAGGACAGGGAATTTAGGATCCAAGCAGAAAGCACGAAGAGAATTGTATGGGACATGGAAAGGCGTTGTTACCTGGATCCCGCTGCAGTAGCCATGTAAGGGACCTGAGAACCTCCCTTCCAGCATGGAGCGGTGGGGAGAAACCACCCCAGAACGCGCTCCGCTGAGTGACCTAAGGCAGGGAGCAGCAACATGCAGGCGCTCTCAGACCCTTGCGTGGCCAAACCGTGGCTCTGCCTCACCTCCCGTGGCTCCTATGGCTATCTGCTGGCCAAAGGTGCTCACGTGAGCAAGGGAGCAGCTAACTGCCTTTAACTGCTGGCAGCAGCTTAGTTCTGCTGGGGTGGGAGAAGATAAATTGGCTGTAGTTGCTGTCTCCAGGCTGTAAATGCTCGCTCGTGCTGCCAGCAACAGGAGCTGGTGATTGTTCCCTCTGCGGTTTGAAGGAAGGAGCAGCAGAGTCATGGTGAGCAGAGATGGAGTAGGGTGGCCCACACAGCTCTCCTCCGAGCTGCTAATTAAGTTGTGCTGAATGCCCAATACATTAAAATCCTTGCACTCCATGCGGGAACTCTTCATTTGCTTTTTTATTGGGCAAACATTACCTTTAGCAGCCCCAGATATGCTCCAGATCAGGATAAGAATCCCATTTCTCTTGAATCCTGCTACGTTCTTTGCCTCAGCTGCATCATGGCTGTGAGTTTCACAGCCAAGTTACTTCTCGTGTGGAAATACTCCCTTCTATCTGGTTTGATTTTTTTTAAATTTGTTTTCCCCCTACACTTTCATCAGCCTGCCTGCTGCTTTCAGAGTTACCAAGGCACGTTGAATGGGAGCTCGGGGTCCGTTTGCTCTGTGCAATTCAGGATTTATACCAAAGTTAATCATATTCCTTCTTATTTGTTTCATTTCTGAAGCAACCAGGGGAGCGAGAAAACCTTCGTGTGTCGCTCTCACAATTGCTTTATAGCTGGTTGCGCCATAAATGCACACAGCAGCGGATGGAGAAGAAAATGCACCAAGCCTGCCCCAAAGACCCTTAAGATCATCGAGCCCAACCGCTAACCCAGCACTGCCAAGCCCACCACTAACCCATGTCCCTGAGCACCACATCTCCCCGGCTTTTAAATCCCCCCAGGGATGGGGACTCAGCCCCTGCCCTGGGCAGCCTGGGCCAGGCCCTGACAGCCCTTTGGGGAAGGAGTTTTTCCCAATCCCCAACCTAACCCTGCCCTGGCGCAGCTTGAGGCCGTTCCCTCTCGTCCCATCGCTTGTTCCTGGGGAGAAGAGACCGACCCCCCCGGCTCCAGCCTCCTTTCAGGCAGTTGCAGAGAGCGATGAGGGCTCCCCTCAGCCTCCTCTTCTCCAAACTAAACACCCCCAGCTCCCCCAGCCGCTCCTCATAAGACTTGTGCTCTAGACCCTTCCCCAGCCTCGCTGCCCTGCTCTGCCCACGCTCCAGCCCCTCCAGCTCCTTCTGGGGGTGAGGGGCCCAGCGCTGAGCACAGGATTCGAGGGGCGGCCTCCCCAGTGCGCTTGCTGTATCTCGTGGGAGCGGGCAGGAGCAAACCAAGGGGTGATGCTTTGGGGCAGAAAGGAGAGCGGTGCGGCTCGCTGGCGTGGTTTCTGCATTTTCTCAGTGCCCTCCTTTGTGTCCAGCCTGCAGAAGCGCATTGCGGAGTGCCGGTACTGGCCCGTGGAGGTCTGCAGGATGCCCGTGGCCTCACCCAGCAAAGGGAAAACCAGCAAAGCTGACAAGGTACAAGTGGGGAGGGACATGTTCTGGCGTGTGGAGCAGGATCGCATTATCGAGCATTTCCCTTTCAGCGCCTTTGTAATACCAAAACCAGCCTTGAACCGGCCAAAGCGAGTCAGAGAGCTAAAGGCTTTGTAAAGGCATTAATCAGCCTTACAGAGCTGCTAAATAGAAAAAGGATAATATTTTTTCCGTATGGCATACAGAGCTCTGTCTCGCTGAGGGTCTGGGGTAGCTCGGTGGAAAGGGGTGAGGCAGAGGGTGCTTTTTGCGAATTGAGGTGATTCACTGAGCTTATCGTTGGCCAACGGGGGTTTGGAACATCTTGAAGAACTTCACGCCTTCTTTCTCGGGGTGTAAATAAGTTGTGCTTTTGCATACAAACCGGGGTGGTTTAACAAAGAAACAGCCCCTTAGCTAATCGTTCTCTTCGTGGCAGCTGATTGTGTGAGAGCTCCTAATCTATTCCAGGGCCAAGACATCTAAGTTGGTATAAATCTCTTTCCGCACTACTTGGTGCCAGGATCTTGCAGATCCTTCTCCCTTGCCCTCCCCAGTCTGCGGCTAGCCCGGCCTCTCAGACCTCCTGAGCTACCTGATTCCTGTCAAACCTCAGGTGCCCAGCTCTGGTAGGGCCACCTGCATTTCTAACCACATAGTCAGTAATTTTGCAGCCGTATCTCGACAAGACCGTCCTGAGGAATGGCACAGCGTGGGCATTAGAGAGAAAAGCCGCCCTGCAGGGATAGGAATAAAATTGATATTCTACATATTGAATGACTCCAGTGTTTTCATCCAGGTTGTCTCGGCTGCGTGCCAGTGACAGCGAGCCCCTGGCTCATCAGGCGCATCAGTTTGCTGCGTGGCCTCTTCTTAATGGCACTGGTGACCTTGTGTCCATACAGAGTACGACAGTCCGTTCAGTAGCTCAGTCCCTTGCTCTGTGTTTCCAGGGAGATGAGGACAAGCAGATTTTCTTCCATGGCGTGGCGTATGTCAACATGGTGCCTTTGCTGTGCCCCGGCGTGAAGCAGATCCGAGGCGCTTTTCGTGTCTTTACCTACCAAGACAGCGAGGTGTTTGAGAAGGTGAGAGCAGGCCAGACAGCCAGGCTCCGCTCCAGCTCCGCAGCTGAGCAGGATTTGGGAGCAGGCAGCATGGGCAGCGTGGTATTTGGGAGCAGGCAGCACGGGCAGCGTGGTATTTGGGAGCAGGCAGCACGGGCAGCGTGGTATTTGGGAGCAGGCAGCACGGGCAGAGTGGTATTTGGGAGCAGGCAGCACGGGCAGCGTGGTATTCAGAGGCCGGCTCTGAAACTTCACTGCCTTTCTGGTGATGGAGAAAAATAATAAGACAAGTTTGTAGGTGCAGACTTCTCAAAGGCAGGGGATCTCTGGGCGTGTGGGAGCAGGTTTGGGGGCTGGGAGAGGCTCTGAATCTCACTCCACTCCCTTCTCTGCCAGCAGCTGAGCAGGGCGAGCTATAAGAACGCTCCTCTCTCCTCAGCCTGGAACATGGGCAAATGAACCGCGTTGCTGGGAAGAGCAAACAGTGGCTCTAAAAGGGTGGCGTTACCCCAGGCAACAACCAAAAAAGCTGTCACTGGAGCTCTTTCAGCTGGAGCTCGTGGAGGTTTATTTGTCTTTGCGTTTCCCCCCGCTCTGTTACTAAGCGTGACAGTTCTATCTCCATTTTCCCACAGTACTCTCGGAACAGACCTGAGCTGCTTTCGGGAGGGCAGCTGCACACCCTGGTGTTTCTGCCCACGGCCCCCGTAGCGCTGCTGTCCCGGCCGCAGGAGCCGGCTGAATTACAGCCCTTCTCCTTGCCTCCATGTCCCAAAGCAGGGCTAGCACCCAGCCTGTTCGCTGGCCGTGATTAATGGCCTCTTTGCTGCATGGCACTTCTTGTCCCGTAGCATTTATCTGTCACAAGTGAAGTGACACATGCTCTCTCTGTCGTTCTCGTTCTCTGGTTTTGCGGATGCTTTGGGCTGCTCCTTGGCCTTGGTCTCGGTGTAGCCCTTGGTCTCGGTCCCCATCCTCTCCCCAGCATCCCCTCAGTTCTTGCCAGCCCAGGTAACAGCGATGGCTGGGAGGGAACCGCCTGTCTAGCTGGTCAAGCGGTGTGTAAAGAGACAATCATCTGAAAAACCGGTTCCTTGCAATTCACTGATGTGCGTCAGGGAAGCTGCTCCGCACCAGAGAGCGAGCCAGGAGCCGAGAGTCGCTGCAGGGCAGGTGGGGGCACCCAAAAAACTGCAGAGCAGACCTAGCGAGGGTAGCCAGCTTCATCTAACAGTCCACATCACCGGGCGAGTGCACAGCCGTGAGGCAGGTCCAGGATCAAGCCAGGAATGCCGGCCGGTGGGGCAGGATTGGGGCAGTATGGGGCTGGGCTCCAGCAAATCCACCACATAGCTCAGGCAAGAGCCAAAGGCCTGCACCTCAGTGAAAATGCAGCTCGAGAGAAGACAGGGAGACCCCACGGAGGCTTTCTCAGGCGGCTCTTTTCACAGCAGCCTAACCTGAGGCCACGCAGCTATGCGGTCTCAGAGCTGGCCTTGACTACCAGCAGCTGAACTCCTAGGAGGGGAGGACGAGGTTGTGGAGCTTCTCAATGCATTTAGGACCCTGACAATGTGTTAGAGGTTAAGGCAAAGGGGTGGGGAAGCCTAGTTTGTCCTTTGATTCCTTCTATTCCCTCTTTTTTTCAGACTAAAAGTCAGCACAGCGTTTTCCGGGATCTCAGGTCGCAGCTCAGTCTGACTAAGGAAGGGTCATGGACCCCAGGAATCAGTACTCCCCTTTCCAGAGCTGTTCCCAGCAAGTCTCAGAAGGAAGACAAAGAGAAAATCACCAAAGAGAAGGATTCCAACCGGAAGGTAAGCTCTAGAGAGGCATACTGCAACGTGGTTGCTCCATTTCCACATCAGAGGTAGCTGGGGCATGCAGAAACCAGGGCCTGATGCTGTGTTGCCTCAGCCAACTGAGAAATATTATCTTGAACTTTTAGTACATGCTGCCTGTGCAAATGTACAACTCACATCCTGAATTTGCGAAGGTGTGGGGTTTATTGACTCTGAAACAAGAGACGTCTCTTCTTTTTCTTCAATAGACGTCCAGCGTGCCCAAAATCCAGTTGTCAGATGCCACTGTAGAAGCTGAAAATGTCACATATCTCAGCCTTGATGGACAGGTAATTATGTATCTCCAAAGAGAAGGAAAGGCTGCTAGACCATCACTGTGCTGGCGTCTCACACCTTTCACGCAATTAAATTCCTCAAGAGTGAGTGAGGGATGTTTTACGTAGATGCTGTCCTGGAGTTCTTCCAGTGACGTCCAGCTGGAGGGCAGTCTAGCGTTGGGCTCTGTAAATAATCAGGCGTTTATTTAGAAGGGTTCCTTCATATTTTGGCTTCTTCCTCAAAACACCTAGAATGCGTATTCATTCTGCAAGCAGATTGATTATCTGAGCTTTCTCCTTTTTCCTCGGCTGGTTTCTTGAGCTGGATTTTGCTGCTGTAAATCATTCTGAGGGCAGGGTATAAAACAAGCTGTGTCTGCAGTTCGAGGAGGATTTGCTGAAGATCTGTAGCTATCTGCTCAGTCTTTCATCATGCCAGTAATGGCTCTAGACAGCACGACGCTGAGAGCAATGTTTATCTTCACAGCAATACGTCGAAGCAGGAACGTTCCTGGTGATGGAGATAAAGCTGGACAAGGCCTTGGTACCAAAGCGATCGCGAGAGGAGCTCACCGGACGGTGCGTAAAGACGTGCTGTAACTCTGGGGCTGAGGACTCGTTTCTGCAGGGTAGAAAGGGGGCTGTACAGCCAGCCACCCCCTTGGAGTGCTCGGCAGGGACCCGCTGAGCGCCGGAGCCAAAGCCCACTGGGATCAGCGGGAGGATTTGGCCAGTCTGCTTAAGAGATGGCATCTGGTGTGTTGGGAAACACTCGCGTTCATCCGAGCTGGCATCTCCCTGCCATTCCTCTCAAAAAGAGAGACACCAGAGCAGCACAACAGCGTCTGCGTTCCCATCCGGGCTTTGTTTCCCGTTAATCCCTGTGGGCTCGCCTCTGGCGCGTGACGTTCAGCTGCTTGGGCAGGACTGGCCACCAGTGAACTGCCCTGGGTAGCGCTGCTGGACCGTCAACATACCATTCTGTCCTTTTGGTTTTCTTTTTCCTTTTTGGAAGTTTTCTCACAATCTTCTACCCGTTCCTCGGCTCTTCCATTAGTTTTCGCATCGTTCCGCTGTAGAGCCGCTCTCTCTTCTCTGCTGCTTCGAGTTGTTCGCTGTCTGTTTGATTTGAGGCAGTTGCTCCCTGTCCAGTGGTAGCCCTGCTGCGTTACAGTCTAGGAGAGGCCTAGCACCTGTAATTTATTGAATAAAAAAGCAAAAATGCAGCAAATGAATAAAGTATAACACGCACAGGCAGTATGTCTCTCTCAAACAGAAACATGAGCAGCAGCCACTCTTTGAAGGGAAAGTATGTGCATTGTCTTCTGTTCTGCCTGCTGTCTTCTGGGGAGAAGAGATTGAGGAAGGTGAACCCCCTTACGACAGACCTTCTCCTGGCCCTTTTTATACCATTCCTACTCTACTGCAACTTGCGTGAATTCGCTGTAGTTCCTCCTCCTTCACCTGCAAGGGCTGCAGATGTCGGGTGTGAAAATTCAGCCCTCGGGAGTCATGGGAAGGGCCCTGCCTTGGGGGGCTCCAGCTGATGCCACAGACATAGAATCACAGAATTGTTTAGGTTGGAAAGGACCTCTGAGGTCATCGAGCCCAACCGTTACCCTGACTGCCAGGGCCACCTCTAAACCCTGTCCCCAAGCACCGCATCTCCCCGGCTTTTAAATCCCCCGAGGGATGAGGACTCAGCCCCTGCCCTGGGCAGCCTGTGCCAGGCCCTGACAGCCCTTTGGGGAAGGAGTTTTTCCCAATCCCCAACCTAACCCTGCCCTGGCGCAGCTTGAGGCCGGTCCCTCTCGTCCCATCGCTTGTTCCTGGGGAGAAGAGACCGACCCCCCCGGCTCCAGCCTCCTTTCAGGCAGTTGCAGAGAGCGATGAGGGCTCCCCTCAGCCTCCTCTTCTCCAGGCTGAGCACCCCCAGCTCCCCCAGCCGCCCCTCCCCACCCTTGTGCTCCAGCCCCTTCCCCAGCCTCGCTGCCCTGCTCTGCCCACGCTCCAGCCCCTCCATCTCCTTCTGGGGGTGAGGGGCCCAGCGCTGAGCACAGGATTCGAGGGGCAGCCTCACCAGTGCCCAGCACGGGGGGACGATCCCTGCCCCAATTCTGCTGGCCATGTGTCCTAGCAGACGAGATCAACAGTGGATCTTTTTCTGGAAGGATGTTTAAACACGTATCTTAGTAGCAAACCATAGCTCTCTTTCTTGAGCTCCATCCAAAATTCTCTGTCAGCCCCCGCCTGGCCCTCATCGCTCGCTTGCTTTCCCCAGGTTGTTGTTGGTTTTCTTTTTCTCATCTGAAAGTGAAGCAGTTTGGTTTTCATCTGTACGGAGGTAACACATCAGGGATGGGTGCTGTTCTGAGGCTGGGCGAGGGTGGGGCTGGGAGCCGCACTGCCCACTTGCTCAGGCTTTGTGCCTTCCCCAGGAGCGGCGAGGGGTCTCCGCAGGGCGAGGGGACCACGCAGGGCCACGGCACCGCACAGCAGCGAGTACGGGAAGGGTTTGGGTTGGAGAAGCGGCCAGGGCTCGGGACCTGGAGAAGGCAGCTGGTCAGGGGCTCCGAGCTGGCGGAACAGTTACAGGAGGGGTTTATATTTGGCGGGGAATAAGTAATTTGCTTTGCTAATTGGGTAGGAGCCATCGCAGGGATGTGACACCTTTGCTTGGTGGGCTGGATTGTGTTCTAAGGTGTGTTGGTTCCAGCAAGCAGGAAACCTCGATAAAAATCCCAACGGATGTAGGCTGGTTTGACACCAAGGATTTTAGTAAAATCATGATAAAAATGATGGGAATCCTGAGGGCTTTTGATCCATATTTGAAAGGTCATTGTGACCCTGGTAGTGGTACAAATGGGGTTGGTACGGTGTCTAGGAGTCAGAGCATGGCCAAGGGATGAGGTGCTGCAGCTGCGCTGTGGGATGTCAGGAGCTGGTGGATCGGGTGGCCTGGGGGTCGCAGGGGTGACGTCCTTCAGAGCTGTCCTGGGGGTCGCAGGGGTGACGTTCTTCAGAGCTGTCCTGGGGGTCGCAGCGGTGACGTTCTTCAGAGCTGTCCTGGGGGTCGCAGGGTGACGTCCTTCAGAGCTGTCCTGGGGGTCACAGCGGTGACGTTCTTCAGAGCTGTCCTGGGGGTCGCAGGGGTGACGTCCTTCAGAGCTGTCCTGGGGGTCACAGGGGTGACGTCCTTCAGAGCTGTCCTGGGGGTCGCGGGGGTGACGTCCTTCAGAGCTGTCCTGGGGGTCTCAGTGGTGATGTTCTTCAGAGCTGTCCTGGGGGTCTCAGTGGTGATGTCCTTCAGAGCTGTCCTCGGGCTGGCACCTTCCCTACAGCTGTTCTGCAGTCCCAGGAGGTTGTGAGTTAAAGGAATTGCAGCTTGATAAGAAGACTGGCTTCTCTGGGAGAGTGGCTTTGATTGCTACCAATAGCAAACGTTAACCCTACCTGCTGGCCTGAGCTTCTACGATAGTTTTTGTGTGATCAGTCAGTCAAACCCAGTGAAAATAACAACTAAATAAATCTTATCTGATCCCCGTGGAGTCTAATCATCAGCAGGGAGCGAGGCAGCAGCCAGTTCTCTCAAGCCATCACGATGAGCTACAAGGATCGAATGTGGGTGCCTGGTCTTTACAGTTCATTCTTGGTCTGAGACTTCAGTTTGCCCCCGTCCCCGGGTCCCTGCGAGGTGACTCGGGGATACGATGACAGGCTGGAGCCCTCGCACTACAGGCTGCCTGTGCCCAAGACAAGCCAGCCTTGCTGGCGGCGTGTCGGGCTGATTTCTGTCCTCTCGTTGACAGGGTCAAGCAGATGATTCCTCCTCGCCCTCCGCTGCCTCCCCGGACTGCGGGAGCCAAGAAGGTACGAGCAAGCGCCTGTGGCCTCGCCACCGCTCCGTCACCTCCTCCTGCCCTCATCCCTCTCACGCAGGAGACTCTTCATCCTCAACCTCAGCCCCGCAGCAACATGTAGATGAGGTTTGAAGGGGAAATACACAGAAAAGAAAACTCCTGGATGTGTTATCTTTGCAGGAGTACGCCTCGGGAAATCATTCCTGGGCTGCGTCACTCGTTCCCAGCCCATACGAAGGGGAGAGATGTAGCAAAGGCAGGGAAGGCAGCAGTGCAGGGGTGTTTGGAAGGAAACGGGATGCTAGGAAAGAGGTTACCAGAACCTTAGGGTTACCCCGGGCAGCCCCAAGAGTTTCTTGTCTCAGGCTAGCCCATGTGCTTCACCGGACCCAGAGAGACGTGAACAGAATCGGCCCCGATCACTCTCAGCTCACCCAGAATTTTTGAGGACTTTTGTGTGTGTGACATCCTCAGAAAATGGCCTGAGAGCGCTGGCTCGTCTTCTGGGGTACAGAGGAGCCGTCGAAGGAGAACGTCCTCACATGGGCCCCGGTAAATTCAAAGCAACAGCGGGGGAAGCAGCAGCACTTCAATAACTGACCCCAGTGCTGCGGCAGAACTGATTTGCGCTGGGCTGTCTGGCGTGCGCAGAGGGATCCATTTTGATTATCGCAGCACATGGAAGCTTCTGCCACCGAGCTTATGGAGATTACAGACTCTGCTGAAGAGGGCTGGCCCATGGGTTTAAAAGGCTCCCAGCAAATGAGATATATTTTACTTACAGCCAATTATACCGCTAGAGAAGAGACGATGATCACTGAAATGCTGGGTTCTGATTGAAAAATATAGCAGGAGCAATATCTAATTACGAAGGAGCTCTTTTGTATTTACACGTAGGTATTTTCGCAGCCCTCGGGCGTGGGCAGGAAAGGATGCGTGACAGACTAATTGAGACTCGAGTCAGGTGGAGCTGATGGGAGACGTGGGCTCTGGCAAATAAAATACATTTCAAGGCTGATGGCAGCAGTGACTTGTGAAGTTTGATTATTTCTTTCTTTCCTAGGCCGTGGAGGGTTATCACAGCCATGTCACGAGCATCGCCGTTGCCATCCTAAGTGAATACCACGAGCTCTTTGGGAAGCGGCTGCCTGACCGGGGAGCGATAGACCACCAAACCCTGGAGGAACAGAAGCGTCAGCTCAACTTCGAGCTCAATAGCTCCGGGAAATATTTTGCTTTTAAGGAACAGCTAAAGGTAAAGAGTCCGTTGTGCTTTTTGCTTCTTTACTTGTTCTGTCCTGGCAGTTTCTCAGCGAGGAACTGCTGCTCCGTGGTGGTAACTTCGGGCGATGTGTTGCTCCAGAATCCCTTCCTGCCACTCGGGGCTGTTGCAGTGGGCACAGGGAGGGACGTTTTTATCCTCTAACGGAGCAGGCACCAAGCTGCTTTGGTCCCGCACCAGGAGAACCATTCCCGTTAAAGAGGGGAGACTCCAAAGCTGATCACATCCATTTGCCCCACGCTCGCAGCCTGAGCAAGGCCACGCTGACTGCTCTTGCACACTCGCAGTCAGCGCTGGCAGAAAGAGGGGTTCCCCTCTCTCGGCTGCTCAGCCTTGGCCACGCTCTGCCCGGAGACCCCCTCTCTGTGCCGAGGGGACCGGCCTTCCCCCATGGTGTCCCTAAAGGGGCACCGGTGTGTCAGGGAGAGCCAGGGCTGGGAGGTGGGAAGGGAATTCCCCCCTCCTTGCTTTTCTTCCTTTTATTGGTGCTGGGCTGGATTTCTTCCTCAGAACTAAGTTGGAGCTTCACGCAAAATCAGGGTGTTCTGGCTCTGTCTTATTACGCTTGTGGAGCTGGTGGGGGACCTGCCTTGTCCGACAGTCGCGTGTCTCCGCAGTACGCTGTAGTGAAGATCGTGAGGGAGAAATACCTGAAGACCACGGCGTTTGAGACCCAGGAGCAGTTCCAGGCATTTCTCAGTGAGCTCTACGTCTACCTCGTGGACCAGATGCACGTTGCCCTGAACCAGGTAGGGAAAAACCCGGCCGTGTGTCCGGTCAGCTGGGACGGGTGACTTGGGACACGGCTTCACTGCGGATCCAGGGCTTGACACTGTGCTTAGGGAAGACGGGAGGAATTTTCAAGACAAAAGCAGGCTCGTGCTTTCATTTGCTGCAGTTATCACATGTAGGCCCCGAGCCACGCTCAGAGGCGAGATCTGGTGCATCTGTGTCCTACTGCTACGAAATCCTGATGGTGGGAGATGTGCGAGGTGCCACTGGTAAAAGCTGGCTCGTGGTGGGGGCGGCTGGCGCTGGGCCATCCGCCACTCATCCGGGCAGAGCACTGGCCTTCCAGCATGAGCTAGGGTCACCAGTAAGCGACACCACAGAGAAAGGTTGAAATGGTCTTGGTCTAGGGGATGCTTTTACTTGTCACAACTGCAAATAACGGCTCTTGCCCCGTCCCTGTGTGGCAGAGGTACCTGTGAATGACAGGAGCGCGTCCCACCACAAAGAGGAGCCGGGACGGTTTGCCTTTCCAATCCGCCCAGCCCCAGCCGCACCGGGCTGTACTCGGCGCAGTGCCGGACTGGGGACTGTACTGGGATCGCATGAACCGTCCTTACCCTCCCGGGGCTAACGCTCTGTCTTGCTCCTTACCAGCTACTGTCCGAGGAAGCTGCTTCCCCTGCCCCTCTGTCCCGCACGACCAGGGAGCAGCTCTGGCTCTTTGCTCGCGAAGCTGAAGTCAACAAGGATTACAAGCTGGCATCTCTCTACCACCAGCAGGTAAAGGAGCCGTTCTTCTTCCCTGCCCGTCTCCAGTGTGTCTGGGCTGGCAGCCGGCACGCCATCGCCATCGCGGTGGCGTGGTGCCGGCGTTGCTGACAGCTCAGCCGGCCCTGACTGTTGTGTGGGGAGGGAAGGAGGTGAACGCGACCAGGATACTCAGGCTGGATGTGCGAGGGATTTTCTAGGGAGATGCTGCTCTCTGGAGGATGTGAGACAGAGGCTGGCCAGGTCACTGAGGACCTCGGCCTCCAGGCCAGGGGAAAGGGGATGAACTGGTCCAAAAGGCGTGCTGGGCCAGCACTGGGGACACTGGGCCCTCTAACAGGAGGCTAGGAGGAGGTCAGCTGAAGCTGGAGGACAAGTGTTAGGTGAAGGAGGCTTCGAGGAAGCCCAGCATATCCCAGTTAAGGGAAACCCTAGCACGTGATAGACAAGGGTTTGATTGTTGCTGAACTGGGCTGGGGTGGCCAGAAGAAAGCTGTGGGCATTCCAGAGTTGTCTCCCCCGTCCGTCGTGCGTGCTGAGTGTGATCGCAGCCGTCCTCACTCCAGCAATGATCTCTTGTGTCTAGAGGGTAGCTCAGGACCAGCGCAACATCCAGTGCTGGCTGGACTACGGGGCCTTCTGCCTCCTTCTTGAGGAAACGACCAAAGCCCAGGAGTGCTTCCAGCAGGCTCTTTCTCTGGACCCCCACCACATCCAAAGGTGCTGCGTGCTCCCGGGGGGCGGGTGGGTGTCCCCCACGCCACTGCCAGGCTGACCTGTCCCACCCTGTCCCCAGCTTGCTGCTCTGTGGGGTCGGGGCTGTCAGCCTGCAGCACTACGAAGAGGCAGAGCTTTTCTTTGAGGATGCCTGCTGCTTGGAGCCATCCAACATTGTAGCCTGGACGCTTTCAGGTACAAAAGCAAGCCAGCCTATCTGCTCAAGGCGTTCCCGCAGAGCCAAGCATTGCTCCTGCCCCTGCTCCTCTTCCCCCTGCTCTAATCTGAGGGCCAAAGGAAGGATTTTGCTCAGGGTTGGATGTCTGCTTACGCTGCTCTTTCTGTCTCCCATAGGTTTGTTTTATGAGCTGCAGAATAATAATATTCAGGCAGAAATGGCTTTCCGTGAGGCTAAGAAGCTACTGCAAGCACAGCTCGCCAAGGAGAGGAGCATCCCTGAGGCTGCTGAGGGAAAAAAGCACATTTCTGCTGTGTGTGTGAGCTCTCCCAGCCCAGGCCCAGAAGAATGCTTGCCAGGTAACGCCGGGCAAAACCAGGTAACGCCGGGCAAAACCAGGTAATGCCAAGCAAAACCAGGAGGTGCCCGAGCACCGGCAAGGAGGGGGCTCGGAGCAGTGTGGGAGATGGTGAGGAGTGGAAGGAGAGGAGAAATTTCTACGTATTTCTAAGAGGAGAAATACAAAGTGTAAAGGAAGATGATGTGAACCATGAACGATGCCAGCAAGAGACAACAGCGGCAAGCGTGCTGCTCTCAGTTTTCATCAAAGCCGTGGCTGTGACTTCCCGAGGCTGTGACTTTCCCTTGGAAAGCACCAGTTGAAAGAGCAAAACAGCTGCTCGGTGGTGCCCCTGAACCAAACCTTCCTTTGGAGCCTCGCTGCCTCCAGCCTCACCGTGAGCCAAGACTTTCTGTCCCGACTCCCAGATATTTGGCCGGGCTGTGGGAAATGTCGGCTGGCTTTAATTTTTAACGTTATCACCACTTCATGCGAAGCGCCTCAGGCAGGCAGGCCTCGTGTCAGAGGCCTTTTTTGCCCCTTCTAGTTATGAGGGAAGGGATATTGCTTCATTTATACCTGTTTCTAGCTTCACATGGTAATCTTGTACTCAAAACCCCAGACCCAGGTATTGCCTCCTGCAAATTTCTTCCCAGTTCTGAAAATCTGATAGATCTTTTATATTTTCTCTTTTCCCCATTTCTGCGGAACCATGCTCCAAACTGGGCAGTTTAGGGAAACCTTTATTTGCACCTAACGGTTGTTGGGGGTTTCATTCCAGAGAGGGTTGCAGACGGCTCAGCCGACAAAGTGCCGGAGGCGGTGGAGCCTGCCCTGGCCTGCGCAGCACCCGAGGAAGAGGCTACCGCACCGGAGGCAGCCCCGAAAGGTTAAGGGATGGGGCCCTGGCGTGGGAGGGAGAGCCCAGTGCTGGGAGGTGGCCTCCTGCGGTCAGCGGGGAGGGGAGTAACGTGGGAGCACTGAGCCGTGGCCATCCTGGTGCCAAGGCAAGACATCAAGGCTTGTTCGCTCTCCCTAGCCGGGGAATCTCCAGGCAAAGCAGGGTCACCCCGATTTTTGGAGCAGCACGTCTCAGGATGGGCAGCCAGCGGGTGAATACAGCTCTCTCCCTACATATCACTGCCCCCCGCTGCCTTCATCGGCTGCTCCGATGTCTCCCTCCTGATATGCCAGCTCTTAAACTGTCCCTACGGATCTCCTCTGGTCGCGTGTTGTGTGATCTGCCTCCTCTGCAGCTGCCCCTCCAAGGGGTGGCAAAGAGATGGCAGCGCGGGGTGCGGGGTCGGTTTGGGGAGGCAGGGCCCTCCCTGTAGTTAACTCTGACAAGCTTCCATCATAAATTCCTGCCTTTTCTTCCTCTGAGTTTGGACTGGAAATTTAGCGGGTCAAGAGCATCGGTTCTTTTCACATCTTTTACAAAACCGTAAGCCCTTCAGAAAGAACCGCCGAGTTAATCTCTGCCGCCTCTGCCACCTCCGGGGTTTTACACTGTGGCGCTGGGATTCCGCTGTCCCCACCAGGGTCTCAGCCCCCGTTCTTGCTCCCGAAATCAAAAGCCCAGTTTGGGACTGATGGAGACACATTTTCTTGCAGCACCGGCCTCTGTGTCAGGAGTTAGCCGCCCTCCCTGCACAATCTTCATGAAGGCAGTGGAATTCCTGATGAAAGTCAATGCCATCCAGGTCAGCTCAACATCTCCTTCCCTGGGTTATTACCACGGAGCTGGTGGCAAGCTCCAGCTCCTTCCTGGGCTCGGAGAACAAGCTGTGGCTACCCCAGACGCCGAGCACAAGAGGGAGCAAACCCACCGCTGCCCAGAAATGCAAAACTGTGGCCAGGCAGAGTATTCAGAGCAAAATGCGGGCTGGGGACGGCCGTCTCCGGCAGGCGAGGCTCTCGGGGGGACTGAGCTCGGCACTGCTCGCTGCGGAGGGAGCAGCACGTCCGAAATGGTGCAGATGTGCTCTTTGTACATTCGGAGATGAGATGCGTTATTGCGATGCTTCCAAGAGGCCAGTGCTCCTTGTTTGAGACGCTTGTGTACGTCAGAGTAATTTTTGTGTCACCTGTGGAATGTCCCTGTCCCACGCAGTCCTCTCTGTGGGATCTCTCGGGCTGCCACATTACGCTGCCTGCCTTCATTTGACGTGGCAGAAAGAGCTGCTTAAAGCAAAACAGAACTAGAAGTAATGGAGGTAAAAATTCAAAGGAGGGGAAAAAGAAATCTCCTGTCTGATTTCTGGTCATGGAAGTCAACGAGGTGCGAGTCAGTCCTGCTGCGTGCTTCTGGGGGTGCCGGTGGTTCGCCTGCTCCCCTAACCGCGCCGCTGTGCCGTTCCTCCTCCGCAGTTCGTTCACATGGCGCTGGCCCACGAGCTGCTGAGCCCGCCGGGAGGTCCCTCCTGCGCCTACTACCTGGCGCTGGCCCAGACGTCCTTGCTGAAGGAAGATTTCTCCAAATGCGAAGAATGTCTCTGCGAGGCCGTTAGGATCGACTACGTGGTAATTCTCTGCGTGTTGCCGGGGTGCAGCGCGGTGTCCCGAAGCAGGACACGGGCCAAACGCCGCGGCAGACTCCGCCCGTGTCGTTGCTGCGTGTGAACCTAGAACCCGTGCTTCATTTCCACCTGTGCAAGTCTAACGCTGGTCCGCAGCGATTTCCGCAGGGGAGGACAATCACAGCTGATCAACGGCATCAGGCTGCAGCCGCGGTGCTGCCCTCCTTCTTACCCCGCTTATTGCTCGTGGGGCGGCGTGGCTGAGCAAGGGCTTCTCTCTCTGCAGCCTCTGCCTTTCTTTTTCCTTTGAACATGCGTGTCCTGAGCCTCTGCGCTTGGGGCACGACAACCCCAGGCACCGCTGCAGGCGTGGGGAGGAGCGGCTGGGAGCTGCCCAGCAGGAAAGGACCTGGGGTGGTGGGCGACAGCGGCTGAACATGAGCCAGCAGTGTGCCCAGGTGGCCAAGAGGGCCAATGGCATCCTGGCTTGTATCAGGAATGGTGTGGCCAGCAGGAGCAGGGCAGGGATTGTCCCCCCGTGCTGGGCACTGGTGAGGCCGCCCCTCGAATCCTGTGCTCAGCGCTGGGCCCCTCACCCCCAGAAGGAGCTGGAGGGGCTGGAGCGTGGGCAGAGCAGGGCAGCGAGGCTGGGGAAGGGGCTGGAGCACAAGGGTGGGGAGGGGCGGCTGGGGGAGCTGGGGGTGCTCAGCCTGGAGAAGAGGAGGCTGAGGGGAGACCTTATTGCTCTCTACAACTGCCTGAAAGGAGGCTGGAGCCGGGGGGGTCGGTCTCTTCTCCCCAGGAACAAGCGATGGGACGAGAGGGAACGGCCTCAAGCTGCGCCAGGGCAGGGTTAGGTTGGGGATTGGGAAAAACTCCTTCCCCAAAGGGCTGTCAGGGCCTGGCCCAGGCTGCCCAGGGCAGGGGCTGAGTCCCCATCCCTGGGGGGATTTAAAAGCCGGGGAGATGTGGTGCTGAGGGACATGGGTTAGTGGTGGCCTTGGCAGTGCTGGGTTAGTGGTTGGGCTCGATGATCTTAAGGGTCTTTTCCAACCTAAACGATTCTGTGATTCTGTGATTCTCTCCCTGTTGGTGAGTCAGGCTCTGTTTCATGAGAAGCAAGGCTGCTATTCAGCAGAGAGGGAAGGCCGCTTTGGAGGGTCAGGTCGAATGGAAATCAGAGAGGGCTGTGGAGCTGCCATCTCCAAACGCTGTTTGTGTACTCACGATACCTGGGGAGCCCTGCACAGCCCAGGACCCGTGCACGAAAAGGCTGGAGCGGGCTCCCAGTGCTGGTGTTACGCAGGCAGCCCCTGATTCGATTTTAACTGTGCATAAAATCTGTCCTGCTGTAATCAACCACCGTCTGGCTCTGCCTTTCAGCTGATTACAGGGGTCCCTGCCCCTCTCCCAGCTCTCTCTCCCTCCCATCTCCCAGCCACGTCTCACTCCTGGTTTTCTGTCCACAGAATCCAAATGTCTGGGCTCAGAAAGGGCACCTGTGCTACCTGAAGAGGGACTTTGGCGAGGCAAAGGAGTGCTACGAGCGAACCATCAGTTTTGTGGAGGATGCTGCCGATATGCACTTCGTCTACCTGCGCCTGGGCTCCATCTACCTGGAAGAGAAAGAGGTGAGGAGCCAGCAGGAGTGGTGGAAGGGAATTTTACACCAAGTAGTAGATTCCAGAGCCCAGGTAGAAGATGCCGTTATTTGTAGCTATAGCCAAGATGTCACAACGCAGCAAAACCTCGGAGTGTCCAACTCCTGGGAGCGCGGACCTGCGCTGTTCCTTTGTGCCAGGCTCAGCGGCAGGGTGGCAGGGTGCTGCCGAGCCGGTCTCACCATCCCGGGGATGAGGTGTCGGGGTGCTGCCGAGCCGGTCTCACCCTCCCGGGGATGAGGTCTCGGGGTGCTGCCGAGCCGTTCTCACCCTCCCGGGGATGAGGTCTCGGGGTGCTGCCGAGCCGTTCTCACCATCCCCGGGATGAGGTCTTGGGGTGCTGCCGAGCCGGTCTCACCATCCCGGGGATGAGGTCTTGGGGTGCTGCCGAGCCGGTCTCACCCTCCCGGGGATGAGGTGTCGGGGTGCTGCCGAGCCGTTCTCGCCATCCCCGGGATGAGGTCTCGGGGTGCTGCCGAGCCGGTCTCACCCTCCCGGGGATGAGGTCTCGGGGTGCTGCCGAGCCGTTCTCACCATCCCCGGGATGAGGTGTCGGGGTGCTGCCGAGCCGTTCTCGCCATCCCGGGGATGAGGTCTCGGGGTGCTGCCGAGCCGGTCTCACCCTCCCGGGGATGAGGTCTCGGGGTGCTGCCGAGCCGTTCTCACCATCCCCGGGATGAGGTCTCGGGGTGCTGCCGAGCCGGTCTCACCATCCCGGGGATGAGGTCTCGGGGTGCTGCCGAGCCGTTCTCACCATCCCCGGGATGAGGTCTCGGGGTGCTGCCGAGCCGGTCTCACCCTCCCGGGGATGAGGTGTCGGGGTGCTGCCGAGCCGGTCTCACCCTCCCGGGGATGAGGTCTCGGGGAGCTGCCGAGCCGGTCTCACCATCCCGGGGATAGATGGGAGCAGCACTGGGGATGGTTGGTGGCTGAGCACCACTGGAGATGGGGGGGTTGGCAAATCGCTGAGGAAAGGGGGGACTGTCTGCGGGGCGATGCGTTTGAGGCAGAAACACGATGGTCTCTCTCTCCTGGCAGTACGGCCGGGCGAAGCAGACCTACCTGCTCGCCTGCAAGAACTCTGCGTCCTGTCTCACCTGGCTGGGGGTGGGAATCGCCTGCTACAGGGTAAGTGCAGTTACCTTCAAGTCGTCTGCGCTTGAATTGGCTCTGCGGCACGGGACACGGGGCTGCTTTGCACGATCCCCTTTCATAGAATCGTAGAACGTCCTGGGTTGGAAGGGACCCACAGGGATCATCGAGTCCAACTCCCGTCCCTGCACAGGACCGCCCCAAAATCACACCGTTGATAAAGTAAAGCCTGGCTGCCTGTGAAACCAACGCTCCTGGGCGAGCTACCCATCCCAGCGTGGCACCCCGGGCTGCTCGTACGGAGGTGTCAGAGCAGAGTCACCCTCAGCAGCTGCTCGGGGAGCAGAAATCCTTCCCCCCTCGTCCCGCTGCCAGCACCTCCTTCCCCAGGGTGTCGTGGCACGCACATAATCCGGGCCCGGGCTTTGCTCCGAGCGCCTGCCCGCACATGACCTGCCTGTCACCACGGAGGAACTGAGCAGAATGTCAGCAGAGAGGAATCTCGGTGCTTTCCCTGCCCAGGGGAATCCGGCGCCTCTGAAGGGCTGCCAAGGACACCCAGCCACCGGCAGCGCGGTATCTCCCAGGGGAACACCTCGCCAGGTTCCTCCAAGGGAGTGTGGCTGAGGGATGCAAACCGGGAAGGAACTTGAACTTCTCTTTCCCCCCTGGCCAAGCGTACACCTCCTGGGAGGCTGCAGGCCTGAGCCAGGGAGGCGAGCGGTGGCCCGGGAGCTGGCTGCAGCCCAGCGGCCACCAGCTACCCCCGCCTCCCGGGCGCAGCGGGAATAGGGATCGGGACCGGAGTCGTGTTTTCCTCGCGGAGCCGGACCACGCGGTTCCCGGGGGCGGAGGTGAAGGCATTTGCGCTGCTTTCCTTACAGCGTGGGGCCGATCTGTAAATCCAGCGTGTGCTCCCACGGCGAGGTGGGAGTCACGGTGAGAGGCTTGCCCTCTGCCGAGCCGGACACCGGCACGGAGGATAACTGGTTGTCTCTGCCCTAAATCCCTTCCCCGCATCCCTACCAGGGAAACCCTGCTAGACACTTCCATTGCACCGATTTCTTCGGCTGTTAAAGCAGATGCCCGTTGGGTTCTGAAGCACTTTCTCCTCCTCTCTCTCCAGCTGGACGAGATGGCGGAGGCAGAGGATGCTCTCTCCGAAGCCAATGCCCTAAATAACACCAATGCTGAAGTGTGGGCATATCTCGCCCTCATCTGCCTGCAGGTGAGTGCCCAGCCGGCACAACAAATGCGTTGTAGATCTGTGGTAAAAATAGTTTGGGGACTGTGCTCGGGTGGCAAAATCCGCGCCCTGCCTCGCTGCTGGGTGCACACATTCCCCTGGGGCACGTGCTGAGCTGTCGTGGTTTAACCCCAGCCGGCAGCTCAGCACCGCACAGCCTCGCTCGCTCCCCGCCGGTGGGATGGGGGACAGAATCGGAAGGGCGAAAGGGAGAAAAGTCCTGGGTCGAGATAAGAACAGTTTAATAACTGAAGTAAAATAAAATAGAATAGTAGTAATAGCAATAATGATAATAATATAAAATACAATAATAATACACAAAGCAAGTGCTACACTGTACAGTTGCTCACCACCCACTGACCGATGCCCAGCCCGTCCCCGAGCAGCGATCGCTGCCCCCCGGCCAACTCCCCCAGTTTCTATACTGGGCACGACGCCGTACGGTGTGGGATAGCCCTGGGGCCAGTCTGGGCCACTGTCCTGGCTGTGCCCCCCCCAGCTCCTTGTGCACGGGCAGAGCAGGGGGAGCTGGAAAGCCCTTGACTGGTGTAAGCACTGCTCAGCAACAGCCAAAACATCAGCGTGTGACCAACGTTATTCCCATGCTAAATCCAAACCACAGCACTCTACCAGCTACTGGGAAGAAAATTAACTTGATCCTGGCTGAAACCAGGACATGGGCTTTCTTATGTTATTTCCCCAAGACTCTGTGCCTTTCATAGAATCATAGAATTGTTAAGGTTGGAAAAGACCCTTAAGATCATCGAGCCCAACCGCTAACCCAGCACTGCCAAGGCCACCACTAACCCATGGCCCTCAGCACCACATCTCCCCGGCTTTTAAATCCCCCCAGGGATGGGGACTCAGCCCCTGCCCTGGGCAGCCTGGGCCAGGCCCTGACAGCCCGATCTCCTCACCGGCCGCTCTTGTGCCCCTTCCCCAGGGCGGACGGCAGCTGGAGGCAGAGCAGTGCTACAAATACGTCGTCAAGGTTGGTGTTGATGGCCAAGGTTTGTGCTGTGGGGCGGGCAGGGCTGGCAGGGCAGGCAGGGGGCTGGCAGGGGGCTGGCAGGGCAGGCAGGGGGCTGGCAGGGGGCTGGCAGGGGGCTGGCAGGGGGCTGGCAGGGGGCTGGCAGGCAGGCAGGGGGCTGGCAGGGCAGGCAGGGGGCTGGCAGGGGGCTGGCAGGCAGGCAGGCAGGCAGGGAAGGCCACGGGCTGCCGGTGAGCGGGAACGAAGCCGGTCCGGAGCGCTCGCAGACGGCGGAGGGTTTGGTTTTTAACCTCCGAGGGGACCCTGGCGCTGTGGCACACGAAGAGGCGACGTGTGAAGATGCTCCGGCCCTCGGCCGCCGCCCTCCCGTCGCTGCCCCGGCCGATCGCCGGTACCGGCAGCGAGGGCCCGCCCGTTTCGGTCCCCTGGGGAGCGAGGGGGTGTCGGTGGGGGGCAGCCGGGGCCGGGGGGGGGGCCTGCGGCGGCCGCGGCCCGCCCTGACGCCGCCGCCTCCCTCCCGCAGCTGGGCCTGAGGAACGCCGCCTTGCTGCGGGAGCTCCGCGCCGCCCAGCAGCGCTTCGGCTTCGGCGACCCGGCCTTCTGAGCCCCCCGCCCCGCATAAACTGCCCGCGCCCCCCGGGCCCCGCTTCTGCCTCTATCGCGACCGGGCCCGAGCACCGCAACCGGCCGGGAGGGGGGGGGAATGGGACGGAACGGGGGAACCGGACCCCGCCCACCGGCGACGGCGGCCGCGGGGGGACATTTCCCGCGCGTGCGAAGGGGGCGGGGCGGGGCGGGTCACGTGGGGCGGGGCGGTGGGAGGCCGCGCGGGACGGTTGAGCCCGGTGGCGCGCGCCATGGCGGCAGGTAGCGGCGGGGTGAGGGGGTACCGGGGGCGTCACCGGGGCTGGGGGGGCCGGGACGGGGGTACCGGGGGCGTCACCGGGGCTGGGGGGGGCCGGGACGGGGGTACCGGGGGCGTCACCGGGGCTGGGGGGGGCCGGGACGGGGGTACCGGGGGCGTCACCGGGGCTGGGGGGGGCCGGGACGGGGGTACCGGGGGCGTCACCGGGGCTGGGGGGGCCGGGCCGGGGGTACCGGGGGCATCACCGGGGCTGGGGGGGGCTGGGACGAGGGTACCGGGGGCGTCACCGGGGCTGGGGGCGGCCGGGCCGGGGGTACCGGGGGCGTCACCGGGGCTGGGGGGGCCGGAACGGGGGTACCGGGGGCGTCACTGGGGCTGGGGGGTCCGGGCCGGGGGTACCGGGGGCGTCACCGGGGCTGGGGGGTCCGGAACGGGGGTACCGGGGGCGTCACCGGGGCTGGGGGGGGCCGGGACGGGGGTACCGGGGGCGTCACCGGGGCTGGGGGGGGCCGGGACGGGGGTACCGGGGGCGTCACCGGGGCTGGGGGGGGCCGGGACGGGGGTAACGGGGGCGTCACCGGGGCTGGGGGCGGCCGGGCCGGGGGTACCGGGGGCGTCACCGGGGCTGGGGGGGCCGGAACGGGGGTACCGGGGGCGTCACCGGGGCTGGGGGGTCCGGGCCGGGGGTACCGGGGGCGTCACCGGGGCTGGGGGGTCCGGAACGGGGGTACCGGGGGCGTCACCGGGGCTGGGGGGGTCCGGGACGGGGGGTACCGGGGGCGTCACCGGGGCTGGGGGGGGCCGGGCCGGGGGTACCGGGGGCGTCACCGGGGCTGGGGGGGCCGGGCCGGGGGTACCGGGGGCATCACCGGGGCTGGGGGGGCCGGGCCGGGGGTACCGGGGGCATCACCGGGGCTGGGGGGGGCCGGGCCGGGGGTACCGGGGGCATCACCGGGGCTGGGGGGGGCCGGGACGAGGGTACCGGGGGCATCACCGGAGCTTGGGGGGTCCGGGCCGGGGGTACCGGGGGCGTCACCGGGGCTGGAGGGGCTTGGAGCATGGGGGTACCGGGGCTGTCACCATGGCTGGAGGGGCCCGGGGGTACCGGGGCTGGAGGGGTTCCGAGCACGGGGGTACCGGGGCTGTCACTGGGGCTGGAGGAGCTCGGAGGTACCAGGGGCATCACTGCGGTTGGAGGGGCCCAGAGCATGGGGGTAACGGGGGCATCACCGGGCTCAGGGACGGCACCGGAGCTTGGGGGACTCAGAGCAAGGAGACACCGGGGCTTGGGGCACAGGGGTACCAGGGCTGTCACCGGGGCTGGAGCGGCTCTGAGTATGGGGGTACCGGGGCTAGAGGGGCCCCAAGAACAGGGGTACTGGAGCTGTCTCTGGGGCTGGAGAGGCTCCAAGCATGGGGGTAACGGGGGTGTCACTGGGGCTGGAGGGGCCTGGGGCATGGGAGTACCGGGGCTGGAGTGGCTCCGAGCATGGGGGTACCGGGGCTGAAGGGGCCCAGGGCATGGGAGTACCGGGGCCGTCACCGGGGCTGGAGGGGCTTGGAGCACAGGGGTACCAGGGCCGTCACCATGGCTGGAAGGGCCTGGGGGTACCGGGGCTGGAGGGGCTCCGAGCATGGGGATAACAGGGCCGTCACCAGGGCTGGAGGAGCTCCAAGGTACCAGGGGCATCACCAGGGTTGGAGGGGCCCAGAGCATGGGGGTACCAGGGCTGTCACTGGGGCTGGAGGGGCTTGGAGGTACCGGGGCCATCACCAGGCTTGGGGCACGAGGGCAACACCAGGGCTGGGGGTACATGGAGATAACGGGGTGCCAACAGGGCAGGGGACCGTGGGGGCATCAGCGGCGTCCCCCGGTACAGAGGGTAACGGGGGGCGTCTGAGCGGGGGTACCGTCCCCCCGCCGATCCCGGTGCCGGTACCGGCAGCCTGGCAGCGTCCCTACCTGAACGTCTTCAAGCATTTCCGTGTGGAGGAGTGGAAGCGCTCCGCCAGGGAAGGGGACGTGGCCGCCCTCACGGTAATGGCGGGCACCGGCACCACGGGGTGGGGGGCACCGGCCACGGGCGGGCAGCGCTGACCCCCCATCACCCCTTTCCGTGGTTTCGGAAGGACGCGAGGCTGAAGGGAACCGTCTACCGGATCCGGGGCTCCCTCCCCGCCAGCAGCTACCTGCAGCTGCCCCGGACGGGGACGCAGTCGCTGGGGCTGGCGGGGCGCTACCTCTACCTGCTCTTCAGGCCCATGCCCCGCAAACACTTCGTCGTCCACCTGGACATCGCCACCGAGGTACGGGACACGGGGGCAGCTTCGTTAAACCTCCGTCGGTAGCGTCGCGACCCGCTTGAAGGACCGGGAGGGTGGTGGCGGTGGTCTTCTGTGCTTGGGGGTGTAGAATTTGGCTGCTCTTTGTTGCTGCTGGTGGGTTATGCCGGGCTGGAGATGGTTTCCATCCTGGTGGCGTCTCTGCTGGGGACAGGGGACACGGAGGGGACAGGGGACACAGCCACACACCTTCTCCTCTGCAGCATTTCCCCGCCGAAGCCACCAGGGTGACTAAAGCTCTGCCTGTGCCTCTCTTTTCTCAGGAAAACCAGGTGGTTCGCATCTCTTTCTCCAACCTCTTTAAGGAGTTTAAATCCACAGCCACCTGGCTGCAGTTCCCCTTCGTCTGCGGAGCAGCCAAGGGCTCGGCGTACGACCGCGCGGCCGGCGCGTCCAGGCGCGGTGAGGATCGCGGCGCGGTCGGGACTGGGCTGCCACATCGCCACCGAAATAAATCGTTAGAAAAGAAACGGAGTTTGGAAGTTGACTTAATGCTGACGAGCGGTGGTCCTGAGCAGGAGACCCTCGACAGCTGGAAGCTCGGAGCCGTCGCTCCCGGGAGGGACGTCCCCCATCCCCGCTCTCCCGAGCAGCGGGGTGCGAGGCCGCGGAGGCCGCGGGGCTGCTTCTCTGCCCTTCCCCACCCCTGCGCTGCAGCGGCGAGCTGCGAGGCGCCTTCCCCACCTCCCGTCTCGGCACAGGCAAGCCAAGCCTGGCGGGACTCTTGCATAAATACTTTTAACCTCACTGCGTTAATCACGCGCCTCCCGTTGGGCACGGTCCGAGGTCTGTAAGCGTCTTTTCCCGTCTTTTCTTTTGCCGCCTGCCGCTCTCCTCCCCAGATCTGGCGGGAGCAGCCCCCGCTGACGTGCGCTGGACCTGCCTGGTGCTCGACCTCCGCTCCATCCTCTCCCTCTACCTCAGCCGCCGTTACAGCCACCTGAAGAGCGTCAAGCTCTGCTCCAACCTCCTGGTGAAAAACCTCTGCACGAGCGACTTGGTGTTCGACCCAGGTGAGGAGCTGAGACCTCGCGGTGGCTCCCCGGTTTCTTTTGTGACTTAAACCCAGCCTGGGTGGAGCCCGCGGGGGTTTAAAGCCGCTTTTGCAGGCGCGATGTGGCAGTGGGATAGGAAGCAGAAAGGGCAAAATACTCGGTGCGATGTTAAGTTTCATAGAATCCCAGAATCCCAGGTTGGGAGGGACCTCAGGGATCATCTGGTCCAACCTTTCCAGCACAATCCAGACGAGATGGCCCAGCACCACGTCCCGCTGAGTCTTAAACGTGTCCAGCGTAGCGGAGTCAACCCCTTCCCTGGGGAGATTATTCCAATGGTTGACTCTTCTCATTGGGAAAAATTTCCCTCTCGTGTCCCATCGGAATCTCCCTGGCAGTAACTTGCACCCGTTACCCCTTGGCCTCACCATGGGGCTCCTTGTAAACAGGGAGTCTCCGTCTTCTTTGTAGCTCCCCTTTAAGCACTGGTACCTGGGGATGAGATCCCCTCGAAGCCCCCTTTTCTCAGGGCTGAACAAGCCCAGCTCTCCCAGCCTGTCCTCCTACGGCAGCTGCCCAGAGCCTGGATCATCTTGGTGGCCCTTCTCTGGGCCCCTCCAGCCTGGCCACAGCTTTGTTGTGTAACGGGGACCAGAACTGCACACAGCATTCCAGCTGGGGCCTGACCAGCGCCGAGTAGAGCGGGATAATGACTTCTTTATCCCTGCTGGTGATGCCCTTCTTGATGCAGCCCAGCCTCCTCTTGGCCTTCTTGGCCGCAGCAGCACGCTGCTCACTCCTGTTGAGCTTGTTCTCCACCAGGACCCCCAGGGCCCTTTCCACGGAGCTGCTCTCCAGCCAGGTGGATCCCAGTCCGTGCTGCACTCCTGGATTATGTTTTCCCAGGTGCAAGACCTTACCCTTGTCCTTGTTTCACTTCCTAAGGTTCTTGTTAGCCCACTCTTCCAGCCTATCCAGATCTCCCTGCAGGGGGGCTCTCCTTTCCAGAGCGTCTGCTTCCCCACTCAGTTTGATGTCATCTGCAAAGTTTCACGTGTGCACCGGTGAATACAACCTCCCGACCTCTGGAGGAAAGCGTCCTCTTGTTTTCCAGCCATAAAAGTGAATGATAAGAGTGAAGTTAAATATCTTACCGAGGGTAGAAACGTTTTTCAGGGTAAAAAAATGAAAAGTCTTACCAAGCCTGACATCTCCGAGGTCTGTGCTTTTATCTGCCGGAAGAACCTGTGGGTTTTTTGTCTCAGAAATCTTCCAACCTACTTTTTTTTTTTTAATCCACCTGCTCAGTGTGGCAGAGATACTTCCATCAAAACCTTTCTTTCTGCCTTTCTTTTTTTGTGCTGGAAATCTGCCCAAACCGAGCGGCCCGTTGGAAAGCATCGGTGAGGAGAAAGCTTTAGATGCTGCTTTCGGATTCCTGCAACTTGTTATAGCTTGAGGACTTTCATGAAGTTACAAACGCATGAAGGAAAAAAGACAAGAAAATGCGAACAGAGCCTTAACACAAATCACGTGAAACTGCTGAATTACGGAATAGAAAACTAAGTGAATCTTGGGCCTGGGGGATTTATACCTCGCTGCCAAGGGTTTATGCTCTGGGGTCTTTTTTGGAGGTTGAGGCTTTCAGGAATATTCCTGTGCAAAGGTGGGTGGGTGTGGCACAGACCTCGGGGTTGTAATCTTTGTTTTTCAGGTGTTCTCAAAGAGGGAAATGGTTTGTGCCCGTGTCCCACGGGAAACTCACGATCTCAGCTCCACGGGCCTTGGAGAACTTACCCTCTTTTATCTTTATCCCTGCGCTGCCAGGCGTGACCTTCTCCGAGGCCCGGCAAGCCGACCTGGCCCGCCGCGGCGTCGCTCCCATGCCGCGGGAAATGGCTTTCCCTGTGCCGAAGGGAGAGAAGTGGCACGACCTCTACGACTACATCAGGTACGGCTGCTCCCGGCTCCGCTTGAACCCACCGCCGCTCCGAGACCTCCCCGTTCCCCCGGGGAAGGCGGGACAGGTAACGCCACTTTTCGGGAATGACAGATCCGGACAAACCTGGGGCTTGAGCGGAGATATTTTGGTCACCCCAACTCCAGCATTTAGGTGGCGTTAACGCATCTGCCCTGGTCTAAGCGTAACCGCTGATCGGTGATATTTTGGGGCAGGAAAAAGGCCGTAGAGCGCTCCCGTGCCTGGCGTTAACACCGGTCCTCCCTCTCAACGCTCTCTTGCTGGGATTTAGCGTAACGCAAGCCTTTCTTCTGTACGTGCTGTTCCTAGCAAGCGCTTCAGCCTCTTGCTAAGTTCAAGGGTAGTCTGACAGGGGCCGCTGAGCGTCATCGGCCGTACCGCCTCGGCGGCGGGCAGACGCCTGCCTCAGCTTCGGCGCTGGGCTCCCATCGGCGGTCAGGTTTTTGTCAGCGAACTCTGTCGCTCGTGAAGTTGCAGGTCATCGGCTTAAGCGGCGTTGGCTAAAGCGCGCAGTGCCAAGTTAACCCCCGGAAAGTAACGGCGTAGATCGGACCTGGGAGATGCTTCAGTATCCCTATATTTGAGGGAAGAGGGGGGAAAAGGAGGAATCTTATAGGAGACAGTGAAGAGGCTTGAGTTATCAAGTGGGATTCCCGGGTGCCAGTGCAATATCCCGGTTACGCGGCACCTTCCTCCGATTTTGCTCAGGTTCCCATCCGAGGGCTCCAAGCTGCCGTACGACTCCATCCAGAAGAGCTGTCCCGGCCCTGCGGCAGGTGGGAAGGCTGGGGGCCGCAGCCCAGGCCGTGCCGCCCCGGCTGGACGCCTTGGGTTGCCGAAAGAGCCCAACCCCGCTCCTCGTGTCACCCAGGTGGCCAAGTCTCGGAGGACCCCGTCCCGCAGCTGCCCCAGCCGGTGACGCTCACCAAAGCGGTCCGTGACCGACTGTCCCTCGTCCATCAAATAACCAGTCCCAAAGCTGTAAGTGCACCGTGGAGGAGGCTGAAGCTTCTTCCTTTCTGCCTCCCGTGGAGGTTTTTCCCCACGCCTTGTCTTTGAGTGCCATTATTTAGGATGTAGAAGCTGCTCGTTGTCGTTGGCTGCTGATCCGGGCAGGTCAGGCGCTGCTCTGGGCACGGTCTGTCGACCACAGCCCCGCGGTTAATGACTGGGGGGTTCGGTCTGGCGTAGCGCAGAGCAGAGACAAGATAAACGCCAAGTACCTCGGGATCTCCAGACATCTATCCTCCCTCCCTCAGCTGAGGCCGCAGATAGTTGTGTCTTCAAATTATCGATAGGAAATGAAGACTGGAGACTAAAGAACTTGTTGGGGTGCCCTCAGGGAGCAGAGCAGTGTGTGGAGTCCGGGTTGCAGGCAGCTGCCCTCACCGCTGATTCCCTGCCGGCGGCGAGGCAGGAGCCGGTGCTCAGGCTGGCTGAGCAGGCAGCGCAGCGATGGGCTTGCGGAGGGGGACTGGGGGAAGCCATCCTTCTCACGCTGCGGAGAGGGAGGCAACGAGGAGCGCCACCACTTTGCCGTTCCGGACTGGGATGCGCCGAGCTGGCTGGCCAGGCGCTTTTAGCCTCCTCTGCTCGCTGGAGAGGGCAGCTTTTCCAGAGGCTTCCCTGGATCTTTCCTGGGGCTCTGGTTTGCTGTCTGGAGGAGGTGAACTGTGCACAGACAACACTGGGAGCGTAGGGAGAGTGGCTGGTTAACGTACCTGGCCAAGCTACGCACCGACAGGGATGCTCTCCCTCCGCGTCGCTCCCTCCTTGCCGTGAAGAGTCACTCGGGAGAGACACGGGTGCCTCCCTGTCTCTGCCGTTGCGGTGGGTGGAAGGCGCTGGGAGGAGGGCTGATCTCTGTCTGAGGCTTTGCTCTTTCTCAGGTGCCGCGTCGGTGTCCTGTCATTCCGAAAAGCATCCCCGAGGTTCACCTGACAGCCCCAGGGCCTCCGAGAGCCGTGCCTGCTGGGGACCAGGAGCTGGAGGAGAGCCAGGGACCGCACAGCGCGGGGGACGCCGGGCAGTCGCCGTCAGTCAGTGACGGTGGCATCCACGTGTACGCCTACCAGAGGAGCGAACGAGCCAGCCGAGCCGTCCGCACCGGCTCGGAGGAGGTGGGTGAAGCGCCCAGCCGTCGCAGCAGCCCGCGGGCGGCTTTGGGATGCTTACGGCTGGCGCTTGCGAGCCCGGCAGAAGGAGCAGAGGGAACGCAAGCTTCGGGCTGGAGTTTGAGTTAATCCTGCGGAGTCCTTTTGCTGGTGTTGGTTTTTCGGACTAGCAGTTCTCCCGTAACCCAGCACGGGTGGGAGAGCTGCTTAAAGCAGGGAATCCCAGCTCCTCCTTCCTTCCAGATTTGACTTCTGCCAAGTTCAATACTTTAAAGCCACCCCCTGCAAGAGGAGAGCCCCCCAAGCTGCCTCTGGGCTTTAGAGAGAAAGGAGCAATGGGGACAGAGGGGCCCCGTGAGCAGAGGACCTCAGTCTGGCTCTAAGCGTGACGGTGCCGTCTTGGTTTTGTTTTTTCAGAGGCTCTTACCAGATCCCATCCTGAAGCTGAGAATGATTATTGGCTTTGGAGGCTGCAGCACCAAATGGGTCAGTAGCCCGGATGGTTCGGGGACTTTATGTGTAATCACAGATTGATTTTTTTCGGAGGCGTGAAAAGCAGCTGAGTGCCGCCCTTCCTGCACTTTTCGATGGGGAAAATGTCCCCAAAGCAGATGGGCACGAGCTTATGGTTGTGCGTCGGTCTGCTGCTGTTACGATGGTGAATTAGAAATTATGGGGGCCTTCTAGATCTTCTGCATTTTAACATGTTAAAATTAGAGCCACTTTGTAGGAGTCTGGAAAGGAAGGGCTGTGTTTTGGATCGTTTCTGTGGGGCACTGTGCCTTGCAGGAGCCCAACTTGTGGTCTGTGTTAGGGCAGAGAAATGATCGTTTTGGCTCAGCCAGTTCAACGCTCTGCCGACAACATGACTTTCCTTGTATCTGCTGTTCATGTAGTAGAGATGATTGGTATGGTAAATCGACTGAATTAATCATAGAATCGTTAAGGTTGGAAAGGACCTCTGAGGTCATCGAGCCCAACTGTTACCCTGACTGCCAGGGCCACCTCTACACCCTGTCCCCAAGCACCACATCCACACGGTTTTTGAACACTTCCAGGGACTGCGATTGCACCCCTGCCCTGGGCAGCCTGTGCCAGGCCCTGACAGCCCTTTGGGGAAGGAGTTTTTCCCAATCCCCAACCTAACCCTGCCCTGGCGCAGCTTGAGGCCGTTCCCTCTCGTCCCATCGCTTGTTCCTGGGGAGAAGAGACCGACCCCCCCGGCTCCAGCCTCCTTTCAGGCAGTTGCAGAGAGCGATGAGGGCTCCCCTCAGCCTCCTCTTCTCCAGGCTGAGCACCCCCAGCTCCCCCAGCCGCCCCTCCCCACCCTTGTGCTCCAGCCCCTTCCCCAGCCTCGCTGCCCTGCTCTGCCCACGCTCCAGCCCCTCCATCTCCTTCTGGGGGTGAGGGGCCCAGCGCTGAGCACAGGATTCGAGGGGCGGCCTCACCAGTGCCCAGCACTGGGGGGACGATCCCTGCCCTGCTCCTGCTGGCCACACCGTTCCTGATACAAGCCAGGATGCCGTTGGCCCTCTTGGCCACCTGGGCACCCTGCTGGCTCATGTTCAGCCGCTGTCGCCCACCACCCCAGGTCCTTTCCCGCCGGGCAGCTCCCAGCCGCTCCTCCCCACGCCTGCAGCGGTGCCTGGGGTTGTTGTGCCCCAAGGGCAGGACCCGGCCCTGAGCCTTGTTGCCCCTCACACAGTGGCCTGTGCCCATCGACCTGGCCTGGCCAGGTCCCTCTAATTAAGCAGGATGTCAGCTGGGCTCTTAGCTTTCCTTCACGAGTTAGAAGAGTGCTTGTATGGAAGAGCATCCTCTCTCCTGCACACGTGCAGCAGATCTGTTGAAGAAATCTCTGCCGGTCCAGCCTAGGACCTGGGGCAGCTCTGGAGGATCTGCAGCCCTCCCCGTCTCGGTCCTGCAGGCGCTGTGGACTCAGAACAACGCTGCGGTGGTCTACCCCTGCCACGCCGTTATCGTGACCCTGCAGATCCAGACCGGAGAGCAGAGGTTCTTCATTGGACACACGGATAAGGTGAGCGTAACTCTTCACAGAGCCGTACAGCAACGCTATCCTCGTACCCCCCACGTACCCCCGGTCCCAGCTCTCCTCGAACGCCTCTAACCCGGCGCTTCCCGCAGGTGTCGGCGCTGGCCTTCAACGGGAACAGCACCTTGCTGGCCTCCGCGCAGGCCGGTGCCCTGAGCGTGGTGCGTCTCTGGGACTTCCCAACAGGCAGCTGCCTCTCGGTGTTTAAAACCCACGTCCGCTCCCTCTTGTCCCTGAGGTGGGTTTCGGCCCGGGCGCAGGGGTGCGTTCAGGCGGGCTAAGCGTTGCGGCGCGGCAGCTTTTCTCTGCTATTCGTGTGTGATAAACCAGGAGTGACTTACAGCTCCCCTTCTGCCTGTGTTTATCACCGAGACCTGCTGGCAGCTGGCCCGGAGCAGCCGATAGCGCTGCCAGCTCCCTCCTGAGCTTCCCCCTCAGCTCTTGCTGTCTCCCCATACCCTGAACTTGTCTCCTTTTATTCCCTGCTGAGATGCGCTCGGCGTACGAGGAGCGGCATTTCAGCAGGTGGCCTCTTCTTGCAGCTTTTCCTACAGCGGAGCCGTTCTGTGTGGCGTCGGAAAGGATGGGCACGGCAAAACGGTGAGGACTGACACTTGCTTTTGGCGGTTTCCCCGCCCTGCGAACAAGCAACGTGAGGTTATGTTGTTATTTTGCAGACAAACCTCTGCTCTGGGCTTTCCTAGACCCGTTCTCCACTGTGGTCAGAGGGAGATCCCTTTCTCATTAGCTGCTTAGAAAATATTTCCCTTCCACCTGATGCTTGCGAGCGTTCGCATGCACGATCCTCCGCTGCAAGCGAACAAATCCTTTCGGAAGAGAGATCCGCTGGGGGTGACCTTTGGGGCTGTTTCTGTCCCTGGTGCGGTCCCAGCTAGGAGATGGTGTGATTCTGCCCGCGCCCTGCGGGGATCGCCGCAGGCTCGCGCGCGGCGTTGCCGCCCGCCTCCGCAGCCGTTCTGGCCCACGGGGCTGAGGGTGACACGTGTTCGTGTGGTATTTCGAGCTGGAAGGCTTGCAAGCGCTTAGCGGAGGAATGGGAGTTGAAACGGGAGGTTCAGCATTGACTAGAGCCCAAAAAAACCCTTTTTTATAGCATTTAGGGCACGATGGGAGGTTTAACCTTTCAGTTCTGAGCGTGGCAGGCATCGCCGCTGGAAGGGGTGCTGGCACCGAAGCTGCCACCCACCGATGTAGCTAGGGGATGACGCAGATCCCACGTGTAGCAGTCAAAAATCGAGTTGTTTCATGGGACCGGGGGTTTTGCTTTCTCAGTGGAACCGTTTTCATCCAGCAGCAATTAGCTGTGCCATCGCTAACTGCGTGCTGCCTGCAGGAAAAAAACAAACGGCCCTCCGGTTTTTTTGCTGGCACGCAGCAGAGGTCTGTGATCCGGGTGGGAGCTGGTGAGCTGGAACCAGGGAGGGGGATAAATAGGGTGAAAGCAGGGTGGGAGAACAGTGGGGGTCAGGAGTGCCTCTCCCGAGGTGCTGCTGGGTCTGTTTTTAACGTTGTTCTGAAATGCAAAGCATCAAATGGGCTGCGTTTCTTCACCCATCTCCTCCTTGCCTTTGGGGAAAGGCTGGGAGCCTCTGGCCCCTCGCCATGGGCACCGCGCGCACGCAAACCTGCGCCAGAGCCAAGGGCTGCGAGAGCCAGCGCGGCCAGGCACGTGCTGCCTTCAGCTCTCGCGGGCCAGCTCGGCCCTGGCACAGCTCATCTGTCTCAGCGGGCAGAATTCCCACTCCTCTGTGGATTTGCTTTCCAAATCTGAGCCCTGTTGCCAGGCAGCCCTGGGATTTAGAACCTATAATTATGGATGCCACACAAGTACAATGCCATGAAGCTTTGCGAAGCCCTTGGACTGTCCTAAACCCTCTGTGCGAGAGAATTTTTTTTTCCCTGCTTCAATTTTGTTATCGATACTTCGTGCCCAGCTCCGGAGCGGGCTCCTGTGCGTGCAGCTGATCAGCTGCTGTGATGAAAAGCTCTTTTGCTGCCAAAGTTTCCACGGTTGAGCTGCTCTGCCATCGTTTCCATGGTTGAGCAGCTCTGCCATCGTGTCTTCTTGCTTCAGATGGTGGTGGTGTGGAACGCTGCTCAGGTGACCCGTGGCGGAGAGGTGACCGTGCTGGCCAAAGCGCACACGGATGTGGACATCCAGGCCTTGAAGATTGCTTTTTTTGATGATACCAGGTAGCGTGCAAAGAAAATAAATCAAAAGCGTTGGTTTCTGGCACAGCTGCGGGGGGAATCGTGGTGCTGCAGCCGTCCGGTTGCCATTCTGGTCCTCGCTGCCAGCTGGTGGCCCTTGGGCCACTGCCCTTTCACCAGGGGCTTGGAGAGCCCTGCCCTGCTCCTCACGCGGTCTCTCCCGGGACAGGATGGTGTCGTGCGGCCGGGACAACGTCAGGCTGTGGCGAGTGCGGAGCGGAGCCCTGCGCTCCTGTCCCGTCAATCTGGGCGAGTACCATTCCCTGGAGTTCACCGACCTGGCCTTCGAGGAGGGGCACGCGGCCGAGCGGGAGCCGGAGGACCGCACGCTGTAAGGGGCTGCCGGGCTCCGCCGTCGCCCGTCCTCGGGGCAGCCTGCGGCAAGTCCGCCTCGGCTGCCTTGAGCATCCTCCTTCCCCCTCCTCTGCGCGAGCGTGGCGTTTTGCTTGGGCTTTCCCTGCAAAATAGAGGGGCCTCCTGGAGCTGGGGGAGCCTCTCCCCTCCTCGGCACGCTTTGCTTCCCAAAAGAGATTTGGCTGCTTGCAGAAGAGCCCAAGAAATGGGTCTTTCCTCTTGCCATACCGATGTTTTGCCGTATTTAGTGACTCTCTCCCCGACCTGAGGCTTGCGGTTAGCTTTCTGTTGGCAGCAGGAGGAGGGTGGTACCTATCCTCTTGCATATAGACGGACAGACGTCTTTTTTTTTTTTTTTTCTGGTCGTTTTATTTTAATCATCAAAGCCAGACCTTTGTCGCTACCACATACTGTTCCGTAAAGGCAGAGCTGTCGGCTCAGCTGGCCCTGCCTTCCCCCGGGCTCTGTCCCGTGGCAGAGAGAGGTTTCTTTCTGAAGTCTCTGCCGAGCTTTTAGCTCTTTTGCTAATTAATGTTTCAAAGGAATAAAATAGGAAGCTCTGACTTGGTTGTAGATTTGTAGGGTAGCGCGTAGAAAGGTGCCCTTGGACACCACGTTGACCTGTTAGGTTACCGTGAGCCAGAATTGCTTTCCAGCAGGCAAAATTTAACGGATAAACCGAGCTGGGTTTTTACTAAACCACGCTGGCGCAGCTGCCCTTAACCCTGGGGTGCCAGAGCAGGGGTCTGTCTCCTTTACAGCTTTGTCTGCAGCAAGAGCGGCCACGTCTTGGAGGTGGACTACAAGAACGTCTGCGTGAGGAGCGCACGGCGGCTGCTGCCCGCGCAGCCCCGGGGCTGCCAGCGGCCGGCCGAGGCAGGCAGCGGTGCAGGCAGGAGTATCTGCAGGCAGGGAGGAGAGGACCGGCCAGGCAGCACCTCAACCGTCATCGGGGTCAGAAACGACAAACAAATCTCCGGTAAAATAAAGCGGCTATTTACCTACTGCTAAGGATTATTTTGGGTTGATTAGCTCATTGCTAGCCTCTTAAGTACTGCAAATAATCTTCCTTAGTACAGCAAAGTATCATTTTAAGAAAGAATTTGAGCATTTTAAACGCTGATTGCACTTTCAGAGAAACCCTACTTTTAGAAACATGAAACAAGGTCTTAATTTGCTGATGGGAATCTTAATGTAGAGATGGAAAAAGAGCTAAGCAGACCAACGAAAAAGATGAATTTGGGGATTTTTTCATTATCCAGCCTGTGCAAAGTGTTTGGAAACTCTTTGTTGCTGTATACGAAGTAGTACAGCTTTCAGCTCTTCCATTCATTTTAACAGCGGGAAGAATTCACTTTCAAGTGTGATTGCTCTGATATCTTAAAACTTAGCGCATAGTTTGCTTTGGCAAATTGAGCTAATTCATCTCCAGCGTGCCCCTTTGAGAGGTACGGAACTCCGGTTCTCACTTCAGGGGTGAGAAAACGCCCAAGAGGAGATGAAACGATGTCCTTGGGCGTCCTCCTGGTAGCAGTGCTGGCTCTCGCCAGCGCTTTGACCACTGGACTTCATACCCGAATCAAAAAATCCCCGTTTTTCTAGATTTGTATTCTCTCTCCCTCCTCACTACGCTGCAGAGAGGATTTGAGACATGGCAATGAAGGGGTTTTCTATCTCAGGCAGTTAATCTAGGACAAACCTTGCCACAAGATCCTCCTCAAGGTGAAAATACGGCAGGGTTTAACAAGCGCTAAGAATTTCTGTGCCTGGCGAGAGGTGCGCGATGGTGAAGAGTAGTGCTGGGGAGGGACGGGGACTGAACGCGTTTTGAGTGCTGAGAAGGGTTAGCCGAGACCCATCGGCCTGCGCTGTCAGCCACCGAGGGGTCCTGGCGTTGTCTTCCGAGGGCCGCCGGTGCGGGTGGGCCATCGGACTCGGCTCTTGGATGGCGGGGTACGCTCAGTTTGAGTTTTCTTGTTTCACGTGTACAATGCAGTGTTGGTTTTTGGCTTTTCAGGCCCTGGGATCGCTATAAACAGTATTAGCGTCTCCTCAACCTTCTGCGCCACGGGTTCAGAAGATGGCTACCTGCGGCTGTGGCCACTGGACTTCTCAGCCGTCGTCTTAGAGGCAGGTGAGTAGAGCTGGGACCGGGGCTTCTGAGCTCCTCGTCTCCATCAGCTCTGAAGCCAAAGCTCCGCTGCCATGTCTCCTAAAGCGATGCTCGTGAACAAGGGCATCTTTTATGCCTGCTCTCTGGGGGTGGCTGGCTTGGAAGTCTTTTACTTCAACAACAATTATTTGTGTTCGTTCTTGTAACTCGTAGGAGAAAGGCAGGATCTCCTGGGTGAGAGCAGGCACTCAGTCTTGACTTCTGTGCCCTCATACCCACGGCTCTTCTGTCCGTGAAAAATTAGGGGAGAAGTTGAGCAGTTCTTCACTTTTTCTGAAACAACCACCATAACAGCAGGGCCCGGGGACTTCCAGAAAGGGCAGAGACTAATTTGTCACTAAACTCAAACCTGCAAGCATCCAGTCACGTGGGCTGCTCGTTTCTGCGTGCATTACTTTCCTAAATGTGAATCTGGTTCGGTAGCTGTGCTCCAGCTGCTGCTGCTCCTTTTCCCGGGGGATTTGCTGACTCCTGTGTCTTTCCCCAGAGCACGAGGCTCCGGTGAGTTCTGTCTGCATCAGCCCGGACAGCCGCAAAGTCTTGTGCACGACCGCCGCCGGGAATCTGGGCTACCTGGATATCCAGTCCCGGGACTACAACACCCTCATGCGCTCTCACGAGGACTCCATTTTGGCGTTCTCGGTGGAGGGGATTTGGAAGCAGATGGCAACGGTGTCTCGGGACGATACCATCCGAGTCTGGGACCTCGTCTCCATGCAGCAGGTAGGTGAGACAAGAGTCAGTAGGTGTCTCGCATTTATTAATAGGCCGCCTAGTCTTTGTTTAGTCTAATTATCAAAGCTCCGCACTTCGGGAGTCTTTAAATGTCCTCCCTGAAGCATGGTGGGGCACCGTGGGCAAGAAATCCTTCCAGAGTATGGAGTTCTGAGAGTTTTAGCTTAATGCATAATTTGGCCTTTGCCAAAAGGTATTGTTAAACAAAAATATATTCTTCTCCTCTATCTTTTGAATATTGCTTTTTAACACAAAACATAATACCCAATATGGGCTTTATCTAAATGCCCAAATCATAGAATCACAGAATCACAGAATCGTTTAGGTTGGAAAAGACCCTTAAGTCATCGAGCCCAACCGTTAACCCAGCACTGCCAAGGCCACCACTAACCCATGTCCCTCAGCACCACATCTCCCCGGCTTTTAAATCCCCCCAGGGATGGGGACTCAGCCCCTGCCCTGGGCAGCCTGGGCCAGGCCCTGACAGCCCTTTGGGGAAGGAGTTTTTCCCAATCCCCAACCTAACCCTGCCCTGGCGCAGCTTGAGGCCGGTCCCTCTCGTCCCATCGCTTGTTCCTGGGGAGAAGAGACCGACCCCCCCGGCTCCAGCCTCCTTTCAGGCAGTTGCAGAGAGCGATGAGGGCTCCCCTCAGCCTCCTCTTCTCCAGGCTGAGCACCCCCAGCTCCCCCAGCCGCCCCTCCCCACCCTTGTTCTCTAGACCCTTCACCAACCTCGTTGCCCTGCTCTGGCCACGCTCCAGCACCTCCATCTCCTTCTGGGGGTGAGGGGCCCAAAACTGGACACAGGATTCGAGGGGCGGCCTCACCAGTGCTGAATACAGGGGCACCATCACCTCCCTGCTCCTGCTGGCCACACCATTCCTGATACAAGCCAGGATGCCATTGGCCCTCTTGGCCACCTGGGCACCCTGCTGGCTCATGTTCAGCCGCTGTCGCCCACCACCCCAGGTCCTTTCCCGCCGGGCAGCTCCCAGCCGCTCCTCCCCACGCCTGCAGTGGTGCCTGGGGTTGTTGTGCTCCAAGGGCAGGACCCGGCCCTGAGCCTTGTTGCCCCTCACACAGTGGCCTGTGCCCATTGACCCAGCCTGGCCAGGTCCCTCTGCAGGGCCTTCCTGCCCTCCAGCAGATCGACACTCCCACCCAACTTGGTGTCATCTGCAAACTGACTGAGGGTGCACTCGATCCCCTCATCCAGGTCGTCGTTAAAGATATTAAACAGGACCGGCCCCCAAAGAGCCAGGACTTGACCGGGTTTTACATCCATCCAGGCAGGATGAGATTTCTGCTGTGGGACACGCTCACGGTGGAGCTCTGAGGCTGTTCAGTGTTAGGTACGGCTGCCAGGTCCATCTTTATCCAGCTTTGTGCCTGCAGCGTCTCTCTTCCCCGCAGCTGTACGACTTCACAGCTGCCGAGGAGATGCCGTGTGCCGTGGCCTTCCACCCTACCCAGCAGATCCTGGCCTGTGGCTTTGACAGCGGGACGGTGCGGACCTTCAGCCTGGCTGCCTCCGATCTGCTGGCGGAGCACAAGTAAGCGCTTGCGGTGGGAGCTGCACGGGGGCAGGTACGGCTCTAACAGTGGGTGTCCCGGCAAGAGCCACAGCGATAATCGTGGAGGTGGGAAAAGCGTTTTTCTTGAGCTCGACAATCCTCACGTCCCAGCCGAGTGGTTTTCAGGCAGAGCTAGCCTGCTGTGCCAAGGCTCTGGGTGGTAAAAGTCCAACCTGCGAAGGCTATGAGGGCTTGCTTTATGCCTGACCAACCTAGTGGCCTCCTGTGATGGAGATGGGTGGACTGTTCGGTGGATAAGGAATTGGCTGGATGGTTGCGTTCAGAGGGTATTGGTCAATGGCTCAGTGTCCAGATGGAGACCAGTGCTGAGTGGTGTCCCTCAGGGGTCCGTACTGGGACCAGTGCTGTTCAATATCTTCATCAGTGACACAGACAGCGGGATCGAGTGCACCCTCAGCGAGTCTGCAGATGACACCAAGCTGAGTGGTGTGGTTGCTGCTCCAGAGGGACAGGGTGGCATCCAGAGGGACCTGGGCAGGCTGGGGAGGTGGGACCGTGTGAGCCTCATGGGGTTCAACAAGGCCAAGTGCGGGGTCCTGCACCTGGGTGGGGACAACCCCCGGTATCAGCACAGGCTGGGGGATGGAGGGATGGAGAGCAGCCCTGAGGAGAAGGACTTGGGGGTGCTGATAGACGAAAAGCTGGCCACGAGCCGGCAATGTGCTCTGGCAGCCCAGAAAGCCACCCGTCTCCTGGGCCGCATCCCCCGCAGCGTGGCCACGGGGCGAGGGAGGGGATTCTGCCCCTCTGCTCCGCTCGGGGGAGACCCCCCTGGAGCCCTGCGTCCAGCTCGGGGGTCCTCAGCACAGGAAGGACAGGGAGCTGTTGGAGCGGGGCCAGAGGAGGCCCCAGCAATGGTGCGAGGGTGGAACAGCTCTGCTGGGAGGACAGGCTGAGAGAGCTGGGGGTGCTCAGCCTGGGGAAGAGGAGGCTGCGGGGAGCCCTCAGTGCGGCCTTGCAGGGCTTAAAGGGGGCTACAAGAGAGATGGGGAGAGGCTTTTTAGCAGGGCCTGCAGCGACAGGACAAGGGGTGATGGTTTGAAAGTAAAGGAGGGGAGATTCAGCCTGGATCGAAGGAAGAAATTTGTCCCGCTGAGGGTGGTGAGGCACTGGCAGGGGTTGCCCAGAGAGGTGGGAGCTGCCCCATCCCTGGAAACATCCAAGGCCAGGCTGGACGGGGCTCTGAGCACCCTGATGTGGGTGAAGCTGTCCCTGCCCATGGCAGGGGGATGGACTGGGTGGCCTGGAAAGGTCCCTGCCAGCCCAAAGCATGCTGTGACTTTATGACTTCCCGGTGGACAGTTGGCCAACAGTAGGAAAAGGCTTGGCCTAGAGAGCAGCTGAACAGCGAGCCCTTGCAAGCCTTGGTGTGGGCAGCGGAGGACGCTTCAAAGGGAGAGGGAGCACGTCCCATCCAGGGACAGCTGGTGTGCTGTGCTTGCTGCTCGGTTTTCCAAAAAGTTGGAGCGTTGATTGTCCTGGGTTGCTGCCGGCGTGAGCACGGTGGGGACCTCTGCCTGCTCCCCGGGTTCTTCACGTTGCTACTGTTTTCTGGGGTTTTGTTTGTTTGTTCTCCTCCCCTTCCTCATGTTTTCCGCCTTCTTTCAGGCAGCACCGCACTGTGATCGCTGGACTGACCTTCTCTCCGGATGGCAATTTCATGTTCAGCTCCTGTTTGCAGGGAACTCTGGCTCTTTACAGCTGTATGGCAGAGAAAAGCCACGTCCTGAGAGTCCTGGGTAAGACTTTGGGCTTGTGCATTGCCTTTCTTCTTTTTTTTTATTAGCACAGCCATCCTAGCACCAAAGCCAAACCAGACTCAGCCTACGCAGAGAGATTTTCTGATGAACGTTCTGAGCTGTCTCATTTGTGTTTATACCGTACGTGCGAGCAAACCCTAGCGACCGCCAACCCTCCCCTACCCCGTCCTGGTTCGAACGCTCTCAGCTTGCTCGGTGTTTTGAATGAATGGGCCGGAATCGCAGAGACCTGCCCTTTCAGGTCTGGGTTCAACAGCGCCTTGCCTAGAAGCAACGCAAGCGTAGAGTCTTCTTATTTATTCCATTTTGCGGGTGTGCGGTTTAATTGGTTTAAACTGGATCGTTTCCCTAATCCTGCCGGCAGCGCAGCTGCGCGAAGAGCCGTGCTGCTGAACGGAGAAGGTGGAGAGCTGCAGGCAGGGGAGGCAGCGCAGGGGCAAGGCCGTTGGGAAGCGTTAATGTCACGTTTAATGTATGCTTTTGAAATGAGCTGTGGCAGCGCAAGCTTGGGCAGGGAAAGGGAGCTCCGTTATGCAATATTGTACAAAGAGGAGGATCCTGCCCCAAGAAGTGTGCAGTTGGAGTAGGTGGAGGAGGAATAGGGGCAAGGAGAGATCGGGGAATTTGTCCAAATTAACCCAAGTTTGGTGTCAGCGCTGCAGCTGGGCCATCGCATGTTGACTCTGCTCTGAAACCGCGTTCTCTCCCTGGCCGCGTTCCAGGGACAGAACAGTGGTATTTTGGTAGTGGAATAAATACAGAGAATTGCTCTGATATCTGCGATTATTTATTTTTTTTTTTAGACCTTTGGGTCTATCTGCCCACCGGGCCGACATCAGCGTGGTGGGGTTCGGCGCTGACTTCATTCTGCGCAGGGTGCAGACACCCAGGCTGCAGCTGAGATCTCACATTCATAGCTCCTTGTCGCAGCTTCTTGTACCGTTAAAAAATAAACACTAAAATCAATTTTATTCCCTTGACTTTGTTCTGCTCTCCTTGAAAACACCGCACGCTCAGCCAGGCGACAAGACCTTGTCCTCGAGGTGGCTCGCTGCACGCTTTGGGTGTTGCAGATAAAATTTGCAGCATCTTCTACAACAGAGGTTGCTTCTTTCTCAGGCCAGAACGTTAACCCAAGGCTGATTCGGAGGCAGGAGAAGCCGCAGCGTGGGCTTTGCTCCTCTCTTCACTCTCTCTCTTGCTGTGGCCCTCAGGCAATGTGGTGGCCCGGGACGCTGGGAGCGGTTCGGATGCTTTGGCGGTCAGCGGGGACAGCCGTCTCTTGGCCTTCGTGGGTCCCTCCAACTACGTTGTGACCGTGATGGAGGCCTGCTCTCTGGACGAGGTACCCAGCAGGCTCCCCTTCTTCCTGGGGGAGGGTGGGGAGGGGAGCACGAGCCACAGGGGCAATTCATAGAATCATAGAATTGTTAAGGTTGGAAAAGACCCTTAAGATCATCAGGTCCAACCGCTAACCCAGCACTGCCAAGGCCACCACTAACCCATGTCCTCAAGCACTGCATCTCCCCGGCTTTTAAATCCCTCCAGGGATGGGGACTCAGCCCCTGCCCTGGGCAGCCTGTGCCAGGGCCTGACCACTCTTTCAGTGAAGAAGTTTTTCCTAATATCCAACCTAACCCTGCCCTGGCACAGCTTGAGGCCATTCCCTCTCGTTCTATCGAATTCCCACAGGCTGCACAAGAGGAGATGGACCAAGGGCCCTGGGCACCAGCAGTGCTGGAGAGGGCCCTTCCCTGCACGGCAGACGCGTGCTCAGGGTGCTTACAGTGAGGTTTGCTTTCCATTCTGAGAGACAGAAACTGTAACAAAGTCAAGGTTTCTTCTTCTCCAGCTTCATTTCCCCTCTAGAAAAATAATTTGGAGAAGTCTTGTGTAGACTGTCAGCTCCGACTCCTCTTTGTGAGCTGCCCTCCTGGGCAGCAGGGACATTGCCTGGACCCTGCAGCCTCTCCTTAGGCGAGAAGGGAAGGGTCTGGGGGCTCCATAGCTTTGTGTCAGGAGAGCCACGAGGCTCCTGCAGTACTTGCTGCAGGGCATTTGTTCAGTAGCTCCTTGTTTCACAGCTGCTGAGGGTGGACATCAGCATCCTGGATTTGAACAGCACAGCCTTGGACTCTGCAGCGAGAGTCTGCTTTGCCCCAGTGCCTCGAGGCGAGCTCCTGGTGTCCACTTCTTCCAATAAAATCCTTGTGCTTGATGCAAAAACGGGACGACTGGTGCGAGAGGTAGGACGCTATGGAATTCACGCACCGAGGGCTCGTGTCACGTGGGGCTTGGGCACTTCATGTCAGTGTAGGAGGTTAAATGAGAGGAGAGCTCATCCTGGACTTCACAGGCTTCAAAGAAACCCATGAGCGGCAAGCACGTAGCTATCCTGCTGTGGTCGTGCTCAGGGTGAGCCTGAGCTCGTCCTTGTTTTCCATGTTGTTGCGCTCCTGTCCTCTTGCTGAAGCATAAATAAGGACGGGAGCCAGCTCGGTTAATGCTGCCGGTGCCGTTTCTCGTCCTCAGGTGTCTCCCGTGCACAAGCTGTCCTGTTCTTCCTTGGCGCTGAGCAAGGATGGCAGGTACCTGCTCACTGCTGGCGACAAAGTTATCAAAGTGTGGGACTATCAGATGCGCTTCGATATCAACTTCCAGGTACAAAGGGAGGGCAGGGGGTTGGTGTTGCCCTGATCCAGTATTTCTGAATCCCTGGAGAAGAGAGCAGCAAATGCCCTCCGTGTGACTTGGCCCAGTGTCCCCAGTTTGCCCAATTCCCACGTTGTAATAACGCCCTGCGCTGAGCAAGGGCTGGGGCTGCCAAAGCACCGCACCTAGGGAGACCCTATGCGGAGGACAGAGGTAGGCGTTACCTCTGTGATAGGGACAGGGCCACCCAGAGAAGAAAATGGCTCGCCCAGGGTCTCAGAGGTATTGAGAGCTAGGATAATGGTGTGAATTTTGGGGTGGTCCTGTGCAGGGACAGGAGTTGGACTCGATGATCCCTGTGGGTCCCTTCCAAGTCAGGACATTCTATGATTCTATGATAAGACCTCAGGGGTTTTCAGCTTCTGCTTGTTTCTCCAGATCAGGATGGTCAACCCCAGGTTAGAATCACAGAATCGTTAAGGTTGGAAAAGACCCTTAAGATCATCGAGCCCAACCGCTAACCCAGCACTGCCCAGCCCACCACTAACCCATGGCCCTCAGCACCACATCTCCCCGGCTTTTAAATCCCCCCAGGGATGGGGACTCAGCCCCTGCCCTGGGCAGCCTGTGCCAGGCCCTGACAGCCCTTTGGGGAAGGAGTTTTTCCCAATCCCCAACCTAACCCTGCCCTGGCGCAGCTTGAGGCCGTTCCCTCTCGTCCCATCGCTTGTTCCTGGGGAGAAGAGACCGACCCCCCCGGCTCCAGCCTCCTTTCAGGCAGTTGCAGAGAACGATGAGGGCTCCCCTCAGCCTCCTCTTCCCCAGGTTGATCGACCCTAGGTCTGAGCGCTGTAGGGTGTGGTGGTGGCCCCCAAGGGGAGTGTAGACGCTGGCTGCGCAGGGCAGGGAGTGCCGTACCCACCATCCTGATAGGACAGGCGTGGTGCTGGAGAAGGTCACGGTGCTCTCTCCCAGGTGTACATCGGCCACTCGGAGCCAGTGCGCCAGGTGGCCTTCACCCCAGACCAACGGCACGTCATCAGCGTCGGAGATGCCATCTTCCTCTGGGATTTCCTGGCTCTGCCTGCGGAGAGGTCACCCCCAGCCGGGTAAGCGCACGGTGCCGGGCAGTGCCTTCCCCTGCTTCCCGTCCCCTCCCCTGCCCTGTCCCCTCTCGGTGTGACGCCGGTCTCCTCGCCTTTCCAGGGCTCGTTCCTCTGGGTCCGCTCTGCTGCCGGGAGCAGGTGAGTTTGCCTCCTCCCGTGAGTTGTGCTGGCCGGCAGGTTGGCAGCTCTTCACGGCAGAGGGTAGGGGTTGGGGTTTCGGGTTCCTTCCCTCAGTGGCTCAGAGAGCAGGGGATTAATGAGCTAATTAACCCCAAGGGACAGTCAGTCTTCAATTAACGAGCGTGTCTCAGTGGGAGTCTGCCAAGGAGGGGATGTTCTGAGCAGAGCCGCTCCGGGTTTCTTGGTAGGTCTTTCAGCTTTTGCCTTCTGTCTTTCCCTGCCTCCATCTCTTGTGTCTTCTTTTTCCCTGCCCTCGCTGTCCCTCTCTCTGTCTGTCCCCACCTTCCTTGAAGGACAGAGGAGAAGTGGCTTCTCCTGTGTAGGAGGAAGCTGGAGAAATGAGCTTGGAGGTATCACATCAATCAACTCGGGAGGATGAGGGGATCCAAGGGATGAAGGAAGCCACACGAAGCCTTTTCTTTTCACAGGAGGGAGCTCTGAGAAGCTGAAGGACGCCTCTGAGACGCCTCGGCGGATAGTTCCTCTTCCACTGTTGTCCTCGCCACCGTGTTTGGATGTCAGCTCTGTCCACCAAGCGGGATGTCAAAGTAAGAGGAACTGCTTGCAGGAAAGGGGAAAATTAATCTTGTTTTAGGAAAAACTCCCTGCCTAGTTCAGCAGCATCCTTGGAGCCATCCTTGCCCGTGATCCCCTTCCTGCAGACTGACAGACGAGTCTGCACCTCCCTTCCCCTAACGTGGCCAAAGCCAGCCAGAGGTGTTGGGGTCCACCATCGCTCTATCCTCTGCTCTCCTCCGTAGACTAAGCTGCTGCACAGCTTCTCCGAGGGCTGTGGTAGATACCTTGCTGGACATAGCCAGGAGGAAATGTCTGCTTCGCTCTCCACCCTAGGAGATGGGCTGTTACCCAGAGCAGGAGAATGACACTGCCAGGATCAAAGGATCGGTCGCACGTGAAGCAGTCCTGAAGGACACGGATGGCTCTGTCCTCCCACCGATTTTTCTCTTCAGGTATTTTCTCTGAGTCGGACAAAGAGGAGGAAGCAGGCTGGCCAGGCACCAGCAGGATGGTGGCGAACGGAGACAAAGAAGCCTCAGTCCTTGTGGTGGAGGCGGTCAGAAACGAGGAACCCGTTGTTGTGAGGCCCAAAGTGAGCCCGGGGTCTCCTGGAGAACCAGCAAACGGTAAATGGGGGGTGTTCCCGTCTCGTACAGAGCTTGGCTCCTTAGGGGCACGATGTGCGCAGGCCTGCATGGCAGCTTGGTCTATCCCTGAAAGATAAAGAAAGTTTGTTATTAATATGGTACAGATAGAGGCGGGCCCGTGCTCTGCGTTGTGAGACGAAGGGCAGCAGTGTGTTCCTCGGGGCTCTTCCCTTGGGCATGATCTACCCAGGGAAGTCAGCATGGAGGGAAGCTCGTGCTTGTTTTTCTGGCTCTTTCCCTGCTGCCGCTTCTCGGCACACCACAAGCCCCTCTTCAGCTCGGAGCCAATATCATCTCTAAGCGGCACATTCTATTAAACCCGCCTGAAACGAAAGCTCCCAATGTCTCTATTAATAGAGGCACAGCCTCAAAGCTGCAGCAGTTCGTGGCGAGCTGCCAGAAGCAGGCAGCTGCCAGCGCTCAGCCCCAGGCAGGGCTCGTTGGAAAGCTTCAACATAAAACCGTGCCTCCTCCGCTCTCGTTAAAGGCCTCTCTCTAGCTGTGTGCCTTATGCTTTCGCAGCGATGCCCAGGGCGCGCAGCGTGGGTGCCCTTAGGCTGTTTGCAGTGCGGTGTGGCTGAGCGGGATGATGGGAGGAGATGGATGTTCCTCCTTTGCTCCTGGAAAGCTGGTGCTGGTCCCATGGCTGGTCGTGTAGGAGCACGGGTGACGCTGCAGTCGGATTTTTGCCTCGTGTGTGTGCACACACATGTAATGCACGTGGAAGTGTTGATCTGCTGGAGGGTAGGAAAGCCCTGCAGAGGGACCTGGCCAGGCTGGGTCGATGGGCACAGGCCACCGTGTGAGGGGCAACAAGGCTCAGGGCCGGGTCCTGCCCTTGGGGCACAACAACCCCAGGCACCGCTGCAGGCGTGGGGAGGAGCGGCTGGGAGCTGCCCGGCGGGAAAGGGCCTGGGGTGGTGGGCGACAGCGGCTGAACATGAGCCAGCAGTGTGCCCAGGTGGCCAAGAGGGCCAATGGCATCCTGGCTTGTATCAGGAACGGTGTGGCCAGCAGGAGCAGGGCAGGGATCGTCCCCCTGTGCTGGGCACTGGTGAGGCCGCCCCTCGAATCCTGTGCTCAGCGCTGGGCCCCTCACCCCCAGAAGGAGCTGGAGGGGCTGGAGCGTGGGCAGAGCAGGGCAGCGAGGCTGGGGAAGGGGCTGGAGCACAAGGGTGGGGAGGGGCGGCTGGGGGAGCTGGGGGTGCTCAGCCTGGAGAAGAGGAGGCTGAGGGGAGCCCTCATCGCTCTCTGCAACTGCCTGAAAGGAGGCTGGAGCCGGGGGGGTCGGTCTCTTCTCCCCAGGAACAAGCGATGGGACGAGAGGGAACGGCCTCAAGCTGCGCCAGGGCAGGGTTAGGTTGGGGATTGGGAAAAACTCCTTCCCCAAAGGGCTGTCAGGGCCTGGCACAGGCTGCCCAGGGCAGGGGCTGAGTCCCCATCCCTGGGGGGATTTAAAAGCCGGGGAGATGTGGTGCTGAGGGCCATGGGTTAGTGGTGGCCTTGGCAGTGCTGGGTTAGCGGTTGGGCTCGATGATCTTAAGGGTCTTTTCCAACCTTAACGATTCTGTGATTCTATGTACACAGCAGCTGAAGGGACAGCAAGCCACAGCCTAGCCGCTGCTCCCAAACCGTTCCCGGGAGCAGCATCCCATAGGTGCTGTTTTTTACTTTGTGTGGCAGAACCCAGAAAGGAGACCAAAAGTCCCACGTCCCAATGCTCCGTCCGCCCAGATTCCTACCGGCATTTCACTCCTCGCTTTAAGGCATCGGTGCTCCCCCAGGTGAGAGTTGTGCCGGGGCCGGTTGCCTGGGACGGTGGCAAACAGGAATTTTGGGGCTGGGGTAGGTGGATTTCCCAATTTTTTTTCTATTTTGTTCTCTCTTTGAAAGCAATTTGCGAACTACACCCCTGGGCCTGATGTTCAATTAGAAACTCCTAACGTTAGTTCCCCTTTCTCCTCTACACACAGCTCTTTCCAGACTAGTAAAAAGCAAGTTGTGATCAACTCTTTTTCTGTTCAGGAAATCTGCATACATTTTTATTCAAAAGAAATGGAAATGGCATGTGCTATTGAAAGTGAAAGACGAGCGAGCAGTGGAGTGATTCATCACGCGCCCATATTTGCGAGCAGATGCGTTGGCAGAGCAGGCTGGGGAAGGCAATCCATCGAGCGTAGTGGAGATAGTCGAGGCACAGCTCTCACTCTGTTAACAAACAGAGCAATAATAAAACAGAAACTTAACCTTTTCCTAAGCTCTGCTGTTCGCGGTGCTGGGAGAAAAGCTACGTTCGGCTTGCACCCTCAATGCTCTCCTTTGTCCCTCCACCCGGTAGCATTTTTTTCCCCTCGCTGTCTTCCTATTGAAACATCTACATCCCCAAATCAGCAAAACCCATTGAAGCCCTTCCCAGCAGGATTAGCAGCTGCTCGTCGGCCGGGCAGTGGCTGCCAGCCCGTTTTGTGCCCCATCTGAAAGCATCTGTGCCTGGGTTTGCTGGTGCAGTTTCTCTTTTCGATGTATAAGTATTCATCTGTCGATGTGCTGAACTTGAATCGTGTCAGTGGTGGCGTGAATTTGCGTGCTGTGTGTGCAAGGACGCGTGTGTGCTTGCACGCATGCTGCTTCTTATGTGGGTGTTGAATGGACCTGCCCGGGCCATCCTTCTAGAGCTTATTTTAAGCCAGTGTCTATTTTTCTTGCAGAATTTCTTATCTCCTCCGGCTGGCAGTGAGGTCTTGAAGCTGAAAGCAGTGATCGGCTACAATGGGAACGGCAGAGGGAATATGGTGTGGAACCCGGACACAGGTACGCCGGGAAGGCCCTGGAGGGGCGGGGGCGTGTGTACTCAGCCAAGTTATGATCTTCTAGCTGGTGGGTTGGGATCTTTGCTTTAACACGGGGATTCTTTGCGCTGGTAAAATCCAGTAACCTCCTCCTTTGCTGCGGGCAAACGTTAGTTGATAGGGGCAGACTCAGGCTTTGGTTGGTGAGCGGATAGAGCAGAAGGGGAAGCTCTCGCAAAGGCCATCTTGCCTCCTTTCTCCAGGCTGCCCAGCAGCTTTGCTTTGCTCAGGTTAGGGGACGTTTAGGAGACGTTTCTCCACTCTCGACCTGATGGGAAGGATGCTGACAGGCTGTGTAGAAGAGGCAGCTTTTACGTCTTGCTGAAAAAAAAAAAAGCATTTTCCTGAATTGTGATGTGGGTTGGAGGGGGTGCTGTGTGTGAAGCCTTTACATAAAAACATCCCATCTCCTCCTCCTCTGCTAGGCTTCTTCGCCTACACCTGTGGCTGCGTCATCGTGGTTGAAGACCTGCACTCGGGATCACAAAAGCACTGGCTTGGCCACGCAGAGGAGATCTCCACACTGGCCGTCAGCCACGATGCCCAGGTAGGAGAGGCGTCTGCTGCCCCGGGCTGGGTTTTGTCTGCGTCGCTTTGGGCTAAAGGAATGTCACGGGCTAAAATCCCCTTTATCTGTTCCTTCTTCTGCCTGCTGCATGGAGACCTGGGGTTAAGGAACTAAAATAAATGTTTTTGGAGCCTAGCTATCCATTGTGCTGGCTCAGTGGGACAGTAAAGGCTTAGAATCACAGAATCGTTAAGGTTGGAAAAGACCCTTAAGATCATCGAGCCCAACCGCTAACCCAGCACTGCCAAGGCCACCACTAACCCATGGCCCTAAGCACCACATCTCCCTGGCTTTTAAATCCCCCCAGGGATGGGGACTCAGCCCCTGCCCTGGGCAGCCTGTGCCAGGCCCTGACAGCCCTTTGGGGAAGGAGTTTTTCCCAATCCCCAACCTAACCCTGCCCTGGCGCAGCTTGAGGCCGTTCCCTCTCGTCCCATCGCTTGTTCCTGGGGAGAAGAGACCGACCCCCCCGGCTCCAGCCTCCTTTCAGGCAGTTGCAGAGAGCGATGAGGGCTCCCCTCAGCCTCCTCTTCTCCAGGCTGAGCACCCCCAGCTCCCCCAGCCGCCCCTCCCCACCCTTGTGCTCCAGCCCCTTCCCCAGCCTCGCTGCCCTGCTCTGCCCATGCTCCAGCCCCTCCAGCTCCTTCTGGGGGTGAGGGGCCCAGCGCTGAGCACAGGATTCGAGGTGAATCACCTTTCCTCTGGGTGATGCTGCCATTCCCTCCTGCCGTCAGCTGATGGTTGTTCTCACAGAATTTTTCATTTGCCAGCCACATCCCTTTAATTTGAGACGAACAGTTCCTAAGACTAACTAATGAAGTGTTCTCTAATTATTTACCAAGGTCTCAGTGACAACGTGTTGTTCTGTTAGGTTCTTGCCTCTGCCTCGGGAAAGAGGAATGGAGACTCCCACTGTCAGATCTGCATCTGGAACATCCAGGATGGGGTTTGCACAGCAAATCTCTTCCATCACGAGACGCAAGTACAAGCCATGGCGTTCTCTCAGGATGACAGGTTCCTTGTTACCCTAGGTGAGTGTACCTGTAACACCAGGCGCGGGGCAGGAGTACACCCGAGAGCAGACAGCTCATGGGAGGAGGGTGTGCAACACCCGCGAGATGTGGACCGGGCTCGTGGGTATGAAGCTGTTGCTCGGTAGCCTCGGGATAATAGATAACGCAGCACGTAAAACTGCAAGGAATCTCGGGTCCTCCAGGGAGTGACCGCCTGCAGAGCTGCTCTTTCATAGAATCATAGAATTGTTAAGGTTGGAAAAGACCCTTAGGATCATCAGGTCCAACCATTAACCTACCACCGCCAAGTCAGCTGAGCGCGCTCCCAGGGCGCTGTCGGCAGCGTTTCGAGGGGAAGCACGCGCCCCGCGCGTCTCAGCCCTGGGCTCCCTCCAGCTCCCCTTCAGTTCTTTCTCATTGCCCCAGCTAGCTCATTTTTCTTGAAGTTACAGCATTCTTGGCTCACTAGTGCTTGTTAAGCCCATGTAAATAGTTTGCAGTTACTATATATAGTATCCAAAGGGAAAAGCTGCCTTCTGGACTTCTTACTGCTGCCTAGGTGGAATCGCATAGGATTGCACAGGCTTCAAACTGTGCGCCTCCCGCCAGGCAGCGATGCCAGCGCAAGATGGACGCTCAAGCTGTCTGTTTTGTTTAGGCAGGGGACATTTAAAGGACAAACATGCAATTAGTAAGTTCTTGTTTTGCACGAGGGAGGACCTGCGGAGCAGGCAATACACCCTCTCCGGGCTGGTGAGTCTGCCCTTGGCAGAAAGCAAGCTTTGCTGGAGAGGAAGAGAGCTTTGTGCTCTCCGCGGAGCAGCGTGGGAGAGCAGCCCTCCTCCTCCAGCTCCCGTCTGGGCTGCAGAGAAGAGAAAAGCTGAAAGTCTCCACTGAGATTCTGGAGCCTGGGAAAGGCAGCAGGAGAGCACTGTCCTCCGGAGCTGGGGATGTTTGCCGTCCCCAAGGCCAGTGCCTTCTGCTGCCACCCAGATACGGTGGCTTCCACTAAGATCAGCTCCCATCTCGGCTTTGACCTCAGCAACAGTGACATCCCTTTCTTATTTCAAGACTGTTGTTAGGCTGGGGTGCCCAGTATCACTGGAGGGCTCGCGTGGGGCATATGTTGAGGTGTGCAGTAGCTCCTAAGGATGTAGAAACGGCAGAAAACCTGCTCTGCCTGCTGAAATCCCTACCACGCCAGCCATCGGCCGGTTCAAATGCCGGCTGCAGACCCCGCTGCAGGGCCAGATTTGCTACAGCCTCCAGCGTGAAGCGCTGGGCCAGTTGTATCTGTCCTCAACTCGGATGAGGACCCACCACGTCGTGCGGCTTTTGCTGAGCACGCAAGGAGCCCTGTCCGTGCCCGGGACGGTGCTCGCAGCGGTTGTTTCCGAACAACTGGACAAGGGAGTGGCAGAGCTGATGCGTGTGTGCGGGGTGTACGCTTGCGAGCGTCCTGAAGAAGCACTGAGGCTGCAGAATTTCCTCCTACTGCCTTTCGTGTTCTGCCTAGGGGACTACAGCGATCAAACCGTTGCTCTGTGGAATACCTACACTTACGAACTCATGTTGTCGACTTGCATCTCGGAGCCGGTCCATGACGTGGCTTTTAGTCCTCTTTCTCACAGAGAGCTGGCCTGCGTGGGGAAGGGAGCCGTGATGTTTTGGCTGTTGGAGCAGCAGGGAGCTGACGTCAACCTCAAGGTAAACCTCAGTTTTACCTTCTTTTAAATTTTCTGTTCAGCATCTCCGACTTCTTTTCCAAGCCCCTGGTGAGTGCGATGGAGGCTCTGCCCCCACAGGTCTGTGAGAGCTGATGATTTCTCTTAGCGGATGATGTTGGCTGGCCGTGAGCGTTTGAGGCGTTAACTGCATGAACTGAGGGGAGGAGGAAGGGGTTTTTTTTTCTGATGTAGGTAAGCACCATATTCTCTTTGACATTTCTGGTTTATGTGCTCCGGCAGGTTCATCGGGCCCCTGCCCCGGACGTGTTAGGGCCGGTGGAGCTGACCTCTCTCTGCTACGGTGCTGACGCTCTTCTTTATAGCGGGACCAACTCAGGCCAGATCTGCGTGTGGGACACCGAGACTAATCGCTGCTTCATGACGTGGGAGGCCGACGAGGGCGAGATCGGTGGGTGCAGATGCCCCAGGCGTCTGTCAGGGCTGTAACGGGGAACTCGTTAGGAAAGAACAGCAACGAGCTTGCAGACCTCCGACTTCAGCTGTGCTCAGAAAACCGGTTTGCTGTGTCGGATGCAAGATGGGTGGGGTGGCGATGGATCTGTGACCTGGGTTTCCTCAAGGTCCTGGGTTTTCTGCGGGGTTCACCTCTAGTCTGTAAGAACACGGGGTATTGGGCTGTAAAAGACCCCCGGTGCCCTGCCCGAATGGCCTGGCTGTCAGGAGCACGCCTGGGGTGATGGCCGAGAGCGGTGGATATTCACGGGTGCCCTTCCTTCCCCCGTGGCCTCCCAGGTGTGCTGGTCTGTCGGCGCAACAGGCTGGCGAGCGGCAGCAACACGAAACGCATCCGCCTGTGGGCAGTGGCCGCCGTGCAGGAGCTGAGGCTGAAAGGTCCCGACGCCAGGTAGGAGGTGGTGGCCCCAGCACCCCCGCTGCGCTTGCGCCCGTCTCGAGAACGCTCTGTGCTCTTGAGATGCTCTTCCCCTCACCCGGCAGCTCCCAGGACCTGTCCGAGAGGTGGCTTTTCACAGACAGACATCGGCTCTGGCTGCGACCACGCCGCTCCTGTCGCTCTTCATCCTTAGCTTTTCCTCTCCATCCCGTGACTGCTGATTCTTTCTGTCCGGATCTTTTTACTGAATTTTTGCCACAGGTAGCTGAACCCTCTTAATACTGGAAATAGGCGGAGTTTATCACGCCTGAAGTTTGTGTCGGTGATTTGTAGGAACTCGTTTAAGAGAATTAGTGAAATACATTGCTTTTGTTTCTTCTCTTGTGCTATTGCAGCCCCTATTTTCTGTCTTTCCTGTAAAAGATGCTTGCAGTGCAAACGCAACGGCAGTCACTGTTCAATGTACAGGAGCCCCTCACTGAACCATTTCGCCGCAAATACGTGGCTGGGCTCATTAGAAAATTGCATTTAAAGGAGGGAGAGTGGCTGTTCCAACAGTTGAGCCAGTCCTTCTCGCATCCTCCTTTCCTCCAGGTCTAGCTCAGTCCTGCTCGAACATGAGATCACCCTCGACGGGACGATAGTCAGTGCGGCCTTTGATGACTCTCTAGAAATGGGAATCGTGGGCACCACGGCAGGAACGCTGTGGTACATCAACTGGGCGGAGAGCACAAGCATCCGACTAATCAGCGGCCACAAGAACAAGGTTAGAGGGGCTGGGCCGCGGCGGTTTGCGCCGCAGCGCAGCGAGCGCTGCGTGGGCTGTCCGTGCCCCGGGAAGCGTGCGCGGGCTGCAGAAGCGTTCCCTGGTCTGGCCAGGGGAGAGGGCGGGGAGCTGCAGGGCTCGCTGCTGCTGACGGGACAACACGGAGGAGTCTAGAGAGAAATGTGCACGCTGAGGGGTCCCGACACCAAAAAGTCTGAGCTCGTCCGCTCCTGCCTTAAGCGTTTAACAGCCTCGACCCGGGAGCAGCCGTGGGCCTTTCTGCTGGAGCGGAAGAATGGAGTTTGCAGTCACTCACTGCTTCATTCCTGAGTGCTGCGACTTCTGCCTGCCTTCCGTTTGCTAGCTGGGCATCCATATTGGATAACGTTTTCTTTGCCTAAAACATAAAAAAAAAAAAAGGTGAAGAATGACTGTTTTGAATTTTACTGTTGCTTTGGGGTATCTTTATGCTACAGACCAAAGATTTGAAATGGTAGGAAAAAAGGTATTTTAGTTACACCTGTGTTGCATAGTGCCGGGTCCTAGCTTTGGGGTTAGGTTTACTGGTTTCCATGACAAGCCTAGCTGTCAGCCCAAGATTTAAGCACAAAACCAAAGCACCCCACCTTCCTTCACGTCTGGGGCTTCTTCTCTGGTGTCTCCCATGAGAGGGGTCCTGGGGGATGAGAGCGGCAGAGGAGCTGATGTCCTCTAGGCTGCAGCCTTTGTAGGGCCCCCGTTCCCCATCTCCGTTCTCGCCGCAGGTGACCGACGTGTGCTTCAGTCCTGACGAGACTCACTGCGCAACGTGCGGGGAAGACGGCAGCGTGAGGATTTGGTCTCTGGGCAGCATGGAGCTGGTGGTACAGTTCCAGGTGCTCAATCAGGTAATCGGTGGTGGTACGTCAATCTCTTCCTCTTGGTGGAGGGCACAGGCCGCTGCTTGGGATCGCAAGGACTGCTGTGTCCTCGCGGAGCAGACTAAAGCTGGAGAAATACTTGCAGGTGGAGCTTTTAGTGCGCTTGATCGCACGGTCCTGCTGTCGTCACTGTGTCAGCGGGTCCCTGCCCTGGTTCCTTTGCAGAGCTGCCAGTGCCTGGCCTGGAAGCCTCGTCCCGTCGTTGCGTGGGGAGCTGAGAGCCAGCACGTAGTGGCAGGGTACAGCGATGGCACCATCCGCGTCTTCAGCATTTCCAGGACAGAGATGGAGCTGAAAATGCACCCCCATGCCGTTGCACTGACAGCAATTGCCTACTCCACGGACGGTGAGGCTGCCTGTTACAACAGTGGGGAGATGTTGCCTTAGGGAGCGTGGCTTGGTTGTGCCTGGGTTACCCTGACCTCCAGCCGCTCTGCGTACTGGCGACCTGCCCAAAAACCTGGGGCCAGGGAGAGCCAGAGAACTTCCATCAGGGAGCTTTGGTAGCTCTGCCAGCTGAGCATGCGGTAGATGGGACACAGGAGGTATGCTGGCAATGGTATGCCATTTGGGTTTGGGGTTTGGGTACCGGCCAAAGGGGTTTGGGTACCAGAAGCATCCCTTTGTGTCCTCCTGCTTACAATCTGCAGGGGCTCTTCTTCAGCCTGGTGTTTTAGTGGGTGTCTCTGAGACATCTCATCTTACCCAGCCCTTGACTCAGATGTTCCCAACCTTTCACGGTGTTCTGGGACACCGGTATCCCACGATCTTGGACCTTTCTCCTACAAGAAGCATCCCATTCTTCTCTCTCCACTGCCCACAGGAGAAATGATCTTATCGGGGGGCAAGGACGGGCTCGTGGCTGTCAGCAGCCCTCGCACCGGAATGACCATCCGTGTCCTCGCTGACCACAAAGGCTCCCCCATCACCGTTCTCCAGTGCACCAGGAAGCAGGTGAGACCTCACCCTCTGCCCCGGCGCTGCGCGGGAGTCACCGCACAGCTGCGGGACGCAGCAGCAGCGTGGCCGGATCGGTCAGCGAGCTTGCTTCGTTGTCTCTCGCCTTTCCTCTTCAGGCCCCCATCCCCTCCGGTAACTCCTGTTCGGTTTTTCTCGGGATGTCTTCGGGGGGGTAAAGCCGCAGGCGTTGCGGGTGCAATCCTGAGCAAGGCTGCGCCTGTGGGCGGGGGGACGTTCGGTGGCTGTTGCAGACACGCTGCGCGCAGGTGTGATGTGTGCCCGCACCGCGGGCTCTCGGAGAGCAGCACCCCTTGAGAGCAGCCCGGGCTGTGATCTTTCAGCCCCCGTGTCACCGAGAAAGGGCTCCGCGCGCTTCCCCCACTTCACTCCGTGGCAGCCTGGCCTCCCGTGTGTAGCTGGCTCTTTGTACGGTTCCTCCGTGGAGCTAAGAAGACTTGGTTGTGCAGCAGTGTGATGGTTTTAGCATCTCCTTTGTCCTTCTCTTCATGGAGAGTCTTTTTCCTTTGCACGGCCCAAATGAGAATCATTTTCCCTAAGTTCTCAGGCTTTAAAATTATCCACGCTGCGAGGCTGCGTTCCCTGGTAATCCTACACTTGGGAGCTCCTCCTCGGTTTTAGGTGAAGGACGTTGTTAGGGGACACACGGTACCTGCAAGCACTCCCCTAGGAGATGTGCAGATCCGGAGGGCGTCCCGGGGAGGAGATCTGTGTCGTTCAGGCCAGGCGCTCACCCCTCCTCCAGCAGCCTCTTCTGCCGGGGCCTGCAGGTTCCAAAACCACGGCTTCCTCGTCCTATTTCATTCTAGGTGACTTTAAGCACTGCCCAAACGGAGGTTAATCCTGGCCTTGATCCCCTGCAGCATAAGGCCTGCGTTCCCATGCGCTCCCGCCCCACGCTAGCTCTAGCGACAGCTTTCTTTAAAGCTTCTGTACTGCCAGAGTCACAGCGTTGCTTTTATCTTCCGCAGTACCGCGACTTCGGGGTGGAAGGAGGTGAGCTCTGGCTGGCCACCAGCTCGGACCGGCGGGTCAGCGTCTGGGCCTCCGACTGGCTGAAGGATAAGTGCGAGCTCCTGGACTGGCTCAGCTTCCCGGCGCCTGCCGGCCCCGAGGTGAGCGTGGCCCCTGCCAGCCCCTGCCTGCTCCCGGCGTGGGTCTCGGCACCAGCCGAGCTGGAGGAGGGATGCCTCAAGGCTCCGAGCGGGACAGGGCCAAAGAGAGAGCGTGTGCTTAGGAAAGTCATCTTCGTTAGTTCTGCTGCTCGCAGAGTATCTTGTTAATGCACCTTCTCGCGTGTGGAAAGGCAGCGGGAACCGTAGCAGTGCCTAACCACTGGGAAGCACTGACTTTGTAAGCGTGAGGAGTCAGAAACTGCATCTGCAAAGAGCTGACACCCCTGCGCTACGCAAAACAGAGCACAGGCAGCGGTGAGTGCAGCGCACAGAAGAGAGACCTAATTATGAGCGTGCTGCTAACTCTGACGCTCCTGAGGAGCATGAATATTCAGAGCCAGGAGCCCAGTGACGGGTTCACACAGCCAAGTACTCCAGCCCTGGGTGTCTGTGATGCTTTGCAGAACAGCTGGGCTCCCACCCAGGTGTGGGATTTGGCAGCAGGACACCCGCTAGAAAGGGGAGGGGGGTCTGTATCGGAGAGGACGTGGAGACGGTCCCCGGTCCACGTGATGTTGGCAGGCAGAAGGGAGCTGGGTCTTTTGGGGGGGCAAGCGGTGGTGCCTCAGCCTGCCACCCTCAGGGCCAAGCACCGTCCGGGCCGCACAGCAGCTGGGTTCTGTCAACGTTTCTTCTGTTTGTTTGCAAAACGATGGCTTTCCTCTCCCTGAAGGAAACTCAACTACAGGTCTCCCCAGAGTGAGCTGGGGAAGTATCATAGAATCACAGAGTCACAGAACGGTTTGGGCTGGCAGGGACCTTTCCAGGCCACCCAGTCCATCCCCCTGCCATGGGCAGGGACAGCTTCACCCACATCAGGGTGCTCAGAGCCCCGTCCAGCCTGGCCTTGGATGTTTCCAGGGATGGGGCAGCTCCCACCTCTCTGGGCAACCCCTGCCAGTGCCTCACCACCCTCAGCGCGACAAATTTCTTCCTTCGATCCAGCCTGAATCTCCCCTCCTTTACTTTCAAACCATCACCCCTTGTCCTGTCGCTACAGGCCCTGCTAAAAAGCCTCTCCCCATCTTTCTTGTAGCCCCCTTTAAGTATTGAAAGGCTGCGATAAGGTAAGTACTAAAGATCTATCTTCTGCCCCTATTTGCTCGTGTTAAACCGATCCATAACCCCATCCCACCTTCAAGCCCACGTAGGAATAATGATCGGTGGAAATTCAACCTGTTGGACCCTCGTGTGTCCCGCTCCTATGACAGTAAACGATTTGCTTCAGGTTTCCATGGCAGCGTGTGGTTTCTCCTTGCTTTGCCGTGAGCACGTCTGAGATGGCAATGCAAGAGGAAACAGCCTCCATCGTACTAATTTCCCGCTGCTCGGACACCTGCAGCCCCAGGGCTGGTGTCCCTCCGTGCTCTCCTTTTGTCCCCCGCTGTGGGCTGGAGAAGCTAGCCTCCATTTTGTTCCCTTTGGTTTCCCCCGCCAGGATCTCGGCAGCCTCCCGCCCAGCCTGGCCGCGTTCTGCCCTTGGGAACCCGGTACCCTGGTCTACGTCGGCTTTGGGATGCAGAAGGAAGCCTTGGTTTACAGTCTGCGCAAGAAACAGGTACTCGTGCCCTGCGGGGCACGGCCACGTCGAACGAGGTGCAGCGGGAGGGAGGCAGCGCTGCCCTGCGTAAAGCCAAGTCTAAAGGCGTGGGGTGAGCTCAGGCAAGCAGCTGCTCAGGGCAACAGCTTTTCATCTCAGACACACTGAGTCTGGCCCAGGTAACCGGTGAGCGGCAGGGACCTGCCCCTGCCTCGGGCTGCGGCTGGGCCGGCTGCCAGTCCCCGCTGCCTTTCCATCCGACGGGAGGGGAAGGCGTTTGCTTTCAGGAGCAGTAACTGTCTCTAAATCGTTGAGTCTCCTCTGGAAAGTTGATGCCTTTGGCAGGTTTCTGAGCTCTGAGAGGTGCTGTGCATCTGTCGGCCTCCCCTTTGAGAGGAGCCCTTTACCCTCCTAACGACTGTCGCTGCAGCAGCTCTGGCCTCCTGCCTGCTCATTTCTGAGGCGTTGGTGTGTTTCTCTTGCTGGAGCGCAGGTAGTTGAGAAGATCTCCTTGCCGTACTTTGCCACGTCGCTCAGCCTGTCTCCTGCAGCGCGCTTCATGGCTGTCGGCTTCGGTGGTGAGTACCGGCGGGTGCCATGGGCTCTGTTACCTTCCGTGGGGAGGGATCTCCTGTTCTTCCTGCAATTGAGGGGAACCAAGGGTCCTTTCTTCCTTTAAACAAGAGACCTGCACACACAGCAGCCCGTGTCCTCAGACCCCAGGAGCTACGGTCCTGGGACTGCGAGCAGCTGCCCTGCTCCTGGGCAGGGTGTGCGTCAGGCAAAGGGAAAGCTCTGAGGGACACAGAGATCAGAAACATAGATCATAGATTCTCTCGCGTGTCCAGAGAAGGGCAACGAGGTTGGTGAAGGGTCTAGAGAACAAGTCTTACGAGGAGCGGCTGAGGGAGCTGGGGGTGTTTAGTTTGGAGAAGAGGAGGCTGAGGGGAGACCTCATCGCTCTCTGCAACTGCCTGAAAGGAGGCTGGAGCCGGGGGGGTCGGTCTCTTCACCCCAGGAACAAGCGATGGGACGAGAGGGACCGGCCTCAAGCTGCGCCAGGGCAGGGTTAGGTTGGGGATTGGGAAAAACTCCTTCCCCAAAGGGCTGTCAGGGCCTGGCCCAGGCTGCCCAGGGCAGGGGCTGAGTCCCCATCCCTGGGGGGATTTAAAAGCCGGGGAGATGTGGTGCTTGAGGACATGGGTTAGTGGTGGCCTTGGCGGTGGTAGGTTAACGGTTGGACCTGATGATCTTAAGGGTCTTTTCCAACCTTAACGATTCCATGATTCTATGATTCTATGAAACGAGATGCATGTGCTCAGTCCTGTTTGTCAACGAGCAGGATTTGTCACTCAAATGATTCCTTGGTTATGGGCTGTCTTCCTCTCCGCTGAGGAGCGAACAGCTCTGTGGCTGTGCGAGCTACACCCTGGGGGCAGAAGGGACCTTCCCCCAGTGCCCTTCTCCTGTCAAGGGCACCGTGCTGTTTGTATCTGCCTGGGGAGGCAGTTCTTGTATCATCCCACTCTGACAGTGATTCCCAAGAGCAGGGTGAGCTTGACACCTGCCCCAGAGCTGGGGGGCACCCGCTGAGCCGGGGGCCTGGTGCTTCGGGAGGGTGTGAGACAGCAGCGTTGCACGAATGCGTGCTGCCGCATCCATTACTGCAGCGTGGCGGCCTGACATGCGGTACGGAGCTGCCGTGTCACGCTCTCTCCCCATTACCAGCCGCTAATTGCCTGCTTGTTTCGGCAAGAAGCTGTCCCCTGTCACTCAGCTTATCGACTGGCAGCTCCGCAGCGGGGAGAGGTCCCGGGGGGGTGACTGGGAGCCGTGCTCCTGGCAGGGACAAGCCCCGTGGCAGCAAAGCCTCCTTCCCCTAGCACTGAGCCCCCTTCTTTCCCCACAGAACGGCTCCTGCGGCTGCTGCGCTGCCCCGCCAGCGATGCGCAGGACTACACCGGCCACGATGACGCTGTCCACCTCTGCCGCTTCGCCCCCTCCGGCCGCCGCCTCCTCACGGCCTCCCACAGCGCCGTCCTCGTCTGGGAGCTCACGGGCGGCTGAGCCGGGAGACCCCTGGACCAGCGGCGCTTCTCCAGCAAGGCAGGGCCCTTGCCCGGGCCCCGGCTCCCCTTGCCTGGCCCCGGCTCCTAGGCAAGGTCCCGGCTTAGGCCCCAACCAGGCCCCAGCCCCAACCTCCCCTCCACCCGCGGGTTGCTGGGGCCGGACGCGGCGGCGGGCCCGCAGGCCGGACCCGGGATGTGTTTTACGGCCCCATTTGCCGTTTGTTTTGGTTTTGGGTTTGTTTTTTGTTAATAAAAACATCGAAAGCCGAAGCCAGGTGTTGGGGTGCTGCGCGCCGCCTCCCGCCCGCCAGGGGGCGCCGTTCTGCCCGCGCCGCTCTGCGCCGCCGCTCGTTGGTGTAACCGGAAGCGGGGGGGGGACGCGGCGGCGGCGGCGGCCCCGGGAGCGGCGGCGGTACCGCCATGAAGCGCGACGTGCGGATCCTCCTGCTAGGGGAGGGTAAGGCGGGCGGCGGGGGATGCCGGTGGGCCCCCGGGGCTGCCTGGGGCCCGTGGGGTGCCGCCCGGCAGCGGGAGGGCCTCGCCTGGTGCGGGGGGGGAGCGGCCGGGCCTGCCCGTGGCCCCGGTCCCCGGGGCGGGAGCCGCGTCCCCAGCCGTGACGGCCCCGCTGGCAGCGCCCTCCGGCCGCCGTCGCCAGCCCCGCGGGCCCCGGTTTGTGGCGGTTCCTGCGGGCGGGGCGCTCCCCGTGGGCTCCCTCCAGCAGCCCCGGGCGGGGCGGGCTCTGAAGCGCTGCGCCCCGTTACCGGCCTCCGCCCCGAGGTTTCCCGCTGGCCAGGCCACCCACGTCCCCTTCCCCCGTGGGCCGAGCCGCCCCGGGCCCCGCGGGTGCGATTGATGGGGCCAGTGGCTATATCTTCCCTTTCTTTCCTAGCCCAGGTGGGGAAGACATCTCTGATCATGGCTCTGGTGGGCGAGGAGTTCCCTGAAGAGGTGAGCGTGGCGGGGGGACGCCCCGGGGCCACCTCGCTGGGTGCCCTGCCAGGCAGCGGTGGGGTGGCTCGCTCCTGGGTGGCACCGGCCCGAGGTGGGGGTGTCGGGAAGCTCCCTGGGGATGGGTGACAGCCATGGGGCTGCTTCGGGTGAGTTTAAGCCCGTGAGGACCACCCGGAGCTCCAGCTGAAGTGGTGTTTTCTCCAGTTTGTGCTCTAATCCCTAATTTGGGGCCCCGTCTGCCCCGGGGAGGGGTGTAGGTACCTCCCGGGGCCCTGCTCCCCGCTGCTGGGGGTCTCTGTGTCCCCAGTGCAGCAGGCCGCAGGGCCCAGCCTTGCCCTCTGTGGCAGGGCCGTTGCTCCCCAGCTCTGGCCTGGCTGTGGCGGCACTGGCGCGGAGCCCTTGGAAGGGGCTGAGCTGCGTTCCCTACCCTTCTCTGCCTGATTGGAGAAGGGCTTGGTGCTTTGAGCTGCGCCATCTGCGAGGAGCGGCATCCAGCTCACCTGCGGGTGCCCCTTGGAGCCTCCGGCTTGGTGGCTCACCGTCCCATCGCGGTTTGGATGGGGAAACAGGATCGGTCTGGCCATCAAGCGGCTTTTCCCGCTACCCGCGAGCAGATTTGCGCTGGGAAGCATCAGCTCCGGGGGCTCAGGGGAGGACCAGCTCCACGCGCCTTCCCGTGCTCTCGTGGCAAAGCCCGGACAATCAGCTTAGCGCTTCTCCCAGCTGCCGAGAGGTCAGGCCGCAGAGCTGGGGGAGCGCTGAGGGCTTATCTCCGGAGCTGTCGCGGGGGCCGCAGCCCTGACTTGTCAACGGCAGCTTCCCTGGCGAGATTCAGCGCCGTTGGGAGCTGCGTCTTGAGGGAGGGCTCGGGGCCAGGAGGCGGTTGGAGGTTTCACCGCGGGGACGCTGGCTGTGCGAGGGCTGAACTGTAGCGAGCCAAGCTGCAGCTGCAGCCCGGCGAGCCGAGAGCGATCCGTGGTCTGGAGCTCATCCCACTCTGGCAGGGAGGGCGCTGGGCAGCGGCTGTGCGGGGATCTGAAGTCCCTTGTCCCCCGTCTGCTCAGTTGTGTTCGGCACAGCTGGCTGGAACGGAGTCTGCTGGCTTTGCAGGTGCCTCCCCGCGCGGAGGAGATCACGATCCCAGCTGATGTCACGCCCGAGAAGGTCCCCACACACATAGTGGATTACTCAGGTAGGGCCCCGGCCCTCCTCACTCCCTGCTGGCCTCGCTTCTCCCCTTCCCTGCCCGGCTGAAGGGAGTGGGAAGGGGTCCCCGCTGCCGGGGGCGGCCGGTGACGGCTCTCTTTCCCCATCCAGAATCGGAGCAGACGGAGGATGAGCTGCAGGAGGAGATCGCTAAGGTGAGCGGGGCCGGGCGGGGGTGTTGCGGGACAGGAGCCTGCGGCGCCCGTAGCCCTGCAGCTGGCGAGTGACACGTGGCTGCTCGCTCTCCGTGTTAGCTACCCGGAGATGCGCAGGCAGTTGGTTATCTGTGGATTAACGCTATCAGTTTGTTTGGGGGTTTGTTTAATCCTTCTCTGTCTTGTAAGCTGTTGTGTGTGGCTTGTCCTAGCCCTCCGGGGAGCCTCCAGAAGGAGAGCGGTGGGGGGCAGCTCGCTGCCCACCAGGAGGTGGAGGAGGCTGCTGAGCAGATGATGTGCTCTCAGCCTCGGGATGTTCCCGACGGGCTCAGAAGAGGGGAAGAGCAGTTGCTGAGCTTGGGCAAGACCCCCCCTGCTCCCTTCCTTAGGTCCCTGTGGCTGCCTGAGGAAGCAGTGGCACAGAGGAGTTGGTTTGGGAGCTGGAGCGCTGGGCAGGGAGGGATGAGGGCTCCCACGTCCCTCGGAGCAGCCATGGAGGAATAATCCAGCTGGCTGGCTGGGGTAGGCCCAGCTGCTCTTCTCTGCCCTGGGATTAACCTCGGCTCTGCACAGAGGAAGACCTCTTGATTACGGATAATAAAACTACGCACCTCACATGAGCAAAGCTATTTAATCCCTCCACCTCGGTGGCTAACGGCCAAGGAGGTGGGCTAGTGGGTACAGGGGTTTTGCTCCCCTCCACCCAGACAGCGAGAGTAGACAGAGGCTTAAAATGCCTCCAGGAAATCCTGCCTAAACCCTTGTGTGTCCTCAGGATTAGCGCTAAACTCTCTCCTGAAAGGGCCAGTGATCCCTCCTGTCTGCTTCAAATAAAGCGTTGGTGTCAGCGCTGTCTGCGCGGGGTCGGGGAGGGGAGGAGGGCAGCGGCCGCCGGCCCAGCACGGGGCACGGGCAGAGCCATCGCAGGGGGACAGTGAGGCGGGGGAGCGGGGAACCGGGGTGTCAGGCGTGGAGGCAGATGTGCTCGCGCCAGCTCCCGGAGCAGAGGAGGCAGCCTTTGCCCCGAGCAGCCCGTCGCGGAGCTCGTGTTGACAGCAGGCAAGTCCTTGCTGTCGGAGGGCTGCGTGTACATGTGCACACTCACGCGCGTTCAACCGCCGCTGCCGGGTTTCAGTGCAAGCGTGACAGCGGTGCGTGGGGCTGGAGCTGCCTGGCCGCGGGGCCGGCCAGCGGCTACGGCACGGCTGTGCCTCGGGCTCGGGCTGCCTCCCCGCTGCGGTGGCTGCGCCGCAGGGACCCTCGCTCACCACCCTCTGCCGCTTCTGTCTTGCAGGCCAACGTGGTCTGCGTGGTGTACGATGTCACCAAGGAGGCCACCATCGAGAAGGTAAAGGTGCCGGAGCCCTGAGCGGCCCCGCTCCGGCAGCAGCGCCAGAGGGGAAGGGGTTCCCAGCGCTGGGTCCTTCCCGGCTGCGCAGCTTTTTGGCGTGGGTGGGTACTGATGCCCCCCCAGCCCTGTGGGGATTTGGGGTTTGAGACTCCTGCAAGCAGAGGGAGGCTGAGCACAGCCCAAGCTTGCTCCCACGTTGATTGTTGTCCTCCCGTGCTGGGGACACCAGGCTTGTTGCATCATCCTTCTGCTGGCATCCAGCAACCCTGGGGCTGCTCTGCCTGCTGGTGCGGGGGAATGCTGGGGAGCAGATGGCTGCAGGGCCCTGCTGAGTGCCGCGGCGCCTGTGCTGGGAGCTGTGCTGGGAGCTGCCTCTCCCTCCCCAGGCTGCGCTGACAGGCCTTTCCCTGTGCTCACCTTTCAGATCCGCACAAAGTGGATCCCCATGGTGAACGGAGGAGTGGAAAAGGGCTCCAGGTACCGTGCATGGCGTGGTCTGCGGGTGCAGAATTGGGGGATTCTGGAGGCTGCGGGGTCCCCACAACCTTTGCATCGTCTAGAGATTGCTCAGACCAAACCAGTGGCCAGACCGCTTGTAGCAGAAGGATGCAGGGGCTTTTCTCCCTCGCAGATTTAGCTGAGGCAGAGGGCCACGGGAGAGGGTTCCTTCCCGCCTTGAGCTCTTCGCAGCCAGGCGGGGAGAGGAGGCTGCCAGGGGAGTATGGGAGCACAGAAGCCACAATCTGTGTGTGGATCGCTTGGGCAGAAGGCTGCTGTGCTGGATTAAAGGCTCCTGAACATATTGTTGCTGGGTGAAAGCGTAAGCGGGATCAGGCAGTCTGTTTCTCCAGATGGATGCTCCCAGCCGTGGGAGGCAGGAAAGCTGCTGTGGACCTTGCGGAGGAGGGTGGGGAGGCTCCCCAGCTTGCTGCCTGGGAGCACGGCCGAGACCAAGAGAGGGGTGGCCTTGCTCGTGCTCTCTGACGCTCCCGTCTTTCTTCCCCAGGATCCCCATTATTTTAGTGGGAAACAAGTCTGACCTGCAGGTGGGGAGCTCCATGGATGTCATCCTGCCCATCATGAACCAGTTCTCGGAGATCGAGACCTGCGTGGAGGTGAGGGAACCACAGGGTTTCTGCAAAGCCTCCCTGAGGGGTAGGAGCGCTTGTCTGGTGTGAGCCAGGGAGCCTTCGTGCTTGTGGAGATCTGCCCTGCTAATGTTGCTCTGCAGAAGCACCCCATCTGGGTTTTGAGGGCCTGTGCTTTAGGCTTTCTGTCCTTTCCTTCCTCGCAGGGAGTGGGTTTCAGTCTCGGCCCGCTCCGGCTCTCTAGCCGTAACTGGTATTGGAGCTACGTGCGGCCCCCGTTGCCTCTGGGGCTGTGGAACGGGCGCAGCAAAGCCAGAGCACGAGCAGGAGGTTTCCCTTTTGTTTTTTCCTAATGGTGGACAGCCGTTGTTCTATGCTTTGATACACAACTTGTCTGGCTCAGGGAGCTCATATCATCCTCCTCCTGCCCCTTGTCACCAGCCCGTCGCCTGTCCTCGCTCACAGGGCTGTCTCTTCCTTTGAATCCCCAGTGCTCTGCCAAGAACCTCAAGAACATCTCTGAGCTCTTCTACTATGCCCAGAAAGCTGTGCTGCACCCCACCGCCCCCCTCTACGACCCAGAGGAGAAGCAGGTAGGCAGTGCTGCTCGCAGCCGCTGGAGGAGTCTCCTTCCCGTCACAGGGCTCCGGTCTGGTGCTGTGCTTTTGCCCGTGGGTGGGAGGGTGGAAAGTTTGGGCTGAGGTAGCCAGAACAAGGGGAAAGCGGTGGCCCTGGGGGGAGCTGACGGAGGGGAAAATACTCCTCTCCCGTGCTCAGCGCAGCCAGCTGAGTATATCCAGGCCAGAGAGATCTGCAAGGACCGGGGGCACGTTGGGGTAGAAGCCCTCGTGCTCCAGTCCGCGTGGCAGCCGTGGTGGGAAGGGTCCAGGAGAAAACTTCCCCGTGGGTTGTCCTGCTTGACTCCCGCCTCCAAGGCGGCTGTGGTCCGTGCGTAGCTGGGCCGTGTTCCCAGCCAGTGCAGGAAGGGAACCCCTCTGCGCGTGGGGTTTCAGGAGGCAGGAGGAAGGGCCAGGCTGAAGGTGATGCCATGTTTTTGTCACCGGGGTTGGTCCCTTGCAGCTGAAACCTGCGTGTGCACGAGCGCTGACCCGGATTTTCAACCTCTCGGACCAGGATAACAACCAGATCCTTAGTGATGATGAACTCAACTACTTCCAGGTAGGCTGCAGAGCTGAGGTATTCCCCAGTCCCTCCTGGAAAGCCCCTGGGGCCCCCTTTCCATCCAGTACCAGGCAGAAAGGCTGCCCATCTCCTGACACAGCCGTCCTGTTTGCGTTCAGTACTTCTGCCGTTGCGCAGCTAAAGCACCGTAGGGTGCGTCTCGGAGCACGTGGGGATCCACAGGTCTTCCATCTTCACTAAGCTTGGGCCAAGTTTGCTCTGCAGTGGGAAAAGCAGGAGGCTGTGGAGATGTTGAGAGTCATGCGTTACTGGGACGCTGAAGAACAGGGGTTTGGTCAAGGTCTAAGGCAGCGATCCCTGAGCTGGGTGGATTTTCTCTCCTAAAAACGCCATCTCCTTCCAGGGGAGAGGGATGCTGGCGAGACAGAGGGTTGTGCTGTCCATGTGCTTTGCTGACGATGACCTTCTTTCTCTTGGGAGGTAGAAGTCCTGTTTTGGAAACCCACTGGCTCCCCAGGCCCTGGAGGACGTGAAGATGGTTGTGTGGAAGAACACCACAGACGGGGTGCAGGACAACGGCCTGACGTTGAACGGTAACGGCGCAAGGGCTCCATGTCCCTTCCCAGCAAGGGAAGCATCTCCTTCAGCACATTGTGAGGGGCCCTGTCCTCGAGCTGAGCCTCCTGGCTCTTATTCCAAGCCTAATTAGTCTCTCTTGTCGAAGCAAGCCTGAGCCTGCTGTGGCTACTAGAGCTCTCTGTGCAAGCAGCCTGTTTTCCCAGGGAAAGCGTGGTCCCGAGGAGTGGATCCCTGAGGCTGAGCACTCAGTTGGCCCCACTGAGCCGCCTGATCTCTCCCGCAGGCTTCCTCTTCCTCAACACGCTCTTCATCCAGAGGGGCCGGCACGAGACCACCTGGACCATCCTTCGCCGCTTCGGGTACGACGACGAGCTGGAGCTGACGGACGACTATCTCTACCCGCAGTGCGTATCGTGGAGCGGGGCAGGCAGGGTGTGACATCCCCGTGGTGTGAAACTCGGGCTCCCCAGCCCCTTTGCTGGCTCCGTTCAGGATCTACCCCGTTCCTCAGCTGGGGCTGAACCCGCACCCTTAGCTCGTGGTCAGGTTCATGCTCTTCACCTTCCCCTGCGGGCAGGAGCTGCCGCACGGGCTTGGCGATGAATACGATGGTCCTTGAGCTGCTGGCTGCGCTGCTGGCTCTGACATAGGCGAGCAAGGCGGTGGGGAATGAAGGCCTGTCCCTGACTTCCCTTGACATTAGCGAGGGGTTTTTGAAGGCTGTTCTGTCTCTGCCTGAGCTGAGGCAGAACGGCTCTGTCGGGAGCAGCGAGCTGTCAGCATAGCCCTCCCGGCTGATTCTGCAGCTGCTGTCTCTGCTCCCTGCCACTCTGGAGGTGGTGATCTGGCAGTAATGAAAGGGTTTGGCTTGTGAGCTGCCTCATCCTCTCCCCAGATGGCAGGCTGCGCGGGGAGGCGACAGGGCCCGTGCTGGTGGAAAGCACCCCAGGGGTAGTGCTGTGCCCTGCTGAAGCCCTGGGCACGAGGCAGAGCGAGGGCTACATCGTCTCCCCAGCTGCTTGGGCAGCGTGGATGTGCTGAGGAGAGGCCGCTGCGCACCCCCGAGGGTTTGTCCCCAAAAGGAGGGGGCTGTGTCAAGGAATAGCCAGGCCCGGAGACAACCACTGGCCTTGAGCAGGGAAGGGAGTGGGGAGCTGTGTGCTCTGGGTGAGCTCGGGCTTGGCCGACGTTCACACGCTGCCCTTCGTTCAGGGCTTGAGGAGCCTCACTTGGGTCTCTTCCGACAGGTTCCGCCTTCCCCCCGGCTGCTCCACGGAGCTCAACCACTTGGGCTACCAGTTCCTGCAGCGGCTGTTTGAGAAGCACGACAAGGTGGGCAGCGCGCGGTGGGGATGCTCTCTGCTAGGCCTGCACGTTCGGGAGCAGACGCAGAGCCAGTGAAGGGCTTTCCTCTGCCACATCGCTCCCTTCGCAGCTTCTTGCCGAGGCTTTGGGAGCAGGGGGCGGTCACGGCGAGCTGCAGGTAGTCTGACGGCAGCCGTACGCCAAGGACATGGGGTTGTGGGCGCTACCCTTGACCAAAGGGCAGCCAGTAAAGTTTGGGCCTTCAGGGGACGGGTCTGAGTTAACATCAAAGTGGCGTAGCCCCTCGTAGTGCCTCGCTGCAGCGCGCACGGTGGCAGGGAAAGCGGCCTGCAGCCACCGACCAAGCACAAGCATCCGCGCGGCTGCCAGCCCTGTGGAGGGAGAGAAAGCAACCGATTTGTGCCGTACTCTGGCTCTTTGGAGAGCGGGAGAAGGGGATGTGTTGGATCTGCAGGCATCTGCTCGGACCAGTTACTCAGACGTTGATGTGCCCCTGGGGTACGGCAGCTCTGTGGCCACGGGGAATTGCAGCACGGAGTCAATGCACGTCCCTGCGTGCCCAGATGCCGGCAGATCCTCTGTGGCGCGGCCCTGTGGCACAGCAGCCTGAAGGTGCTGTCTTGGCGTGTGGTTAGCCGGTGGCTGGTGGCCCGGTGGCCGCACACAGACCTTGGGCTCGTTACCCTGCAGCACAGAAGGCCGGGCTGGGCCGATGCAGGCTGCTGCGGGGTGGCTGGCCCCAGGGAGGCTCAGGGCTGCAGGGTGAGTGTGGACGGGTCCTGCCCAGTAGCAGGGCTGGCGCTGGTTCCAGCTGCAATCGCAGAGCGGAATCGGCCTGTCTCCCGTGCAGCGACGGGAGTCCCTGGGGCACAGGTTCTCTGCACGCTCACGCAGCTCTGGCCTCGCTTGCCATTGATTTCTGCCATTGAAAGCATCCTGTGTCATTCCGCAGCAGCGAGAAGGGTGGCTTTTGCACCAGGGACCCTCTCTGGACCCTGCCACCGCTCGGTGTGGCCGCAGAGAGGTGCCGGTGTGTGCGTGGGCTGTGTCCCGCCTCAGCGGCTGACTCCCCTTTGTTTCGGCAGGACCAGGACGGAGCCCTCTCCCCCTCAGAGCTGCAGAACTTCTTCAGCGTCTTCCCCTGCGTGCCCTGGGGCCCCGAGCTCTACAACACGGTATGCACCACTGATAAAGGCCTGCTTTCCCTGCATGGATTCCTCTGCCAGTGGACGTAAGCTCAGTCCCTCTCCCCTGCCTTTACTCCATCGCTTAGCCCTTGCTGACCTTGTCGGCTTCCCGGTGTGCTCTGTCTCTCCAGGCTCGTGGCTTACCTGGATGTGCGGCACTGCCTGGAGTGCCTGGGCTACCTGGGCTACCCCATCCTCTCGGAGCAGGACTCCCAGACGCAAGCCCTCACGGGTACGGCCATGCCCTCCCCTCCTGTCTCGGCTCGGGTCCCTCCTCTTGCTCACCCAGCCTCTCTCCCACCAGTGACCCGGGAGAAGAGGATTGACCTGGAGAAAGGCCAGACCCAGAGAAACGTCTTCCTCTGCAAGGTGCTGGGAGCCAGGGGCGCAGGCAAGTCCGCCTTCCTGCAGGCCTTCCTCGGCAGGAGCCTCGCGGTGAGTGGCTGCTCCCCTCTCCGGCCGCGCTGCGGCAGGGCGTCCCAGCGGAGCAGGAGGCAGAGCCGGGAGGCCGTTGAGCGATCTGCTGCGTGACGGCACCTCCCTGCCCGTGGCCGGGCCCCAGCGTCCTGGCAAAGGGCTTCACACCCCTCTCCGTGCCGGCGGTGCCGGTTGCTGTGGCTCAGGCGTCCTTAATTTTGCCTACGGCAGCGGGCCCACTCCCTCTGCTTGTCCCGAGGAGCCGGAGAGGCTGTGCCTTTCCCGGGCAGCCGTATCTCCCCGAGGTGACGCTGGCTTTCCCTGCTCGTTACGAATGGCCCCACGTCTCGTGGCAGGCTGCGGCTTGCCTTCGAGTGGCTGTTACGCCGCAGGGCTCGGGGCAGTGTGAAATGCTCTCCCTCCCCCAAGCGCTGCTCCCTGCTGTCTGAGACGGTGTTTTCATCGGTGGCAGGCCCAGAGGGAGAACCCAGGAGAGCCGTCCCCCTACACAATCAACACGGTGCAGGTCAACGGCCAGGAAAAGTACCTTATAGTAAGTCAGGGAGCGGAGGGAATCGCTGCTGCGTCTGGCTCGCAGCAGGGCTGGGCTGCGGCCCCCCATCTTGCCGCAGTGCCGTCCCGGCACGCCTGGGCTGTGGCTGCGGTCACGCCGGCACAGTCCGTGTGCTGGTGTGCGAAACAGCCGATCTCCTCGAGACGGTGCGGTGCCACGCGTCCTTCCCTCTCCTACCCCAGCTGTATGAGGTCAGCGCTGACACGAAGTTCGTGAAGCCGTCGGACGCAGCCTGCGACGTCGCCTGCTTCGTCTATGACCTGAGCGACCCCAAATCCTTCAGCTACTGTGCCAGTATTTATAAGGTAGCTGGCAGGGGCCCTCTGGGACCTCAGCCTGTGCGTGGCAGCCCCGCATCTCCCAGGGGTTGGTCGCTTACCCCTCGCTGGGACTTCTCCCTCTCTCTGCAGCAACACTACATGGACAGCCAGATCCCCTGCGTCTTCGTGGCCTCCAAGACGGACCTGCCAGAAGCGAGTCAGCAGCCCGGGCTCTCCCCCGCCGAGTTCTGCTACAAGCACTGCCTCCCGCCGCCCTTCCTCTTCTCCTGCCACGGCCAGGGCCCGCCCGACACCACCATCTACACCAAACTGGCCACCGCCGCCACCTTCCCGTGAGTGTCCTTCCCGCGGAGGGGACTCCTGACTGGGAGCAGAGCTTGGGGAGGGGGGGCCGTGTCCGAACCCTGCCTCTGCCGCGTTGCTTTTGGTTTGGTTTCTCTCTAGCTCTTGGTGTCATCTGCTCATACAAATAATTGAAACAAAAGGGCCACTTTTTCCCCAGCTCGGAGAGGGTGGAGGCTGTCTCCTGCCTGGCGTGTCTCTCTGGCAGATTTCTTAGATAGATCGTGCCACAGGAGTTTTTATTTTTGAAGCCTGAGATAAAAAATGCTGAAGGGGAGTAGCCAGCCTCGTTTGCCAAGGCCCACAGAGGGGGCAGCTATTTTCTCCTGCCGAGGTGGATCAGACTGAAAAAGAGGTCAGCGAAGCGAGACCTCTGTGCCCCCAGCCTCCCTTTGGGAAGGAACCGCGCCTGGAAGGGGCTGGGTAGCGGCACAGGGCGGCAGCCAGGCCGGCGAGGGGAGATCGGGGAAGGAAAACGTGCCTGCGTGCGGCATCGCTCCGCGCGAGGGGGCTGAAAGCCGAGGGTCGGCGCAACGCCGGGGGCAGAGCCCTCCCGGGGAGAACGTGTGGGTGCGTTGGAAGACAGGATGGGATTACTAGCGAGTGGTTTTCCCTCTAGCTTCTTCTCAATAAACAACTTTATTTTTAGAGCTGACGCTTTTTTTTTTCCCCCCTCTGCAGTATTAAAATTTAAATATTCTTAATATATCTTAGGGTATGTGGTATAAATAAATAACGGCGTAATGGAGGGCCAGGGATTGGCTGTTCTCCCCTGATTTAGTGGAGAATGAATAATGGATATGTCTTTCCTCCTCGAGAGGAGCACACTGATGCAGGACGGCACGTGTTTAGGAAGGGAACGCGTACGCTCGGGCAGGACTGGGCCCCTTCCCTCGCTGCCCTTAGGTCGGTGTCTCCGCCTGCACCCGCTTCTGGGTCTCGGTGCGCTTGGAGCTGTAAAAGCAGCTTGACCTAGAAAGGCAGATACGTACCTCCTTGCTCGTACTAATTATTTAGGTGTTGGTGTGCTATTTCCAGACCACGGGAGGGTAAAGCCACATCCGTCCCACCAGCGGGGCGGGGAGCTGTCGTTTGGCTTGCTGGTGGTGCCGGGCGGTGGGTGCTCGGGCTGCCGGGGCCGGGGAGCTGCTCTTTGCCTTCAGCCGGGCTCTATCCTGCGCCGCGGTCACCGTCTGTCCCCCAGGGACACCCCGACCTCCCTGCTTGGGGGCTGCCGGGGAGCTTGGCGTTTGTACAGCCGTCTCTGTGCACCTCGCTCACCCGTCTCTTCTCTCTTTGCAGCCACTTGAACGCCGTGGAGCTGGGAGCGGCGTCCTTCTGGCTCCGGGTGGCTCTGGGGGCCGCGGTGACTGCTCTGGTAGGGTTCACGCTGTACCGCGTGCTAGCCAAGAACAAATGAGAGTCGCTCTCTGCCCCGTCCTCCCCGTGACACCAGCCTCCTCCTCCTCAATAACGCCCCGGTGAGGGGTCCTGCCTCAAGCTGGTGTCCCCGGTGGGAAATCCTCCTTTCCCCCCCAGCCTGGATCGCAGGACCAGTGACACCGGACTTCCCAGCACCAGCATAGATCCCCCGGCACCGGCCAGCCTAACCCTGCCGGCCTCCGCCGCCTCCTGGCTCCTGCCCGGCCGCGGCAGCAGGGGCCAGGCAGCTCTGCCTGGGGGCTCCGCCTCACCAGCAGCTGGAGAATCACCCCCATCTTTTATTCTGTTCATTTTTTTTTTTTTTTAACGTTTGTTTTTAAGCTCAAACATGAGTGTTTCAGTATCTGTTGGGCCAGGCACATCCCTTCCCCAGAGGGCTGTGCTGGTGCCCTCAATTCTGGGGGGCAACACGCCCAGAGCCCCTGGGGCCTCCAGCAGCAGCAGAGCTGTGGCGTGGGCGCGTGGCTTCGGCCTCCCGGGGCACAGTTCCATCCCCAGCCCCTCTTTCCCTCTGCCAGCACTGGGAAAGGCAGCTGTGGAGGGCCAGGTGCTGACACCCCCCAAGCCCCCGTGTTTTGGGGTCACTCCTGACCTTTACTGGGACGCTGTGGCTGCGGCCCTGGGCTGCAAGGGGCGGGAGCGATGCCCGCGACCTGTCCAGGCCCCTTCTCTCTTGTTTCTGCGCAAAAATACTCCCGAGTCCTGCAGCGTGCCAGGCTCTCGGCCCATCTGCCCTCCTGCGTGGCCCGTCCCCTCCCCACCCCTCCCCTGGCCACCAGTATTCATGGCCACCAGTATCCACAGGGCCCCAGGAGCCCTGGTAAGCTGGGGAAGGGCTGCAGTCCTTCCCTGGCAGTGCCATCGCCGAGCCGGTGCCACGCGCTGGCATACGGCCCTTGTCCTGCTGTCCCTTCCGCAGGGCCCTGGCTGCCCCAGAGCGCGAGGCTCTGGGCGTTGCATCTCCTGGTACGACTGGAAGCTCTTTTTTTCCTCCGCCCGCACCCGAGCCGGCCTTAGCTGCCAGGCAGCTGCCTGCACCTTCAGCCCAGCGCAAATTTGGGGCCAGAGTCCCACAGCGTCCCTGTCCCCGAGTCCCAAAGAGCGAGGCCAGCCTGTGCCGGCCTCCAGGCTCAGCTCATGCCCATCCCCGGGAGCCCGCGTCGGCTCCCGGCTCAGTGACGCTTGCTCTTGGGCTTTTCGAGCTCACTCAGGGTAGGTTTGTTCGCAGGCAGCTGGCGGGGCAGCGCCGAGGTCCAGCTGGAGCTGCTTTGCTGTATGTTTTGTCTATTGAAACTTTTTATCGTGGCCTGGAGCCGGTGAGGGGGTTGAGGAGTCGCTGGGTGGCAGCCATGGAGCAGTCCCAGGGTGGGGGGCACCCATCCCGCCGCTGCCCGGTCCCCGGCGCGGGCTGGACAGGGGCTCCCTGCCTGTGCCGGAGCCGCTCTGCCAGTCAGGCGCCCGCTGCCGTCGCGCTCGCTGCTGGCCCGTGGTTCCTGGCACTGCCAGGGCCGCGTCCCTGGCGTTCCCTTAGCCCCTCTCCGTGCCCGAGCCCACCGCGCGTGGCTCTGCTACCCAGGCCCGTGGCTGGTGGTTTGACCCCGCTCCCGGCACCGGTCCGGTTCTGGCAAAGCCATACCGTTTTAGGAGGTTTGTTCTCTACGTGAAAATAAATTTTTACACACCTTCCGCTTGCACGCCGTGTCCTGCGTCTCCTGGGGAGCAGGACCCCTCGCCCCTCCCTCCCCTGAGCTGCCCGGCCCCTTTGGGGGCAGTTAGAGGGATTTAGGGCAGGAGGGGACCAGGCTCGGGGCTCCTTGGTGGTTGGGGACGCCCCTGCAACAAGTGCCAGGCAGCGGGGAGCGACGGGGAAGGAGGCGGTGGATCCCCGCGTCGCTCCGGCAGGATCTCCCGGGCGGAGGGAAGCGAGAGGCTTGGCTGCCCCGTGCCCCTGGGAGCCGTGGCTCTGGGGTCCCGTCCCCCCGCGGGGCCGGGGGCTCCCCGCTTCCCTGCAGCCGCCTTCACCCCGCACGCCCGCGGCTCCCGGGGCTGCGCCGCCTCCCCTGCCTGCTCCCGTTTCCCCGTGGCAGCTTTTCCCTCGGCTATTTCTGTCTCTGCCGGCTCAGCCGTGGGCGCTGGGCACCGGGAACCGTGTGCGAGGGGGTCCCTCGGGGGTGCTGGGGTGGGAGAGGAGACCCTTCCCGCCACGGCAACCGGGGTGCCCGGGGAGGGAGCGCGGCCAGTGCCACCGTGCAGGGCGGAGGAGGCGATGCCAAGGTGGCTGGGACGCGCGGTGCTCCCCGGTGAGCCCAAACCAGGCTGGGCCCGGTGGGAGCAGCGGGCTCACGTGCCGCGGTGCGTATTAATAGCGGCGGCGTGCCGGAGCCACGCGCGCCGCGCCGGGGCAGGCCTGGGCCAGGGGATGGACGTGGCGGGGCTGCGGGAGCTCACCCACGGCCGCACGCGGTCCCCGAGGCGGGAGCCTGGGCATCGCCCTGCTGCCTGGCCTCGCTGCCCGCCCCGTGCCAGCACTGGCAGCGGGGCTGAGCCGTGGCCCAGGGGAGCGGGGCCGGCGCTGGGGACGTGCCACCCCGTGGGACAGGGCGTGTAGGGGCCCGGGGGTGGCGGGCCTGGCCCCGGTGCCGCTCTGCAGGTCACGGAAATGGTGCCAGCACCCACGGGGGACGCGCCCGGACCTGTGCTGGCCTGCGGGGGCCAGGGGCAGCAGGGAGGTGAGGACTGCAGGCACCGGTGCTGGTGTGTGGGCACCCATACTGGGATGTGGTACCCATACTGGGATGTGAGTACCCAAACTGCAATGTGGTACCCATACTGGGATGCGGGTACCCATACTGGGATGTGAGTACCCATACTGGGATGTGGGTACCCATACTGGGATGCAGGTACCATAGCAGGATGCAGGTACCCATACTGGGATGCTGGTACCCAAACTGGGATGTGGGTGCCCATACTGGGATGCGGGTACCCATACTGGGATGCAGGTACCATAGCAGGATGCAGGTACCCATACGGGGATGCTGGTACCCAAACTGGGATGTGGGTACCCATACTGGGATGCGGGTACCCATACTGGGATGCAGGTACCATAGAAGGATGCAGGTACCCATACGGGGATGCTGGTACCCAAACTGGGATGTGGGTACCCATACTGGGATGCGGGTACCCATACTGGGATGCAGGTACCATAGCAGGATGCAGGTACCCATACGGGGATGCTGGTACCCAAACTGGGATGTGGGTACCCATACTGGGATGCGGGTACCCATACTGGGATGCAGGTACCATAGCAGGATGCAGGTACCCATACGGGGATGCTGGTACCCAAACTGGGATGTGGGTACCCATACTGGGATGTGAGTACCCATACTGGGATGTGGGTACCCATACTGCAATGTGGTACCTATACTGGGATGCTAGTACCCATACTAGGATGCAGGTGGCATACCAGGATGCAGGTACCCAAACTGGGATGCTGGTACCCATACTGGGATGCAGGTACCCCTACTGGGATGTGGGTACCCATACCAGGATGCGGGTACCCATACTGGGATGCGGGTGCCGTACCAGGACACAGGTAACCTACCAGGATAGGGGTTCCTGTGGCAGGATGCATGTGCTGTACTGGAATGCAGAAACCTGTACCAGTATGCAGGTACTGTACTGGGATGCAGGTACTGTACCAGCATGTGGGTACCAGTACTGGGATGCAGATGCTGTACTGGGATGCAGGTACTGTACTGGGATGCAGGTACCTGTACTGGAACACATGTACCCGTACTGGGATGCAGGTAACATAAATGGAATGCAGGTTCTGATACTGGGATGCAGGTACTGTACTGGGATGCAGGTTCTGATACTGGGATGCAGGTCCTGTACTGGGCTGTGGGTGCTCGTACTGGAGGCAGGTACCATACCAGGAGATGGGTACCAATTCTGGGAGGCAGGTATCCATATCAGGATGCAGGTACTGTACTGGGATGTGGGTACCATACTGGGATGTGGGTACCATACTGGGATGTAGGTACCATACTGGGAAACACATATCCCTACCAGGATACACATACCCATAGTGGGATGCAGGTACCATACTGGAATGTGGTTACCACTACCAGGATGCAGGCACCATACTGGGATGTGGATACCAGTACTGGGGTGCAGGTGCCTCTACTGGGATGCAGGCAATGTAAAGGGACTGCAAGTTCCGGTATGGGGATGCAGGTACTGTACTGGCATATGGGTGCTCATACTGGGATGCAGGTGCCATACTGGGCTGTGGGTACCAGTGCTGGGCTGTGGGTACTGTACTGGGGTGCAGGTACCATACCAGGAGGTGGGTACCAGTACTGGGACACAGGTATCCCTATCAGGATGCGGGTACTGTACCAGGATGCAGGTACCATACTAGGATGCGGGTACTGTACTGGAATGTGGGTACCAGTACTGGGGTGCAGGTACCCATACTGGGATGCAGGTAATGTAAATGGAATGAAGGTTCTGGTACCAGGATGCAGGCACTGTACCAGGATGTGGGTACCAGTACTGGGATGCAGGTACTGTACCGGGATGTGGGTACCAGTACTGGGATGCAGATACTGTACCGGGATGTGGGTACCAGTACTGGGATGTGGGTACCAGTACTGGGATGCAGGCACTGTACTGGGATGTGGGTACCAGTACTGGGATGCAGGTACTGTACCGGGATGTGGGTACCAGTACTGGGATGCAGATACTGTACCGGGATGTGGGTACCAGTACTGGGATGTGGGTACCAGTACTGGGATGCAGGCACTGTACTGGGATGTGGGTACCAGTACTGGGATGCAGGTACTGTACTGGGATGTGGGTACCAGTACCGGGATGTGGGTACCAGTACTGGGATGCAGGCACTGTACGGGGATGTGGGTACCAGTACCGGGAGGTGGGTACCAGTACTGGGATGTGGGTACCAGTACCGGGATGTGGGTACCAGCACCGGGCTGCAGGTACCAGCACCGGGAGGTGGGTACCGCCCCGGGCTGCGGGCAGCGCACCGGGCCGCGGGTCCCCCACCAGCCGGTGCCCGCTGCCGGCTCCCGCCGGTGCCGCGTCCCGGGGCGGGTCCCGGTTCCCCGCACGGCGGCGGGAGGAGGCGGGGGGGGGGGGGGATGCGCTGCGCCGTGCGCTGCGGCGGGGGCGGCTCCGCTCGGCTCCGCTCCCGCCCCCGCCGCCGCCGCCGCCGCCGCCCCGCTGCCATCGGCGGCTCCCGGCGCCGCCGCTCGCAGCTCCCTCCCGGGCCCGCCGCAACGCGGGGCTGGCGGGGAGAGCCGCCCCCGCCGCCGCCCCCCCCGCCGCCCGCGCCGCTCCCCTGCCCGGTTCGCCGGCCCCGGGCGCGGGGGAGCGGCGGAGCCCGCCGCCCGCCGGGTGCATGGACAGGAGCTCCCTGCTCCAGCTCATCCAGGAGCAGGTGAGAACCGGGGAGAGGCGGGGGGGGGCACCGGGCACCGGGCAGCGCTAGCGGGGAGGGAAGCGGCGGGGGGGGATGCTCGCAAGCAGCGGGCACGGCTGCCGCGCAGCGGGCAGCGCTGCCCGCGGGGCTGGCAGGCACCGAGCCCGCTGTCCCCCGCACCGAGCATCCCCCCCCCGGTGCCCCCCGTCCCTGCCCCGGGGGCCCCCGTTGTGCCGCTGAGACCGCGCAACTCAGCTCACTTGTGGCCTCCTCCTGCCCCCCCCCCCCCCCCAGCGCTCCCCGCTCCGCCGGCCCCCGGGTCGGATCCTGCCGGGTGCGCACCCTCAAGGACGAGGGGTGCTGGGCAGCCGAGCCCCAACGCCTGCGGCGGTGCCGAGTCCCGGCAGTGGGTGCAGGATGGGGCCCCGGGGCTGCCGTGGGGCTCAGCGCCCCCCGGTGAGGCTCAGGACCCCCCGGTGAGGCTCAGGACCCCCCCCGGCGATGCTCGCCTTGGCGGGGGGGCTGCAGCCAGCCCCGTGACCTGATTGCAGGATCAGGCCGTGGAGCATTAACGCTGCGTAGCGGTGGGCTCCGCGCCGCTGGCAGGATCGGGCCCCGATGCATTAGCACCCGCTGCACCCCAGTCCTCCGTCCTCACCCAGAGCCGGCGGCTCTCCCCTGGGGCTGGGGAGGGAATTCGTTAGGGGTCAGGGTTATTAACGGTCCCCCCTCGCCCCCGGCTGGCTCCATGACCTTGGCCGAGTCCCCCGGCCTCCCCGCTCCGGCAGCTGCGGTGCCGTCCCCCGTGTCACCCCGCCACCGGGTGCTGGGGCTCCGCGCGCCTCCGAGCCCTTCGGGGATGAGCGGCGTCTTCCCCTGTGAGAGCAGGGCCTGGGAGAGCCCGGCAGGGCCCCGGGGCTGGGGGAGCTGGGATCGGGCCCCCGGGGGGGCCAGCGGGGCTGGGCTGGGGGGAGTCGCACCCCCAAAGTGGAAGGGGGGCTTCTGGCCACTGCCGGGGCTCGCCGGGGGCCGGTGAGCTCAGCGCGCGCCGGCGCGTGGGGACAGCGTGTGCCAGGTCCCGGCGTGGCACAGGCACGTGGCGCTTGTGGGGTGCGGGGGGCCGGTGGCACCCGGGTGCTCCCGCGCTCCCACGGCTGGGGCTGCTCCCGTGGGAGCAAGCACTGCCTGCACCCCGCATCCCGCACCCTGCACCCCGCACCCTGCACCCCGCACCCGCACCCGCCTCAGGCAGGGACTCCGGGCCGCTGGGTCCCCCTCGGGAAAGCGGCTTTGGCCGTTCCCCGCCGGGGCCGGAGGGATGGGGTGCATGGCGGGGCACGGGTGCCTGTCCCGTGAGGACGAGATTCCTCTTCTGCGTCTCACGAAAGGAGCAAACCCAGCTCTTCGCTGGGCGATTCCGCGGGGCGCGGGGTGCCGGCCGCCCTCGGCAGGGCTCGAGCCGTGCTCCGGCCATCGCTGCCCTCGCCATCGTCCTCGTGCCGCCGCGGGCTCCTCGTCTCCGCGAGCGGGACCGCGTTGGGTGCCCCATGGCGCCGGGTGCCCCATGGCGCTGGGTGCCTGATGGTGCGGGGTGCCTGGAGGGCTCGGGGTGCCCGGTCAGTGCCGGGAGCCCCGGGGATGGTGCAGGGTGCCCCGGCGCAGGGTGCCTGGCATGGCGAGGGCACGCGGGAGGAGGAGGAGGAGGAGGAGGAGGAGACTGGTGCCAGGGCTGCGCGTGTGTTTAGCTTCGTGGCTTCCTGGCTGGCAGGCTGCTGGTGGCGAGAAATAACTGAGTGGGAGAGTGTTGGCTGCGCCGCGGGGAGACGGGGACGCCGGCACGGCACGGGGCACCCACACGGTGCGGGGTGCGGGGTGGGTGTGCGTTGCGGCCTCCCTCGCAGAGGCAGGGGCTGGTGATGCCACCAGGCTTGAGGCCAGGGTGAGAGGCACTGGGAGGTGTCCCCGGCCGATCAGGGAGCCGCAGCCCCGGCGTCCTGGTGATGCCCCGTGCCGTGCGCCCACAGCTCGACCCCGAAAACACCGGCTTCATCGGGGTGGAGACGTTCGCCAGCCTCGTGCACAGCCATGAGCTGCCCCTGGACCCCGCCAAGCTGGACATGCTGGTGGCCCTGGCACAGGGCAACGACGAGGGGCAGGTCTGCTATCAGGAGCTGGTAGACCTGGTCAGTGCCGGGGGGCCACGGAGACGGGGGCGAGCGGCTGGGTGCCAGCCCGGGGTGGGCACTGGGCACCTCCCGGTGCCCCTGGGGAGGGGGGCAGGCACCGGTGGTCCCCAGGGCCTCCGCTGGCATGGCATGATGGCACGACGTTGGGGGGGTTTGTTCGGCCGGTCCCACCGGGGTGGAGGCGATGGGCACGGGGTAGCCACAAGCCCAGCGGCCCGAGCTGCCCCTGCGGCCCCCGCGGGCACGGCCTCTCTCCGCAGATCAGCAGCAAGCGCTCGAGCAGCTTCAAGCGCGCCATCGCCAACGGGCAGCGAGCCCTGCCCCGCGACGGGCTGCTGGACGAGACCGGCCTGGGCTTCTACAAGCGCTTCGTCCGCTACGTGGCCTACGAGATCCTGCCCTGCGAGATGGACCGGCGCTGGTACTTCTACCAGCACCGCACGTGTCCGCCCCCCGTCTTCATGGCAGCCGTCACCCTCACCCAGGTATGGGGCTGGCACCAAGGCTGAGCCTGGCCCAAGTGTCCCGCTGCCCATGGGCGGCTCAGACCTGGGGTGGAGGGGACTGGTGACACCAGTTGTGATGGCCCAGCGCCCATATGCGGGGCTTGAGTGATGCTGGTGATGTCCTGGCACCCATATGATGTCTCAGACCCAGGGTGGAGGGGATGGGTGCCCCCGGTTGTGATGTCCCAGTGGCCATGGGGGGCTCAGACCCAGGGCAGAGGGGACAGGTGACCCTGGTTGTGATGTCCTGTGATATGAGGTCTCAGGGTGGAGGGGATGGGTGACACCAGCTATGATGTCCCAGTGCCCCTATGGGGGTCATGGGTGACCCTGGTGATGGCCTGGCACCCATATGAGGTCTCAGACCCAGGGCAGAGGGGATGGGTGCCCCTGGTTGTGATGTCCCAGAGGCCATGGGGGGCTCAGACCTGGGGTGGAGGGGACGGGTGACACCAGTTGTGATGGCCCAGCGCCCTCATGGGGGGCTCAGACCCAGGGCAGAGGGGACAAGTGACCCTGATGATGTCCCAGTGCCCATGTGGGGGGCATGGGTGACCCTGGTGATGTCCTGGCACCCATATGAGGTCTCAGACCCAGGGTGGAGGGGACGGGTGCCCCCAGTTGTGATGTCCCAGCGGCCATGGGGGGCTCAGACCCAGGGCAGAGGCCACGGGCAACCCTGGTTGCGATGTGCCGGTGGCTATATGGGGGTCTCAGCCCTGGGGTGGGGGGGACGGGTGACCCCTGTTGTGATGTCCCAGTGGCCATGGGGGGCTCAGATCCAGGGCAGAGGTGCCGGGTGCCCCACATCCCAGCACCCTGCCCCAGGCCAGAGGGGCAGGCGGGGGTCTCGGCGGCACCGGTGCTGACGGCCGTGGGGTTCGGCGCAGATCATCGTGTTCCTCTGCTACGGGGCCCGCCTGAACAAGTGGGTGCTGCAGACCTACCACCCCGAGTACATGAAGAGCCCCTTGGTCTACCACCCCGGGCACCGGGCGCGCGCCTGGCGCTTCCTCACCTACATGTTCATGCACGTGGGGTAGGTCCCTGCCGGGGTGGGGGGACGCGGGGGGCTGCGTGGGCTCGAGCCACCGCCTGTCCCCTCCTGTGCCCGGGCAGGCTGGAGCAGCTGGGGTTCAACGCCCTCCTGCAGCTGATGATCGGGGTGCCCCTGGAGATGGTGCACGGCATCCTGCGCATCAGCTTCCTCTACCTGGCCGGCGTCCTGGCAGGTGGGTGCTGTCCCCATCGGTCCCCCGCCCGGCCGGGGCTGCGGTCCCCGTCACCAGCCCCGGGGAGGGCACGGCGAGGTGCACCCCGAGTTTGATGGGGATGCAGGGCTTCGCTCGCCGCCCGCTCTTGACCACTGGGTACCACCCTGCGCCGGCGCGTCGCTCGCCCCGGGGGGGCAACGCAGCCCGTAATTAATTAATGTGGACTGTAATTAATGAATGCTCGGGGGGGCGAGGCCCCACGCTGAGCCCTGCCCGTGCCCGCAGGCTCCCTCACCGTCTCCATCACGGACATGCGGGCGCCCCTGGTCGGGGGCTCGGGGGGGGTCTACGCGCTCTGCTCGGCCCATCTCGCCAACGTCGTCATGGTCAGCGCCGCCGGCACCGGGGGGACGGGGGGGGGGCGGGCAGCGTGGGGACAGGGGGGTGCCATGGGGTGCCGGTGGGTGGCATTGGGGTGGGCAGCATGGGGTGACATTGGGGGGATGCTGTGGGGTGGCATTGGGGGTGGGTGCCATGGGATGACATCAGGGGGACGCTGTGGGGTGGCACTGGGGGTCGGTGGCATTAGGGGTGGGTGGCACGGGGTGACATTGGGGGGATGCTGTGGGGTGGCACTGTGGGTTGGTGGCATTGGGGGTGGGTGGCACAAGGTGACATCGGGGGGATGCTGTGGGGTGGCATTGGGGAGGTGGCATTGGGGGTGGCAGCACGGGGTGACATCAGGGGGATGCTGTGGGGTGGCATTGGGGGTGGGTGGCATTAGGGGTGGGTGGCATGGGGTGACATCAGGGGGATGCTGTGGGGTGGCACTGGGGGTCGGTGGCATTACGGGTGGGTGGCACGGGGTGACATCGGGGGGATGCTGTGGGGTGGCACTGGGGGTGGGTGGCATGGGGTGACATCGGGGGGATGCTGTGGGGTGGCATTGGGGAGGTGGCATTGGGGGTGGCAGCACGGGGTGACATCAGGGGGATGCTGTGGGGTGGCATTGGGGGTGGGTGGCATTAGGGGTGGGTGGCACGGGGTGACATCGGGGGGATGCTGTGGGGTGGCACTGGGGGTGGGTGGCATGGGGTGACATCAGGGGGATGCTGTGGGGTGGCACTGGGGGTGGGTGGCATTAGGGGTGGGTGGCATGGGGTGACATTGGGGGGATGCTGTGGGGTGGCACTGGGGGTGGGCACCATCATGGGGGGAGCACCCTGGGTGGCATCATGGGGTGGGGAGGAGTGGGGACCTGGGGGGGGGGCTAAGGGGACAGGGCACAGCTCCCCTGGGGGCCCCGGTGCCGGAGCATCACCAGCGCCGGGGCATCGCCAGTGCCAGCCCATCGTCCGTCTGTCCGTCCGCAGAACTGGGCCGGGATGCGCTGCCCCTACAAGCTGCTGCGGATGGTGCTGGCGCTGGTGTGCAGTGAGTAGCCGGCCGTGCCCCCCAGCCGGGGGTGCCCGTGGTGGGGCGGTGGGGGGGCACAGGAGGGTGCTGAGCCCCTGCGGGCGCTGCCTTACAGTGAGCTCGGAGGTGGGCCGCGCCGTCTGGCTCCGTTTCTCCCCGCCGCTGCCGGCCTCGGGCCCCCAGCCCAGCTTCATGGCCCACTTGGCGGGGGCCATCGTGGGGATCAGCATGGGGCTGACCATCCTGCGCAGCTACGAGGAGAGCCTGCAGGACCAGTGCGGCTGGTGGGTGCTGCTCCTCTCCTACGGCACCTTCCTCCTCTTCGCCGTCTTCTGGAACATCTTCGCCTATGACCTGCTGGGGGCACAGATCCCCCCCCCGCCATAACCCCCCCCCCAAAAAAAACCCATCCCAACCATTTTATTTATTATTTTACTTTCCTAGCGCTGGCCGAGCCCGGCGGAGGGGGGGGGTCCCCGCGCGTGACATGGGGACAGGCCACCCCCCTGCCCCCTCGGTGCTAGCAAGCGCGCCGCCCCCCCCCCATGGGCTGCGTCCCCCACCCCAAACAGACCCTGGCAACCCCCCCCGCCGCTGCCAGCCCCCCACCCCAAAGGATGCAGGGGGGGGGACACCCCTGCTTGCTCCCGTCCCCCCTTCCCAGGGCGGGGGGCCACCTCGGTGTGTCCCCCCCTCCAAGGACCTGCACTTTCCCGCGAAGGACTGGTGCCAAAATAGGAGCGATTTATTTTTCTACGCCAAAATAAATATAAATAAATGAGGAAAAAAAAGAAGAACGGGGCGGGGGGGAGCCCAGCAGGAAGGCGAGACCCAGCTGAGGCCGGCGCAACTCGTGGCGGCAGTGGCGCAGCCCCCCCATCCCCCCGTCCCAGCCCCCCGCTTCGCTGCCGGCCGCCCTCCCCGCGGCGGGGGGTCACCCCGGGGTGGGGACATGGGGGGGACCCCACTCTGACCCCCCCCCTCCCCGACCTTTTTGGAGTATAAATAAATATTTTGCACACTGGCGGGGCCTGCGTCTGCCTGGGGGGGGGGGAATGGGGGGTTTGGGGTGTCACGTCCCACCTGGGGAGGAGGGGGGAGGAGTGACAAAGAGTCGCAAATCCTCTCGGTGTGGATTAAGGTGGGCCAACACTCAGGGTCCATACGCAAACACCAGCTTTAATAGGAAGCTTCTATAGAGACAAATATTGAGTATAAATATTCGATACCCGCCAGCCCTCTCATGGTTATATCCACTCCAGCTACGCGGTTTTACGGAAAGTCAAGGTAGGCCATGCAATACTTGACTACAATTTAACAACTTAATCACCTTAGGAAAAGTAAAAAAGAGAGAGAAAGAGAAAGAGAGAGAGAAAAGAGAATCACCAGTCCTGGCTCCAGCGTTGGTCCTGTATTCGGTGAGGAAAAAAGAGGAGAAGAGCGAGGAGAAGGGAAGGTTCTTCTGAAGATGTTGATTCTGCGCAGGGCGCTCGGTGATGATAATTCCACAAATCACGCGTGCACGAGCGTGAACACGAACACACAAAAACCAGCCCACGCGAGCACATTTATCAGGCTACGTGATTAGTATAAACCCGCCTAAATTTACACTTATTGGTTAGTGATTAACATTTCGTACGCTATCGGTTTACTGTATTTAAATTAGCCTCGCTTGCTACGTAAATTAGCCCGCATGCTCCTTTCAGGTGGGGGGGGCAGGTGTTTTCGGTCCTGAATTGAGTCGGTGGTCGCGATCTCCCCTCGCCACATTCACCTGTCACCTGCTTTCTGCAGTTTTATCCTCTCTGGCCACCGTCCAGTCTTTGGTGCCAAGATGTTCACTTTTATCAGCTTGTTAGCTCTTCTTCAAGGTTAGAGCCGTGAGTTTTCCGCAGTTTGTTCCCTTTTCGCTCCCTCCCAAATTCCCTTCCCAAGGCACGAGTGGTTAGGAGTTTTGCTAACTGGAGAATGACATCGGCGACCAGTCAAACCGAGAGGAGCGATACCAGGACTGTCCCCAGGCAGGAGGTGGGGGGGGATGAGACGCTTCACAGCCCACGGGGGCACAGAGGGGACATGGGGGGGGGCACAGCCGGGGACGGGATTTACTGGAGCGGAAAATGCGGGGAGGCAGCAGCGTCTGAGCCCCGGGGGTGCGGGATTTGGGGGTGCGGGGCTCTGGGTGTCGGCTGAAGCCCCCCCCCATTCACCCCCCCATGCACCCCCCCCCCCCCATGCTCCAGCGCACCCACCTCGGGCCCCCATGCAGCCAAACGCCCCCCCCCGCACCCCCAATCCACCCCCACACCCCCCATCCAGCTCCCCACCCCACCAAACCCCACCCCCTTCATACCCCCACCCCCCAATCCCCCCCACCCCCTTGCACCCCCCCCAATTCCCCATGCGGCCCCGCACCCCCCATCCAGCCCTACAAACCGCGCCCCGCCCCTCCGGTCCAAGGCCACGCCCCTTCTCTCCCAAACCCCGCCCTCCGCCCCAAACCCCGCCCCTCCGCTCTCTACGCCCCGCCCCTCCGCTCTCAGACCACGCCCCTCCGCTCTCTACGCCCCGCCCCTCCGCTCCCAGACCACGCCCCTCCGCTCATCCCACGCCCGCCCCTCCGCTCTCCCCAGGACACGCCCCTTCCCAGGCCCCGCCCCTTCCCACCCCCGCCCCATTTCACAGACCACGCCCCTTCCAGGCCCCGCCCCGGAAGCGGCGGCGGCGGCGGCGGCTGTCGCAGTGCGCGGCCGGAGCCAGCGGAGCCGCCGGCCCCAGCGGCCGGGCCGGGCCGGGCCGGGCCATGAAGGGGAAGGAGGAACGGGAGGGCGGAGCGGCGGGGCCCGGGACGGCGGGACCGGGCGCGGGGGGCGGCGGCGGCAGCCCCGAGAAGAGCCACAGCGCGCAGGAGCACAAGGAGCAGGGAAACCGGCTCTTCGGCGGCCGCAAGTACCCCGAGGCCGCCGCCTGCTACGGCCGCGCCATCGTGAGTCCCAACGGCACCCGCAGCCCCGGCTGGGACCCGGCCCCGGGACGGGACCCCGGGGCAGGAACCCCCCGGGCCCGGATCCCCCTTCCCCGGGCCCGGATCCCCCTTCCCCGGGCCTGGATCCCTTCCCCGGGCCCGGATCCCCCTTCCCCGGGCCCGGATCCCCTCCCCTGGGCCTGGACCCCCTTTCCAGGGCCTGGATCCCTTCACTGGGCCTGGCCTGGCCTGGCCCAGCTCACCCTGGACTGCTTCCCCCCACGCCTGGCCTGGATCCCCCTGCTTTCAGGCTTGGACCTTCCCCCCCCATTTTGGGCTTAAACCACCCCCCAGGCCTGGCCTGAGCCCCTTTCCCCCAGGCCTGGGCACCTCCCTTAGCTTGGACACCCCCCCCCTCAGCCAGGGACGTCCAGGCTGGACCCCCCTATGTCCCCACCCCGGGGTCCCCCCAGCCTGGGCCCGTTCCCCCAGACCCCCCCACACCCCACCGTGGGGTACAGCACCCCAGCCCCCCCCCCCCCCGGGCTGTCCCCTCTGGGGGGGGACAACAGGCTGCCCCGTGGGGACGGGCCCCAGCTTGTCCCCCCTCCATCCCAGCAGCTCCCCACAGGGTGCGAGCCCGCGCCGGCGCTCCTGGCTCTCCCCAGGGCGATGGTGTTGCGCAGCCGGCTCACCGAGTCACCCGATTGTCACCCTGTTGTCACCGCCTCTCGTCCCTGCCGGCGGTTGCCGTCACCGGCCGTAACGCGGGTCTCGCCTTGCAGAACCGCAACCCCTTGGTGGCCGTCTACTACACCAACCGAGCCCTCTGCTACCTGAAGATGCAGCAGCACGACAAGGCGCTGGCGGACTGCAAGCGAGCCCTGGAGCTGGACGGGCAGTCGGTGAAGGCTCACTTCTTCCTGGGCCAGTGCCAGATGGAGATGGAGAACTACGACGAGGCCATCGCCAACCTGCAGAGAGGTGAGCGGCCACGGCGCCGGCGTCGCGCCCGTCCGCCGGGAAGGGGCCAGGGATGGCGAGGGGGAAGCCGGTGCCGGCTCTGAGTCGCCCCTTCTCTCCGCAGCCTATAACCTCGCCAAGGAACAGCGGCTGAATTTCGGGGACGACATCCCCAGCGCGCTGCGCATCGCCAAGAAGAAACGCTGGAACAGCATCGAGGAGAAGCGGATCAACCAGGAGAACGAGCTGCACTCCTACCTGACCAAGCTGATCATGGCGGAGAAGGAGAGGTAACGCGGCACGGGGCAGCGGCGGCACCCGTGAAGGCTTTTTTAGTGCCACGCAGCCGGCGCAGCTCTGTGCGCGGTGCCGCTGCCTTCCTGGAGGTGCAGGCAGAGCCCCGCTGCTCGGGCAGCGGCGGGGAAGGGAGCGATAGCGTCCCTCCGTCGCTCCTCATCTCTCCCCGCTCTGTCCTAGGGAGCTGGCCGAGTGCCGAAAGACTCAGCAGGAAGAAAACGCGGACGAGAGCCGGAGCCGAGTTCAGCTGGCCAGCATCGAGGCCAAACACGTGAGCATGGGGGCCGGGAGGCGCACGGGGCCTTCCTCATCCCATCCTCATCCCCACGCTCTGCTGCGGCTGAGGAAGCTGCAGGGCTGCCGCTGTGCAGGTGGAAGCCAGGAGACCCCGGGGCAGAGCACGGCCGCGTCTCAGCCTTCATTTTGCAGCTCGAGCTGCTGTTGCAGGGCTTTCGTGTCCCCCCTGCGATGGCTGCCCCTGCCCTGTCACCTCGTGTCCCAGCCCGGCAGCGGTGACGCCTGCTTGCGCTCCCCCAGCTGCTGTAGCCGTTGTTCTCCGAGCGGCTCTCGGCCGCCTGTGGGCCTGGGTGCCGGCCCGGCGCAGGGGACTAATCCCACGCTAAAAATAGCCCCACAAAGGCAGGTTATTTTTAAGCTGGATCACTCCTGCCACGCGGTTCAGCCCGGAGCCGCGCAGTCGCCGGCGGGGGGCTGTGAAGGCAGAGGGGCCCCCAAACGCAGCACCCATGGGGTGGGAGGCCTCAGGGCTCTGCGGCCCCGGAGCCCCCTCGTCCTCAAGGCCTTCTCTTTCAGGACAAATACCTGGCGGACATGGACGAGCTCTTCTCCCAGGTGGATGAGAAGAGGAAGGTGAGTGCGCCCCGGCCTGCGCTCCCGTCTCTCCCCCTCCAGAGCTGCTCGCCCTAAACCCGCTTTAATCTATGGCCACCTCTCCCCCCTCTGAGCCAGCGCTGCCTCCCAGCCCCTTTTTTTTCCTCGATGCTGGGCTCGCCCAGCCCCTCCTGACCCAGCTCTGCTTCTCTCGAGCCAGAAGCGGGACATCCCCGACTACCTGTGCGGGAAGATCAGTTTTGAGCTGATGAGAGAGCCCTGCATCACGCCCAGCGGCATCACCTACGACAGGAAGGACATCGAGGAACACCTCCAGGTACCACCAGGCCGGGGGCAGCGGGGGCTTCCCAGGACCTTGCCCCTCTCCTGCCTGCCCTCCTTGGGCATGAAGGCAGCTGCCTGCCCAACTACGGCCTCAGACTCCTTGGGTTTGGTCCCAGCTGCCTGCCCGGGCGGCTCCCTGCGGAGGTGCAGGCAGGAGGGCCCTGCCTGAAGCGGAGGCGGCCGTTGGGAGGGGTTTTGGGCCTTGACCTGCTCTAATCCGGCTGGGAGGCACCTTCAGATTTGGGGCTCTCCCTCCTCCCCGCTCCTTCCTCCCCCTGCGGATGCCTGGCTGCCGCCGGCACGGCACGGCACTGCCTCCGCGGCTGCCTGCACCCCAGGGCCGAGTGGAGTAACCGGTTCGTGGCCGTCTCCTCCCTTGCAGCGCGTGGGTCATTTCGATCCGGTGACGCGGAGTCCCCTGACCCAGGACCAGCTGATCCCCAACCTCGCCATGAAGGAGGTGATAGACGCTTTCATCTCGGAGAACGGCTGGGTGGAGGATTACTGAGGGGCCGAGGGGGCAGCGCTGGCCCGCCCGGGTCCCCCCCGGCACCGCGGCGGCACAGACGGCTCTCGCTGGCCCAGCACCATGCCTTACTCGCTCTCCGGCTCTTCCCTCTCCGCTCCGGGTGCCCAGAGACCCAGCAGCAGCGAGGGCACGTTGCCATCTCCCCTTCCCGAGGAACCGCGGCGGCTGGGCGGGCACCAAGGCTCCCCTCTCCACCAGCTCCTCGCCGACGACCGCAGCAGGCGGTTTGGAGAAAGCTGGCTCATCGCTGTGCATCTCGAAGGTCTCACCAACGTCTTCATCGCCTGGAGAGCAGGGTCCCCCTCGGCTACGGCAGCTGACAACCCCCAAAGATCATGTCCTGCTCCGGGGAGGTGCCGCGAGGAGCTTGCCGGGACGAGCGCCTGGCGCTGGGTCCGTCCGTCTCCTCCCCGTGTCCGTAGTCGTTTCCTTCGCCTTCCATCGCCTGCCTGGCCAGGGGCGTCTTCGCCTCGTTCCTGTAAATAGCCGCTTGCCGGGGTGGGAGCCCAACGGTCCCGCTGCGGACGCCGACTCGCCCGCCGGCTTTTCCTGGGAAATAACCGTCCCCGGGCGGGAAGGGGCTGGCTCGCGCGGCCCCTCGCCTGCCGGGAGCGTGGTTCCCTGCGAAAGTTCTTCCTTTTATTGAAATCCCTTTAAAAAAAAAACAACCCAACCAAACCAAAACCAACCAACAAATCCAGGGCTGACTGAGCTCCAGCGTTTCGGTCGGCCGCCAGCCTGCCTGGCTTTTGAGTGCCCTCTGGAAGTTTGCCAATGTCAAGTAAAAACAACAAAAAAACAAAAAACCAAAATATATATATATATAAAAATAAAAAAAAAAAATTCAGCAATAAATGCGGACAAAGAGCTGGGGTGGTTCACGGCGGCGACCTCCGCGCCGCGGCTTGGGAAGCGGTGCCATCCCACGAGGAGGGGGTTTGCCCCTGCCTGCCCTGCCTGTGCTCCGGTGGCGGCAGGGGCGTAGCAATACACGACGCGCTCCGGAAAAACAACTTTAATCCAAGGGGGAGGGAAAAGACCAGTAAAAACCAGAACTTCTTCAGGCGCTTGGTCCCGACACCAGTAGGTGAGTGGGTGGCTGCCGCGCTGCCCTTCCCTGGCGGCGGCAGGAGCGGGAGCTGCCGCCCCGGCACGGCGTCACCGCGGCCGGGATGATGGTGGCGCGTCCTCGGCCTTCCCGGCTCTACCCCAGGAAGGTGGAGATGAAGACGCTGGTGTCCAGGTTGAGCGTGGCGTGCCACCAGCGGTCGGGGAAGTACAGGACCTGCCGGGAGAGGGGGTCCCACGGGTTGCCCCCCGCGTCCCGGCTGGGCTGCGCGGGTGTCCCCTCCCGGGGGACGCGCGGGCCGGGCTCACCTCCCCGGGGCGCAGGGTGCACTCCAGCGGGCGCTCGGCCGGCGGCAGCGTGGGGTACGTGCGGTGGAGCCAGGCCAGCGTCGTCTCGTTGGGGTGGAAGTGGGGTGTTTTATCCGGCGGGTACAGAAACCAGCGCTGGAAGACAGCGGGGAGGGGGGGACACCCCAATTTCCCCTCCAGCCCCTCGGGGGGGGGTCTTTTTTTTCCTCCCCAAATACCTCAGGGCTCAATTCTCACCTTCCTGCCGAAGATCACCTCGGAGAAACCGGGGCCGTGCCAGTGAAAGGGAACGCCGGAGCCAGATCCTAAAGGAATGGGGGGGTTTGGTGCTGGGGACCCCCCCCCGTCCCTCCCCGCGCCCACCCGCCGCCCCCGCCGGCACCCACCTGCGATCCCGAAGCTGTAGGCAGGGCTGGTGCCCGGGATGCGGAAGGCGGGGGGCACGTACCGCTGGAGGAGGGGACCCCACTCGGTGAAGTTGTTGTCCCCGAAGAAGTAGAGGGTGTCTGGGGAAGGGGGGGGAGACGGCGAGGATGAGGATGGTGAGGATGGCGGGTGCCGGCTGCGAAGAGCGGGAGGCCGCTACCCACCACTGCCCAGCCTGGCTGGATCCTGCGGCTTCAGCAGCTGCTCCACGTACTCCTGGAAGGGGACGTCCACTGCGGGGAGGGGGGAGCTGGGGGGGAGCCCTGCCGGTGCCCCCGGCCCCGGGGCAGGCCCTGCCCGCGGGGGGGCTGCGGGGCCCGGCCCCCGCCCTCACCTTTGCGGTAGGAGTAGGTGTTGGCCGTGCTGAGCCGCACCGGGAGGGCCCCGAAGGCCGCCAGCAGCTTCTCCCGGGTGCAGAGGGCACGGAAGGCCTGGGGGGGAGCGGGGCCGGGGTGAGCCGGGACGCAGCCGCCGCCGCTCCCGGGGCCCCGGTGTGGCCCCCCCCGGTACTCACCGAGTTGTCCGTCACCCCGCGGAGGATGACCGGCCGGGAGAAGGCGAACCTGGGGAGGGGAGAGAGCACCGCACCGGGGCCGGTCCCAGCCGCCTGCCTCCCCCCGGGAGCCCCCCCCCGGGGCACCGGGGCCCGTCCCCGGCTCTGCCCCCACCCCAGCCCCGGGCCCGCCCGTACCGTTGCAGGAAGAGGGAATGGGTGATGGAGGCGTCGGCCCGCTCCACGCTGCACCGCTCCTCCTCCGGCACCGTGCCCGCCAGCCTGCAACGGCAGGCTCCGCTCGGTACCGGGCCCGGTACCGGGCCCAGCCCCGGGCCAGGCCCCCCCCCCGCTCCCGCCCTTACCAGCCGCCGCCCGGCGGGTCGGTGCAGCCCGCGGGCCGGGCCCAGGCCAGCGGCACCAGCAGCCAGAGCAGCCGCCGCGCCGCCGCCATGGGGGGAGCGGGAACGGCGCCGGTACCGGGGCCTGCGGCGGGACTACACTTCCCAGCAGGCACCGCGGCCGCGCTGACGCCGCGCACTGCCATTGGCTGAGCGCCGCGCTACGGAGCCCGGCAGGGCCCCGGCTTAAAGGGGCCGCGGCTTAAAGGGGGCCCATAGGGCTACCGGGACCGGGACCCCCAGCCGGGGAGGGGGCCAGGACCGAGCCCACCCCGGGGCCCCGAGCCCCCCCGCGGGGGGCCACTGCAGCCAGGTTAAGCAAAGAGAAGAGGCACGGCTCGGTTCAGCTGCTCCGTTTTGTTTTAATCCAGTACAAAAGGGCCGGGGAGGGGGCTGAGGGGGGCACAAAAATAAAAATAAATAGGGGGAGGGAGGCGCGGGGAGGGCGAGAGGCCCTGCCTGCGCTGCCCGCTGCTGCCTGCCCTGCCTGCCCCACCTGGCTGCCATCTCCCCCGGCGGGCGAGGGGCTCAGGTGTACTCGCAGAGGTGGCCGCAGCCGGCGGGGCAGTGGGAGCTGGTTTCCAACCACTTCATGATGTGCTGGAGGTGGCCGCCGTGGCTGCAGCCCTGGCACCAGACGAAGAGCCCCTTCACCACGTGGTGACAGACGGCGCACATGCTGGCACACTGCCGACACCTGCGCCGGGGAGACGGGGGTGAGCGCGAGAGCGCTCAGGGGCAACAAGGAGGGGACCGACCCCATCCTCCTGCCCCCGCGGCCCTTTTGGGGCTCCCCTGGGTGAGCGGAGCGCGGTCCCCTCCTCCCTGCCTTCACCTGTCGCAGATCCAGCCCCTGTTGCTCATGGGCCGCTTGCAGTTGCTGCAGTTGACGTGCAGGGTGGTGGAGGCTTGGTTGAGGCAGTTGATGGCGCGACACGTGCTCAGCTTGATCACCTCGTTGGAGATGTTCCAGAGCTGGAAACGCTGCAGCAGGTCGATGTAGGATGTGTACCAGTGCTCCTGGGGACGGCGGCAGATGGCTGAGCCCTGACAACCCCCAAAATCCCCCCTGGGATCCCAGCCCCGCGTCCCAAAGGCAGCTGGAGGAATCAGCGAATCGTTTAGGTTGGCAAAGACCCCTAACATCATCGAGTCCAACCGCTAACCCAGCACTGCCAAGGCCACCACTAACCCATGGCCCTAAGCACCACATCTCCCCGGCTTTTAAATCCCCCCAGGGATGGGGACTCAGCCCCTGCCCTGGGCAGCCTGTGCCAGGCCCTGACAGCCCTTTGGGGAAGGAGTTTTTCCCAATCCCCAACCTAACCCTGCCCTGGCGCAGCTTGAGGCCGTTCCCTCTCGTCCCATCGCTTATTCCTGGGGAGAAGAGACCGACAAAAGAGACCGACTGAAGAGGCGTCCTTCCCCAAATCAAGGCCGCCAGGACTGGTGGCAGGGCAGCCAGCTGCATCCTGGAGCTGCCCAGCCCGCATTCGAGCAGGCCTGGCGGGGGCTGGAGGAGAAGGGAGGTTCCCAAAGCCCTGGCGGGATCCCATCGCATCGGGATACCCCACCTCCAGATCCCACCGAGGTGCCTGCATCTCGTGGAGTTGCTGCGCCAGCCCCAAAGGAAGGGTTCAAGTTCCTACGCAGCCAGGAAAGGGCTTCCTGGGGTTTTACCTGCGTCTGCTCATCGATCTCCTTGCGGATGCGGTCTCCCAGCACGATGAGGACGGACACGGCCGTCTGCACGTCGCCCTGCTCGGCGTAGAAGAGAAGCGTGTCCCGCACGATGGGATTGAAGAAGTCGGAGGGCAGGCGGTTCTCGTAGAGCGAGTGGGAGATGGAGATGAGGGAGAAGGACTCCACGGGCGTCAGCGACACCGTCTCCGCCTCGTTGCCGCTGACGTGAGGGGAGTCAGCCTTGTCTTGCAGGTGATCCAAGGCCGAGGGGTTGTCCACGATTTCGTGGCGCAGGGGAAAGGCTTCTTGGGGAAGGCTGTATTCCTGCTCTTCAGCTGCGAGGAGAGAGATCTGATCAACACAAGCAGGGAAGGCCGGGAGAAAAATCCAGCACCGGCCGCGCACTCACCGTGCGGGTTCTCGTGGTCCATCAGGTACAGGTCATCCTCATCCGCTTCCACGTCTCCCAGCAGGTAATCCGCAGGGACGTCGCTGCCCTCCGTCTCCTCGTTGTCTGCGTGCCCAGGGAGAGAGAAATCAGCTCGATCCCCTCAGGCACACGGTTGGATCCGCATCCCCCGTCTTTGCCCCAGCGTGCCAGGCTGTGCCCGAGCCAGACAGCTCAGCTCCCCACCGCAGTCGCGTTCCTGGCACCCGCAGCCACCACCGTGGGGGTCACGGGGGTAAATTTTCCGTCTGCAACGCCCTGGGCCTCACCTAGGGGCTGCAGCAGGTCCAGTCATCCCAATTTACAGGATAAATTTACCAGTTTATCCCATATCGGGGCCATCTACAGCTAAGAAGGGAAGAGCTGTAGGAAACGTTACCCTCGTTGTTGATCAGGGTGGAGGAGGAATCCATGAGGATGTTTTCTGTGCGGCTTTCTCCTTTGCTGCGGTCCAGTCTCGACTCGCTGCCCAGCCCAGAGGGGATGTCCTTCAGGTTAAAGCTAGGAAAGAAGCCAAATTTCATAGTCACAGAAGCTCGCAGCTTCCATTCAGCCTGGATATAGGTCTCCAGTTGCGATTTGAACAGCGAAACACCCTGTGGCGATTTCCCCGAGAGCGCAGAAGTCAGCTGTCCCCGCTTTGTAACTTAAAAATAAAGATTTTTTTAACACAGCCCTTTCTCCAAGCCTGGCATCTCTGCGCACGCACCCCAAAGGTCTCCCTAAAGGATTTCAGAGCTGGGCGCAGGCTCTTGACTCCATCTCTTAGTATCTACCTTCACCTCGGAGGTGGGTAAACAGGAGCCGCCTCGCTACAAGGTGCTTTGCTGTTTGTTACGCGTCACCGCTCTCAGGCTTCACCGCGACGGAAAAGGAAGGGAATGGGGTTGAAGCAGAGCAGAGCTCTTTCTTCAGCTTGCTGCCTGCGGTGTTTAAGTTGGCGACAGACAGCGACCCGTCTGGAGGCAGAGCTTGGTCGAGGAGAGCGTTTCCTTTGATGTTATTCAAGGATTTGCCACTCGCTCTGGGAACCCGGCCCTGCAAGGTCTGACAGCTAATTTGGAGTCCTCACCCCTCGCTTTTATATGCTATTGAGAAGAGGAAAAACAAGTTTTCCTGCTTCATCAGCCCACGACGGCGCTTTCCACGCCAGCGAGCCGCTCGCAGAGCTGGGCTGTCCTCTCCACACCAGCAGCAAGACACAGGGGTTCTCCATCCCCAGCCCTCGGTCACAGTCGCTAATTAAATAACCGCAAAGATGGCACCAGCCCCACGCCCCGCCACAGCTTCAACCTTGGTTTCAAGGAGGGAAGGGAGCAGCGTACAAGGCTGCACAGCTCAAGGCCGGGCTGGCCGCTCGCTTCTCACCCCCACACCGAAAATGGCTGCGTTCAAACGATGCCAACCTACAAACCAGCGCGGCCTGAGGCTGGGGGACAGCCATCCCTGCTCCCACCCCGCGACTCCAGCCCAGCCGAGGAGCCGTCTCCGCTCTCCTGCTCGCGGAGCCGCCCCGGCCGTCGCGTCGTTCGCTGCGGCTCCGGCGCCCCTTACCTGTTCATGAGCGGGAGGGCGGCGCTGCCTTTCCCCATGCTGTGGTTGAGGTTGGCGGACGAGACGGTGCCGAGGCTGGAATAGATAATTCGCAGCATCGTCCACGTTTGAGCCACCTGCGCGAGGGAGAGCCGCGGTCAGACCTCGCCAGGCTAAAAACCAGGCCCCGCGCAGCCACGTCGCATCACCGGCCGATCTAGAGAGCAGGGCAGGGTCTTTGGGGTCGAGCTTCTGGGCAACGATCTACGTGTGTTGTAGGCAACAGCGCTACGGGGTTGGTGGCAGGCGGAGGTACGCCTTCTGGGGACAGCCAGGGGCCACAGCCGGACAGAGAGCTGCCATCCAGCTCGGGCCTCATCCTGACGGCACCTTTCGACCTCAGCGCCAGCCGAGGTGTGCATTGAGAATCTCTCACCTGGTTGCGGTCCAAGCCCTTGGCCACCTTGGCGTTGTGGTCGCAGAGCTCGGCCAGCGGCCTGCCGGCCAGCGCGTACTGCTTGGCAGTGTGCACGAACCAGTCCATGCTGCCGCTCTCCACGTCCGTCTCGAAGACGCTGAGGGTGCTGGAGGAGGAGATGTACTCAAATTGCTCCGTGGGGTCCAGCTTGCGCTTGAAAAAGATGGGGTGACGCCGGTCCCCGATGTAGGGCTTGCGGTTGGAGTCGGAGGAGATGAGGCTCTCCTTGGCGGCGAAGGCCAGGTCTCCGTAGAGGCTGTAGCAGAGCCCCTCGGGGTTGGCCCGGTCGATGGGCTGGCTGGCGTCCTTGAAGATGTGCTGGTAGAGGGTGCTGTCCTTAGAGCCCGACAGCAGGAAGTAGGGATCGTGGAGGTGACGCCACACGATGCCCGTGGTGACGTCCTTGTGCTCCTCGAACATGGCGGAGGGGATGAAGGGACGCCGCACGTCCCAGACGTAGATGTTGTGGTCCACCATCATGGAGCAGGTGGCGATGTGGTGCTTGCACTCCGGGCGCCACTTCACCCTGGCCACGGAGGCGATGGTCTGCACGCAGTAAATCTCCTTGGCCCGCGTGGTGTTCATGTCCCACACCTTCACCATCTTATCCCGGCCACCTGTTGCCAGCCAGCCCCTGGGAGAGGGATGGAGAAAGACGGCGAGATGCCAGCTTGGGCCAGGATCCGCGCCCGTTCACCCCTCCTTTCCCGCCCTGGCACAGAAACGCTCACAACACAGATGTGACCATGTTATATCACAGAATCATAGGATGGTTTGGGCTGGCAGGGACCTTTCCAGGCCACCCAGTCCATCCCCCTGCCATGGGCAGGGACAGCTTCACCCACATCAGGGTGCTCAGAGCCCCGTCCAGCCTGGCCTTGGGTGTTTCCAGGGATGGGGCAGCTCCCACCTCTCTGGGCAACCCCTGCCAGTGCCTCACCACCCTCAGCGCGACAAATTTCTTCCTTAGATCCAGGCTGAATCTCCCCTCCTTTACTTTCAAACCATCACCCCCTGTCCTGTCGCTGCAGGCCCTGCTAAAAAGCCTCTCCCCATCTCTCTTGTAGCCCCCTTTAAGCCCTGCAAGGCCGCACTGAGGGCTCCCCGCAGCCTCCTCTCCCCCAGGCTGAGCACCCCCAGCTCTCTCAGCCTGTCCTCCCAGCAGAGCTGTTCCACCCTCGCACCATTGCTGGGGCCTCCCCTGGCCCCGCTCCAACAGCTCCCTGTCCTTCCCGTGCTGAGGACCCCCGAGCTGGACGCAGGGCTCCAGGGAGGTCTCCCCCGAGCGGAGCAGAGGGGCAGAATCCCCTCCCTCGCCCCGTGGCCACGCTGCGGGGGATGCGGCCCAGGAGACGGGTGGCTTTCTGGGCTGCCAGAGCACATTGCCGGCTCGTGGCCAGCTTTTCGTCTATCAGCACCCCCAAGCCCTTCTCCTCAGGGCTGCTCTCCATCCCTCCATCCCCCAGCCTGTGCTGATACCGGGGGTTGCCCCCACCCAGGTGCAGGACTCTGCACTTGGCCTTGTTGAACCACATCCACACCAAGGGGAGGCAGCCGGGCTGCAAATTCCATCCTCCCACACGCTACCCTAATGCCTCCGCTCTGCAATAACCAGGTCAGGCAACACCCCTCCTTCCCGCTCCCGTTTAAGGCCCTGCATCTTTAGAGCCACACTCATCTGAAGGGCTCCCAGCCAGACCAGTTCCCCCCACCTCTGGTTCCCACTTGCCAGGGACAGCAGAGAGGAAAAAGGTCAGTTTGAACGCATTTCAGCGCCTCTCTAAGCTCGTGAGGAGTCGCAGCACGGGCTGGCAGGGAGCGAGGAGGGACCCGCACACCACAATAGATGTTTCCAGACGCACCCCAACCGCCCACGGGGAAAGGCGGGAGGGAAATGCGATCAAACGCAAGGAAGCTGCGTCGCAGAGCTGCCGCGCAGCGCCCTCCCTGAGCTGGGCACCGGAGCGAGAGGCTGCCCTGACATGAGGGGCAAGACAGCAGCTTGCTATACCCCACCATTAGCGATCCGGTGCCTCAGGATCCCCCAACTTGTCAAAAAAACAGAATCAAAACACCCCAAGGCTCCCCCAAATCAAAGTAATAATTGCTCCCATCCTCCAGCAACAGCCCAGCCCCTGACACGAGGGGCCAGGCTATCAAAAACCCTGCTTTCCCCCCCGAAAGGTCCCAGCCCCATTTTTAGGGCCTGCCTCGCCTCTGCTGAGTCCAGGCGGTGGACAGGGGCCGGCCCCACACACACCTGTCCTCCGGGTGCCAGTCGCAGCAGAAGACGGGCCCGTTGTGGGCCGTGAACATCCTCTCGTAGCGGTCCGGCCGGCGGATGTCCCACAGCTGCACGTTCCCGTTCTCAAAGGTGGCGGCGAAGGTGAAGTAGTCCCGGATGCTGAACTGGACGTCACGCACGCTCTCCGACTGGCCTGAGTGGGGACAGAAGTGGAGATCCGGTGGGACAGAGCTCCAGCAAAGCTAAAAGCCCCAATGGAAGAGCCACGGGGGTCACCAGCCCAGAGAGAAGGGGAAGCAGGGAGCGATGTGGCCACCTTCCACCTCCTGCGCAGACCCAGCCCACCGCCGAGTGGCAAAAAAGCAGCAAAACGCCTCTCGGCTCCCTCCCTGCCTGCTCCGGACATCGCGCCCTGAGCAAACCCTCCTCCCAGGCACGGGAAAAGGGCAAAGCCCCCAACCTCTGCCTCTCAGCAGGGGAGGGGGGCAAGCAACGGCCCACGTTCGTACCAGAGAAGGTGCTGACAGAGTCCTTCTTGCGCAGGTCGAAGCATTTCATGTAGCCGTCCTGGGAGCCGCTGAGGAGCATGTAGACCTCGGTGGGGTGGAAGCAGACCTTGTTGACGGTGCGCTTGTGCTCGGTGAAGAGCTGGTCCTGCTTGTTGCGGGACGGTTTGCCCAGGTTCCAGGTGACAACCACGCCGTTGGTGGCAGCGGTGGCCAGCAGGTTCTCGTCCATCTGGTGCCACACCACGTCCGCACAGCTGAAGTTCAAGGAGGGTTTGCGGCCGACGCGGAGGTTCAGCTTCTCCACAAACTGGTCCTCCTCGATGGAGTAGATCTTGAAGATGTTGCGGCCGGCCACCACCACCTGGGCGGCATCGCGGCACACGCTGATGGCATTGGCGGGGGCGTCCAGGTGACAGAACATGGTCCGTCCCGTGAGGGTGTTGCCCCCCAGGGCGGTGGTGACCCTGGCCATTTTCTCCATGGCCGTCCTCGGGGCGCACTCCCCTCTCCAGGAGCAGGCTCGGAGGCTCGCGTCCCCGCAGGCTGCATTCACGCTCACGCGGCCGCCCTGCTCCACCTCAGCCAGAGCTGGGAAGGGACCGGCTCGGCTCCCGCAGCTCCTGGCAGGCCCAGGTGGCTTCGACCGCAGCTTTTTGTGGCCACATCAACGGGCCGCAGAGGTGAGAGGCTACAGCCCCGTTGCTCCCTGCGGGGAGAGAGACAGAGCCCCACGCCGGGCTTCTCCTCCTGCTGCCGTCCGTAGCTGCCTCCCAGGGAGTTCTTAAAAACCTTTTCTGGGTTTCTTGTTCTCTCCTCAGTTCAACCCCCTGAGGTGCTCCGCTGTTGGTGATGCTACAGGAGGTCGACTACAGCGACGCAGACCGAGGCAAGCAGCATCTCCAGCAAGAGGCTGGGTGGAACGAGGCCGCAGTCATCTCCGCGGGGCACTCCCTGCACCCCGAACCCCTGCAAGCACCATGGGCAGGGGGTCACTCTGCTGGTGGGGAGGCAGCAGCTCCCCTTGCCAGGCAGAGGAGCAGCTCTTCCCATCCCTGTCCCAGGCCAGGGTGCCAGGGGCTGGCAGCTGCTCTGGGGAAGCCCTGGGGCCCGCAAGGCTGCCTGGGGGGGTTGCAGGGTCTCTGGAGGCACCCACAGGCCGGCTCCCCGTGCCCCAGGCCCTCCTGCTCTTACACCCTTCCCTCGCCAGCAGCCCCAGCCCCCCCCACCCCACATTCCGCCCTCCTCAGGGCCCGCTTCTGACCCACAGACCCCTCACGGGCCCCCTCCCACCCCTCAGGTCCCCCTGAGCCTGAGCCCACTCCCACCCCACAGCCCCCTCAGGGTCCCCTCCCACCCCCCAGGGCCTCCTCAGGGCCCTCTCAGAGCCCCCTCTCACCCCACAGCCCCCTCAGGGCCTCCTCAGGGTCCCATCCCATCCTCTCCCACCCCAGAGCCCCCTCAGGGCCTCCTCAGGGCCCCCCTCCCACCCCCCAGCTCCCTCAGGGGTCCCTCCCACCCCCCAGGGCCCTCTCAGAGCCCCCTCTCACCCCACAGCCCCCTCAGGGCCTCCTCAGGGTTCCGTCCCGTCCTCTCCCACCCCAGAGCCCCCTCAGAGCCCCCTCAGGGCCCTCTCCCACCCCACAGCTCCCTCAGGGGCCCCTCCCACCCCACAGCCCCCTCAGACCCCCCCTCCCGCCCCTCATGCCCCCCTCCCGCTGCCGGCCAGGCCCTCCGCCGCCGTGCCGGTGCCGTACCCGGTGCCGGTGCAGCCCCACCGGCAGCTCAGACCCACCAGGCCCCGCCGCCGCCACGGAAACGGCCACGGCGCCACGCCCCCTTCCGCCGCCGCGCCCCGCCCACTGGATCCGCCCCTCCGGGAGGCCCCGCCCCCGGGGGAAGCCCCGCCCCTGAGTCAGACCCCGCCCCCGGCAGGAGGAGGAGCGCGGCGGGCGGGGCTGGCGGGGGGAGTGGGGAGAATTGGGGGGGGTGCGGGGAAAATGGGGGTGCGGGGGGAAAATGGGGTGCAGGGGGGATATGGGGTGCATTAGGGGTGGGGGTACGGGGGGAAAGTGGGGGTGCAGGGGGGGAAATGGGGTGAATTGGGGGTACAGGGCTGCGGGGGGGGAAATGGGGCTGCGGGCAGGGGAATGGGGAGAATTGGGGTGGGGGTGCAGGGGGGGATGTGGGGGGTGCAGGGGGGAAATGGGGTGCGTTAGGGGTGGGGGTGCCAGGGGGATGTGGGGTGCACGGGGGTGGGGGTGCAGGGGGCAAATGGGGGTGCAGGGGGGAAATGGGGGTGCAGGGGGGAAAGTGGGGGTGCTAGGGAGATATGGGGTGCATTGGGGTGGGAGTGCCAGGGAGATGTGGAGTGCGGGGGGAAATGGGGGTGCAGAGGGGGAAGTGGGGTGCATTGGGGTGAGGGTGCGGGGGGAAAATGGGGGTGCGGGGGGGGAAATGGGGCAAATTGGGGATGGGGGTGCCGGGGAGATGTGGGGTGTATTGCGGGTGGGGGTGCAGGGGGGAAATGGGGGTGTCAGGAGGATATGGGGTGAATTGGGGTAGGGGTGCTGGGGGGACGTGGGGTGCAGGGGGGGTGCAAGAGGAAAATGGGGGTGTCGGGGGGATATGGGGTGAATTGGGGTGGGGGTGCTGGGGGATGTGGGGTGCAGGGGGGTTGCGATGGAGAAAATGGGGTGTCAGAGGGATATGGGGGTGCACTGGGGGTATAGGGGTGCACTGGGGGGGTATGAGGGTGCATGAGGTGTGGGGCTGCCTGGGGGGTTTGGGGGTGCACTGGGGTTTAGGGGTACGGGGACACCCCAGCCCCAGGGCTGTGGCTGTGCTGGGGCTGCCCATGCGACATGGGACCGTGGGGGACCCCCGTGTGCCACCGCGCTGCCGGTCCCTGTCCCCTGCCCGGCCACCCCGTCCCCTGGCACCCCTGGCCCACGGGTGACTCGTGGCAGCACACCAGTGGGTTTGGGGGTGCAGGCAGCCCCCCACCCTGGCTGCCGCCGTGCCGGGGTGCTCCGTGCCCCAGCGGTGCCACCCCGTCCCACGGCCGCGCTGGCTCCTGGCGCACCCCAAACCCCCTTCCAGGGCCACGAGGGTCCTCGTGCCATTTTGGGGCCAGAAAAGGGCGTTTTGGACAAAGGAGGGAGCGGAGGCGGCGGGTGGTGCAGCAGTTCCTTCCCGGCCGGTACAAAGGCAAAACAAACCGAAAGCGTGTCCGTGTCCGTGTCCGTGTCCGTATCCATGCCCGTGTCCGTGCCCATGTCTGTGCCCGTGCTCCTCCCGGAGCCGTGCGGGCAACTGGTGCGGCAGCAGGCGATGCCCCGGGGACGGCCACCGAGCCCCCTCCCGCGCCAGGTCCCCGTGGGCACCCCAGCACCGTGCCCGGCTCGGCCCCGGCTCGGCCCAGGCCAGGGGTCCCCCCGGCCCCCCCCCTTGCCGCTGGCGTCGGGGCGATGGCTTTCCAGCTGGAAGAGCGATGGCGGTGGCAGCGTGTCCTGAGGTGCCACCTCCCGCCTTCGCTCTGTGTCCCCGCGGTGGCTCGGACCTGGCCCCGGTCCCCAGGGATGTCCCATCCCAGCCGGACGGGTCGCTCCTCGGCGTCGGCATCGCCCCATCGACCCCACGTAAACCGGGGTGCGGCGGGGTCCCCAGGGCGAGGGGGGGATGCTTGCCGGGGTTCCCAGGGCAGGATCCGGCCGGGGCGAAGCCGTGTGGAGGGGCCGGGTGGGGGCTGTCCCTTGTCACCATGCCCCCCAGGTACCCTGGAGCCTGCCGTACCACGAGACTGAAGCAAGCGAGCATGCGAGGGTGGCGGGCGGGCGGAGAAAAACATCCTATTCACCAGGAGAAAGCGCCGGGCACCCCAAAGGCAGGGCCGGGGGCTCGGGGGGGTGCACAGCACGGGGGTAGGCGGCTCGGTGACCTGCTCCGGGGGTGCAAGGGGACCCATCCAGCCTCCGCCACCACCCACGGGTGCCAAAAATAAGCATCCTCCTCTCGCCCATCCCTGGGAGCATCCTTTGGTCCCCGGGAGCATCTTTCAGTCCCCAGGAGCATCCTTTGGTCCCCAGGAGCATCCTTGGTGGCGGGGCGGGGGCAGGATGCGGCCGGGGGGGGGTCACGCTGCCATCACCTTCCCACTTTGGGTTTCCATGATGTCCGTTCGTCCGTCTGGAAGGGATTGGCAGGACACTGGGAGGAGGATGGGCAATGGTGGCGGCGTGAGGGGAATTTACAGGGTACCCGGGGGGGGGCTCCGGCGAGGGGCAACACCATCCCCAATCTCCCCGCGGAGCCCCGTGTCCTTTGGGGGTGTCGATGCGGGGGTTGTCCGGGGTCGGTTGTAATCGACGGCGTCTTTCACGTCCCCCCCAGCAGATGGAAAGAAATGGGGTGGGCGATGTCAGACGGGGCGGCGGCGGGGTGGGCGCGGGAGCGGGGCGGCCGGCTCCGGCGCTACTCGATCACCATGCAGCACGGGAGGTGCTGGGAGAAGTATTTGAAGAGCTCCGGGGTGGCCCCGGGGCAGTTGGTGAGCTCCAGCTCCTCCAGCTCCTGCAGTTGCACCAGCCCCGACAGCCCCGTGGTGGTCAGCAAGGGGCAGCCTGCAAGCGGGCAGGGTGCACCGTCACCCCAAAACACCGGCACTCCAAAAACCAGCACCCCAAAAAACCAGCATCCCAAAAACCCAGCACCCAAACCCACCAGCATCCCAAAAAATGGCACCCCAAAACCCAGCACCCAAACCCACCAGCATCCCAAAAAATGGCACCCCAAAACCCAGCACCCAAACCCACCAGCATCCCCAAAAATGGCACCCCAAAACCCAGCACCCAAACCCACCAGCATCCCAAAAAAATGGCACCCCAAAACACCAGCATCCCAAAATAAAAGTGTGCCAAAACACCAGCACCCCAAACCCCAGCACCCCGAAAAACACCACCCCAAACACACTAACACCCCAAAAACCAGCACCCCAAAACTCAGAACCCCAAAACACCAGCACCCCCAAAAAAGCACCCCAAAACACCAGCATCCAAAAAACCCAGCATCCCAAACACACCAGCACCCAAAGCCCCAGCACCCCAAAATCCAGAACCCAAAAAAACCCACCCCAAAACACACTAGCACCCCAAAACCCAGAATCCCAAAACACCAGCACCCCCAAAAAACTATCCCAGAACACCAGCACCCCCAAAAAACTACCCCAAAACACCAGCATCGAAAAAACCCAGCACCCCAAACACACCAGCACCCCAAACCCCAGCACCCCAAAAACCCCAGCACCCCAAGAGCCCAGCCATGGACCCATCCCCTGGGAGCTGGGCTGGGTGAGGGTGCCCGGGCGGCTCGGGGGGATGTGGGAGCCACGCCATGCTGGGGAGGGGGGATGCTGGCTGTCCCCTGGGCTGTCCCTGTCCCCTGGGCTGTCCCTGTCCCCATGCCCGGTCTCTCCCCAGCCCCGTGGGGACCCAGCCACCCCAGTCCCGGGGGAGCGAGGGGGACGTCTCACCGGCCAGCGAGAGGAGGCGCAGGCTGCCCATGCCCAGGAGATGCTTCAGGCCAAAATCCTGCACCTGGAAAAGAAAATGGAGTGGGAGCAGGGGGGGACACGGAGGGGCTCCATGGCGGGCGGCCGCCGTGGTACCGGGGGCTCAGCATCGCTGGGGAAGGGTGCCAGGGTAGGGAGCAGCCGCAGGGTGCGGGGACAGGGTGCAGGATGCTGGGGCTGGGTGCTGGGGCAGGGTGCGGGGGCAGGGTGCCGGGGCTGAGTCCCGCTGAGCTCACAGGAGCACCCCATCCCTTCCCCGCTTCCCAGCACCAAGTTGCAGGGGCTCCAGCCGGCCCGGGGTGCCCACCCTGCGCTCGAGGCCCGTCCCCAGGGAGGTGCCAGCCGGCACGGGCACGGCTGCGTTCCCCCACCTACCTGGCAGCACCAGCGCAGGTAGAGGCTCCGCAGGGACGACATGGTGGACAGGTAGCTGAGGCCAGTGTCGGTGATCCGCACGCACCTGCCGGGGACACAGGGTGTCAGGGCCGGCCGGGAGCAGGGCACCCATGGGTGTCCCCAGACTGTGGCCCCCACGCTGCACCCACTGCCTCCAGGATGGATCAGCATGGCATGGCTCGGCATGGCGTGGCATGGTGCGGCATGGCAGGGCACGGCTACGCTTGACATGGCAAGGCATGGCATGGCTCAGCATGGCATGGCTCGGCATGGCATGGCATGGCATGGCTCGGCATGGCTCGGCATGGCTTGACATGGCATGGTATGGCTTGACATGGCATGGCATGGCATGGCATGGCTTGGCATGGCTCGGCATGGCTCGGCATGGTACGGCATGCATGGCATGGCTCAGCATTGCTCAGCATAGCATGGCATGCCTTGGCACAGCTTGGTATGGCTCAGCACGGCTTGACATGGCATGGCATGGCATGGCATGGCTCGGCATGGCACGGCATGCATGGCATGGCTCAGCATTGCTCAGCATAGCATGGCATGCCTTGGCACAGCTTGGTATGGCTCAGCACGGCTTGACATGGCATGGCATGGCATGGCATGGCTCGGCATGGCTCGGCATGGCATGGCATGCCTTGGCACAGCTCGGTATGGCTCAGCATGGCTTGACACGGCACAACATGGCATGGCATGGCTCGGCATTGCATGGCATGCCTTGGCACAGCTCGGCATGGCTTGTCATGGCACAGCATGGCTCAGCATGGCCCCGTACCTGTCAAGCACCAGCTCCTCCAGCTTGTGTAGGTCGCAGGCGATGTACTCCAGGGCCATGTCGGTGATGCGAGGGCACCAGGAGAGGTCGAGGCTGCGCAGCTTCCGCAGGTTCTCGGCCACCAGCTCCACGCCATCATCCGTCACCTTGGAGCAGCCCGAGAGGCTGAGGACGCTCAGGTTGGGCAGGCTGTGGACCATGTTGACCACGCCGTGGTTGGTGATCTCCCAGCAGGAGTTGAGGCGGAGGGTGTGGGTGGTGTAGCCTTGCTTGGCGGTGAAGTAGGCGAGCGCCGTGTCCGTCACGTGGTAGGCTTGCAGGTTGAGCTCGGTGAGGTTGGGCAGAAGCTGCGAGATGGCGGCGATGGCGTCGTCGGCCACATTGATGCAGTCGCTGACGCTCAGCGCCGTGATGCGGGCATTGAGGCTGGACCACAGCCCGGCCTCCGTGAAGTCGTTGCAGCCCGACAGCTCCAGCCGCACCACGCCCTGCATCTGCTCCAGCATCACCTGCCGAGGGGCAGGGGGTCAGGGTGCAGAGGGCACCGCCAACCACCCTGCACAGCCTTGCACCCCTGCCCCGGCTCCCTCTGAGCCCCCCCGGGGCTCTTCCCGCTGCCCCCAGCCCAGCCTTCTCCCTGGGACCCCCCTGGCATTGGAGCAGCACCCAGCTCTAGGACATGCCAGCATCAGCAGGGGACGGGCAGGGACCCCTGGCCATGGCCCCTGCTCTGTACCCGGTGCTGTTGGCGAGGGCAGGATTAATGCGCTGCTCGGGGAGGATGCGGCCACGGAGCAGCCGGTGCTGTGTTTGGCCATGGCGCGGGGCAGGGGACCTCCGTGGGGACACAGCCTGGCCCTGGACCGTGAGTTGCCCCATCTCCATCTGACCCGCAGCCCCCTGCCCAGGGGACCCCCTTTGCTGGGGAGCAGCCAGCCAAGCGGGGATGTCCCCGTCCCCTGAGCCCTGCTCGCCACCCTCCGCCGCATCCACCACCCAGCGGCAGGGCCACCTCGCCTGGCTTTGCCTTCCCGGCAGCATCTGCAGGCAGCATTGGCAGGCAGCAGGGATGAACCCCCCTGCCAGCATCCTCACCCCCTGCCTGCGAGGGCAGCGCAGGCTGCAGCCCATCCCACTGCCCAGACCACAGGCAGGGGCTCCCGACGCTGCCCGCACCCATGGGATGGCCATGCCGCCTGCCCGCTCCTTGCCCATGGCTGGTGAAAGCTCTGCCCATGCGTGTGTCCCCAGGGCCACCGGGAAGGACCTGCCATTGCCACATCTCCTCCACCCTCGCCACCTCGCCGGAGTCACCTACCTCCAACCCCGCGTCCGTGATGGTCGACCTCTTAAGGCTCATGGACTTGACCCCCTTCTTGGAGAGGGGGTAGTTGTCAATGAACTCACAAATGTCCAGGTCGGAGACGCCCACGAGGCAGAAGCCGTCGAAGCCACGGACGGCAAAGCCCTGAAGGCTGACGAACTCCTTCTCGCCGCCGGGCAAGACGTTGTAGAGCTCTTTGGTGTGCAGGACGGGCGTCAAGCCCACCCAGAACTTGGGTTGGTAGAGCACCCGCCGCCACGCCTTGCACACCTGTGCCAGCACGCACTTCTCGCATGCCGAAAAGTACCAGAACAAGCGGTTGAGGATCTTCTCGTCCACCGCCAGCTGCCTTTCTGAGGGCGAGCCGGGCAGCCGCTCCGGCGAGGGCTGCTCCGAGCCTTCGCTCGTGTTCAGTCCCACCAAGGAAGCGCCGGGAGGGGAGGAGACGCCGGCCAGAGCGGCCAAGGAGAGCGGGGAGGCCAGGCTGGGGATGGGCAGGTCGCTGCGGTGGGCTAAGGCCGGGCTGAGGATGGCAGGCACGGAGGAAGGCTGGCACAGGCGGTTTTTCACGGCGGGGGTGCCTTTGGTGATGCTGGCAGAGCCGAGGCCGTTGGGTTGCGTGGGGATCTTCACCAGTCCATTGCGGGGCAAACATGGGGGCTTGGTGTCGCCGTTTCTCGGGTTCGACATCTTCCACAGGTCTCTCTGCAACATAGGGGTGTGGGCTGAGGGGCTGGCGGTCCGGCAGGGAGAGCGGGCAGGGAGGGCAGGCAGGGAGGGCAGGCAGGGCTGGGGGTGTTGTGGTACCGGTGGGATGGGAGACGCTGGGGGTCCCTGAGCAGGGAGCAGGGTGACACAGGGGAGCAGGCAGTGCAGGGTTGCTGGGGACAGCCGCAGAGGGGCCATGCCCAGGGAAGAGAGTGGGGTCCTCCAAGGGGCTATGTGACCCTGGTGTCCCCCGAGATGGGGGTTCATCCCTGGATGTTCACATCCCTCATGGAGCCTGGGATCCAGCCACCGATGGAGTGGGAGCAGGATCATAGAATCACAGAACGGTTTGGGCTGTCAGGGACCTTTCCAGGCCACCCAGTCCATCCCCCTGCCATGGGCAGGGACAGCTTCACCCACATCAGGGTGCTCAGAGCCCCGTCCAGCCTGGCCTTGGATGTTTCCAGGGATGGGGCAGCTCCCACCTCTCTGGGCAACCCCTGCCAGTGCCTCACCACCCTCAGCGCGACAAATTTCTTCCTTCGATCCAGGCTGAATCTCCCCTCCTTTACTTTCAAACCATCACCCCTTGTCCTGTCGCTGCAGGCCCTGCTAAAAAGCCTCTCCCCATCTCTCTTGTAGCCCCCTTTAAGCCCTGCAAGGCCGCACTGAGGGCTCCCCGCAGCCTCCTCTTCCCCAGGCTGAGCACCCCCAGCTCTCTCAGCCTGTCCTCCCAGCAGAGCTGTTCCACCCTCGGACCATTGCTGTGGAGGGGAGAGGAGGCAGCGGCAGCGGAGCAGAGCTGCCCACACTCGCCGTGCCAGCCAGGCGCTCAGTGGCAAGCCCGTGCCGGCCAGGAGCCTCGCTGAGCCTTGCCAAGCCTCGCAGCAGCCGGGCGGCACCCCAGCAAACCAGGCCAATAAATATTTCAGTGGCAGCAAGGCTGGCTTTCCAATGGCCCCGCCGCACCCCGCCATCCATTATTCAAAGCATTTCCCTCTATAAATATGGAGGTGAATAATTGATGGGGGCTCAGCCCCCGTCTCTTGCCCCAGCCGGTGCCTGGCGCAGGGCCCTGCCGGTGCCCACACCCTCTTTGCCGGTGCTGTGCCAAACCCTGCCGAAGAGCCAGGTCTGAGGCTGGAGGGCGCTGGGCTCCCGGCAGCCCCCGGGGACACGGCGAGGAGCTGGAGCTTGGGGAAGAAGCTTCCAGCTCAGGGACCAGGGGACAAGGACGCGGTCCTCGAGCCCCAGGGGATGGCTGGCACGTCCATCCGATGGTGGCTGATGGGACTGGAGGACCCTCTCCATCGCCAGCTGCCCCCAGACCCAAGATAAAAGCGAGGGAATTATTTTAGCTGCTTGATTTGGGATGGAGATGGCCGGGCCCTGATAGACGGGCGCGAGGGAGGAGCACCCCGGCCGGTGATGCTCATGGGCCAGGTCCGTGGGCTCTGAGGATGCCCCGTGCAGCCTGGGAGGGATGGCTGCCAAGCGGGGTGCAGCCTGGATCCCCCGCTGCCCCCAGCCCATCGCTTCCACCCTCACAGCACCCCGGCCTCATCCAGCCCTCCTGGAGCAGCCAGGGAGGGGAGCAGCCACCCAAAAGGTGCCATGGAAGAGCCCAGGAGCGCAGGCAGCTGCCAGCGGCACAGCCAGCAAACCCCATGGGATGCGGGGTGTGCGGCCTCTCCCGGGGACGCCCTCCCCGGCACAGCAGGGCCGCGGGACAGGGCCAGTGGGAGCCACCGAAGCCTCTCCCATGGTGCGAGCGGCATGGTGTGGAGGTGCCTCGCAGACAACCCGGCCCGATGGCAGCGGCACCGCGCGAGCTCTGCCTCCGGGGACGAGCCCGGCCCTGTGCAGACAGCCTGGCGCCGCTCCCCGCTCGAATGCAGCCTCTGCTGCCTCCGCTCACGCTGCCCGACAGAGGAGCTGGGCCTCTGATGCTTGGACATGTGTTAAAGTCGCTTGAAAGCAGGAGAAGAGGAGGGGAAAGAAGGAAGAAACTTAAAACCAGCGGCCCGACGCTTGGCAGCAATTAGGGAAGCAGACAGAACGTGCACCAGGGCGTCTAACACAGCCCTACAGCACAAATCCAAACAGATAATTACCAGGCGGCACGGAAAGGCTGTCTCTCCAGCATGGAGCCCACAGCCAGAGCCATTCGGCACGCTGGCTGTCCCCGGGGAGAGGGCAGGTGGTGGCAGAGGGGCAGCCCGGGCCTCGGGAGCCCAAGGGGACAATCACGGGAGGGGACAGATGCTGACAGGTCGTCAGACTGAAATGCAGCCAGCGGGAGGTGTTGGCAATGCTTACAACCAGCTCAGACCTCGGTTGGTCCCCGAGGCCGGGCTCAGGGGGGGCTGAGTGGATACAGCAGCTTTCCCAGTCCTGCCTTGGGAAAGCTGAGCCAGGTCCCCCCTGCCCCGGGCGCTGAGGCTGCCTGGCTGGCTCACAGAAATCCCAAACCATGAATGAGCTGGGAAGTCGCTTCAAATAGAAAGATGGATGGAGATCCAGGCCTTCTGGGCACAGGCAGGCTCCAGGCAGCGGCAGCGGGGGCCGGGCAGGCAGGCTGGCTGTGCACGGCCACATCTCCCCGGGGAAACGGGCAGTCGAGGATTTGGGGGTTCCTACCGCCCCAAAAGGAGCAGGACTGTGCCTGAGGAGGGAGCCCAGCCCGGAGAGGGTGGGCAGGGGGCACAGACTGGGGAGGGGAGCAGGTCCGATCTGGGATCTGCCCTCCGCTGCTGCAGGAAAGCCCCTGCCTGCAGCCAAGCCATCCCCAGGTTCCCGCAGCCTTGGGCTGAGGCCACATCGCTCCAATGACCAAAGTGCGAGTACCGCGTCCCGCGGAGATCAGAGCTGCTGTGTGCTGGGAGACCCAGCGCACACCCTGCCCTGCCCCGGGCCCTCCCTCCGGCCCACTGAGACAGTGGAGGGACAGGGAAACACAAATCCATCTGCCTTGGAGGTGTCAGTAGAGCCCCTCTGAGGTTCCAGCAGCTCCATGAGCACCTCCATGTGCTCTTTGGTCACCCCAAAGCAGCTGGAGAGCAGAGAGCTGGCCTTTCCTCCTCTCCCCATTGTCACACTGTTTGCAGATTGCGTGACTGGGCCGACCACAAGGCCGCCAGAAGGAGAGTTCGGCACTTGGTACCACCATCCTTACTCTAGGAACCCACAGCAAGGGCCCAGCGTCGCAACCCCCCATCGCAACCCCCCCCTCTGCTCTCGCAGGCCGCAGCTCACAGGGGAAGCGTCTGCCAGAAGTGGAGCATCAGCTCCCAATCCACAGTGGGAGGAAACCTGACAAAAGCAAAGGGCAAAGTCTTTTAGTCTCCCGAATTCACTCCAGGGTGCACATTTCACAGGAAATGTCATTGCTGGAGAAGTCACTCCATTCATGAGGGTTTTGTCATCCACAATGAGCGATGATGCAGTGGTGGGGGGCGGATTTGACGCAGGAAGAGAGAGGAAAGAAGGGGGTCTAAGAGCCTGTCACTACAAACATTACACAGATGATGAAGTTCCCGGGAAGAATGGGACAAAAGCTGCCAGGAAGACAGAGCTTGTCCAAGCCGTTGGTGAGTTTACCATCTCCATGTGGTACTGAAGAGGGATGAAGATCTCAAGAGATGGGCAGGATGACCAGTCACCCTCTTAGTGCCACCCCTGCTGGGGTGTTTGCCAGGAGCCCCCAGGCTGCGGCAGATGAGCCGTGCTGGATCAGACTGTCATCCCGCTGCGGCCGGGCTCAACGGCGAGTGCTGGACCAGCCGGGCTCGGAGGCTACCGAGGACTCTGGGTCAGCTGGGCTCGGAGGCCACTGAGGCCCCGGACTGGCCAGGAGTGGGAGCCACCGGGGCCCCGGCCCCGCTCCTCGGGCGGCCCCGTTCAGCACCGCGGACAGCGGCTCCGCAGCACCGCGGACAGCGGCCCGGCCTCCTCCTCTCCCTGCTGTCGCCCCCCCCGGTCCCTGTGAGATCCACTATTGCCCGCCAGGTCCCTGTGAGACCCACTATTGCCCTGCCAGGTCCCTATGAGGATCCACTATTGCCCCGCCAGGTCCCCATGAGGATCCACTATTGCCCCGCCAGGTCCCTGTGAGGATCCACTATTGCCCCGCCAGGTCCCTGTGAGATCCACTATTGCCCCATGAGGTCCCCATGAGGATCCACTATTGCCCCGCCAGGTCCCTGTGAGATCCTGCTGTTGCCCCACCAGGTCCCTATGAGGATCTATAATTGCCCTGCCAGGTCCCTGTGAGAATCCACTATTGCCCCGCCAGGTCCCTGTGAGATCCACTATTGCCCCACTAGGTCCCTGTGAGATCCACTATTGCCCTGCCAGGTCCCTGTGAGATCCACTATTGCCCCACCAGGTTCCTGCAAGAATCCACTCTTGCCCTGCCAGGTCCCTGTGAGATCCACTATTGCCCCACCAGGTTCCTGCAAGAATCCACTCTTGCCCCGCCAGGTACCTGTGAGATCCACTATTGCCCCACCAGGTACCTGTGAGATCCTACTGTCACCCCATCAGGTCCCTATGAGGATCCACTATTGCCCTGCCAGGTCCCTGCAAGGATCCACTATTGCCCCACCACGTACCTGTGAGGACCCACTATTGCCCCACCAGGTCCCTATGAGGATCAACTATTTCCCCACCAGATCCCTGTGAGGACCGACTGTTGCCCTGCCAGGTCCCTGTGAGATCCTGCTGTTGCCCCACCAGGTCCCTATGAGGATCTATAATTGCCCTGCCAGGTCCCTGTGAGAATCCACTATTGCCCCGCCAGGTCCCTGTGAGATCCACTATTGCCCCACTAGGTCCCTGTGAGATCCACTATTGCCCTGCCAGGTCCCTGTGAGATCCACTATTGCCCCACCAGGTTCCTGCAAGAATCCACTCTTGCCCTGCCAGGTCCCTGTGAGATCCACTATTGCCCCACCAGGTTCCTGCAAGAATCCACTCTTGCCCCGCCAGGTACCTGTGAGATCCACTATTGCCCCACCAGGTACCTGTGAGATCCTACTGTCACCCCATCAGGTCCCTATGAGGATCCACTATTGCCCTGCCAGGTCCCTGCAAGGATCCACTATTGCCCCACCACGTACCTGTGAGGACCCACTATTGCCCCACCAGGTCCCTATGAGGATCAACTATTTCCCCACCAGATCCCTGTGAGGACCGACTGTTGCCCTGCCAGGTCCCTGTGAGATCCTGCTGTTGCCCCACCAGGTCCCTATGAGGATCTATAATTGCCCTGCCAGGTCCCTGTGAGAATCCACTATTGCCCCACCAGGTCCCTATGAGAATCCACTATTGCCCCGCCAGGTCCCTGTGAGATCCTGCTGTTGCCCCACCAGGTCCCTATGAGGATCTATAATTGCCCTGCCAGGTCCCCGTGAGATCCACTATTGCCCTCCCAGGTCCCCATGAGGATCCACTGCCGCCCCGCCAGGTCCCCACGAGATCCTGCCGCCGTCCCGCCGGGCCCGCGCCGTCCCCGCTGCCGCCCCGCCAGCCTGCCGTCAAGCCCCGCTCTGGCCCTGCCAGGATCCAAGGCTGCTGCAACGTTATTTCTGTCGAGCCACCGCTCCAGCGACAGAGCGCTGCTTGGCAGCGAGCAGCCATCGCTCGCGGCTCCCTGCACGCACACACATATATACATACGTACGCACACCCAGACACCCAGGGACACCCGCAGCCACCCCGGCAGAGCCCCGGGAGCTGGCGGGCACACCTTGCACGAGCCGCGGCGTTCAGCCGCACGCACACGCGCGCACACGCACACAAACAGAGAGCAGCGCGTGCACGCACGCACACACACAGAGGGTTGCATCAGCTGAATTCATTAGCCCATCTATTTTTACTAATGCAGCAAATCAAGTTGCTCTACAGGCGGAGGAAACACACCCGAGACACAGAGCTGTGGCGGAGCACGCAGCCGAGGCTTTTGTCCGGCGCTCCTGAGGGTAACGGCTCCCCGGCACCCGGCTCTACGCCGTGGCCCCAACCAGCAGCAACGCCACGCGGGGTCTTGCTTTGGGGGGACCGAATCAAAGCACACGGTAGTCGTAAAGACATCCCACCGTACGAATCGCCTTCCCCGGCAGTGCTGTGCGAGCTGCTGATCCCAGCGGGTCAGACCGCTGCCCGTGCCGTGAGCAGAGGGGTGCACGACCGCCGGCCGCCGAGGCCGGGTCCCCTCGGAGGGCTCGCATCACCCTGGCGATGCAGAGGAGCCGCAGAAGGCCCCGGAGGAGCCGCCGGCTCCCCCCGAGATGGAGGGGCAGCGGCTGTGTTTGGGTCGAAGCCGCCTGTACATGTGCGTGTGTGTGTGCACATTGATCAGCGCTCCCGGGCTCAGCGCTCACGCAAGGCAGCTGGGACAGAGGCTCAGAGCACAGCTCCCAACTCAGTGCTGTGTGTTCCCCCGCTGCGCAAGCCAGGAATTCGTGGTGGGGAAGGGCCTCGCCGCTCCGCCTGGCCCCGGAGACCTGCCGTTTGTGTGATGGGAGCTGGGAAACTCCTTCCTGAGATTACCCTGAGAGCTCCTTGGGAGACCGGAGGGCTGACAGCAGCTCTCCTGCTCCCTTGGTGGCTCCCAACACCACCAAAGAGCTCGGTTCCACCTTGCAGCGGACAAAGAGGCTCAGGAGGGGCTGGGAAAAGAACTGGTTTGAGTCCCGTTCCTGCCGGCTGCCACTCAGCGCCGAGCTGGCTGGCGAATCCATCGCTGGGTCTCATGGCCGGGCAGCGGAGCCATCGTGATAGGGACCCCCCCAGCACCGCTCTCCCCCAGGTCCCACAGCCTTTCCCAACAGCAAGAGCTGGGGCTGGGCTGTGCGGGGCCGTCCCCATGCCCAGGGAGCTGGGGAAATGCCGGCCGAGGTGCCAAAGCCAAGCTCTGCTCGGGTCCCCACCACTTTCTGTTTAGCTGAGAGAACAGCTCCCGGCCAGGGGCACCGGGGGACACAGCCCCTGTCCCCCCCAGCCCTCAGCATTGGAGGCAGAGCTCCAGCCCCCCAGGCCTGGCCAGGCAAAACTTCATAGAATCACAGAATCACAGAATTGTTAAGGTTGGCAAAGACCCTTAAGATCATCGAGTCCAACCGCTAACCCAGCACTGCCAAGCCCACCACTAACCCATGTCCCCCAGCACCACATCTCCCCGGCTTTTAAATCCCCCCAGGGATGGGGACTCAGCCCCTGCCCTGGGCAGCCTGTGCCAGGCCCTGACAGCCCTTTGGGGAAGGAGTTTTTCCCAATCCCCAACCTAACCCTGCCCTGGCGCAGCTTGAGGCCGTTCCCTCTCGTCCCATCGCTTGTTCCTGGGGAGAAGAGACCGACCCCCCCGGCTCCAGCCTCCTTTCAGGCAGTTGCAGAGAGCGATGAGGGCTCCCCTCAGCCTCCTCTTCTCCAGGCTGAGCACCCCCAGCTCCCTCAGCCGCTCCTCATAAGACTTGTTCTCTAGACCCTTCACCAACCTCGTTGCCCTTCTTTGGACACGCTCCAGCACCTCCATGTCCTTCTTGTAGTGAGGGGCCCTTCCTTGCAACAGGCAGCGGGGTCCCCTCCGGCTGCCGCAAGCCCTTCCCGCAGCAGTGTTTGTCTTCTCTACCGAGACCCAAGTCTCCCCTGGACATGGTCCCTGCCCTCCCTCCCTGTCCCAGGCAGCCCCATGTCCCCGCGGGGGGACTCCCCCGCACGAGAGGAGCACGGGATGCACAGACCAGGGCAGAGCTGGACCTCACCCTGCTGCCCCGGGCCCATCTCCTCCGGCCTCCTGCGCAGGTACCAGCCCTCGCTGCTGTGGGAGGATGCTCGTGCTGCAGCCAAGCTTTGCCCTGCTCCCCACCGGCCCGGGGAAGAGGGAGCAGCTCCTCTGTGCCGGCTCCTGCCCGGCCTGGCCCCCTCCTGCAAGCCCAGCCAGAGCACGCCCACCCGGCGGCACCCAGCACGTTACAGCCCTTCGCTTTGCCCCTCGTGGGCCCAGGAAGGGAGGAAGAAAAATGCAAGATCCTACGAGGAGAGAGGGCTGGGGAGACCATGGCCCATGGCTGCCCCAAAGCCCCCTTCCCGCTGACGTGCTCCCCAGGTACTGCTGGGACCTGAGCCTCTTCTTCAAACCCCTTCATCCCTCTGGACACGGCAACGGCCACACACGCAGCGATGCCCCTTTGCCCCCGGGCTCCGGGGTCCGGCTGGGAGCCGGGGTTGAGCAAACGCCTGCCCAGCACTGGGGCCATCGGCGCCAGGCTCATGGACGCCGGGGCGGGCAGGCGGCATTCAGCCACGGGACTCCCTGCTGCAGGGGGTTGTAGGGGCTAAATGCCAACACAGGCTCCAAAAAGCCGTTAGATGGCTCCTGGAAGCCAAAGCAGCGGCCCGATCCTGCTCCCAGGGCAACCGCCTGCTTCCCCAGCCCGGAGCTGGGCACGGGTCACACCTCCAGCAGGGAGAAACCTTGGAGAAATGGCTTCTGCCTGCCCCATCCCCAGATGCTCTCCCCTTCAGCCCCGGCCCCCTCCTCTGCACCGCCGGCCCTGGAGCACCCGGGGAACGTGGCCGGTCCCCGTGGCGGGTGGGCAGAGGTTTGGCAGGGGTGGGAGGCTGCCGAAGGAGCCCCGCTCGCCCGCGCGCCCCATCCCGCTCCCTCCCACGCCATCGGCACCTACGTGCCTCTCGAATTCCCTTTCCCCTCTCTGGGCGCTGCTTATCCGCACAGGCACTGGTGGGGAGCAATGGGTCACGGCTTGGAGATGGGGAAACTGAGGCACGGGCAGGGCGACGTGGCTTTGCCATGAGTCTGAGTCAGGCAGAGCTTAAACCCACGGAGCACGAAGACAGAATCCAGCCCCCAAATCCCGCTCCGGCCTCCCTTCTCCCGACTGGAGCATGGCCACGTCCCCATGGGATGGTCAACACGGAGGTGACCCCACCGGAGGGGACAAGGGACCCTTTCCCCTCTCCCGCCTTCCCGCATGTGATGCCCTGGCCCGAGCGAGGGTCCCTCCGTCCCCGGGAGCAGAATTTGGGGAGGCGGGAGGTTCCCAGCGCTGGGGATGCTCGTCCTGCTGCTCCCCGCCACCGTGGAGCTGGCACGGGGAGGAGAGCAGGCCCGGCGGATGGCGAAGGGATCGATGTGGGGGAAGCCAGCTCGGGGAAAAATAGATATCTAGCTCATTAAAAATGGATGCTGGAGCGAGTCCTCCCCACTCCAAAGCCACCTCCCTCCCTCTTCCTGGTAGCCAGAGTGAAATCAGCACCCAGCTTTCAGAGGAGGGGAGATGCCAGCACGGCACGGCGCTCGCTCTGCGCCCGCTGCTCCCACCCTGCTGCGTGCCGAGCCCCCCTGGGTGCTGCAAACAGGGCCCGAGACCCCCTTGCACCCCGGGCGGAGGGCGGTGGTGGAGGAGGACCTCTGCCAGGAGCATCCCTGCCGCAGGGGCTGCCCTGCTCCGGCCTCCACCACCCGGGCACCGCCACGTCCCGCCAGCGCCGACGGATGCCCGAGAGCCAGAGCTGCCCCAGCACCTCGGCCTGGTGCCCCGTGGCACCCCCGGACCCCCACCCGGGCGAGGTCGCGGGGGTCCGTGCCTGGCTGCTGCCACAACCCTGTGCCTCAGTTTCCCCCAGCCCTTCTGTGGGGCTCAGCCTGCCCGCCCAGCCCCCGACCCCAGCCGGCCTCGCACACGGACCCCTCCGCCCGTCCCCATCCCCTGCTCCCCCAAAACAACCTGCCCCCAGCCCCTCGCCCCTCTCCTGGGCTGCTGGGGGTCCCTGGCCCCGCGCTGGGCTCTGGGGGACCCCGCTGCGGGGCTCAGCCCCCTCGGCCCCTTCCCAGCCGGGGCTTTCCTCCTCCTCCATCCCCTGGGCCCTGGGCCGGCGCGGTGGGTGCCACTGTCCCCCCGCCCTGGCCTGTGTCACCCCACCGGGGAGGAAAGCCCCACCGGTCTTGGGGTGCAGACTTGGGGGTGCCACCGGGGAGGACAAGGGGCTGGCAGCTGGGGGGGGCACCCAGGTGACCCAGCGATGTCCCCCTAAACCCCCATCCCAAAGCATCCCCGGTACCCACCCACCCCCCCCGCCACCACCGCCGTTACCCACCCGGTGATGCCCGGCCATGCTGGGAGGGGGGGGGGGGGCACCACCTTACCCCCCCCACCCCAGCATCCCCCCAGTCCCCAAACTGGGATGTGGGCAGCATCACCCGGTTGCGGGGGGGGGCATCACCGACCACCATCCTCGGTTGAGCTACCGGGGAGGGGGGGAACCGGGAGAACCGGGGCCGCGTTGGCTCCGCCGCCGTTATATAACGCGGCTCCATGATGCGGGATGCGGCGGGAGATGGTTGCGGCCCCGGTGTCGATGTCGGTGCCGGTGCCGGTGCCGGTTTCACCGGCACCGGCACCGACATCGGCACCGACATCGACACCAACACCGATACCGGCTTTGTGTTGGAAAGGGTTTTCCCAAGGGATTCTTACCTCCAGCCCCGTCTCCCGAAGCTCATGCCATGCCTTGTGCCCGTCTTCTTTTGGTTGCAAGGAAAAAAAAAACCACAAAAAAAACCCACCGGGAAGAAAAAATAGGAATCCCCCCCTAAAAAAAAATTCCCCGTTGGAAAAGGGGCCGGATCCTGCCCGGCCCCCGCCCCAATCCCGCTAAACAACAGGAAAAATAAGCGGGGAGTGTTGGAGGGGGGGGGAATGGGGCCGGATCCGGATCTGGGGGGGGATGGAGAAGGGGGGTCCCTGCTGCCAGCCAGCCCGGGGAGCTGCTCGCACACGCACACGCGCGTTCGCACACACGCGTGTTCGGCAGCGGAGGTTGTTAAAGAGATACGGTCGTCGGTGATGCTAATGGATGGTGGCGGGATGGTACGGTAGCGGTACCGGTACCGGGAGGTGAGGGTGCGGGACACGGAGAGGGAGGGAGGGATGCGGGGGGGGTGCGGGCAGGGCTGGGCTGGCAGCTGGGTGTGCAGGCAGGGGGGGAGAGGGGTGGGTGGGTGGGTGAATGCAGGGGTGGAAGGATGGGGGGATGGAGGGAGGGAGGGAGGGGTGGAGGGAAGAATGGAGAGATGGAGGGATGGAGGGAGGGAGGGATGGAGGGATGATGGGGAGATGGAGGGAGGGATGGAGGGGTGGAAGGAGGGGTGGAAAGATGGAGGGAAGAATGGAGGGATGGAGGGATGGAGGGATGATGGAGAGATGGAGGGAGGGATGGAGGGATGGAGGGGGGGATGGAAAGAGGGAGGGAGGGATGGAAAGATGGAGGGAAGAATGGAGAAATGGAAGGATGGAGGGAGGGATGGAGAGAGGGAGGGATGGAGAGAGGGATGGAGGGGAGGATGGAGGGAGGGATGGAGAAATGGAGGGAGGAGGGACGGACAGACGGATGCTTGCTCTGGCTCTCTCCCCACCAGGGCTCTGGCAGGCTGGAGGTCCCGGTGCAGACCCCTCTCACCCCGGCAGCCGGCTCCCCGAGGCACAGCAGGGACGGTCGCTCCAGCTCCAGCACCCCGGGGTGCTGCGGGCGCCCAGGGAAGGGTGCTGCACCCCGGTGCTGGGGGGGTTCACCCACCCAGGCCGCGGCTGGCGGCGGGACCTGCAGCCGGGGGATGCCCCATTGCTGCCCCCCCATTTCCCATCTCCCCCAGCTCAGCACCCACCCAGCACCCCCAGTCTGGGGCCCAGCTTCACCACTGCTCCCCAAACTGGAGGGAACTGGTTAGGTGCTGTGTTTAACCCCATCCCCTCCGCCTTCCCCTCGCCAGCCCCATGCGAGCAGCGGGGCCGGCTCGGCCGCTTGCCCCCGGCCGGGCCCTGGGGAGGCTGATGGAGCTGCCTGGCTCCGGCCGCCTGGCTCCTGCCTCCATTATTTATAAGGCAGGTCGGGTTTCGCACTGGCAGCTGGGAGAGGGTTTGGGGGAGGAGACTGGGCACAAACACTCACACTCACACTCACACCCTCATCCCACCCTGCCCAGCGGGTGACAACCGCAGGCAAAGGGGCCGGAGGGGCCGGTGACCGCGGGGACGTGTGGGTCAGTGGCCACATCCAGGTGACACGGCTTTTCCCCATCGCCTGAGGAACTGGGGGTCTTTCCCCCTGTGACCCCTTGTCCCCCCAGCAGTGCCCTGTCCCCCCCCGTGGTGCCCTGTCCCCATGGGGGTGTCCCAGGGGAATTGTCCCCCAGCAGCAGCCCAGGAGCAGCGGGCGGTGGTCCAGCCTCGGGGGACACGCACCATTTGCCATCATTGCACCCCTGGGCACCCCCGGAGCCCAGTCCCAGGGGGGCAGCTGGGTCCCGGACGGTCCCTGTTGTCCCCTTGGTCCTGCCGTGGCCCCATTGACACTAACCCCTGCCAGCTCCGGGCCCTGGAGGGGACGTGCTGGGGTGGCCCCATGTCCTGGGGACATTTTCATGCCAAGAAGGGTCAGCGCTGGAGGAGTCCCTGGGCAAGGGGAGTCTCCATGCGCACGTCCCCAGTGGAAGGGACACGACTGGGGTGGACGCCCCTGTGCCGCCAGCCCAGGGGGGTACCCGCACCCTGGGGTGCCTGATGTGGGGTGCCCGGCCACCCCAGCTCACCCTGCAGCCACGGGCAACCCCGGTTTGTCACCCCGTGCTGTGGCAGGCCAGGCCCCCTGAGCCTCCCGGGTCCATGGGGACTGTCCCTCCCGGGTGGTGGCCGCTGTCCCCACGCTCAGGCCAGGGCAGCAGCCAAGAACCAAGCACCACCGCTCCTCCACAGCTCATCTTTATGCAAACCGCCAGCACCCCATTGGCCTCCGCTGCCCTCCCATCCCCACAATCCTGGGGGGGGGGTGCTGAAGGGTCTCACCCCACGCACCCAGCATGTCCCCAACGGCGATGGGACCCTGGGCCAAGCATCACCCGTCCAGCCGGACCACCGGTGCCAAAGCTGGACCGCAGTGCGCCGGGTGCCGTCGCCGCAGCAACCGCCGTCGCCTAGCGCCGGCTGTCTCCAGGTAACCCGTCGCCTAGCAATGGGGGATTTTTCACAGCTCGGGATGAAGAGTTGAAAGTTATTTTTAGCCCGGGCTGCGAATCAATAGGCAGCTCCATTCGCCGCCCCGCAGGATGGACGCGCGGGGGCCTTGCTGCGGCGGTGGCGGCGGGGGGCTGCCCAGGGGAGCGGGGTGGCCTGGCCGGCATGGGGTCACCACCCCGGCGTGGCCCCCAGGGCCCTGGGACCCCCACCCCAGTCTCAGCCCCCCCAGGGCTCGGTCCCCTTTGTGCTGACCCCAGGGCTCAGCCCCGCTGGGCCCCTCTGGGCCCCCCACAGGGCTCGGACCCCCTGGGCCCCCCTGGGCCCTCCATAGCGCTCGGACCCCCTGTCCCCACCCCCCCCGAGGCTCAGAGACCCCCCAGGGCTCCCCACGCTCCAGGCCACACACAGGTGAGGGTGGGCGAGGGCAGGGCCCAGCCATGGGGACCCTCAGGCTTCTGCGGGGACCCTCGCCTGGCCATGGGGGACCCTCACCCAACTGTGGGGACCCTCACCCAGCTGTGAGGACCCTCATCCAACTGTGAGGACCCTCATCCAGCTGCTGGGACCCTTATCCAGCTACTGGGACCCTTATCCAGCTACTGGGAGCCTCATCCTGCCATGGGGACCTTCTCCAACTAGAGTGGACCCTTGCTTTGCCATGAGGACCCCTGCCTTGCCATGGGGACACCTGCCTTGCCGTGGGGACCCTTGCCCTGCCATGGGGACCCCCACCTTGCCATGGGGACCCACACATTGCCATGAGGACCCCTGCCTTGCCATGGGGACCCCTGCCTTACTGTGGGGACACCCACCTTGCCATGGGGACCCGCACATTGCCATGAGGACCCTTGCCTTGCCATGGGGACCCTTGCCATGGGGTCCCCCACCTTGCCATGGGGACCCTCGCCCTGCAGTTCCCCTCCTGGCAGCCTCCCCAGGTTCCTCCAGCCTCTCCAGGGCCTGTGCCTGCCCTCGGGGGCACCACCCCCGGGGGTCCGGCTCCTCGGGGGCACTGGGAGGGGACAGAGCCCCGCTCAAGACCCGTTCAGCGCCCGGGTTCCCTGGGGAGGGGCTGGGGGTACCCCCGCATGAGGCGAGGCTGCTCAGCTATTTTTTAAAGACGACGTGGGCGCCTGTGGGCGCTCGGCTGGGCGGGAAAGCTCCCCACGCAGCCGCAGTGGGATGGAGAGGGGCTGGGGAGCCCCAGCCTCTGAGCAGCCCTTTTGGGGTCCCAAGCCCCCCCTGAGCTCCCTTTTTGCCTTTCCCGGAGGGTTTCTGCCTCCAGGCATGGCCCAGCCTGGAGCATCCCTGCCCTCGCCGTCACCCACCCACGGCACCGGGTGGAGGGTGCCCAGAGCCACCCATGGGGACCCTTTTGTGGGCCTGGGGATGCCCCGGCTCAGTGGAGAAGCCTGGGGACCTGCTTGGCGGTGGGGAAAGGAGAAAGGGAGAAAGGAAAGGAGAAAGCTCTGCTGAAGATGGGTGACCCAACAGGGAGATGGAGAATCACCAAAAAGCACAAGGGAAGGGACCAGGGTCCCTCTTGCCGTGGGGGGAGGTGGAACCCCAACGCCCTGGGTGCCCCGTAGGTGGCAGATGGGTCTGGGGCCCAAAGCCCTGGGTGCCCCATAGGTCTCACAGTGTGGGACCCCCCTGAGCACACGTCCAGCGCTGGGGACCCAGCACAGGGCGGACCTGGACCTGTCAGCGCGGGTCCAGAGGGCCCACGGAGATGGTCCGAGGGCTGGGAGAACCGCTGGGAGAGCCGGGGCCGCTCAGCCTGGAGCAGACCTCCTGGCAGCCTTTTGGTACGGAAGGGGCTGATCAGAACGATGGAGAGAGGCTTTTCCCCAGGATCTGTAGTGCCAGGAGAAGGGGTGACGGTTTTAAACTGGAAGAGGGTGGATTTTGACTGGATACAAGGCAGGAACGCGCCGTGGTGAGGGTGCTCGGACGTGGCAGGGGGCTGCCCCAGGAGCTGTGGGTGCCCCAGCCCTGGAAGTGCTCAAGGCCCGGCTGGAGGGGGCCGGAGCACCCTGACCCAGCGGGAGATGTCCCTGCCCAGGACCGGGTGACCTCTGAAGGTCCCATCCGATCAGTCGGTGCCCTGTCCCGCTGCGGGACGTGGCCTGTCCCCCCCGGGGGCCCCCCGGGCCGGAGCAGCCGCCGTGCCCGCGGTCACAAGAGGGCACTGCGAGCCCGAGCATCCCGGCCCCGCTGCCCGGAGAGGGACGGGGGGGGCCCCGGGGCCAAACCGGGAGCCCGGAGCAGCCCCGGGCCCCGCTGGAGAGCGGCCGGCGGCTTCCCCTGCCCCCCTGCCCCGCCACCTCCCGGGGTGGCTACCGGCCCCGGGGTGGCTACCGGCCCCGGGGTGCTCTGCCCCATCGGCTGGTCCAGAGGGATGAGCGAACTGGTGGGTGCTGGGGGGGCTTTGCCCGGTGCCAGTTCAGCCCCAGCTCCGGTGGCTGCTCCCAAGGGGGTCCTGGCCCCCTCGATGGCCGTGCCCCGAAGGCAGGGGTGCCACTGGCCCAGTGGCCATCTGGAGGGAAGCCAGGGTGGTTTTGGCCAGCTGGTGCTGGGGTTTGTCCCATAACGCCCGGTTAAGGTGGATCGGGGTGCTGCACACCCGGGCGGTGGCGGGGGGCCAGGGCGCTGGAGCGGGGCTGGGGCAGGCGCTGCCGTGTGCCCGCGGGGACGGGGACACCGCACACAGCCGCGTCCCACCTCCCCGTGCCACGGGGGTCCCAAGGGGAAGCCCCCGAGGGTGCTCAGCACCCCACAGGACAGAGGACCAGCCTCGGTGGGGTGAGGTCCCTGCTTGGGGACACCAGCGCCTGGTGGCACTGGTGCCACTCCACCTCTGGTGCCACCTCTTCCCTGGTGCCACCGTGCCTCTGGTGCCACCCCACCTCTGGTGCCACCTCTTCTTTGGTGCCACCTCTTCCCTGGTGCCACCGTGCCTCTGGTGCCACCTCACCTCTGGTGCCACCTCTTCCCTGGTGCCACCGTGCCTCTGGTGCCACCTCACCTCTGGTACCACCTCTTCCCAGGTGCCACCTCTTCTCCTGGTGCCACCGCGCCTCTGGGGACCTGGCGCCAGCTGTTTGTGGGCTCCCTGGCTGGATCCCATGCCAAGCGCTGAGCCCAGCAGGCCCCACTTGCCCACGGCGGTGCAGGACCCGGCCCCGGGCCCACATCCCCCCGCGCAGGGGGTCACCGTGATCCGGCTTCGCCTGTGCAGCCGGGCCCTTGGGCCCAGCCACCCTCCGGCAAACCCCGCGGAGCAGCTGGTGGCCTCAGCATGAGGGCCAGCGGGCACAGAGCCCCCCGCCCCGACACCTCGACACCCTGACACCTTGACGCCCCGACACCCCGATGCCCTGACACCCCGACACCTCGACACCCCGACACCCCGACGCCCACACCCCAACCCGCTCCACCTTAACCCGCAGCCCCTCCGGCCCCTCATTTTCCACGGATTCCAGCAGCTTGACTTCTTTCAGCATCATTTCATGGCCGGAGGGCTGCGAATCCCCCTCTCCCCCGCCTGCCCCCCCCCCTTGCCCCCCTCCCCTTCTCCCCCTTCCCCTCTTTCTTTCCGCCATCCAAATTTACAATCCCTCATTTCCATTCCGCTCCACCCTCTCGCCGGGGACTTTGTTCCCCGCCTGTATCATCCCATCCCAATTGTTCGGTGTTTATTTCAAACATTTTGGCGGGCTGTCACTGGATGGAAACTTAATTAATTGCGGGGTTTGTGGTGCTGGCACAATAGCGGCTGGGGGGGGGATAAAATCCCTGTTTGGGGGGGGGGACTGGGGGTTCGGGTGTGCGTGACCCCGTGCCAGGCCCAGCGCCACGCGCCGCGGCTTCCCCCGGTTCAGAAAGTGCCCCCGTGGGAGGGGGGTGCTGCCGGGGCGGGGGTGCTTTGTATGGAGGTTGGGGGGTGGAACTCTTGGGGTACACAGTGCTGGGGGGGGGAAACCGGAGGGGTTGTTGCCTGGGGTGTGCACAGCTTGGGGTGTGCACAGCTTGGGGTGTGCATTGTTGGGGTGTGCATAGACTGGGGTGTACACAGCTTGGGGTGTGCATTGTTGGGGTGTGCACGGCTTGGGGTGTATATAGGTTGGGGTGTGCATAGCTTGGGGTGTACATAGGCTGGGGTGTATATAGGTTGGGGTGTGTGTAGCTTGGGGTGCGCATAGACTGGGGTGTATACAGCTTGGGGTGTGCATAGACTGGGGTGTGCATAGGTTGGGGTGTGCGTAGCTTGGGGTGTATATAGGTTGGAGTGTGCATAGCTTGGGGTGTGCATAGACTGGGGTGTGTGTAGGTTGGGGTGTGTGTAGCTTGGGGTGTATATAGGTTGGAGTGTGCATAGCTTGGGGTGCGCATAGACTGGGGTGTGTGTAGGTTGGGGTGTGCATAGACTGGGGTGTATATAGGTTGGGGTGTGCGTAGCTTGGGGTGTGCATAACCATGGCTGTACATACCCCAGGGTGTACATAGCCTGGGGTGTCTGTAGCCTGGGGTGTGCATGACTCAGGGTGTGCATAGCCTGGGATGCCTGTAGCCCCAGGTGTGCATGGCCTGGGGTGTACATAACCATGGGCGTGCATATCCTTGGGTGTACATAGCCTGGGGTGTGCATAGCTGGGGTGTGCACAGCCTGGGGTGTGCATAGTTGGGGTGTAACCCAGCCTGGGGTGTGCACAGCCTGGGGTGTGCATAGTTGGGGTGTAACCCAGCCTGGGGTGTACCCAGCCTGGGGTGTGCATAGTTGGGGTGTAACCCAGCCCGGGGTGTGCACAGTTGGGGTGTGCATAGTTGAGGTGTGCACAGTTGGGGTGTACCCAGCCTGGGGTGTGCACAGTTGGGGTGTAACCCAGCCTGGGGTGCCTGTAGCCCAGGGCGTGCACAGTTGGGGTGTGCCCAGCCCGGGGTGTGCACAGTTGGGGTGTGCACAGTTGGGGTGTACCCGGCCCGGGGTGCCTGTACCCGGTGTGCACAGTTGGGGTGTACCCAGCCCGGGGTGCCTGTACTGGGGTGTGCACAGTTGGGGTGTACCCAGCCCGGGGTGCCTGTACCGGGGTGTGCACAGTTGGGGTGTACCCAGCCCGGGGTGCCTGTACCGGGCTGTGTGTAGCCACGGGTGTGCGTGACGCGGGCTGCACCCCACCCGCGCCGCCGGTAGCCCGGGGCCGCCCCCGCCGTGCCCCAGCCCCGGGGACCCCGTGCTGGGGGGGGGCCCACACGCGGCCCCCGGAGCCCCGGGGATGCCCGGGGCGGGCGCTGCCGGTGCCCCCGGCGGGGGGGGGGGGGGGAACCGGCCCCGCCCCGCCGCCGCCATTGGCGGAAAGTTTGGGGCGCGGCGCGGGGTGGCGGCCCCGCTCCCCCCCCCCCCGCCCCCGGTGCGGGCAGCGGTGCGGGCAGGGCCGGGCAGGGCCGGGCAGGGCCGCCCCGGGGGCGGCCATGTGGGCGCTGCGGGCGCTCTGCCTGGCCGGGCTGGGAGCGGCGATCGGCGGCGGCGGCGGCGGAGGGGCCTCGGCGGATCAGTGCAGCTGGAGGGGCAGGTAGGCACCGGCACCGGCACCGGCACCGGCAGCGAGGGGCAGAGCCGCGGGTGGGATGCTGGCACCTGCCTCAGTTTCCCCACCCCTGGCTGCGACTGCCCCCCGCCCCATCCACCCCACCCGAGGGATGCGGGGGCCCCCCGCCTCTCCGGGAGCCCCTTCCCCACCCGGGAACCGCAGCTCCGAGCTCGGCGGGACCCGAAACGGCGCTGGGGAAAGCGCCGAGCTGCGGAACAAAGAGCCGGGCCCCGCCGGGAGGGGCTGGCGCCGGCCCCACGGGGGGCCGTGGGGGACCACGGGGACCAGCATGGCCGGGACACCGGGACAAAGCCTCCCCACGGCCGCCCCCGCTCCGTCCAGCCTGGCTTTCCCGCCTGTCCCCCCCCCGCGCTAAAAGCGGGAGCGATGCGGCTCCGGGCACTGTTCACAGCCCCAATCCCGGGGGTGGGTGGCATGGACACCCCCCCCCAGCACCCACTGGGGGTCCCCCAAAGCGGGGGGGGTAACAGGTGACCCCGGGGCCGTGGGCACCCAGACTGGGGGGGGCGTGGGAGCCGACCCCCGATTTGAGGGGGGCCCCGCTTGAGCATCCCCGGGAGGGTGCTGGGACGCACAAGCACCCCCCCAAATGATGCTCTCGCACCCCAGCTCCGAGCCATCGAGGCTTCGGTGCTGTTCCTCCCCGTGTTCGCCCCGCACGCCTCCGCACAGGCGCTGCTCAGGAGTGCCGGGGTGCTGCCGTGCCGGGGGGACGTGGGTTGGGGGGTCCCCGTCACCCGGAGGGGTCCCGGGTGACGGGGGCCGCTGTGCCTCGCAGCGGGCTGTCGCAGGAGGCGGGCAGCGTGGAGCAGCTCTCCCTGCACTGCGCCGAGGGCTCGCTGGAATGGCTGTACCCCACCGGGGCCCTTCGCCTCCGCCTGGCCCCCCGCTTGCCCCCCCGCCGCCGCCTCCGCCAAGGGCAGGAGCCCCCGGCACGTCACCGCCTGCGTCAAACCCGCCGGCACCTTTCGGGGGGCTCAGCTCTACCTGGAGAGGGAGGGGGTGCTGGAGCTGCTGCTGCCGGAGGCCCCCCGGCCCCGCGTCCGCTGCTTCAGCTGGCTGCCCCGGGAGAAGGTGGCTCTCTTCCTGCAGGCCACCCCGCACCCCGACATCAGCCGCCGCATCGCCGCCTTCCGCTACGAGCTGCGGGGCGACTGGCTGGCCCGCCCGGCGCTGCCCGCCGCCAGCCTCACCGGAGAAGGTGAGTGCCGAGCGCCCCAGCTCGGCCTGCCTCAGTTTCCCCGAGGTGGCCACCGCCTCCCTTGCCGGGGTGGCCCCGGTCCGAGAGGGTGAAGGGTCTGGATCCGGGGTGATTGCCCCAAGGCCGGTGACCGGGAGCCTCCGTGACGGGCTGTGCTTGGCCGTTGCAGGGGCGTGCCGGCCGTGCAACGACACCGAGATCCTGATGGCCATTTGCACTAGTGACTTTGGTGAGTGCAGCCCCCCCGGGTGCTGGGGGGTCCTGGGGCTCCGGGGAAGGGAAGGAAACTCAAACTGGGGGGCAACGGCCCCCAGGCAGCCCCGGCCTCCCCTTCCCGCACTGGCCTGGCTTGGGCTGGGGCCATCAGTGCCCTGGAGGCTGCTGCGGGATGGAGATGGGGACGGGGATGGGGACGGGGATGGGGACAGGGATGGGGATGGAGATGGGGATGGGATGGGGAACAGAGATGGGGATGGGGATGGGGATGAGGATGGGGACAAGGATGGGGATGGAGATGGGGACAGGGAATGGAGATGGGGACAGGGATGAGGACGAGGATGGGGACAAGGATGGGGATGGAGACAGGGACAGGGATGGGGACAGGGACGGAGATATGGATGGGGATGGGGCTGAGGATGACAATGGGGACAAGGATGGGGATGGAGACGGGGACAGGGATGGAGATGGAGATGGGGACAGGGACTGGGACGAGGATGACGACGAGGATGGGGATGAGGATGGGGATGGAGACGGGGACAGGGACGGAGATGGGGACGGGGAACAGAGATAGGGATGGGGAAGGGGATAAGGATGGGAATGGAGATGAGGATGGGGACGGGGACAGGGACACACTGACACCCCTCCCTGCCTTCCCCCCGCAGTGATCCGCGGCAGCATCCGGAGCGTCTCCAACGATGTGGAGCTGCAGGAATCCGTCATCGGGGTGAGCGCCGCCCGCATCCACCGCCAAAAATTCCCCCTCTTCCAGGCGGGGGGGGCGGCCGGGGCGGCCGGTGGGCAGCATCCGCACCCCGCTGCGCTGCGGCGTCAAGCCAGGCCCCGGCACCTTCCTCTTCACGGGGTGGCTGCATTTCGGCGAAGCCTGGCTGAGCTGCGCGCCCCGCTATAGGGACTTCCAGCGCATCTACGAGGGGGCGCGGCGCACGCGCCAGAACCCCTGCGAGTTCCCCGTGGACTGAGGGGCTCGGGGAGGGCGGCCCGGCCCCGCGGGTGCTGGGGGGCCGGGGTCCCGCCGGCAGCGAGAGCATCCCCGGGGGGACGCAGGGGCCGGCAGGGATGGAGCCCGGAGGGAGCGCGGCGCTTCGGTCCTCGCCGGGCTCCGGCAGCGCCCGCCGCCGGGCTGAGGGGGTCCCGGGAAAATCCTGCTGGAAGAGAAGGGATTTTCCCAGGGCGCGCTCACCCGTGGTCCCCAGGGACCTGCCCGGGTGAGGGGTGCAGCGGCGTGGGCAATGGATTGGGGGGGTCCCTGGGGACCGGGGTGCTGCGGGCGCGGGGTGCTGCGTGCTCAGGGGATGCTGCGGGCTCGGGGTCGCTGCGGGCTCGGGGACGCTGCGTGCTCAGGGGGTGCTGCGGGCGCGGGGACGCTGTGGGGCACGGTGGGTCCAGCACGATGGGGCGGCCATCTCCCGCCCCGGGAGGGCTCGGTGGCGGGTGGCCGTGGCGGTGGGTGGCCGTGGTGGCAGGGCCGGGGACACGATGGGCACGGTGGGGCGCGGAAGGGCCAGGAGGTGGATTTGCAATGTAGGGGGTGGAAGGGGGAGCGGGGTGGCGGCGAGCCTTGCCCTGGCCCTGCCTGCATCGCGGGGTACGGGCAGGAGCCGCGGGGCGGATGCCGAGGAAGAGGAGCGAGGCCGAAGGGAGCGAGGGGGATGGCGAGGCGGGAGGAGGGCTGGCGCGGGGAGCAGAGATGTCCCCGGCATGGCCGGACAGGACCAAAGCGCTGATGCAGGAAGGTGCCGCGGGAGCGGGGAGAGGTCTGGCCGTGCCACCCGCCACCGCCAGCCCGGGGCCGTGGCCTCGCGGTGGCTGCCGGATCCCGCCGTGCCGGGTCGCCGGCAGCGGGGCACGCCGTGCCAGCCGGGGGGGATTTTTGACCGTGGGGGTGGGGGGCATCGTATGTGCACTAAAGTTATAACGATACCAAATTTGTGACTTTTTTTTTTATAAACTAAGCTGTATTTGTAGCGTGTGCCTCTCCTTGTTGTAAAAAGCTGAGCGGGATGTCCACCAACACGCGGGTGAGTGCCGGTGCCGGTGTGTGCCGTGGCGTGAAGCTCTGCCTCCCCCTGCGCCAGCACCAACGGCGGGGCTGGAAACAGCCCTACTATTTATATATCTCTATAGATGTTGTTTTTAAATGCTGCATCCCCGGTGTTCCCCAGGGTGGGTCGGTTTGGGGTTCCTCTCCCCGGGCAGCACCGGGCAAGCGGGGCCGGTGCTGGGGACCGCGTGGCCCCGTGCCGGGTGGGTGACCCCGCCGGCGGAGCCGCTGTCAGGGCCGATTCTCGTCAGCGCCGCCGGCCACAAGGCCTCATTGTGCCGGGCTGCGCGGCGGCGGCTTCCCAACCCTGCCTGCGCCCGCCCCGCCGCTGCCCCCCTCCGCGGGGGCTCCCGCTCCTCCGTGCTGCCCAGGCGTCCCCGGACGGTGGCAAGGGGGACGGGACCCCCAGCTGGGGATGGGACGTGGGACCCCCAACCACAGACGGGGCACAGGACCCCCAGCCAGGGACCTTTCCTCCCCATCAGTGATGCCCACAGGGGCTCAGCGCTGGAAAAGCTCAGCCCCCCGAGCCCCCCGAACCACCCGAGCCAGGGCCACAGCAGCCGTCAGCTTGCGCTTTAACGCCTTTTCCATCTTATTCCAACAACACCTTTTCAGCTACCACTAGCCAGGCTGAACCACCAACTATTTGGTGGCCCCGCTGGCCATAACACGCTTTTACTTGCCAAGAAACCGTTTCCAAAGAGTGCTGGGGGCTTCGGAGTTTAATAATTAAATTTATATATGTGTGTGTGTGTATAAAATGATCTGGTTGTGATACAATCCTGCCTGCGAGCTCGCGGCTGCAAGCCTGCCTGGTGGGTTCAATACGCAACACGTATTTTCCTTTGAGTTTGATGCTTTTTTTATGCTTTACTGCCAAAGGGCTGGTGCTCATTTTGGGGCCAGGCTGGGCCCAAGGGCAGGATCGGGCCCTGGGGGAGACGGGATGCTCCAGCCCGGGCTCTGGAGGATGCCAGCATCCCACCGGATTCTGGCAGCAGGGAAGGGGGAAGGAGTGGGAAACCCAGTGGAGGAGGAAAAATGAGGCTGGAAAAGCAATAAATGAGGTGCAAAGGGAATCGCGCTGCCCACGGCATCCTCCGTACGCCCCGGGGATTGAGCACGGCTGCTCCCACCCCGCCGCAATCCAGCACATTCCTCTCAGCTAAATTATGGCATTTAATGCGCCAAGCATCCGGCAGCTTTCTGTCCAGCAGGATTTCTTGTTTTTCTTCCAATCTGTTTATTTGGCCAACCCAGCTCATTCTGCTGCGGCGGAAAGGGCTGTTATCCTGCTCCTTCTCTTGCTGCAGAGGTTTTCGTGCTGTTTTCGGTGCCCTCTGACCTGTGTCAGGTTGGGGCGGCTCTCGCTTCCCACGGCTGCCGGCTCCCGCGGCGGCTGGGCTGCGGCCAGGGCACAAACACTTCCTACGGGAGCGTCCCACGGCGGGGACCAGGCAGGTGGTGCCTCAGTTTCCCCACCGCAGGATGGGGATACCAGCCCTTCCCCGCTGCTCGGGGCTGCCAGGGCACCAGGCAGCGTCCCACGGCCTCGGCATCCCCGTCTCCCCGGGGCCGGTCATCCCAGCATCTCCCCGAAAGCAGAGACTGGCCTTGGCCAAGCCAAATTCCTGCCTCTTGGCAGGGTTAAACACACAATGAGACAAATTCCATCCCGGTCCGTACCTCCTCCGCGGGATGGAAAATGGGGTGGGAGGCAGCGTGGCGGCGGGGGGAGAGCGCGGCGGGGGCCACGGCGTGGCGGGGGCTGCTTTGGGCAGCCGAGATGGGAGCTGGGGGTCTCTGGAGGGGCAGCCGGAGCCCATCGGGGCTCGGAGAGAGGGGTGGCGATGGCGAAGGGCGGCGGTGGCACCCTGCGAGCCCAGGGAAGGGTCCCTGCTGCGGGCACCGTGGCTGTCTGCAGCATCCCCAGGGATGATCCGGCTGCACCCGCTCCAAAAGCCCCCCCCGAGCGTGGGTTTGGGGACACCATGGGAAGCAGCGCCCCAAAACCAGCTGCCTCGGTGGAAACGTGCCCAGGGAGGTGCCCGGGGCTCCTCGTCCATGGACCCATCGCATCCCAGCCCAGGGAACCCTCCGGGGAGCCCTTCGCTCCCGCTGCCGATGGGCGTCCGCGCTGGGACGGCAAAACGCAGAGCGGTGGCGTTGACGGGGCGTCCCCCGGTCCCTGTCCCCGTCCCTGTCGCACAAAGGGAGCCGCCGTTTCCCGCCATTTCCCCACCCCACCCCGGCCCTTCTCCCCCCTCTCCTGCCCCCTTCGCCCTCCTCCTTCCCGGCCGCAGGATAAAAGCCCGAACATGTGAATCGCGGGGCACAAAGGGGAGGCACAAAGGCGGCCGGCCCCGCTCAGCCTTTCCCGCGGCCCCCGGCCCGAGCGGGGACCTGCAGGCCTCGCGTCCACCCCGGGGATGTCCGGGCAGCCTGCCTGCCCTGCCTGCCCTGCCTGCCCTGCCTGCTCTGCCCACAGCGCCCCAGGGCCCAGGAGCTGGCGTGGAGCAAGGGAATGCCCAGGGGGTCCCCAGTAGGGTCAGGATGATGCCCCTGGGGCCAGGGGATGCCCTACAGAGTCAGAATGATGTCCCTGGGGTTAGGAGATACCCTATAGGGTGAGGATAATGATCCTGGGGCCAGGGGATGCCCCATAAGGTCAGGATGAGGCCCCTGGGGTTCGGGGATGCCCCATAGGTTTGGATGATGCTCCTGGGACCGGGGGATGTCCCATAGGGTCAGGATGAGGCCCCTGGGGCTCAGGGATGCCCTGTAGGTTCAGGATGATGGCCCTGGGGTTTGAGGATGCCCCACAGGGTTGAGTGATGCTCCTGGGACCAGGGGATGTCCCATAAGGTTAGGATGAGGCCCCTGGGGTTCGGGGATGCCCCATAAGGTCAGGATGAGGCCCCTGGGGTTCGGGGATGCCCCATAGGGTTGGATGATGCTCCTGGGACAGGGGGATGCCCCATAGGGTCAGGATGAGGCCTCCAGGGTTCAGGGATGCCCCATAGGATTGGATGAAGCCCCGGGGCCAGGGGATGTCCCATAAGGTAAGGATGAGGCCCCTGGGGTTTGGGGATGCCCCACAGGGTCAGGATGAGGCCCCTGGGGTTCGGGGATGCCCCATAGAGTCAGGATGAGGCCCCTGGGGTTCAGGGATGCCCCACAGGGTCAGGATGAGGCCCCTGGGGTTTGGGGATGCCCCACAGGGTGGGATGAAGCCCCGGGGCCAGGGTTTGCCCGGCAGCAGGTCGGCTGGGGCAGTCTGGGTGGCTGCGTGGGGCAGCAGAGGGGCCGGGGGGCACAGCCCAAGCCCCGGGCAGGACGGGGTGAGCTCTGCCCCATGGCCCTCGGCGAGAGGAGAGGTGAGAGCCTGGTGACGCCAAGGACACCGACACCCCCAACCCTGCCACCCCTTGGGGAGCTGCACCCCAAAGCCTTGGGGTAAGGGGGCTGCTCCAAGCCCCCCTCTTCGACCGGGCCAAGGCTTCTCCGGCATCGTCCCTGCGCCGCGCAGGGATGCTCGGGGCCGGGGCAGGACCCCAGCCCGCAGCGGGGCCCCTGCGGCCCCTCACCCCGGCTCTCCCTGGTCCGACGCGCCTGCGCCCGGCGAGCCGGGCTGCCGACAGCTGGCGGGAAGGAGCTTTCCCAGCACATAGTGACAAATTCCTGGCGGTCAGGGCTGCTTTGCAGCCGCCGCGGCCTCGGCGGGGGAAGCTGCCCTGGAAAGAGGCAGCTTAAAAGCTCTTTGGCTCCGGTGGCGCAGCCCAACTGGTCCCATCGCATGGCCACCTGCTCGGCACGACACCCTGGGGATGCTGCTGGCCACCACCCCGGGGCTGGGGCAGAAGGGGGTGCTGCCACCCCCCGCCGACACCGGCCGAGGCCCGGGGGCCCCGCACGGAGGGCTCAGCCCTGCCTGGGAATCGCTTCCTTCATTAATTTGCTCTGCGGCACCACGGGAGGCCTTGGGCTGCCTCGGGGTCCCCACGGACCATCCTCCTCCTCCTCCGCAGCCCCCTGGCCCCGCTCTTCCCCCAGCTCCTATTTCCCCTGATTTTCTGCTCGCTCTCAGCCTTAACCGCCTCCACCTGCCAGCGAGCACCAGAAAATCGGAGCAATCCCCGTGCCCCCCGATTTGGCCGCAGCCGCGCTGGGCGCTTTGGCGGGGCAAGGAAAGAGCCCTGGGCAATATTTCTGAGCGATACACAGCACGTAGGGCCGGCTTTTCCTCCCCTGTGGAGCCCCATCGCCGCGCCGGGGGATGCGTTTAACGGGGTCTGGTTGTCATTAAGCACCCTGAGCTTCACGCCGTGGTTCGAGGGGAAAGCACGTATGTGGGCGCCTGTGCATCCCCAGCGCAAGGGCGGAATATTTGCTTCCCACAAATAAGGGCGAGATGGGAGCAGAAAGATGTGCTCGCCTTTGGCGGCTCCCTTGGCCGCTGCCTGCGTCGGCTCCTTGGGAAAGGGGGGCTCCAGGCTCCCCACTCCCGCACCCCAAAGCCGTTCCCAGGCTGGGAGCCCCCGCTCGCAATCGCACACGGGTGACGTCCCCGGGCGTGCGAGGAGGCCGGTCGCCCCGTGGCGAGGGCGTCGGGTGCCACTGGCCGTTGTACGGGCCCCGAGCTCTCCGGGGACACCCCAATACCGTGCTGGGGGGGACCCCTGCAAATACTGACCCAAAGGCCGGGGGGAGCAGGGGGGGAAGGCGGCGACGGCGACGTGGCAGCAAGCGCTGGCGCAGGCAGGGAAGCTGCCTGTTCTTTGTGCGCCCGCTCCCCTCCGTGAGCCCTCGTTGTTGCCGGGTTGGGTTTGGTTTGGGGGGGGGTTTATGAATCGCGGGTGGGCAGGGGCTGCGGGGGCCCGGCTGCCGCCCCCGCTTCCCACGGGCTGGAATTTTCCCACAGTCACCGCTCCCTCGCAGCAGGAGACCCACCGCCCGCGCGCCGGCGGCACGCACAGCCGCGCACAACCGCACACAAGGGCAAACAACTGCGCACGGCCCCGCACGGCCGCGCACAACCGCACACAAGGGCAAACAACTGCGCACGGCCCCGCACGGCCGCGCACAACCGCACACAAGGGCAAACAACTGCGCACGGCCCCGTGTAGCCGCGCACAACTGCGTGCAAGGGCGAACAACTGCGCATGGCCCCGTGTAGCTGCGCACAACCGCGTGCAAGGGCGAACAACTGCGCACGGCCCCGTGTAGCTGCGCACAACCGCGTGCAAGGGCGAACAACTGCGCACGGCCCCGCACAGCCACGCGCAGCCCTGCACGACTGCGCACAACCGTGCCCAACTGCGCAACGCCGCACACAACCGTGCACAGCTGCACAAAACCGTGCACAACCACACACAGCCATGCATGACTGCGCACAACTGTGCTCAGCTGCACACCGCCACACACAACCACGCACAGCCGCGTACAGCTGCACAAAACCACGCGCAACCACACGCAGCCCTACACAACCACGCACAACCATGCGCACCACCGCACACAACCACGCACAGCCGCGTACAGCTGCACAAAACCGTGCACAACCACACGCAGCCCTGCACGACTGCGCACAGCAGCGTACAACCACACACAGCCACGCACGGCCGTACGCAACCATGCACAGCTTTTCGCAGCTGCACACAACCATGCACAACTGTGCACAGCTATGCAAAACCATGTGCATACAACTGTGCACAACCGTGTACGGCTGTGCACATCCGCGCACAGCCCTGCACCGCCACATGCAACCACGCACAGGTGGGCACAGCCCTGCACGACTGTGCACAACCATGTTCAACTGCACACCACCGCACACAACCACGTGCAGCCACGTACAGCTGCACAAAACCATGCACAACCACATGCAGCCCTACATAACCACGCACCACCATGCGCACCGCCGCACACAACTGTGCACAGCCGCGTACAGCTGCACAAAACTGTGCACAACCACGTGCAGCACAACTGCGCACAGGAGCGTACAACCACACACAGCCGTGCACAACCATACACAGCTTTTCACAGCTGCACACAACCATGCACAACTGCGCACCGCCGCACACAACCACGCACAGCCACGTACAGCTGCACAAAATGGTGCACAGCCGCACGCAGCCATACACAACCATGCACACAACCATGCACAACTGTGCATAGCTATGCACAACCGCACACAGCCCTGCACAACCGCACACAGCCCTGCACAGCCACATGCAACCATGGACAGGTGTGCACAGCTTTTCACAACTGCACACAACCATACACAACTGTGCACAACCGCACACAGCTGTGCACAACCACACACATCCCTGCACCGTTGTACACAACCATGCACAGCCGCACAAAGCCATGCACAGCCAACCACAAACTGCACACAACCGTGCACAACCATGCACAGCCACACACAACCACGCACAACTGTGCACAGCAGCATACAACGATAGACAGCCATGCACAGCCGTGCACAACCATGCACAGCTATTCACAGCTGCACACAACCATGCACAACTGTGCATAGCTATGCACAACCATCCACAACCATGTACAAGCACGCACAACTGTGCACAACCGCCCACAGCGCTGCACAGCCACACGCAACCATGCACGGGTGTGCACAGCTTTCCACAACTGCACACAACCGCGTACAACCGCACACAGCTGTGCACAACCACGCACAACTGTGCACAACCGCACACATCCCTGCACAGCCGTGCACAACTGCACGCAACCATTCACAACCTCACACAACCGTGCCCGTCCGTGCACAGCCGCGCACAAAGCCGTGCCCAGCCCTGCACAACCGCACAGGACCACGCACAGCCCGGCACAGCCACGCACAACCGTGCACAACCGCACAGGGCCGTGCACAGCCCCAGCGCTCGGTGCCGGCAGCCTCGGCTCGGCTCGGCTCGGCCGGGCTCGGCTCGGCTCGGCTCGGTGCCGGCAGCCTCGGCTCGGCTCGGCTCGGCCGGGCTCGGCTCGGCCGGGCTCGGCTCGGCTCGGCTCGGCTCGGCTCGGCCGGGCTCGGCTCGGCTCGGCTCGGCTCGGCTCGGCCCGGCTCGGCTCGGCTCGGCCGGGCTCGGCTCGGCTCGGTGCCGGCAGCCTCGGCTCGGCTCGGCGGGGCCGCCCCTTCCGGCAGCCATGGAGGAGCCGGGGGAGCCGGGGGAGGCGGCCTGGAGCGGCCGAGGGGAGGCGGCGGTGGGCGGGCTGGGGCTGCTGGAGCTGGCGGTGGCCAGCGGGGTGGCCGTCTGGGCCACCTGGGCCACCCTGCTGATGCCCGGCTTCCGCCAGGTCCCCCTGCGGCTCCAGGTACCGCCGCTGCCCCCCCACCCTTTCTCGGGGGGACCCCCAACCCTTCCTCAGGGACCCCCCACCCCTTCTCGGGGACCCCCTTCCCCTTTTTGGGGACCCCCCACCCCTTCTCGGGGACCCCCTACCCCTTCTCAGGGACCCCCCAACCCTCCTCAGGGACCCCCCAACCCTCCCTTGGGGACCCCCTACCCCTTCTTGGGAACCCCCCAACCCTTCCTCGGGGACCCTCCACCCCCTTCTTGGGGACCCCCTACCCCTTCTGAGGGACCCCCTACCCCTTCTCAGAGACCCCCCCTTCTTGGGGACCCCCCTACTCCTCCTTGGGGACCCCCCCCCTTCTCGGGGACCCCCCAGGACCTGACTGCCCCCCCTCCCCCAGGTGCCCTACCTGCCCTCCAGCCCCCAGCAAGTGGCGAACACCCTGGCGCTGCTGCGGGGCCGCGCGGGGAAGACGGTGGATCTGGGATCGGGAGATGGACGGCTTGTAAGGGGGGGCAGGGGGGTGCTGGGGGGCTCGGGGCTGGGAGGGGGGCTGCGCTCAGCAGGAGGGCGGCTGGGAGCCCCCCCCGCTCCTGGCCGGGGTTCTAGGTGGCCCTAGGTGGTCTTAGATAGTCCTAGACAGCCCTAGGTGGTCCTAGATGGCCCCAGATGGTCCTAGATGGCCCGAGGCAGGCCTCGGAGGCCCTAGGTGGTCCTAGACAGCCCTAGGTGGTCTTAGATGGCCCTAGGTTGGACCCGATGATCCACGATTGGACCCGATGATCCTAAGGGTCTTTTCCAACCTTAACAATTCTATGATTCTATGATTCTAGGTGGCCCTAGACAGCCCTAGGTGGTCTTAGGCGGCCCTAGGTGGTCCTGGATGGTCCTAGATGGCCCTAAGTGGTCCTAGATGGCCCTAGGTTGTCCTAGGCAGCCCTAGGTTGTCCTAGGCAGCCCTAGGTGGCCCTAGACGACCCTAGATGGTCCTAGACAGCCCTAGGCGGTCCTAGGCAGCCCCTAGGTGGTCCTAGATGGCCCTAGGTGGTCTTAGACAGCCATAGATGGTCCTAGGTGGCCCTAGGTTGTCCTAGACAGCCCTGCATGGCCCTAGGCAGCCCTGGGTGGCCCTAGACGGCCCTAAGTGGTCCTAGATGGCCCTAGGTGGCCCTAGGTGGTCCTAGAGAGCCCTAGGTGGCCCTAGAAGACATCACATGCAGTGAGCAGGGTGGGAACGACCACTCTAGGAGGAAAGACCTAGACAAGCCTTTGCACCTGGAAGGTGCCGAGGACCGAGGTCACCCTGCCCGTGAGCCAGCAGGAGGGAGCGAAGTGGAGCTGGGCAACAGCCCCTGTCCCCCAGATCGTCCCCCACGCTCGGCACCGAGGTTCATTTCAGTTGCGACTCTCTCTCTCTCCCCAGGTGGTAGAGGCTTATAAGCAAGGTCTCAGGCCAGCCGTGGGCTATGAGCTCAACCCCTGGCTGCTGTGTCTCTCCAACTACCGGGCCTGGAGGGCTGGGTACCACGGGAAGGTTGCCTTCCTGAAGAAAGATCTGTGGAAGGTAACAGCGTCCCGAGGGTCTGGCTGTGCTCAGCGCTGGCTGTAGTTAGGACAGGGCCGGGGTTTGGTCTTACCTCTCCAGCCAGCCTTTGGCGATGGTCGCTTGCTCCTTCCCCAACCCACGCTGCTCCCGGGAGGTGGAAAAACCATCCTCCTTCGCAGGGGAACGCCCGCGGCTGGCTGCCGGTGCTGCAGGCAGCAGCGCTCCTCAGGGCAGCTTTGGGAAGGGGTCTTAGGTGCCGCTGACACGCGGTGGCCTTGGTAGACGTCCTGCTAAAGGGTACGTCAGGTACCCGCAGCCCGACCGGGGAGAAGCCAGCAGGGAACGTGGTTTGGGACGATGCCGGAGGCAGGTGTTTTGCAAGAGGTGCTGCTTTCACCCCCAGCTCCCGGTCGCACCAACGCGTCCCCGTCCCGCACGTCGTGGGGCATCTCTGCTTCCCCCGCCGTTCAGAAGATCGCCCGCAAAGCGTTTGGCCGCTCCAGCGGTTCCCCCCGCTGCTCCCCCTCTGCCTGTCGCTTCTTTTATTCCCCCTTTCCTTCTCTTTGAAGGTGAATCTTTCCGATTGCTACAATGTGATGGTGTTCCTGGCCCCCAGCGTGGTAAGTCGGTCTCTGGCACCCCGACGTGTCCTGAGCGAGCTCGAGGGAGGGGTTGCGTAGAAAAGAGAGACGATCTGGGACGGGGGCAAAGAGTCTTTAAAAAATAAGGCCGAGCGGGCGTCGGTGCGAGCGAGCGGTTTGGTGCTCAGCACCGCTTGAATTTATAGAATCATAGAATTGTTTAAGGTGGAAAAGACCCTTACGATTGAGTCCAACCATAAACCTAACGCTGCCAAGGCCACCACTAACCCATCTAAGCACCACATCTCCCCGGCTTTTAAATCCCCCCAGGGATGGGGACTCAGCCCCTGCCCTGGGCAGCCTGTGCCAGCGCTCGATAATATTTTTGGTGAAGAAATTTGTCCTAACATCCCATCTAACCCTCCCTGGTGCAACTTGAGGCCGTTTCCCCTCATCCTATCGCTTGTTACTTGGTCCTCATCCCAACCACACACAGGGCTAGAACCAGCCCTGCGTTTAGGAAGGGTTTTTGGTCGATGCTGCCTGCTTGGGACCCACCAGCCGTGCCGAGAAGCTGCCCTGCCATCCTTGGTGGCACTGCCACCGTGTGACTCTTCCCTAACGCCGCCTGGCCCTGCCTGTCTCTCCCCAGAAACCTCCCCTGGCCGCCAAGCTCCTCGCAGAACTCCCCGACGAAGCCCGGGTGGTGGCTGGACGCTTCCCCTTCCCCTCCTGGACCCCCAGCAGCAGCCTTGGGGAGGGCTTGGAGAAAGTCTGGGCCTATGACATGAAGGAGGTGCGGCGAGCGGCGCAGAGCAGCGCAGAGGGAAGCCCGGTCTAACGGCAGCCTCGTTAAGCCTGGCATTAAGGGTCGGCAATGGTAGGGGTCGGAGCCTCTCCAGCCCTTAGGCTCAGCTCAGGACAGCAATGAGAGGGACGCTTGGCCAGGCTTTTTCCCCGGGGACTCCCCCGGTGGTCGCTCCTTGTCTTCCAAAGAGCGGGCGGTTTGGGGGAAGCAAGGGAGGGGAAAAACCAGATCTAGAAATCCTGGAATTATCACAGGATTTAAGGGCTAAATCTCCAGTGCCTCCTTCTGAATGTTTGCTACTTTATTTCTAGTTAATTTTTCAAAATAAACATTTGGATGGTTCTTCCCTTGAGGCTTTTGCTTTGCCTTTGAGCCGCAGGGTGCTCCTGGAGGCAGAGCAGCCGCAGGCTTTGCTCCGCCGTCCCTTTGGAGGCGGCTCAGGAGAGCGTTCGTCCGGCTCACCTCCCGCTGAAGGCTCAGCTCGGCCCTGCTCACCTTCTGTAACATTCCCTTTTCCGCTCAAATAGAGGGGAAAAAAGGTTTTCCCACCATGAAAGAGCAGCTCATCCCCTTTGTCTAGCTTGAACCAGCCCTGCCCTTATCTCTTAGAGGCTGAGAAGGGAGCAAAGGCAGGAGCGGAGTTAATCCTTGGACTCAGCCTAGGTCTGACCCAGCAGAAACGTTACGGCAGCGTCCTAGGAGGCAGAACGGGAACCCGGTCCTGCAGCCCCACAGTAAGAAGCTGCCTGGGAACCTGACCCCGTGTCCCGCGGCGTGATGTGCTCGGGGAACAGCAGAATTCCTACAGCTGAGGGGTCAGAAGACGGACGAGACGCAGTTGTCTCGTCCCATTTTAGTACTGTTAATTTGAGACCGAGAACACCCACGTGGTTTCCCTCGCTGTGCCTCCCAGCTCTCAGCCAGGGAAGGATACTTGCCCTGGCCAGCCCACACACCAGAAAGCTCCTTCCTTTTAAATCCTGCTCTTTCCTAGGATCGTGCCGCGTCTCAGAGCCGTGGGGAAGAGCTACGGTCGGTGGCTGACGCTCCTCCTGGCTCTGGGCAGCGAGTGAATATCGGCCGCCCCGGCACTGAGCACGCGGGGCACCTCGCCGAGCGTCCTCAACCGGAGGATCTCCTGCCGGTACCTGCAAGGGCGAAGCAGCACCGTCGGCGCCCACCTGATTGCAACCCCGCCGATAGCTCGCACACGGGCGATAAATTTAAATTACGCTTTGCCTTGTGTTTGCTGCACGCTAAGGACACGCGGTGTCAGTTAATTCAGACCAGCCAGCCCAGGCACTGAGCCACGCCGGCAGCTGAGCCCCAGCAGATGTAAAATCACAGCTTTTTTCCCCGAGGAAGAGGTGTTTTGTCGGCTCTGCCGGGTAACGGTACCAGCAACAAGCCCACGAGTCTGACCCGAGATCACAGCCGAGCTGGCCCTCGAGTCTGACCCGAGATCACAGCCGAGCTGGCCGGGGAGTTATGGCAGGCACCATTGCTCCGACAGACGCTTGTTCTCACCCCTCCTTGCCCTCGGGGCGTGATGAGCCAGCAGGAGAGGGCCGTACGCCAGGGGCTGCTGGAAAGCTTGGGATTTTAGGCAACCCCTCTCTTAGCTCCCTCCAAAGGACGGGTGAGCGCACAGGGAAGGAGACGTGCGGTCCCCCCGCCCCGGCCCTGCGGAACAAGGGGTGGTGGCAGCTGCCCGCACATCTGGACGAGCTGCGGGACATCAGCCGCGCCGGCAGCGCTGTGGGAAGGCGGCGGCGAGGTCAGGCGCCGACAGCGCGGCGGGCAAGGCGATGTCGCCGGCGATTAGCCTGGGAGATAAACTGGGAGCACAAAGCAGAGAACACGTGGAGGGGGATCCCGCCATCTCACCTTGCAAGATGCTTATCTACGTATTCCTGCAGCTCCGACACCTGCTCTTCCGCTGCGATCGCCCGCATCAGCAGCTGGCTCCTCTCCTGCTCCAAATCCTCCTGGAGGGGCAGAGAAACATGGATAAAGCAGGGAGCTCTGGGAGACGGGAGTGAAGTTGCTCAGTCCCTCTCTGCCCGGCGAGACCGAGCGCTTCCCGGCACTCAGCTCCGGCCCCGCTTGGCGTTAGGCTGCAGAAGCAACCGAAAACCGATGCGCGCGGGGGAAGGAGCCTGGTGACGATAGCGCAGCTTTCTGTGGGCACCGCCGCTCGTGGGCATCGGCCGGGCAGACCAGCGGCCGTCCCCGAGCAGGGCGCGGGCACGGGGGCCAGGGCCACCCCGGGACGGGCAGCAAGCCCTGCCTGCTGAGCCAGCATTAACGCCCCAGAGGCTTCACAGACAGCTGGCGGCGCGGTCGCTAGATTCGGCACTCGGACACAGCTTTTGCACCTTTCCACCGGTAGTTTCATAGAATCATAGAATTGTTAAGGTTGGAAAAGACCCTTAAGATCATCGAGCCCAACCGTTAACCCAGCACTGCCAAGCCCACCACTAACCCATGGCCCTCAGCACCACATCTCCCCGGCTTTTAAATCCCCCCAGGGATGGGGACTCAGCCCCTGCCCTGGGCAGCCTGTGCCAGGCCCTGACAGCCCTTTGGGGAAGGAGTTTTTCCCAATCCCCAACCTAACCCTGCCCTGGCGCAGCTTGAGGCCGTTCCCTCTCGTCCCATCGCTTGTTCCTGGGGAGAAGAGACCGACCCCCCCGGCTCCAGCCTCCTTTCAGGCAGTTGCAGAGAGCGATGAGGGCTCCCCTCAGCCTCCTCTTCTCCAGGCTGAGCACCCCCAGCTCCCTCAGCCGCTCCTCGTAAGACTTGTTCTCTAGACCCTTCACCAACCTCGTTGCCCTGCTCTGCCCACGCTCCAGCACCTCGATGTCCTTCTTGAAGTGAGGGGCCCAGCGCTGAGCACAGGATTCGAGGGGCGGCCTCACCAGTGCCCAGCACAGGGGGACGATCCCTGCCCTGCTCCTGCTGGCCACACCACTCCTGATACAAGCCAGGATGCCATTGGCCCTCTTGGCCACCTGGGCACACTGCTGGCTCATGTTCAGCCGCTGTCGCCCACCACCCCAGGTCCTTTCCCGCCGGGCAGCTCCCAGCCGCTCCTCCCCACGCCTGCAGCGGTGCCTGGGGTTGTTGTGCCCCAAGGGCAGGACCCGGCCCTGAGCCTTGTTGCCCCTCACACGGTGGCCTGTGCCCATCGACCCGGCCTGGCCAGGTCCCCCTGCAGAGCCTTCCTACCCTCCAGCAGATCGACACTCCCACCCAACTTGGTGTCATCTGCAACTGGCTGAGGGTGCACTCGATCCCCTCATCCAGATCGTCGATAAAGATATTAAACAGGACCGGCCCCAACACTGAGCCCTGGGGAACAGCACTGGTGACCGGTCGCCAACTGGATTTGGCTCCATTCACCACCACTCTCTGGGCTCGGCCGTCCAGCCAGTTTTTAACCCAGCGCAGAGTGCAAAGGGAAGTGACCTTCCCTTTTAGATAAAAAAATACCATTTGTTTTCGGCACAGTGGCTCTGGCAGTAGATCACCGGCTTACCCAAGTTAACTGCGCGGTCCCTGTGTCACCAGGAGGCTCTGAGGTGCTCGACTGAGCTCACCCCCGAGACGCACGGCAGAGCCAGGAGCAGGACCTGCTCCCGGCCTCTCAGCCACGGCATCGCCCTTCCTTTGGCCGCAAAGATACACACAATTTCGGTGTTCAGCTTTACGTGACCAGAGAACGGTGGAGCACTTAGGTCGCTGTGGACGGAGGAAGGCACGACATGGAAGCGGGCTGCTAGCACACCCATAGCCGTGTCTACCACAGAAAACCGAACCTCTGCTTGGTTTCCAAAGCCCTTTTCCTGGCGTGTGGCAGTCAGCGTGGCAGGAATCCCGGCACCAACCCTTCTTTCCACTGCTGCCGTCGCTGCCGGACAGCAAACCCCACCTCAGCCGAGCCCGCTCGCAGCAAGCATCCCCATGGATTCGTGGGTGCTGTAGGGCAGCGTTGCGGATGGAGAGAGCTCTGCTCCCCGCTCCGGGCCGCCCCGGTCCCGAGTGCAGCACAAATATCCTTGCACTCAGGGGCAGCCAGGCTGGGAAGCTGGCTCAGACTCAGACCAGACTTGAACCAGGTCGAACGCAGACCCAATTTGTTCTACAGATGCCTAAATGTGCTGAAACACGGGAGGGAGCAATACAGCCCAGCAACGAGCGGCTGTAAGGGCTGCTCTCCTTTTAGTGGCAGGGATGGTACAGCCTCAATACGTTACCGGCCGGGGACCTGCTAGCGTCGCTTGGTGGGCTGAGGCCGAAGCCACAGCAAGGCTCCGTGGAAAGCTTCCCCGCTCCAGCCCGGAGCAGCGTACCGGCCCCGGGGCAGCACCCGGCTGGGGCAGCACGTCTGTGCCATGGGGGTAAGGGATAAGCTTTCTTCGGATGGGCTGTTCCAGACCTTTACCTGGGTGGTGCGCGCGAACTCCCGGAGCTGCTTCTTGACCTCTGCCCAGCCCTCCTCGTCCCGCTGCCTAGGAGAGAAAAGCAGATTTTCATCACGCTCAGACATTCAAATCCAGCCCATCTGTAGGTCACTTGCGTCCATCCAACCGTAAACCCCAGCGCTCTGAACCGTTTCTCTCCCCACGCCCCAAACTTCGGGGCACGCGGCACCGTCCCCGCGCGCGAGGGTCGCAGCCCTTCTGCCAACCTGGGCTTCCCCGCTGCGGCGGCTGGGTTTGTTCCAAGTTCACATCAACACTCAGACATCAGAGGACTCCGTGCAGAAAGAGTCCTTAACCTGACACCGCAGGGACTGAATTTGAGGGAAATAGAGAGCGATCAATGCCAAACGCTGGCGCTTTTCATGTTTCGGAGCACGAACCCGCCCGCGCTGGTCGCCGAGCGCGATAGGTGAGCTGTCTGTGCGGCCCAGCCGTGGGAAAGTTCTTCCTATTCTGTCTCAGTCTGAATAAGCAAAATACAGGTCACATCTGAGGCTCGGGGAATTTGGGTTGTATGAAGGGAGGAATGCATTGTGCTCCAGAGCGGCTCTGCTGCGACTGCCAGAGTTCCCTCTGGCGGCTGCAGCCTCCCGGCCCAGGCCCACGGGAGATCACGGCTGAGATTTCCTGGGAGCAGAAGCGAAGGGAGCGATATACAGCGAAGCCGCACGGCTGATAAAGACGAGAAGCGGCACGAGTTCCGGCTGAAGAGCTGCGGTTACACCAGGCTTCGCCTCTCTGGCTGGAGGAACAAGGTAACGGCATGGGCGAGACCCATCAGCACGCAGAAGAGACGTGTCTGAAGCGTGTAGCATCTCTTGGCAGCTATAAAAACCTCAATGAGACGCATCACTAAAATGCAGGTTCTGCTACTTCTCTGTCTCGTTCCTGTGGCAAGTCTGCCAAAATTAATGCATCTCTTCAAGGACTACTATTATTTTTCAGCATGGTTAAGGGCGTAAGCTCTTCTCCAAGATGCTCCTCTGGAGCCTGGTGGCTCCGGCACTGACCGACGACTCCGTGCTGGCACCCAGTCACCAAAATACCTGACGTTTTCTAGACTACCGCATTTAAAAGGCTGAAAAATCCCAGCTGAGGCTTCTCCTACACTTTGTTCCACCTCTCCGCAGCTGTAGCTGACAGAGTTTCAACAGCCTAACGGAGCAGGGGGAAGAAACCCATCAAAAATGAGTGAATAAAGGGCATTTCGGACGCCAGGGAGGTATCGGTGCAGGGTCACCTAAGGGCTCCAGCCCAGCTTCTGCACTGGGAGGGCGGAGAAGCGAGACCATCCCGAGGTGGTGCTTCACTTGCCTTTCTCAGGTTGTGATCCACCAAAGCACTCGGGCGTATGCTTAACTTCAGCTTCTAAAGAGATCAGTGGGACTAAAACCGTGATTAAATCAAACGTGTGCTTAAGAGCTTTCTTGGATCAAGGCCTAAATGACCAACTCGTTTCACCGCAGGAAATGCTGCGCTGAGATGACAGCTGCCTTTTCTGCTCGGATGAGTCCCTATCAGCTTGCTTTCTCCCTATTTATTACCATCTCCAAGTACAGCAGAAAAGACTCCTCAACCCACACAGCAAGGAGAATTCAGAATTACAAATATCCCAGGAAACAAACAGCACTTACTGCTCGGGAGACAGCGGAAAGGCAGAGGTTTCTTGCAGTCTTTTCTGAAGGCAAAGGAAGAACAGCGTTCCTGTAAGCATTACACCACTGCAACCCCACCACAGCCCCTGCCACTCTGAAGCGGCCCAAGGTATCCTAGCACGCCAACAGCCACCGGTGCCCTGGCAAGGAAGCGATGTGCAGCACGATCTTAAGGTTTAGGCCTCCTGTCCTCTGAAATTTTTAAATTCACGCGAATCAAGAGACGCGTCTCTGCCTGGGCAGAGCCAGCGGGAGGACGTGGAGCTGACTGGTGTGTGTCTGAGTGCGGTCTCCTGCTCAGTTAGCTATTCGCGAAGGCATTCAAGAACAGAAAGCCCCATCCTATCCTCCCTTACTCGCCTCTTCTTTTAGCAGCGAGCGAGTCCGCTGGGCTGGCAGCTCTCCCATAACATCTGCTGCTCCTCAGCCCTCCCGGGGCTCAGCGACCCCAGCCCGCGGGGCTGCCCACCCTCCCGGATCTACCTGCGACTCACCCCTCCGCAGCAGGGTTGAAGCAACGAGGGGACTGCTTGGACATCCCGTCCCTTCCCAAAATGAGAAAGCGAGCAAGCACTACCCCCTGCCTGTGCCACGGCCACAGCAAACCCTCAGGGAATGCCTAAGGAAGGGGCTGAATCTATTGCTTGTGAGACTCTCCCCACCGCCCCCCAGTTTCACCCCCCAGCAAGCCAGCAGCCCAGCCGCCACCTTCTGCAATTCATGGAGCTGCATCTCCAGTTTTGCTTTATCCTCCCGCAGCCGGTTTAGCTCCCGGGTTGTGTTCGTCAGCAGCTCTGGGTCTGTGATGGAAAAGTGGAGCTCGGCAGGGCCACAATCCACAGCGCTGCTGCCCAAGGACCGGATCTGCTCTCGCTGGAGCCTGGAACATGGCAGAGGGGTTAGTCCTTGGTAGCTTTGCTTAGGTACCAACACAATCTTCTGTTCAGAATCATTAAGGTTGGCAAAGACCCTTAAGACCATCGAGCCCAACTGCTAACCCAGCACTGCCAAGGCCACCACTAACCCATGGCCCTAAGCACCACATCTCCCCGGCTTTTAAATCCCCCCAGGGATGGGGACTCAGCCCCTGCCCTGGGCAGCCTGTGCCAGGCCCTGACAGCCCTTTGGGGAAGGAGTTTTTCCCAATCCCCAACCTAACCCTGCCCTGGCGCAGCTTGAGGCCGTTCCCTCTCGTCCCATCGCTTGTTCCTGGGGAGAAGAGACCGACCCCCCCGGCTCCAGCCTCCTTTCAGGCAGTTGCAGAGAGCGATGAGGGCTCCCCTCAGCCTCCTCTTCTCCAGGCTGAGCACCCCCAGCTCCCCCAGCCGCCCCTCCCCACCCTTGTGCTCCAGCCCCTTCCCCAGCCTCGCTGCCCTGCTCTGCCCACGCTCCAGCCCCTCCAGCTCCTTGGGACCCACTGGCTTCTGGCCACCGAGCGCCAGTCCACCTGCGAAGGATAAGTGGGAGAGCCCAGCAGTACGCACGATATTCCTGGGAGTGTTTCTGAGGGGAGCTTGTCCTAGAGCTATTTGTGGCTTTTATACCACAAGAATTTCTGCTGCTTCCCACAGCCCAAGCTGCTGAGAGAACTGTGGAGCAGAGCTGAGAACACTGCAGAGATGGGCTGGGAGGCAGGAGTTATTTGTGGTACCTCTGCATTTCCACCCCATCCAACGTGGAATCAATCTCTCACTCTAAATTTTACACAAGAGAAACGTCTGTGCCAAGCAGCTCCGGGGTGACCAGAGCACCCTGATGTGTAGCTGGAGACACCTCGCTCCTGGCTTGTCAAGAGCAAGGAGATAAATACGCGCTCCAGATCCCCTGCTCCACCTGGGAGCCCCTTGCCTCCCTCCCAGCAAGGGAGCTGGGTGCTCTGGGGCACTTCCAGTTGCTCCTTAGCAATCAGCCGAAGAGACAGAGGTAGCCCAGACCCTGGCTTAGCCCTACCCGTAAGCAATCAGCAGGTTCTCATGCTTCTTGACCAAGTTCTTCATGCGTTTCTTGTAGCCACGTGCCGCTCCCGCTAGCTGCTCTTCCCGAGACTTGTAGGAAGCCCTGATATCCTTCAGCATGCTGTCCACAAAGCGTTTCATGCGAGCGTGATCAGCTGGGGCTTTGCCAGGCCCCGTTACCTTGCTGGATTCGCTGTCCATGTAGTCCTTTAAACAGAGAAAGAAATCGAGGTGATCAAGTCGTTCCCTAAGCCGTGTAACCCATTTCCCACAGAGAAGGTCCAGGAATATTTGTGCTAACGGCACAGAGATTAGGGCGTATCTTCCATTTTCTAAGGGCAGGAAAGACTAATTAGCTTCCATCATGGCCCTTCAAGAGAGAGAAGGCGTCTGTACTGGATCAGTGACCCACCTAGGGAACACCAGTTGGTGTTGGGAGTTACCATCTCTACCCTCATATTCTTTCCACCGTGCCCTGCTCTCTCTGCTAGCTAGGAGATGCTTCAACACCGCTCTGTTAGAAATTAAACTATTCTTAATACTAAAAATCGCTTTGCTTAGTCTCCTGATCCATCACCACACTGTTTTCTTCGGTACCAGCCTTCTCCCGGCACAGAAGCTCTTGCCAAAACCTGCTTACTGCTACTGAGGGGGTAGAAGGAGATTTCTTCCCAGTCTGACTGCTGAGTACAATCAGGTATCAGTGCCTGAACCTGCCTGAAACGCCTGCCTTGGGCCGCGTCCTCGCCGCGCTCGGGGGGCCCTATTCTACGTCAAAGGTGCTTGTTGCCAGAGCGGGTCCCAGGCGCGGGCGTTACGCGGCTCTGTAGCCGACGGTGGAGGCTGGCAGAGCTCCCTGCGGGGACAGAGCCACCATGGAGGTGGCAACCAAGCCAGAAGCGGCATTGCCTGGCCCACCGAGGGAAGTTGTCAGGGCAATGGAGATTAGAAGCCAACTGGAAGGCAGCCATTGTAAATAGGATCTTTCAATCCAAGTAATCAGACCGAGAAAGAAAGAAGCAGAAACTCACAGACCCTTCAGCGTGGGCGTGCAGGAAATCTGGGCGAGGAAGGGGGCTGGCATCTCCTCCCCCAGGCCAAGCCGAGGGGGCAGAGCCCCCTTCCAGCTCCAAGCATGGCTCCCCAAGCCCCACCGCCCGCTCTGCTCCGCAGCCCAGCAAGGAGGGGAACCAGCAGCAGCCTGCAAGAAGCAGGCGGCCAGCACGGAGAGCCCTCCCCAGGGCAGGAGAGCCCTGGGGCTGGGGGTACCCACCGCCACGTCCTTGACGTACTGCGCGAGCCGGCAGCGATATTCCTCGTTCAGCTCCTTCAGCCGGAGCTGCAGCCGGGAGTTCTCCGCCTCCACCTCCTGGAGCTGGCTCTGGGAGGTGAGCAGCACCTAGGCATGGCAAACACGCTCGCTGCTGCCCTCGTCCTCCGGCCAAGCGAGGGGCACTAAGAAGCTCCATAGGAGATGGGGGACTTCATTTCCAGATATTCAGCTTCACTAGAGCTGGGAAGGTCCTGGGTTTTCACCGGAGCCCACTGGAAACGGTTATAGTCCCACTCTACTCGGTGCTTGTCAGGCCCCACCTGGAATGCTGTGTGCAGTTCTGGTCCCCGTTACACAACAAAGCTGTGGCCAGGCTGGAGGGGCCCAGAGAAGGGCCACCAAGATGATCCAGGCTCTGGGCAGCTGCCGTAGGAGGACAGGCTGAGAGAGCTGGGCTTGTTCAGCCCTGAGAAAAGGGGGCTTCGAGGGGATCTCATCCCCAGGTACCAGTGCTTAAAGGGGAGCTACAAAGCAGATGGAGACTCCCTGTTTACAAGGAGCCCCATGGTGAGGACAAGGGGTAACGGGTGCAAGTTACTGCCAGGGAGATTCCGATGGGACACGAGAGGGAAATTTTTCCCAATGAGAACAGTCAATATTGGAATAATCTCCCCAGGGAAGGGGTTGACTCTGCTACGCTGGACACGTTTAAGACTCAGCGGGACATGGTGCTGGGCCATCTCGTCTGGATTGTGCTGGAAAGGTTGGAGCAGATGGTCCCTGAGGTCCCTTCCAACCTGGGATTCTGGGATTCTATGATTCTATAGTCTCTATGCCCCTGCTACCTTCTGTCATTTGCAATCCCCCCCCGGTGATTCCACCAACCCTTTCTAAATATCAGTGAATAAAATTCCTCCCTCCACCTGTGGCAAGCAGCACCTTCCACCACGTGCGTTGCAACCCTGGAGCGGGAAACCGCGCGGGGAGGAGCACCTTGGTGTGACAAACTCCCTGGGAGGGAGACGTGTCGGAGTACCTCGGTCCAAGACATCCACCCCCTGCTAGCTCCAGGAGAAGCGCAGGGCACCCAGGAGGAGCGGGTGAGCAGGGGCAGCCCTGGGTGCCGGGGGCTGGAAGGGAGCCTGCCCTTACCGCCGACTGCTCCGCCAGCTTCTGCTGGGTGTCCCCGATCGCTCCCTTTGCCTCCTGCAGCTCCTTCCCCATGGCGATCCTGGGCACACAGGAAGAAGGTGTGTTCATTTTAACCCCCCCAAACTTCTCTGTAGGTCCAATACAACCAGCTTTGAGCTGGAAATCCCTACGGGATGACAGAAATCGCTCCGCAGCAGCTGCCAGCCCCCACCAGCTCTGTGCCAACCAGCGGCCACAGAGCTCTCGCAACCAAAAATGAACGTCCTCCCCAGTCAGAGGGCCCGGTTCTCCAGCATCCCTGCTGGGGCAGCCTTTGCCAGGACACCGTCCCCATCCCAGCCTGTCGACGGAAGAACCGGGGCTGGATTCATCTCTGGGCTGTCACACGTTTGACATGTGCGTCACAGAAGGTGGACTTTCCGACGTGCATAGGCCAGTTGGGTACCTCAACGCCACCGACTTTTAAGGCGGCAGCTGACCCTCTTAAAAGCCTTGGAAACATTTGCTTCCAGGCCTCACTTGGTCCAAGGGGGAACCATCATTTCCCACCCTGTACCCCACCAAAGGCGGGCTGCCTCCTCTCCTCCGCCCGAGGATCGAATTCAGCTGCAACGAGCTCCAGGAACGCCCAGCCAAGCAGAAGGACGTGCCCTCAAACACTCACACTCTCTCTTCCAGCTTCTGCTGCTGCAAATCGTAGGTTGTCTTCAGTTGTTCAAGCTCCGCTTTTATGTGATCCTGGTTTCCAAGCAACTGAGGGCCAAATGAAGAGGAAGATGAGGGCTGAGCTAAACAGAGGGATTCGTGAACGGGGAAGAAGTGAGGAGAGCCTCCAGCTGAGCACAAGTCCAGCTGACCAGTGGCATACTGGGGAAAGGCCAGGTTTAACCGGGAGCGACCAGTGCCCTGTAGCCCACCAGAAGCGGCGTGCGCTCTGGAGACAGGGCACGTGGAGGTGCGCACGTGCTGTTCCCCCAAGGGAGAGTCTCGCTCTGAGAGTCGGATTCCCAGCAGGAGCTGGTGGCGGAGCCCAAGCTGGTATCGCACGGGCTGCAGATGGGAAGGGGGCAGGGAACGTCTCAGTGCTCTCGGTTTCGGGTGCTTTATCACCCCTGGCTTTCTCAAGTAGTGGCAAGGAGAAAATAAGCAAGCGTCCTCTGCACTTGTTGACTTCTAAACTCCTGCCTCTGTTCACCCAGGGGCGCTGACGGAGGGATCCACAGCTGCCCTCTCTCAGCTTTTGCCTCCACAAGAGCTGGAGCTATTCTAGTCTCATTTTTCAACTGCACAGCTTAAAAAAAAAAAAAAATTAAAATAAATCAAGGCATCAGCTCATCCACAAAATTCAAGTTAGCACCAGGAGGTGCCAGCCGGGCAGAATAAATCCCCCCTCTGCTTCCCCAAGGATCCAGCAGCAGACCCACACACACTCACGTTTCTCTCCAGCTTTTGCCGCTCGTGTTCAGAGGCAACTACGTCTTCTGGCTGGTTTTTGTAAGAGAGACAGAAAGTTAGATCCCTGTTCTGTTCGCCGAGGAGCCGGCGACAGGGCAGAGAGGTCCGTACCTTCACCTTCCGAGCGGAGAGACGGCGCGGCATCGCTCGCATCCCTTCCAGCTCGGCAGAGGATTCCTCGGCCGCGGCGGGGGAGCGGCAGGGGTTGCTCTCCGTGCGGGGCAGGTTGCTCCTGGCATTGGCCACATTGAGCAGCTCTAGGCTGAGCTCTTCGTTCTTCGTGACCTGAAGGAAACAAGAAGGAAAGAGCTTCCGAAATCCCGCCTCGCCGGCTCCGCACGCTGTCTGTTCAGCACATACCCGCGGCTCTTGGTGCGTGCACAAGGCAGGCACTCACATCCCCTCCTGAAAGCAAGTTTTATTTTTAGTTCTCTCTCATATGTCCAAAGATATCAGCGATTTTCTAATTCTCATGGAAATGCGGGGTAAGTATCATCGCCAGGCATCAGGATTATTCACGTGTAACCCTCTGCCCATCTCGCTCTGGCGTTCAGATACAGATCCCGGCGCCAGCCCAGCCCCGGGCACGGCTCTGCCACCACCTCTCCGTCCCGGCCTCCAGCCTCCCTCTAACCCTGCACCCTCCCAACGCTTCAGCATGGCTTTCCCCATGCAACGCCTTTGAACAGCGCTGGGCTCCATAATGTAAGAGAAGGCCCAAATTTCCATCCCAGCTAATTCCAGTTTCGTTTGAATGCATCCCTGCAGCAGCAGCCAGCCCACAGCACCGTGTAGGCAGCGAGATTCAAAGCGCGGTGCTGGTGTGAAGTGACACATTTCCAAAAGATAAAGAGGATCTGAATGAGAAAGGCTCTGTTACAGGTGATCTGGAAGGAACACTGGGGGAATTCATGTCTCACGGGAGGGTTTCTATGTAGATAACAAAGCTTTGATGGGGTTTATGACTGGGGACAAGCTTGAGTAATTGTTACCATGGCAGTGAATCGGGAGGATGGGAGGCAGAGGTCATCTGAGTCATCCGTGGAGAGAATAGCTTATCAAAAGATAGCACAGGGTGGGCTGAGGGAGAGAGGAGAGGAGAAAAGAGGCTGACAAAGAGGTGAGATATACAGCTGTGAAAACTGACAGCTACGCAGAGACAGGCTGCTTGTTCTCCAACCGAACCCCATCCATCTGCAGCTGTCAGCCCTGACAATTTGATCAGAGGGGGTCACACAGGCGCAGAAGTACCAGCCCGGCCAAAGAAAGAGGCAGTCCCGGGTTCGCGATGGGCTTCGCTGCCTCGCCTGGCCCCGCTCCAGGGAAAACCCCGGCGTGGAACCGGTTCGCAGCCATTCGGGTTCCCTCCGACGGCCTCGCTTTGTGCCGCCGATGCCGACGGCGTTAAGCCCGCTGAACAAAAGAGGAGGAGGAAACGGAGAGCCGGGAAAAGGTCAGAGCCTTGCAAAGGGAGAATTTACAGCGAGTCAGAAAACAGGCACAAAGTGCCTGAGTGGCATCTTCTGGAAGGCACTTCCCCAGGGACAGGCAAGGCCAGCTCCGCCGCGCTCCTTCGCCTGGGACAGACACAGGGCGATGTGTGAATCGAGCCGTACAATGGGGGCCGCGACAATTCAGAGGCTCTAACTGTTCCCGCACAAGGGACCGTGAATGAGCTCGCCGAGCTGCTTCTGCGCCAAGCAGCCATGACAACATATTGGCAAGGTCACAAGTAGCACTTGTAATTGGGAATGTGTAAAAGGTTCATTGTCTCCCCAGAAGAGCGCCGGGGAAGGGGAGGGGGCAGAACCGCAGGCTGCTTTTCCCATTTCCTTTGGGAAAGTCCACACTGGGAAAATAATGAGCAAGAGGCCCATGCCGTGACAAGTCCCAGCCTGCCAAGTTGGAGCCTCTTTTGCTTCAGGCAAGGATATTCGGTAGCCGGAGCCAAGAAACTGGGGTAAAATCCTCAGTCTATGAATTCCAACCAAGGGGTTCACCTTTGGCTCCTGGACCCTGTTCCATCACTTCTTCAGGATGCTGTCCAGCACATAACTGAATCCGCGTGCCTTCGCTCTCTGAAAGATTCCAGGATCCATGTGAAAACAGGGTGTTATTGCCACCAACCTGTTAAACCCATCATGTAGAGACGTCAGCCACCCGAAAATCCGCTTTTTGACAAACATATTGCACCCCCTTGGGGACAAGAGGCAGCCAAGACTGCTGAACGCCGAGCTATTCCCCCGCAGCCTGGCGGTACCGCGTCTCAGCGGCGCGCTGCCTGGCTGGCAGTCAGCCGCACGCGCTCTGCCTCGTGCTCCGGCAGGACGACGGGGTGGGTTCGCACCCGTGCAAGCAGCCGAGCTTGCCTCCTCCTGAGAAATTTCCATTTTTCAGCTTACGGGAGACAAATGATAGCTTCACAAGAGTCGCTATCGCACTTATTTGCAACAGGATGATCACGACCTCGTATCCTCCTCTACCGGGGCTCTGCAAATGGATGCTCACCGTAAAGAGAGACCGGACACGGCCTAAACCAGCACGCCCGGTGCCAGCCCCAGATCTTCCCATCACAGCTCTGCGCAGGGGCAGCATGGTAAACCAGGTCATTTGGCGGAACCAGCTAAACTATCTGCCAGGGGAGGGAGGCAGGAGGGCGTCAGTCATCCGATCCAATTCAAAAAGAAGGAGAAGTGGGAGGGGGGAGAGGGAGGGAAGAGAGGAAGGTCTATTGAAGTAGCTATTCCTGCCGAAGAAATACACAAATCCGGGTCCAAAAGACTTCAGTTAAGAATCGTTAAGCTAAGAGTCACCGGGAAATTCGCTATATTTTAAGGGACAATGAGAAACTTGCTTACATTCAGTGTTTTTATAAACTTGCTGACCTCAAAAACGCCCAGGCCCCTTCCCGCCGCCGTACGAAATGAGAGCGACTACAATCAGTTCACGTGCAGCCCGCGCAAGCCATGCAGAAAAAAGGGAAACAAAGCGTGCTGGCAGTCAAGAGGGACCTGCAACGCGCACTCGGGCCAGCCCCGCAGTGACCTCCTCGTTACTGCTGGTGACGGGGACCTGGGATGGCGTGAAAGGAGAGGGGCTCTGACAGCAGGGCGCCCAGAAGAGCACGGCGCACGGGTCAGCGCGGGCTCAGCGCTGTCCCCGCTGAGCAGGGCAGGGTCTGCAAGCCCTGCTAGAAGGTGACCGTGTTACATGGAATCCCTGGGCCCTGAAAAGAAAACTGTGCCCAAGCTACGCTGTCTCGCAGCTGGCAAAGCGTACCGGACCGGAGCTGGGACGTGGATACGCAACCCAAAGCCAACCAAGCTGTCTGTAGGTCAGGTAATCATAGAATTGTTAAGGTTGGAAAAGACCCTTAAGATCATCAGGTCCAACCGTTAACCTACCACCACCAAGTCCACCACTAAACCATGTCCTCAAGCACCACATCTCCCCGGCTTTTAAATCCCCCCAGGGATGGGGACTCAACCACTTCCCTGGGCAGCCTGTGCCAGGGCCTGACCACTCTTTCAGTAAAGAAGTTTTTCCTAATATCCAACCTAAACTTACCCTGGCGCAGCTTGAGGCCGTTCCCTCTCATCCCATCACTTGTTATTGGGGTGAAGAGACCAACCCCCACCTCGCTACAACCTCCTTTCAGGCAGCTGTAGAGAGCGATAACGGTGTGATGGAGTTGAGAACACCAGAACCACCACTGCAGCCTGTCTCACCTCCTGGTCCAGTTCTTTGCCTAGGGCCAGGTAATTGCTTTTCAAAATGATGTACTCATCCGCCAGCTCCTTCCGACTGCTCTCCAGAGCGTGCAGACGTTCCCGTAAGGCATCCCGCTCCCCAGTGACTTTCTCACTGCAGAACTCCAGCTCCAGCACGCGGTTCTCCAGGGCCAGGATCTGCAGAGGAGAGGCAGCAGAATTAGACTGTGGCAGAGACCAGCAGCAATCACAGGGCATTTATTTGGCCAAACACGTTCTGGCACGCTACGACTTAGAGAGAGATGAGTTTCACACGAGTTTCATGGTATCCGGGGCATCGGGGGGGAATTCGTTACTCTGGGTAAAGCCAAGAGAATACACCAAGCAAAGCAAAGACTGATGCGTAATGAACTGCGGTTCTGGATAAAGGTATTGGCAGAGATGAATCAATTTTACTTTAAACTTTCGGATACCATATTTTTCAGTTCAAAATTCTCCGTCTCATACTGTTCCTTCATTTTGTTTGTCTCGATCTGCAGATCAACAAGGTCTTTGGAAATCTAGGAGAGAGAAAGGACATTATAAAGGCCATGGAGTGATTCTGAGGCCAACACACAGTTTCAACAGGTCGCACCAGGGAATTTGAGCACAACACGTGCACCCCTAGAAAGATGCCCCAACATTGCCCACCAGATTTTCTCCTGCAGATCTACTACCCTCAGACGGCTTCACGGCTCAGTTCTCTCCAACTCCTAAAGCATGTGTTTTACCTTCAGTTTTTCCTCTTCCCTGAAGACCATTCTGGCTGCCAAATCTGTTTTGGAGCCCGCCAGCTTCCCCGTCCTCTCCTGCGGGTCTCCGAGCGCGTACGGCCTCTCGTTCCTGTCCTGCAGCTGCACCTAGAGCCACGCCACAGCTCAGAGAGCTGGTGCCAGCCAGCAGAGCCCTCCTCTCCCCCATGCTATGCTCCCACCCCAGTGCTGTTGTTTTTTTTTTTTTTATCCAGTTTTCAGAGCCTGAACAGATTGCAGAGGGGATTTTCAGCTGCCGTTTTCCTCCTGTGATTAGGATTTCGTTTGCAGTGCTGGTTCCACGACCCAGGAAGGGGCTGCCCACCACCATACTTATATATTCATTAGCAAGGTGTTGCATGTGCTCTCTCAGAGTACTTACGTGCTCGTTCTCTGCAAAATCCATGTGCCTGGAGTCCCGGATCTTCGCACGATATCAGGCAGGCAGGGGATGAAGAGCAAAGGAAGGATCTCAGGATCTCTACAGCAGCAACTTTTCCCTCGAGGTAGGGCACAAGCGATGTTGCTAACAACTTTGGTTACTAGCGGGTGCAGCATCCACCTTGATCCACCTTAGGGAGGAGCCAATTATTACAGCCACCCCAGGAAAAGAAACGACACTTGTCGGGAGGTTTCCGTATTGCTAAGGCAGCGCACAGCAGATAGGGAAACAAGACGCTTAGCAGACACCCCCAGGGTAGCAATATTGCCAGCTAGAAGGCACCACTCCATTTGTTATGGACCATTCCCAAAACCCAGCTGTAGGGATGGCCTCCATCTCTATTGCAGGGATCTTTAGAGAATTTAAGATCTGATTAACCCATTAATTCATAGAATCACAGAATCGTTAAGGTGGAAAAGACCCTTAAGATCATCGAGCCCAACCGTTAACCCAGCACTGCCAAGGCCACCACTAACCCATGGCCCTCAGCACCACATCTCCCCGGCTTTTAAATCCCCCCAGGGATGGGGACTCAGCCCCTGCCCTGGGCAGCCTGTGCCAGGCCCTGACAGCCCTTTGGGGAAGGAGTTTTTCCCAATCCCCAACCTAACCCTGCCCTGGCGCAGCTTGAGGCCGGTCCCTCTCGTCCCATCGCTTGTTCCTGGGGAGAAGAGACCGACCCCCCCGGCTCCAGCCTCCTTTCAGGCAGTTGCAGAGAGCGATGAGGGCTCCCCTCAGCCTCCTCTTCTCCAGGCTGAGCACCCCCAGCTCCCCCAGCCGCCCCTCCCCACCCTTGTGCTCCAGCCCCTTCCCCAGCCTCGCTGCCCTGCTCTGCCCACGCTCCAGCCCCTCCAGCTCCTTCTGGGGGTGAGGGGCCCAGCGCTGAGCACAGGATTCGAGGGGCGGCCTCACCAGTGCCCAGCACGGGGGGACGATCCCTGCCCTGCTCCTGCTGGCCACACTGTTCCTGATACAAGCCAGGATGCCGTTGGCCCTCTTGGCCACCTGGGCACACTGCTGGCTCATGTTCAGCCGCTGTCGACCACCACCCCAGGTCCTTTCCCGCCGGGCAGCTCCCAGCCGCTCCTCCCCACGCCTGCAGCGGTGCCTGGGGTTGTTGTGCCCCAATAATTAATTAATCCATTAATCCAGCCATCTGCTCCAAGACCATCCAGTAGCATCTAACATCAACTTACTTCCAGGCAATTTTCTCAGTCCTTTTATCTCCTGTATCATCGAGCCACCCAAAGGGTTCCAGGATCTTCGAGCTCTGACCAAGCTGCAGCTGGTGACAGGAAAGACCTTCCCCAATTTATCACTTCACATCAGAGATGCTATGCGGAAAAATATAATATAATATAAAATACACGTTTTAAAGCAAAGCACGCACTGAAACAAACTCTGATTAGCCCAGACGGTGCTAAATCTGGATTGTGCTGGTCCACACGCTGCCGCTGACCCCAAATGGCGGCCATCCAGGCCTGAACGGGACAACTCCCAAGCGTGTGCAAAGCTAAAAGGACCTGAACAGGGTCTCTGCTGTACGAGCGAGGGTAGCGGAGAGCGTAAGGCGCAGCGGATAACGCTGGAAGACCTTGGTGAACGGCAGCCATGGGGTAAAACGAATCCCAGTTCTTAATCTCCTCATTTTGGGCTTATTATCACTGCTATTTATGTAGAGTGGGTGAGTTTAGGTAAGAACGTGTCTCTTACAGAAGAAAAGCTTTGACAATAACCTTTTGTTCAAAAAGACCAAAGCTCTGAATAACTTCTCAGCACCTGTCAAAGCTAAGAGGATGAAAGAGGGAGAGGGGCCATCCTGATAGAAGCTCGGTGCCGAGCAGAGTTTAGCAGCTCCTCGCCTGGTCCAGGCTCTTGGAGAAGACCCTGCAGCCCCTCGACGTGGATTTCATGAATGGCCATGGAAGCGAGACCCAGGGGCTGAGCTCTTTTGGGGCTCGGGGGAAAGGAGAAGCTACCGAAACGTGCAATTACGTCTTCTTTTTCTGCAAAAGAACTTAACAGACCTGAAGTAATTTTATTAAGGTAATGAAAGTGCTGATGAGAATTCACAGTCTCTTCACACCCACTGCCGAGCAGAAAGCCAAATTCACACACCGCCCACGGCGCTGAGGGGCTCAAAAGTCTCTAGCGGGTGCTCCAGCACACGAAGGAGCCGAGCCGCAGCTCCGCTCCCCAGTGCACGCCGGCTCCTGCCGGCTCTCAGCCCTGCGTGGGTCCCCAAGGAGAGCCACTCGCAGCCCACGCTGGCCCCGGGGACGCGCGCAGGCTGGCTCACGCCGCTGTCCCAGACAGCCCCGGCCCCGAGGCGCCCCATTCAGGCTGGCAAATCATAGAATCACAGAATCGTTTAGGTTGGAAAAGACCCTTAAGACCATCGAGCCCAACCGCTAACCCAGCACTGCCAAGGCCACCACTAACCCATGTCCTCAAGCACCACATCTCCCTGGCTTTTAAATCCCCCCAGGGATGGGGACTCAGCCCCTGCCCTGGGCAGCCTGTGCCAGGCCCTGACAGCCCTTTGGGGAAGGAGTTTTTCCCAATCCCCAACCTAACCCTGCCCTGGCGCAGCTTGAGGCCGTTCCCTCTCGTCCCATCGCTTGTTCCTGGGGAGAAGAGACCGACCCCCCCGGCTCCAGCCTCCTTTCAGGCAGTTGCAGAGAGCGATGAGGGCTCCCCTCAGCCTCCTCTTCTCCAGGCTGAGCACCCCCAGCTCCCCCAGCCGCCCCTCCCCACCCTTGTGCTCCAGCCCCTTCCCCAGCCTCGCTGCCCTGCTCTGCCCACGCTCCAGCCCCTCCATCTCCTTCTGGGGGTGAGGGACCCAGCGCTGAGCACAGGATTCGAGGGGCGGCCTCACCAGTGCCCAGCACGGGGGGACGATCCCTGCCCTGCTCCTGCTGGCCACACCATGCCTGATACAAGCCAGGATGCCGTTGGCCCTCTTGGCCACCTGAGCACACTGCTGGCTCATGTTCAGCCGGCTGTGGACCACCACCCCAGGTCCTTTTCAGCCAGGCCGCTTTCCAGCCACCGCAGCGTGCCAGCAAAGCCGGATGCTCCCTGCACCGCGGGGGTGCCTGTTTGCAGCACTGTGCTCCCCACACGCACACAAGTGACCTTTTCCCATAACCCTGCTCCAGCGATAATCAGCAGTGGAGGTCGTGATGGCTGCATCCAGCTCAAAGGGGATTCGGGGGAGACAGGGAACACCGCAACAGCCAAAGGCTAATTTACGGCAATGCGCCCACCTGAGCCCAGGGCTGGTCCGGGCTGATTCAAGCCAAATTTGGGAAAAACGCACCTGCGGTCGGTGTGCAGACATGGCTGCGAGTCAATCATCTTCCCCCATAAACAGCGAGCGGCCCAAGAGCCCGCTGAGCTCCTGCACGGCGGCGGGCTGCACGCCGGGATCTCCCTGTGAGCAGGGACACCTCTGCGGGTTACTCCTCCAGGCCGAGAGATTCCTTGTCGCATCAGATCCTGGGTCAGTGACTAACAGCACACTAAGCTTTGAAACTTGGCTAAGCGATGTACAGGATTGATTCCGCATATATAATCCTTAGACATAAACTGTTGGCCAAGTCTGAGGCTGAGGCTGGACCCAGCCGCACCGAGGCTCCTCTCCGAGAAGGGGTTAGGAAGGGGGGGCCCCTCTGAGCCCTGCGACTCAACGGGAGGGGTCCCCGACAGCCCTGTCTGACCCCGTCCCCTGCACAGTAAATAACCCCGGTACCTGGCCATCGAATCTCGTTAAACCACTGTCGCGTTTACTGTTGAACTTTGTTAACTCACTGGTTTATATCAATAAAGTTTATTTCTTTTTTTTGCTTCTCTCTTACGAGCGAAGTGCACTCTCACTCCCTCCACGACGCTGTTTCACCTGGCAGACAGCAATACAACACTAATTAACATATACACGTGCATTATTATTTATGCTCCTGCAGTGCCTGGGAGACGCTGGCAAAACCACCTTTGTGCAGGTGCCGTACCAGCACCAGAACTGACAGTGACTGCTTTTCCCGTGGTTTGGAAATAGGAAGCAAATTTTGTCATGGACAACACCAAAACCAGCAGAACTGGGCAGAGGAGTGAGGTTTCAGGGTGTCACTGCAACCCAAAACCTCCAGCGCCGCTCCAGAGCGAAACCAAACAAAAAGTGTATGTTTTGTTAGAATCATAGAATGTCCTGAGTTGGAAGGGAGCCACAAGGATCATGGAGTCCAGCTCCTGTCCCTGCACAGGACAACCCCAAAATCACACCGCGTGTCTGAGGGCCTTGTCCAAATGCTTCTTAAACGTTGTCAGCCTTGGTGCTGTGACTGCACCAGTGCTCCACCACCCTTTGGGTGAAGAGCCTTCTCCTAACGTCCAACCTAGGAGTTAACCTCACTAAGAGCTGAAATTTCAACTCCGTACTGCGTTTTTCTTTCACTCTCCTTGTCAAGGACACTTTTAACACAGCTGACGCGGTGGCTGGATCGCCGGCGAGCTCCGAGGTACGAACCTCTCACCCAGGACGCAGCTCTAAGATGGCAAAACGCTCCCCAAATCCGCAGCAGCTCAAGAGGAAACCGGTTGAAGGTTTGAAGCCCGCAGCCCGCTGTTTATCTTCACCTCTCTGCCGGTGCCGGGGCCCTCATGGCGAGCCCAGAGGAGAGCGGAGGGAGCAGCCGCCCGCCTTCACACCTTCTTGGGAGGCTTCAGCACAGCACGGCGTTAACACGGCTCCATCTGCCTTCCAGCGCCAGCAAAGTGAATTTGCATCCCCTCCCGGACCGAGCCCTGCCGCCGCAGCACCCCCCGGTGGGCCCGCACGCCTGGGCGGGGGGCCTGGAGGCCGCAGCGGGTGCGAGGAGCTGCCGTGGGCCGAGGCCTGCGCGGGCCCTCCTGGGGCAGCACCGGGCGTCGGGGTGAGGCCTCTGGAGTGAAGGCCGGGCACCGGGGGGGCGGCGGGGGAGGCCCCGCCGCTGCGGGGGCAGCAGCGGCGGCAGCGGGGCCTACTCAAGTACCGCCGCCTGCCGTTACCAGGGCAACGGGCGCGGCCGCTTCCGGGGGCGGGTGGCGGGGCGGCAGCGCCCCCTGGCGGCGGGAGGCCGAGCTGCGGGTCGTGGGGGAGCCCCCTGCCATGTCCGAGCGCCCCCCCACAGCGCGTTCCTGCCTTGTGTCCGGCGGGAAAGGGCCTGGGGTGGTGGGCGACAGCGGCTGAACATGAGCCAGCAGTGTGCCCAGGTGGCCAAGAGGGCCAACGGCATCCTGGCTTGTATCAGGAACGGTGTGGCCAGCAGGAGCAGGGCAGGGATCGTCCCCCCGTGCTGGGCACTGGTGAGGCCGCCCCTCGAATCCTGTGTTCAGTGTTGGGCCCCTCACCCCCAGAAGGAGCTGGAGGGGCTGGAGCGTGGGCAGAGCAGGGCAGCGAGGCTGGGGAAGGGGCTGGAGCACAAGGGTGGGGAGGGGCGGCTGGGGGAGCTGGGGGTGCTCAGCCTGGAGAAGAGGAGGCTGAGGGGAGCCCTCATCGCTCTCTGCAACTGCCTGAAAGGAGGCTGGAGCCGGGGGGGTCGGTCTCTTCTCCCCAGGAACAAGCGATGGGACGAGAGGGAACGGCCTCAAGCTGCGCCAGGGCAGGGTTAGGTTGGGGATTGGGAAAAACTCCTTCCCCAAAGGGCTGTCAGGGCCTGGCACAGGCTGCCCAGGGCAGGGGCTGAGTCCCCATCCCTGGGGGGATTTAAAAGCCCCCGGGGAGATGTGGTGCTGAGGGACATGGGTTAGTGGTGGCCTTGGCAGTGCTGGGTTAGCGGTTGGGCTCGATGATCTTAAGGGTCTTTTCCAACCTTAACGATTCTGTGATTCTGTGATTCTGATCAGCCCCTTCCGTACCAAAAGGCTGCCAGGAGGTCTGCTCCAGGCTGAGCGGCCCTGGCTCTCCCAGCGGTTCTCCCAGCCCTTGGACCATCTCCGTGGTCCCTCTGGACCCGCGCTGACAGGTCCACCTTAGTGTTGGGTTTGGGAAATTTCCCCTCTGTGCCTCCAGCGATAGCCCTGGCCACCCTGAGTCACGGCTCGGGGACGTCCTCGCCTCCCCAGTCCAACCAGCCCGGCCAGACTGGTGGCAGTGATGTGGTTTTACGTGGCCGCGTGTGACACCGGCGTGGTGACTAGCATCAAGAGCCACCAGTGCATCAGCCGCCTCTCTCAACTCCCCGCAGGAGGCTGCTGCGACCACGGCAGGGCAGGAGCCGACACTCGGAGATGTCGGAGGGGACCTTTGCCAGGAGCTGCCAAACCCTTTTGCCGCCGCTGCCAGGTCCCCACCCTTCATAACGCAGAATTTTTTGAGTGAAAAATGATGCAGTGCAATCGGCGGGGACCAGGATGACCAGAAATGGGGGCGGCCAGCGAGCACGTGGCAAAGCCCATCTCTGCCAGGAGGGTTTCTCCGGGGGGAAGGTTGGTCCCTGCGGGTGTCCCCAGGAAAGTGGCACAAGCTCTGGGATGCCCGTGTCCCCCGTCCCAGCTCTCTCGGGCGGCAGCGTCGGGGCTCACACATTTTTGGTTCGGGATGAGGAGCGGCAGCGCCGGTTACCCTGGCAATGCGAGATGCCCTCCTCCAGACGGGGACAATATTTGGCGAGATTTGCTAAAAATACTTCTTCACTCAGCTGTGACACCACCACCCGTGTCACATCCCTGCTCCCCACAGGGCTCAAGCCGGGTCGGTGCTGTCCCTGCTGGCACCCAGAGCTGGCCCTGGGCCACTTCCCCGGGGTGGCCTGGCTCGGGGGGAACGGACCAGGGAGGTCCTGGGGTGCCACCGGCCTCCTCGGCTCCGGCAGACCTGGCAGGGCCACCAGCGCCGCTCCCTCCCCGGCTCGGCCGGCCCGAGCGGCTGGGGACAGAACGGGGAGCCAGGGACGGCTGGTGGCATTTACCCACACCAAGGGACGGGGGGGAGCTCCCTGGGGAGGGACCCGCGGGCATGGGGGGGGCTGCTGGGGAAGGTAATGATTCCTTAGAGTTTAAATAGGTTTAAAAGCTTTTTTTTTTATGATTTTGCTGCTTTTCCTAATACCATTACAGCCTTTTCCATGGCAACCAGGTGGGGCGGCTCAGACTTTGGTCCCAGCCGGGGAGATTAGCTACCGGGGCTGAAACGATGGGGGGGATCGGCTGGGGGGGGCCGCGCTGGCCGGGGCCGCGGTGGGAGGAGGCCATCCGTGGTAGGGACCCAAAATGAGGTCCCCGTGGCGGTCGCGGTGCCACGGTACAGGCGCGAGGTCCCAGGAGGGGCTCACAGCGATGCGCGAGGGACCAACCGTGCCGCGGGGTCCGAGCATCCCCTGCCGCGGGCGGCGGTGGGAGACGTCTGGAGAGGAGATGCCCTCAAGGAGGTTTAAAGGTGGAGACGGGTCTAGCTCTTCCCTGCACCGCAGCCACGTTGGGAAGGGATTTGCTTATTTACCCTTTTTATTTTCCCTTCGCAGCCTGTTTGATATTTTCTCCGAAGGAGGGCTGTTGGAGGCGGGGATAAACCTGCTCCCAGCCGCAGGTAGGGCTCGTTTCAACTTCCCAAAGAGGTCTTGTGGGTTTTGGCTGGCTGGCCCATGCTGGGTCAGCTCTTTTTAGCTTCCAGATTGATTACACCTTGTGTCAATATGTGCTTAACGCCTATTAGTGGGTGCGTGTGTCTCCATCTCTCATTTCTACTTTGGGATCTATAATTTCCCAGAAGAGAGGATTAAAAATAGAGGGGGAGGAGAGCATCGCTCCGGGCCAAAAAGCAAGGGAGAAAACAGTGCTTGTGGGAAAGTTGGGTGGCAAGGCTGGAGCCTGGCCGGCTCGCTCCGATGCCTCTTCCCATGGGCACGGTCCTGCTTTGGCCGGTGAGGAGGTTGCTTAAAGCCGCCTGAGCGACGAGCCGAGCCGTGCCCTGGGGAGCTGGGGGAGATGCCAGGTTCCCACGGGGATGGGTGACGTTGGAGCAGGAGGGGGATGCCCGCGGCGTGGGGCTGGTGGCGGAGAGCATCCCCGCGCCATCTCCACCTCACGGACCAGCGTGGGGGGAAGCGGGGCTGGGAAGAGCAGCGCCGGTGGGGGACGCCTGTTCCTGGAGGCGTGGATGTGAATGGTGCCTGGTGCATCTTCAAGGAGGAAGGGGGCCACCAGGACACTGGGAAGGGTTAGCCATGGCTTTTCCATCCAGCAGCCGCTAGCCCGCACGGCTCCTCGCACTGGGGCAGAAGTAGCTTTTTATTTATTTATTTGTTTTCTTTCCTGGAAACTGGTAAAAGATTCTGCAGAAGCCATGTTGGACGCTGGTGGGGAAACGACCTGGGACACAGAACGAGGTCATCAGCCTCCCCGGGGTGGTTTTGATGAGCTGCCAGGCAGGGAGTGCGATGCACCAGCCCCGGAGCATCATCCACCATCATCCCGCCGTACGCGGGGCTGGCGGAGGAGCCGGGGGGACCGTCACAGCCGTTGCCTTGCCAGCGGGACCTGGGCTTTGCTCTCTGCTTCCCCCGTGGCACAGAAGCACGGAGCAGAGAGCTGTGCTCCCACCACCACCTCCGCCCACGAGGCAGGAGGGGTCTGCGGGTTCAGCCCCGAGCCTTCTGGTGCCACACGGAGAAGAGCCAGAAAGAAAAGAAGAGCTTTTTCCCATTTATCCAACTCACCACAAACCCTTGGGCGTTTCAGCCCCTCTCCCGGTAAGGGCAACCCCCACACCTCTAACCCCTGGCGCAATAAGGACGCCGCAAGCCTCAGCGTGTGTTTTTTGGGTCGTGACGCCAGGGCTCACCCCAGGGCAGGGACAGGACCCAGGGAAGGGTGGGTGCTGCTCAGGACCCTCCAGGAGCCCGTGGGGCGTCCTGTGAGGCTGCCCAATCCATCCCTGCATGCTCGCTGCCCACGCAAACCCCATCTCGGGCAGGACCGCCCTCCCCCAGGACCATCACCTGTCCTCCCCGGCGTCTCCTTCCATCCCCCCCTCCCCGAGCAGTGACGGAGCGGGGCGGGAGAAGGAAGGAGCCCGTCCCGGGTGATGCTCGCCCCGGCCCCGCTGTCCCGGGGGCTGAGCCCAGGTCCCGGCCCAGCAGCGGTGGGGTTAAGCCCGGCCGGGCGGGCGGCTGGACAGGCGTCAAGGTGGTTGCTCCATCCATCCCTGCGCAGTCGGCGGGGCTGGAGAGCGGAGAGGGAGCGCTGCCCTGCCCGCCACCATGAGCGCAGGCAAAGGTAAGGCAGGGGAACCTGCCCGTTCCCACGTCCCGGGAGGGACAGGCAAGGCAGGGGGCTGGGGGAGACGCTAAAACGCTGCAGGGGCTTCGCACTGGAGTCACCCTTAGCTTTTCTCCCCTGTCCACTGCTAATAAGGCGTTTTGGGAGCCCCCGTGCTGCCCGGGGTGCTTGCTGGCACAGCTGGGCAGAGGCCAAACCTGGACGGGGGCCGCAGGGATGGACAGGGGCCGCGGCACCGAGACCCCTCTGCTCTGAGGAGGAGCAAGTTACAGGGGGGGGGAGGCTGGGGAGGAAGGGGGGAGGGGACCGGGGACCTTTCCCCACAAAAGGGGGAAGCTGCCGCTGCAGTAGAAAGGGATGAATTTTGGTCTGGGCACCCGAGGGGTCTGAGCCCTCTCCCAAGGGCAGATCCAGCCTCCAAACCCCCCTGCAGCTGCCCCGTGTGTGCGATGGGCTGGGACAGACCCCTCCGCCCACCCCCTGGCAGCGCAGGCACCCCGGGGGGGTCCCATGGGGCAGCCGTTGCCCCGCACTAACCGTGTCCCCTTTCCTCCGCATCAGGCATCGCCCTCCTGCTCCCCCTGGCCCTGCTGCTGGCCACCGCCTCCCAGCCCCCCGGGGGGGACAGCCCGAAGGACCAGGGGGACGCGGACCCCCCGCGCTGCCCCAGCCCTTGCGCCTGCAGCTTGGACGACTACAGCGAGGAGCTCAACGTCTTCTGCAGCGCCCGCAACCTGACGCGCCTGCCCGAGGACGTCCCCCTCAACGCCAAAGCCCTTTGGCTGGACGGCAATAACTTCACCCTGCTGCCGGCCGCTGCCTTCAGGAACCTCTCGGCCCTGGACTTTCTGGACCTGCAGAGCAGCCAGCTGGCCGCCGTGGAGCAGCACGCCTTCCACGGGCTGCGGAGCCTCTACCACCTCCACCTCGAACGCAACCGCCTCAAGCACTTGGCTCCCCACACCTTCCTGCACACCCAGAACCTCGTCTCCCTCAGCCTCAACAACAACTACTTCAGTAAGGTGGAGGAAGGGCTCTTTGCCGGGCTCTCCAACCTCTGGTATCTGAACCTGGGCTGGAACTCGCTTGTGGTCCTGCCCGACAAGGTCTTCCATGACTTGCCCAACTTGAGGGAGCTGATCCTGGCCGGGAACAAGCTCCCCTACCTCCAGCACCAGCTCTTCTGCAGCCTTACCGAGCTGAAGGAGCTGGATCTGAGCGGCAACGCGCTCAAGGGCATCAAGATCAACATCTTTGTCAAGCTGCAGAAGCTCCAGAAGCTGTACCTGAACCACAACCAGATCAACGCCATCGCGCCCCGCGCCTTCATGGGCATGAAGTCCCTCCGGTGGCTGGATCTCTCCCACAACCGGCTCGCCTCGCTGTTTGACGACACATTTCTGGGCCTCCTGAGCCTGCACGTCCTGCGCTTGTCCACCAACTCCATCACCAGCCTGAAGCCAAGGACTTTCAAAGACCTCCAGTTCCTGGAGGAGCTGCAGCTGGGGCACAACAGGATCCAGAGCCTGGCAGAAAGGACCTTCGATGGGCTGGGCCAGCTGGAGGTCCTCAGCCTCAACAACAACCAGCTCCAAGACATCAAGGTTGGGGCCTTCCTGGGGCTGTACAACGTGGCGGTGATGCACTTGTCCGCGAACTGCATCAAGGTCCTCCCAGACTATGTCTTCAAGGGGGTCACCAAGTTACACAGCCTCCACCTGGAGCACAGCTGCCTCGGCAGGATCCGAGCCAACACCTTCTCCAGCCTCTCCAGCCTGCGGCGGCTCTTCTTGCAGCACAACGCCATCTCCGTCATCGAAGACCAAAGCTTCAGCGAACTGCACGAGCTCCTGGAGCTCGACCTGAAGCACAACAGGCTGAGCCACCTCTCACCCCAGCTCTTCGTGGGTCTGAGCAACCTGGAGTACCTCTTCCTCTCCTCCAACCAGCTCCTGGAGATCTCCCAGGACACCTTCAGCCCGCTCCAGAGACTCTTCTGGCTTGACCTCTCCCATAACCAGCTGGAGACGCTGGACAACACCATCATCTCCCCCCTGGCCAACCTGCGGTACCTCAGCCTGAGGAACAACTCGCTGGAGACCTTCTCGGTGGGCTTTCTGTGCTCCTCCTTCGCCCTGCAGCAGCTGTGGCTGGGGGGCAACAACTGGCATTGCAACTGCTCCCTGAAGGGCCTGCGGGACTTCTCCCTGCAGCACCCCGTGGTGGTCCCGCGCTTCGTGCAGTCCGTGGCCGAGGGGGACGATGCCCACGTCCCCGTCTACACCTACAACAACCTCACCTGCCTCCACCCCCCGGCCGTGGCGGGCCTGGACCTCCGTGACACCACCGAGGACAGCTTTGCTCACTGCTGATGCATGCCAGCCCTTCCTGGGGAGATGCACCGTGGACCCTCGCCTGCCTCCTCCCCAGCCCCATCCCGGGCTCCCTGGGCCAGCAGCCCCCTCACCACCCCAGTTTAGCCCAGCTGCCCCAGTTTAGCCCGGTTTTGCCGCTGCCAGCTCCCCGGGGCAGCAGCAAGGAGCCGTGCCCGCACGATGCTGGACCATGGCCCCGGCCGTTGGCAGGGGGAGACGGGCACCAGCTCCCCAGATGGGCTTTGCTGGCTTCAAACTGAAATATTTCAGCCCTTTAATATTTAAAGAGCAGCCCCTGGGTTAGCGTGGTCGCTCCCGGCTCCCGTCGGGAACACAGGCATCTCTGAGCCTCCGGGACGGGGGAAAAGCTGCACCCCCAGCCCGGAGCCCTCCCCATGGCGAGCAGCACCCCTCCCGGGGCCAGGATTCATCGGTGGGACAAAGCAAAGCACCTTCCTGCCATGGAGCAGCCCAGAAAGCCGAAAAGCCCCCCCGAGCTCCTCGGGAGGTTTAGGGAAGGGGGCAGACGACTTGCTTTAATCACGCCTTGCACTAGCAGGTGTAGGCAGGGTGCAGAGAGCCGCACACGTCACTTACCTGATAAATCGTAGCAGACAAATAAACCTTTGGAGCTATCGCAACCCATCTTGTAAGTATGTTTTTTCCAAAGCACGTGCCGCACCCGGCCGGGGTTTCTTATCGGAGCCCCTCGGGGCTCGCAGAGACGAGGGGCGCAGGCTCCCCCGGCTGCTGGAGGAGCTTGCAGCAAGTTTTCTGCAAGCCCCGGGTGGGTGGCATGTGCCCAGGGCGGGAGCGAGCGGTGACCGGCCATCCCGCAGAAGCCAACGGCCAGGGCAGACTCCAGCGCCGCTGCCCAGCTCTCCAAATCCCAGATAAGTGATCAAAGGTCAGAGAAAAATTTTCCCGGAAAAGTTGCACGTGGGGAAACCTGGTCAGGTGCGAGTCCTGGCTGCGGGTGCAGCGGGAGCTGCGCAGATGCTCCTCCTGCTCTCCTCCGCGCGGCTGCCGGCTCTAATCCAGTTTGGTTAGTGGAAATCTGAGATTTCCCCCTGCCTCCCAAAACCAGCACTGCAAGGACGAGTCCTGAGCGCGGGGAGGGCACCCAGGCAGGAGGGGCTCGGAGGCCAGGAGGGAGGGAGGCAAGATGCACCCTCGTTTGCTTCCCCAGCTTAACTCGAGCCTGCAAGAGAGCAGATCCCACGGGAGCAGCAGCTCCGAGGCCACGGAAGGAGGTCCAAGGGAGCAGGACACTGGGAGCAACGAGGCGGGAACCACCCGGGGCTGCAGAGGAGCCCCACGTGTGGCAGGGGTGTGGAGAACAGCCACGGCAAAGCATCCCGCAAAGGACTGCCAGGGCCAGCTTTCGGCAAGACAAGGGATGGCTGGATCTTGAGGCTGGTACAGAAGGAAAGATTTAGCTGAACCCCAGCAAGGAAACTGGGGAACAGCAGGAAATGCCTGGATGTACAAGTGCTCGTAATACCAAGACTCACAGCTACGATGAGACCTGACGCCATGGGAAAACATCTGTCACAGACTTGGATTTTAAGAAAAGCGTTTACTGCCTGGAATCTTTAAAAATATTCCTGAGTCACGATGACCCCCAGCAGACCAAAAAGGCCTCGTTTCCAGCACGGCGGGACGCAGACCGCAGACGGGCGGTAGATCCCCTAAAGACCTTTCCTCACGCGAAGCACGTGCCGTGCCCTCACCGGGGATCGGAGATTTCAGAGCAAGGTGGCCTGGCCTGGGGCCACATCAGAGCATTCAGCAGGAACTCACCAGCCGCTGAACCCAGTACCATATAATCCGTCACGTGAGGAAAGCGGTAGAAGGCAGCGGAACGCGGAGCCACGCAGACGATCGGTGCCGTTTGGGTTCAGTGGGGGGGAAGAAGAGTCGATGGCGTTTGCCGCTGTGGCTGCATTGGGCGATCGCCAGCGTACGAGACGCCGCGGACCCAAGCACCCGCAGCGGGCTGCGGAGGAAGGCTCTGCGTGCGCGGGGCTAGGAACGACTGTACCGTCTGGGCAGAGCACCGCCGCGTCGAGAAGGCAAGGAGCAGGCTGCCGCCGTGCGGGCAGGAGCGCCTGCGCAGCGTCTCTTCAGATCCGGGGGGATGGAGCGGCGCTTCCCTTTTCGGATCGCCGTGCTCCCCGCTCCCTCCGTCACCCTCCGCTGGGACAGTTTTACAGCTAAACAGTTTCTGCGTCCCCCTTCCCCGCCGGCGCGGGCTGCTGGTGGTGCTGCCAGGCCAGGGGCTCTGCCAGCGGGAGTCCAGCTCCGTGCCCTCCTCAGGAGCTCCGCTGTGAGGCACCGTCCAAGATCTGCTGGGCGATGTGAGCCAAGGCGGGGAAGGCAGAGCTTTTGGGAAACTCTTGGATGAAGTCTCTGCCTTCCTCCAAGCTCTGACTGAGTTGGGGGTCCAGGGGAACGCAGCCTGTGGGACAGGAGGAAGGGGAAAAGTGGCTGCTTGCTCATTGTAAGGCAAAGGCCTGGAGTCAGGATAGGAAAGAAATACCCTGCCAGAGTCATCTCTGGGGGAAGCAGTGGGAAAGAGGGCAAACACAACCCTCGCTGAGCTCTCCAGGAGCAGGAACAGGCTGCCCAGGGCAGGGGCTGAGTCCCCATCCCTGGGGGGATTTAAAAGCCGGGTAGATGCGGTGCTTGAGGACATGGTTTAGTGGCGGACTTGGCGGTGGTAGGTTAACGGTTGGACTCGATGATCTTAAGGGTCTTTTCCAACCTTAACAATTCTATGATTCTATACTTCTCACCAGCAACTGCTCCCTCTGGGTCCAACACCCCACGAGGGACCCTCTCCCACCCCTGTCTGGCAGCAGGGTTCAGCCCTCGGCCCCCATTTCTCAGGGAGGCTCCAGGGCATTTCAGGATGGCTCTGTGCAGCGTCAGGCTCGCTTACTCTGTCACCACGGCGTCAGCAGCCAGAGCAGGCTGCTGATCATCACCGCCTCTGTCCCAGCAGGGACAGATGCCCGCTCTGAGCGGTTTGGATGGCAGAGAAGCAAAGCAAGAACCACGCCTCGCCTCTGACCGGGCAGCAGGGGCTCACAGGGATGCAGAGCCCAGCCTGCCTGCCCCCAGGACGCCGCATCCCTCCGCTCAAGCACTCCCGCAGCACCACCGTATCACTTCTGACCGCGGAAAGCTCTGCTCAAGAGGTCACTCACCTAGAAAGGGGATGCCAGCGTGCTTGGCCAGCTCCTCGCCTCCCCCTTTGGAAAAGATGTTTGTGCACTCCTGAAGGAGGAAGAGCAGAGAGTCATAAACCCCACACAGGGCACTGCCTTTGCCCCTGCCCTCCCCCAGCTCTCTTGGAAGAAGCCACTGGCTCCGCTTTCCTAAAAGCGGACACACAGCAGCCGGCAGCTTCTCGTCTCCCCATCTCACGGCATCGCCCTCGTGGCATTTGCCAATTTTCCACCTGAGGCACCGCACCCTACAACACCCCGGCACGAACGAGAACCCGCAGCAGCCCAGCGTCCCAATAAACTCACCGAACAGTGCGGGCAGACGAAGCCGCTCATGTTCTCCACGATGCCGAGAACTCGTAAGCCCGTCTTCTTACAGAACGTCAGCTCTCGCCTTACATCTCCTACGGACACAGCCTGCGGGGGAGAGCAGGGGAGGTTAGGGGTGTCCGTCTGTCCAGATGGACTGTGGGTCTGGAGCAGGCGTGCATCAAACGAGAGGCAGATGCGTAGAACAAGCAGCCACGGACAGGCCTGTGCAAACACCCATCCTGGGGTGCATATTCCCCCCCCAAACCATGCCCGGAGGCAGAAGCCAGCCCGGGAACTCCCGTTCAGCCCCAGCCGGCGGCCCTACCTGGGGCGTTGTCACCAGGATTGCTCCAAGCGGCTTGTAGGGCCGCAAGGCCTCCACCGTGGAGATGTGCTCATCGGACGTGCCCGGCGGCGTGTCCACGATGAGAAAGTCCAGGTCCCCCCAGGCCACGTCAGCAACAAATTGTTTGATCAAAGCTACGGAAATAAAAAGGGCAGGGTAAAAAAAAAAACCCAAAACAGGTTTCAGCAGGCACCCTGGGTGACAAGGGCCCGGGGAGAGACGGCAGGGCTGCTGCCAGCACAGCACGGACTGCACTCTCCGCATCCGAGTGATCCAAACCCACTCCTGCGGAACAGGAGCCTGGTCTTGCTCCAAGGAATGACCTCCCCGGAAAAGCCTGGCCCCCAGCAGGAACAACCACCACCTCCAGGAGGGTTCACAGAAGGTTCCTGGTGGCCCCAAACAGCAAAACCCAACTGTACCGTTTTTCTTGGGTCCTCTCCACACCACGGCGTCATCCGGCTTCTCCAGCAGGAAGCCGATGGACATGAGCGAGATGCTCTTGTCTTGGTCCACAAAGACGGGGACCCAGCCGCTGTCGCACTGGTGCACGTCGCTGTCCTGCAGCCGGAACATGCGGGGAATGCTGGGGCCGCACAGGTCCACGTCCAGGATCCCCACCTGCAGGCGGCAAGGCAGAGCCCCTCAGGCAGGGCTGAGCACAGCAGCAGCACCCGGCTGTGCTCGGCAGCGTCCGAATTTTGGCTGCTCGCAACGCTTTACCGAATGGACTCTAAGCTCAGCAGCTGGATTTGAAACGCAGTTTCATTGGCTGCACGGAGCCTTTATAAAATCCTGGGGGAATCCAGCCCGTCTCATGCCCACACGTTCCCCTTTGTCCCCACCGTAACGCCATCCTTCAGCTCACCCACTCCACAACGGGAGCGTGTGTCACACCACAAACCCGCAAAGTCATTTCTCAGTGCCTCCGTTTCAAAACCAACAACAAATCTGGGGTGATTTTAGTCTCTCGGATGAGAGGGAAATGAACTGCAGTTCCCTGCACTGGATCAAGCAAGGACAGAAAGAGAATCACTTGAGCTGCTATCACAAACAGCGTTTTCACACAGAGAACCCATACGCTGCCTGCGCAGGACACATGCGGGCATAAAGGATGAGCAAAACCCAGCCCAGCTGGGGGTCGGGAAGGAGAAGGCAGAGCTCAGCGTCCCACAGACCCTCGCTCACCTTCTTCCCGCGGTGCCGCAGCGAGAGAGCCAGCTCGGTGGAGATGGTGCTCTTCCCCACGCCGCCCTTCCCGGAGAGCACCAGCAGGATGTGCCGCACCCCGGCCAGGTTGCTTCTCTCTGCGAGGAATGATAACGAGGCATCAGAGGCTCTAATAAGAGCGGTAATGAGGCATCAGAGCCGCTCCTGATGTCAGCCGGCAGCAGCTGACCCGTCAGCGCAGACCCTCGGGTCTCTGCCGAGGGCGACGGCGGCTGTCGCTGCTCCAAGTGAAGTTTGACAGTTTTTTAAGTCTGTTTTAAGTGTAAGGGAGAGGGAAAGAAGAGGTGGATGTGCCAGAGCCCTCCTGCCATCAGAAAAGGGCCAATAAGAGCAAGGGCAGTAAACATTCTGCGGGGTGTAAAGGCTTCGTCCCGGTGACCTAAGCGGCAATTGGGCAGCAAAGCAATAAACAGCCGCGGGGCCTCGTCACGCCGTGCCTACGCCAGGCTCAGCCGAGCCCGCTCGGGGAACGCTCGGAGGCTGCGGTGAGGTCAGGCCCTTGGCGTTTCCTTCCTCCACGCCACGGGAGTTGCCTCCCCGTGGCCCCGCGCTCCTTCTCCGGCCTTCGCGCCGTTTCTTGCCGCGTCGTCAGCGCTGCTCGGGGCTTCGGGCTCAGCCGCCACAGCCCGACAACGCGGAGCTGAGAGCGGGGAACGCTCGGGGCCGGTTCCCCGGCCAGGGGCTGCACTGGCGGCCGAGGGTCGGACCGGCAAATGCCACCCGCCCGGGCCCGCGTTCCCGGGTGCCCCGTCACCGCCGGCCACTGACTCACCGCACCGGGCCCGGCCCGCCTCCCCGCCGCTCCGGCATCACACCGGCACCGGGACCGGCACCAGCGGCATGGAGCCCGCACGCACCATGGCGGACCTCATCCGCACCTCCACCGACGGTAACGGCGCTCGGCCCCGGTAACGGGGAGGTGGGGGGGGAGAAGGGGGGACGGGGAGGGGGGAGACAGAGCCCCGCAGCGAGGTGCTCCCGGGGGAGCGGCCCGCAGACAGCGGCAGCCCCGGTTACTTGGCACTTCCCCCCAGCGGGAGCCAGGCCCGGGGCTCCGGCAAGACCCAGCGCCACCCGCCGGTAACCGGGCCCCGCCCGAGCACCCTTCACCGGGAGCCGGGCCCCGCCACCACGGCACCCGGCCAGGCCCGGTCACCCCGGAACTCCCCTCAGGGAGGCGGGCCCGACCCCGCCAGGCCCGGTCACCCCAGGCGGGACGTCCCCCGCCAGGGGGGGCTGTGGCCCCCCCGCCAGGCCCGGGATTCCCCCGCCCCTTGAAGGCCGGTTCGGGCCCGGGGAAGCGCCCAGCCGCGGCCCCACCGCCGCTCACCCCCCGCCGCCGCCTCCATGCTGCTGCCCGGCGTCACCCGCTTCCGCCTTCCGCCGGGTTAAAGCCCCGCCCCCACGGACTGGCAGGTGCCGCCTCCAATCGTGAGCCGCGCCCTCACCGGGAACCCGCCTCCCCAGGCGCCGCAGCCAATCCAACCCTCTGGCTCTCCCTCAGCCAATGAGCTTGGTGTTTTCCCTCTGCGACCCTCCCCGGCCCTCCACAGCGGCCGCCCAATGGCGCGGCTCCCTTATGATTGACGCACGGCCCAGCCAGTGGCGCCGGGCTCCCCTCAGGCACCTCCCCCTCCTTCCTTTTTCAGCTGTGAGCGACGGGGCACTCAGCCAATGGCGAGGGGGCGCGGTGAGGATGTAGCCAATGGGTGCTTGGGGGGCGGTGTCGGGAGAGGATTGTTTATGTCCTGTGAAGGGAAAGTAGGTCAGAGCGCGGCGGCGGGGCCGGACCGGGCTGGGTCGGGCCGGGCAGGTGGGCAGGGACCGGGAATGGGGCTGGGAATGGGGCCGGGAACGGGACCGGGACGCGGGTGGGAGCCGAGGGCCGAGTCCTGGGGCCTGGGCCGGGCTGTGCGGCCCAAGCGCGGCGGCCTGGCCTCTCCGGCCGCGCCTCAGCTGCGCGGGACCCCTGGGGCTCCGGTTCCCGCCTTCCGGCGGAGCCGCCGGCCCCTGAGGCCAGGCCGGGGGCCGTCAGGGAGAGGGGGGGCTGGGCCGCGGCTGCCCGCCGTGGGGAGCCCCTTGGGCCGCCGGTGTCCCCCCCCCCTCCCTGCGGTCTGTGCTGCTCGGTGCCCGGCGAGCGGGGCCGGCCGCGGTGGGGGGCTCCGTCCAGGGCCCGGAGCGCCGTCAGGGCGGAGGGAAGCCCTGCGGCAGCTCCCCGGGCCGCCCGTCGGGGTCAGCCCTTGGGCCGAAGCGCAGAGGAGCAGCTGGGACCCGGCTGGCGGGGAGACCAGACCTCAGACCCGCGAAAAGGCCTCGACAGCCCCGGGGGGGACCTAGGAGGGCTTGGCCCTCCGTGCCCGATCACGTACCGGGGCAGCCGCCGTGCCCTGCCTCCTCTGCCCCGGGAGCCCCGGCCTTCGCGAGCGGCTGGGGGAGCAGAGCTGTTGTATGTGGGTGCTGTTTAAAGCCCGAGAAGGAGGGCTCTGGCCTGGGGTCGGGTGCTTTCCCAGCAGGGCTGTGCTTGGCAGAGGTGAGAGCTCCCAGATCTCGGCGGGTGGGGATGCCCAGAGCACTTCAGGGCATCCGTGGGTACCTGCACAGCTGGCTGTGGCTCAGCCTGTCCTGCTTTTCCAGGAGCTGCCAGCCCATTGGGGACTGAGGTGCGGGAGGAATGGGGCTGACCACCACATGTTTGCAGGATTCATGTGCACTCAGGGCCGAGCTGCTGCACAGGGACGCACCGGAGCGGGTGTGCAGACCCGCTGGCTGTGGCAGGAGGCAGCCACAGAGGCTGAGCAGAGGGAGCAGGTTCAAGGGGCGGGAGGGGGGGTTACAGCCCTGCGGGTGCTTCTTGGTGGGGAGTTGTTTTCTGCAAAGATAAACTTTAGGGGAAATGAAATTGGGCATTGGGCTTCCCCTGTCACAGCAGGTGCGACGCTCCCGTGCGGTGGCTGGGAGCCAGTGTGGTCGGTCAGGCTGTACGCAGGGAAGCAGCCTGTGGAAATCTGTCTCTGAATAACATCCCTGCTTGAGTCGGGAGACAGGCAGCTGCTTCGCTTCTGTCTGTTACCCTCGAGGCAAGTCGGGACAGGTCCGGGAAAAGGCTGGTTTCCCTTCAGCGAGCGAGAAAGTGGTCTCTCCCCCAGCCCAAACGCTGAGAGCATAGTCTTCTCTCAGCGGGCAGTTGCTTGGAGGTGAACAAGCAGCCTCCCCCATAGACGGACACACGCAGCTTGGCTGTGCGGGGGCCGCGGCAGTGGCCGGGGTGGTGCAGGTGGCCAATGGCTGGAGCCCAGGCGGCTGCCGGAGGGTGACCAGGTGCCAGGGAGGCTGTGCCTCGGTGGCTGACGATCCTGATGGTGAGAGGGGGATGCTGGATCTGTGTGCTGCGGAGGGGGGCAGCTGCTGCCGCCGCTGGGTCTTGGGAGCGTTTCTGGGGGCCGGTTCAGCACCTGGGCTCGGGGAGAAGTTGACTCTGCGTGGAGAAAGAGGTTGAAGTTTGCAGAGGCTCGTGATGCGGGGGGAGCTTATTTTGCATCAGTTTACCCATTGATGGGGCCTGTGCAGGCGTGGTTCGTGCTGATCCGTTCCCGGGAAGGCTACGGTGACCTGGGGGAGGTTGCTTTGGAGGGCAGAGCCTGGTGGGTGGAAGCGGGACATGGCTGCTGTGCGTAACCTCCTCTCCCTTGCCCCCGCAGCTTACCTCTCTCGGAACAGCATGGCGCGACGCACGCGGAGCAGCAGGGCCTGGCACTTCGTCCTGAGCGGGGTGCGGCGCGAGGCGGACACCCGGGCGGTCGCTTTGGCCACCGGCGCGCGTGGCTGGGGCTACGACTCCGATGGGCAGGTAGGCTGCTGCTCGGGTGGCTCTGAAGTGACACGAGGGAAAGCTTTCCTCTCCCCTGACAGCAGGCACTTACTCGGGGGCTGTGGAACTGAGCAGCTGGGGACTTCAGCAGGCAGAACTGGCCAAAATCCAAAAAGACTTAATAAAATATACAAGCTAACGAGCCCCCTCCAAGCTGTAACGCGGGGAGGGGGGCTCCCAGCGCATCTTCCCAGGCAGGGCAGGTTAAGCTGCCCGCAGTCTGCTCCCCAGTTGTGCACCACAGCTCTGTTGTTAGCTGAGCCAGGGAGCTGATCGATACTAACCTAAAGGCTTTTTTAAGCATATAGTGTGTGTGGTGTATAAAGTCCATACGGTATTTTTTAAATATTCTTTTTTAAGTAGTGATCTAAATATGTGTTCTCCAGTCTGGCTGGCTGTGTGGCTGTGCTAACTTCTGGGCTTTGTGCAGCTGGTAGATGGTGGTGGAGGGAGAGGGGCTGCTTCGGTCTGTGAAGTTACAGTCTCGGATACCTTCGAACTGAAATTCTCTCATGTTCCCTGCTCATCACATGCACGTCGCTTCTGAACGTGGCCCGGGCATGCAGGTGTGCTGGAAGGTGGGAACGCAGCAGGAAGAGCAGTCGGTAACACGGTGCAGGGAGCGACTTAGATTCACCTCTGCCGTCCTTCGCACTTTTCTCCAGTTCTTGAGCATGCGAGTTCAGTTCCCCGTGCAGCGGTGGGGATGCAAGGAACTGCTCCTGGAGCTTCAAAGCTAGGCTAAAGCCTTACGAGGCCGCTGCCAGAGCACGGTGTCCCAACCCAGGCACTGTGCTCCCAGAAAACGAGCCTTTTCTCTGCGGTCAGAGTAGCTTTGTGTTTCTGCAGTAACGGGAAGGGCTGGATTTCTAGATAGCAGTAGTTAGGAAGGGCTGATGAAAGACAGAAATCAAGCTTGTTAACATGCAGGCTGGCGAAGGAGGGGTGGGCAGTGCATAAGTAAGCCCAAGTCATTTCACACAGCTACAAGAAGATGAGTTTAAAGGATTTTTGTGTTTAAATACTGCTTACAAAGTCTGCCATGGGAGTGAATAGCAAGCAGGTACACCTGACCAGGGTGTAAACCCGGAGTAACTCGCTGCAATCTGCGGTAAGAGACTCCATTAGGCGACACCAAACCTCCCATAACACAGGGAGCGAGACGGGGCTTCGACTCTTACAGCGTCCGGTGCGGGGACGCTTTGGTCTCTTGGCGCCGGGGAATAGTAAATCAAGTTTTTGTGTTCATGCATGGCAGTAAACAAAAGCCTTTTAATCCTTCCGTAGGTTCCCTGTGGGCCTGTCTGCAGCGCTGGCGTGAGGAGCTGCGGCCGTGCTGCTCAACTGGTTCCCCTTTGTTCTGGCCTCCTCTCCCTTTTCCTCCTCATCTTTTTTGCCTCCCTCTCCTCTCTGTCAGCTCCCGGGCTCTCCAGAGCAGTGGTTTGCAGCAGCGTGCTCTGGTTTTGTGACGCCTTGGCCGGGGTCTCCAGCTGGCTGTAACCTGCCCATTGAAAACCGTAGCTTTAGCACAGAGTTTTCTTAAAAATACGCGTGTTAAAGACTTGGGCTGTCACGCTGCTTGCCTGCCGTGACAGCTCCTCGCCCCGGGAAGGCGCAAAGAACACACCCACATCGTGCAGCGCCCCGTGCCCAGTGGTCTCTGCAGCACAGGCAGATGCTAGCCAGGTCCCAAAGCAGGGTAATCCGACTGGCGCAGCCCCTCGCCACGCTGCGTGGCCGGCCAGGCCAGGCCGCGATGCAGCCGTGCTGCCACCGGCTCTGGCACGAGCCTGGGGACGTCCCCGCGCGGCTCTGCGGCGCGCCAGCCCTTGCAGCCCTCTGCCAGCCCAGCTCCCCGAGCCTGGGGGCGTTCAGTAGTGACCATTCCTCCGCTCTCCCCGGCAGCACAGCGACTCGGATTCGGAGCCAGAGTTTTCCACCCTCTCGCCTTCCATCCCGAGCGCCATCCCTGTGACCGGAGAGTCCTACTGCAACTGCGAGAACCAGAGCGAAGCGCCCTACTGCTCCAGCCTGCACGCCCTCCACCGCGTCAAGGACTGCCAGTGCGGCGAGGAGGACGAGTGTAAGGAAGGGGCTCCCCAGCGGCGCGCTGTCGTCCTTCGGGGTTTGCGGTGGGTGCAGTCCTGGCCTGGCGGCATGGACTGCGCCCCCGCACCGATCCTTTGCTTTCCACGGGGGCCCTCATCTCTGTCCCAGCGTGCGGCGCTCCTTTGTTTACACCTCAAGGCCACGTAGACTGTAGGAAGATTACAAGCACGTGCCTCCCGTGATGTCTCAAGGGCTAAGTGCTGAACTTGTTAACGCATCAGAGTTCACCTTGGGGACCTGCTTTCAAATCCGGCTGAGGCCACAAAGTGAAACCGGCCCTCGTGGTTACAGCCCTCTTGCCGCTGATCCCTGATACGGCTGGCAGGGCGCCCGGCTGCACGGCCTGGTGCGCTGAGGGGAGAGGTAGGCAGAGGGTGGGCTTGGGCTGGCCAAGAAAGCCGATAGCGGAGATTCCCTTGAGCCTAAGAGAAGCGTAGGAAGAAAGGAGGCTCCGCCTGGGTCTGCGGAACCTCACGTTAGCCGAGATGGGAGCTGGTTAATGCTGACAGCTTCGGGTTCAGAGCACCGAACCATCCCCAGTGGGATGCTGCAGAATAGTTCAGGCCTCAAACAACTCTGCAATGTGCACAGCTTAGGATTTACCCTCCTAAACAGCAAAATGAACCAAAAAAACCCTGCCAGGCCTTCAGAAGAAGTGTCCGCCTGTGCTTTGGCTCGGGGCTCGCTCCCCGAGGCCTTTGCCCATCCTTGTCCCCTCTCTGCTTCCCGAACAGATTTCGACTGGGTGTGGGACGACCTGAATAAGTCGACGGCCACGCTGCTGACCTGCGACAACCGCAAGGTGAACTTCCACATGGAGTACAGCTGCGGCACCGCCGCCATCCGGGGGAACAAGGAGCTGGCGGACGGGCAGCACTTCTGGGAGATCAAGATGACCTCCCCGGTGTACGGCACAGACATGGTACGTGGGGCAGGGTCGGTGCGGGCAGGCAGAAAGGTCCCGTGTTCCCTGAGGGAACTGGCAGATGAAGTTGCTAAGCCCCTCTCCGTCATATTTGAAAAGTCGTGGGAGTCCGGTGAAGTGACTGGAAAAGGGGAAACATAACCCCAATTTTTAAAAAGGGGGGAAAAAAGGAAGACCTGGGGAACTACAGAGCGGTCAGTCTCACCTCTGTGCCCGGCAAGATAATGGAGCAGATCCTCCTGGAAACTATGCTAAGGCACATGGAAAACAGAGAGGTGGTTGGTGAGAGCCAACATGGCTTCGCTAAGGGCAAATCGTGCCTGACGAACTTGGTGGCCTTCTGTGACGGGGTTAGTGGATAAGGGAAGAGCACCTGACGTCATCGACCTGGACTTGTGCAAAGCATTTGACACCGTCCCGCACGACATCCTTGTCTTTAAATTGGAGAGACATGGATTTGACGGGTGGACCACTCGGTGGATAAGGAGTTGGCTGGATGGTTGTACTCAAAGAGTTGCAGTCAATGGCTCGATGTCTGGGTGGAGACCAGTGAGGAGTGGGGTCCCTCAGGGGTCCGTACTGGGACCAGTATTATTTCACAATCTTTGTTGGGGATGTGGACAGTGGGGTCGAGTGCACTCTGAGCAAGTTTGCAGGTGACACCAAGCTGAGTGGTGTGGTTGCTGCTCCAGAGGGACAGGGTGGCATCCAGAGGGACCTGGGCAGGCTGGGGAGGTGGGACCGTGTGAGCCTCATGGGGTTCAACAAGGCCAAGTGCGGGGTCCTGCACCTGGGTGGGGGCAACCCCCGGTATCAGCACAGGCTGGGGGATGGAGGGATGGAGAGCAGCCCTGAGGAGAAGGGCTTGGGGGTGCTGATAGACGAAAAGCTGGCCACGAGCCGGCAATGTGCTCTGGCAGCCCAGAAAGCCACCCGTCTCCTGGGCCGCATCCCCCGCAGCGTGGCCACGGGGCGAGGGAGGGGATTCTGCCCCTCTGCTCCGCTCGGGGGAGACCCCCCTGGAGCCCTGCGTCCAGCTCGGGGGTCCTCAGCACAGGAAGGACAGGGAGCTGTTGGAGCGGGGCCAGAGGAGGCCCCAGCAATGGTGCGAGGGTGGAACAGCTCTGCTGGGAGGACAGGCTGAGAGAGCTGGGGGTGCTCAGCCTGGGGAAGAGGAGGCTGCGGGGAGCCCTCAGTGCGGCCTTGCAGGGCTTAAAGGGGGCTACAAGAGAGATGGGGAGAGGCTTTTTAGCAGGGCCTGTAGCGACAGGACAAGGGGTGGTGGTTTGAAAGTAAAGGAGGGGAGATTCAGCCTGGATCGAAGGAAGAAATTTGTCGCGCTGAGGGTGGTGAGGCACTGGCAGGGGTTGCCCAGAGAGGTGGGAGCTGCCCCATCCCTGGAAACATCCAAGGCCAGGCTGGATGGGGCTCTGAGCACCCTGATGTGGGTGAAGCTGTCCCTGCCCATGGCAGGGGGATGGACTGGGTGGCCTGGAAAGGTCCCTGCCAGCCCAAAGCATTCGGTGACTCTGTGAACAGCACAGCAAGCTTCTCCAGCAGTTCAGCTGGGGCTCCTCACTTAGGAAGGGAAATTGGAGCTGGGAGCCTTCAGCTCCAGCCTGAAATCTCTGACGTGGCTTCACCAAAACCTCTGGGTGTCTTGGACTGCGCCAAGAAAAAGAGGGGAGAGCCGGAGGTGGAGTCTGGGTTGTGTTTTGTTGCTTGAAAAGGCGCTAAGTTCTTCTTCCTGGCCTTGCCTCCCAGATGGTGGGAATTGGGACGTCGGATGTGAACCTGGACAAGTACCGCCACACCTTCTGCAGCCTGCTGGGCAAGGACGAGGACAGCTGGGGGCTCTCCTACACAGGTAACGCAGGCAGGGCAGCGGCAGAGGGCAGGAAGGGCAGCAGCGGGCGTAAGCGTTGTCCTAAGGGGCTGAGAATTAAATGATCTGAAGGGGATTGAGGCCAAAAAGGCCACCAGACCTGCGAGTCCCTTTGTTAACGACAACCGGAGCGGCTGCCTGCAGCTTGCAGCTCTTGGAGCATCTCGCCTTGCCTGCGTTGTGCAGATGCCTTAGAACCGGTGCGTGAACCTCCGGGGTGCCTGGGCTGCCGCTTGCACGTCACCGATTGGGGGTTTCAGCGCCGCTGCCCGCACTCTGGTATTGCAAAACCTCAGCTTTCCCCTTTTCAGCGCCCGCTCTGGGGTGGGAGGGCAGGGATCAGGCAACGGGGGGATTTTTTTAGGCACTGAGCGAGGCTGTTCCCGTGGGAACTCGCAGTGCGGGAGCTGGGATGAATTTGTGGAGCGCAGGCTTTCCACTGAACACCGATTTTTTTTCTTTCAAGGCCTACTGCATCACAAGGGAGACAAAACAAACTTCTCGTCGAGGTTTGGCCAAGGCTCCATCATCGGGGTGCATTTGGACACCTGGCACGGGAGGCTCACGTTCTTCAAAAACCGCAAGTGCATCGGTAAGAGGTGGGGCAGCCGCAGCGGCCTGCGGGCGGCGGGGCTGGGAGCGGGCAGCAGCGCAGCCTGTCTGAACTTGGAGTCGGGCTGCAGCAGGGCTGCTGGGGGTGCTCAGCCTGGAGAAGAGGAGGCTGAGGGGAGCCCTCATCGCTCTCTGCAACTGCCTGGAAGGAGGCTGGAGCCGGGGGGGTCGGTCTCTTCTCCCCAGGAACAAGCGATGGGACGAGAGGGAACGGCCTCAAGCTGCGCCAGGGCAGGGTTAGGTTGGGGATTGGGAAAAACTCCTTCCCCAAAGGGCTGTCAGGGCCTGGCACAGGCTGCCCAGGGCAGGGGCTGAGTCCCCATCCCTGGGGGGATTTAAAAGCCGGGGAGATGTGGTGCTTAGGGCCATGGGTTAGTGGTGGGCTTGGCAGTGCTGGGTTAGCGGTTGGGCTCGATGATCTTAAGGGTCTTTGCCAACCTAAACGATTCTGTGATTCTATGAAAACGCTGGCAAAGTAGCAGACCAAGGCACGAAGCGAGTGGGAGGAGGGTTACATTTGTTGTTTCATAGATTGGGATTTCAAAGGGCTGTTTTCCAACAGCTCTGGCGTTAATAGGATCAGGGTAGCGGGGAGGAGAGATCACCTCGTGAAAACTAACATGACGCCTCCCCGATGCTCTCCCCCGGCAGGGGTTGCAGCTACAAAGCTGCAGAACAAGAAGTTTTACCCCATGGTTTGCTCGACGGCGGCCAAGAGCAGCATGAAGGTGATCCGCTCCTGCGCCAGCTGCACGTCCCTCCAGTATCTCTGCTGCTACCGCCTGCGCCAGCTCCTGCCCGACTACGTGGACACGCTGGAGGTGCTGCCGTTGCCGCCGGGACTCAAGCAGGTGCTACACAACAAACTGGGGTGGGTCTTGAGCATGAACTATAGCACGTCGAAGCCTTCCTCCTCCTCCTCGTCGGGAAGCGACTCGGACAGCTCCTGTGGCTCGGACGCAGAGGCCTGCCAAAGGAAGAGGTGCAGGAGGACATAACGACTCTGCAGACGAACTGCTGTGAGGGAGGCGGGTGGGGTTTTGTTCTGCCGTCTGCGAGGGCCGGCCAGGCCCCAGGCACCTCTGTCTTCACGGGGACTTCCATTTCTGCTCCTTCGGAAGGATTTCCCTTCCGCTGTGGGAAATCTTTACGCTGAACATCCATCACAAGCATTGAACAGACCTGTCGACTCCAAGAGGTCCCAGCTCTGTGAAACGGGTAAACCGCAGCCCCGTGGCTGAGCTTCACCTCCTGACTTGCTGTCCACGCCATCGCCTCTTCCCGACGGATCCCTCTTCTCTGCAGACTGTCCGCAGAGACAAGACTTAAGGCGGCCTCCCGGTTTCAAGGCGTACTGGACTCCAGTCACGGAACGGACTCGAGTCCTCAGAAGGCGAAATCCAAGACCACCTAATTTTACACTTATTGGTCCCCTCCTCCTGACCGCTGCGCGTTGGTCTGGTCTCTGCGATGAACTCGTCGCGCGGTGGGGCGCGATCGAGCCGCAGCACGTAGGGAAACGGGCTCCTGGGGATGCATCTGCGTTGCTGTGGTGAAAGAGCAGCTGCTTACGCGAGTTGAGCTGTTGGTGATCTCTCTCCAGCCCCCGATGACTTTCATTGCTTTGCATGTTGGCTCCTCCTGCTTTCCTGTATCAAAGACTGTATTAAACTGTAATAATAAAAGTAGAAACTGTCTTTCGTTGCTCTGACGGCCCTTGAAGGCAGGAACGCGAAGGCGCTTGTCCGAAATAGCCACGCTAGCCCAGCTGCCAGCCCGGAGGGAATGATTTAAATGCAGCGCTTGTTTATCAGATCTCGAGGAGGTAACGGCAGCGGAGATTTCCTCGCCCCTGCCCCGCGCAGGGTCCTTGTGCTTCTCACTGAAACCCCAGTCCAGCGGGGACGGAGCTGCGGCAGAGGCAGACGGCCGCGCACTGGAAGGGAGGCTGCGGGGTGCTGTAGCACCCGTCCTGGGGGACAACCCCCACCCCAGCGCCCCAGAGTCAGCGCAGCATGTGCAGAACAGCCCCGCCGGGGCTTCTCGGTCGGGAAATGCTGGCGTAGAGCCTGGGCGAGCGGCTAAGCCAGCTGTGGCCTGGTACCACTGCCAGCAAACGGCAGGCAGGAGAGCCGGCCTGCTCTTCCGCATCGGAGCTGCCCTCAGGTTTTAGACAGGAAAGCGGAGGGGAAAGCGCTTTCGCTGCTCTGTGCGGGTGAAGACAGGAGCGCTGGCTGGGAGCAAACGGCGCGGCAAGAGGAGGGCTGGGGCGCGTAAGCAGTTCTCGCTGCCCGGCGCGCTGCCGGGACAGGCTGCCTCGGGGGACCCGGTCCAGCGGCTGCGTTTGGCAGCTCCGCTTCCTCCTGTTTATACCCCTCGACGCCGAAGCGGCTGACGGGCAGGGACAGGCAGGAACCCGCACCACGCACCCGTGCAGCCCGGCAGCAGCGCCGCACGGGGTCTGCCGCCCCGCAGGGCTGGGCGCCAGCGCCATTCCCGTCCCCGCGGTTTCTGACCGCTTTCGGCAGGGCCTGCGCTCAGCCCGCGGCTGCTGCCTCTGGGGCTTTTCCCAGCCTTTGACCTCTCCTCCGGCCAGCGGCGCGGTGCGGGTGATTTAGGTCCGAGTTGGTGCCATCAGCCAAGCGCAAAGGGCGTTGGAAAGTGGGAGAGGGTTGACATAAATAGGCTGGGAAATGGCTTTTCCCCGTTCTCTCCATGGGTTTCCTCCCAGCGCGGTCGCTGGGAACACAAAGCTCCGGCTGCTGCCTCTGCCCCTGCTCCTGCTCCCATTTCAGACCTGCAGAGGCTCCGGGAAAGCTCATTTATTCCCTGCCGAGCCCCAGGACCCTGGGCCTTTCCTTCCCACATCACGAATCTTTAAGCAAAGATGGCTCTCGCTTCTCTGGTGACAGGCTTTGAATGAGAACCTGAATAAGGAGGACAGGCTCTCTGTCAATCCACCCGTAGCCGTGCTGCAGCCAGAAAACACCCAGCCTTGCTGGATTGCTCCTAAGTCAAGTCTTAATGAGCAGACGGAGGCAGAAGAATCCCTGGCGAGGAGGAACTGGGTTCGGAGGGTGCCCTCCCGCTCCTGCGGCACCGGTCGGCCTTTGAGCCCGCGAGCTGCGGGTCAGGGGAGGAAGGTCAGGGGTTTCTGTGGCATTGTGGAAGGCCCCAATTAGCGATTAGCAACGCACCGCAGGCGCTGAGGGTCCCTGAGCCCCCCTGTCCTGGCTGCCGCTAGTTCCGAGTTAAAAAAAACCGAGTGTTTGCTTTGGGGAAAGAGAATCCCATCCTACCCCACCGTTTCGCGTGGAGTTTTCTGGAGCTTATCTGGCGTTTCCTTCTGCTGGGAGTTCAGCCAACAAACCGCCCTGCCCTGAGCTCGGTGTGACCCCAGGGATGGGGTTCCTCTCTGGCCAGCTGGTTTTGACAGTTGGCAAAGGCTTTCCGAAGTAACTCCAGCGGGACCAAGCCACGAGCAGGACCTACAGCGACAGGTCCAGTCTCACCACAGAGCCAGCGGGGAGCAGGACGTGGTTTAGAGGTGGCCCTGGCAGGTTAACGGCTGGACTCGATGATCTCAGAGGTGCTTTCCAACCTTAACGATTCTGTGATTCTAAAAGGCAGGACGCGCTGCAGAAAATACACGGCTCGTTCAGCAGCTCGCCTGGAGGGCGGCGCAGGGCAGGCTCGCCGAGCGGCTGTCTCCGCGGAGGAGCTGCTCCTGCGCTGCTCAGGGACAGCTCGCTAACGCTTTCGCATCCAGCCCCTGTTCCAACCATTCCTTAGCTCTTTCGGGAGACAGCCTGCCTTCCAGCCAGGGGACAGAAAGCTGGGGCAGCTACAAGGGGAAAGGAGAGCCAAGAGGCTGCAGAAAGCATCTGTAACAAGACATTTATTGATGTGCAGGTGTCTGTTCTGGAACAGAATCAGGGGCTTCCCCTGGCCGGGCTCCCAGCAGCAGCTCAGCCACCGCCAAGTCTTGGCAGATAAAACGAGGAGGCGACCGACGCGGCCCGCGGTCCCTCTACGCGCTCAGGTCCAGGACGAGGTCGGGGTCGGTGGATACCATGAAGAGGTAGATGCGGCGGGATAAGTCTGGCCCAACGCGGCGGTCTTTCCCGCTGACGTCCGATTTCACTGGGATGTCACTCAGCAGGAGTAGTTTTTCATCTTCTGTGCTGCATTCTTCGTAGGCCTTGGCGCGCACAAGAGAAGGAAGCCGTTAGCAGAGATGCTCTGAGAGAAGACTCCGATCTCCCCTGCAAGGCTCAGTCCCGCTGTTACAGTGAGGATTCACGAGCCTTCATCCAGGGTCAGGGGATAAAACCCAGCAGAAACCAGGTCTATCACTTGCAAACAGACCTTGCGCACACTCAGAGTTGGGTGTTGCCCCTCCAGCGTACAAGGGGAGAGCTGTGAAGCCACTTCTTCCGAAGAGGCTGTGCCAGGGACAGAGATCAAAGCTCCAGGGGAAGAAAAAGGAGAGGATTTGACTACGTGACACTCTTTTTAAAAAGTTCTGTCGCGTTTCCTGATCTAATGGAAAGAGTTTATGTGATGAATGCTCACAAAAACAAGCACTTACTGATAAAAATGTGTCTTCATAAATTGGCTAAGCTGCTGTCAGAGGGTCAGACAGCTTCCTGGTCTAATCCTGCTCCCCCAGCACCTCGCTGAGCCACTCTAGCTCAGGAACCGGCAGAAAGCTAAGGGGAGGGAGAATTTAGGGAGCTAAATCAGCTCCCCGAAGGATCAGACAACAGAAGGGCAAGGAAAGCCTGGGGTACGCTGCTGGTGACAGCAAGCAGTAAGAGAGCTTGGGTGTCCCGTGATCCGCAGGGGTGACGCGCGTTTTCTGGGTGAGGGTGCTGTAGAGCTGTAGGCTGTGCCGGCAGCCACCCGCGACATCGCCCCTTTCAGACAAAACCGAGGGAAGCTGACGGGCAGACGGTGTTGGCCAAGGGCAGTGGGATGCATCCAGCAGAGCCTCAGCTGCGCTGGCTGGGGTGGGCGACCAAATGCATCGCCAAGCAAAAATGCCAAGATGCTTTGAGCGGGTCCTGTGAGGCAAGACCAAGGCAGGGAGAGGCCTGGAAGGGCTAACAGGAGGGGTAAGTGGCTACTGCTGACGCAAAGCTATGGCGCAAGGCAAACGGCCATCTGGAGACAAGCCTTGCCGTTCTGGAGAGCCAGTTTCGCGCTCGGGGCTTGTTTGCTGCATCACCAAAGACCTTTAGGCGAGGAAGCACGTGGCACCCCTCCCTGCCTGCATCCTCCAAGCTTTTAACAGGACTCGGGGGGGTTTGGGGGCTTACCCGTAACAGGAGGCTTGGGGAGGGATACGCTTCTGCTATAGCTGCTGCTGTTGCAGGGCTGACTCTGTTAAACTGCTGGATCTGTCTCTTCCACACCTGCCGGAGTCCTGTGCCGTCCTTCTCCACTCGCACCCCGCTGGCCCAGGCCCCGGCGGCGCAGAAAGGCAACTCCTGTGACTCCAGCTGCCTCCTGCAGAAGGACAGACCGCTGAGAGCCAGGCCCGGGGCCGGTGCATGCACTGAGCACAGGCCTGCAGCCCCCAGACGCCGCAGCCTTCCCCTAGCATTAAGCAGGGGGCTTCCTTCTGCAACCTCTTTCTGCCCAGGACTAATATTTTTTCCCCCCCTCATAATTTTCTTTCCTTCCCTGGAAAGCTCCAAACGCCTTGGTGGAAAGGTTTCCTAAGGCTGACGTTTTCCCTCCTTTCCTAGTGCTGAATCACCTCTGCATTCACCATGAGAACAGAGGATTTTCATCGGCACGGAGACTGGAAACGATCTTGAGACAGGTCTAGTCTGGGCCCTTACACCGACGGCATCGAGGACAGGCTGGCAGCCACAGATAAATGTTCCTGTAGCTTCCAGTGAGGTTTCCCAAAGCTCTGGGCTTGGGACATGACCGAGTCCAGCCACACGACTCACTTGTACGGGCGTTTCGCTATTGCCTTCGTCAGCGCAGAGACGTGCTGGCCGAATTCCTGCCACGTGTCTAGGAACAGCACGTCGATGTTACCCCACAGCTGCAGCACCACCAGCGCCTGGAGGAGAAGCGACAAGAGGTGAAACCCGTACCACAGCGACCAACGGGACAGAGCCAGGCTCGGCTGGGCCAGCCGTGAGCCAGGACAGCCCCAGGCCCTCACCCTCCTCCACCCTCAGCCGGTAGCGCTGGTGTCAGCCCTGGCCACCAACGGCAGCCAGCGAGAGGAGCAAGGAAAGCGCATGGGTAGGACGCAGGGTGAGGCTGGGCTGGGGCTGGAAGGGGAGGGAGGCCGGGCTGCCTGCATTAGCTCTGTTTACACGGCGCCGCAGTAAAGCCCGCTCATCCTTCTTAGCTCCCAGTAAGCCAGCGAGTCATAACCCGCTTTGGGGCATAGTCAGGCAGGGCAGGAATTTAGTTCAAGGGATATCAAGCAAGGGTTTAGATCGTATTTGACCTAGTTTATGAGTGCTGCGGCATCACAAGGAGCGTTCCTGCTCTGCCGTGGGACACAGGCTCGGAAGGCAGAGGCCTGAGTGAGAACCAGCAGCTCCTTTCACCGCTAACTGGGCAGCTCTTGGTGGGGCTGGGGAGGGGAGGCTGGATCAGCTCTTAAGAACAAGAGGCTCTAAGCCGTGCCCGGAAGCCTGCAGTCCCTCTGCAGTCCCCTTGCCAGCCAGGGTGAAGGAGGGTGCACGCAGACGCAACCTGATCCAAGCCAGCCGCCACCTCCCCGGGAAAGCATTCCCTGCACGCCAGCGGGAGCCCTTTCCGCACAGCTCAACCCCAAGTAACACAAAACGTCAAGGACTGTAAGAAGTTTTACCTCCAGTATCTCCTCCTGAGTCATAGCCAGCTCTGGGCCAGGCTGGGAGCTGGGACTCTGCTTTGCCTGCTGCCTGCCCTGCTCCTGCTGACACCTACAAGCGAGACACATGGCTCACGCGCGGGTTCTCCACATTCACACCTCAGGGCTGCTGTCTGATGGAGAGGAAAGGGCCAGGCTTAACCCACCCACATCTGCCACCTCCCGGTCTGACCTGAAGCTGGAGACCAAGGAGGCGAGTTTGCTCCAGGCCACCTGCTCCCCTGCGAGGGAGAGAAGGGGAGACCCGAAACCAGGGTGAGAGCCACTCCGTTCCTCTGGTGGCAGAACTCCACAGGCCACAGATGATTTTTTTTTTATACATAACACTCTCAGTAAAATTTATCCTTGCAGGCTTAAGTGAGAAAGAGCCCAGGAGGTGGTGAGACGAGCTCTCCCTGGGAAATACTCCAGAGAGGACAGGACAGACCGAGCTGCTGCAGCTGCGTCTGTGTGGGGAACTCTGGAAGCGACCACACCATCACCAGAGAGGAGATTCCTCTGCCGTGCGTGTACACGGACAGGGAGGGCCCGGCACTGGGAGCAGCACGCGAGTGAGACGTTCAGGGGACAAGAAAAGAGCTCCGGGCATTGAACGTCTCTCGCTACTTCGTGAGTGGCACACAGTGCTGGGAACAGCAGGGCAATTCAGCGAGAGCAGTTCCCTCAGCTCCGCCGTCTCCCTGCGGCCCTCCGCCTGTGGTACAGAGAGAAGCCTTCCCTGTGAACCCCTTCTGGCTACCAGATCCGCAGAGGCTGCTGCAAACGCGCGCGCAAAGTACGCCCTCGGGACTGCAAAACCCAAGTCCTGGCCCCCGTGAGCAGGGACTTTGCGATTCACAGCCACCACCAAGCGTCAGCAGCTCAGCCCCGAATGCGCCCCCCCCTGCAGACGCGCTGATCTCCACCCTCCGCTCGCTTCCCCGGCACCGCCGCTCGCTTCCCCGGCACGTACCGCCTGTAGGCATCCAGCCCAACGACGGCCAGGCTGTAGGTTTTGGTGGAGCAGCCCTCCAGACCGGCCAGAGGCAACACTTGGTTCAGGTCAGGCTGACTCGCTGACGGGGCATTGACAAAATTCTGAAGCGAGACAAATAACAGCCAAGTCTGTAGCAGCCTTCCTCTCCGAAACGCCCCTCCTCGTCTCCAGGAGGACGACGGGGCCTTCCAAGGTGCACCTCATCGGCGGGAACGGGCAGGAGCCAGCCTCAGGCTGCAGCCGAGAGCGTCGCCTTTGGGCACGCACCGCACGCCGCATCTGCCAATGTCCCGCTGCTTCTGCTGGCTCACCTTTCTCCCTGCAGCGTTAGCACTGATCTCCTCCCAGACACTGCCTATTCTAGCCTGTCATTCTCTAGTCTTGGACGGGGCTGGATGGACTGGGAACTTCTCAGGGCAGGAGCACAGGCTGCCTAGACAGGTATAAATAAAATGTTGTAGGACTGCACACAAAATGAGAACTAACACAAATCTCTCTGCTTCGAAATGCAGGTGTTTCCGAGGGCTGTGTGCTCTCAACATTTCTTTCAAGCAAATCTCTTCCAGACTCCGTGAGAGCGGAAAAGCTGAAGGCAAGGAAAGGCAAGTCCAGCCTGGCCAGCTCCCCACTGAGGAAAGCAGCATCCTCTCCCGGGGCTAAAGGCAAGTGCCTGCGTACCGTCCCTGAAGACCTCCTGCTGTACTCAGATCGGGCTTCTCCCACAAGTGCTCTCCTTTCAAACCACTGCCCTCTGTAACACAGCTTTGTTTCAGGGTGGAGCAAGGGCAGTTCTGAATCAGAGAACGGTCTGGGCTGGCAGGGACCTTTCCAGGCCACCCAGTCCATCCCCCTGCCATGGGCAGGGACAGCTTCACCCACATCAGGGTGCTCAGAGCCCCGTCCAGCCTGGCCTTGGATGTTTCCAGGGATGGGGCAGCTCCCACCTCTCTGGGCAACCCCTGCCAGTGCCTCACCACCCTCAGCGGGACAAATGATCCCTCCCTCCCCTCCCCTGTTCGCTCTGCTGTAGAGCACTTTGTGTAGGTCTGGCTCAGAGATCTGTGTCACCTGGGTGAGGGAGAAGAGGCGCTTAAGAAAATCTTCGGGCTCTACCAACACCAACACCTCTTTCTCCTCTTCAGTCTTCACCACGGGGCCATCCTAAAGAAAATGAAATAATTTCCAGCACAAGCAGGGGTCCAGCATGAAAGCAGACAGCAAGGCTCTGCCTGTGCGGAGCCCACACTAAGAGGCACCAACACTCGCAAGGCTACGCCGATGCTACGCTGGTGAAAGACCACGGCTGAACTGAAAGGTAAAAACCCTCCCCGAACAAGCAGATCGCCGAAGGTGCAAAAACAGCCTGGCGAGGAGGGCAGTGACGACCGCAGAAGTTGCTAACTAAGATGAAAGGACACAAAATGGCTTTGTCTGCACTGCACACGCTGTTAGATGCCACGTTATCTGCACCTACATTATCTGTAGTCTGTTACATGACCACAGTATCTCCAATGTTTTATTCAGCAACAGCAAAAATAGAGTTCTGCCTCCGCCTGAAATTCCTGTACTGAGCACGAGAACAGCCTACCTCAGCCTCCGCTGCCACGCAGATACCGTTTGACACAGAACCTTCCGAAACCAAACTGAAATGGGAACCGGATTTGGTACCAGAAGGCACTTGCCCTTTCAGGTTCCCAGGGAGCGGGGTTAGAGAAGATAGATGTTTAAAAGACATTGGCTTTGGAATAATCTGTGGGAAAATCACACCCGGCTCCCTTCCCAAGCTAACTAGTCACCAGTAATCAGCGTTTCTGAGGCTCCGATGCCCAGCCTGGAGAGGCAAGTCAAAGCTTTCTCCTCATCAGTTGCCAGCTGACATGTACAGAGAAGATGAGAAGGACTCACTGGAGTGGACAGGGTGCTTGGCGTGTTTCTCCTCCAGGTTACGCTGCAGGGAATTGCCTGAGGCTCAAAAGAATATTTACAGTCCAAGGAACGTAAAACCTCCACCCAAGCGTCCGAGCCAGGATCTTTGAGGAGACCTGCGGAGGAGGACAGAACAATCCTGACGTGAGAAAAAGAGGTATTTCATCAGCTTTAATCAACAACAACAAAAACGCAAGTGGAAAATGAGGAATTCTGCAAGCATGGGAAGCCTGGCTTCCTACAGCGCGTGCGCTTGCTGGCTGGATTGCGAACTGAGTTATTGCCTTCATCGTTGACCACCTCTGCAGGCACCTACAAAATTGTCCTTCTTCACTCCAGCCAAGTACCTGGACAGTGACAGGCAATTTGACCCTAAAAATCAGCTCGCACATTCTAGGTTACTAAAGGCGAACTTTCAAAGCCGGCTCTTCTGTTCCCCCAAGAAGAAATTTTATTAAATGTGTAGAAACATTATTATTTTTGAAATATCTCTCTCTCTGTGAAAGCAGACTGAAATTAGCCAACAGGCCGAACAGTTCGTAGCTAGGAAGCCGGGTTTCACCACCCGCGCGCAGCCCCGACACACCTCCCTCGGCGCTCACTTCAGCCCCGCTCCCCGCTCCTGTGCACGCCGCTACCCCAGCGGCCAGGCTGGACGCAGGCGGCCCTCACCGGGGAGCCCACGGAGAACCCGCTCTTAATTACTGGCTCTGCAAGTACTGTCAGTCGTAGCCAGCGTGAGTCGACAGCAGCCGTTAGGCACCTTCCTTACAGCTCTCCGTAACCTCACCAAACCAAGTGGTTGGACTGTTTTCTTTGACAGATACCTGCTCCAGACTGAATTTATTTGAGATGTTTCAACAAAACAGCGCAGCTATTTCTAAGAATGCAAGGGGAGGGTTAACAACACGCTGCTTGTCCGTGTTAAAAATACCAGCACTTTGTTTGATGAGGGAGTTTTGCCATCGGGACTGCCCGGCCCAGCCCCAAGCTGCTCCCCGGGGCAGGAGGGACCTCAGGGTGCAGGGCTGGGTGCTGCAGGCAGAGGACAGGCAGAGCGCTCCTCCGTGCTGCCTGCGCTCCCTCTGCCGGCACCGGGGAAGAGGAGGAGAAAAGCCTCTGGCTGGTGCGGAGAGGAGGGTTGGGAAGGCAGGAGCAGGGTTGAGACCCAGGCAGGAATGGGGCAGAAGAGATGAGCAAGAACTAAACCGATTAGCACCGGGGCAGAGGGGAATGGGAAAGACAGGGACAGAGAGAAACCCCGAGGACTCGCTGGGTGCTGATACAATCGCCACAGTGGAGTTTTTACGGTGAAAATCTCTGGAGGGCTGTGCGTTTCACCAGCCAGCCTGCCTCACCAGGCCGACCCCACTCAAACGGGATCGCTCACCTGGAGAAAGGCCACGAAAATACAATTCCGGAACCTCCAGCACCTCCCGAGCGCTGGCTGTACCCACGACTTCACAGCAGAACAGATGACAGTATTTATCCCACAAAGACTTTCCTACTGGCAGAATAATAAGCACAACAGCAGGCCTGTGTTGGAGCAAACAGGGACAATCTTCCTTGGGCACAGCCATGCTATGAGCCCCCCAAAATACAACCTCTAGGTGTAAATGTGGTAGTAAGTTACTCAAAAACATGTCGGATAAAGCAGCTGCATCCCTGCCATCCAGAGAACCAACAGGACCTGCCCAAGAGCTGCATGGAAGAGAGCGAGCAGACCAACAAGTCTCTAAACAGAACGTTTAAGGATACAAAACACCTTAAAAAACATGTTCAGTTAAACAAATCTTGCTGCTAGCAATCAGCAGTGGAGTGAATGCTTACCATAAGGATAATGTAATTAGCAAGAAGTAGTGCACGACAGATCCTAACGAACAGAGCAATTCGAGATATAAAGCTTACGGCTCTAATTACATGTGCACAGCGATGAGCTGGAGCTTGGATTCAAGCCACTGGGGACCGGGACGCAGCGTCACACTTGTCACACCGGCCGCTCTGCCCCCGACAGGGAAACCCCCCACCAGTCGACCCCGGGCTGCCCGGGCAAGCTGCAGGGCGAGGAACGGGCCGGCAGCCCCGGGCTGCCCGGGCAAGCTGCAGGGCGAGGAACGGGCCGGCAGCCCCACTCCTGCCGGGACAGGGGATTACAAACACGCTCCAGGCAGTCAGATGTGTCAGAGGATCAGCAGTGGCACTTGCGAGTGCCGGGAAAGAGCCAGGGTCCCAGGGACACGCTGGTGGCCGGCGCCGCAGAATAAGCCCCCTCATTTTCTGCCAACGAAGCTCCGTGCCGTGACCTACAGGGTCCTGGCGCCCTGAACGTCCTCCCTGACCAGGCAGAGCAACTCTGGAAGCAGATCCAGCCCTCTGTGAGGCACCTGGAGAACGTATGTCAGGCGCTGGTATTCCCAGAGGCTTATCTCGGAGCTGTCCCCAGAAAGGAGTTCCAGGTAGCAGGTAACGTCACCCAGCCCGAGCAGGCGGTCGACTGCAGCTCTTCTTTTCTCTTCATAACGACCCTTGAGGACGGAGCAAATGAACAGCCAGGAGCTCGCCGCCCCAGAACTAGATATCAGAAACAGGCGCCCTATAAAGACGAGCTCCCGGAGCCCGCTGGGGCTGAAGCACTGCCCTTCTGCTTCTGCAACAAGGCCCCAAGGAGTTAAGAGCTCATTTTCCAGAGGCGAACCCGGAGCTGGAGGGCTCAGTCCTCTCTCTGTGATGCTCAGGAACGAGGTGAGGACCCCAGCAGCTGCCCGCTGCCATCTAACCGCAGCTAGTCGGCAGTCAGGACAGCAACGACAGAGATAAGGAAGCCAAAAGAGCCTAACAAACAGGCGGGGGCTGTGTGGGCCAAGGGCCCAGCAGCAGCTCAGCCATAAGGGCTGAGGGGGCAGCCGGGAGGCCCGGGCCGCCCCCGGCGCCCACCTGGGTCGGCGCACACCTCCATCAGCCGCAGGCACCGCTCCGGCCGCAGGAGCCGCCAGGCCGCCGCCGCCTCCCGCCGCCGCCGCTTCTCCAGCTCCCGTTCCTGCCTCCGGGCTGCGGCCTCCCCGGGGTTCCTCCGCCTCCTCGGCCGTGCTGCCGGGCCCGCCGCGGGAGGGGAGCCGGCCGCCGCGGCGGGGCCGCGGGCCTCGGGTTCGCTCTCGGGCTCCGACTCGGAGACCGCCCAGGCCGGGGCTCGCCGGGCCGCCGGCCCCGGGCCGCGCCGCTCGCTCCCGGCCATGGCCGAGCACCGGCGGCCGGGAGGCGCCGGGCCCCGCCCGTTGCCGTGGGAACGGCGGCAGCGCGCCACCCTCTATCGGCCCCGCCGCTCCTTGGCCCCGCCACGATCGTTCCGCCGGGGGGCGGGTGACGGGGCGGCCCCGGGGAGCCGAGAGCGCGGGGCGGGGCGGGGACGCGGCCCCTTTAAGAGCGGCGCCGCCATGATCTGCCTGGTGCTGGGCCTCTTCGCCGGCCTCTTCCAGAGCGGTGCGGGCTGGGACCCCGCTCCCCTGGGCCCCCCGCGGCTGAAGGACCGGGCCCCCTTGGCCCCCCCCCGGGGCCGGGAGCTCCTTGTTCCCCCACCCCGGGGCTGAGGGCCTGGGCCGGGACCCCCCGCTCCCCTTGTCCCGCCCCGGAGCTGAGGGCCCGGGGCCCCCTTGTCCCTGCCCGGGACTGAGGGCCCAGGCCCGGGACCCCCCTGCCCCTTGTCAGCCCCCCGGGGCTGGGACCCCCCCCTGCACCTTGTGCCCCCCCCCCCCCCCCCCCCCCCCAGGGCTGAGGGCCCAGGCCCCCCCCCTTGTCCCCCTGTGGCTGAGGGCCCAGGGCCCCCCTGCCCCTTGTCCCCCCCTGGGGCTGGGACCCCCTTGTCCCCTCCCGGGGCTGAGGGCCCAGGCCTGGGACCCCCTTGTCCCCCCCCCAGGGCTGAGGGCCCAGGCCTGGGACCCCCTTGTCCCCCCCCCCAGGGCTGAGGGCCCAGGCTCCCCTTGTCCCCTTGTGGCTGAGGGCCCGGGGCCCACCTGCCCCTTATTCCCCCCTGGGGTGGGGACCCCCTTGTCCCTCCTGGAGCTGAGGGCCTGGGACACCCCTGCCCCTTGTCCCTCCTGGGGTCTGAGGGCCTGGGACCCCCTTGTCTCCCCCTGGGGCTGAGGGCCAGGGTTGGTCTCTCCTTCCCCACCCTCACACCTCCGCCCTCTCCTTGCAGCCTTCAGCGGGGTGAACGAACGCACCTTCGTGGCCATCAAACCGGATGGGGTCCAGCGGCACCTGGTCGGGGAGATCATCCGGCGGTTCGAGAGGAAGGGCCTGCAGCTGGTGGGGCTGAAGCTCCTGCAGGTGAGTGGCCCCCCCTGGCCAGTATGGCCACTGCCGGGGTAGGGGATCCCTGGCGCCCAGGGGCTCAGGCTGGAGCAAGGCCTGTGCAGCCCCGCAGGCCCCGGCTCGGCTGGTGGCTGCCGGCAGGTTTCGGCTTGCTGTTGTCGTTCGGGCACCAGATCCTCATAGCTCAGGGGGTGGTGGCACCCCGGTGCCTAAACCGCTCCTGGAGGAGCGATTCCCGCTGTGGGGAGCGTGCCTGCCCTTTGCTGCGTCCGTGCTCCAGGGCTCTCGTACGGGGCTGTCTGAAGCTGGTGTTGCTCCTCTGACCTAGAAACTTCTCCCCTCCCTGTGTCAGGCTTCAGCAAAGTCGAGCCATTTCGCTCCTAGAAGCTCACGTCTGTGCAGGAGCTTAGTTGTAACATGCACTCTCCGGCTTTAACTCCATCTCTCGGGTGCGGACCTTGCCCAAATCCCCCCTGCTCAGAGCAGACTAAGCTTTGTCCTCTTTGTGCTCAGGCCTCGGAGGAGCTGCTGAAAGAGCACTACATCGCCCTCCGTGACCGTCCCTTCTACAGCCGGCTGGTGAAGTACATGAGCTCCGGGCCCGTGGTGGCCATGGTGAGTGCTGGCCAGGCTCTCCCTGAACCCAGGAACGGAAAGTAAGCGCAAAGTACCAGCGGCCTTGGCTTGTGGAAGGATGGATGGAAACAAGGTGGCCTCTCTCTTCAGAGGGCCTCTTCAAGCCGTACTGAACTGCAGGGGCGTTTTCTGCGGTAAATTAAACCCACAGCCAGTTCTGATTATTTTCCAAAATCAACTTTTGAAGTTGATCCCCTCTCACCCGGGTGGATCAGAGGGGGAATTTGGAGGACAGACGATAGGATCTGCTGGGGGGGGTTGCGGAAGCTGATTCTTGTTTTGCTGTCACGTAGGTCTGGCAGGGCCTGGATGTGGTCAAGACAGTTCGCACAATGATTGGGGAGACTAACCCCGCCGAATCCAGGCCCGGCACCATCCGAGGAGACTTCTGCGTCGAAGTCAGCAAGTGAGACCTTTGGCTTTTTCTTCCTTCGGTATTTCAGGGCATTCCTGTGCGAGGCCTGCCCGAGCCACGCAAGTCTGCATCCACAGAGCTGAGCTTCTCCCCTCTGTGCTCGGATTCGAGCCGTCTCCCGCTGACGGCTTGCAGAGCAGCCCTGGGAGGAGGTGCTGACCTCTGCCTCCGGGGCTTGGCTTTGTGCCTTTCCTGCCTCCTGAAGCCTCCTCTGTTGAAGCAGGTGGGGTTTGCTTGTCTCTTGCTCTGGGGAATCAGGACTGTCAGGCTGTGAAGAGGAAGGGAGGAGCCCTCTCAGCCATTTCCTGGGGAGCAGGGCACCTGGAGAGCTGCTCTAGCTCCACTGGGCACCTGGGTCTGTAACAAAAGCCAAGCGGGAGCTCTACATGCGTTAGGGCTCTTCAGCGGTGAAGATCCGCTGGCTGTGACCTCGGCTGGCTGCAGCCTGGCTTGTGGTAGACACCGCTTTTATCGAACCCTCCTGGATTAGGTTTCTGTTCTGTGGTGTCTGATACCAAACCTGCTTTGTAGGACCTGCTTTGACAGAAGGAATGAGGGAAACCTGGAGGCAAAACCTGAATTACTGACATAAAACCAAGGCAAACCCCAGATCAACAGCCACTTGCAGCTCCTCCTGTAGCAAAGAAATGGTTCCTCATCACAGGAGGAAGGAGTGCTGGGAACTGACAGCTCCTGCGCATCCATGACCTGAGCCGTGGTCAGCGTAACCACGAACAGCCCCTGAGCTGGAAGGAGGAGGGCTGTGCGGTGGGAAGAACATTGTAGGATGTGACTGGCTCAATCGGTTTCGTTAAATTGGTCAGGGTGAAATTTTCCAAACTGCACCTTCCCTCTCCTGCCTTCTCTCCTTAGTCCCGGCTGATCCCTTTCTTCTTCCCCACAGGAATGTGATCCATGGCAGCGACTCGGTTGAGAGTGCCCGGCAGGAGATCTCCCTCTGGTTCCGCCCGGAGGAGCTGACTTGCTGGGAGGACACGGCCGAGCACTGGATCTACGCGTGAGAAGAGCAGCCCGAGGGAAGTACATCTTCCCGACTGGGCACGGGGCGTTTCCATCCACCTCATCGCAGCTGCTTGGGCTGGCTGTGGATCCTGCTGCGGTGTCGCGTGCTGTGGGGGTTTCTGTTCTGCCTGTGGGTGGAGGGGTCCTGGGAGCTGCGCTGCCTGTGTAACTCTGCGGTTCAGCTCCCTGCAAGAGTAGCTATTTCTTTTTTTTTCTCTCTCTGCTATAGTAAGTAGTTGGTATTGTTGCTCTGTTTGCTGCAGCATCTTAAATCCCAAATAGCTCAAGGTGATTTATTGAAGTGAAAACTGGGCTCCGTGCCCATTCCTGTGTGTTCTCAGACCTGCCTGGCCCAGGGGAACGTGTGCTCCTCGCCACTGGGAGAGGTGCTCTGGTCACTACAAGGTGATGTGATTGATATCATCTACCTGCATTTCTATAAGGTTCTTCACCAAAGGCTTTTAAAGAATTCGGCTGCTATGGGATAAGGGGGAAAGTTCCCTCCTGGCGTAAGAGCTCGTTCCAAGACAAGGAATGAAGGACGGGACAAACGGCTCGCTCTCCCTTGGTGGGAGCTCTGTGTGCCAGGGCTGGCACAACTTCACCCGCCTTCAGATGTGATGGGCGAGCCTGTGGAAGGACGGTTCACCAAATGCTGTTCAACGCACAGTTTCTCTGGCTCCGATTCCTGGCTGCGGGTGCTGGGAGCGGGGGAGAGGCTTCTCAAGGTCTGCTCTGGTTCTCTGCAGGCCTCCGCTGCGGGCTGCGCGGCCCCTGGCCTGACCCAGCGTGGTCGGTCACACGCTGTACCTCCGTGGCGACTGATGCACGCCAGTGAAGCAGCAGCACTGTGCCAACCACAGGAATAAGGGGGGAGAGTGAGGTGGGGAAGGATTTGTAGATTTGGGGCTCAGGAAGGAGTAGGAGAACGATTTATTCCTCTCGTGTGTGCAGTGCAGGCTGTGGAACCCTGGCACTGAGCTCTGGGAGATCCTGAGATCTTCCCTGTCTGCCGGTAGAGCTTCCCTGCTGGGAGGGTTTCTGGAACAGTCAGACAACACCTGGAACCTGCTGTGAGCTCTCCCTGGAGCACCGCACTCCGCTGTGCTGTGTCTGAGCTCCCTGCGCAGCCTTGCCGGAGCATAAGGACAAGGCTGGCGGTGCTGCACCCTCAGGTGTCGGCTCAGACATTTTGCCTGTCCCCTAAAAGCCCGTCTCTCTCCTGCTCCCTGGCTTCGTGGCTGCTGGGGAACGAGCGCAGCTGGCTACGGGCTGGCCCCGAGGGTGGCGGGGCTGAGGCGGGAAGCGCTGGCAGCGACACGGGAGCGAGCGCTGAGGGGAGGGAGGGCCTCCCTGCTGCGCCGCAGAGCCCGTTTGTTCCTGTAACTCATCCGTTTGCTTTTTTTATAATAAACTGCGCCGTCCCCTCGCCTCTCCCGCTGGTTCTTTTCGACGGGGCGGGGGTGGTGGCCGACGCCTGGGGGGCTGCGGGCACGCGCGGCCGCCATCTTGCCCCTCCCTTCCCGCCGCCGCACGCGGGCCGCGGCAGGTGCGAGGGCGGCGCCCGCGGCGGCGATTTTTTCGGCCCATGTCACGTGGGGCCGGGCGCTGGGCGGGGCTTCGGCGCGAGCGCGGCGCCCCCCGCAGTGCGGCGGTGGCGGCGGTGAGTGCGGGCGGCCCGGCCCGGGGCTCCCCCCTCGGCGAGGCCGGTCTCGGTCCCTCCTCGGCCGCAGGGCCCCCGTTCCCCTCGGCGAGGCCGGCCTCGGTCTCTCCTCGGCCCCCAGGGTCCCTGATCCCCTCGGCGATGCCGGCCTCGGTCCCTCCTCAGCCCCCAGGGTCCCCGCTCCCCCTCAGCGCGGCCCAGCCTCGATGTCTCCTCAGCCCCAGGTCCCCGTTCCCCTCAGTGCGGCCCAGCTTCGGTGTCTCCTCAGTGCCTGGGTCTCCCCTCAGTCCCCCGTGGGTGCTGAGGCCAGGGCCGCCCTCCCTGGACACAGGGGTGTCTGGGCCACCATGCAGTGGGAGCCAGCATTTCTGCGCAGGGCTGCTGGGGCAGGGCCGGTGGGGTCGTTTGGGTTCCTCAGCAGCTGCGTTTCCGCCAGCTGTTGGACACAGAGCGGTGTGGTGTTAAGACTACCTGAAGGGAGGTGGTAGAGAGGTGGGGGGTCGGTCTCTTCTCCCCAGGAACAAGCGATGGGACGAGAGGGAACGGCCTCAAGCTGCTCCAGGGCAGGGTTAGGTTGGGGATTGGGAAAAACTCCTTCCCCAAAGGGCTGTCAGGGCCTGGCACAGGCTGCCCAGGGCAGGGGCTGAGTCCCCATCCCTGGGGGGATTTAAAAGCCGGGGAGATGTGGTGCTTAGGGACATGGGTTAGTGGTGGCCTTGGCAGTGCTGGGTTAGCGGTTGGACTCGATGATCTTAAGGGTCTTTTCCAACCTAAATGATTCTGTGATTCTAAGATAGAGGCGTGGGGGTGGGCAAAAGTGACAGCATGGGGGGCTGCCAAGGTTGGAGGGGATCCTGGTTCGAGGACTGATGGCTTTCTTTGTTTCTTTTTGTCTTTCCGTCTGTCTTTCTCTCTTTCTCTCTTTCTGTCTTTCTCTTTCATGATTGCAGCAAACGCTAGCAGCACGGGCATTTGCCATTTCCGAACAAAACTTCAAAATTAAACGACTTGTTCTACTTCCAACGTCCTTGGCGTTCCTTAACTGGCCAGTGAAACCCACATCTGTGCAGCTGGGGCAGACTTGGCCATGGCCATGACAGAGCCCCGCAGGGTTTCGTTCACCACCCTCCAGAGTCTGCCTAGAAGCAGCTTGCTGCAGATTTCTGGGAAAGACGGCGGAGAGCAGCCCCAGGACTCTGAACCGGCTTCAAAAACCGTTCGAGTCACAGTTGCTCTCTTTGAGCCGGATGACAAGCATTGTCCAGAATTTTTCTACCCGGATCTTCTGGAGAGTTGTCAGGCGAAAGAAGACAAGGTAAGCGTCCTCGTGGCCTGCAGGGAACCAGCGTCCTATCTGAAGATTTCAAAGGCTTTTTCAGTATTGCTGTTTCAATGCCGGTTTGAGCGTGGGTTGTGTGTTGGCTGTGAGGCGCTGAGAGGCGGAAGGAGGGCAGTCAGGCATCCCGCAGGCGGGAGAACTGGTATCCAGGCAGGGGTTCTTGTTGTCAGGCCACACTGTTGCACTCTGTTGCCTTCGCTGGAATTTGACGTCATAAAGGTGATGTGTTGGCGGCAGAGTGGAACGTAACACTCGTTTAGTTTGGAATTCCTTGATGTAAAGTGATTTTTGGTACCAGGCTTGCTTCTGCGATCTGTGGCTGTAGCTTGTTGGGGGCCCTGCTCTACTGCACGTGAATATTTCCACCTTCGTGCCTGGCATCTCTTCCCAAGCGCTGGGCGTGGTGCTTCCAGGCGCTGCCTGACAGTTGTGTTTGCCTGCTGAGAGCCGTTTCTCAGGATACGGCAGCACGCAAACTTGGGTAGCATCTGAACTTTGCCTTGTGGGTGTTTTTCTATGAAAAGAAAGTTGATTGGGTTCTACTCGTTATTACTGTTGCTCTCCAGAACTGTTTAGCAGTCAGTTGGCGGTTTGTGCTGCTTTGCTTTGTTTTGAGAGTTGGGAGAAGCAGAGACAGGTCCAGGAGGAGCCGAGAGAGCACCCGAACCCCAGAGATGCTCTCAGAATACTGTGGCAAAGGTCAATTTGCCTGAGCTTCTGCCGGGACGTGCTAGTTGTGATGGGTTCAATGCACGGGGTTTTGGTGGCAGTGTGACAGCATGGATTCTGATGGTTTTGTCTCTTTTATTTCTACAGATGAAAGACCCCGCTGATCCCTTTAACGACGACGAAAAGGAAAGGCATGAAGCGGAGGCTCTTGCTAGGAAGTTTGAAGAAAAATATGTATGTTTTTCTTCTTTCTACTACGTTATCTCTTAGAGTGGGCAGTGCTGTTCAGCTCTCAAGCAGTTAGCGCTGGTTTGGTTCTGCTGTTGCTAGGAGCAAAAAAGATCTCGTTCTCTCTTCTGAGCTGGAGCCCATGTCAGTGTCCTGTATCGGGGGCGTCCCCGTGGTAATTGGAAAAGAAAGACAAACGCAGTCAATCTGTTGTTGTTTAGGGTGGCAAGAGGCGGAGAAAGGACTGGATTGAGGACTTGATTTATACGGGGTATGGATACGACGAATCTGACTCCTTCATCGACGACTCTGAAGCAGTGAGTGCTGGGGCAGGAGCGAGGGTGGTCGGAGGCGGCTGCGCGGGGGGGGCTGAGCTGGCCCCCGGCAGAGCCTGAGCTGGGCGCGAGGCAGGAGCGCGCCGGAGCCGGGGAAGGAGAGCTCCCGGGGCGAGCGCGTGGCAGGAGGTGGCCGGTCAGCAGGCGCGCCCGCAGCCCCGCTGTGCCTGGGGGAGCGCCAGTCCCGCTCCGCTCTCCGAGCAGCTCAGCTACAGAATGAAGTGACAAAGCTTAGGGTGCCAAGGGATTGTTCTCTCTTATTTCCAGTACGATGAGCTTGTTCCGGCTTCTCTTACTACAATGTATGGAGGGTTTTACGTCAACTCAGGAACACTGCACTTTCGGCCAGTGTCTGAATCCGAAGATGACTGTGTTAAAGAGGAGAAGAAGCGTCCCAAGGTCAGCAAGCCAGCTTTCTCGATTATTTCCTCTTAGAGCTCGGTGGGTTTGCTGCATGAAAAGTGTGTTGATATTCAAAGTAGGGAGAGATTTGTGAAGTGGGGTGGTCAGAATAGGGATGAGCACTTCAAATCCCATTCTGTCCCCATATTTGATAGTAAAACGAAGCGTGTCTGGCACGGATGAGACTCCTGGTGGGGCTGCCTGATTCCCAGAGTAGAGGTGACAGCAGCCAATTGTCACCCTGAAAAGTCGCTTAGCATTATGGGGATGCCCAGATACGTTTGAGGGTTCTTCTCTTTCTCATCTGAGGTGTGCTGGAGGCTCTGCTGGGAAACTAGTGCTCCGCTTCGGTGGCAATGTCTGTTGGAGACAGCCCCGTTTTCATAATGCCGAAGCAAGGCGGGTAAAAGGGGAAAGAGCGGGAGCACTCGGCATCCCTTCCCCTTTATCAGTAGGATCGTCTCTAGTGTAAAAGCTGTGAGACATTGAAGATGGTGTGTGCCCGAACCGTGGTGGTACCCGTATGGGGCTTGGGTTCCTGCGTCCGGTGGGGAAGGAGCTGTTTGCAGGTTCTTGGGAGAGGGCCCAAAGTGGCTCTGGGGGTGCAGGTAGCATTGCAGGAGTCGCTTTGATTGTGTCTTGGTTTTAACCCTCTCCAGAAGCGGAAGTTGAAAGATGGGGGTGAAAAACTGAAGAAAAAGAAGAAAGATGATTCTTGTGACACGGCAAAGAAATCCAAGAAGTCCAAGTTTCCAAAAGCCGGGTAAGGAGCGGGAGGGAACACTTGCTGCTGGACACCTTGCTTCAGGGTTACGGGTGGCATTTGTTAGGCTGCAGGAGCGCCTGTAGCAGTGGGGGGCGGCTTGCGTGCGTGCTGCAGAAACACCAGCAGGTAAAGCCCCGTTGCTTCCAGAGTGGGAGAAAAAAGGCAGCTGAGGACTAGGGAGGGACACAGCTCCACAGCAGGGGCGTCCGAGCAAAGAGGGCCCAGCTGGCTGCGGTGCCGGTGTTTCTCAGAGCTCTGTTGGGGCACTAAGGGTGGGAGCAGGTATTGGAGAGCCTGAAGAGAAGGACAAGGAATTTGTTTTCCTGGTGTTAATAGGGAAAAGCATCAGGCTGCTGTCACGCTCACCGTCTCCTGCTTCAGTTCCTGTGCACGAGTTGTTTGTGCACGTCCAGATCTTCCTTGCTGGAATAATGCATGCAGCTAACTAAGAGCATAACACGATGGAGATGGTTTAAGCTCCATCACCTCTCCCCAGCGAGGAAGGACTTGTACATCAACAGGAGTCTTGTGCTGTGGCAGCCCTGTCCCTGGTGTGAGTGGTTGCACAGGCGATGAACCTGTTGCATGAGCCTTTCTGCTTCCCTCAGCTTCAGGTTGCACAGCTGCAAAGCGCTTTCCCTTCGGATCCTTAGAGTAGGGGGCCGTGGATGGAGAGACGGTTGCTCTGTGGAGGGCTGCTACGCTCCAGATCTTTACAACGGAAGCCATGGCTCAAATCAATTGTGAAGTGGAGTCGAGAGGCAGAGAAGCGTGCAGGACGGCAGTGTCGTGTAGCCTCAAGACTGCCTGGCTTCCAAGAGATGGGTGTAGTCCCCTCTGCTCCAGTAGAATCTGCTTTAGTGCAGGTCCATTAAACGTCATCCAACTTTCCATCATTCCCCCGCTGGTGTTTCACGGGCAACAGTTATTAAATGTGACATAGGAGTCGTGGGACAAAGGCATTCAGAAAGCAGAGAGATTTACAGAAAAGGAACTGAACCGTAAAATTTAAAGTTGGATAAGTGAACACCTGCTAGAGAAGTTACTAAAAAAAGAGACTTAACTGAATGAAAATGCCTTGTGTCGTTTAGGGCACCTGGGACCGGGTGAAGTGTCAGGACTTCAGTCTTACCCTTAACTCGCAGGTATGACTTAGGATGATAGAATCGTAGAATATCTCGAGTTGGAAGGGACCCCTAAGGATCATCGAGTCCAACTCCCTGCTCCTCACAGGACCACCTAACACTAAACCGTATGGCTGAGGGCGTTGTCCAGACGCTCCTTGAACTCTGACGGGCTTGGTGCCGTGAGCACTTCCCTGGGGAGCCTGTGCCGGGGACCGCCCCCCTCTCGGTGCAGAACCAGTTCCTAAGGTCCGATCTGAACTTCCCCTGACGCAGCTTCGCTCCGTTTCCTCGTGTCCTGCCGCTGGTCACCAGAGAGAGGAGATCAGCACCTCCCCCTCCACTGCCCCCAGTGAGGAAGGTGTAGACAGCGATGAGGTCACCCCTCAGCGATGAGGTCACCCCTCAGCGATGAGGTCACCCCTCAGCATTCTTTTCTCCAAGAAAGTTTCAGAAGGAGAAGGACGCTCAGAAGAAAAAAGACGAAGAGCAGAAAGCGGCGACTCCTTCACCTGACCCTTTGCTCTCGCTTTTCAGCCACGCCAGTGATAACGACCTGCTTCAGGCAGCGACGGCGATGGACTCGTTAAGTGACCTAGACCTGGAGCGGCTCCTCAGTGAATCCCCAGCAGGCAGTCCCTTTCCTGATGTGGAGGATGGGAGCGATGCCATTGGGATGGGCTTGGAGCAGGATTTCAAGCAACCGCCGTCCCTCCCAGAAGGCCTGCCAGCCCCCTGCACTTCAGCTGCCAGGAAGAGATGCAGAATAAATGAGAGCGCTGACATCCTTTTCGTCCTTTTGCAGACACTCTGAGACTAGAATGAAAGGCCTAGCTTGGGATAAAGGGCTTGTGTCTGTTGATTGTAAAATCTAAGGAACTGTCACGTAGTTTGGCTTGTCCTTTGTCCCTCTCTGCCTGCCTCCAGCTCCCCAGGTTGCATCAGAGTTGCGTTTCTGTTGCTTAGAGAGCCCCTGCCAGATCCCTGGTCAACGTTGTGTTTGTCTTCTTCAGCATCGAGCTGCAGACGCGGGAGCTGAACAGCCAGATCCGGTCAGGGGTGTACGCCCACCTGGCTGCCTTCTTCCCGTGCAGTAAGGACACTCTGGTCAAGCGTGCCCGTAAGCTTTATCTCTACGAGCAGGTGAGCGAATCGGGCAGCGCAGCCCCGTCTCGTGTGCGCGTTACCCCGGATCTGCAGCGCGCAGTCGTCGTCTCCCTAACGCGGCGGTGTCCTCCAGCGAGCGCGGTTCAGGCGCCGCAGGCGGTGGTGTGGGTTCGGAACCGGCAAGGTCTGGACCTGCTGGGTTTGGGCGTCTGGGCTGGCAGGCGCCGTGCGGAACTTGAGTCTGTTCTGTGCTGTGCTCCAGGGCGGGCGACTGAAGGAACCTCTGCAGAAGCTGAAGGAAGCCATTGGAAGGGCCATGCCAGAGCAGATGGCCAAGTACCAGGAGGAATGCCAAGCCCACACGCAGGCCAAGTTTGCCAAGTAAGCTCCTCGTTTGCTCGTTATGCATCTGCAGCTCTTCTCAGCAGCCTCCCTGTGACCTGCAGGCTGCCCTCATGAAGCGCAGGCCAACTCTGAGAGAAGTGCTAAGAAGCGCAGAGGCCAAACGAGAGGGACAGATCTTTGGGAAGAGAAGGAGCTCGGCTGAATTGCTGAAATCCTGCAGACTGGACTCTTAGCAGGAGCAGAGTTGTGGCTGTGAAAGCAGTTAAAGCTAACGGGGGTTGCTGGCCCTGGCAGCCAGGGGTGTGACAAAGAACAGAGTGCTGGGTGAAGGGGAGGTGACAAAGGGTGAAATGAGAATCAGTCCTGCTGTCGTCCTCATCTTATTCTGTAAGAAATCGGGGCGCTGCTCCGTAGAGGGCCGATTCCTTTAGAACAAAGCCAGCTTCGCTTCCTGCCTTCTCGTTGCCTCTCAGCACGAAGGGCTGCAGAGAGGTTCCGTTCTGCGGTTGTTAATGACGCCTGTAATTCTGGCGCTGGTTTGCTCCCTCTGGGGTTTCAGGCTGTTAAAATGGGAGGGGGTAACCCCTGGCGCATCGGTGTGCGTGCACACAGGGAGCGAGAACGTGCCTTTCCCCTCCTCTTTCTTGCGGAGGAGGCGCAGGGTCGGTTTTAGGTCGTTACCCCTGCTGAAAGAACGGCCAGCTTCAAAGTTAGATCAGAGTGCTCAGGGCCTTGTCCTATGGAGTTTGGAAATCTCCAAGGATGGAGGTTGCCACAGCGTCTCTGTGGCTCGTGTTAGCCAAGATGGGAGCTGGTTAATGCTGACAGCTTTGGGTTCAGAGCACCGAACCATCCCCAGTGGGATGCTGCAGAATAGTTCAGGCCTCAAACAACTCTGCAATGTGCACAGCTTAGGATTTACCCTCCTAAACAGCAAAATGAACCAAAAAAAAACCCCGCCAGGCCTTCAGAAGAAATGTCCACCTGTGCTTTGGCTCGGGGCTCGCTCCCCGAGGCCTTTGCCCATCCTTGTCCCCTCTCTGCTTCCCGAACAGATTTTGACTGGGTGTGGGACGACCTGAATAAGTCGACGGCCACGCTGCTGACCTGCGACAACCGCAAGGTGAACTTCCACATGGAGTACAGCTGCGGCACCGCCGCCATCCGGGGGAACAAGGAGCTGGCGGACGGGCAGCACTTCTGGGAGATCAAGATGACCTCCCCGGTGTACGGCACAGACATGGTACGTGGGGCAGGGTCGGTGCGGGCAGGCAGAAATGTTCTTTGAACGGGGACCGGGAGAGTGAAGCACTGCCCACCGCAGGAGAAGATCGGGTGTGAGACTGTCTAAGGAGCCCATGGGACCTGATGAGATGCATCCGAGGGGCCTGAGGGAACTGGCAGATGAAGTTCCCCCTTTCGTCGCCCGCTCTGGGGTGGGAGGGCAGGGATCAGGCAACGGGGGGATTTTTTTAGGCACTGAGCGAGGCTGTTCCCGTGGGAACTCGCAGTGCGGGAGCTGGGATGAATTTGTGGAGCGCAGGCTTTCCACTGAACACCGATTTTTTTTGTTTTAAGGCCTACTGCATCACAAGGGAGACAAAACAAACTTCTCGTCGAGGTTTGGCCAAGGCTCCATCATCGGGGTGCATTTGGACACCTGGCACGGGAGGCTCACGTTCTTCAAAAACCGCAAGTGCATCGGTAAGAGGCGGGGCAGCTGCAGCGGCCTGCGGGCGGCGGGGCTGGGAGCGGGCAGCAGCGCGGCCTGTCTGAAAGGGGAAGAGCAAGGTGTGAAGCGAGCGGGAGGAAGGTTCCATTTGTTGTTTAACAGAGGCATTGAAAGGACCTGTAGGCTTGCAGAGGTCCCTGCTCTGTGAAACGGGTAAACCGCAGCCCCGTGGCTGAGCTTCACCTCCTGACTTGCTGTCCACGCCATCGCCTCTTCCCGACGGATCCCTCTTCTCTGCAGACTGTCCGCAGAGACAAGACTTAAGGCGGCCTCCCGGTTTCAAGGCGTACTGGACTCCAGTCACGGAACGGACTCGAGTCCTCAGAAGGCGAAATCCAAGACCACCTAATTTTACACTTATTGGTCCCCTCCTCCTGACCGCTGTGCGTTGGTCTGGTCTCTGCGATGAACTCGTCGCTCGGTGGGGCGCGATCGAGCCGCAGCACGTAGGGAAACGGGCTCCTGGGGATGCATCTGCGTCGCTGTGGTGAAAGAGCAGCTGCTTACGCGAGTTGAGCTGTTGGTGATCTCTCTCGAGCCCCCGATGACTTTAATAGCAGGAGCCAACATGCAGAGCAGCTTCTCCTGTATCAAAGACTGTATTAAACTGCGATAAAAAAAGCAGAAACTGTCTTTCGTTGCTCTGACGGCCCTTGAAGGCAGGAAAGCGCTTGTCAGAAATGCGCTTGTCAGAAGGCATTTGCAGGTGACACCAAGCTGAGCGGTGCAGTCGACACGCCTGAGGGACGGGATGGCATCCAGAGGGACCTGGACAGGCTGGGGAAGTGGGACCGTGTGAGCCTCATGGGGTTCAACAAGGCCAAGTGCGGGGTCCTGCACCTGGGTGGGGGCAACCCCCGGTACCAGCACAGGCTGGGGGATGGAGGGATGGAGAGCAGCCCTGAGGAGAAGGGCTTGGGGGTGCTGACAGACGAAAAGCTGGCCACGAGCCGGCAATGTGCTCTGGCAGCCCAGAAAGCCACCCGTCTCCTGGGCCGCATCCCCCGCAGCGTGGCCACGGGGCGAGGGAGGGGATTCTGCCCCTCTGCTCCGCTCGGGGGAGACCCCCCTGGAGCCCTGCGTCCAGCTCGGGGGTCCTCAGCACGGGAAGGACAGGGAGCTGTTGGAGCGGGGCCAGAGGAGGCCCCAGCAATGGTCCGAGGGTGGAACAGCTCTGCTGGGAGGACAGGCTGAGGGAGCTGGGGGTGTTTAGTTTGGAGAAGAGGAGGCTGAGGGGAGCCCTCATCGCTCTCTGCAACTGCCTGAAAGGAGGCTGGAGCCGGGGGGGTCGGTCTCTTCTCCCCAGGAACAAGCGATGGGACGAGAGGGAACGGCCTCAAGCTGCGCCAGGGCAGGGTTAGGTTGGGGATTGGGAAAAACTCCTTCCCCAAAGGGCTGTCAGGGCCTGGCACAGGCTGCCCAGGGCAGGGGTGCAATCGCAGTCCCTGGAAGTGTTCAAAAACCGTGTGGATGTTGTGCTTGGGGACAGGGTGTAGAGGTGGCCCTGGCAGTCAGGGCAACGGTTGGGCTCGATGACCTCAGAGGTCCTTTCCAACCTTAACGATTCTGTGATTCTCTGATTTACCAGGCAGGGGACGGGGTCAGACAGGGCTGTCGGGGACCCCTCCCGTTGAGTCGCAGGGCTCAGAGGCCCCCCCTTCCTCAACCCCTTCTCGGAGAGGAGCCTTGGTGCGGCTGGGTCCAGCCTCAGCCTCAGACTTGGCCAACAGTTTATGTCTAAGGATTATATATGCGGAATCAATCCTGTACATCACTTAGCCAAGTTTCAAAGCTTAGTGTGCTGTTAGTCACTCACCCAGGATCTGATGCGACAAGGAATCTCTCGGCCTGGAGGAGTAACCCGCAGAGGCGTCCCTGCTCACGGGGAGATCCCGGCGTGCAGCCCGCCGCCGTGCAGGAGCTCAGCGGGCTCTTGGGCCGCTCACTGTTTATGGGGGAAGACGACTGACTCGCAGCCATGTCTGCACACCGACCGCAGGTGCGTTTTTCCCAAATTTGGCTTGAATCAGCCCGGACCAGCCCTGGGCTCAGGTGGACGCGTTGTCCCAAAAGCAGGGTCGTTCGCCCGGCGTGCGGACGCCAATTATCGCACAGAGCTATTTTATTTCGTGTCTGCGCAGAGATGGGTGCTGGGTGGTAAATCCACAAAGCTAGCGCACCTCCGTACAAAACTACAGCATATTTATTTTACTACGATTAGTATAATCCTGCCTAATTTTACACTTATTGGTTAATGTTTCGTACACTATTGGTTTATGCTATTTAAATTCAATTTAAATTTTGCTATGCAAATTAGCCCGCATGCTCCTTTCAGGTGGGGGGGGGCAAGTCTTTTCGGTCCGGAATTGAGTCGGTGGTCGCGATCTCCCCTTGCCGCATTTCCCTCTCACCCAGTTCCTGCAGTTTTATCCCACTTCACGCTTCTTCAACAATCACTTTGGCGCCAGGATGTTCCCTTTTATCGGTCTGTTAGCTCCTCTTCGAGGGTACAGTCGTTAGTTTTCCACGGTTCGTTAATAAAACGCATACTTCCTTCTCTTTTAGCTCCTTCTCCTTATTGCCGGATTCTCTTCGCAGAGCGCAGGTGGTTCACTGTTTTACTCAGCGGAAATTCCTCTTTCCGCGGGACAGCAGAATCGCGGAACATCTCAAGTTGGGAGGGACGCGGGAGGACCATCGAGTCCCCGCGCCAAGCGGCCTCAGGCGGAGAATCCCGCCCTCGCTCTTGTTCAGTGTCCTGCGGCTGGTGATGGCACCGCTCCGGCCTCTCCAGATCTCTCTGCAAGGCCTCTGCCCTCGAGGGAGCCCACAACTCCTCCTGGTTCACTATCGTCAGCAAACTTAATTAATGTACATTAGATCCCTGCGTCCAAATCGCTTATAAAAACATCAAAGAGCGCAGCGGCCTTAAAATCGAGCCCTGGGGAACCCCACTGGTGGCTGGCCGCCAGCCTGACGTCACCCCACAACCCTTCGAGCCCGACCCCTCAGCCAGTCGCTCGCCCAGCGCACGACGGACTCGTCCAGCGGTCTGCTGGACCGTTTGTCCAGGCTGCCGTGACGGAGAGCATCAAAAGCTTAGCCAACACCCCAAACCACCCCATCCACATCCCATCGCCCCCCAGATTTACGCGCATCCACCGGAGCAGCCGGTCCCGAACAAGTTCAGGGTTGGCTGGGAGTTCATCGCCCCCCCAGTCACAATCCTCCCACCCAGGGCTCCCAGGAGCGTTTGTGTCACTGATTTTTACCAGGCTCCAGGCTTTACCTCCTTTTTACCTGAAAAAACAGGCTTTACCTGATTTTTACCTGATTTGTTACCTGAAAAATCAGGCTTTACCTGATTTGTTACCTGGAAAAATGAGGCTGCACCTGATTTTTACCTGAGTTTTTACCTGAAAAATCAGGCTTTACCTGGTTTTTACCCAATTCTTTACCTGAAAAACCAGGCTTTACCTGATTTTTACCTGAAAAACCAGGCTTTACCCAATTTTTACCTGATTTTGTACCTGAAAAACCAGGCTTGACCTGATTTTTACCTGATTTTGTACCTGAAAAACCAGGCTCTACCTGGTTTTTACCAGGCCCCACGGAGCGCTGCTCTGTCAGGGACGGGGACGCGGGCAGCCCCCCCGAGAGCCCCGAAACAGCCGCCGCTGCCGCCCCTCAACCCCCGGTGCCGGCCCGCGGTCCCCCGCCCCTCCCGCCTCCTCCCCACAGCGCCCCGAGGGACGGCGGCGCCGGGCACGGAGCCCCCGCCCCCCCTGAGCCTCCGCCGCTCTCCCGCGGCGCGGCCCGGCCACCGCCATCTTCCCCTCCCCGCCCGCCGCCGCGCGAGGGCTGCCGGGACGGGGCGGCAGCGACAGCGGGGATAGGCCCGCCCGCGTCACGTGGGCCGGGCCGGCCGTCGGGGCGCCGTTCCTCCGAGGCGTGACCGCGGCCGGCGGCGTTGATTGGGCGCGGGGCGCGCGGCTTCAGCGCGAGGGCAGCGCCCCCTGCACGTGATGCAGGAGCGGGGCTCGGAGTCGGCCCGGGAGTCAGTCGGTGGTGGCGGCGGCGGCCGCGTCCCGCAGCGGCGGTGAGTGCGGGGCGGCCCGGCCCTGCCCCGCCCGGCCGGGGGCTCCGCCGCTCCGCCGCCGCCTCCGCCCGGCCAGCGGCCTCCCGCGTTCCCCCCTTCGGCACCAGGGCCCCGGTTCCCCCCTCAGCCCCGCGGCCCGCTCCCCCTCAGCGCGGCCGGCCTCGGTCTCTCCTCAGCCCCAGGGCCCCCCTTCCCCTCAGCGCGGCCGGCCTCGGTCTCTCCTCAGCCCCAGGGCCCCCCTTCCCCTCAGCGCGGCCGGCCTCGGTGTCTCCCCAGCGCCCGGGTCGCCCCTCAGTCCCCCGCGGGCTCCGGGGCTGGAGTCGCCCTCCCCGGGCACGGGGATGTCCGGGCCTCCGTGCAGCGGGGGAGCTGCCGGGCGGAGCGGAGCCCTGGCCCGGGGCGGTGCGGCCCGAGGCTGCCGGGGCGAGGCCGGTGGGGTCGTTCGGGTTCCTGGGCAGCGGCGTTTCTGCCCGCCGTTGGCCGCGGAGCGGTGCGGTGTTAAACCGGAGGCTGGGGGCGGGCAGGAGGGGCAGCGCGGGGGGGCTGCCAGGTTGGAGGGGGTTCTGGTGCGGGGACTGACTGCTCTCGCCCTTTCTTTCCCGTTCATGATCGCAGCAAGCGCGAGCAGCACGGGCGTTTGCCATTTCCCAACCAAACTTCAAAATCAAACGACTTGTTCCACTTCCAACCTCCTCGGCGTTCCTTAACTGGCCGGTGAAACCCACATCTCTGCAGCCCTTTCCTGATGCGGCGGGAACTGTGCCATGAGGACTGGTAAGACTTGGCCGTAGCCATGACGGAGCCCCACAGGGTTTCGTTCACCACTCTCCACGGTCCGCTGAGCAGCAGCTTCTTGAAGAGGTCTCGGAAAGAGGATGGAGAGCAGCCCCAGGACTCTGAACCGGCGGCAACGGCTGTTCGAATCACGCTCACTCTCTTTGAGCCGGATCACAAACGCTGTCCAGAATTTTTCTACCCAGATCTCTTGAAGAGTTGTCGAGGGAAAGTAAAAGGGGGTTCTTCAGGAGACAAGGTAAGTGTCGGCGCGGGCTGTGGGGAACAATGCTCGTTGAGCTTGAAATTGCTTGATGTAAAGTGATTTTTGGTACCAGGTTTGCTTCTGCGATCTGTGGCTGTAGCTTGTTGGGGGCCCTGCTCTACTGCACGTGAATATTTCCACCTTCGTGCCTGGCGTCTTCCCGAGCGCTGGGCGTGGTGCTTCCAGGCGCTGCCTGACAGTTGTGTTTGCCTGCTGAGAGCCGTTTCTCAGGATACGGCAGCACGCAAACTTGGGTAGCATCTGAACTTTGCCTTGTGGGTGTTTTTCTATGAAAAGAAAGTTGATTGGGTTCTACTCGTTATTACTGTTGCTCTCCAGAACTGTTTAGCAGTCAGTTGGCGGTTTGTGCTGCTTTGCTTTGTTTTGAGAGTTGGGAGAAGCAGAGACAGGTCCAGGAGGAGCCGAGAGAGCACCCGAACCCCAGAGACACTCTCAGAATCAGAGAACACTTTGGGCTGGCAGGAACCTTTCCAGGCCACCCAGTCCATCCCCCTGCCATGGGCAGGGACAGCTTCACCCACATCAGGGTGCTCAGAGCCCCGTCCAGCCTGGCCTTGGATGTTTCCAGGGATGGGGCAGCTCCCACCTCTCTGGGCAACCCCTGCCAGTGCCTCACCACCCTCAGCGCGACAAATTTCTTCCTTCGATCCAGGCTGAATCTCCCCTCCTTTACTTTCAAACCATCACCCCTTGTCCTGTCGCTGCAGGCCCTGCTAAAAAGCCTCTCCCCATCTCTCTTGTAGCCCCCTTTAAGCCCTGCAAGGCCGCACTGAGGGCTCCCCGCAGCCTCCTCTTCCCCAGGCTGAGCACCCCCAGCTCTCTCAGCCTGTCCTCCCAGCAGAGCTGTTCCACCCTCGCACCATTGCTGGGGCCTCCCCTGGCCCCGCTCCAACAGCTCCCTGTCCTTCCCGTGCTGAGGACCCCCGAGCTGGACGCAGGGCTCCAGGGGGGTCTCCCCCGAGCGGAGCAGAGGGGCAGAATCCCCTCCCTCGCCCCGTGGCCACGCTGCGGGGGATGCGGCCCAGGAGACGGGTGGCTTTCTGGGCTGCCAGAGCACATTGCCGGCTCGTGGCCAGCTTTTCGTCTATCAGCACCCCCAAGCCCTTCTCCTCAGGGCTGCTCTCCATCCCTCCATCCCCCAGCCTGTGCTGATACCGGGGGTTGCCCCCACCCAGGTGCAGGACCCCGCACTTGGCCTTGTTGAACCCCATGAGGCTCACACGGTCCCACCTCTCCAGCCTGCCCAGGTCCCTCTGGATGCCATCCCGTCCCTCAGGCGTGTCGACTGCACCGCTCAGCTTGGTGTCACCTGCAGACTCGCTGAGGGTGCACTTGATCCCGCTGTCTGTGTCACTGATGAAGATACTGAACAGCACTATACTAAATACTGTGCTAAAGGTTGATTTGCCTGAGCTTCTGCCGGGACGTGCTGGTTGTGATGGGTTCAATGCACAGGGTTTTGGTGGCAGTGTGACAGCATGGATTCTGATGGTTTTGTCTCTTTTATTTCTACAGAAGAAAGACCCTGCTGATCCCTTTAATGATGACGAAAAGGAAAGGCATAAAGTGGAGGCTCTTGCTAGGAAGTTTGAAGAAAAATATGTATGTTTTTCTTCTTTCTATTACGTTATCTCTTAGAGTGGGCAATGCTGTTCAGCTGTCAACCAGTAACGTTTTAGTAAGGGTCACTGACTCTTATGTTCCTGTTCTCCCACAGTCCTTTATCTTGGCTGGATGGTTCTGTTTTCTGTGTTCCTTTGCCATCTCGGGGCTGTGGTCCACAAAAATAGCTCAGACACGTTCTTAAATGAGATGACAGTCTGATTAAAGTGAATGACGTTCTTACTTGTAGTGGCAAATGTCATGATCTTGATGTAACTTGTAAAATTTAATTTTCTTAAGCAAAAATTAACTTCCAGGCCTTGTAGCTGTGGCACGATGTAATCTGTTAAGTCTCTAAGTGCGGTGCCCTGGCGAGTCTGCTGCCCTTAGGACAGTGCTGCGCTGGGTAGCGGGAGAGGCGCTGATCTCTTACCCATTTCCTTTCTGTTCTTCCTCTCACTTTGCTCCTGTAGACGGCAATAAAACTCCGTTATGTTTTACAACGGGCGCTTTTGGATAGCGAGTTGCTTTGCCTTGTGATATGAATTTGACCTATGAGTCACCCTAACGCGCCATGTGTATGTTTGATGCCTGTAGTACCGGGTTTGTACCGACTGTGTAGCAGTTATGGAAGAACAATCTGGCAGAAATGTTGAAGGGTGCAGACCCAATTCAACGTAAAGTCTGCTGGCACGAAGTCAGCCTGCCTGGCAGGTCAGCGTTCTGTTTCATTTGGCTGCACCGTTTTTCATTCCGTCTGACAAGGCCTAAAATTGGATTTACCGCATCCTGAGATTAGAGTCTGATGGGAGTTAGCGCTGGTTTGGTTCTGCTGTTGCTAGGAGCAAAAAAGATCTCGTTCTCTCTTCTGAGCTGGAGCCCATGTCAGTGTCCTGTATCGGGGGCGTCCCCGTGGTAATTGGAAAAGAAAGACAAACGCAGTCAATCTGTTGTTGTTTAGGGTGGCAAGAGGCGGAGAAAGGACCGTATTCAGGACTTGATTGATATGGGGTATGGATACGACGAATCCGACTCCTTCATCGACAACTCTGAAGCAGTGAGTGCTGGGGCAGGAGCGAGGGTGGTCGGAGGCGGCTGCGCGGGGGGGGCTGAGCTGGCCCCCGGCAGAGCCTGAGCTGGGCGCGAGGCAGGAGCGCGCCGGAGCCGGGGAAGGAGAGCTCCCGGGGCGAGCGCGTGGCAGGAGGTGGCCGGTCAGCAGGCGCGCCCGCAGCCCCGCTGTGCCTGGGGGAGCGCCAGTCCCGCTCCGCTCTCCGAGCAGCTCAGCTACAGAATGAAGTGACAAAGCTTAGGGTGCCAAGGGATTGTTCTCTCTTATTTCCAGTACGATGAGCTTGTTCCGGCTTCTCTTACTACGAAGTATGGAGGGTTTTACATCAACTCAGGAACACTGCAGTTTCGGCAAGCGTCTGAATCCGAAGATGACTATGTTAAGGAGAAGAAGAAGAAGTGTCCCAAGGTCAGCAAGCCAGCTTTCTCGATTATTTCCTCTGTTAGAGGTGTGCTCCTCTTCGGCGGCAATGTCTGTTGGAGACAGCCCCGTTTTCATAATGCCGAAGCGAGGCGGGTAAAAGGGGAAAGAGCGGGAGCACTCGGCATCCCTTCCCCTTTATCGGTCTCTAGTGTAAAAGCTGGGTGCGCTGTGAAATGTTGGAGACAGTGTGTGCCCAAACCATGGTGGTACCCCTATGGGGCTTGGGTTCCTGCGTCCGGTGGGGAAGGAGCTGTTTGCAGGTTCTTGGGAGAGGGCCCAAAGTGGCTCTGGGGGTGCAGGTAGCATTGCAGGAGTCGCTTTGATTGTGTCTTGGTTTTAACCCTCTGCAGAAGCGGAAGTTGAAAGATGGGGGTGAAAAACTGAAGAAGAAGAAGAAAGATGATTCTTACGACAAGGAAAAGAAATCCAAGAAGTCCAAGTTTCCAAAAGCCGGGTAAGGAGCGGGAGGGAACACTTGCTGCTGGACACCTTGCTTCAGGGTTACGGGTGGCATTTGTTAGGCTGCAGGAGCGCCTGTAGCAGTGGGGGGCAGCTTGCGTGCGTGCTGCGGAAACACCAGCAGGTAAAGCCCCGTTGCTTCCAGAGTGGGAGAAAAAAGGCAGCTGAGGACTAGGGAGGGACACAGCTCCACAGCAGGGGCGTCCGAGCAAAGAGGGCCCAGCTGGCTGCGGTGCCGGTGTCTCTCGGAGCTCTGTTGGGGCACTAAGGGTGGGAGCAGGTATTGGAGAGCCTGAAGAGAAGGACAAGGAATTTGTTTTCCTGGTGTTAATAGGGAAAAGCATCAGGCTGCTGTCACGCTCACCGTCTCCTGCTTCAGTTCCTGTGCACGAGTTGTTCGTGCACGTCCAGATCTTCCTTGCTGGAATAATGCACGCAGCTAACTAAGAGCAGAACACGATGGAGATGGTTTAAGCTCCATCACCTCTCTGCAGCGAGGAAGGACAGCCTTCTCTTCTCCAGGCTGAACAAGCAGCAGGACCTTAAGACCTTAGGAGGCAATAGAATATTTTTCCTGGTGTGAGTGGTTACGGGCTAAGACTTCCCAGGGGATTGGTGCGCGTGGCTGAAGTGAGCTGGGATGAAGGTATCCTCGTCTCTTCCCCTCAATCTTGCATTCACTTCAGTTCTCTTTCCTCCTCTGTACTTTGTTTACAGCTTTACAGCGTTAAATGCAAGTAAGGAGAAGAAGAAGAAGAAGTACTCTGGCGCGCTTAGTGTCAAGGAGATGCTGAAGAAGTTTCAGAAGGAGAAGGACGCTCAGAAGAAAAAAGACGAAGAGCAGAAAGCGGCGACTCCTTCACCGGCAGAACCTCCGGCCCCGAGGGAGGCGGAGGCGATGCCTGACCCTTTGCTCTCGCTCTTCGGCCACGCCAGTGATAACGACCTGCTTCAGGCAGCGACGGCGATGGACTCGTTAAGTGACCTAGACCTGGAGCGGCTCCTCAGTGAATCCCCAGCAGGCAGTCCCTTTCCTGATGTGGAGGATGGGAGCGATCCCATTGGGATGGGCTTGGAGCAGGATTTCAAGCAACCGCCGTCCCTCCCAGAAGGCCTGCCAGCCCCTTTGGAGAAACGCATCAAAGAACTGGCTCAGGTATGGCGGTTCGTTGCGGGGCAGCAGGATCGTGTGGTTACTGGAGAGGGGACAGCTCTGCTGGGTTTGCGTAGCTTCCCCCAGAGACAGAGCGCGCTCCGGCGGGGAGTTCCGCAGTGCCGCGTCGGATCACGCCTTTGTGCCACCTGATTTTCTCTTATGGCCAAGTCACTTTCTTGAACGCCCGGATGTCAGGTAGGGGCAAAGTCCTCGGCCTCGTTATCTACTTGAACGCAACAGTATGCCGCCTGTCAGTATGGTTTCCTTACCTCTCTTGGCAAATATCGACCTGATGCAAGAGGTAATTTCCAAAGTCAATTTAAGATGAATGAACTTAAAATGCGAAGTAACGAGGCCGAAGGACAAATTCCACCGTAACAGTTTTAATGTGCTGTGATGGTCAGGACAGCGCCTGTGATGTGGCTGCAGTGTTCTGTATGTACAATAAGTGGGCGCAGCTGGAAAGCATTACCTGTTCTGCAGTGTGAGAGGGCGTGAAAAGCCCTGTAGATGGGGCCTGAGGATTTGTTAGAACCGTTCCCTGTGTCATACGCAGGCAGATGCCTCCACTGAAGCGTGGGTACAAGTCGGCATCTCCCGCATCGGAGACGCATCCCTGGCAATTTGGGTTTTCCCCATCTTTAACATCTCGGTGTTGGGGGACTGTTCAGGGAGTGGAATGTATTAGAAGGGTGATCCCACGTCCTGTCACCGGTCGCTGCTCCTGCAGCTGGGCTCCTGTGGGACTCGCCCGTCTTCTCCAAAGTGTTGTGACCCGCTTTGGGAACCGCTGCGCTGTTCTGGAGAAGCGGGAAAGCACCGGGTGCTGGTCAGGAATCCCTCTCCTGGCATGTGGAAGAAGTGCGCTTTCCGACTTGCTGGCCTTCTCTGGTGTGAGGGCTGTCACAAGTGCTGAGATGTTTTGTTCCTGCTGCCAGTGTTGTTTTTAAACATTGATTTTAAGTTGTAAACAGTGCTCTTAGCTCTCTGGGGTGGTGTGTGTCCTGCCTTCTGGGGCACATCGATTTAGAGCACCTGTTACTTAAGCATCTCCTCCTTAATAACTCCTGTTACTGAAGATAAGCTGCCGTTACAGATAACTGTGTTCTGCTGAGAAATTTTAAGTGTGTATAGTGGTGGTGAGCAGATGGAAGAGAAGGAGGAACTGAAGAAAGTATTGCCACAGCTGATAAAAAGAATGGGCTCTTCATGGATGTGTCTGTTTGCTATTCAGGCTGTTAACAGAAAACACTGAAGCAGCTGTTTCTGAGCTGTACCTGAGTTAAAGCAGAATATTGCAGGGGCTCCCATGGTATCAAGTGAATCGTTATGTTGCTGCAAGATAGTGTAATAGCAGACTACCCGCAGATTTTCCTGGTTCGATTTTCCTGCTGCCGTCTCTCTTGTTGCTGTTGTGTTTGTTAAGAAAAGGAACGGAGGAGAAATGCAAGATGTAACAAATTGGAGCCTCTGGGTCAGTTAGGATGCTGGGACAGGTACTGTGGCGCAGGTGGGGATGAAGAGGTGCCATGCCTCTGTCTGAGAGCCAGGGCTCTTCTATCCCAGCGGGTGGGGGCATCTCCTGGCTTAAACGGAGCCTCCAGGCATTTCCTCTCGTACTTGAACCGATTTGACTTCAACTCTCCTTCCTAAAAGAATTTTCCTGTTGAGAATTCTCTTTAGCATTGAGCCTTCTCCTTTGATACCACCCGCTGTCTATAGCCTGCTGCCGACAGAGAGGAACGTACACCTTCTGGGCATAAATTAATCACTTACCAGCCTCAGCCTTGAAGTGTTAAATCGGGGGATTTCAAAATCGCGCCCTTCTCTCCTGGTCTCCTTTCCCGTGCCAGGAATCACTGACTTAGGGCAACGAGGTTGGTGAAGGGTCTAGAGCACAAGTCTTATGAGGAGCGGCTGAGGGAGCTGGGGGTGTTTAGTTTGGAGAAGAGGAGGCTGAGGGGAGCCCTCATCGCTCTCTGCAACTGCCTGAAAGGAGGCTGGAGCCGGGGGGGGTCGGTCTCTTCTCCCCAGGAACAAGCGATGGGACGAAAGGGAACGGCCTCAAGTTGCACCAGGGGAGGTTTAGGTTGGAGATTGGGAAAAACTCCTTCCCCAAAGGGCTGTCAGGGCCTGGCACAGGCTGCCCAGGGCAGGGGCTGAGTCCCCATCCCTGGGGGGATTTAAAAGCCGGGGAGATGTGGTGCTTGGGGACATGGGTTAGTGGTGGCCTTGGCAGTGCTGGGTTAACGGTTGGACTCGATGATCTTAAGGGTCTTTTCCAACCTTAACAATTCTATGATTCTATGATTGATGCGGTGCCTTGTGGCAAATCCCAGCTTTGTTTACATCCCCACTCACAAGAGACTGAAAGCTCTTGGCAATTTTCTACTATTTCTTTCATCTCTTGGAATTATTTTCCCCCTGGACGTATTTTTCACGGGTGTGATTTTTTGGACAGTGCTGTGTGTGCTGCAGTCATAGCTCAGGAAGCTTCCTGAACAGGATTTTTTTTTTAGCTTCCATGGCGTTGATTGGAAACAACTTATCCCCTGTGCCTGCTACTCTTTCTGTTGGTTTCTTGGCTTAGTGTCCAGGTTGGCGTAGAAAGCCTGATGATGAGTATCCCTGACCCTCACTAAACGTGACTAGGATGATCGTCCCTGTTCAGGGACAAGCTCTGTGCTCGTATTACTCAATCTAACGGCTCTAGCGCGAAGTTAAAACCATGCCCTAGAACTGTCCCTTCTCCCCGTGGGAAGTAGGCCAAGGAAGCCAGTGGCCACCAAGCCATCTCGTTTGCCCCATTCAATGGAGGAATCTTTGCTCTAGTGTAGTAACTCCAGTGTGTCTGCGCAGGAGGAGCCAGGATGGGGAGGTCTGTGGGCAGGACCCGTTCAGGTGGCAGGGTTGGACTTGGAGCGAGGAGGCGTAAGAGGAGAGGACCCAATCTCTCTTCTGTCTGGCAATTGTCGCAGCTTTTAGCCCATCTGCAGCAGGGAGCTGGTGCAGAGTTTGATGGAATAAAACTGTGCCTTGTTTTATAGTATTGCTGAAGGGATTTAAAACCCACTTGATTGCTTGTGGCTGTCTAGATCTGTGAACTGATGATGACTTGTGTTATTTGCTAATTTCCAGGCTGCCAGAGCTGCAGAGGGAGAAGGCAAACAGAGATTCTTCACTCAGGATATCAACAACATCATACTGGAGTAAGTGCCGCCGGGAGAGAAGAGCAGGGAGGGAGAATATCAGGCAGAGCGTTTTTGGTAAATTGAGGAGCAGGTTTAGCAGGAGCTGTGGGGGTGTCCTTATACAGGTCCTCCACGCAGAACATGCCTAGGATAACATGAAAGTCTCCTAGAAATGGCTTTCAGTTGCAATATGATGTATAACTGAAGTAGGAGACGACTGGAAGGGATGTGTCCAGGCCTCCTGTTCTCAAGATGATGCTTGACACCTGCGTACGTAAATTTGGTCACCGGACCTGTGATTGTGGCTTGCTACAAGAACAGTAAATCTCTCCCCATCGGAGGTGTCAGGCGTGTTCTTTGCTATTTAAGTTAGATGCTATATGGAATGTTTTATAATTGGGATAAGGCTGCTGTGTTCAACTGGTTTGCTTTGCAGACTGGAGGAACTCCATTACTGCTCTGTGTTTTTGAGTCCCCCAATTATAGAACGCCAGTGTTGCTTCAGACAGCTGTTGATAATGGCTTCATTCTTCTTCAAGTGCCTGGAGAAGGCTGATGAATGCGCCCAGCTTTGTGATCATCGCAGTGTAATACTTACGCAGAGGCTTTAATTTCATTAAGGTTTATCAAGGCACTTGAAGGGAATTGCCGAAGGGAAGCTTGGGAGTCTGTTTCCCTCTCGTTTCAAGGGGTGATTACCACCTTTTAGCGTTCCAGTGCTGACTGCACAAACAGTCCTAATCTGTTTTCAAACTGATAACTTTAACCGCATTCCGAAGTGGTTTGTATGACTTTGCCGTGCAATCAGTTAGGGGTTTTTACGCTTCTTGTTGACACCGAGAGGCGGCTTGGAAAGCCAGTCTCTTAAGTTATACCTGACTGTGTAGGTGGGTTTGGCACACACTGACCTCTCGAATCTGCTCACTGGGAAGTAAGTTCAAGCCCAAGGGATAAAGTTTGATTCTATATTATCCTGTGTTAGACTGCCGTAGTATCTGATGTAAGCAGCGTGTACATCTCATTTCATTGCCTCACGCTCCTGCACTTCAGTTGCCAGGAAGAGATGCAGAATAAATGAGAGCGCTGACATCCTTTTATTCCTTTTGCAGACACTCTGAGACTAGAATGAAAGGCCTAGCTTGGGATAAAGGGCTTGTGTCTGTTGATTGTAAAATCTAAGGAACTGTCACGTAGTTTGGCTTGTCCTTTGTCCCTCTCTGCCTGCCTCCAGCTCCCCAGGTTGCATCAGAGTTGCGTTTCTGTTGCTTAGAGAGCCCCTGCCAGATCCCTGGTCAACGTTGTGTTTGTCTTCTTCTTCAGCATCGAGCTGCAGACGCGGGAGCTGAACAGCCAGATCCGGTCAGGGGTGTACGCCCACCTGGCTGCCTTCTTCCCGTGCAGTAAGGACACTCTGGTCAAGCGTGCCCGTAAGCTTTATCTCTACGAGCAGGTGAGCGAATCGGGCAGCGCAGCCCCGTCTCGTGTGCGCGTTACCCCGGATCTGCAGCGCGCAGTCGTCGTCTCCCTAACGCGGCGGTGTCCTCCAGCGAGCGCGGTTCAGGCGCCGCAGGCGGTGGTGTGGGTTCGGAACCGGCAAGGTCTGGACCTGCCGGGTTTGGGCGTCTGGGCTGGCAGGCGCCGTGCGGAACTTGAGTCTGTTCTGTGCTGTGCTCCAGGGCGGGCGACTGAAGGAACCTCTGCAGAAGCTGAAGGAAGCCATTGGAAGGGCCATGCCAGAGCAGATGGCCAAGTACCAGGAGGAATGCCAAGCCCACACGCAGGCCAAGTTTGCCAAGTAAGCTCCTCGTTTGCTCGTTATGCATCTGCAGCTCTTCTCAGCAGCCTCCCTGTGACCTGCAGGCTGCTCACATGAAGTTTACCACCAATTTTTGTTCTGTAGTCAAAAATTGCTGAGGGGCATTAATTGGCCTAATTAAGCTGTGTGCGCTCTTTGTGCTCTCTGTGGCGATGCCAACTACAGCAGCATGGCTGGGACCAGAACTTGGCTGAAGTGTTCCACTTCTGTGCGGGCGTGTCTTTAGGAAGGTGGCAGTCTGAGAACAGTCAGGGTGGATTAGTCCCGTGGTCTCTTATTACACAATATTGGGAGATTTCTTAACCTTGAGCACTTAGCTCAGCTTGCACCCAAAGCAAGAGATTTGGGCCCTCTTCCCATGCGTGTGCTATCATTGGCTATTGAGACCTCTGCCCAGTCTTGTTCAGAGATGCTTAATCCTGTCCTTGGATCTCCAGGACAATGACTTCCACGTTATCTCTGTCTCCATTTTAGGATGCTGGAAGAGGAAAAGGACAAAGAGCAGCGAGATCGAGTTTGTTCTGATGATGAGGAGGATGAAGAAAAGGGAGGGAAGCGCGTCATGGGACCGCGAAAGAAATTTCAATGGAATGATGAAATCAGGTTTGCATAATTTAAATATTAAGTGAACCTGTGACTTGTCTTGTTCTATGCAGTTGGAAGTGAAGCATTTCAGTATTTGCATCTTGTTTTCAGAGCAGCGCTGATCATCTGTAGTAACAGTCAGCTTGCAGGTTGGTGGCAGACTGTGCTGTTTGTGGAAGCCACTACTGCATTTATTAAATCTCACTCATATACACTGCAAAACTAAGCTGATTTCGGGCACAGGCCCACTCTCAGAGAAGTGCCAAGAAGCCTCTGTGCAGAGGCCAAACGAGAGGGACAGATCTTTGGGAAGAGAAGGAGCTCGGCTGAATTGCTGAAATCCTGCAGACTGGACTCTTAGCAGGAGCAGAGTTGTGGCTGTGAAAGCAGTTAAAGCTAACGGGGGTTGCTGGCCCTGGCAGCCAGGGGTGTGACAAAGAACAGAGTGCTGGGTGAAGGGGAGGTGACAAAGGGTGAAATGAGAATCAGTCCTGCTGTCGTCCTCATCTTATTCTGTAAGAAATCGGGGCGCTGCTCCGTAGAGGGCCGATTCCTTTAGAACAAAGCCAGCTTCGCTTCCTGCCTTCTCGTTGCCTCTCAGCACGAAGGGCTGCAGAGAGGTTCCGTTCTGCGGTTGTTAATGACGCCTGTAATTCTGGCGCTGGTTTGCTCCCTCTGGGGTTTCAGGCTGTTAAAATGGGAGGGGGTAACCCCTGGCGCATCGGTGTGCGTGCACACAGGGAGCGAGAACGTGCCTTTCCCTTCCTCTTTCTTGCCGAGGTGGCGCAGGGTCGGTTTTATCGGCAGGGTGTTATGCAGAGCCAGGCGTGTCTTGGCGTATTTATCCAGCCCCTGATAAACAGAACGACCTCCACCGGGGGCGAGTTAATCCGCGTAACTGTATTTGAAATCTTCCTGTTCTTCAGGGAGCTGCTTTGCCACTTGGTGAAGATTAAGTTGGATGGTTATGACCTTGACAAGAATAAGGCTCAGTCTCTAGAGGATTATGTGAAGACCTTCCTAGATGGAGAGGTGAAGCCCCTTTGGCCGAAAGGCTGGATGCAGGCCAGGTGAGCAAGAATCGAGTTGTACTCCAGGGCTTCCTTGTCATAAGGGACCTCGGAAGGTCGTTAGTCCTACCCCTGCTCCAAGAACGGCCAGCTTCAAAGTTAGATCAGAGTGCTCAGGGCCTTGTCCTATGGAGTTTTGGAAATCTCCGAGGATGGAGATTGCCACAGCGTCTCTGGGCCCCTGTTCCAGTACTTAATCACTTTTCATGACATCTTTTCTCCTTATTTCCAAGCAGAATTCCCCTTGCTGCACTGAACTGAATATTCCCTCTTTTTGCTTTTTACTGTGCACCTTTGAGAAAGGTCTGGCTCCATCTTCTTTGTGGCTCCCCGCCCCCCTGACTCCTTCGATAGTGGAAGGCTGCCATTAGATCCCTCCTTGGTCTTCTCATTTTCCAGGCTAAGCAAACCCAGTTCCCTCCGCCTCTCCTTGTCTGTCCTGTGTCCCCGTTCCTCAGCCATCTTAGTGGCTCTGGACTGTCTCCAGTTTGTCGACATCTCTCTTGTATTGTGGGGACCCTGAAGCTGGATGCTGCATCCAGATGTGACCTCACAAGTGCTAAACAGAGGGGAATAAGCACTTGAACTGCTGGCTGTGCTCTTGCTAATGCCTGCCAGTACGTAGTTAGCTCTCAGCAGTGGCTCACGTTCAACTTGCCCACCAGGACCCCCGGGTCCTTTTCTGCAAGGCCCCTACATAGCCGGTTGGCCCCCAGCCTGTGTCGCTGCGTGAGGTTATTCCATCCCAGCTGCAGGACCTTGCGTCTGCCTCTGTTGAACTTCACAAGGTTTGTGTTGGCTCCTTTCTCCAGCCTGTCCGGGTCCCCGTGAATGGCAGCCCTGCCCGCCAACATATTCTCCCCCTTCCCTCCATTTTCGTAGCACCCTCAAACTTACTGAGAGTGCAGTCCGTGCTGTCGCCCAGGTTGTAAATGAGAACGCTGAGTAGTCTTGGCCCCTGTATTGACCTCTGATGGACGCCACTGGCAGTGACAGGTTACAAGGCAGAACCGGGACTGAGGTGAGGCTGACTGGCCTGTGGGTTCTTGAATCTGTGTGGCAAAGGATCACTTTGTCGCACGAAGGATACATTTTTCAGATACTTTGGGAAGTCTTCCCTAGACCCTAGAGTATTCCCAAAAGAAAGCAAAGCAGAAAGCTTTAGGGACTTTGGACTTGCACTAGACACATCAGAGAGCAGAGTAAGTAGGAATTTGGTGTGGTTTTCTTTACCCTATCTGGTGTCTTCACTGCTGTTTCCTGCTCTTTCCCGCCCTCCATCATCCATGCCATTGAGCTGGCAGTTGCAGAGAGCCGTACAAATTGCAGAGAGTCATTCTGCTGGGACTGTCATCAGCTTCTGGCCTGCTTTGTTTTGCTCAATAGTTTTAAAGAAAGGACAACTGTCCAGTCTTACTGCTGGAATCTCTATCTCTTTGCATTTAAAGAGCTGGGCAGCGCTGTCTTCTCTCTGCTGAATTTGCTTTTTGGGTTTCGTGGGGGATAAAGGAAGAAGTGGGTACCAGTTCTTAAGAGCAGTAAGTATGAGGAGCACGTTACAGATCCATTTGGAAAAGTCCGTGGCCATTTATTGCTGTTGCACGTGCACGTGAAGTACAGTAACGTGCACGGTTGTAGTGTGTTGGTTTAGTGTGCGGGAGCTGAATGATGGCATTAAGGGGTGGGTGCAGATTCCTACTTAGTTAAGGAAGATATTACCAGCTTGAGGGTCTTAGCTTGCCAAGTTTTAAAAACTCTTTTCTTTGAATAAAAGGAAATTAAAATCTTTTCCCCCTAGTTTGTAGGTGAAACTGTTCTTAGGCATACAGATTTTCGCCTAAGACTCAATGTAGGAGGGCCTTCCAGTGAAGTTAACTACAGACTGACTGAATAAAAGAGGTTTTCCTGGTTGCTTTCCAGTGGCTCAAGGATAATGGTTTCTCCTGCTGGGACTTGGTGATCCTTATGGGTCCCTTCCAACTTGAGATATTCTATGATTCTGTGACTTTGTGGTTTAAAGACAGAGGGCAGACTGACAGGCACACAGAAGGGAAGGGGAGGGATTGGCAACGCTAGGAGAATTGTGAACAATTTTATGGTCAAGTCAGCTTGATTCACTGTCATCGTGATGACAGAAGTTCATCTTTAAGAGGAGCTTGAAGATGGACAGAGTAGCACCTTTGTGTATGAGTTCAGAGAGGCCCTGCCGTGATTCCGTTTTCTCAGGTAGCGCTACAAGGCCATTAACAGAATATAAGGTTAAAATTAGCTTCCTTTTTAAAAGAAAAAGGATGACAAAAGTCTTTGTCAGGCTGTTAATAGCAGATGGGGCGCATATTCCATATGCCAGTACCGAAGGTGTATTTATAAGCTTCTCACCCTGATGTCTAAGGCGGCGGCTGGGTGGCAGCTGCTGTAGGTGAAATAGTGTTTGTGTGAGATTCTGGTTTACTCAGTCTCGGTCGTAAGGGGTTTTGGATGAAGCTTTATTTATTGGTTGTGGTTAGTCAGTTGTTACAGAAATGGTTGTGCTGATTTAAGAAGTCGCCTCAGCTGTTTGCTGGGCACGCAAAAGCAAGGGAGGCGTGCGGTGTGTGAAGGCTTCCAGTCCATATCGCTGTGCTGAGGCAGGGGAAGGAAACCTTTCGCCCCTGAAGTTGGTGAAGAGCTCTTGTATGATCTGCCAGCTCCTGGACGATCTGTGGCAGCAGTAACGCCCAGCTTGAATGATTGTCCTGCCTCTCCAGTTGGCTGTCAGCTTTTTAGGCTGGCAGAGCTTTTTCCTTAGTTATTGTCCAACAACTGCCTTAATGGCCCTCCCAGCGCCTACAAGCATAGCTCCCCAGAGAGGGAATTGTGTGGGGGAGTTCAGGAGGACTTTCCTGGAAAAGGGATGACTATTTGTTTGCTCTCTGTGGTTTTAATTTCACTAAGACCCCTGCTGTACTGTGCAGCTCTGTCTCCAGTGATCCCAGCTGCTCTACTGGGTCTTGCTGGATATCACTTCTCATTGCTCTCTTCCCTTCTTAGGACACTGTTTAAGGAGAGCAGGCGTGTACACGGACACCTCACATCAGTCCTGTGAGTATCGCGCAGCATTCCTTTGGAGTGATAACTGGTGAACTCCGTTCCCTGGGGCCTGGGTGGATCACGCAGGAGTACCTGAGCTTGCTTGGCTCCCGTCAGATAGTTTGGCGCTGCTTCGTTTGGGGAGGTCTAGGGAGAGTAGTTGTTTGTGTGTGACATCTCCCAACGACAGCCTTCCGGAGGTGCTTTAGCCTCCCAGTAAGCTCAAAGATGAGAACTCTGAAGGCAGGTTGCCTCCTGGCCTTGTTCAACAGACTGGAGTCAGGCCTCTGTGCTAGTCCCTGGGAGGCAGATCGAGGTAAAACGGAGCGTGATGCCAGCACTGCGATTATTGCTACCTGTTCAGTCGGTCCTTACTGGATTCTGGATTCCCTCTTTCTTGTTGCCTGGTTAAAGGAGGGGTACAACGAGCTCAAGCTGGTGAAGGTGGGTGCAACAGGCTTGTGGGTGGCAAACCAAGAGAGCCATCGGAATCCAGCTGGGCAAGTGCTTTAATGCCAAAAGGTCTCATGGATCTTGCTGGCAGTCTATAATAGATGATGATACGGACTTAGGCTGATGTCTGTTTGACAGACGGTCCTGTTCTTGGCACTGGATGAGCGAGGGGAAGTGTGAGAAAGAGTATGAAATAGAGCGTAGAGTCATCCTTCCCTCAGCCATACCATTCCAGCAGTTCAGGGATGTCTTGTACCAGAGATTGCATCTGACCAGACCAAATGATCTATTTTCCGTGAATTTGGCAGATGCTTTTGCATCCTTGACTTCTTCTGGGAACCTAAAAGAAGTGTGTAACTTCTCTCCAAAACAGCCTCTGTGCCAGTTTCTCTCTGGGTGTTGCTATAGTTAGGCCAGCAGTGGGTTCCTGTAGTAGCTCCTAGCCCTGCAGCCGGTGCAGGAGGTGTCTGTTGAGTGCTTTCACTGCTCTGCTACCATTTCAGGACTCTGCTCCGCTCCCTAATTCATTCCCCTGTGTGGGAGCTGGGGCTTCCTAGAGCAGCAACCGAATGTCGTACGGTTTTGAATCCTAGCAACCTGAGATGCTGCCTCTGTTCCCTTGGTTCTTTGCAAAAGACTCAGTGGATCATCATTAACAGGGCCCAAGTGTGCTCCCTAATTGGATGCTTCCCTGCGGGCATGCAGTGAGCCGTGTTTCTTTTGTCTCCCTCAAAACAGGGCGAAGAAGAAAGTTATAGCTCCTACTAAGGTGAAAGTGAAGGTGAGTTCCTTGTTTTCTGGTTCTCACGGTTGACGTACACCAAGAGTCGAGTGCCTGCCATCTTAAATCCTACATTTGAGCCTTGTATCTATACATTAGGTACCAGGAAGTTGTACTGTGAAATAGCTCTAGTCAGTACTGGGCTTGAAAAAACAACTGGAACAGCAGCTAAAATTGATGGCAGCAGCAGTCGGGAGGGAGGCGGGGGGCGGCAGGCACAGAACGTGCCTATTCTGCCTTTCATCCCCAAATCACAAACCTGCCCTTCCCTCTTCAGCAGTAACCCCTGCTTCTGTTCTGACTCTGCCTTCTCCTGTGCTTTTGTTCCAGGAATCTTCCTGCAAGCCAGATAAAAAGGTGTCGGTTTCTGTTCCTTCGATGCACTCAAGCAGCACCTTAGCTCTGTCTGCAGAGCCCCAGGGAGGAGCTCTGGGCATCAGTGCCCAAACCAGGGAACTCCTGTCCCTTGGCACAGCCCAAGCGGCCAGCAGCACCGGCCCTCCTGCTGCCTTCATGGATGACTCCCTGGATGAGGACTTAATTCATAATCCCACTTCCTCCCTCGAAGCAGTCTCTAAGGAACTGGCTGTGCTGAACAGCAGAGCGGGAGGGAGCCCTGACTTTACTCTTCCTGGAGCTCCAAAAGCTCCACCAGAGAAGATCCCAACTCTTGCATCCTCAGAGGAGAAGAGGACATTTCCAAAGTCCAACCCTTCCCCTACATCATCCTCTGGTTCCCTCCAGTCTCCTCTAAATTTCCTGGCTGAGCAGGCCCTGGCATTGGGCCAGTCTTCTCAAGACAAAAAGGCAGAGAACTCTAATTACAAAGAGCTCTCCTGCCAAGCCTCCCCCAGCAAAATCCTTCCCGATGCCCACCAGGCTAAACAGAAACACCACAGCCTGGCCCGGCCAAGCCACGGGCCTCAGACCTCCACCCCGGTGCCGGGTTCTCAGGTGAAGGTCTTTCACTCAGGCAGCCAGCTACAGAAAACTTTCACCTCCCCGGCTCCGTTTGTCAAACTGCAGAATCCCAAGTCCTCCTCCCCACTGCCCCAACGCTCCCTCCTCCAGCAGGTCAAGTCATCAACCAAAGCTCAGAGCTTCCATTCCTCTGCGTCACCAGGCAGCACCCAAAACTCCGGCAGCTCCCACAAAAGCCCAGGCTCATCCTCATCATCTCTCAGCTACACAGGAAAGCACTCGAGTGGCTCTAGCTCTTCAGGACAATCTTACAAATCGCCCTTCGTTTCTGGTTCCCTCTCCAAGCACGGGGCTTCTTCCAGCAGCTCCTCGTCTGGAGGTTCTGCAAACCAGGGCTGCTCCTCTGGGAGCTTGCTGCCCGGCGTGCAGACCCCTTCCTCGGGCCAGGCCTCCAGCCGCCCGTCCTCAAGCTCCTCGGTGAAGAAGACGCCCGTTTCGCAGAAGCTGACTCTGGTGGCACCTCCTGGAGGTTCAAACGGAGATTCTAGCGGGGGCACTCAAGGAGTGGCCAAATTGCTGACCTCCTCCCTAAAGCCAGCTGTTGTTAGCAGCACCGCATCTTCTACCTCTGTGCCGGTAAGCAGGGGGGTGCTGGCCTAGCCTAAAGCCAGGGGAACGCGTGGCGCTGTGGCAGGCCGTCTCCTAACCTGTTCAGCCCTGCCGTAAAGTGATGACTTCAAAAGAATTTCCCGAAATTCTCGAATGACTGTCTGGATCTTGGCTGCTTAGGCTAGGAGGTCCTGGCCTTTGCCATGGGCTCGCGCTCCAGAATTCAAGCTTTCAGTTTTGGCTTAAAGTAACAACTAAGCAAAATACGGTTCCATGTCTCATGAAGGACTCCTGGGTTACCTATGCAGACTTGTATTATTCAGCCATTGTATTTAATGGTATAAGGACCTTAATTTTCATCTCTAGCAAGAAAGCAATTGTTCCTAACGCTGCTGTATTAATTTGTTGTTGGCTGCTCATTCCTGCCTTCTTTTGTGGCATGTGAAAAGAGCTGGGCAATTAAATGAGTATATTTAAATGGGCCTGAAAACCAGGTACTGCTCAGCCCGTGTACCTTGTCTGTTACTGAGATACAGCTGAAAAGCATTCCCCAGTGGGATCTCTCTCCGTGGGAGAGATCTCTGATAACATTCTTGGGTGCAGGGGCACACCAAACCTTGGTGCCTTGTGTGGCCAGCAGCGATGTGCTGCTAGAAGGGAGTCGGAAGCACCTCCCTGGGGCTCACAGGCAGCCTGTAAGCTTTTCCTCTGCCTAATGCAGGCACAGTTCCAGCGGAAGGGAACAACAGAGTGAAATCCAGTCCGGTCACATTTAGAAGAGCATAGCATCCAGCAGCTGGATTGCCAGTGCCCTGGGCACCTCCAGGTGGCCTCGGGAGCTGGCAGTGCTTGGGCCCTGGCTGGGAGGGCGCTCCTTGCAAGGAGGAATGCTTGAGCACTCCATGTTTTGCAGTTCTTTAAGTATGAATGATGCTATGCCTTGGTTTTCCTACTCCTGACTGCCCTTTTCTGTTGCTTTCCAGAAAGGAACTAGTGGAGCTGTGCTGCTAACGAGTTCTTCCTCCTTAAGTGTACTGGCTCCATCCTACAAGTCCAGCAACCCAAAGCTGCCAGCTGCCCTGAGCTCCACCCCGTTAGGTATTATCTCTCCTATTCATTCCTTCCCTCTTCACGTCATCTCCTTCAGTTCAGACTCCTCCCCAAAAGCAGGAGTATCAAAGGATGCAATAGTTACGGGACCCGCTCCAGGAACTTTCCACCACGGCCTTGGCCACAGTGAGTATCCTCCCGGTTAGGCCTGTGCATGTTACTTGTGCCTGTGCTGTCAAATAACAAGAACGCCAATGTTCTGCTGCGTTAACCCATTGCAGACCAACCCATCTCTCTTGCTGTTGCTTCATGCTGTAGTTCATGCACTTATATCTCCAGCAGTTGCATTTGGAGAACCTTGGGCACATCCCTGTAGCTAGCCCAGAAGTCCTCATAGCTGGAAGCTGAGCTATAGGCTAACTGCTGCAGCTCTTCTGCTCGTTTCTGTCTTCGATGTGTATTTGTTCTTTTTTTTCCCCTCTCCTTTCTTTGTTTTTCTCTCTAGGTCTTCTAGCTGGCTTGCACTCCAGCCCCCACCATGCAGCGCCACTCCCACATTCTGCCCTGTCCACTCATTTACCGCAAAGTTTGCCAGGTAACTTGTCAGACGGTCGTGTTTGTCTTCTGCGTCGTGAGTCGTCCTGTATCTCAGCGGATAATTCCTCTAGGGGTGAAAGCAAAGCGGTTGTCCACGTTGTCTGACCGGTGCGGTCGTCGCTAAAACCTGCGGCCTCCCCGCGGTACAAAGCGAGGCGTCGCCCTCTCCGTCCTTTGCTGTTTAGTTAGCCAGGACAAACTGGTGCGTTTTGGGAACGACGAGCCCTCGGTGCTTATAGCAAGTGTTGGTTCCTGGAGGTGCTCAGCTTTGCTGCTTGCGTCGTGGTGAAGAATTATCCTGCCGGGATGAAAGCTGTGCGTGTTTAGGCACAGTGTGCCGGGACTGCCCAGGAATGAATATTCTGGCTCTGTGGAGTTTTGTTTCTGGTGACCTAATGTGTCCAACCAGAACGTCTTGTGTCTGTGCACCGAGCTAACTGCCTGCATCTCCTTCGCGACAAGTTTGTAGTGTAAATGGAGACTGCTTTCCCTGGTGTTGACAACGTGCTGATTTTGCAGTTAAGCCTGTTCCTGGCCCAGTTTGATGCCTGCAGAAGCAATGCCTAAAACAGGAGATTTCCGAAGAACACCTTCTCTGCTCGTCGGTGGGCTGTGGGCGCGTGTGAATGTGTAGCACTGTGGAGGAAGGAGAGAAGTAAGGGGGATCTGTGCAGCATTCAGAAAACTGAAATGCAGGGCCAGCAGATCGGGCTTATCTGCTGCCGGGAGTTGCTTATTCCATTGGTAATTGCTAATTCTGCTTTCTTGATCAAGTGTTCTTTAGCTCTTCAGCACGGTTCAGTGCCACTGTCTTAGTACCCACTCCTGTTGCGATTGTCTTACTGGGCAATGTGAGCCTGCTTTAGGAGTGGATGTGCTAGCCTAACATTGTGGCCCCGAGGCCGTTAGATGTGCGGATAACCTGCTGGAGTTCACCTGGCCTCCCGTAGCAGCCACGGGGTAAACCGCCCTTGACCGCTGAGTGCAGCGCTTGGTTGATGAAGAGAGTGCTGTGCACTGGTGAAAATACAAAGAATTTGTTGTCTTTGCTTCTTTTGCTGCAGTTTGTCTGAGGCGGGTTGTTATGCTGCTCCGATGCGGTGGAGCAGAAGCAGCAGGTACTGGCAGCGGTCACTGGTGTGACGGACCCTTCCTTCCCCTTTGGAAAGGCCAAGTGCCAGGTCCTGCACTTGGGGCACAACAACCCCAGGCAACGCTACCGGCTTGGGGAGGAGCGGCTGGAAAGCAGCCTGGCTGAAAAGGACCTGGGGTGGTGGTTGACAGCCACCTAAACATGAGCCAGCAGTGTGCCCAGGTGGCCAAGAGGGCCAATGGCATCCTGGCTTGTATCAGGAACGGTGTGGCCAGCAGGAGCAGGGAGGTGATGGTGCCCCTGTATTCAGCACTGGTGAGGCCGCACCTCGAATCCTGTGTCCAGTTTTGGGCCCCTCACTTCAAGAAGGACATGGAGGTGCTGGAGCGTGGCCAGAGCAGGGCAACGAGGTTGGTGAAGGGTCTAGAGCACAAGTCTTATGAGGAGCGGCTGGGGGAGCTGGGGGTGTTTAGTTTGGAGAAGAGGAGGCTGAGGGGAGCCCTCATCGCTCTCTGCAACTGCCTGAAAGGAGGCTGGAGCCGGGGGGGTCGGTCTCTTCACCCCAGGAACAAGCGATGGGACGAGAGGGAACGGCCTCAAGCTGCGCCAGGGCAGGGTTAGGTTGGGGATTGGGAAAAACTCCTTCCCCAAAGGGCTGTCAGGGCCTGGCACAGGCTGCCCAGGGCAGGGGCTGAGTCCCCATCCCTGGGGGGATTTAAAAGCCGGGGAGATGCGGTGCTTGAGGACATGGGTTAGTGGTGGCCTTGGCAGTGCTGGGTTAGCGGTTGGGCTCGATGATCTTAAGGGTCTTTTCCAACCTTAACGATTCTATGATTCTATGATTCTATGAAATTCACAGTTACACGGGCTGTGAAATGTATTCTGTGTCACTGGGAAGGAGTTCTCTGTCCCGTTATTTGAGGGAATTTAGAGTGGTTACTTCACTGTTGCTTATAGAGCTTATAACAAAAGAATTTTTTGATGCTCTTAAGCAGGACGTTGTGCTAGACGCTGCGAGTGGACAAAAGGTGACTAGGAATAAGTGAAGAAAAACTGACAGCTTCAGCAGGCACCCGCTTTCTCACTTGGTATTTCCGCATAAAGATTGGAGATTGAGCCTAGTGCTGTCATCTCTGGGAATGTTACCAATTGTGGTGGTTTGTAGGACACCACAGTAGATAATTAAGTGACCGCCATAATCTTAAAATGTATTAATTCGTTTTGTGGCATAAACTGTGGTTGGCTGTGTAAGCAGACGGCCACAGCTGCATTGCTCTGCCTGAAAGCTGTGAGGACTCTGCTGTGTTGGGAGGTTGCTACAAATGCAAAACGTTGATGTCTTAAACGAAAGCGCTTACACCAGCGTTCATCCAAAAGCGTCTGAGCGAGGAGCATCCAGTGCTTGCTTGTGTGTTGTCGCTGCTGTGTTTGCTGGTGGAGCTGCCTGCGTGCTGCTGCTGCGGCGCTGGTTCTGACCGCTCGCTTCAGAATCGCGACGTGCTGGGACTGAGCTCTTGCATGGAATGAGCCGTCCTTGTGGAGGAGAAGCTGTTGCTACGCTGCTCAGTGCCACTGCTGCTTAACTGCACGTCTCAGCACACCCATTTGTTCATCGCAGTCTGATGGGAGTTCTGATTGCTCCTGGAAAACCTCTGCTGCCTTAAACTTCCTTCCCTTTTCTCTCTTCAGTGCGTTTTCTCTTTTCCCTCCACATCTGTTCCTTTCTGTTACTTCACTGGTTAGATTCCTGTGATTCCTGTTGCTATCGGTGGGCACCCAAAGCCTTCATTACAACGGCAAAGGTGTACTAACGGTGTTATTTCAAACCAATTTTAGATGCAAGGCAGCAAGTACCATGTATTTCTAGTTTCCTAGATGGGGAGACGTGGTAGGGTGGTGTTTAGAGAAGAGAATAGCCTAGCTGCTAGTCGACGAGCGATCTGAATCTGTGCCGTGGTGCTTTTGCTGGGGGGCCACGGGAGACCCTCAGTGCTTCCCTAACTCAGGTGCAGAGGCAGGGCTGCTCCCAGGTGCGAGATGTCTCCGAGCGCATCCTCTTACCCCCCGATTCCTTGGTGCTGGAAAGGAAAAACAGGTCTTTCTGTCTGGAGAGATCTGGCTGCCCCGGCTGCACGCAGCTCCGCGGAGCTGATGCCGAACCCCCTTCCCACTTGGTTTTATTTTCTTTCAGATGCTTCTCAGCTTCACGGCAAAGGGTCCAATGCACAGCAGCGCAAGTTGTGACGTCTGCAAGGAGGGGAGCTAGAGCACACATAGGATAAACCCAAGAGGAACAGGTCATGAACTTCGGATACCGGCTGTGTCTTCTCTTTTTTTGTTGTTTTTTTTTCCTCACGACAACTGGAGAGACTGAACCGCGATGAGGAGCTCATTGGTGCGTTTGCTCAGAGGCTTTCGGAGCTAAGCCCCGCACAAAGGGCCACCTCGAGCCATGCCCTAATGAGAGAAGCATTTTGTAGCACTGTTTTATTGCTGCTGCCCTTCACGCATTCCCTGGCACTGGCAGGAGCTAGAACTCGCAGGGAGACTCGGCTGGCTTGGCTTTCTGGCGGCGGATCCTCACCCACCTGTGTCGATATCTGCCACGTACCTCCAAGTCCAGTGACCTCCTTGGTCTCCCGGTGGAGGGTATGAAAGGTGCTTCTTTCTCCTGCTTTGGATTCACTTGGATAATTCTAGCACTGCCAGTGCTTTCTGAAGACGGTTGACTAACTTTTCAATTGTACTATAAAACTGTGCTACAGTTAATGGAGGACTTCACATTTCCTGTGTGGCGAATCTAACGAACCACCTGATGTTCCCCTCTGGAGGAGAAGGAAGACTCTTTAGAGAGACGTTTTTAGATGCAGTCATTGACTTTGAGAATTCTACTTCTTTCGGTTTTGGGATTTTTTTTCCTCCTGCTCAGTTTTATCCTCATTACCATCGAATGCATTGGATTGAATGGGACACTTCTCGGCATGTCACATGTATAGGAAGACATAATTCCAGTGCCTTTTATGGTGGAGCAAGAATGGACTAGTGACACACATTTCAGCCCTATTTTGTGTGCTCCTCGACCCTTTTTTAATCATTCTGTATTTAAAATGTATTCTGTTTTATTTAATAGAGCTTTTTATGGTTGCACATCAAAAAAAAAAAAAAAAGCTGCACTGTCTGGACTTCAGTGGTGTCTTGGTGACTGCGAACACAGTACCAAATCCAGCAAGAGCACCAGTTCTCATCCGAGTTTGTGCAGGCGGGTTCCAGACCCTCCCCTAAAGCCATTCTTTCCTAGGGTCGTCGGTTGTGATCTCTTTGGTGGGCAGAGGGAATGATCTAGATTAACCAAGGTCACTACTAGTCAAACGAATTCCAGAGAAGAATATTGCTCTCCTCGATGATTTCTGCACTAGGATCATGTGCTTGTCACAGCTGCAGGAATGGGGACCATCTAGAATCGGGGTGTGTCTTTTCTTTTTAATTTTTTAACTCCTTGACCTAAATACTTCTCCTGAGCACCCCCTTCAGTCCGTCCGTAGCTGAAGGCAGGCTGTGGTTCCCACTGAGCTTTATGGGTTCCCATTTGCTGCTCTTCCCCCAGCCTGCCTTTTCTCAGGCCCCCACACCACATCTGAATCGCGCAGTAGGAGCGCTGATCCGCACAGGCTTTACTGGTATTTCAAGCAAAAGCTTGCAGCCTTCCTTCTTGAGCTTTGGGGAAGGATGCTGACACTGAGTATACCAGCAAATATCTGCTTTAGTTTTCCCCATTTTGGTAAGATCCAGGATGGACTGTTTTCAATTTGAGCTGATACCTAATTTCCCAAGATCAGTGCATTGTTTGTATTTAAAAAAAAAAAAAAAACAAATGCAGCTCAGATTTAAAATTTGTTTACAGAAAATACCTAGGTTGTAGCAAAAGAGCCAAAGACAGAACTTGTGTTATTAAAACGAAGCACAGCAGTTATGGATGGACTCTGAGCAGTGGATGTCGCATGGTTCCCGTTGAAGGCCTAATCCTGAGAGGTACTTTGCCCCTTCAGCTTCCCACGGTAGCTGAAAGCGTTCAGACACCTGGCAGGATAGGGACTCTCGGCGAGTGACTCGAGGTACTGGTTCTACTCCCTCTCTTTGTTTTCACTTGAATGCTTCCGCTGGGAAGCACCCGTGTGCGTGGCCAGAGCAGAATGCCCTCCTTCTAGGAATTTAGCGAAGCCTCTTGCCTCAGGGAAATGTTTATTTGGTGGAAATTCTGTGGGATATTTTTTTCTTTACACGCTATAATGAATGAGTGAATGGTATGGAGCGGAGTCGCAGCAAGGCAGACCCACGCGGAGACCGGACAGCTGATGGGGAGCCAGGAGTCTGGCATCTCTGCCTTGACGAGGCAACTTGCAACGCTTTCGTGGCGGCGTGGGGAGGCGAGGCTCCCATGGCACTTACTTCGTATGGCAGTTCCTTTCGGGTGTAAGAGCTGCGGTTTACTATTATATATTTTTTTTTTGTGTGTGTTGGGACTGTCTTGCTGAAGATAGCGGGGGTGGTATGAAAACTGTTAATCTTGTACAGAACAACTGAATAAATTGTTTCAAAGTTTCCAAAATGCTTTTTTCCCTCTCCTTACCTCCAGTTTCATGACTTTGTTTTCAAGGATTTGTCTTTCAGCTTAGATGATCACCCCTTGATCATCTTGTTCCTTGAGTGAGGAATGAGTTATTTACTGGTTTAACTAAAGTCTCTTAGGTGGCAAGTAAATTGCAGCTCTGTTTCTAGCCATCGCGGTGGTGGAATTGCGTATTCTCGTTCAGCGCGCTCCTGCTGATGCCTGAAGTTGCCATCCGCTGGCAAGAACAAGCGGGGTTCGGACCCTGGAGCAACGGCGTGATCCTGCGTGATCCTTTCATTCGCAAAGGTAAAACGTTGGCGTTAATCCCCAAAGCCAGGATGGATGAGCAGCGAATGCTTACGGCTGCTTTTGTTGACAGCAGAGTTTACTGGGGTTCGGTATTAGCCGAAATTTGGGAAAAAGGAACCGGAGGTGCTCTGGCTGTGGCAGCCCCCGGTGCCATCCCAGTGTAACTCCCTGTTTTCCTGCCGCCGCGCTCCCATTTCTTAGTGCAACTCCCTCCCTCCCTAATGCTGCTAATTACTCCCAGCTCTAATGCTGCTCCAGCAATTTCCCTCTTGGAAAAGAGTCAACAGCTAAAATGAACAGTCGTAATTTTTTTTAACTTCGACTCGAAATGGCATCTTTCTGTAAAGCCGAAGATGAAGAGAGCGCCATAATTAATAAAAACCCAACTTCTGATTGGAGCCACTGCATTTTTATTTCGTACTATAAATAGAATTCCCCTCTATTTCCCATTCCCTTGCACAAGTAAATGAAACATGTAGCTGCATGTAACTCCATCCAGTAAAATACCAGCACAAATGGCTTTTAGCCACGAGGTAAGCTAACTGTTTCGAAGGCACTCTGCGTTAGGTCACAGCTGCATGCTTTACGCTACCCTCTTGCGTTGGGCAATACCGCCGTCTCTCCACGTACTTCTTGGCGACCTCTGTGGTGTACGAATGCTCCTCCTGGATCTACGGCTCGACGCCATCAAACTACACCTGCTTCACTCTTCCCCAGCAGCATAGGCACGTAGGTGAACAAAATGATGGTGTTGAGGTGTTAATGTGGTGATGCTGAATTGAGATGTGTAGCACACCTTTGTTTTTACAGAGCTGGTTTTCTCAGAGGACGATCCCATCATTTAGTCAGTTGTCCACGATGAAACTGTCTGGCTTACCAACATGCAGCTGACGTAACCAGCTCCTGCTGGTCACCTCGGAGTCATCTTGACCTTCAGTCTCTCTAATGACTGCTGTATACAGCTTCTTATGCGACTACGTGAGTATATGTTGAGGAAACGGCAGGCTTTACTGAGTCTTTGGACTTCAGGTACTTCACTTTACTAAGGCTTTTTGTCTTGGTTTTTGTTAGGTTGAGTGATTAGGTAGGGATGAAGAGGGGGAGAAGGTTTTGCTGTAGTCCTGACAAATGTGTTTTCCACTACCGGTGGTGCTTTTCTTGCAGTGTATGACAGCGAGCAGTGTGGCTTCGTAGCATGGCCGGGGCAGAGGCTCTAGCATTTTGGAAGACGCAAAGGAGGGCAAGGATTTGCAGTGATCTGGTAGTCTAACAAGTGGTGCAGCTCAGACTAGCTGCTCTTAAGAAGGAGTTTCTAAAGTGGAGGGAGCCCTGTGTAATTACTTCCGGACACCAAGACTGCCAACTCCTGGATCGACATCTCCTTGTTGAGGTAACTGTTGTACTGAGCCGTGGTTAGCCTTCCGCTCTTCAAGGCATCCTCAATTGAGAACTCTCTGCCAGACTTTCTGTCGAGGATGACGGACGATTCCCCATTGGGACCCTTTATTGAGATCTCCTCCCAGTCACATTCCTGGCTCTTCAGTTTGACGAACAGGCTCCATTCAATGAGGCCAACCACATGAGCTTCCTCTGGAGACATTTCTTTTCCTGTATCGGGGTCGATGACCACAATGGAGCGCCTCAGGTGGTTCTCTCTTTGTTCCCTCTTGATAGCCACCGTCTTGAGGCGATTCTGGAGTTGCTCGATCTCTGCGTCTTTTTCTCTGGATAACTGCTTCAGATCATCTAACTCTCTTTCCAAAGCTTGGAATCTGGAGTCCAGGTTTATTCCACTGTCCACGTGGGTCATGTTTCTCAAATCCCGAGCTTCTGTTGCTGTGAGTTCAATCTCTGACTGCAGTCTCCTTGTTTCCATCAGCAGGTTCTGTTTCTCAAGGTGTAGTTTGTGGTTTTCCTCCCTTAATAAGTCTAGCTCCTTTGATGACTTGGAGTTGTTGAATTCCACCTCGGACAGCCTGGTTTCGAGGCGGTTGATATCTGCATCTAGCTCCCTCTTACGCCGACTTTCTTCTTCCAGGTTGCTCTTCAGCTTTTGAATCTCGTACTCCGTGTCTCCTTTGTCCACTTGGATACTCTCTGAAAAGACCACTTTCTCTTTGACCTCCATCTTCTCCAAAGAGAGGAGCTTCTTTCTCAGGGCTTCTAGTTCAGTTTGCAGGACTTGTCTCCGGTGCTTCTCTTCTTCTAGCTCCAGCTTGAGGAGGGAGTGCTCCTTCTCTTGCTGGGGATCTTGCTGAAGGATCACTTTCTGTTTCACAGTCACTCGTTCTGTTGTCTCCCTCTCCTGTTCTTCCAACTCGTTCAACCTAATCTTCAGCCTCTGCACCTCCAGTTCAGCCTCTCTGCGGGCCTGTCTCTCTTTTTCAAGTTCTTCTAGCTGACGCTCTAGCTCAGACCGCCTCCTCTGCAGCTTGCGGAGCTCTTCACGGAGGCAATCGATTTGCTTCAGCTCGCTCTCAATGCTCTGAGAGAAGGAGTTGACTTCAGCTTTCAAGGCAGGATCTTGCTCATACTTCACTACTTCCTGCTGGACCACTTTCTCCTTCACCTGGGAAAGTTCTTCCTCCTTCTGTCTTACTTTCTCCTCTTGGAGTAGCCGCTCCCTCTCCAGGTCAATGTGTCTCATCTGTTCATCTGCTAGCTGCACTCTCAGAGACTCTACCTCCTCTCTAGTCTTGGGGTCTTCCCGAAACTGCAGAATTTCTTGAACAACTTCCTTTGTATGCACTTGAGGTTTGGTATCTTTCAAAGCTTGTATCTCTTGTTTCAGCTGGTAGATCTCAAGGTCGGCTCTTTCAATTGCTCCCGTCCTCTCTATGATTTCCTCCCGGAGTCGCTGTAGCTCCTTTTCAGTTTCTGGATCATTCTTGTACTTAATGACCTCCTTAATGACTTCTTTGACTTCTACCAGTGGCCCTCTGTTCCTCAGAGCAGCCAGCTCATTCTGGCAGCTCTTCAGCTGTTCGTCACCACCTCGGTATCTCCTCTCCTGCTCTACCAGCTCCAAACGGAGGTTGGCAACTTCATTTTCAGCCTTGGGATCTGGGCGCACAATCTCACGCACTTTCTCCTGGACAACCACCTTGGCGTTCTCTTCCTCCAGCAGCTGGATCTTCCTGAGCAGCTCAGCCTTTTCCCGCTCGTTGGAACGACCCTTGGACTTCTCATCTTCATACTGGCGCCGCAGCTTGTTCACCTCTCTCTCAATGGACGAGTCTTTCTCTACCTTCAGCACCTCCTTGACGGTAATTTTGCCCTCGGCGATGGCCCGTTCCTTCTCAAGACGTTTGAGCTTGTCCTGGAGGAAGCTGAGCTCTTCCTCGTGCTTCTGCCGAAGGGCGCTCTCCCTCTGCTTGTTCTCTTGCAACATGCGGAATTCCATCTCCAGCTGGGGATCGTTCTGCAGCTTCAGCACCTCCTTCTCCGTTACCTTCTCCTGCTCTTTGTTCTTCTCGCTGGACAGCACAGCAATTTGTTGGCGTAAAAGGATGACTTCATTCTCTCTGGTTCCTTCCTGCCTCCTGAGCTCTTCCAATTCTTCTTTGAGCTTCAGGATTTCATCAGCTTGAGCCTTATCTTGTTCAATACGCAGTACCTCTTTCACTATATACTCCTGTCCTCCTTCCCTCTTCTCGTGCTCCAAAACGCGCAGCCTGATTTTAAGAGCCTCCAGCTCATCCTGGAGCACCTGGTTCTTGCGCTGCTCTTCTGCTAGGTTTTGCTGCAGTTTGTGGAAGCTCTCCTCCAGCTGAGGGTCCGGCACCTTCTTCAGCAGTTCCTTCTTAACAACGGTTTCTTGGGGCTTCTGGTTTTGCAGGTGGACGATGTTGTTCTGAATGGCTTTGATCTCTGCTTCTAGCTGCTGCCGACGCTGAGTCTCATCCTCAAGCTCTTTCTTCAACTTCCAGACTTCTTCCATGGGCCTTACGGATTTTTTGGTCTGGAGAAGGTCCTGTGTCATTTGAACCTCTGGTTGCTGTTGTTGAAAAAAGAATGTGTAGTCAAAAAACCCCCAAATAATCATACTTTTGGTGCTTATTTTCAGTGCCTCCTGTGACAAAACGACAGGAGGATGTTGAGCTTGGTTAATGGAGGTTGCCTATTGCAAACGTTGAATGGGGGCATTTGCAAACAGGCTGCTCTTAAACTGCTCTGTGGATTCCCAGCCTGAGAAATGCTTTCTGCGATGCCTGTTGCTGTCAAAACAAAGCTTTTAGCCACGAGGGCCACTAATTCTGGCATGGGTTTGGCAAAAGGAGCGTTAAAAATGATGGGGAGCTTCCTAGGGTGAGTGGCAGATGGGACTGGGAAAGGCGGAGGGGTTGCCTACCTGATTTAAGTGCCTGCTGATGAATGATTTTGGAGGCACGAAACACTTGCTAGATTTGTTTCCAGTTTAACTTGTAATAGCAAAGGCACACGTGTAGATTATTTGCACGACTGTCCTTTCAGTATCGCATTGCTCCTGGTGATGGCTTACCTGCCGCAGGAGGCTCTGAGCGAACTCCAGATTCTGCAGCCTCTGTTTATTCACAGCATTTATTTCGGTGAACTTGGCTGCCAGAACAGCTTCCTACGGAACAAAAATGCATTGAGAAAAGGTGGTGGAACCAGGGGTGCTTGGTCAAGCCTTGCTGAATAGAAACAAGGGCCAGGCCCTAAAGAAGTAACCCTGGGTGCTCTTCTAAAAACCTTCTACAGCGGTGATCTGCCAAGCTTTGAGGGAGGAAGAGCGATTCTGATGCACGCACGCTCTCACGGTCATACCGTACGTTTCCTATTCGAGACAGGCAAAAAGAGATGCAGCCGAGGAAGAACGGGGTGGACGCTTCTGGCTGCCTGCCTGGATAGGCAGGATGAGTTTGAGGCAGGTAGCAAACAGATCCCGCATAAATAAGCGTCTTGTGGCCCGTTCTCGCTGTAAGTGTTTCTATCTAGCGTGCAGTCTTCGGTGGTGAAATCTCACTCTCTCTTTGAAAGCCTTGGGAGGGGAAAAATTTCAGGGTTTTGGCTTTTCTCCCCCCATTCCCCTTGCAGAAGGGAAGCGCTAAATCCAGTGTTTTCCCTGTTTCATTCTGGCCAGCCAAGTCTCAAAAATTGATGGGTTGAGAACGATGAAAAATCCCTTCCTCCCCGGATTCTCTGCCCTCCCCTGCAGCCCCCTCTGGGACCAAGGTCGCCGACAGTAAATATAACTGTTTGCAAAATCCCCGTTGGACCTGTAAGCTGTCATCTGCTTTAGCTCCCTGTAGGCCACCCCTTATTTACCTCCTCTTTCACTTTTGCGGCTGGAGACTGGAGCCTGGGCTTCTTGCTCGTGTACCCATTCCGGCCGTTCTCTAGGTCGAGGATGGACCGTAGCTTCTCTGCTTCCAACTCATAGTCCTGTGGGAAGAAGTTCCCAGGAGAAAAGTGAGGTTACTGGATCCCCTTCATGCACAGGGCCCTCCTAAACCCTGGCTTTAAGGACTTCTTCCCTTGACCTGTGTCTTAGGTGAGCTGCTGCTGACCTTCCAGTTGTCTTACTGATGCTGGGCTTGGAGTGGAAACCCTCCTTTCACAGACAATAAATCTGAGCCAGGGGCCATGCTAATGGCCACACGATGTCAACATCAGAGCAGATATAACCTGGTTTTAGCTCATCAGTTGACTGAGCAAGGGCAGTAGGCTTGCTTTAGGTGGCTCCTTGTAGGAGGTAGGTGATTCTGCTCCGCTCGGGGGAGACCCCCCTGGAGCCCTGCGTCCAGCTCGGGGGTCCTCAGCACGGGAAGGACAGGGAGCTGTTGGAGCGGGGCCAGAGGAGGCCCCAGCAATGGTGCGAGGGTGGAACAGCTCTGCTGGGAGGACAGGCTGAGAGAGCTGGGGGTGCTCAGCCTGGGGAAGAGGAGGCTGCGGGGAGCCCTCAGTGCGGCCTTGCAGGGCTTAAAGGGGGCTACAAGAGAGATGGGGAGAGGCTTTTTAGCAGGGCCTGCAGCGACAGGACAAGGGGTGATGGTTTGAAAGTAAAGGAGGGGAGATTCAGCCTGGATCGAAGGAAGAAATTTGTCGCGCTGAGGGTGGTGAGGCACTGGCAGGGGTTGCCCAGAGAGGTGGGAGCTGCCCCATCCCTGGAAACATCCAAGGCCAGGCTGGACGGGGCTGTGAGCACCCTGATGTGGGTGAAGCTGTCCCTGCCCATGGCAGGGGGATGGACTGGGTGGCCTGGAAAGGTCCCTGCCAGCCCAAAGCATCCTGTGATTCTATGCTAAAGTTCTCCCACCAGCAGAATTGCAGTCCTTACCTTCACTGCCTGCTGGTATTGCTGAGCTGTGGCGGAGACCTTCTGCACCTCCTGTTCCTTGCTCGCAATGTCACTGAGGAGCGCCTGGCATGCACAGAGAGACATGTCAAGGGGAACACAAAATCGAAACGCTTTGTTCAGCCTTTTTGAGGGTTGCCATTAAAATTAGAACACTGAGAATTACAACCTTCTCGAGCTGCCCTGCTACGTGTAAACAAGGCAGAGGTAGGACAGTGGGACCTTGTAGCGTAAAAATAAATAAAGCTAGTAAGTATTTATATTTTTCTATTTTATGTTCAGGGGCTATCTAAGTTCTATTCCTTATCTTTAGTGTTGTTCTTCTCCTCTCCCCGTGGAGCCCAGGGCGCTCTCAGGAAGAATTACCGCTTGGTTCTTCAGCTTCATTTCCACTTGCTGGATGTTGTCGGTCTCCTGCGGCTCGTAGTTAGGTATGTTGCACAGGAACTGGTTGACCTTGTCGTAGTTGGTGCGGTAGTTGGAATAGGCACTTCTCGCTTTCTGCAGGGTCTGCGTTCTGTGGGGGAAATCAGCTCAGCTCCAGTACTATCGCATCTCGTGTCTTCTGCAAACACCTCTTCACCCGTCCCTGCTTCCCCCGCTCCCTAAAGACGCAGGTTTGAGCCAGAGTTGTTCTCTTGCCAAAGTCCCCATCTCTGTTGCATGAGCACTTAATCCTCAAGGCTGCCCAGCTCCACCCAGCCAGTGCATCCCAGGAACCTCTCTCTTCCTCCTTAGCCCTCCCTGGAAGCCCTTCTGCAACTGCTCATTCCCATGACGGTGTTAAGCCTCCTCCAGATTCAGTGTGCTTCCACCTCCGCTGTAAATGTCCCAGCTCTCCAGGCTGGTCCGGTCCTACCTAGATCCTGTCTTTCTGTCTTACCTGTGGTCGATTTGCTTGCTGAGGTTGTTGAAGCGCTGGTTGAGTTTGTAGAGCTCGGCTTCTTGCCGTTCGATGTCGGGGCAGTGCTCCTGGAACTTGCTGGCCAGGGTGTTGGAGCACGTCTTCGTCCTTAGCAAGTTCTGCTCTGCTTCACTGAGCAGGAACCTCTTGGATTGGAGCTCGGTGCCCATGGCCTGTGGAAAAAGCAGGAGAGGGGGATTCTCTGGGGTTGCACACGTGCCAGGCTTTTGTTACTGTTCCCCATCAACTCCAGCTGGAGCTGCGGAGGATGCTAAGGAACGGCTGAGCTGCAGCAGTGCTACAGGTTGTGGAGAAAAGCAAGTCAGGGGCTTGCGTCGTAAGCAGAGCCATCTGGTAAACCTGACTGATGGGGAGAAAAGCTAGCTCTTGCTCCCTTCTCCACCTAGTGATCTTTAAAAGCAAGCGTACTATGTGCAAAATATTTGGTGCTCCTCACGCAAGCCTTAAACCCTGCTCCTGCCAGTGCAACAGCTCCAGAAGGAGCTGTGAAAGCTTTTGCATGCTAGTCTGAACTTGGGGACTTGATGGAAAGCTGAAGAAGGACGTAAAATTCTGGCCTAGCCAGTTCTTGGCCTTTCTACCAGAAGGATTGCCAATTTTGGTTGGTAGCTTTTCCTAGTGATAACTGTTCTCAGAGCCTTGCTCTGAGATACATCTGATACATCTGATACATCTCCTTCATGTATCAGACCTCTGCGTTGCTTTTCCCAGACCATTTTATCCTTTTATCCATTAGTCCTTTCATCAAATCACAAGTATTCAAGTGGTGTTTGCTTTCTGGTTTGGGGATGGGAGCGGTTCGCATTTAAAGTAGGATCACTGCAGTTAACGTGGGGTCTCGCCTCCAGCTGGGGGAGGCCGGCCCTGTACCAACTGATTCAAGCTTGTGAGTTGAGCAGCTTTTGGAAAGTGGTTTTGTGTGGGGAGCATGTCAATAGGGTAGAAAACTGGCTGGAGACAGCACTCACCAGCAGCTCTTCTTTCTTACGGTCTACCACCCGCAAATCCTCCGGTACCGTGTCATCTATGACCAGTTTGTTCTCATAGGTAGACAGCAGGTCTCGGCCTTGTTGGAGGCTCCTCTCGAGGTGCGTGGCCACCTCAACTCTGTATGGACACAAGAGGAAAGGTGTTTAAGCACACCTGCACCCGTCTCCGGCAGGATCCTACATCATGCTGGGCTCAAGCCATGACTTAAGCCATGACTTACTTCTCTTGGGCAGCGCTGAGCAGCTGGACCACGCGGTCGTACTTCTTGTTGGTATTCTCCACCTTGTTCTTTACCAAGGTGGCACTGCCAGTGTTCGGCACGGATTCGATGAAGACCTCGCACTCCTGGATCTTCCTCGTTTTCTCGGGTTCAATGCGACGGACCTCATTGGTGATGTTCTGCAGTAGGAACAAAACCTTTGAGCAACTGAACTAAGACCTTGTGGCTACGTGACAGAGAAGCTGACCCTTGGCTGTCCAGTGTGAGAAGGGAGGTCAGGGCTGAGGGCTTGTGTTTGATGGTGGGTGCCTTTCAGCCCCGTAGGGAACCAAAGGATATTTTCTGTTGACTTTCTGATGACTTGTATCTCCTCTGGGGCAGGCTAGCTAGCCCTTAGCAAGGCAACTCTGGCTGGGGAGTGGTTGCCACCAGCTCTAGCTCTGTCAGAAACGTGCTGGATTCATCTGGACCGTTGGGCTCTGCAGCCTGACGGATGAATTCTTGCCTGGACATCAAAGCGCTGCTGGCGGTTGGAGCAATTTGCTTTCACTTGTGGTGGCCCTTGGGTTTTGCCACAGCCCTCGGCAGGTGATGTAACCAGGACCTGAACTTCCTCCTAAAGCAAGGGAGGTTTGTGGCACGGAGCCTGGCTTAATTAGGGGTCTGAAGGAGAGGAAAGGAGCAGGGCGCTACCAGCACCAGAGCCCAGTGGAGCAGGTCCACAAGGAGAACCAGTGCATAAGTGTTTTCCTGCTCCTTTCTGAGCTGGTGATGGTGGTGGCAAAGTCAACGTCCCTGCTGTGCTCAGAACATGGGCAGGATCAAAACCTGAGGGCTCCCGTCTCTTCCTCACAGCCCACACTCTGCAGCCATCACCTTTTTCCCATTCACCCTTTCTGGGAGCGAGCTGGGCCAGGAGCAGAGCAAAGGTTTTTGGCTTCTGAGGCTGCTCAAAGGGCTGCTCCCTGCCTCCGCGGGAAGAAGCAGCCAGTTGTAAGCATCACTCCGTGCCCGCATGCTCCTAGGCTCGGGGAACGCTTACAGCACCCACCACACTGAGGACCACCCTGGAGCCCCCCCCGGAGCACGGTCCCTGTACGGCACCGTCTGCCTGCTTCCACAGCCCCGTACCTTCAGCTCCTTGGAGCGCTCGGTGCTGTCCTGCACAGCCCGGCTCTGCTCCAGCGGTGGACGGAGGTTTGCCGTTATTGCTTTCTCCTGCTTGTCCAGATCGCTGTTCACTTTCTCCAGCCCTGCCAGAAGCTGGCGCCCCCGAACCGATGCAGCATCTGGATAACAAGGAGGGACCAGGTTAAAGCTGGTTGGAAACTGGGTCTGGGCTCAGTCCCAATGGTGAGCGCAAAACCCGCGTCCCCCTCCACTCCCTGAGCCCTGCCTGCTGTTACCGCAGCCTGGCTGCTCTGCCCCGGCACGCATCCCAACACTGTTGACCCCAGGACCCTGAGGAGATGGGAAGCTCTTGGTGACACCTCCACTAAGATGGGCCACCACCGAAGTTCAACTACAGCAGCCTTTTTAAGCCTGGGAAGCCCCAAGCTGCCCTTCCAGAGCCGCACCTCCAATGCTGTCCGCCTTCAGCCCCTCGTAGCGCTGCTGGAGGACGTTCTTGCAGTTGGCCGTCTTCTCCTTCACGGTCACGTAGTGATCGGCAATTCTGCAAAACGGGACGGCGTGGGCGTGAGGTCAGAGTCAGGCCCTCGGCCCCTCCGTCGCCCATCCCGGCGCTGCTCCGGGAAGGAGGCGCAGCTCTGGAGGGGCTTGCGGGACCCAGCCGCAAGTGGGGGACGGGCACCTTCACCCCGTGTTGGCGAAGGGGCAGAGCAGTGTCTTCACCGGAGGGCTGAGAGCAGGGGAGAGGCACCAAAGGCAGGTGCCTGCCTGCTGAGGGAGGGATGGGCAGCTCCCCCCGCCCTAACGGCTCCCCAGAGGATGGGGGGACCTGGATGGCTCCGAGCTGGCCCCACTTTGCCAGGTGGGATTTTGCGTGCAAGCAGGAGGCTGCAGGAATCCCTCCTGGAGGAAGCCTGAGGCTTCGAGCAGGCATGGCTTCGCTGCAGGAATCGGGGCAGGAGCCCCCCGTCAGCGCTGCCGGATGGCGGGGCGCAGCGCTGGTGGCGTGGCCTGGGGCTGGTGAAGGCAAGGGCAAAGGCTGCCGGGGCGGCGGGAGGGTCCGGCACGGTAGGCTGGGGGGCACGTACCGGTCTGCCAGCGCTATTGCTTCTGCGTCGGGCGGGGGGATCATGAAGCAGACCCCCGGGGCGCTGAGCTTGTCTCCTGAGCCGTCTGCCACTTCCCAAACGTCTCCGCTGTTCTTCTGCAGGGTGTAGTGGGCTCCTCGGCTTATCTGGCCCTGGGGGACAGGAACCGGTCACAGCAGCAGGCCAGGAGACACCACCCGCCCTGCTCCACGCCGGCAGCCCCGGGGAGCCGCGCTGGCGGGGCGGCAGGACCGGCATAAACCCCAGTCCCTTCTCTCTGCACCCTCTTGCTCATCCAAGTATCTGCCGCTTGCAGAAGTCTCATGGGCCTGCTCCTCCCTCCCCTGAGCCTCCAGGTACGAAGCCATGCTTCCTCTTGCAACAGCCACGGCAAGCAATTTCCCACTAGGGCAGAGATGAGGAGGCGTTTCCAAGGCTGCGCTGTGGCTTTCCTTTTCGGAGAGGCAGGCAGCTGAGTCAGCCCGAGCCGCTCGCTCCTCTCCAGGCCCCTGCCTGCTGTCTGCCGGCGTCGCTGTCCCATCCCTTTGGTCAACTACTCAGCCCTGCAAAGCCCGATGCCGTGATGGTGGGGATGGGGGATGCAGATATGCCCACCGGGACTGCGCCCGTGATGTTGGGGTGAGTTTCTTTGATCAGAAACACGCCCAGACATCTTCACCATCCCAGCGCGGGGAGCGTGGGAACATGACGGAGCCGGGCTGGCGTAACCTCCCGAAGGGTGTGTGATAGGCACGCTGTCCGCAGGGCGGATGGAGGCTGCGTTTCCCCCAGACCCCTCCTGCACTGCTCCTCCTGAGCTGTAAAACCTGCTCTCCCGCTGGGGCGAGCGCGACCTTCACCTTGACGGGAGACGTCGCTGTTTGGGCACTGGCAAAAACTGCTCCTTCCCCAGGCGTCTCCTCCATCCCCAGTGCCCCCCGAGGAGACGGTCCCAGCAGCACCTCTGCATTGCTCATGCGACGAGGGAGATGTTACCTGCTCGCCTTCGTACTCGCAGAGAGCCTCCACGGGGACGGGCTGGAGCGGCATCTCGCGGCGGTACCGCAGGGGCAGGACGTGCTGGCTGCGCTCCTGCAGGGACTTCACCACCGCCTCGTACTTTTCCAACGCCTTCTCCTGGTCCTAGCACAGAGTAACGACCAAAACTAGTAGGGAAACGTGGGAAGGACGAGCTCCTGGGGTCTGCCTGTTGGGGAAGGGCTGGGGAGGAGCTCGTACCGACGCTGCCGCGACAGAGACTGCGGCTTCTCTTTTGCTTTTGCTAGTGAAAACATCTGGGCCCTGCTCTGCAGCCGTCGTGTTCCTACACCAAGTGTTCCTGCGCTCTCCTGCCTACTTTTGCAGCCAGGCAGAGGAGCGGGGCTGTGCCCGTGAGTTGCCATGCCTCGGCACTAGCCACCGGGCAGCAACAGGCACTCCTTGGTGTATGGTCCACATCTGCCTGGCCACGTGGTGATGGACAGCCCCATTCCCAGCTGTTAGCTCTAATTAGAGCCCCGTGGAAAGGCTCCCCATCGGTTGCTCTATTTCTGGCTGTGCAGGTGGGTATGCCACAACGTTGGGTGGGATGGAGCATGCAGGAGGAGAGGGGCAGCTCTCCGGAAGAGCTATCGGCTGTCCCAGGCCACGTACATCTTCTGGACCTGCTGCAGCATGCTTGGGCTTGGGCTTGGGCTTGGGCTGGGCCTGGATCTCGCATCCCGGTTCTCGGCAGCACAGCGAGTTCCACAACCTCCCCTGGCAGCAGGTCTAATTATGCTCCCGCCCTTAAGGAGCGCTAACTCAAGGAGAGAACAAATAAAAACCAACCCAGTGAGCAATTACGTTGCTATGGGAGAGGCAATCTCTAGCTAGAGGGGAAGGAAGAGTCGGGTGAAGGGTGGGCAAAGGGAGGCAGCAGCGTGGTCCGGCTGGTCGCCATGCTGAAAGCTGGGCTAGATGCCTTCTCCAGCAAGGATGTCCCTCCATCGGTGTTGGAGGGACCCTGGCTCCTGCTGCTGCCTCCCCTTCGGTCCTGCCTGCACCGATACTCACATCCAGCTCCCGGAGGAGAGACTCGAGCTGGTATCTGTCCTTGAACTCTGGGCTAAATTTTTGGTCCAGGTCTGTATCCACCTTCTTCAAGAGCTCCTGGGCATCCTTAGTGTCCTTCTGAAACTGCAGAAAGGCAAAGTCGCTTGTGAGAGAGGGTCCTGCTGAAACGTGAAGCAGACCCAGCCCAGCACCCTGGTCTAGAGCAGGGACGGCCACCAGGAGCTATGTCGGGCATCTGAGCACTCGGAAGCGCATGGAAAAAGGTGAGGAATTGCTGTTCCCCATGCTCGGGACAGCAGAGCTGGGGGAAAGACAACCAGGGGCAGTTTATTCCATGCTCTTCTCCTGCAGACTTGTTAAATCGACCTTTCCCCACCCTCAGTTTTGTTGCCCTTGGACAGCATGGCGATGCTGTGTGGTGTCTCCATTGCCAGCGCCAAGGAGAAGGCAGAGCCAAGCCCTTCCACACACAAACCACCCCCCGGGGCAGTTATTCCGGCAGGTACCCACAACAGGCACTGCCTGGGCTGGGCACCAGGGTTCAGTTTTGGCAACAGACTCATCACGTCGTCAACACGCCCAGGCTGTGGGAAAGGAATCCAGCCTGACCTGCTCGCCGGCAGAGCCTCCCTGGCTGTCGGATGCAATTTATCCAGCAGACATCTGTCTGCTGAGCTCAGCTGGGGCGCTGAGCCCTTGCGCAGGGCTCCCCGGGGGGCGAACTCGGCTTTCTGCAGGTGTAATTTCCCCACTCGGACCTGTTCTGCTTCCAAGAGGAGCATGCAGCCCAGAAAGCCACCCGTCTCCTGGGCCGCATCCCCCGCAGCGTGGCCAGCGGGGCGAGGGAGGGGATTCTGCCCCTCTGCTCCGCTCGGGGGAGACCCCCCTGGAGCCCTGCGTCCAGCTCGGGGGTCCTCAGCACGGGAAGGACAGGGAGCTGTTGGAGCGGGGCCAGAGGAGGCCCCAGCAATGGTGCGAGGGTGGAACAGCTCTGCTGGGAGGACAGGCTGAGAGAGCTGGGGGTGCTCAGCCTGGGGAAGAGGAGGCTGCGGGGAGCCCTCAGTGCGGCCTTGCAGGGCTTAAAGGGGGCTACAAGAGAGATGGGGAGAGGCTTTTTAGCAGGGCCTGCAGCGACAGGACAAGGGGTGATGGTTTGAAAGTAAAGGAGGGGAGATTCAGCCTGGATCGAAGGAAGAAATTTGTCGCGCTGAGGGTGGTGAGGCACTGGCAGGGGTTGCCCAGAGAGGTGGGAGCTGCCCCATCCCTGGAAACATCCAAGGCCAGGCTGGACGGGGCTCTGAGCACCCTGATGTGGGTGAAGCTGTCCCTGCCCATGGCAGGGGGACGGACTGGGTGGCCTGGAAAGGTCCCTGCCAGCCCAAACCATCCTGTGATTCTCCACAACGTCTCCCCATGCCGTGTTTTGGGGGTGAGGTACCTCTGTGAGATCCCTCTGCTGTCCTGCGGACAAGGGTGCCAACATTGGACTGTGGCTCTTGAACCTCGGCATTGGAGCAGATGCTTTCCACAAGTTATGCTTTGGCCAAGCAATTACTGTGTTTGGTGCTGCTTCAGCAATTAGGACTTGTGTTATCAGCTCAAAGTGGTCCTCCTAGCCTCAAAACCCCGTAGACTAGAGGACTAAATCTCTTCTACCCTGTTTCCAGAGTAGCAGGAGCTTCTATGTTTGCTGGGGTCTCCTGCAGCCCAGCTCCTGCTCTCTGGGCTGGGCAGAGCTCGTTGCCCCCAGGGATCGGGTACCTTGTGGAAGTCCTCCATGAACTTCAGGTGGCTCTCCTCGCAGATCAGCAGGTTGAGGTACTCCTTCCAGTCGGCGTGCACTGCCTCGATGTGAGCCTGCAACACAGGACCAGGAGGTGGATGTTGGCAGGACGCCCCGTGCTAGGGGTGAGTTTGGGCTGCCCACCAGAAAGCACCCATTTCCCTCTTGAGCAAACAACTCCTCGGCTGCCTGCGAAGCCACCCAGATGCTCTCAGGTCAAAGCTAGGATGGGAATACCGGAGAGCTAGTCCGAAGCTGTGATGCTCCGATGGGAGCGTGGGGATGGGTGGAAGGAGGTGGCAAATCCTGTGGCCTTATGTCCATCTTCCCATCAAAGGTGGAACTTGCCACCATCATTGATCCTTTGTAGGCAGGCACAGGGTAATCACCACAGGAATGAGGAAGATGGGAAGAGCTACTTAGGTTTATCTCGGCTCCTCCGATGGTGTTGACACACTTGCAGGTGAAGGAGACTTTTCCCACTTGGCATCCCAGGAAGTAAAGTCAAGAGTGGTGTTGGCACCAGGTCCCCCACCGGAGAGGGGCTGGGCGAGTCCCCTGAGCTCCAGGGCAGGCAGGGGAGCTGGAGCCCGTCCCTGAGGCTCACCTCAATGGCATTTTTCCCGGGGTGATTCTGGGCAAGCAGCTGATCTCCATCCGCGTGCAGCTTGTTGATGGCCTCCTCCTTCTCCTCCAGCTTCCGGTGGATGAAGTTCTAGATGGAGAGAGGCAAGGTACTGATCCCCACGCAAAGAGAGGGGGCCCTGGCTACTTCAGAGCTACTCTGAAAGGGCCCGAACAGCTCCGCAAGACAGAAAGCGTGATTTTCCCCTACTGCAGCTCTCGCTTTTCCTTCCCTTGCAGATGTTGCTAAAGATGTGACTCTTGCCAAGTGAATGCTGAGATAAGGGAGAGGAGAATGAGGAAGCTCTCAAGCTTCCGCATTGCTTTATTTCTGGCAGGAGGTAAGGATTAACCTTACTATCCATATGCTATCATCTCAAAGTGCTTCACGATGGAGTGGGGGAAACTGAGGCACGGGGGAAGGGATGTTTCCTGCCCCCATCCAACCCCCAGCCTACTCCCCTGGCTCTGTGCCCACCTCCCTTGCTGCAAAGCACCCAGCCGGCGCGGGGCCGGGCAGCACACGAGCGCGCACGGACCTCGTACTGGCGGCGCCGGCTAGGGTAGTCCAGGTTGTGGTCGCTCCAGTCGTAATGGGTCCTGTCCTTCGCCTGCTGATCCAGCCAGTAGAGCTTGTTGGTGCAGCGCTGCATGTAGTCCTGCAGGGAATTCAGATCCTGCTGCCGCTGCTGGGAGCCGGCCTGGGAAGGGTCAGAGGGAGAGCTCAGCCCAAAGCTCCTCTTCACGGGTCCCCTGGGGGTGCCTGGCCACCCCGGCAAGGGACCCCTGCAAAAGGGCTCTGTCCCCGGGATCTCAGAGGGCTCTTACCAGCAGCTTCTGGTATTTGGCTTGGAAATCGTTCGTGCATTCCTGGTAACAGAGGAGAAGCAAGGCGAGAGAGTTAGGAGTGTGCCTCTGGAGAGTGGTGGTCTGGAGGGGGCTTGATGATGGAGGGGGATGTGGGGTTTATGGGATTTGCCTCGTTGTAAAGCTAGAGTTGGCGTATGATGCTCAACTCTGAGGTTAGGCATGGAGCTGGGCGACCACCAAACCTGGTCCAGGCTGTAGGAGCTTGGACGGTGGGATGCCCTCGCCTTCATCAGTGGCTCAGGACAGGGCCGACCCCGCAGGGCAGCAGGGAGAGGGGCAGGAGAGCTGACCTTGTTGCCTTCCTTGGCAATGTGTGGGCCGATGGCCATGACCTCATTGTGGAAGATCTTGTGCTCTTCTACTTGGCTGTTGACCAGCGGCAGGTCAGTCCCGAAGCCCTTGCTGCTTAACGCATCCTGCGGCGCACAGGAGTTGAGGTTAGCGATGGGGGAACGGGACGCAGCAGCCAAGACCTGGGAAACTCCTCTTGGAGGTGGACATGGAGCTGGGCTCGGACGGGCCCCGGTGTCGGCAGCGTGTGGGTGCCCGGGAGCCCATGGGTGAAGGCGGCTGTGCCGGATGGTGGCCATGGGAAGGCCAGTTTAGGGGTTTTAACCCTTTTCTGGCTGGAAGAGTGTAGTGCTGGGATAAAATGAAGAGGAAGGGCCACAGAGTCGAGCCCAAAGCAGTGGTGGCTGGGGATGCCAAGCCAAGGACCCAAGAGGAGAGGCTGAGGCTGGTTCAGCCTTGGCAGGAGAAGGCTTTGGGGGGGCACTATCAGCATCCTTCCCATAACTACGGGGAAGTTGTTGAGTAAACGGAGCCAGGCTCTGCAGGGTGGTGTGTGGTAGGAAGATGAGAGATGACAGGCGTAAATTAAAACAGGGGAAGTGCAGACTGGGTGCAAGGAGAAGCTTTTCCACTCTGAGGACAGTGGGGCGTTGGAGCACATTGCCTGGAGAGGGAGTGCGGTCTCCGTCCTCGGATGGAGAAGGGCAGAGGTTTGCCCAAGCTCACCCAAGAGGTCAATGGCCAGGCTGAGCCTTAGGAGCCCGTCCCCTGAAGGCCAGGCTGGCGCACACCCCGTGGCCCCCCGATCCTCCGGAGCTTTTCCTCGCTTAACCTGGCTGCTGCCAGCGGTGCCGCTTTGAGCACCGATTCCTGGTGCCACAGCAGCTGGCCTTGTCCCATCGCCTCTGCACCCTCCCCTGCCACCCAGCACCCCACCTCCTGCCCGTGCTGTTTGCTGCTCCCACTATCAAGCAGCCAAGAAGGTTTCCAGCAGCCTGTTTCTCCCTGGGGAGATGCAGGAGGTCCCGCCTGTCCCCAGCTGGTGCTGCTGGCCAGGCAGTGGCACTGGTGGTCTCCTTGGTACCTGTTTCTCCTCGATCACTGTCGACCAGTTGACCTGGGGCTCAATACGCTGCAGGGGGAAGTTGTAGATCTGCTCATGTTTCACACGCAAGTTTGCCACTCGTTCCTTCAGCTGCCGGATGCTGCGGGAAGGGAAAGACGAGGGTGGGATACGGGATGAGGGCACGGGCTGGCGCTAGCATCGGTAGCTGGAGGTGACCCTCTCCCACCCCCCATGGAGGGGGCCCTGTCCTTAGGGGACCTCGGAGAGCCCAGCGCTGCCAGGGGGGCTGGCAGCAGCCGCGCTGTGCAATCGGCTGGGGAGGGAGAGGGCAAAGGCTCCTGCGCACCCGACCTCTGCCAAGGGCTGCTCAGCTCGGGGCAGGCTGGCACGGGGGGAGAGCATCGGCTGCCCGTCTGCTGGGCAGACACCACCCCACCATGCTTCACGCAGAGCTTTATACACGGCCATCAGCAGGCCCGCAGCCCTTCTCACTCCATACCTGCCCGCGGACGGCTGCGGGTTATGCACCTTAACGTGAGCTGGGCTGCGGCGCAGCCTGCGGTGCCTCCCTCAGCTGCAGGCAGGAGCTGAGCAGAGCCCCTGGGGAAGCGTCCTCCCCCCTGCAAGGCTGCGGGGACGGGTTTGTCGCCCGGTACTCACTCTTCGGTGATCATGTCACCCTGGGGGTGCTTCATGTGCCGGGCGATCGCTGCGTCCCCATCCAGCACGTAGAGCAGCTTGTCGGACTCGGTGAGCTTCTGAGCCGTCAGGTCCTTGTACTGCGCGAGCTGGCATGCCTTGATCTTGTGCAAGTCCTGGGCAGGCAGAGAGCGGGGAGGAAGGGTCACGAGGGGAAAAGAAACGGCATCCGAGGTCGTCCTGCCGCGCTGCCTCTGGAGATGGGCAGGAGCTCTGCCATCTCCTCTCCTCCCAGGGATGTATTTTGCTTTCCCCCTGCCTCTGTTGGCCCCAAGGAAGGGCTGTGGCTGGGGGCTGCGTTGCCTCGGGATGCATCGTACCCTTTGGGAGGAGGAGGATGGTTCAGGCCCCTTCTCCTCCATCCTAGCTGCCTGCTGGGATGCACGTCCAGGGATGCACATCCCGCTCTGCACAGTGCTGCCCAGCCCTGCATAGGGAAGAATTTTGGGGCCCCATTGCCTGTTACACCCTCCCACCTTCTTCCCACGAGCCGGGGGAACCCGTGCATCCCTCCGTTATGGATCATCGCAGCCCGCGTACCCGCCGCAGGGCAGGGCAGCCGCACACGTGCCATGGGAGAGGAGACGAGATGGCAGCGAAGCGGGAAGGGCTGCGGCAGGGGGGACAGGGCTGCTCGGAGGGGCCCGTGTGCGTGGGGCCAGCGCTCGCTTACATTTTGCATTCGGGAGTCGGTCTCCACGATGTTTTTCTCCACTTGGTCGGCATTTTTCTGCAGGCGCTCTATGAGCTCGGTCAGCTCTTTGCTGGAGATGCTGGGGAGAAAAAGGAGGAGAAAGAGGGGGACTGGTCACCCCGCGAACACGGCCACAGCCCTAAGCTGCTGCCGGGGGCTGCCCTCGGGGTGCCGTGACCCCGGGGGTGGCCGCGGGCCAGCTGAGCCTGCCAGCCGCTGCAGCTGCGCGTGACTCACCGCTGCCTTTCTAACACTTTCCAAAATACTCGGCTGCTCTGCCAGGAGGGGGGTGGCGGGTGGGGACATAGTGTTTCCCGCACGGTGGAAGGGGAGCGATGCCGTAGGCGAGCATGAGCATCCCTTGGCTTCGGAGCGAGAAGGAAAAGAGCTGTTTGCAGGGGACCAGGAGAGAGGGAGGGGGGTCCTGCGTGGAGCTGGAGGAGCCTGAGCAGCAGGGAGGACCTGGACCCCATGCACGCAGGCGAGAGGGCCCATTGGAGGCTGTTGCCCGTGCCGTGGGCAGCCCCTGCCTGCAGCCCTGTGTGCCCCCCACGTCGGGGCACGGCCCTGGAGCCCCTGCCGTGCCCCTCCATGCCACGGTCAGGGCTTCCTTGCTCTGCAAGGACTTATTCCCAATTTAAACCAAATAAAGGGATGGGACAGGACACATTGCATCTATCTTTCAGTGCTCTGTCTCCTGCTGGGCACTGCTTTTCACTCCCAGGGTGACGCAGGTCCAAGCCTCTCCATTTGCAGCCGGGCTGGCAGGGTGCAGGGCCAGCCCAAACATTCACAGCCCCACTGCAGGGACAGCTGAGCTAAAGCAGAGGCCGAACAACCCGTGACACAGCTATTGCATTGCTGGAGTTATTTTAAACATTTCGTCTTCTCGCTGTCGCTTTGGCTGCAAGGAGAGGTTGCAGCGTGCCAAGGACCGTGGGCCAGGCGATGCCCGCAGCCTCCTGCTGCGGCTCTGCAGGAGGCAGAAAGCAGGGTGTGCTCCCCAGCAGGCCCTGCAGCTGGAGGGCTCCCAGAGCCAAGGCTGGTGGCAAGGCTGGGGCTCGTGTCCCAGCTGGGCTACTGTGCCATGTGGGCTTAAGCCAAGGGTTGGCTCACTCCAATCCCAACCACCTATAGAGCAGGGATAATGAGCCTTAATGACCTCGTTATGTGGTGGTAGAATTAATCTTTGTATGGCGCTCGGAGGTGTTAATTGCTGGTATAGCTGCTAGTAGCTGAGTTGTGTGTCTCCTGCACAGGCTGAAGGGCAGCGGGGCAGGCTGGGGAGAGCAGAGCTGGCTGGGGGAGCACCAGCATCCCCACCGCGCTTGCTCGTGGCGTGGAGGGCTGCTGCGGCAGCTCCTCATCCCCGGGCGGACAGCCGCATCCAGCAGCTTTGCCAGCTCATCTCTGAGGGGCCCTGCAGCACCTACGTCCATCACGGGGCAGGGTTTGACCACGGGAACGTCTCCAGGACAGCACGAGGCACGTCCTCCCGCCTTCCACAGCGAGGTGGGCCAAAGCTGAGAGTGGAAATGGCCTGTCGACCAAGGCAATCACAGCACGCTTTGGGCTGGCAGGGACCTTTCCAGGCCACCCAGTCCATCCCCCTGCCATGGGCAGGGACAGCTTCACCCACATCAGGGTGCTCACAGCCCCGTCCAGCCTGGCCTTGGATGTTTCCAGGGATGGGGCAGCTCCCACCTCTCTGGGCAACCCCTGCCAGTGCCTCACCACCCTCAGCGCGACAAATTTCTTCCTTAGATCCAGGCTGAATCTCCCCTCCTTTACTTTCAAACCATCACCCCTTGTCCTGTCGCTACAGGCCCTGCTAAAAAGCCTCTCCCCATCTCTCTTGTAGCCCCCTTTAAGCCCTGCAAGGCCGCACTGAGGGCTCCCCGCAGCCTCCTCTTCCCCAGGCTGAGCACCCCCAGCTCTCTCAGCCTGTCCCCATAGGAAATCCTCTTCCAGGGCTTCGCAGTGGCTTCCCTGGGCACATGCCAGTGCTCAGCTACCAGCAGGTAAGAGCAGTACGTGGCCTCGTCAGTCCTGTGCACCTCGGGGACCACACGCAGTCCCCCACGGGGATGTCCCCGCTTGCTGCCTTTCCAGTGTGGGCACGGGGGGAAAAAGCTCGGCAAGCCCGGGTCTGGCCAGCCTCCTTCTTGGCGCTGGTGCTGAGCTTCAGGACACGTTCCTGCCTGCCACGCGTGCTACAGCTTCCAGTGCAGCAGAACAAAACAAAACCCAGCTCCGGGCTTGTTCCTCCCTACCTCGAACCCTGCCCCGGGCTGCAGGAGCCTTGCAGCATCCGACAGCTCCACAAAAGTTCACGGTTCCCCGTGAAGTTCTGGCGTGGGCCGGATTTACACTGATTTTTTTTCTTTTTATAGAAGCTGCATCATCAGGATGGTACTCGGCACGGCTGGTGGTTTGTGTCTGTCACCACTGCTGCTGCCTGCCTGGCACCTCCTGATGAGCAGAGGGATTAGCCCTAATTACAGGCCCTCTCGCATCAGCAGAAACAAACCGAGCGGGCATTTCCGAGCAGAGGAGCGAAGGAAGAGGTCGTTGCGAGTCATGCGGCTGAGTAATTGCAAGGCTGAGCCTCGGTTTCTGTTCAATAATCACAGCTGGAGGGTGCAGGGGTGCACCGGGAGGTGGCTGGGGGTGGCTGGATCCTGCTGCAACAGTAGGAGCAGCTCTTCAAAATCCACTTGGGGGTTTCTCCTAATCTGCATCCTCCCATGGATGCGTTTGTGTGTCTTCAGGTGACGGTTACCCAGAGCTGGCATCTCCTGCATCCTGAGAAAGCTTGCAACCACCAAGGAGCCTTCCTCATCTCTCGCTGATGAACCACCTGAGCTTTGAGGGCAGGAGAGGCCGATGATCCAGGTGGGAGCTTGGGATGCTTTGCTGCGATAGCCGAGAGCTGAACCGGCACCGAGCAGGGCTCAGGAAGCGCTGGCAGGGCTTGCTGGCTTGCCTCCGTGTTCCCTACCTCGGTCCCGGTGTTTTCTAGCAAGCCCATGGATGAATCTTCAGGGTATCAGTGGATCTACAGTATGGATGGAAAACCATCCCAAAAAGCAGAAGAGGTTCGGGGCTTTTCTAGGTCTGGTTTTGACTGAAGCTTCTAAATTTTATCGGGGAAATGAAATTAAACTGCAGATCGTTTGGGATCCGCAGCAACACTGCACTTCAGCCACGGCTTCCTAAGCTGTTGCTGCTGATCTGGTCTAGCAGAGCTGAGCCTGGAGCCTCTGCCCAGCCTTTGTGCTCACTTTGCATCAGCAAAACTGATCTTGGGTGCTGGGAACGGAGAGTGCAACACCCAGGCCCTGACCCTCTTACTCAGGTACCGGCTTTGCCGGGAGCGTCCTCCGCGGCCGCGCGGCTGCTGCTGGAACAGCCGGGCCGGTTTGGGATGAGGATGACGTGTCCGGGCGAGGATGCGCCCCTCGTCCCCATCTCCCCACTCTTCCCCCGGGTCTGAGCCACGAGCTCTAATCACCCCTGTTAATCACCCCGTGCCCCCGGCCATCCCCCCCCCGGCCTGTGACCCGGGGAACCCAGTGCCGGGGCAGAGCCACCCTCCATCCCCGGCGGTACCCGGGGGGGGACGGCCCCTTCTCCATCACTGCAGGGAGCAGAGGCAGGTGCCGGGGCTGGGGGCACGGGGAGGGCAGAGGATGGCGTTTCCCGGTGTCGGAGAGGACGGTTTGCCCGGTAATCCAGAAACTTTGATGTGCAGTATCCGGGTGACCAGGGCAAAGAAAACGCAGAGCTCGCTCGGAGCAAGCAAGGACATGCTCGGTTATAACGTGGGCATGGCTCTGCTGCTCAGCCTCGGCTTTCCTGACGCACACAAGAGCTGTTTGCTCTCTCCACCTCTGCGGTTTACGCCGGAGTCACCGGCCGAGCAGGCGACTGTCACCAGCTGAGGTTTTGGTGCAGGGAAATCTCCCATGGGAGATGGATCTCAAACCAGCCGCCGCGGTGTCGGGGGAGCTGCTCCTCCGCACCCCAGCCTGTGCTGAACACGGCACAGGACCCGTGAGCGGGGAGTTGGTGCGTGCCCCAGCTCACCCCCACCGCTGCTGGGAACGCAGAATTAATAAGTGTGCAGAAATAAATACAGAAAAAAGAGAGATTTTATAAGAGAGAATAAGATCTCTCTTATTTCTGTATTTATTTCTCCATACCTAACACTTCTGGGCCACTTAACCAACCAACCTGGACGTTACCGATCTGAGATCATCAGCCCTATTAATAATCTGCCTGCCCTCCCATAGCTGGGTCTGTGCTGATAAAACAGGGACGAGCGCGGTCCCTGCATCCACCTGGATGTCAGGCAGGGTGCGGAGGGATTGGCTGGGAAAGCTGAAGCCTGGCCGAAATCTCCGTGCCAGGGGATGAGGAGGTCGGCATCTCCGTGCCAGGGGATGAAAGGAGGTCGGCATCTCCGTGCCAGGGGACGGAGGAGGTCGGCATCTCTGTGCCAGGGGATGAGGAGGTCGGCATCTCTGTGCCAGGGGATGGAGGGAGGTCGGCATCTCCGTGCCAGGGGATGGAGGAGGTCGGCATCTCCGTGCCAGGGGACGGAGGAGGTCGGCTTCCCCGTGCCAGGGGATGGAGGGAGGTCGGCATCTCCGTGCCAGGGGATGGAGGAGGTCGGCATCTCCGTGCCAGGGGATGGAGGGAGGTCGGCATCTCCGTGCCAGGGGATGGAGGGAGGTCGGCATCTCCGTGCCAGGGGATGGAGGAGGTCGGCATCTCCGTGCCAGGGGATGAAGGGAGGTCAGCATCTCTGTGCCAGGGGATGGAGGAGGTCGGCATCTCCATGCCAGGGGATGGAGGAGGTCGGCATCTCCATGCCCTTCATCTGCTGAGAGGAGGAAGATGCGGGAGAAGCACAAGGCGATGGGCAAAGCGGTGAGGAACCCTTGGCCGGCCCGGGAAAGGGGTGTGGATGGGCTTTGCAGGAGATGGCTCTTTCGGGAAGCTGCTGGGAAGAGCCGTGGGTGCATCCAGGCTTTGGAGCAGAGCAGCCGGCAGGGTAAGGCAAAGGGCTGCCGGGGCCAAAAACCAGGCAGGAGGGGATGGCCGGAGCATGGAGCGGCGCTGGGGAGGGAGAAGGGCAGGATTTGGCCATGGCCCAGCTGGGAAGGGCAGCGCACACGCGGCTGAGCGGAGGCAGGAGCAAAGGTGCCCGGGGCACGGCCCTTGCGAGGCTCCGGCAGAGGGAAGGGAAACGCAGAGCTTTTCTGCTAAAATAGATAAGGCTTTGTTTGACAAATAAAAAAAAAAAAAAGAAAAAAAGCCTGGAAAAACTGGCTTTGCCATTTCTGGAGAACTTTAACATTTTCTGATCAGGAAGGAAAAGATGATATCACTCGTGAAAGGCTGCGCTCGGCAGAAGCGTTATTTCTGTTCAATGCTGCCTTGAGCAGCTGGAGCCTGGCCTGGCTGGCGCGAAGGGCCCGCCGTTATTCCCGTGAGGATTATTCCCGTGAGGATTATTCCCGTGAGGAACGGGAGGGTTTTCTTGGGTTCCTCCCAGCCGGGGAGCCGGGAGGAGGCAGCTGCTCTGTGGCAGGCTTCACTTCATCCATCTGCCACAATTCTGACCTCGGGTGCTGTTCTCTTCCTTTGGGTTTGGGGGTTTTTCTTTGGGTTTTGGGTTTGGTTTTTTTTTGAAGAGAGGTTCTCAAAAGACAGATGTGATGATAATTATTGTGATATAGCAACTTTGCTGCTAAAAACTGGACTTTTTTTTCTATTCCTACTTTTTTCTCCCTTCCCATTAGGTTGTATCTTCACTGATAAGAGCACTTTTTGGAGCAAGCATCCCCGGGGCTGGCATCTCCGGGATGTCCGCAGGTTCGCACCCTGGCTTGCGCTCGCTGGAGGTGGTAGGAAATCCCTCTGATTTCTCTGTCTCCTTTTTTCCCAAACAAGGAGGCGATTTCACTAATCCCCCAAGTGAGGACGTTCAGATAGATCCTCCTGGGGTTTTGACTGCTCCAGCTGAACACGATCCCTGGGAAAACTCCTGCTGGGAGCTTGTCCCGTGAATCGGATACTTGCTGGGAGGGTCAATGGGAAGGGCTCTGTCCTGCTCCGTCCCAGCTCAGCGATGCTGGCCGTGCCCCTGCTCTCCTGCTGGGAAGCCCTCCCACGCCAGGAGCTTCTCCACAGGTGGGACCGCTCGGCCAGGGACAAGTGAGTCGGTTGAGGACGGGGTCCGAGCACGGATCCCGGTCCTGCTTACCGCATCCCTATACTGGGATGCACGGACGGTGCGTCAGGCAGTCACCACCTACTGCTGCTCTCCATTCCATCTCCCTTTAATTTCCATTTATACAGATTTCATAAAAAACCATACCCATGTGAGCACTGCTGCTGGAGACCAGACTTTAGGAGGGACTTCAAGGGCACGAATCCTCCAGAAGGCCGCAGCACACAACTATAAATGCCCTTAAAGCTCCCCGAGCCGCAGCTACCCCTGCGTGCTGTTCCCTTGTGCCGCTTATAACGACACTGGAGCGAAACTGTGGCAGAGCAGAGGACACAAGGGCTGGGCTACGGCTAGTGCAATTCAGGTTTGGGAGAGATTAAGATCTGGCTCAAAACTCCGGAGCAGCGTGCCGTCGAGCTACCCACGTCAGGGTGTAGCTGGACAGCAGGGTTGCTGTGCTTAGTCCAGCTCGTTTCAATTATATTTATCTTCCCTCGTAGTAATGGTGATATATTATTGTAATGTGCATGGAAATTAAAGCAGAAATAGGCCAGGCGATGGCGAGGCTTGCTCCACCGTAAATACAGAGCAGCTCCCCTGACTCACCGGCTGTCTCGTCCTTGGTGCTGACTCCAGCCCTACCACCCAGCCTCTAGAAATGGGTGCCAGCCCTGCAGGCAGAGCCCTCCCCGCTTCTGCCCCAGCTGCCCGCACTCCCCCTTAGACAGGGACCGGGTCTCCTGACACCGTGAAGGGTCTCCAGGGCTGGGATGGGTGCTCTCAGCAGGGCACCCCAAGGGCGAACACCTTTCCTGCTGGCAGGAGGGTTTCAGCAGCCACTTCTCAAGGCTGAGCTGTGTTTTCTACCGCCCAAGCCTGGATTTTCTAAGAGAGAAACCAACCTCCTGTTTTCTAAGTGCGGCAAGTGTTTGGTGAAGAAAACGGGGAAGGAGGGTGATGGTTTTCCCCCATACTACGTCCCTATTCAAGGCTTCTACCTTCCCTTCTTGGGACACACACACACATATATATGATGTGCTAACAACACAGCAGTCATGGCCAGTCCCAGCTGGATCCAGGCCCTTATACTACTGGGATGGGGTGAGCAAGAAGAGCACAAAGCAACCAAATCTATGAGACAAAAGAAATGTCATCATCATCCACGGTCCCCAGACAAGGTAGGGAGATGCCCGCACACCTACTGACATGCCCGGGGTTGGACAGGGCCGGCTGCTGAGCCTGGAGGCCACCAGCCCAGGCCAGAGGTGCAGCAGCTCTTCCTAAGGAGAGACTCGGCCCCTGGTCCTGCTAATTTGTGCATCCAAAAAACCAAACCACGGGGAATGCCTGTTGAGGAGCATCACCTGCACGCTGCGGGTAAAGCAAGCGCTGGCGCTGTGAGCGGCGCTGGGAGGTGGATGGATGGGGATGCGGTCCGGGGTGCTCAGCTCAGAGCATCGCCGTGGTTTTCCGCTAGCCAAGCCGTGGCACAGCACGTGGCCAGCGCGCTCCAAGACTCAACTGGTGTTGGCGAGGACGGACGAGTCGCAGCAGGCCAGAGGACCCGGCCCTGAGTCCTCTTCAAACCATCGCGGTTTTGCAGGATTTAATGCCGCTCCTGTTCTTTCCCCGCCATTGCCCTGTTAGAGCTTCAAAGCAGGCTGGCTCTCCTCCTCCTAATGCTAGCGTGGGGCCGACCGGCCTCGAGACGCGGAGGCGGTTGCCACAAATGGCTCCGTCCTTGTTCGGAGAGGGGTTCAGCTCCCGTGGGGAGCTGCATCCCCAGCACGGTAGCAGGCACGGAGCGGGGAAACCCATCCCTGCCCACCCGCACCTCTTGCCCGCGCGGGGACAGGCAGGGGAGCTGCTCGAAGCCCATATGCTTCGAGGTGCTTTGGATGGGAGGCTGAAGGGCCAATTTGGGGTTGGGGAAGGGCAGCTGGCTGCGTCCAGGGGGACGGAGCGTTGTTCGTGGGCAGATTACAGCGCCTGGCTCGAGCTGCGCAGACTCACGGGGATCTTGGCTCTCCAGTGCTGCTCATGGAGATGCCCCCATCATGGGAAGGGCTCGTCCCAAGGCTGAAGAAGCCACCAAGACTCACAGCAGCTCCTCATCAGGCTACAACCTGCTGTAGGCTGGCGCTGCCTGGGCAATCCCTAACTAAATCAGCTGAGCTCGTAGCCCCGGCTCCTCACTGCTTGCAGGAAACGTTCCAGCACACTTGCACGCTTGCCAAACCGGTGCTCGGTTATTGCCCTGTCGCCGCTGCGCTTTGAAGGCTGGGTCACCGGCGGCACCTTGGCACTAAGCCCTCGTCTAAGGTGCAGCCCCTGCACCCTGGCTGCGCAGCCTCGCTGAAGCGCAGGATGAGGCCGGGCTGTACATGCTGTCGAAACCTCCGTCCCTGTTTACGGCGGGGGCGGTCGGTTGATTTTAGCAGTGTTGCTCTGTTTTTCTAACAGCAGAACTGGGCGGGAGCCGGCTGGGAGCCTGGCAGCGCCCGGAGCAGGGGACGGGGCGGCAGGAGCTCCTCGCTTCTTCGCAATCCTTCTCCAGCAAGTTGTTTAACCGGTCCAGCACCGGCTTCCCCATCTCGATGGTGGGGCTGTTTCCACACGGTGGGAGGGTTCCCTGGATTCACAGATGTTTGTAAACTCCAAAGCAGGAATTAACAAATTGGGGCTAATGAGCACAGCCCTCCCCGAGGTGTGCGCGGAGAGCCGGGGCGCAGGGAGGGAGGGTGGCCGGAGGCCACAGCCCTGCGCTGCTTCCTCAGCCGCCACCAGCCAGCCAGAAAAATAGAGATTTCAGCCTGGCCCGCAGCCTTCGGAGGTGCTTTGGCACCTGCCCAGAGCCGGCTGGGCTCGCGGGCAGGGCGGCGGAGGGAAGACCGTCTTCCCGAGCCCCATCCGCTGTCAGATGACGTGAGCACGGGGTACCCGGCGCCGGCAGGGCTCGGAGCGCGGCAGCGGGGACCCCGCTGGGGATCACAAGGTGGGCACCCGCCGCAGAGGAGGTCCGACTTCTGCCTCCCAACACCCTAATGCTGTGCAGAGCCCCGAGATGTCAACCCAGGTGTGGCCTTTCTCATTTTCAAGCCTTCCACTAACACCTCCGAAGCCTGGAAGTGCAACTGGGTATTTACACCGTCCTTCGCCCACGGGAACGCTGGGGCTGGGGCCATCAGGGAGGCACATGCTGAGCCTCGGAGGGCTCCGTGCCACCCGTCTCCTCCTGCCAGCCCTCCCCAGGGCAGGAGCCTGGGTGGCCCTGCGGAGCCAGCCGGGCTGCTGGGGGAGCCCGTCCCCAGGGCTGAAGCTGGAGCCTCAGCCCGAACGGAGGGAGCTGAGCAAATACCACAGCCTGAGCACCCACCGTGCCAGGGCAGCACCCTGCCCTCCCGGGGAACACCCGCGGGCAGGGAGCAGCGAGGGGCTCCCCCAGCTTGGAAGATGTCGGCGCCTTCTGGGCTGACCGGTCCCTTTCTGGGTCCCTGAAGGCACACCAGCCCCTGTACCAGCTCCCCACTTTCCTTCCCAAAGGAGGATTTTGGGGAGCAGGGCGGCTGCTCCGAGCCCATGGGCCAGGGCAGGTGCCTCTGGAGAGGGATGGAGAGGGATGATAAGCCATGGGCTCAAATCTGCACCAGCCATCCTGCTCCACATGCCTCAGAGCCCCCGCGGCTCCTCCGGGAAAGGCAGGACGCGCTTCTGAATCGACCCGAACATCCATCTCTTTGGAAAAATGTCCCCTGTGCCACCCGCCCCATGCGGGCAGGGGCTGGGGGCTGCCCGCTCTCCAGCCCCGCTCCTGCGGCAATGCATCGCCCAGCCCGGAGAGGGGCCGAGCCTTCCCGGGGAGGGGATTTTTACCTCTTTTCCCTTTTAACAGTGACCCTTCACGGGGCGCATTCAACACGCTGCTCGTTTTTTTTTATGACCAGTACAACCGAAACGCGTCCCCACCCCATCAGAAAGAGCTGAGGAAAAGACGATCGCCTGAATACCTGGTCCTGATGGAACAAGTGGATGAAGGCTGAGGACAGCAAGACTTTTTTTCCCCTAAGATCTAATCCAGCACACGCCTGGGAAGCGGAGGAACCTGCTCCCCGGAGCTGCCGCTACTGCGATGCGAGGGGGCTTGGGGAAAAACCACCTCGGGGCTTTCACCAGCCACCAGAGACGCGGACCCAGCTCGGAGGGGAGCTGCCACCTCGGGGGTTCCCGCACCCCGGGGTTCCCCACCCCGGGGGTGCCCAGGCTCCGCCAAGCGCGGCGCCGGGAAGGGATGCTGCGGGATGGGGGCCCCGGGCTGCGGGCGCTGCTGGGCCCGGGGGGAGCGGGGCTGCCCGGGGCCGGGCCACTCACCTCTTCTTCTGCACGGAGGGGCTGTATTTCCCTTTATTGCGTTTCCTGAAGAGCGAGTGCATCGCGTCCCCGGCACGGCGCTCCGCCTGCTCTTCCCCCGCCGCCGCCCGCAGCCTCTGCACCGCCACCGGGCCCGGCCGCTCCGGGAGGCGGGGACGGGGCTGCACCGCCTCCTGCCTGCCTCCTGCCTGCCTCCTGCCTGCCTCCTGCCTGCCTCTGCCCGCCCCGGCCCCCCCCCCCGCCCCGCAGCATCCTCCCCCGGCGCTCCCCGGCTTCCAGGAGGGCTTTGGCGGAGCCCAGCGCTCCCAGTTCCAGCCCGGCCCGAAAGGGGCTCCGACGGGGCTGGACCCCCCCAAAATGTGTAGGGTCAACCGTGACATCCCCCTGGAGGCAGGGGGTGGGTGGGGGGCAGCGGAGCGGGGAGTGGGTGGGGAGCTCCCGCAGCCCCGATGCGGCCAGGGGTGATGGGCGCAGGCGTGGAGGGGCGGCCGGCCGCCCCCTCCCCAGCCTCCCTGCCTTGTCCCAGCACCTCCCGGCTGATTTCTGTCCTTAGGAGGGACCGATGCACCCAGCATCACAGCTCCTTCCAGCTGCATCCTTCCCCGGGGCCTGCAGCCCCGCTGGGGAGGCCGGTGCCAGGGCTGCTCTGTACTGGGGCAGATCCCCCCCAGCAAAGGGGGATCCCCCCATCCCGGGGGGCTCGGTCACACAGGCAGCGAGAAGGCAAGGAGATGCCTCCCACCAGGCCCGCTGGAGCCTAAGAGGTTTTGCTCACACATCCACAAGCACGCAGCAGTCAGCAATTAGGACCAGCTCTGGCCTTTTTATCCCAGGATTTTGTGCCCATGTGGGATTAAAGGCCTGATTGTAGCTTTCCCACCAGCCCCAAATCCTCTGCTGATTTTCATTCTGGGGGCAAGTCAGTGCACGCTGTGACCTATTGATCCCGATCCCCTGCGTACATCGGATCGCCTCTGCTCCGGAGCAGCTCGTCCCAAGCACCCTTAGAGAGCGCAGAGCCCTCCGGCCGGCGAGACGGTCCTGCGCGGGTCTGGCTTCGCCGGCCCGGGGTGCTGGGTGGCTGCGGGTCCCGGCGGCGACAGCGCAAGGCAAGTCTGTGTCTGTTTGTGTATTTGTAAGAGGGTTTCTTCCATCCTGGTGCGGTGCGGGTTGTCCTCCTGGCTGCTTTTGAGGGGCGAGAGGCGGTTTTCTCGTGGGGCTGAGGGCATCGGCACGCAGCGGGGAGGCTGCCGGAGGCTCTGCGGCACTGGGGCGGTCCGACCGTGCTCCCTGGCTTTGCCAGCCGCTTCTCGGTGGTGAATTAGTCACCAGAAAGCAGCGAGGCTGCGAGGCTGAAACCTGCAGCCGGTGCCTTGCAGCGCCTTGACCCTGCTCGGAGCCAGGCTACCACCCTGCAAAATAGCAAAGCTTTGTGTTTTTGTGGCCTCATCCAGCCAAGCACCTTCAAGCCTTTGGCGAGCAGAGACGTATTTAACACGCTCGCAGGAGCCCAGGGCTGTGCCGTAGCCCGATCTGGTGGTGCTGTGTCCTGGCAGGGGTGGCAGGGTCCTGCTGGGATCGGCCTTCCCGTGGGGTGAAGCTGTGCAGTGAGTCCCGTACCCCGTCCGCTGCCGGGGGGTGACGGGGCGAGGCTGGAGCAGCCCGACAGCGGCAGCCCCCTCCCACACCAGCCCCAAAACAGCCTGAATCGGGGCTGCTGGCCTGGCCCCACGCTGCCTGGGGCCGCGTTTCTGGGCTTTATCAGTCACTACCCATGACAACTCCATTTGAACTATAACTGAGGTTACAGCTTTGACTTCAGCTTCAATTTCTGCTCCTAAATAGATTCAGTTTGTGAGAATCCCCTTGGTAAGAACCGTTCATCCCATCTCCCCGGTACGGGTTAATCCCTGCGGGCTGGCCAGGCTGGCAGTGCCGGGCGGCTGGCACGCTCCTCGCTACTGCCACATGTCCCTGCCAGGCTCCTGCCCGGGCCAAGGAGCAGATTGGGCTTGCCCTGTTTCTTTTAGGGGGAGGATTTGCCCGGTGCTGCGTCCAGAGGCTGCGAGCATCCCCGTGCACAGAGGCAGAGCTGCCGGGCCCGGCAGCTCCCGCATCCCCATCCTCCCCGCCCTGGGCAGCGTGCGCTGGCTCCGATCCCGAAACAAGGAGAGGTGAGGAGGGAGAAACCCAACCCACCTACTTTTATTTTACCACGTGAAGTTCTGCGTGTTTTTATTTGTTCTAGAAACACTGTGGGGTTTGTGCTTTTGTATCCCCCCGATATCTAGCGGCAACACGTTGCCGGGTGCTCAGGGGACCGGTCGCTCCTCTTCCAGCTTCTCCCCATGAGCTGTATGCATCCCAGAGCCCGCCTCGCTCTTAAACCCTTTGCGAAGGCGAGCAGGGGCTGGGTTTAGGGATGAAATGCCTTTGCCTGCTACTGGAGGGTTTTCGCATTATATCTTCTCCTGCACCAGCTCTGCAGCATTAATAATCCTAATCTCCCCGCATCTCTGGCGTGGCTCATTTTTGTGTGCGAATGCCCTTGAGAGCTGCAAAATTGCAGCTGCTGGCTGAAACGCCGGGCGGTGAGAAACTCCGTTGTAGTGGAAAACTGTGTCTTATGTAAACTGCCCAGGTATTTTGCCTTTACGTCGGTTTGGGATCAGAGGTGCTGTACAAAGTGTGCTCCTGGGGGCCTGTGGTTTGGGGGTGCTGGCAGCTCTCGGACGAGCTCCAGTGCCTGCCCCAAGCACCGCACACCCCGTGCTGAGGTTCCCTCCCCAGCTGGGGTCTGCTGGAGCCACAGCTCAGAGCCGAGATGGAAGGGGTTTTTTTTTTTGCAGTGTTTATGTTGCAAACGAGCCTTTCGGCAGCTTTACTGATGCAGCCGGTCCCCGCTGCACTCTGTGCCCCCCGCTCCTGCTGCTGCTGGCCCTGGCGCATCCCCGTGCTGGCACCCAGAGCCGGTGCCGCCGGCTGTCTGAAGTTTCTTGAGCATCGAGAAGCAGAGGTGGCCCTGTGCTGGGGAGAGGGCTTTGGCCCTGTCGTGCCCGGGGAGCTGCTGAGCGGGGCCGGGCCCCTCTGTGGGGCGGCCAGGAGATCGTGGGGGGGATGCCGAGCCCCAGGGGTGCGCTGGGTGCTGCTCATGGGGACCCTGAGAAGCCGCACTCAGTGCTGGAGCCCACCGGGACCCCCCGCCCAGCCGCGCTCCCATGACTCCTCTCCACCCATTCAGCTCCTTCCACGGGGGCGAGCACCTCGACAGAGGCAGCGATGTGGCAATATTGACTTAATCTGGGTAAGAAGCTCTTGAGCCGCTGCCGCGGGAGGGGAGCAGGAGAGGAGCACGTTTTATGCAACGAGATTGCATTTTCCTGGCAAGCCCTTCGCCGGCGCAGATCCCACACCCTGCCGAGCTCGCCCTGCTCCACCCCGCTCCATCCCCATCGCCGCCGGCCAAGGCCGACCCCGCTGCCGAGAGGTGCAGGATGGCCATCAGCTGCCGGGGTCTTGCTCCCTGCTGAGACCTTCGCGCTGGGCTTGGTTGTCCCACCGCGTCCCATCGTCCCACCCCACGCAAGCCCACCCTAATTGGGGAAGGCATGGGGGCTCGGTGGGTCCAGCCAGCATCGTGGGAGCGGCATCCCGCTCCCCGCGCACCCCAAAAGGCAGCGTGGCCCCGGCACGTCCTGCGGCGCCGAGGGGTTTTGGGGACCCGTCGCAGCAGAGGAGCCGGGCAGGGCGATGCTCAGCCCTGGGGGCTTTTCGATGTCATTTCCCAACTTTAGGATTTAGCTTTGGATGGGGGGATAAAAACATTTGGAAATTTCTTCCAAAACTGAGGCAGTCGGTGGAACACAAACCAGCAGTGGATTGGCCAAAACATTTATTTTCTGGGTGGGACTTTTTGACAGCCCTCCTTGGAGGGGCCAGCTGAACCGCTCGCTCCACGTCCGGGGGGTTCCTGGCTGTCTGGGTGGGAAGGGAGTTCCCGCTCGCAGCCGGCACGGCGTAGGAAAGCAGGGCACCGAAACACCTCCGCGCTGCCGCTTCCTTCTCGCCGGCTCCCACGTGCGCAGGAATGCGGCCGTGCTCGTTCCTAACTGGTCCTGCGCCGGGCGAAACATCCCTCAGCTCCTTTTAAGGCTGGTTTTGCTCTGAAATTAGCAGCCAGCCCGGCTGCTCCAGGTGCTCCGGCCCCATCCCGCAGCCCCTGTGAGCCCCGAGAGCTTTAAACGGGGTCTTGCGGGATGCGGCGGCTCGAAGGACCACGCTCAGGGCTTCATCAAGCTGTGAGAAATAAATAAAATAAGTGCATTGCTCCCAAGTGGAGCTGAAGGCTGGGAGAGCTCCTGCCCCAGCAGGGAAGTGGTTTTTTTCTGCTGCACTTGCTGGTTTGAGCCCAAGTGCCATCAAGGGAGTTAAATATTGAACAAACACCAAGCAAAAGCCAGCACTAGCAGCCAAGCAAAACAAAGGCTGAGTGAGGCCGGTGCTCTGACTCATTTGGCATGAAAATGCAGCATGGAATAAATTAAATTTCGGCTCTTCCTCATTCTCCCGGTGCGGTACGGAGCAGAGGAGCCGCGTTGTCACCGGCGGTGCAGCTGAGTACGCTGGTGTGGTGGCTTTGGGGTGCTGGTGCCACCCGTGCCGGGCTGGAGGCACCAAGCGGTGGCACCCATGGAGGGCATCGAGGAGGGATCGGGGGCATCTGCAGCAAACTGGGGGGGGCAGACAGAGGGGGAACCCCCCAGTGGGTCCCTATCCTGTGTCCCCCAGCCACGGCTTTCAGAAAGGCTCTGAGCACTGTACGACGGGGCTGGTGGCATCAGGATTTTAGGATCATGATGCGCTTGCTGCATCCGAGGCGGCGGCAGCCGCTCTTGGTCCTTGTTCTCCTGTCTCATGAAAGGATGGAGAGGGAAGAGGGATCCCAGCTCCCCAGGGGGGACACCCAGGTGTCCCCTCTGCCCCCTGTGCGGCACGATGCTGCAGCCCCGGCCTCGTGGGAGCTCGGAGGGGAGCCATGCCCCTATGCAGCCCCGTACCATCGCGATGGTCCTGATGCCGAAGGGGCTCCCGCTGCCCGCAGGGGAGCATCACCCGTGGCCGAGATCCTGGCTGGGATGTCCCAAGGCAGGGTCCGCCCCTGCGCAGGCTCCCCAGGACCCATCGAGAGGGAGAAAAAGGTCAAGGCTCCGCAGCAGGCTTTGGCCCGTGATGTAAAGGCTGGGAATTTCCGGGGTGTAATGTTTGCATCTGTATAAGTATGCAGATGGAGTGCACCCATGGGCAGCTGCCTCTGATGGGCGAGGGAGATAATGCTCCGCTTCCGCCAGCACGGAAACTCTCTCGGAAGAAAGGGCAAGGCAGCGCGTCCCTCCCCAGCACGTCTCTGTGATTCACGCCGCCAGCCCGGCTCGGGGGATGCTGTGACCCCCCAGGGCTGTGACGTCCCTGCGGGCTCCCAGCAGCTGCAGGGAGGGAGGTGGAAATGATGCTGCAGGGCACCAGGCTCCTCGGTGGAGCTGGACTGCTGGCACCAGGACAGGATCGGGGTGGCCTTGCCATCCCCATGGCCCCTGGGCGCTGTCCTGCCCCGGAGCGGGGTGACACCGCCTTTGACAATCCCAACCGGTGAGACCAGGAGATGCCGGCCCAGCCCCGTGCCGGCTGCTGCACCCCGGCACCCCTGCGCCCGCCCGCTCCCAGCGGTTTCGGCAAACCCTGCTGCCCGTCCTCTCCCGGCAGCAGAAACCGGTCCTGGAGCTCACACCCGGCACCGCCTGGCACCGGGTTGCGACAGCCCTAGGAGCAGGTGGCTCTCCCCGCACCGGTGTGGGGTACCGGCACCCCTCGGCAGGAGGGTTAACCGGGCTGGGGAAGGTCCTGCACCCCAAATGCACCGTGGGGGGTCCCTATGGAGAAGGGTCCTGGCCAGGGATGCGCTGCAGAGGGCTGGCCCGGGGCAGGGTGTAGAGCAGAGCTGTACCCCTAAAGCTGCGTAGGGACGAAGCCCCGGCGGTGGCAGCTGTCCCGGGCGGAGGACTGTGCCTCCTCAGGGGAGCTGTCACCGGGCTGGGTGGCAGCAGGTGGAAAGGATTTTGGCACGGGCAGATCCTGCACAGTCACTCGGAAAGGATGCTGAGCGGGATCGGCCTCAATTCACCCCCTTCTCCCAGGCAGCTTCGGTAACGCCTGACGAGCAGTGCCTGCGGGCTGTCACCCCGGGCATGGGCGCATCCTCCCGGGCGGCTGCTGGGTGCCGTGGGGCCCTGCACCCGCCTGTCCCGGGTCCGCCCGCCGGCCTCCGCCCTCCTCTTTGTCACAGCGTGGGTGGCGCGGGCTGGGGCGGCCACACTGACCCCAAGGACTGAGGTCTCCCGACTTGTCTCCCACGGGCACTCGTGCCCTGGCTGGAGATGCCACCAGCCACCACCGAGTCCCCAGAGACCCGCCGTGCCCAATGCCCGCGGGACGCCTCGCCTCGGGCAGCGGTGGCCAGACAGATGGATTGTCACCGTCCCTACCGTTTGGTGTCTTCCCCAGTTAGTCCCCAAGCGTCCCCGCGTTACGTGGAGCAGGGGGGAGCGGTGGGCACAGGACCTGGCCCCAGTGGGGCTGGCGGCTTTCCCGGGCCGTGCGGGATGGGGACAGACGGATGCATTTCATAATCCCTGGGACTCACCCAGTCCCCAGGCACCCAGCCACCCCGGGCTGGTCCCGTGGGACCGAGCCTGATGGGGCGAGGGAGAAATAAAATACGCATCGTGCAGCAGGCTGATGCTCATTTGTGGCTTTTCCATCACCCTGAATCAGGGACCTGTCTGCCCGTCCTGCTGTCTGCCCATCCTGCTGTCTGCCCATCCTGCTGTCTGTCCATCCCACCCGCAGCTGGATACGGGGAAGCAGCACAGGGCGAGCTGTGCCCTCACCGCTCCGGGATAATTTACACGGATGAGCCCCCCCTGCTTTAAAGAGTTTCCATCTGCCCACCAGCGCTCGCTCCCAGGGTTTTCCTAAGAGTCTGAGGGACCGTTGAGATGCTCGGGTATGACCAGATGACCTGAAACGGGGGGGGGAAAAGAACCATGCAAGAATTGTGCCCCAAATGATATAAACAATTAGAAATGCTGAAGCCTGTTGGCAGCGGCTGGGGAGGAGGGGAGCAGTGCGTGTCGCCGCAGCCCGGGCTTAGCGCAGGTCAGCGACGCCTGCAATTGGCTTTAAATAGTTCGTTGTGCCAGGTTAGCCATCGATTATAACTAATGTTAATTATTATAACCAGCATTAAGAGCCACTGCGAGTGCCAGGAGAGGGGGGGGGAGCGGGTGAAGGGGTCATCCTGCTAAAATAAATGCTCAGTTTATTGAACCGGGGGCCATGCCCGGCAGGGAGAGCCCCCGGCTGACGGCCGCACACCGGTGATGGGACCTTTGCCGGGTGCTGCGGGGGTCCTGTGGCAGAGGCACTCACCATGCCATGCCCCGAGCAGCTCTGACCCCGGGGGGCTCGGACCTGCCGGCTGGAATTAGCCGTACCACAGCATCCCTGGGCAGCGGCACAGCCACTCCGTGCCTGGCCAGCGCCGCAGAACCGCAGACATCGGCGGGGTTTAGCCGGGGGGAGCCGAGAGAGGGGCGATCACATGCTCGCCTCTCTGGGATTAGATGTGGCTGGCTGTGCCGGGGAGCCATGCCGGGGAGCCGTGCCGGCCGTCGGCGCTCTGAGCCCATGGCCCCGGGCAGTGGGAGCCGGCCGCAGCGGCCCTAAGGGCTCGGTGGGGACGGGTGGCCCCGGATGATGTCCTACCTCCAGCCCCCTGGCCGGGACCTGGAGCACTTCGATGGGCTTTCTCTCATTTACTGGTAAGCAGGGCAGGATGCTGGCACGCCGGGAACAGGGCATCGCTTGGCATCTCAGACCCCGTCTTCGGGAACGGTGTTAGCCCGTGGAGGGAGGATGTGGTCAGTCACCCTGCAGCTTTTTGCGGGGCTTAATTCAATTCATTTTGGTGGCCCCTCTCTGGAGGGCAGGGACTCATGGGGGTCCCACAGCATCCCAGCTCCCCTGGGAGGGGCAGGACACAGGTGAGGCCGGTATTGGCCAGGGGCGGGGAAGGGGATTTATTTTGCAGGCAGCAGCTGGAGAAGCACCCACAGCCTCTGCAAGCAGCCCTGGGTGCCCTTGCTCCTGTTGCAGCCCTGGTGCTGGCCTCTCCCATCTGGCAACACCCGGCTCCCCAAAGGGACCGTGTCCACCCCGTGCCGGTGTCCGGGGGGCAGGTGGGTGCGGAGCGGGGACCCCCATGTGGGTGCAGGGAAGGCGTCGGGCGCGGCGGAGGGGACGGGAGGTGAAGGCGGGCGCTGGGTGGCTGCAGATGTCTATGTAGGGCAGAGAGAGCCGGCGGGAGCACGGCTGTGGCCAGGGCCAGGGTTCAGAGCGTGCGGCTTTAGCCGATTAACTGGGGGTCAGTGGGCCGGATCCAGAGCCGGCGGGGCCCCGGCGGGCTCTTGGGGCCACCCTGAGCTTTGGCAGAGACCTTCTTGGGCTGGCCGAGCCTGGCATCCCCTCTGGGGACCAAGAGCTCGGGGCACCCTGCAGTCACCGGGGACTATGGATGCTGCTGGGGCACGATCCATCTCCTGCTGAAGTAGGTCATTGGAGCGAGGGCTGGGGGGACTGGGGGGTGGCAGCACCCCACGGGGGTGCAGGCAGGCTGGCGAGGCCAGCGCCCCGGGGTGACCGCTGCCTTCACCTGAGAGGCTGGTTTGGGGTGCTACGCCGATGCCTCCCTGCTGCTTTTGGGTGCAGAAAAGGCAGAATCTGTCGGTGGTCAGAAGGAGGTAGTGCAGGACAGGCTGGACCTCGTGGGGTGCGTTTTGGGGAGCACTGCCAGGTTGGTGCCACCCATGGGTGTCGATGTAATGGGGCCACGGTGTGCATACCAGGGCTGGGGAAGTCCAGGCAGTGCTGCACCCCTGCCCGGCAGCAGCAGCAGCCTCACCGGGGTCCCCTGGGCATCCCTGGCTCCACGGAGCTGCTAAGCCCCACTCCTCTGCACTTGCAAGGCAAAAATGCTCAAAACCCATTTTCTACATCAGAAATCTGCTCATATGTCACAGGTTTGGGTGGAAACCTCCCCCAGCTTTGCCTGCTGGGATGCGCTTTGTGCGAACAGAGAGCCGTGGCCGAGGGGCGGCCGGCTTTGTGCCGGGGGAGCAGCCCCCGCATGCGATGGGTGCCAGCTGCGCCGGCTGGCGTTTGCCTGTCTGGCGGCTCTGCCGGGACGCGGCGGAGGGCGGCGAGCAGATGGCGGGGAGATAACACCTCCCCAGCGCTCCGATAAGTATAGCCCCGCTCTGCCGCTGATTAAAAGATTAATTTTAGAGTTTGAAATAGGAATTTAATACATGACCATGAGCCGCCAGCGGGACTTTGCCTGGCATCATCAGGGCACGGGGTGGCGATTGACGGGGTGCGTTGCTGGCCCAACAGCTCGTCTCTGAGCACTGGCTTCTCCCGGCGGTGATGATGGCGGCAGGGCTCTCCCGTACGGCTTCACTCCTCCGGAGAGCGGCTGCTGGAGGCCCTAAGCAGGTTTTGCAATGGTGGCTTTTGTGTAGGAGCTTTGCTAGGCCCAGTGGGAAATAAGAGCCCTGAAGGTGCCCATCGATGCCGGGCAGGTCTTGTGGCTGGTGGCCGGACCATGCTGTGCGTGCCCCGGCTGGGTGCGGATGCGCTGCCGGCTCCTCACCGGGCACGGCTGGGGCGCGAGACCGGCCTGGCGCTTCCCCCAGTCCTCTTTGCGTTATTATTGCTGCCATGATTATGGCTCGTGCCAGGGTCTGGGTTTGAGCACGGGGGTGTTCGCAGCTCAAGGATGGATCCAAGCTCTTCCCGAGCCTCTGCGCCAGCCTCTGCCATGCTCCCAGCTCCGTGACACATTCTGAAATCTTTCCCAAAAGTATCTCGTTTTCCCGTCTTTCCATACTCAGCTGTTTCCCTCCCCTCCTTCTTTCCCTCTCCGTTCTTATGGATTCACTTGGGTGAGTCCCCTGCCATTGTGCTTGCGTTTTCCCTAATTGGGGAAATTAATTGATTTGCTGCTCCCCTGGGAACCTGGAGAGCCCGACCCCGAGGACAGACCGGTGGCGCGGCCAGCAGTGCAGGGTCCGCAGCCCCCATCAGCGACCGTCCCCTGTTAATAAGTTTATAACCAGTCCAATCCCACAGCCCAGGGGATTTAGAGAGGCAGGCAGGTTTATAATCCTGTTAACCCTTCACAGGAGCTGACGCCCAAACTGGGGCTGCAGCGTGAGTCCCCGAGCAGAGCAGTAGATCGCCCACCTCATGGGAGGAGGAGGGAGGAAGGCTTCCCTGCATGCGATATGCCACTGTGCCTTGGTCCTGCTGGGGTGAAAATGAAGTGAGCTCGTTTGAGCTTTCCCCTGTGATTGTATTTAAATTGCGTTAATCCCCATCTCAAGTGGGTACACGGGAGGTCTGGGCTGGCCCAGATGTTGGAGGATGCTTATCTCGGCTGGGTACGGGGCTCTGGCCTAAACACCTTCCCAAAAACCTCTGGCAGACCAGGCCTGACCTTGCTTCCACCTGAAACGGCCTCTCTTCCTAATTACTGCAGGACAGGCTAATTAAAGAGGTCCTTCTGCCCTTTCCTCAAGCAAAGCCTTTTAGAGCAGCATGGGAAGAGCTGCATGTTGACGGAGGGGTCTGTCCGTGGGAGACCACTCATAACCCCTCTCCAAGCCCCAGCAGTCTCCAAGACCAGCTCTGCCTTGCCAGCTCTGCCAGGCCAGCACCCGTGGGCTGAGCTTCTTCTCACTGGGCAAGAAGCACCTCCAGAAAATGCTCCACCTCAGTTGACTTGATGCAAATCTTTCAGGTGGGATCAGCTCCCTCCTGGAAGCCCCCATCCCCACCAGGGTGTAGGTGATGGGCAGCAGAGACCTGATTTTTAGACAGCAAAGGTTCATTGGGATCAATCCCTCCTGCTGAAGAAAGCCACTGGCTGAGAAGGGCCTTGGAAAATGGGATGAAGTTTAGAGGAGGGTGGTAAAAGGGGCTGAAGAACAGAAAAGCCTGGCCAGCAGTGAGAGATGGCATCTCCACCTGACCGCGGTCTTGGTGGCCCGGTTGTCCTAGTTCATGGGGCAGATGCCATGGGAGAAGGGGTCTTCCTCCCCAGAGGGTGAGGAGATGCATCCAGCCCAGGGTGGAGACATCTTCCTTCAACAGATGGAGGGAGTAAGCACTGAAAAGCCACCTTGGCTTTAAAACCTCCTCACTTCTCCATCTTTAGACTAACAAGCAGGTTTTGGTTCAGGCAGGTGTGAATGGTGACCCACCAACACAAGGAATGGGGAGATGAAATGCTCCCTGGGAGCTCCTCTGCGGCCAGAGGAGACCTGTGCTTGGCTGCAGGGAGTGGAGCTGGGTCAGTGAGGAGGGGTGTTAGGATGGGGTAGGGGTGCTACAGCCCCTTTGCAAGGAAGGGACACTTCAGAGATGAGGTGTGTGGCAATGGCCAGTGCTGGCCATCTGCCTCGGGGAGGAGGGGATGGGTGCGCAACCATGCAGGCAGTGGTGGGAAGCAGTACCTGCTCCTGGCAACCCCTCTGGTCCCCTGGGATCCCCTTCTTTGCCCCAGAGGAAGGGAATGAGGGAGCGCTGAGGTCTGCATGGCCATCGGGAGGAGGAAGGTGCCTGGAGGGTGCGGAGACATCAACGTGTGACCACTGTCAGCGCGGCTCATGAGGATGAGCTTTCTCCATGAGTGGTGTCACCGGGAGGAGGCAGGACCTCGGGCTTGGGGAGTGGTGTCACCCCCCCGGGGCCGGCAGCACCCCTTCATCTGCTACCACCCCTCTGCCTGCAGGCGGGCGGCCGAGGAGCTGCTGATGCCCAGGGCTGGGGCAGAGGGCACCGCGGCGGGTGTAGGAGCTGCTGGTCCCTGGGTGCTCCCCGTAGTACCTGCCTGCTTTCTCCGCCAGTAATTTCGGCAGCGTGGTTTTGTTTGTTCCCGCTTCTGTTCAGACTTGTCTGTGACCGTCCCTGATCTTATGAGCTCATTTGAAGCAGCTCCGTGGGTAATATTTATGAAAACGATGTGGGCTGCGCCGCGACTGCGGACAGCGTGCAGTTGCTTCCCAGCTCCGCAGTAGCTGATTTATTTTGTTTGATTTATTATCAACGCTTTGTAGCTGATCCTGTAAGCAACACAATTGCATTTTCTGTCTTCTAATCGGATGCAAATGCCTCTTGAGCCTACGCTAATTTTGTTTTGTCATGAAACAAATGTTGGGTCATTATTAAGCAGGTGCTTGCTGCCACCCGCGCAGCCCTTTGCTCCCACCGCAGCTCCCGGCGTCAGTGGGACACGGGCAGAGACCATAACACAGTGCCCTGCCGAGGGCTGCACCCTCCCACCTCAAAACTTCTTACTGCCACTTTCCGGAGCCGAAAGCCCTCAGACCTTGCTGCTGCTGCAGGACGTCTTTCCACCTCTAATTCCCACCCACGCAAACCTACTCGGACCCTGTTCCTCTGCGAAGCTGTGCGCAGAGGCTCCCTGCGGGCTCGGTGATGCTGCTGTCCGCACAACCCGCCTGTCCCCAGCTCCGGCATCCTTGTGCTGCTGCTTTGCTGAGCCCAGGATCCTGCCTGGAGCTGCCAGGGGTGATTTGGTCCTGGCCGAATCACCTGATTCGGTGAGGGATGCTCGCTGCAGGCTGGGCATCCCCATGGGGTCTTGGTTGTGTCTTGGCTTGGCTGCTCCCTGCAGCGAGGGCGGCCGAGCCTGGCTGCCCCGACTGCATGGCTGGTGTGGGGCAAACCCCTCCCGGCTCGCTGGCAGGGCTGAGAGCACCATGTCCTTGTACCTGGCCCTTTGCCTTCACTTTCTCTTTTTGCCCCGTGTTTCTGCCAGGGATGCACCTCTTCGCTTCTCTTCTCATGCTCTCCAACACGCCTGTCCCTGTGGTTGGGTCTTGTCTCTTTCTGTAGCTATATTTCATCAGAAATCTCACAGTTCCCTGTCCTGCAGCCAGCACCGACTGTAGTGAGTGCCTGCCCACGAGGAGCCAGCCCTGGTTTGTGGGCACAACCACGCACGGCTCCTCCAGCTGCAATTGCGATTCGGTGGCCACCATTCACCTACTTTGGTGCTCATGTTGGTCACGTCAGACCAAGGAAGAAATGTAGAAGAGCCTTTTGTCCATGGACAGGCTAAAGGCTGCTTGCCCAAGAGGTCCTTTGACCAACACGTGGAGGAGAGGTGGATAATAACGTAGCTGACAATTGCATCTGCTCGTGATTTTCTGTTGGATAGAAAAGAAACTCTCATCAATTTTTTTGCATCCTTACCCAACCCATTACTTTATATCTCTCATCATAATGGTGCTTTCTAAAGCAAGAAGGCTGAAATCTCCTGCCCTGGGCAGTGAAGAGGAGGAACTCTCGAGGCAGCACGTTGCTTGGCTGGAGGCAGGACAGATTGTGTAATTGGTATTTAGGAGAAAATCCAAATTTAAAATGTGCTGCCAGGAAAACTCAGCGGGGAGAGAAGCAGGAGAGAGCATCCTTCCTATGGATTCTGCAGACCTTCATGAAGGGACTGAAAACTAACACCCTGAAAGTCCAGGAGCTGGTCACTTCAAAGCCTGGAAGTCCAGAGCTCCTGTGTGTCCTGGGGCAAACAGCCCTGCTCCAGCACAGCGATATATGTGGGTCGTCTTCAACTGGGGAAGCGGTGGAGTTGTCTTCTTGGCTGTCCCACCAGCAGACAGACATCTCCTGTGATGTGCTGGAGACCTTTCTTTTGTTCTAGTTTCAGACAACGTGGCTTTTCCCCCTGCCGAAGGATCTCCATGGGCTGTGGCTTGGGCTGCGCAAGCCTTCTAGATCTCTTTGCCATCAGTCGGTGCTGAAGGCTAAGTTGCATGAAAAGATTGGTTCCTGGGTTTTAGCCTCAATGTTGGGGCTGGAATTATTGAGGAGACCGATGGCTCTTTTCTTTGCTGGTACGGCCTTAACATGACCTGGAGACAACCCTACCTGAGCGGACAGGCTGTAAAGAACTGTTTGGCTGGGGAGAGCAGTCGTTGAACCCTGCAGTTTCAAATGAAAGTGTGTCTCACGAGCAACGAGCCTTGAGCGATGTCTTCCCACGCAATTTTGCATTTTCTGCTGGACATCTCTCTGCCCCTGTGTTGACCATGTGGTGCCAACGCTCCCAATGACGTTAAACCCACGACTTCCACCTATTGCGAGCGAGCTCTTCCTAGCACTGTTTGCTTGTAGTCTGGGTGGGAAGGGCAAGGGGAGACTTGAATGATGAGAAAAAATAACTTTACTCTTGGTTGTGCTTGTTGCAGCCATCCTCTTCCCCTCTTTTCTTGCTGAAACCCAGACAGATATATTGCCACCATCTTCTCCACCTGCTTCCCCTTGGCAGTGGCCAAAGTTTGATGGTTTGGAGAAGGTGCGATGCCCTGGAGGAGGAGGAGGTGGGATGGTGGGTAGGGCACAGCCAGCCCAGTGACAGCCTGCTTTGCCTCCTTGCTCCTCGGCAGCAAGCAGCAGCTCAGCCGGCTGCTGTGGGATGGGGGAAGAGCACCGCTGCAGCAGATGCAGTCGCTGGTACGTAACCCACTCCCTTTCTGTGCCTCTCCCCAGTGCTCCCAGTTTCTCTTGCCCTCACTTTCCCCTTTGTGATAGGGGTGATAGGATGAGAGGGAACAGCCTCAAGCTGCGCCAGGGCAGGGTTAGGTTGGGGATTGGGAAAAACTCCTTCCCCAAAGGGCTGTCAGGGCCTGGCACAGGCTGCCCAGGGCAGGGGCTGAGTCCCCATCCCTGGGGGGATTTAAAAGCCGGGGAGATGTGGTGCTGAGGGACATGGGTTAGTGGTGGCCTTGGCAGGGCTGGGTTAGCGGTTGGGCTCGATGATCTTAAGGGTCTTTGCCAACCTAAACAATTCTGTGATTCTATGTGATCTCTTAGAAAAATGTATTGGAAAAGTGCCTGACTTGTGCTGTCAGCAATTTTTACCTTATAGTCCTGCTCTAAGACCATAGGAGTGATTCCACTCCTAGCTTCACCCACCCCTGCTCATACATGCTAGTGTTCAGTAAAGCTGACTGATATAACTTCACTCAACTTTTTATACTAAAAATATTTTTTCAAGCAAAAATAACTTTTTACATAGAACAAAACCCAACTTTTTTCCAAGGAGTTCAATGAGTTTTCAAACTCATTTTTCTAGTAGTCAACGAAAAGGTGGACATGCAAGTTAAGCACATGTCTATACGCTGTCCAGCCCTGTGCTGACAGCTTGTACTTAATTCATGCTCCTTTTATTCACCCAGTTGTTTAAAAATGTAAAGTCTCGCCGGCGGTTCCCTGGGGTAAGAAGCCTGAGCTTTCCAGCTGGATTTACTCTGAGTTGCTCAGCTAGGTCCTAGCTCGGTAAAGAGCTTGAGCGTATGGCATATCCCCTTTGCCGGCGGGATGTTTGCCTTCAACACCGGTTACACATAGCAGGACTGGGACCCTCGGGCAGGTTCTATGTGGCTCATAAATCCTTCCTGAATGTGAGCCCGAGTTTTAAAACACTAAAAAACTTTTGAAGCTATTTTGCTGAAACTTTTTCTAAATAAGACAGATGTTAATTGGCAGGAGGAGCATCCGCGCCTGATGCTTTTGTCAGGGTCACTCTGTGTTTTGGAGGATGGAGTCAAGGATCTGAGGGTTTGGAGATAAGCTTGGAAGCTGAGCCCTGTTCCTCTTCCCTGAGGGCCTCTTTGGATCGATTTTCATTTACTTCACCACCTCGCAGACAAACGTGTGGTTTATTGCAACGTCCCACCCAGCCGGTATGAAGCATCGGCACACGGGAAGGGCGAGCGTGGCTCCAGGTGCAGCTGGCAGCAGTTGGTGGGACCGTGGTTGGTGGGACCATGGTTGGACTGCTGAAGGATTTGGTTTTGAAGGTGCTGAGGACCCAAGCCCCAAACAAACACATGTCCTCTTAACGTTGGGTGTGGAAATTGTTCCCTGAGATGCGGAAAGCAGGGCAGATGAATTCCTGAGATGCCAGGCAGGGAAATTCTCCCGTTTGCCTGCATGGTTTGGGTCGGGCTGGCCTGGCTCCAGTGAGCTCTCCTGCAGCCCCTCTGAAGCTGGTCAGAGAGGTCACCTTGCCCTGTTGATGTTGCCTCCAGTACTTGTGCTATCCCTTCCCTTCAGCAGCGCTGGTTTATTCCCGCCAAGGCTCTGGCCCATGACTCAAAGGGGTAATTCTGTGAATTAATTTATTAGCAGAGTCTCAAAGGACCTCAGAAGGTTGTACGTTGAATTTTGGTGGTGCGATGGAAGTTGTCTCTTACTGTAACTGGGATGATTATTAGAGGACTTGGAGTATGATCATTAGTGTAACTGGCAGGACGCTGGCGGGTGAGGGCTGGTCAGGGATCGATTTATAGGTGAGCTGCTGAAAAAGGCCACCCCGAGGTGGGCACGGTGCCGGGGTGCTCCTGCCCCTCGAAGAGCTGTGCCCTGGCACAGACCAGCTCTCCATCGCAGGAGAACAGGCACAGATGGAGGGTTACTGCACCCCGGGGGAGGTGAATTCCTGTCTGCTCTGCCACAAAACTTCCTGGCTAGCCTTAACTGCGTCACTTAGTACCGGAGCTGGGGTCACCAGGCGCTTGGACCCTCCCGCCTTAGCGGAGCGGGACGTTGGGCTCTCCGTGCGCTGGACGTCGTCTGTGGGATGGCAGGGAGCATCTCCCCGCCGTTGGGTTGCTGTGAGGATGAGTAGCTTTGTGAGGCTCCTGGTGCAGGGAAGGCTGCAGCCATCCAGCAGACTGGGAAACGGCCCCATGTGCAACCCCTTGTGCTTAGTCTGGTTTGGCCAAAGCCTTTGTGCAGACATGGACTAGGTGCTGGGCATGCCTTGCTTTGGTGGGGCACGTAATGTATCGCCAGATGCGTCTACGTTTGATGTCTAGTTGGCATGATTTATCCAAATTTTGATCTTGCAGCTAAATGAATTCATTTTTTAGGAGAGTTTTGGCCACCTAAAGGTCTAGTCTACTTGGGATTTTAATATTTCATCTGAATGCCCCCAAATGGAAGTCACTTTAAAAAAGGCAATTAAAATGCAGGAAAACTTTTCACGTTGTCATTATTTTAAAGCACTTCAAACTTGCCCAGCAAGGCTTCACACGGCCATTGGGGAAGCCCTTGCTAATGAAATTAGTTGTTTGTGCATGGGAAAAGTACTATCCAACAGCACCAGGTTCAAGGAAATATTCAGCAAAGAGTTTGCAGTCCCAAGCCAGCACGTCCATATCTGATCCCCAGCTGAGCCGGGCTGATGTACGCTGACGCTCAGCTAATGAGGTCTGGTACCACCGATGGGGTCTGGCCCGGAGCCTGCAGAGCAGGAGAAAGAGACCTGTGGGAAGAGCAGGAGAAAGACACCGTTGATGGAGTCAGGGCCAAGGGCTTACCTGTGACCTTAGCTGTCCCCCAGAGGTGGCAGGGATGCAGGAGCTGTGCCCTCCCGCTTCCCGCAGCTCCAGGGGACCACATTTCCTGGGAATTCCTCTTCGTTTCACACCGTGCCCACCAAGATCACAGCCCCGAGGTGGCTTGTTCCAGCTCCGTCCCTGCTCACTGGCCAACCGTGGGTAATCTCGTTTCATGCCTCCATCCCCTCATCCCACAAAACGGGGGTCACGCTGCTTCTCGGGCTGGGTGATGTGCGGCGAGACAGGGGTGGAAGAGGCTGTTTAAAGGCAAGTCATACTTCTGACCTCCCAGCAGAGAGTGGAACAGCTGAACTTGCTTTGTATTAAGAAGGAAACGCTGTGGGCTGGAAAAGATGCTAAAAGACAAAAAAAAACCCCTTAAACCCCTAAGTGCTACAGTCTGTTATTACTTCCAAAGCTTTGCTATGGATTTTAAGCCTTTAGGGATGGGGAGCACACATATCCTGCACCGAATGCTGCCCTTCATCCCTGGAGGGGCTGTTCCCAAAGACGCACAGTAGGATGCATCCAAATAATTACCCCGTTGGGTTGATGATGGGTGCGACGGCCCTGCTGGGGGGGCTGGCGGAGCTCCCTCCCCGCTCGTTCGGGGAGGCGCTTGCGATGGGCCGTGTTGGCTTTGGCTTGCATAAGCTTTAATCTAAAGTTGGAGATGTTTTTAGCTGATCTGTGTTAATGTTGGGTGGAATTAACATGCATATGGGGAGACCACGTGACCCGCTCCGACCTCCCCCCCGCTTTTTTTTTTTTTTTTCCATCGCTTTAACGGATTCCTGCCAAATCAGAGTGGCTGGCGCCCGGCAGGGCTGGGCTGCCGCCGCCAGCAAGATGCCCGCCGTCTCTGTCCTTTACAAGGGAGCCATCATCATCAGCAGGTAATCCCCCCTACAGCCAGGGCAGGAATCGGGGAGGGGGCATGGGGCGGCCCTGGGGGTCCCGGCGGCCACCTCCAGCCAAGGGTCATCTGCTGTGGCTTCGCCAGGACCAGGGTTCGGTGGCAGAGATGGCTTGCGCGCAGCAGAAGGAGATGAGGACATCATCGCTAGCGCCTGTTGTTGGGTTTCTTGCGTCTCTAGCATTAGTGAAGCTCGCTTCTGCTCCGCCGTTCGTGCATCAAATCGGGGATAAAAGTTGATCGTATCAAGTAGGCATCTGCTTTACCGAAACCTCCGTCCTTATGTCGTATTTCAGCCCGGTTTGAGCTATTTCTGTTTACTCGTGGTGGAGTTTCCTCGGTGATTTACTCAAAATACTCTGAAAATCCTGGGTGGTAAATTGAACCAGCCTGGGCCCAGGGCTGCTCTGGCTTCCTGGGACGCCTTCAGGCTCCATTTTCTGACAGCCAGATGTGGCCAGTTGTTTGTCCAGTCTCTTGAATACGTGAAACATTGCGACAATACCAAGGGGGGGTATTTTTAATGAGGAGAAAAAGCTTCCAGTCTGAATCTTAGTGGTGGGTATTCCTGGCTTTGCAGATAGCTTGATATTTTGAGAGGTATTTCGGATGCCTGCAAAGAGAAATCCCTGAGGTTTAGTCCTCTCCTCTGTCCTGCTGGACTCGGAGGAGCCTGCTGCGCCCCACGGTGTTGTCCCTCCTCAACTGTATCCAGATTTGGGATCCGATAGTGATTCAGAAACTTCTTTTCTCTTGCAACTTAAATCCTGGGAAGTGGAGCGTGTTTTGGGAGCCCCTCGCCCCTGGTTTCCCATCTGGCACACCTGGCTATGGGTTTGTCACAGCAAGGTCCACCCATCCTCCCTGGGGCGACCACCATGGGCCACCCAAGGAGGAGAAGTGCTGGTGGTCCCAGGTTTGGAGTCTGGGGTGCCCAGCGAGGGCAGAGCGGGGCTTTCGGTGTCATTTATTCGGGACGCCCACCTTGCCAGTGGGTGTTTAGGGGAAGACTGTGGGGTGGTCGGGAGAGTTACTTGGCACGGGGGAAACTCAGGCATATGATGCTCTTGCACCCGCTTTGGCTTGCGATGAGAAGCTCCCACCCTCGACCTGGCCAGGCAGGGACTTGAAGCAGCTCGGCAGATCTTGCATCCCCCTTTTCCAGACCCATGCCAGAAGGATGGAGACTGCCTGCGTTACAAAACCTCGGGAGCGGATCGTGCCTGGCTGTATTCATTACAGGCTGGCTGTATTTGTGGAACTGGTTTATTCCCGGAACATTGGTCCGAGCTCTGATCTCATTTCCCGGGAGCTGGACAGCTGTCCAGCCCCGTTAATCTGGGGTAATGAATCACAGACAGGTCCATCAGATTTGCTGGGTGGGGAGGATGATGTCTAGCCCTGCACATATTCTCTCATTTATCTGTCTAAACTTTGGGGGAGGTGGGAGGGGGTTGCTTGTTGCCAGTGTGGCCTTAATATGCGGGGCTGTGTCCCTCAACCTGTGTGTCTGCATCGTTCCGTGGGCAACGTCCGGGCTGGTGGGAAGGATGCGCTCGTGCACGTGTTGGCTGGGCGCCTGTGCATCTGTTTATTTTAGCCCATGAAAGAAAGATGCTTCTCTTCTCTCTCCCAGGACGCTCATGGGACCATACGGGATGGATCGAACCGTGCACTGCTTTGATTTCTACGACTGTGCAAATGGGCTGGGTGAGTACTGAACCTCGGCAAGGGACATCGGGGTGGGCTGGGGCAGCTCGAACATCTCCCCGGTGCCCAGCACCCATGTCGTGATGTGCCTCCCTACGAGAAGTCTGATATCTCACAGAAATACTGGTTCTTGTGCCCGTGTCGAGCATCCGATAGCACCTTTTGCAGCTGGGAGGTTAAAATAAGGTCAAAATCCCGACTAATTCCCTGCTGATGGTGAGCAGCCGCAGTGCTGAGAGCTGTGCAGGAGCCTGGGGCCAGAGCCCCTCCCCTGAGCAGGACAGGGGGGGAAAAAAAGCTTTTCAGAATTTTCTGCTGAATTAATTAAATTCAAATTTAAAATTAAAAAAAAATTAAAAAAACCATCCCAAGCACTTCCCAGCTGCCTGCCCCTGCCCCGCTGCAGGCAGGGCCCGCCGGGATGCCACCCCGCCGGGCAGCGCCGGGCGTTGCAGCGCGCCTGGGGACCGGGCCGTATGAGTTGTTTTTGGAAAGTTTGGCCCAGGGGTAAGGGTATGAGCACCGAGCGAGTCAGATGTCCTTCCACGGTGCTCTGAACATCAAAGCATGGAAGAGAAGGGAAAAGAGATGGTCATATCCCTCAGAACGTGAGAAATAGCCACAGGTTGATGAAACTCAGCCTGAAAGGATGCGGTATAGCACCTCAGCTGACCGCCGTGTATCCAGCAGCATAAATACTGGTGCTCTTTCATGGACTTTATAAAAAAATTGCAACCCTGCATCAGGATTTCTCGGGGTCCACCACGCAGTCTCCTCCATAATTTTTAATTGCGAGCGGAGCCCATCATCCCGCAGAGCAGCTGCGGGCCCCGTGGTGAAGTCCCTGGGCAACCATTTGGGGACCCCTCCTGAGAAGTCAAACTCACCAGGGAAACAAGGTCAGGATTCCTGAGACCTGAGATGAATTATAGATTCATTATTGGCTGTTTCCAGCTCTTGGGTAACGGGGCTTTCTGCCATGGAGGAAAAGCTTTGCTGACTCTTCTCCTGGTTCATGATGTTCACAGGAGCTCAGAGACATGTCTTTGGTGAATATGATATTTTAATCTCCAGAGGTGGATTTGGTTGAGTTGATGGGATTTTAGCTGTTGGGTTAGATTAGCTCATTAAAGGAGGAGACCCAGAAAAGCCTGACCGGGCTGCTGCTGACCTCTGGAAGAGGTGCACAGATGTTACAGCCCACTGCGAGCCACTTTGCCGGGTCCCAGTACCCCTCCTTTCCCCCAGTCTGTGGCCACAGGGTCTTTGCAGGGTCTTGCAGACCCTCTACAGGGTCTTGCGATGTGCTGCAGCAATGACGTGGATTTTCTAATGCGTCATCAGCTTTCTTCATCCTCTCTTGTGAGGCTTGAAACACTCGAGACAAGTGGTCATCCTCCAGAAATCATCCCTCCCTGCTGAGGACCAAGTGGTGCTTGCAGGAACCCTGCGTTTGCCATAGGTGTAGCTGCTCAGAATATGGTTTTTTTTGGGGGAAAAAAGGTGCCTCCATGACTTTCTTATGTTCAGATGCGGGTGTTACTCTAGCAGGATTTCCTTAGGGCAGCATCAGCCCGCTCGGTGCCGGCGTGGCAGGTCAGCGTTTGGCCCCGGGTCTGTTGCTCTGTGGCTTTAGGTGGAAACCCACATGTGAACCTCAGCAGAAGTTCAAAGGGGTTACCTGGCAGCTCCTAAAACCTGAACTTTGAATTAAAGAATAGCCATCAAAGGGAAGGGCTGATTAAGAAGCATTTCTCAGAAACACTGAGATCCCATTATCTTGACCTTCATCTTCTTAGGACAGGGCAGCGAGTGATTCACCTCCAATCTGTCCCTTCCTCCAGACAGAAAAAGCTGGCCGGGGCTGCAAGATCAACAGAGGGATTAAGGGAAATGTAATTGAACATTGCTAGCTTAGGCGCAAAGCGGGCAGCCTCTCTCCGTGCGGACCGCCGGGAGCGCGGCACAGTGGCCGGTGGGGTCAGGATGTGCCGGAGATGATTACGGTTGGGCTAAACAACCAGATTAGCCAGGATGCCCCTTGACCCGTGGTACAGGGAGCTGGGAGCAGGTGAGATTATAGCCTGAGAAGTTGAGAACTGCGACACTGGCATTAGCGGGAGCGGGATTAGATGTGCCAGAGAAGCTCGAGGGTCTGGAAGAAATTTATAGGATCACTAAGAATCTCAGGAAAACACAGTCCTGGCCAGTCTAACCTGTATGCCCACCTGGAGTTTCCCCATAAACATTTATTCTGCAAAAGAGAAAATACTGGGGACATGGGCATCGACTCCAGGCCCTTTGCCAGAAAGGAAAGATTAAAGAGAGCGATCCAAAATAGGCTAGATTATCTGGCCCTAAGTATGACCTAATAAGCATTATACCGGGACTTTGATGCTGTGATAATTAAAGAGCCGTTATTTACCTACACTGGGTCCCAAATATAAATTTGAAATAAGTGTTTATAAAATACAAAGACTCCTAGGAATGCTACCGCCACAATCTTTGATGATTTGGGTTTGTTGCAATCAGTCCCGGGCTGTCCCATGGCTCGGTCCAAGCCCTGGCAGGGGTGAGCCCTTCCTCCTCCTCCTCCTCCTCCTCCTCCTCGTGGGACTCCCCGGTGCATCTCTCGGGGGGCAGGACCGGCATCCGCAGTGCCTCCACGGCAAGGCGATGGGAGGGAGGGCAGCGTGGGCAGAGCCTGGCAGCACCCAGCTGGTTTGCCAACAAGGGAGTTAAAAGTCAGGGCTTTTTCCTCCCCCTCGTCGAAGTTTGAGTGTGTCTGGGAGCAATACTGTGAGTAATCACCGATTTTAATAACAAGATCGGCTTTTCTCCTGACATCGTTGGGGATAAAGGAGGATTTGTAGATACTTCAGCTATATTAAGCCATTATTACAATTGATTTGTGGACATAAAAGGGAAATGAGTCATTATTGATTTGATACCTTGGCAGAGGAGCCTGTCACCAGCAGGTCCCGTTGGGCTGCTGGGTGATGCTACAGCTGCGCCTCTTCTGAGATGCAGATTTTTACATGAGTTGTCTAATGCGTTTCATCATTCCTAATTACTTCATGTTCTGGTGTGAAGAAAGACGTGTGACGACTTCTTGAGTCATCACCTTGGCTTAAGCCGGACTTCCAGTGTCCTCCCCATCCAGGGGAACCGATGGGGCTTTGCCTCTGCAGGACCCCCCACGCCAGGGGTTTCCCAAACCCATCCCGAGTGTGAGCCTGCTCCCCAGGTGGCAAAGCCCCCAGCCCGGTTGGGAGCGGAGCAGCTTTCCAGCTGAGCATCCTCGGTGATGAGCAGGTTTTACCTTCTGTCAGCGGGCTTTGGGGCTGCAGCATCACTTCCCCGCTTTGGTCCACAGATGCCTGACCTGCCCCCATGCCTCGGTGAGGCTTGTGCCACTCAGAGATACCTCTCTTGGGCAATATTTCAAATTTTAGTGAATTTCTTCAAAAAATGCAATGGAGAACAACATTGGTGCCTTTTCATGAGGTGTTTTGCCATGAGCTGCCACTGCTATCGGTAAAACAGCTCCTCCCGGACACCCAGGGGATGTTTCGTTCAATGCATCAAGCCCAGGGAATAAACTCCAGCACTTGGGTGGGGCTGGGGTTTTGTGCTTGGGAGAAGCGGCAATTGGTGCATATGGGAATGAAATATTGTGATAAATCTGTTTTAATCACAATTTTAATATAAGGTGACTTGAGAGGAAAGGTCTTTCCCTAGAGGTAGCTGAAAACTGCGAGGGTCCTTAGAGCAGAGCCTGGGTTATAAAGGGAAGGGAACTAGGGATGGAAACGGTGCTGTTGTCCCGAGTAAATCCCAATCCAGGGTCCACTCCTCTTCCCTCCCGCTCGTTTCAAAAAGCGGTGTTTTGGGGAAGAAGCCGTGCTCTGCCCCCCTGGAGGGAGGCGTTTCTCGCAGGGGGGTCACTCCATGCATCCCCGGACCCCACCAAGGCTCGGAGCAGCTCATCGGCCCAGGGCAGCAGCGGAGGGTGAAGCCGGCTTCACGCTGGCAGTGCCCCTCTCGCGGTGCCGCCTGTCCTCAGTGTGCCCTCCTGCCAGAGCAGCAAAATGCCTGACCAGCGGCTCTCGGGGGAGATTTGTTAATTAAAGCCAGGCTTTTTAATCCTTCTGTCCACAGCCTGGATCTTCGAAGCAAGACTTAACAAGCCCTGGACAAATAAGTCTCTTGGGCCTTTTCCTGCCAGCCAGCTTACGTGTGCCAGCAGGGACAGGTCCCGTGGCTGGCGAGGTGGCCGTGCAGAGCACAAGCCCTTTGCCAAGGTGCCCCAGGCCACCCAAGCCACGCTGCTGCAACGGGGGGGTTTCAGGGCCACCCCAAAGGTCATCTCTGCACCCTGGCTCCTGCCTCTGGGCTGCTCCTCCCGGATCCAAACCCTGATAAAAAGTGGCAGCTCTTGGGGCTGCTGCTGTGCAGCTCTGCAGTCGGTGGCAGCTTCAAAGGCTGCGGTGGAGATGCTGCGGGAGCCTGGCAGGCAGGGGATGTTCTCACCACTGTATTGAAGCTGGGGCTTGCCCAGATGTTGCACCTCGAAGGGGGTCTCCTGGGGGAAACGCTTGTCCCCAGTAATGTTTCCTATATCAAGTCTTATCAGAGACACAAGCGCAGGCTGAGGCATCCACAGCAGAGTCAGATCCTTTCCCATCAGTGGTGAACCTGGACCTGTTGGAGCGGGGCCAGAGGAGGCCCCAGCAATGGTGCGAGGGTGGAACAGCTCTGCTGGGAGGACAGGCTGAGAGAGCTGGGGGTGCTCAGCCTGGGGAAGAGGAGGCTGCGGGGAGCCCTCAGTGCGGCCTTGCAGGGCTTAAAGGGGGCTACAAGAGAGATGGGGAGAGGCTTTTTAGCAGGGCCTGCAGCGACAGGACAAGGGGCGATGGTTTGAAAGTAAAGGAGGGGAGATTCAGCCTGGATCTAAGGAAGAAATTTGTCACGCTGAGGGTGGTGAGGCACTGGCAGGGGTTGCCCAGAGAGGTGGGAGCTGCCCCATCCCTGGAAACCTCCAAGGCCAGGCTGGACGGGGCTGTGAGCACCCTGATGTGGGTGAAGCTGTCCCTGCCCATGGCAGGGGGATGGACTGGGTGGCCTGGAAAGGTCCCTGCCAGCCCAAAGCGTGCTGTGATTCTATGAACTTGGGGTTGGGGAAGGTGGTTGCTCCTTGCGACCTCCTACGCCCTTCTGGGAAGCTTTGTCTCTGTAGCCGTTGCTCCAAGCAGGTGCTATCAGATGCCTTGAGCCTTTGTGTTGTGTCGGTGGCCGCATCCCATTGCTTCTGCTGCTGCTTGTGTAGCGCAGGGGACACACGGGGCTTTCCACAAATGCTTTTTAAAAGGGGTGTCAGGCGGTGCCGGGGTGCCTGGGAGCTGTGCCGGAGGCTGCATCCCTCCGAGACGGCCTGTGGAAACTGCGATTCTTCTGCCTTTGTGTCACGGGCTCTCCTTTTCCTCCAGGTATTAAGGTGATCGGTGGCATCAAGGAACTCACTGGAGAAGAATATGGAGTTTATGTCAAGAGGATCCTTCCAGGGGGTGTTGCTTATGCAGACGGTGAGTTAAACGTGGTGTGGAGTACCGCAGAGGCTGAGAAAAGCCAAAATCCAGTGTATTTATTTTATATGTTGCCTTATTAGACATTTCAGGTGCCTCCTCCCAGATTTTCCAGCAGTGGGGATGTTTTTTACTGTGGCAATCGTTGTAACATCCGACGGCAGCCTTGGCTTGGCTCCTCAGCATGTGTATGATTGCTTTGTGTCTTTAAAGCAAGATCCCTCTCTGCCCCACCAAGAGCCTCCCTTTGCTGCCTGTCCTTTCCCCCGTGCCGCTGCCTGCCTGGAGCCCCAAAATGACCGGAGATCCTTTGGCAAATTCAGCTCTGCTCTGGGCCACTGATTTCATTCTTAGCGCCTTCAAATAAGGAGGTATTAGGCAGGGCTCCGCAGAGTTCACCTTTCATAACTTAAGCCAGAAAGATATTTTTTTTTTTTCCAAATGTTACAACATCAGTTTTCCATCTAATAAGGAAAAATAAACCCAGAACAGGTGGAGGTGCCACTCGTGGTTTTCTACCTGGCCTCAGACTGAATTAAGTAAAAGCTTTATTGCATTTTTTGGTATTTACTTTCGTAACTTCCTACAGCAGAGGAAGCGCTGCGACGTCGGCACAGGTTGTTCGGGGAGGTTGCAGAAACTTCATCTGTGGACATCTTGAAAAACAGGTTGGATGAGCATCTCAGGAACGACCTATGCAGATTTCATCCTGTCTCTGGGCAAAGGGAGGAACTGCCCGACCTCTCCCAGTCCCTTCAAGCTGTATTTTCTGCAGTTTCTATCCATTAGTTTTCTTTTCCAGGGCGCCTGCAGCCAGGAGACCAGATCCTGGAGGTCAATGGAGATTCCTTAATTGGGGTTACAAGCGAGAGGTACCATATCCAAATGGAAATTTTGCATTCCTGTTGCTTTTGTATAATTCTGTGAAGTGGTTTAGGTTGCAAGTTGCACGGAGGACACCAGGGCATCGCTTTCTCTGTGCTCTGACACCGCCAGCGCTGTTCCTGAGACCCAATTTGGGAATTATCAAATGAAAAGTTTCTATATAAAAATAGATCGGTGAATCCAAACTGTATTTGTGAGATATTCATAGAATCATAGAATCACAGAATCGTTAAGGTTGGAAAAGACCCTTAAGATCATCGAGCCCAACCATTAACCTACCACCGCCAAGGCCACCACTAACCCATGTCCCTCAGCACCACATCTCCCCGGCTTTTAAATCCCCCCAGGGATGGGGACTCAGCCCCTGCCCCGGGCAGCCTGTGCCAGGCCCTGGCAGCCCTTTGGGGAAGGAGTTTTTCCCAATCCCCAACCTAACCCTGCCCTGGCGCAGCTTGAGGCCGTTCCCTCTCGTCCCATCGCTTGTTCCTGGGGAGAAGAGACCGACCCCCCCGGCTCCAGCCTCCTTTCAGGCAGTTGCAGAGAGCGATGAGGGCTCCCCTCAGCCTCCTCTTCTCCAAACTAAACACCCCCAGCTCCCCCAGCCGCTCCCCATAAGACTTGTGCTCTAGACCCTTCACCAACCTCGTTGCCCTGCTCTGGCCACGCTCCAGCACCTCGATGTCCTTCTTGAATTGAGGGGCCCAAAACTGGACACAGGATTCGAGGGGCGGCCTCACCAGTGCCGAATACAGGGGCACCATCACCTCCCTGCTCCTGCTGGCCACACCATTCCTGATACAAGCCAGGATGCCATTGGCCCTCTTGGCCACCTGGGCACACTGCTGGCTCATGTTTAGGCGGCTGTCAACCATCACCCCCAAATATTCAGACATTTCCCCCAAATACTGGGTTTTTAACAGCTCCTGGCACCCCCACTCCATCTGCTGCAGCTTCCCAGCAAGCCCCGCAGCTCCCAGTACAGATTAGCCCATGCCTAAGCCCGACAGCGCTGCTCTGCGTGGGGGATTCCCTCCGGAGCTGCGGTCCAGCCCCTCGTCTCCCTGCCAAGAAAATAATGAACTGATCCAGAAGAGTACCGCACTTTTGGGGCCCCCTTTTTCCATTAAACGTGGGGCTAACCCGCTCGCTGCTGCCTTGCGCTTCTGCATGGCATGCTTAGGCTGGATGGATGCTTGGGAAGCAGCACGAGGAGCTTCTCCTGCTCCCAACCCTCCTGAGCGGCTGGGTTTGATGAAGGAGGTCCCTGAGGACATCTCTGCAGCTGCGGGGAGGCCGCGTCTGGCCCCCAGCACGGGGACGCCTCTATTTTGAACCAGAAAATGGTCGTCCCGGAGGTGAAAACTTCCCAAGGGAGGAGATGTGCTGGGAGGTATTCGCTCGCTGCCACGTGCATCTTCTGGGTCTGCTTTGTTATCGGGGACTTCTAATTTAGCGCAGAAGCGGGAAAATCAAGTTGAGACTTGGCTGCCCCTGGCCCTGCTGCCAGGGCAGGGAATGGCGCTGCTCCTCAGGCGGCCAGCCAAAAAAAGTCACTTGGCTGCTGATGGGGTTTGCGCCGGCCACGGGTCTCTGCCCAGTTTGCCGCAAGCTTTGACACGCGGTCGGGTGAGCTCGGTGGAGCATCGCTGCAAGCCGGCGTTGACGTGTTGCGGTCCTTGTCTCGCAGGGCCGTGGACATCCTGAGGACAGCGTCAGCCACTAGCCACATGCGCCTTCTTGTAGCCCGCGATGACGACGCCAGGTAAGGGGTGTCATCTCGCGCCGGGAAGGGGGGTCGCAGCGCTCGTTGGCACCGCAGCTGGACTGCCTTTGAGCTAACCGGGCTCAAAGCCCATGGTGAAGATGGAGATGGCCAAGGGGCTTTGATACTGGTGGGAATGTGCTGGAGCTGTAATGGGAAGGGAAGCAAAGCTGGTGGCTCCCAGCTGCGGACCTGGCTGCAGCCCAGCCTGTGCCAGGTCTGTGGGGCATCCGGCATCGAGCAGATCTCTGCAGGCGTTTCCCCAGCAAGGACCAGGGCAGCTCCGGCCTTGGCTGTAGGGTGGCACGGGCTCCTTCAGCTCTGCTGTGCGGTGCTGAGCTGCCTATGGCTTATTGCGTCCTGCACAGAGCTTTGGAGGAAGACACAGAGGGACAGCAGGATCTTCCCTTTCCTTTCCGGTTAGACACGTCGAGTTAAGGTCTTCCTTCCACAGAGGATTCCTCCTTCTCAGGGAGGATGAGCAGTTTGTCCCTGAAACCTCTCCGCAAAACCCCTCCCCTCCCTGGAAAACCTAGCTTTCTCTAGAGAGGCTTGGAGGATTCAAAAGGGGAAGGAAAGAGTTCAGTTTTGTCTTGGCTGGATTTAAGCTGTGTGGGACAATGATGGTGTCACGAGAGAGGGCAGGGTTGTGGGAACCGGGTATGGCATCAGTGGGGTCCTTTGCTCCCATCCCCTGGGAGATCTGGTCGATGTGCTGGAGCACCTCTTCCCGTTGAATAGAAACACAGGTCTGGGAACTTGAGGTGCACCAGGAACCACCGAAATGAGAGTGGGTTTAGGCCGAGCGCGGTCGTGGGCAGGCTGCTGGCGCCGAGGCTTCGCGCTGCACGTGGGCGGCTGAAGATCACTGAGTCGTTTGCTCAACGCAGCCGCGTCCCGTTAGCGTCAGAGATGATGGTTTCATTCCTTATCCATCAGCAGCTGCGGAGCGTTACTGCCTTAGCAGAATAGTGAGAGTGCTGTAATGACAGGGATGAGGCTAATTCTGACACAGTAATATTACGGTGGAAGAATTATTTGCTATTAATGACGAACTGCTTTTTACCTACCTCTATTCCGCTCTTCCGGTGAAAATAACATCTCAAATTATTATATTAACTGCAAGTCCTTCAGCAGCTGCTGAGGAAGCACTGGGTGAAGCGAGCAGGTCACCAGAGCTAGACCGGGGAGTTTGACCCTCTTTAGGTCCGAGGAAGGATGCGCAGGACGCACGGCGGTGCCGCAGGGGTGGACGTGGCAGCGGGCATCTCACACCGTCCCCTCTGGGTGGCTGCTGCTGGGGCTGGTCCTCGGCAGGAGGGATGGGTTTCCGCAGCCGAGCCGCTCCCTGCGCCCCGCAGCAGCAGGACTTGCTCGGGGAAACACTTCATTTCTCAGCCAGAGCCCCCAGAGCAGGTTTTCTGCCTTCACCCATGCTGATCTGCTCCAAGCTGCTCAGGCGGCTCGATGTGCCTCCTAATATCTTAAATTGCAGCAGATGTTTCTTAAAACATACGCACGCGAGGCTTTGTCGGCAGCTCCGTCCAGCTCCTTCGTGCATCTGTTGGCAGCCCCCAGTCGCCCTGGGAGGAGCTGGTTGTAACCCGACCGAGGGGCACCGGGAGGGCAACAAAACTGTAAGCAATTTATTTAGCCTCCGTTTGCTGCTGGTTATCTGTTAAATCTGCAAAAGGTTAGCCGGCGGGAGAGTGGGGAAGTAATCAGTGGGGTGGGTTTTTTTTTTTTGTTTTTTAAAAAGATTTGCAGAGATTTCACTTACATAATCATCTCGCGAACTGTTTAATACACAAATACATATCTCCAGGATTAAGGGCTGTGGCAACAGGGGAAGGATTTTTCTGCTTTCTACAGTTTTTTTTTTTCTCCTTAGTTTTGTCTTTATTTTATTGATGCCCTGTTATCTTTTAAGTCTATCCTTGAGCGTGGGCGAGCAGACAGCCCTCTGGCTGGGTTGAAGCGGGCTCTCTGACTTCCCAGGGACTGTCAGCTCCGCAGGCGATACCCACGGAGATGCTGTGCCGTGAACTCCCATGAGTTGAGGGCAGCCTTGCACCTTCCTACTGCCCGGCAAAGCGGCTCACGAGACGTGAAAGCCAAGAGAACGCCACGGGGAGGAGTGCCATTCAGAGTATTTGCAGATACTCGCATGCAGGTCGTCTTCGTAAACCCCGAGCGCACAAGGCGCGCTGGAGGAGGCAACGTAATGGCTCTGGGTTTGGAAGACGATCCAACCCGCCTGCCAATTTTCCCAATGACTCAGCTGAGTAGCATTTTGTTGTGGTTGCCCTCGGGTGAATTTGACTCATAAACGCTATTATTTGTCCCTGGAGTTAATTATAGGCCCAAATTACCTGTGCTCTTAATGGAACTCAGTCCTGGCGTGTATAAGATGCATGTTTTCAGCCTGTCGCATCAGACATGCTGCAGAGAGCGGCAGTAATGCTAGGGCTTAAAGCAGAAAATTCAGATTTAGAGCTGGGCACGCTGGGTTTGGATGATGGTTGGATCTGATTGTCGTCTGTGCTCTAGCTAACGAAGATAATTTTATTGCACACACATAATTATTGTTTATTCATTCCCAGGCTGAAGGTTACAATAGTTCCTTGTTTCTCTGCGTTGCACAGATATCATCCTGGTCTTTCAGGTTTATCGCTGTGAGAAAGCCAGTTTGAGCTGCACCTCCTAGTACTTGCATGATAAAATGCTAAATACGTTGCATCTCCGCACGATATGCACAGTCATCTCGGCGAAAATGGGCTGTTGCATTACTGGGGCTTGCGCAAGAAGCGGGAAGGAAAGCAGTCTGCTTTCCTGCAAAGGCACAGCCAATGGCAACCAGTATCCAGGAATCAGCAGAGAGGCTGTTGCTGGAGTTCGTGCCCAGGCTGGTGCGAACGCAAGGGAATCCCTTTTTTCCAGTGAGCCCTGCGTGTCTGAGCGCTTGGTGCTAAACTGGAAGGCAGCGGTGGGGTTGGCTCCCAGGGTCACTGGGGAGGAACACGCATCCTTTTACACAGAAGCCGAGATGCGCGTCCCCGCTTCCCAGGCATTAATGAAAAAGCAAAGACAAGCGGCGGCGTGATGGGCTGCCCAGCACAGCCAGTGCGGGAGGGCTCACGGCTCGCGATGTGCCGGCTCTGTGCTGGGATGGCCCTGGGCTCTGTGCCGGAGCTGCTGCTCCAGAGCATCATCCCGCACGGACAGCGGTGGAAATGCTGCAGCTGCTGCGAGCTGGGGAGGAGAAAATCTGCTTTTGCGATGCTTTTGCAGTGCTTCGGGTTCACGGTTGCCACTGACCTGCAGGCTTGGTTTTTTTGAGACAAGCTATTAATTTATCTGGTGTCACAGGCTCCTTTCTCCCCCAGCTGCGGTGCAGAGCTGAGGCTTCCAGACGCTGTGCTCTCACGTAACCTCTGATGTAGGATTCACCCTTTGTTCTCCCAAGAACAAAAGGGCAGGACAAAAAGGTATGATGAGATAAACCAACAATATTCTGCAGGAAGATTGACCCCCCCACTGCTTAATCTGCAGCAAAGTCGGCCGACAGCTGCCTGCTGCTGGCAAACCCCATTACCCCGCTCCACGCCGTGGGGCTGGCCGAAGGCTGCGCGGGTCCGAGCTCTCTTACGGGGATCCTCCAGACCTCAAATGTCTGCATCTTAATGAAAAGGAGCTGGAGAAGGGATTAAAGTTCATTAAAATGAACTTTCCACCTAATACAACCCCACGGTTTTGTTTTTTTTAAATAAAGCTGGGCAGTTTAGTCCTGCAGACACCTGACACCTCAAAATGTCTTAGTAGGGGTCAAATTTTAAATATTAAAGACATCTTCTGAAGTCTCTTAGTGTCTGAAAGCACAAAGCAAGACTTGTGGGCATTCCTTCAGCGTACTTGTTCATTAATCTGTGATGTTTGGGCATCGTCTGCCCGCTTGCAAATTCCTTCAAATACAGCACCGAGCACAAAATTACTTCTTGGGAGATTGACACCAGAAAGCGTACTGCTTGCTGCTGGGATAAGCGTGTGCTTCAAGTTAGTCATGTGTTTATGGCCTTGGTGGAACCGGGGTTTGCAGTACTGACCAACAAAGCAGGAGCCGGGACAGTCACCCGTGATGTAGCCTTTAGTCACACCGTCCCTGCAGCAAAGCAACCCTGGGCTCCGAGCTCGTCGTTCAGGCTCCTGAGCAAATAATGATAAATATTGCTTTGTGGATGAACTTAACGCCGTGAAATAAACAACAACAATGCCCAAGTCATACCTGCTCTTGCTTAGAACAGAGTTTGACAGCATGGAGCGGTGATTGAGTTTGCATTGTTTAGCAGGATTTAAAGAGCACGAGAGCTGCCAGACTAGTTGCGTTTGCATTGACTAAGAGTTTTTTAGCCATTGTTTTGAGTTCATAACCTATTCTGTGCTCCGATGGATTATTATCTGAGGAAAATGTAACAATAGATGACCACAGAAAGAGCCAGCCCAAAACACAAACCCAGCTGCCGATGGCTTGGTAACCACTGGAAATAATACGTGAGCTTCCAGCAATCAGACCTGCCACTGCAAGAGGTCGTGGAGGCACAAGGCCATCGCTGCCTGAGTTACCAGTGCAACGGGAGCGCGAATCACCTATAGAAATAGAGGCTAATTGCAAAAATTCTGCTAAGGTAAGATCCAGGTTAACCCAGGGAACCACAGAACAGCAAACGGCTGTCCTGCTGCTACAGGGTCTAAGTCGTCCTTCCACTTTCTCAGTGCTTTTACATCTATTTCAGTCTCTAACGCCATGCAACTGCTAGTTAGACCAGTGTTGTGGAAGGTGGGGTTTTTGAACAAACTAGTTGTCTTTTTTTAAGGTCATGGTTTTAGTCGATAAAGACAATAGTGTTGATGCGAAGTATTGGGCTTCACCAAGGCATTCCACTAAGTATTGTGTGACACTTGGATTTAAAATTAGCATCAAATGGAATGAATAAGGCCTACATTTGATGGCAATATTAGATAAGGCAGGCACTGGTCTTTGAAGTTCGTTAATGAGCTGGTTGTTAAGGGGAAGATGTAAATTACTGAGAGCATTTCCAGCAGGAACCTAAGGAGCTGATGATTCATTCATCATTTAATATTGTTGACTCTAATCTAGCCAATAATATATAACATCTGTCCCGGTAAGGAACGCAGATGACACAACGTCTGCTTGTGTGTAAGAGCAGTCTCCTCGCTGAGGAAACTTTGCTGCGGCTGGTTTCCTACCAATTTACGTCTTGAGCTTGTCTGACTGTCAAGTGTGAGAGCTACCCACTCATAACCAGGCTTTCCCTGTGGCTGTAGCATCAAGAAGGCACCTTCCCATGGGGATTCCTTCATGCCTTCAAAGTGGACATCTAATGTTGTTACTGTGGCCACAGAAACACTTTCAAGGTCTCTCCCCATTGCCCGGCTGCTTGTTTAATGACACCTGTAAGAAATGAGTCATCCTTGAGGCTCTTCTCTCTGCCAAAAGGTTGGATTGATCCAGAAGTGTCGGGTTATGAAGCGAGAAGGCTGCACAGTCGCAGAGGGAGAGCACGCTCCTGCGAGCCGTGTTGCCCAACGAGCCAATGTGGCAGGGACGGGCACAGGAGGCCGATGCTTGAACATGGCATCCCCTTTCTGTGCCTCCTCTTCCAAAAGGATGTGAGAGGCTCACAGCAGCTCAAAGACAGGTTATAGAAATGATGCAGGAGCTGGTAAACGTGGTTCTTAATGAAAGAACTCAACATGTTACACTTGGGAAAAGGAAGGTCGCGAAGCAATTCACCTGTGTGTACAGGTAGTTACAGCTCATCAAGGACTCAACGCGCTTGGGTAGTTATACGGTGTCAGGCTCAGCCTGGAAGCAAAGCGCTAATGGAGGCACTTGGGCACCCAGCCAGCTTCCCAGGGGATGCTGTGGATGAGATTGCTTTGCAGAGAGGTACTATAGGAAGCAGGGGGTCACCTCAAGACAGAGGGTACATGCTAAATGTTTGCGGGTTGCCATTCCTCCCTGCTCTTGAATTCACCGACGAGCCCTTCTGATCGTGGTATCTGTCAATTAGCATGTGCCTGCTGGTTCAGCATCTTCAGCCGTGAGCTGCTGGGAAGAGCAGAGAAGCCTGCACTGCCCCAGCACGCTTTACAAGCGCAGGTCTTTCTTAAGGTCGTGTGCTCCAAGAGTTTATCCTGCGATGGTCGTGGAGGGTATCAGCAGGGATGGATTCAGAGAGTGGGCTGCTGCTTTCGCATGCGCTCCAGAAGCCATCTCCTGTCTTTACCCCAGGAAGAGCTAGCAGGATCTGCTTTCTGTCTAGGAAAGGAGAAAAAACAGAGAATAATCTACATTTAACTATTCTGGAAAGAGTCACAAATAGGCCAAACATTTTTGGTTTATGTTTGCATAGTTACAGCTCCTTCTGACAGTCTGTTTAATTTGTGTGGTGTGTTAGCAAAACTTCTGAGCCTTATAGCTGGGGGTGAAATTATTCCAGCTGATTCCTGGGAGGGTCCAAGCGGTGGGGGGCAAGGCAGGGGTGCAGGGCAGGGCTCCTGTGTTCATCTGCCCTCTCTCAAGAAGGACGGTCCCCATCACCAGTGCCTGTCCATACGTCCCTTCCCAGCTCCTCTTGCCCATGTCCACCCTGAACACTTTCCAGGGCAGGAGCACACCGAAGTTCCAGCCCATCGCAGGAAAGCTGCACTGTCATGAGACGGATTATCGACCTTAAGTCTTGCACAGCCTCTTGAAACCAGGGGGATTATACCCTTATGCATGAGAAAGCTCTGTCTGCTCCCCATTGCTGGAGGCCATCGGCCCTCTAGACTTGGTAGTAAGTCACTGCCATCAGAGGCACCGTTGTCATATAATCAGGTGGGGAATAGTTTTAAGCAGCAGCTGACTATACCATGTTTTTGTTTCCAGGAGAGAGTTCTCTGAGCTGCTGGAGAAGTTCGGCTCCCAGAGCAATACGGGCTCAGCGCGGAGCTCGCCGATCCTGCACGGCGGCAGTGAGTAGCTCAGCATGCCTTTGGGGGGAACCAAAAGCCCCTCTCTCTGCCGAGAGAGTTTTCTTTATCCCGGTGTTATTTTGAAAGGGTTTTGATTGGATTTGTGTAGGCGTTTGGGTGGAGGTTTGAAGGGAGAGAAGTTCTGCTCGTCCTTATTGCAAGCACTTAGTGCGTCCCGGGGCGCAGAGGAGCGGGCACGGCCAGTCCTGCCTGCACAGAGCAAGCGCAAAGCGAGGCAGCAAGCGCAAAGCGAGGCAGCAAGCGCAAAGCGAGGCAGCAAGCTAGCCTCCTTGGGGTGAGCAAGGGAGAACTGGGTTGGGGTCGTACAGCTTCCCAGATCCCCACACTTAACTGACGTGCTGGGCAGGTAACCCCAGCAATACCCGTCTCTGCAAGTGCAGCTTTCTACTATGGATTTCAAAGCATTTCAGCAATTGTTCAGGCAATGATCATTATTTTTCATTTGCAAATGGGAAATGTTTAATGAGATGCAACAAGGTTAGCCTAAGCCAGGTGCCAGCGCATCAGACCACGTCTGCACGGGGAAAGAAGGTGTCCCTCTGGCTTGGTATCCCACCAGACGGCTGCCAACCCTTCCCCTGTGGCAGAGGTAGGTAGGGCTGGCAGAGGGGTGACAGTCCCACGCTGGAAATGTGCTGAGGAGGCTGAACGTTTCCTCTCCATGAGTGATATACTGATGTCCTTAACTACCGTGTGGTTTTCCCCCCAAAGCTAGGAAAACGGTGTCAGCTCTCAGCGGTAGAGCAGGGGAGGAGGGTGATGCTGGAGAATTTGTGTTCCCTGGACTGACTCTGACTTTGCTGTTCAGGTCGATACCTGGAAAGTACATCCTCGGGCTCCTCCTCGCGCTCTCAGAGCCCGCTGCTGCTGAGCCCCGCCAATTCCCACAGCCCCTTCATCGGGAACCCGGCACACCCCCCTCACGCACAGTACGTACGGTCGCGCGGGGCCGGCCCCGCAAAGCCTGTCCCTTGGTCAGTCATGAAGATATCACCGAATGTCTAACCCTGTCTTAGGGGTAGATCCAGTAAATACTTCCAGTGTTTGAAGAACTGCTTTGTTCACCCTTGCGTCTTCTATACCATTGTATCACCACAATGGCTAGGAGACCACAGCATCTTTTAGAAGTCCTTATTGTGGTGGCATCTTGACTGTTCCTGGGAAGCCTGTGCCCAAGAGCTGAAAAGCTTCCCTGTTGAGGCAGTCAATATGTCTGCGATATGGTTAACAACGCAACTGCTCCTCTTCCTCCCCTCTGAAACCCGGGGAGAAGCCGTGGCTTACAGCCCACTGAGAGGACTCTGCTCATCACCTTTACAAACCATGTCATGAGTGGAGTGTTTCTGTGAGGCCCGTGGTGCTTTCGGAAGGTGTTTCAGGAGCTTGTTTTCTATTGCCCTGCTTCTGACACGTTGACATCGTGCAACAAGAGCACTAACACTGCCCTCTCAATGCAAACACTCCCGACGCCCTTTGCTTTGGTGTCAACAGCAGCTGCCTACAGACACCGCATCCCTTTGTCTGCAGAGCATCTCCTGGAGCATGTGTTTTCATGTGGTCATCTGTCCCTTTCATATTTCGCAGGGTCAGAGGTTTGGACAGGCAGAGCGTGTTTTTCTGTGGAGTCTCGTCTCCAGGGTGCTCGGGGTTGCCCTACTCAAGAGGGACAGCTTGAAGGGTGTTAACCGTCGTGGAATTGGGACCATTTGTCCCCAGGGCTTGCAGCTTCCCTTCCTTTGCCAACATAAATAAGCCAAGTCGCTGGTAAAGAGAATCAGCCCTCACTGCAGAACCAGTAAATCCTCTTGCTAAATACCAGCTCTTTATTAGGGATTTGCAGAGGACAAATATTTGGCACCAGAGGTTTAAGCTGCTTGCATGGAGTGAGAGACCCTTACAGAGGAGAGGCCAGCTCATCCACTTGGCAGCTGGTTTGGACAAACTAGACATCCTTGCTCTGCTGTTAACCCACTCCAGGCTGCGATATAGGCTAGAGGGGACCTGACTTGGCAGCCTCCTCGCTCAGCGCTGCCACGCTGCGCCATCTTCTGCTCGTCTCCGTGCCAGTGCCAGGCCCCAGTGGTCTTCTGGGAGCAGCATGAGCCATTTGAAATCACGGACCATTGGCTGCAGCTGAGCGTTGGCGGTCAGCTGCAGAGATGTAATCTGGGCCATGGGTCTTTTCACGCATGTGGCTGCCATCCCTTCTGCTCACCGCAGGTTGTCCCCAGGTTGTGACCTCTCATTGCAGTGTCATCTGAGGTCCTGCCTCAACGGGACCCAGATATGATTCTGTCTCACCACAGACAGTGTCTGATATTTTCATTTGAACGGAGGGTTTAACATTACATTTTGTGACATCGTTTTCCTAAAATATTTCTTAGAGCGATGTTTTTCCATAAGAGTAAGACGCGTGCTGCATGACTGCAGCCCCCTGCCCCCGTAGAGCCAGCTGGCTCTCCCGGGGGCCCGCTCCAGTTTGGGGGGTGCTGGCAGGACGCTGCTCTGTCACGGGGGTGTCTGACCGCTGGGGATGGCACTGCTGAGGAGCACGGGGTGGTTACGCGCTGGTGTCACCGTGAGGCACGGGATGCACAGCTGTCGTTGCGTCTGAAGTTATCCGATAACACGAGGAGGACCAGAAACTGCAGACCGTTTGGTGAGTGGCTGCTGTGGAAATAAACTGACAAGGAGAAATGCCAGTTGCAGCCAGCCCAGTAGGAGGAAAGGGCTTACTGACCCTTAGATCCCACCAAATCCTTCCCCCAAACCTCCCTGTTGCCATGCTGCCCAGTCGTTCCCACCAGCCCGTGGGTGGTCAGTGAAATCTCTGCTCCCACAAACTCTTACTGCAATTGCTAAACCTCCTTCCCTGCACGGAGCCGCCTGCCGTGTCCCGGTCTTGGTGGCCTGTTGGGTCCTGTCTAGCAGGCAGCTCTCCGAGGGTAGGGTCCAACCTTGTCACTGCTCCATTCGCAGTGCACCCTGGACTGGGAGAGCCGTCTCTATCACAGAAGTAAATCACAGTGTGGTGGGTGTTGCTATAAAGGTGCTTAAGGGCTCATTTCCTAGGGCATCTTGCAAGGTTTTGAGTCCAAACCTTGGTTAAGACATAGCTGTGTGTCCTGAGCTTCACTGGGACGTTTGCTAAGGCCTGCCTAACAGTTGACCAATCTGTAAATTGCTGTCTGGTGATTTAAATGGATTTGAACAATAACCACATCGCTCCTTTGGATGCTTTTGGCTATAAAAACCAGGAGTGCCAAATATATTCTGGTTAAACCTTCAGTTTCTTCTCTCTTTATTTTCTAAATGCAAACGAGTATTCCCCAGCGTTTGAGATTATGCAAGCCAGTCATCTTCATAATGCTGAACAATGTCTGCTAAGGAATGGGAGTCCTCACCACCTCTTTCCAAGGTTGGGTGGAAGAAAGATGCAGAGACAGAAAAGGTTGGGAGAAGTTGTAAGGATCATGCATGGAAAGAAAGCCAGGCAGAGTTTGTTCAGCGACATGGGAACATAAACCAGATCACCTTGAGTCACCTGCTAACATCTCTCCCTTGCAGCTACTCCATTGAATCAGGAATCCAGAGCATTTCTATAGCAAAATCCTCCGGCTTAGGGCTGACAATCAGTGGTGGATCTAACAGGCCTGATGGCCCCATGATTTATGTTCAAGAGCTTATGCCAGATGGTGACTGTTACAAGGTAAGTCAGCGTGGAGACACTCAGTGACTTTGCAATGGAGACCTATCCTAGAAGCTGTAGCTGTTCTGAAGCAGCTTTTCTAAGACTAGATGAATAATGCATTGCACAGACTAATGAGGATTTGTGTTAGAGAGGAAGGCTTTGGGCAGATCCCTTCCCAATGCTCTGACTTTCTCCTCCTTTGTTTAGGATGGTCGGCTCCGACCTGGTGACCAACTAATCGCTATCAATAAAGATTCTTTGGTGGGCAGCACACATGAAGAGGCCAGAAAAATAATTGCAAAAGCCAAATTCAGGTAGGCATGTAACATATTTCCCGTCATCATCATGGTGCTGTTGAGTCTTAGGCAAAACCCCTTCATGTCATACCAACGTTTGACCTCAAGAAGCATAAGGATTATTAGTCTTAGATGATGCTTCAAGATGCTCCTGATATAAGGAAATCTCGAATGCATGGATCATCCTGAAACGTAATCCAGACCTTCCCAATGGTCTGGTCCTCATGAATATCCCCTATCACTGCCCAGCAGAGTTTTGCAAGAGAACTGAAGTTCAAACAAGCAACCCAGCTGGTGGAGACCCCGCTACACTGATGCAGGCTACATGGGCTTAAGTGAGATTATTCTGGAGAAAGGACCACGGGCATGGAAGTTCTGCCAATTTAAATTGTACTTTTGTTAATAAAATGTTCTGTATTTGTTGTTTGTTTAAGACACGAGGGAAACACAGAAGTGGCCTTTATTCCTGGAAGGGGACGGTTACACCCTGGACTGTCGGTTCACAACAACATCCCGTCGCCACCTCCCAAGGCTGTGGGAAACGGTCTGAGCTCCTGCAGACTGAAGGTCCACGTGAGGTCCCCAGAGGTAGGCTGAAGTTCATATCTAAGACCAGAGACATCGGTTCTGTGATCTTTTTGATCAGAAAGCTTTTCTTTAGGGACTCCATGGTAGTCCTTCTGGACGGTGGAAAATCTAATGCTGATGTATGTAACCCTGGTTTACAGCCAGGTATTTTAAATATGAAATATTGTTTCTTCTGTCTTGGGTTTGAGATGGCAAAGTATCTGTGGAGGTAATGAGAGGAGTTTCATCTCCAGGGCCTGCATTCAGACCTGTTTCGGAAGTCTCAGGTTTTAAAAACAAAACCCTTCTGTGGATAGCAACCTGCATCTCATTCAATACCAGTCATAGAGCTGGAAGGGATCTCAGGAGTCGGTTTGATCTAGTCTCCTACCCAAAGGCAGGAGCAACTCTTTGTTCTTAAAGACCTCTGAAGAGGATGAATCCGCAGCGTTCCTAAGCAGCCCATTTCTGTTCTTCACTAGCCTAATGATAAGCCAGGCTCATTCTTCCCGTGAAGCCTAGCTCCATGTTGTGTTTGCAGAGACAAGCGTTCGAGCTGTGCGTGGTGAGACAGGGTTTAACCACACAATAATTTAGGTCTGTGGCTGGATTCTGCGCCTATGGACTGGTGCAATACCAGGTGTATCTTCTGCCCTCTTCCACACAACCTTCCTTTAGGAAAGGCCGGATGGATGTTCATTTCACACAAGCATCATTCACAAAAGGTCTTTCTTTCCAGACCTTGTGAAGACCTTGACTTGCAAGAACATCATATATATGTTGCCTTTGGGTGTACCAGGCTGGAGACGTGTTTATGAAAGTCAGCCTCAGCCCATATACACACAGCTGAGTAGTGTAGTTAGATCCTCCCTCATCCAGCAGAAGGTGTGCTTGCGGAATGCTGTGCACCTATATAAAATTACATCGCTGGCTGGAATGAAATTCACTTTGCTGCTGAAAGATGGAACATTTAATGAGGTCTAGGCTTCCACATTAGGGAAAGCGTGCTCGGGTGCCTGTGCTACCTGTCCGTATGTCCTCAGCACCGGTCCTGTGCCTCTCTCTGCACCTAAGTTCCCAGCTGTGGAAGCACAGTCTCGGTGGTGCTCAGCATATCCACCCTGTGACTCTGTTTTTTCCCTCTTACTCATGCTTTCAGCCATGACCTGGCACTTAAGAAAGGATGGGCAATGGTCTTGGCTTCCTCTCTTGCACACTGTGATAATTATGTGTTTTGGGTAAATAACACAACCAGCCGTGGTCAGAACCAGGCCCTCACTGGTGTGTTGGGTGCAGAGCTTTAGGGAGAACCTCTATGGAGAAGGCATACAAGGTCAAATTTATCCTCAGCTCTCGATTACAGTAATGACAAATTGGGTTTTCTGTGTGTGACCAGAGATTTTGAGATGCCCCAGGGACGTGCCTGTGCCCAGTGCTCCTGGAGAAACCCCCGGAGCCTCTTTTCGCCCACCTGCACAAGGGGTGGACGCGCTGCCTGTGCTCTTTGTGGGCCAGATGGGTTACTCCCTCTTAAACTCCTTTATCTTCTGCTCTTTATTTACACCAACAGATTCTGCTTAGCGATTGCCTGTGCCGTTTTGTCTTCTTTTTCTAGAATAGACGTGAAAATCATTTTCCTGTGCCTTCTTTGTCACCGGACATTTGCCCACCAGAGCTTACTGTCTCAGGTAAGAGTCCTGCGAAATTGCTTTCTTTGTGGGGGTGACAAGCACAGCCTGGGCTCCTCGGTGCTGAGGATGATGAAATTAATTTTGATCGGTGTTTATACTGCTGTAGTGGAATCTAATGGTGTGATAATGAGTCTCAGCCCACTAGGAGAGAGGGAAGGTAGCAGCTTCTACTCAATTACTACTCAACGAGTAGTAATTACTACTCAACGAGTAGTAATTATGTCCATGTTGGTCTATAGTAGCAAAATTCTTTACTAAGGCATGCAGAGGACTGGAAAGAGGAGACAACAACTTCTTGCAGTCTCAGCCTGTGGTTCCTTTGCAGCAAGACCATGTCGGAGTTGCTTGCAGGCAACATTCCCTTCTGATGGGAATGGGTGGTCCTCAGAGACACAGTATAAAAAAAGTCAATTAATGATAGTTGTAATGCACACAGCCACCCTGGGCGTTATACAGGCATTAAGGTTGCCCTCAGTTGGTCAAATTGGGAAATTGCTTATAGACGTGATTAAGTCAGATTTCTCTTTACATCCAGGCTTCACTTTTGGCTTACTTTTCCACGCTGTGTTTTCTCTCCATGCTCTGAGTCCCATACTGAGCTCTTAACTTCTGTGGGAGAGACCTGCTGTTCACCCGCTAGGATGGCAGCAACAGGGAGTGAACTCAAATCACCCTGCAGCTTCACAGGTCCCTTAGGAATTGCAGGAAACCTCAATAATCCCCATGATCCAGTGTCCAGGGAGATGACCTCCAGCAAGATACCCCGTATCCCTGTGATATGAAGGTTATTTCATAGAATCACAGGATGCTTTGGGCTGGCAGGGACCTTTCCAGGCCACCCAGTCCATCCCCCTGCCATGGGCAGGGACAGCTTCACCCACATCAGGGTGCTCAGAGCCCCGTCCAGCCTGGCCTTGGATGTTTCCAGGGATGGGGCAGCTCCCACCTCTCTGGGCAACCCCTGCCAGTGCCTCACCACCCTCAGCGCGACAAATTTCTTCCTTCGATCCAGGCTGAATCTCCCCTCCTTTACTTTCAAACCATCACCCCTTGTCCTGTCGCTGCAGGCCCTGCTAAAAAGCCTCTCCCCATCTCTCTTGTAGCCCCCTTTAAGCCCTGCAAGGCCGCACTGAGGGCTCCCCGCAGCCTCCTCTTCCCCAGGCTGAGCACCCCCAGCTCTCTCAGCCTGTCCTCCCAGCAGAGCTGTTCCACCCTCGGACCATTGCTGGGGCCCTAGAGGAAAAGCTGAGCTTTCCCTAGCGAGTCCCTAGCAAGTGCAGCCCATCATTCTTGCGGCCGCAAGTCCGGCAGCCCTTCCTTCCCCAGGCGCTGCCAGGACACCGGCCCCGCTTGGGAATCCCTGTGCCGTGATGTAATTTCCATCTTGAAGGCTAAGAGTGAGCATTGCAAGATAAATTGTGTTTAGTCTATACCTGGGATTAGTGGGAGAGGTAGGGAGCAGGCGGTGCTGGGCTGGGTGTGCGTCAGCGCTCTGCTCCCAGGGATGCCCGTCTCACCTTGGGCGAGCTCAGCAGGCTTCAGCCTTCACCCTCCGTGCTCTGCACTGCAGAGCCCCTGGGACAGGGACTGCCCTCGCTCTGTCCTCCCTGCCCCGACCGTCCTGCAGCCTTGATTTCAGGTAGGCTCTTAGGTGGCCACCACCAACAGCCAGAGCTCCCGGCGATGGGGAGCAAAGCCCTGGGTCATGTAGGCAATCCAGCAAATAGCAATGACCTAATCGCTTCCTGACTTAGCGAGGGGATTTTATTACACGCGGTTTTTTAATGTGAAATGCTGAGGAGGCTTTGTGTCAGTGTTGTCATCCATGAAAACAGACAACTGGCTTTGAAAGAGCAGCAGCCAGGCTTGGAGCCTGGGCCAGTGACTGCCTCTCTGTGCGTGCCCGATGGATGCCCTGGATATCTCCGTGTCCAGAGCTGACAGCAAAGCCATGTGGAGCTAATCCTGATTAGCCATGCGTCGAAGGGTAACCTCTCTGCCCTTGAACTTGGAGAGCAAAGTGTTGGTGGCCGATTCAGCAAACTCATTGATTACCTCTTGCTGCTTCCGAGCTGCTGGTGTTAGCAGAGCAGATGAACCCCTGGATGAGGAGGATTACGCTTGTGCAGCACCTCCGCTGCTTCTCGCTGCCTTCTCCTTGCGCCTGGTCTCTGCCCCGACGGTTGAGGAAGGGCGCAATGAGAAGTGCTTGAGAGGTTCAGGAGAAGCGGTGTTACTCGGCAAGACAGGGCTTCCCGTGACGTTAATCAGATCCCAGGCAGATGAAAGAAATTGCTCCCTGGGCAAATCCTGTGCCACTGGCAGGAGAAGGAATTTTGTCACCGACCTGGGCTGATGGCTTGAGGGTGAGCAGGGCAGGCAGATGGGCAGGCAGGCAGGGCTGCAGGCACAGCAGTCCTGGACCTTTCTGGAGTCTGGCAGGGGAGCTCCCGAGCGAGCAACGCCTTCTGCAGCCCTTTTCCCAGGGAATATCACGGTTCCTTATGGAAAAGGGTTAATCGTAACGGAAAGGTGGGGTTCCCTCCAGGGATGGAGGAGCACCAGTGGCAGGGCACGGCAGCAGGGCTCGCGCTCTCTGCCATTTCAGCTGTGAAGGCAGCGGCGGTAAGGACGAGCCAGCTGCCGGCAGCCGGTTCTTCTGATCTCATGGCAGCTTCTCACCAGCAAAGCTGCTGCCGTTTCTGCCTCTTTCTCCCTCTGTCTGCCTCTGCGTGTGGCTCCCTCTACCCAAAGCAACCTGCCTGCCCAACGAGGGAAAAGGGTTCAAGGCTTTCTGCAGTCTTGGGGAGGGAAAAAGTCTTGCAGTGGTGTTTTCCCACATCACTTTTAATCCTTCGATTCCCTTTCCCATGGGTGTTGTGAAAGCCAAGGCTGCATTTTATGAAATGTTGGGTTTCAGTTTTGCTTAATCAATTAGAGAAGACAAGATCCAGGCAGACTTTTTTCTTCCACAGATCACCATAGCTACAGACCCCAAAACTCAAAAAACTTGGGATTGGAAATTTCCAAAGTGCTGTAATTTTCAGTCCTAGGTCCTTGAATGAAACATCCCATTTTAAACCGTGCAGAAGCCCAGTTTCAGTAAGGGTTTGCCCCAGTATCCAATCTTTTCAATGGTGAACTAGTTGAGCCTTCCAGGACTGGATTTAGTAAATCCCAGTCTTTGATTTTTGGCCTGCTGCACACACATTATATTTCATGCGACAAGAGTTTGGAATTTTGCTTTGCAGGCACCTCCTTCCTCTACCCAAGTGCTCTTGCATTAACATTTATTCTTGGCTTTTCAGCACCCGCTTCGGCATCTAATCATAAAGCAGCTTCAGGCACCAAACCCAAAGTAGCGCTGGATCCCCACATCAGGCTCAAGGATGGGAAACTGGAACTGGTAAGTGGAAGGGGTCCCTCTCCTGAAAGCCAGGTCTCCTCTCCATCCTCTCCCAAGGTGCGCTACACGGAAAATGGTCCACTGGCACGATGCCTCCTTGCTTCCAGCTGCCACAGTATTGGCAAACAAAATAAGCTTACGTGAATGGTCTCCTATCGTTTTTCTGCGAAAGGGCTGATCGAGACCTTTCAGCTTTGCTCCTTGCACCAATGTTGCACTCGGGCATGTGAGGACTGGGCCAGGTACTAGCATGGGGGTCACTACGTTGCTTGTTTTTTTGGAGGGATTAAAAAATGCAAGCCTGAACAGAAATAGCCTAAGAGAACCAGCCTGCCCGTTTGCACAGAATAAAGCTATAGCACTCGATCGTGCTCTAATCTACACGTACACCACCCGCTGCTGAACAGCCTGCTCCAGCCTCGTTCCCCTTCGCCTCTCCAGGATGCCGAGCGGGCTGTGTTGGGAATAGCGAGAGTACAGGCGATGTGGAGGGCAGAGCCAGCCGCGGTGCTCAGAACATTGCTTTCCTTATTAGCATCATGCCGCTTGCGTGCTGCAATTAATTAACCTGATTTTTGAGCTAGAGGCATAAGAGTTGGCCACCAAACTGTATTTATTACCAAGAGTCTGGAAAAAAAAGGGTCTTAACTCTTCAGTTGAGTTTGCTGGAGGTTGGGTCCAGCCTCTAAAGGTAAAAAGGGAGAAGAGGGCGCAGTGAAACATCCCTGAAAAGAGAGGGAACGGCCTCAAGCTGCACCAGGGCAGGGTTAGGTTGGATATTAGGAAAAACTTCTTCACTGAGAGTGGTCAGGCCCTGGCACAGGCTGCCCAGGGCAGGGGCTGAGTCCCCATCCCTGGGGGGATTTAAAAGCCGGGGAGATGCAGTGCTTGAGGACATGGTTTAGTGGCGGACTTGGCGGTGGTAGGTTAACGGTTGGACCTGATGATCTTAAGGGTCTTTTCCAACCTTAACAATTCTATGATTCTATGATCCCGATTGTGTCCGAAGGGGCATTTGAACACACCTTGGCTCATCTCGGCTGTTTCCCAATGCTCCGGGGAGCTCCAGAAGTCTCCTCCTGGCAGTTGCATCTCCCTTGGATGTAATGCATTTGGCTCAGGGCTACAGGTGCAGGCAGCTGCCCTCCAAACTTTCCGGTGCTGCTGTGGCTGCTGGGGTGACCTCGGGCAGCCTGGCGTGGGCGAGGGAAGGCTGGAATACGAGATATCTCACCGAGGATCCAGCCCGAACCGCTGCTCCTTTCATCATTTTATGGAAAATACATTCCACGGGCACCATCAAAGGGCAGGGAGCAGAGCTGCCCATTTGCTCACCGGGACCGCGGTGAAGAGCAGAGCGCCCTTGGGGGGCCATGCCCCCGGTCTGGTTTTGGGGTGCAGGTCCCCCCCCGGGTACTGCTGGCTTTGGGGGTGGGGGAGCGTGGGAACACAGCCCCTTCTGCAGGGCCGGGGGCTCCCGGCAGAACCCGATGCAACGAGCATCTGCTGCCACCCGACGGCAGATCCAGCGCTCGCCCTTCTGCTGCTCTCGCCTCCCAGGAGGGCAGCAGGCAAGCAGGAACTTTTCTTCTAAGCCTGCGTAATTCTCCTAGGAGTGCGTTTTCGCAGCCACCGCTGCTCGCCGTGGGTATAAAAGCAGCTCCTCTTTGGTGGGAGGAGTGGGGACGCTTGGCTTCCCCTTTTAAAAGCCAGTGTTGTGAGCGGGCGGCTGCAGCAGTGCCAGGGTCGGGACATGCACACCGCCCGGCACAACCTGAGATGGTTTTGGGGTGGCCCACACCAGATGCCAACATCTGCAGGCACGATCAGGGCATCCCGAAGCCCAGGAGCCTGCAGCACTGCCTTGTGCGGGGCTGGCGGGCAGAGGAGCGGGAGGCGGGACTCAAATGGGCCTTGCAGGCAGCGCAGGAGAGCGGATGGGTCCCATGGGCTTGCTGGTGATGGGGATGTGAGCAAGGACTCGTCTCCAGCCCCTTTCCAGGGGACCATGCGGGAGGTGCAGGAGCCGTGGGTGCAGCCTGGGACAGGCGAGCGTTTAACTTGGGCTGTCCCAGAGCCTGCTGAGCTTGACTTTTTGTCTTTTAAAAGCTCTTACTGGCTGCTGTCAGCGGTGAAGTGGGGTTTGCACAGGTTTATCTGCTTCTGTGCGGTGGCCTGGGGCTGAACTGATAAATAGCAGTAGAAGAGAGGACATCAGGCACAATGAGAGAGCTAAAGGTGCAGTGGAGAAGGAAAATGTTTGAATGTCTCCTGTTGCCGCGGGAAATACTCTGTGAAGAGGTTTTATCTTCTCGTCCCAAGCACAATTCCTGAGCAATAAGAGGAGAGGCTGAGCTCTTGGCAGCTGAGCCTTGCTGCAGCTCCACCAGCTTTTGATAAAGCTCCTGACAGTTTGTCATAGCTGCAAATCTGTATAAAATGTTCTTGGAGGGATGTGAACATGTCCCTGTCTTCAGGAACAGGCATCTCTGTATGCATGGAGGAAAGGAGAGACTGGAAATCCAGCCCAAGCCTGCTCCTTTGGGAGATGCTGCCTGGAGAGCCGCTCCCAGGAGAAAACCCAGCACCAGGCATCTTCCCAGCACCTACTTCAAAGAGTTGCCTTTCCAGTATTTTTCTTTTTAAAGGCTTATTGTTTCTGCTCAAGGTTCTGCAGTATCTTGGTCTGGATGTGACCGAGGAGAAGAAGAGGCAGTTACGGCAAAGCTTGACCACGGACTCGCAGGGGACGGTGGCCTACGGAGGTGAGCAGGCAGCTCTGCGCGTGATGGGCTTTTTCATTTTTGCATAGCTTTGCTGGAGGCTGAGAAAGGAGAGAGGCAGCTGCTGAAAGGTGGCAGGTAAGATGCCTGGCTGGGTATTGATGTAGCCTCAAAACAGCTAAGAAAAGTCACAAATACAAAAGAAGGTGTTTGGTAGAAGCATACGTAAAATGAAAATACAGGGAAGTCGGTGGGAGGGCTCACTTAAACCCCTCGCTTGCCAAGCAAGAGCTGGCCAGAGGGCACGCAGAAAATAAAAGCCTGCTCTGCTCTCTGTGACCTGCCAGAACACATCTGGCCCGCAGGGTCTGCTCCCCAGAAGCTTTTTCACAAAAATTCAAAGCCATCAGCAATGTCCCCACCAGACAGAACAGGCTCGCGCAGCACAACGCCTCTTGGACGGATGTTTTTGTGCAGAGCAAGCGATGGGATACGGAACCGTGCATCTCCTAAGAGCGACTGACTTCGCAGTCTGTGGCCATAGAAATAAGGACGATTAGGGGCATTCGGCAAACGTGCTGGCAGCAAAGACCCCGGTTCCTGCTGCAGCCCAGGGGCTGAGGACTGGAGGGACTGGGAGCCCGGTGCTGCCTCCCTCCGCGCCGGCTCCCGCCTGTGCCACGCAGCCCCTCGCACCGTGCTTCCCTCCATGTCTGAAAGCAAAATGAATCTGGATTTTCAGACTTGTCAGTTTAACACCTTTTCTAAGTGCTGAAGTCATTGAGTTGGGTTTTGTTTAAATCGGCAGCATGAGAAATGCCAGCAGGCAGGCGGGTGCCTTTCGTCAGAGAAATGTTTTGGCTTAAAATTTTAAAACTCTGAGAGCCACAATCGTGAAAACTCCGCTGTGAAAATATCTGGGGTTTTTGGATTTAAAAGTTTAATTTATTTCAATTGGATAAGAAACAAGAGCCTGGTAAAAATTGTCAACGACTTATTTAAGCTTGATGGGACTGCTGAAGAACACAGGCGTGTTAGAGAAGGCTGTTTGGCATTTCTAAACCCGCTCTGCTTGGCAGTCAGTGGCTGTCCCCCAAATCGGTGGCATTTTCTCCTAACACACAACGCTTTTCTCTTTTAGCCCAGTAAAAACCGATTCTTTCTCGCAGATCTTCTCCAAGCCCTCAGGGACCTGATGCAGGAGGAGCTGGATGAGGCTGGTCTGGATTCCAACTCCATGCTCTTCACGCAGCACGAAGTGGCCAGTCTGCTGGATACATCGGCTTTTCACTCGCCGGTCAGTCAGTCCAACGCTCTTCTACATCGAATCCATGAATCTTCTATGGGAAACCCATGAAATTCTGAGATGGGAAAAGCTAAATTACCGTTTTCTCGTTGTTCTAGAGTGATAAAGAGAAGGCAGAACTATGCATTAATCATTTCGATAATAGGAAATTCTATAAAAGACCTCAAACTTCTCATTTTTAATAAGGAAATAACAATATCTGTGGGATGATATGAAGGAAGCGGCCTGGCAGTGATGCAGAAGGAAAATTAGTCATAATTAATCAATTGCACCTAATTTCATTTGGTTCACAAAATGAAAATTCACTGTAGCGCAGCTATTCCAGCTATGTCAGGGATCGGAGAGTGAAATCCCATGGGGTGAAAAAAAAAAAACCCTGCAGTTGAATTATTTAATGTGCCTTTTGATCTGTTGCATAAAAATGCTGACTCCTTTTCAAAGTGATTTTGATTCATCGCTATTCTGGGTATGGAAAACAATGCGCCTGCCATATAGCCCCATGCTTTTGGCAAAGCATAAGCGGTGCGTGATGCTGTCTGTCCCTCTGCCTTGCAGACCTTCGACTCTCTCAGCTGCAATGGCAACGAGGAGCTGGAGCAGCTGCAGCTGGAAATGATGGATCTGCGGCAAGAAGTCCGAAGGCTAAAGGTGGAGCCTCTCCTCTGAACAGATTTCTTGGCTGGTGCCTTCTGCTGTAGCTCGTTGTAGTCGTACGCGAGGGTAATGGCGTGGCCTGTCCCTCTTAAGAAGTCACCAGTTTGCATTCTGCGCGTTCCTCATTACAAAGGAGACTCTCACCCTCGGCTCTCCTTAATTGCCTCTTTCTCGCTCTCAACCTCAAATGAAAACTTATTTGTACTGAAAGTATGCAGTCACTTGTTAGCAGTGAGTAAACATATTTAAAAATACAAAAACGTGTCTCACAAATAATTCAAGTCCATGAATAACAGAAGCACCGCCTGTCCTCCCATCCTGACCTAGCTGCAGATTGCCGGCACGGCTCTGAGCACCATGGCGGTGTCCGGGTGGATTTCTGCAGGCATGCAGGTCGCAGCCCAAAAGCACTGTGGTGGGGTGCACACGACTCCTGTAAAATATTTTTCTGGTGGGTAGGGGCTACAAGACCAGGGCATCTTCTAGAGAATGTCCTACCGCTTGTCGCTTCTAATCCGGTGAAAATGTTTTCCGTAGTCTCTCCTGAAAGAGGTGGAGAACAGCAAGAAGTCAATGGAAGATGAGCTTCAGAGACTGAACCAGGTTAGCGAAGAGGTGGCTGGGGGCCTTGGCGTGGGTTTGGTGGCTGGTGGGGATGTGGTGCATTCACCAGAACTTCTCGCTGCTTCCAGAAAGCACTGGGGTTCCTCTCCGAGAACCGGACGCTGCACAGCAAGCTGCAGATGGCAGAGGTCGTGCAGAGACAGGCTCACAGCGCGGAGCAGGACTACGAGGAAGTGATCCACTTGCTGGAAGCTGAAATTGCAGAACTGAAGATGCAGCTGGCGGGGAAGAAAGCCAAACACGTCTCTGAAATAGAGGTAATGCAACCCCTCCGCCTGGCAAAAACTCCACAACCTTCCCGACCCTTCTTCTGTGGCTTCCCCTCCTTCTATTTATAAAGGAGAAAATGAACGTAGCACGTACATCATTTGTCGTGTATGACCACAAGGCCAGCATGGTCTCTGGGTCTGTGTTATAATCTGTATAAATTCCACTGTCCATTCCAAAAGGACAGTGGTTTTCTGTTTGTAGCAAATATCATAAATCGGTGTTTCCAAAAGCCAAGGCTGGAGCATCACCATCACCTTTCTCCTCTTCCTCTGGCCCTGTCTCAGGAGGACGTCCTGGAACTGAAAAGACAGTTGTCCCTGGCTGACGGCCAGTTACGAAAATCAGAAGTCTCCCGGAAGCGCCTGGAGATCTGCAATAGGAAACTGCTCCTCTTCGTGCAGGTGAAGAGCTGGTGGCATCACCGGGGGGTTTTGCAAGTCCAAATGACTTCCTGCTCCATAAGCAAGAGAGGGGGTTTTTAATTCTGTCTCATCCTAAGAAGGCACTGTCTGTTGGTTAGGAGAAACTAGGGAATGAACTCATATATACTCATATACCTAAGAGCTATGTAAACACCGTGGTGCAGGCTTTGCCCGGCGGCTCTGGTGTCCCTGGCTCACCGGTCCCCCGCTGATGCTCTGGTTGAGGCTGCTCCAGGAACTCTGTGGGACACGATGGTAGACCTCCACCTTCCTTTTGTACAATGGGACAATTGGTTCTCTACGCAACAAATATGAACTCGAAGAGTGGTTTTGCTCTTCCAGTGCTTTTTTCCCCCCAGATTTCCTGCAAAATCGCAGACATAATTGCTTTAGTCTTTTAATTGACTATTCTTCCACTTCACTACCTGTATGGGGAATACAAGCTTGTGTAATTAGTAAACTAGCCAGCATGGGATCACTAGTATTCAGTATATCTGCTACAGCTACTAGCAGCCTATCCCAAGAGCTCTCGAAATCAATAGGAAAGAGCGGAGCGAAAGGAAGCGTAGATGCTGCGTCCTCTGCTTCAGAGAAGGAAGAATTAAAATGCCTCGAGACCTGCAGCACTACGTGCTGGTGCCTGTGCAGTTTGGGGCTGGACTTTGGAAATGGATTTGACTTGGCTCCAGGCTCAAACATCGCAGGATTTTGACCACTGGAGCAAAATATCTTCCTTTTTTATACATCCCTCAGTAGTGTTTGAGAATTCACTAACCGTGCATGGTAATGAGAGCTTACGCGTGCAGGTACAATCTAGAAACCAGGGATTGCTAGTAGCGATGATCAAGGCTCGCTGAAACATAGGCTGCAAAATTGTTCTTTGGAAGAGTATTTTTACGTTGCATTTCATATATTTTAGTGTTGGTATTAAAAATGCATAATTTAGATGCGTCTGTATATTTGCATAGGCTGTGAATGTTGCTTGAGTTGCAAAAGGCCTTGAGGTATTCGCTTCAAGGGCAATGAATAAGCAGAAGCTGATTACTGTCATATTAAATCTGATCACCAGGAAAACCCCATGGGGTTTGTTCTCAGGAATTATTCATTCCTACAAGTTTGAAACCCTTTTTTTTTCTTCTTTTTTTTTTTTTTTGCTGTTGCATGGCAGAACGTCCACAAGGTCCTGAGCACACCCAGTCATTTACCAGATGAGAAAAGGTAGGAGCTGGCTTCTGGGAATTGTGAACACCAACATGAAACGTCCTTCTCTGACCTTTCTCAGGGGAAAGTGATTCACACGTAACCTACCCAGAGTTTCTAAACATACCGTCACTCTGGAAGTGAAACCATAGGAGAAAGATGATCTGGAGGCTGCTGGTGGATTGGTATTTGGGGGGGTTGGCCTCCATTCAGGCTTTTTTTGGGAATAAGTAGGTGAAACGTTCCTGTGGTTAAGTTGCTCTTGTTAGCAGAGACCCTAAGCACGTTGTTTCGAAGAAGCAGAGTTCTGACCCACCTGCTTTTCCCAGCATATGTCAGGTTTTGGCTTCAGGACCATGTCCTTTTCTATCAGCAGTTACAGAAACTGCTAGGGTGTAAGCGGAGAGCTAGCATGACTCTCAGCTGCATGAATGCTTGGAGAAACAGAGTTCAGGCTTCTGGACTCCCCTTCAACCTGAACCTATCTCCTATCACTTGGAAAAAATGCATCACAACTCTATTATCAGAACGCTGGGGTGTTTTTAATTGATTAACTCGTTGAAAGGTCACAGTCTCATTGATAATGACCAGCCACTCAAAAAAAAGAGCCAGTTTTTAAGAATGATGGAATCCAATTTTTAAGTTTCCAAGATGATTACCTATAATATAATGAAGGAAAAATGTTCTTGAGAAATTCTAAAACAATGCCTTGCTATCTGTCTGTAACACAATGATGCAAGTGTGTCTAAAAGAGTGTCTCCTGTGCTGCTGAGCGATCAAGCTGCAATCCCCCCTGAATACACAGAATTTACATAGAATATCCTTCACGAGAGGCTGGCCAGGATTTTCAATGACCGTTCCATGATAGAAGTATTGATGGCACTTTCCGTATTTATAAGAGTCAACAGTGAAACAGAAGAGGATAAAACAGACGCAGTCTCAGACACATCTCTTCCATCTTCAGATCTTGTTGACCTTTTGCTATCAGAAGCTAAAGAACTGTTAGCGCCAATCCTCTCCAACAAGGACGGTAAGCACTAAATTAACCGGAGAAACCCGAATCCAAACAAGTCTCAAGGATGTCTGTTAGTGTTATTTACAGCTTCCACCACCTTACGTATTTTTTGCCGTACCAGTTAAGCCTCCCATACACGTATCTGATTCTCTCATGCTAACCGAGATGTAATTGCCCTCCGTGTATCCGTACGACTCATCTTTGAATCTGAAATGCAGACTTGCAGTGCAAGGAGTCAAAGGGTGTGACTTGTGCCCAGGGCCAGAGGAAAGGCATTTACCCAGGGAAAAAACACCTAACAGGCAGGAGGATGGTTTCACAGAATCGTAGAAATGCTGGTTGAAAGGGACTGCTGGAGATCAGGAGTCAGATCTTCTGCTCCAGGTAGGACCATCACACTGGGTGAGGCCTCCAAGGATGGAGATCCACAGCCTCTCCAGATAATGTGTTCCCAAACTGCATTATGCTCCATGAAAAAGATTTTCCTAGCATCTAGTCTGAACTCCCCCGGGTGCAAGCTGTGGCCACTGCCCCCAGTTATGTTGTCTGCCGCTGCCAAGAAGAGTTTGGCTCTGACATCTTTCTAATTGCCCTTGAAGTAGGAGCGGGTGCTGCGAGTTTGCCTCTCAGGCTCCTCTTTGCCAGACTAAACAAGCCCAGCTCCCGCAGCCCTCCCCAGCCTCTCCTTGCAGGTTACGAGCCCTAGGGCTCCCTTTGCTGGACCCCATCCAGTTTCTCCATAGCTTTGAACCAGGGATCCAAACCTTCGTTACGCCATCCAGGTACGACTACAGCAATGCTGAGCAGAGCAAGTAATCTCCTTGTTTCCTTGGTGTACAAATCAGCCTAGACTTCCTTCCGCTCCCACGTCTGTGGATGGGAGAAAATCAGAGAAAAGGCATCTAGCTCCATGGGAGTCTGAATTAACTCTCCCAGTCTGGGACTCTGAGCTTAGTCCGTGAGCCATACATGTTCCTTGGCAGCAGTTATTTGACCCCGCTTGTCTCCTTCCATGCAAAAGGAGAGTTTATGACCTCCTCCTCACGATCGGGTGAGCGCACAGCCCCGAATAGGTGCCCAGTCTTTACTCTTTGATACTGTTCACCAACTCAACCTGGCCATGGTCCAGCATTGTCTTTGTCTCAAAGCACAAGACACAAGGGAAATAATTGTAGCCTTTAAGGAGCACCTCTGATATATAAGCGTGTCAGCATTTTCAGAGTTCCTGCATCATTTAAATGTGCATTATCATAATGAGCAGCTCTACTTGCATTGGGCATGTTTCTAACCCTTCGCTTATACTTGGCTGTGTGCTTCCCTTTGCAGCTTTGCCATGTGACAGGGACCAGTGCCTGCCTGCTGAAGGACACCCAAATTACAAAGAGTAGGTGTCAAAACTGCCGTGGTCTGTAATTTTGGCAATATACATACTAAAAATGCCTGTTTGCTTTGTTGGGTTTTTTTAATCAAAACTTTTGCTTGACAACTTTTAACCAGATAATCCAGTAGAGGTCTTCAGGTGGCCATGTCAGAGAAATACGTCCCTTCCTAGACAGCAAAAGACTTCCCGCCCCGCGCAGTGAAGCACGGTGTGAATTCCTGGATCTCTCTTTTGTTTTCTAAAATGTTCTTTTTCCTTCAGGCCAGATGGGAATTTGCAGTTCTATTGCTTGTCTAGCTGGCGTTTTTATAGACCGCTGAGTTCCGAGTAAGGGAAAAGGCAGCACTGAATGTGTTAATCTTTTATGTTGTGGTACCAAGATGCTGTGAAGTCCCAGCCAGGGAGAGGAGGACAACATGGCTTCATTTGGACCCTCAGTATCTTAAGAATTTCCCTAAAACCTCTTAAATGGCTTATGTTTAACAGAGCCATGTCCTAAAGATACCTGCTGAAAGGGCACTTTGGGACCTAAGAGGGGACACACTTTGAGACCTACTACCACTGTCTTAGCTGGTCACCGTAACTCAGCCTGAATATCCGCCAGCACAGTTTTTTAGTTAGGTACAAAGTAGACATTTGCAAACCATAATTTCAAGGTTATGAAAAGCATTTTCAGACAAAACCGATGGCCACTACAATCCACTAGCCATGCAAGATCCGTGGCCGCCTCTTGTCTTTCCTAAATAACCAGCGTTGTCTTCATGTTATCCTCTGTGTCCCTCTCCCAAAGTAATAAAACATATTTCTCGTTTTCAGCCATCTTCATCAGAAGACCACGTGGCCCCCTCCTCCGAGCCAGAGCAAGAGTGATCAACCGCAGCCACCGAGTCCAACCGACGGACTGCCTAAGAAGCCTACATAAATCTCCCGTGGCTTGCTCGTGCTCCAAACTGCGACTGTCCACAACCCGGCTGCCGCTGGGCTGGGAGATGGGAAGGACGCGCCACGGGTGCTCCAGCTTCCAGGCAAACCAGACTGAGAAACAAGCTTTCTAACATGAGACTAATTCTTCCCAGCTGCCCAAGACTCTTTCAGCAACCTCCCCTGCGCGTCTACCTCTGAGTTATCGTACAAGGCTATTTGCTCACGGTTTTGCAGCTTTATAGGAAAAATATTTTCAAGAGGCTACAAGGACCTGGATTTCACTGGCAGCCTTTTAGAGCTTCTATCCTGGGTAGTAAGAGGAGCGTGAACTTACCCAAGGGACTCAGGGGTCTCCAACAGATTCCTTTTGGTATTTCATATGAAAAACCAAAGCACATTTAGTGACTGTAATCAAAGCAGCTTAATCTGTAGCATCCTAGCTGTCTTGGGATAGGTACGTCTCTTTTTATTCTTTTTGTATAGCTTATCCCAGCTGCAACGCTTGAATGGAAAGCACCATCTCAGCTAGCTGGAAGAAGAGTGCAGAGATAGCCAGCCGTACGCTACCTGCGACGATGTATTGCCGAACGCCCAGCACTCCCTGGAACGGAAGAGAGGACATACTGAACCTATTTCAATAAAGACCCGCAGCGTCACTTGGAAATTAGCTACACGTGATGCAAGATTGTATGTGGTTAGCAATGAGCGGGGTAGAGATCCGAGATGAACACAAGGTCTGGAAAATAAAATGGAAACACTGCTCACAAGGCGTTTGCTTTCTGGGTTGTGATTGCAGTTGCTGGGTTCAGCGTCTCTGAGATAAATACCCTGCCTGGGTCTGTTTTTTCCTCCCTCTTGTTTTGGCAGCTGGTAGCAAGATGCATTGAGAAGTTGCAGGAAAATGAGGTGCATTCTGGCTTTTACACAGAATTGTTATGATTACTTCAAATCTCCTTTGGGGGGGGGTTGAAAGCATGTGGATCCTTTATAGCCTGAAATAAAGGCTTAGGAAAAACCATGGCCCTCACCAGTATCTACTGTGCTCAAGGATATCGCTGCACTGCTGCAACAGTAACTGTGTGGTGGAACTTCACACTCACATAAATACGTAAATAACCAGTCTGAAATTTTGGTTAAACTTAATTAAGTTAAGGGTAAATTAAATCTTTTGAATGCATGCCCCAGAATATAAATTAAAGGACTTCTTTTAAAAGGAAATATAATTCTTTGGACCACTCACAAGGAATATTCCCAGGAAGGAGATACTTTCAAAAAATATTAATCTTGGGATCCCCTATGGTTAACAGCTCGTTCCCCGGTGCTCTCTGGTTCGGTGGAATGACAGTGAATACTGGTGTCACTTGTGGGTTTAGCCCTATGGCTTCGTTCTCATCTCGTGTGTGATACAGACAGGGCAAAGCTGCAAGAAGACAGGTAGGAGGTGCACAGAGCAAAATCCAGTCTCACCAGTTTGGTCTACCCTGTCTCGGGAAAAACATCTCCAGTTCCCCTGGGGTTTGTGCGGCAGATACCGATCCGCTCCTAGCAGCGTGTCTTCAAGAGCGTTTGGCCGGAGGTTGCATCCTAGGGAGATGTCTCCAGCCACTGCTCGCCACGCTTGCCAGGGAACAGGACAAACAGGATCTGGGGAAGGAGCAGGCCTTCAGCTGTGCTGTGTCATTACGTACACCCAACGGCACCTGAGAAACCTAGTAGAAAAGGGACAAGTTATGGGGAAAACAGAACTATTTAGGCCAAACTTTAATCTGGTAGAAGTTAACAGGAGTCAAAATACGAGTATTGAACTCCACCTCCCCGAGCGCGGGAAGGGCACAGCCCAGTCCTGGCCCAGCAGGGATCAGCTACGTGGTCTGAAAGAGAATACGCTTGATGCTGCTTCCACAGTCAAGTGATTCATATTTTAATGTCCCAAGAAAGAAGATTTTGTATAAAAGTGCCACCACCACCACCAGCGGGTGAGGGCTTGGATCAGACAAGCCCCACAAAGCACAAACGTTGTGCAGTTGATGCTAACACATGGCAAAGGGTGGAAACAGCGAGATGCCGACCCGGGGCCGCCGTATTCTGTGTATCCTGAGCTGTCTGCTAGCGAACGAACTGTGAAGATATTAACCGTTTAAAAGGCCCAGACAGTTCTGTGCTCTGGGCTCACTGGCAACCTCTTTGGAAAAGAAATCCTCCAGGTTCCTATCAGCCACTGGGGATCCTCCATCGAGCAAGGATCAGGCATTGTGTGCTTTCCACCGCAGTCATATTTAACTTAACTGGTTTCCATTCTTTTCTTTGAATTTATCACGTTCCTTTTGCCTTTGCTTCAAGCTCAGAAAACTTTCTGTTCTCTATTAATAGCGTTGTTGCTAACTGCTACCTTTTCAGAGCAATGCTGAAAGCTAAGATATGACGGGAGTTGTGCTCCTGGAGCTGATGTTGATTGCAGTGACCCAGAATAACAAACCTGTGTCACGCTTGGCTCCCAGGCAAGTGGGATTCGGCAGAACTCAGCAAGTCATGGGGTGACGTCTGCTCACAGAGCTACCAAGGGGCAAAAAGGGAGACGCATGGAGGGACCAACAGCACAGAAGGAGAAGTCACAGAATACGTCATTTAAACAGGATGCATTTTATTTACGCAGGGCCTGGCTAGCACTTGCAAAAAGCTGAATTCTCTCTTCATTTGCGATGTTATAGCTTGCTTGTAAGGTTGTGGAGACGTGCTGCTGTCGCAACGTGCTGTATCTGTCTAAGTCCCAGTACGACCGAACAGAAATGAGGAGGAGGAGAAGTATTTCTGATAAAAATGCGTCCTGCCTGCTATCAGATCTTCCCGAGTGGATAAGCTGGAAAATGGCAAGTGTTTTCTGAGCCGCCAGGGAAAATGCAAACAGTCCCCGTACACGGACATAACAGACCACGTTCAACACATTGCATGTGTATAAACTCATCAAGGTGCATTTAAGGAGCATCGGCGTGGTCAGCTGTTGACCTGGAAGCTTTGGGGGTTAAATATCACTGATGCGACTGTTTCATTTCGTATTTCTCTTAGGCAAAGTAGAAATTCAGTTCCTAACTGCTGGTGAGTCCGAGGTTGGGAGACCTATTTCCCTAATGAAATAAAACTGAATAAAATGACTGCCTAACTATTTGAAGAGCTGCAGAAAAAGGGAAGGTTGGGCAGGTAGCCACCTAGGCATTATCTTGAAAAGCGAATGTAGCAGAGAGCCATTAGCAGCCTGTTTAGCTGCAGTCTGATGGGTAAGGGAACTGAATCTGCTGTAAATGGGCTGGACTGGAGCTCATTAGATCTCCAGTTTCGTCTCTGCCATGATCTCTGCCATCGCACTGTGTGACCTTGGGCAGCACGTTTCATCTCAGTTTTGCACCAGGAAAAACGGGGCTGACAGTGTCGGCTTCTCTGAGTGGCACGGGGAAGGCAAAGCCCCAGGGACCCATAGGGTACAGGGTGCAACCTTCTGGCACAAAAGGATCCGGCGAATGGTGAGGCACGATGTACCGCTGACCTGCGTTTTCCGTGAAAAAAGCCGCAATACTTTAACTTTTGCTGGCTCTTCAAACAACAGACCCAACTTTTGCTTAGCTTTTGTGAAATAGAGCTAGATTAAGTGCCGAAAGGTTTCTCTACAGAGATGTAGAGGGAGCAGAGGTGAGAGCCAGCCCTGACCACTGCTGTGGAGTAGACTGGCATGTCTGCTCCCAGCGCCGGAGGCTGCAGAGCCTCCACCGTCTCCCAGCTCCACTCAGTGACACGGGCTGGACCGAAGCCCAGTTCTAGAGAGTGGAAATACACTTCCACGCCGCTTTAAATATGGCTCTAAAAACCAGGTGAACTTTGCTGCTGAATTTTTAAAGAGACTCTTTAATGTTTAAACAATGCTGATTTTCTAAGAGTTGTTGAACATGTGTGAAAGAGGGCTGGAAAGCGCCTTAGTGTGATGATGCAGAAAGGGCTGGGCTGGCTGTGTGATGCTGCCTTTCCGCTACACCGTGATCTTTCTCCCGCGTAGGGTTGAGTCTACCCCAGCACCTCCAAGTCCTCCAACACCTCCAACTACAGCGTTGCCACAAACGTCCTCTGCAGCTCCTTCAGAGATCAGCTGGTTTGGTAATAAGGTAAACAGAATAACATGAACAATCCCTACAAGTTTTTTTCTGCACGTGATGCACCAGCTCACTTGAATTTCTGTTGAGTTTTTCAAATTGACGCCCACAGATGAGGCATGAAAGTTGAGAGGAAGAGAGAGTTTGCAGTGAAAAGCCCTTGGTAATGGGGAAGTGGAGGCTGAATGGTATCTGCAGACCAGACGTCCTTCCTGGCAGACGTTCTCCTTTCTAACTGCGGAGCCTCGCAGGAGTTCCTGGGCTGGGCTACTACGGGGTGAGAACTTCTTTCTGAGCAGCTCCCACGAGACATACCGAGGGCTGAACGCCAGCCCTTGAGGCGAGCACCCGGTTCTTGTAGGTGGAAGGACAGCAAAAGACTTCATGGCCCTCGGGAACGCCGGGGAGAGCTGGCTCCGTGTCAGGGGAAAAGGTAGCCTACGGAGGCTGGAAAGTGCCCAGGTGACCTTTTGGCAGCAGGAGAAAATATATGTTGGAAAATGGGAATTATAGTCAGGGCTGCCCAGCAGAGGAAAGGATGGGATGTGACTTGCCAAGATCTTGAGCAGCTTTTATGACTAGAACAAAAGGAAAACCGCTGCTATCAGGTCACCAAGCAGTGATGGGCTGCTGTAAGTTCTGTAGCAAGAGGGTGGAAACAGTATTTTATTTTTATTTCTGTTTTCTCTGAGGAAATTTAACAGTGAGGGAGGAATGGGAGAGAAATACCATTTCTCTGTAAAAAAAACTTGCATTCTGAATGGGAAAAGACAGCATTTATTTATAAAGTGAACGTAGACGGTGCAGGCCTTGGATAACTTAGTGGCTTTCGATGCCCGACCGTTCTGCGAAGGCCTCAAGGAAAAGCTGCCTGCTCTGACTCTGCAGGCTGCAGCCTTGAGGGCTTTGACATTTGAGGCTCTGTGGGTGCGTTGTTTACAGAGCCGTGTCAGGCTGGTCTCCTCGGTCTGAGATAGCCGAACATTTCAGGAAATATTGCTGATCAGAAATAGGACCGCAGCTTCCTGAAATGCCTGCCCAGATAAGGGGACGCTCTACAGCTAGAAGCGATAAGGAGACAGGAAAAGAAAAAGCAGCAGTAAAAGCGATTGCGATGTTTTTCAATAACATCACGCAAAGCGGCAGCTGGGCCCTAGGGAGATCATGAAAGGAGGCTTTGAAGGTGCAAAACACTCCCAGGCCGGTCTCCCACATCCCTCTCCTGCACCACTTCTTGGTGCCACGTGCTGCTCCTGCCCCGGGACCACGCGCCTGCTCAGCAGCTGTCTCTTCCACCCCGCAGTGGCTGCAGCGTGGGCGTCTTTTCCTCCCGTAGAGCCACGTCTTCGAGGACCCTCACCAGACGGTGACAACTATCCGCTACAGCCTCACGGTGCGACGAACAGGGTCCACTCTCACCACGCGCTCCGAAGCACAGGGCAAGTGCAATCATCTCCCCAAGGCTCATGAAACAGCGTACAGATTTTCAGAGACGGCGGGAGAAAAAAAGGCTGAGAGGTGAGAACGCACCCCAGCATCCTCCTCAGTGCCACTTAGCTGGATGATCGCCTTTTACCCTGTTGGGAGAATTCAGTTATGATAACATTTGCCCAAAGTCTAAGTTTGTAGCTTTGTAGTAAGTCATGTAACAAATCAAACCTCCATACAGTGCAATGATAGAGTTTAAGGGCTAAAGCGAGTAGGCATCTCAGTTCCTGAAGCCCTGATCCGCCCCGTGATGAGCGGGGTGAGGTCATGTTTAGCTCTGCCTCCTCCAGCCCTGACCCTGAGCACCCGCTTGGCCCAGGTGGCCAAGAGGGCCAACGGCATCCTGGCTTGTATCAGGAATGGTGTGGCCAGCAGGAGCAGGGAGGTGATGGTGCCCCTGTATTTGGCACTGGTGAGGCCGCCCCTCAAATCCTGTGCTCAGTGCTGGGCCCCTCACCCCCAGAAGGAGCTGGAGGGGCTGGAGCGTGGGCAGAGCAGGGCAGCGAGGCTGGGGAAGGGGCTGGAGCACAAGGGTGGGGAGGGGCGGCTGGGGGTGCTCAGCCTGGAGAAGAGGAGGCTGAGGGGAGCCCTCATCGCTCTCTGCAACTGCCTGAAAGGAGGCTGGAGCCGGGGGGGTCGGTCTCTTCTCCCCAGGAACAAGCGATGGGACGAGAGGGAACGGCCTCAAGCTGCGCCAGGGCAGGGTTAGGTTGGGGATTGGGAAAAACTCCTTCCCCAAAGGGCTGTCAGGGCCTGGCCCAGGCTGCCCAGGGCAGGGGCTGAGTCCCCATCCCTGGGGGGATTTAAAAGCCGGGGAGATGTGGTGCTGAGGGACATGGGTTAGTGGTGGCCTTGGCAGTGCTGGGTTAGCGGTTGGGCTCGATGATCTTAAGGGTCTTTTCCAACCTTAACGATTCTGTGATTCTGTGATTCCTCCTCCTCAAGGGCGGGTGCCAGCCTGGGAGGCTGGGATGAGCTCATCTCCCCACCCCCCCTCTTTTAAGGCAGGCAACAGCCGTAAGTGAAAGCCTTCTACACATTACGAGTTACCCCGCGGTAAAAACCCCCGCGGCGGCCTCGCCGTGCTCCCGCCCGGGGACCGGTCCCGCTTCACCGCGGCCGCGCCTCAGCCCCGCGCGGCGCCATGGCGGCGGGCGGCGCACGTGCGCGGGGGCGTGGCCACCCCCGGCCCCGCCCCCCCGCAGCACAATGGACAGCGCTCTGCGGCGCCGCGCGGGGCGGGGCCGGCGGCGGGGCGGGGCCGGCGGCGGGGCGGGGCCGGCGCGCGCGGCGGTTGAAGCGGCGCGTGGAGCCCGGCGGCGCAGCGCAACCGGTACCGGGGTCGCCGCCGCTGCCGCCACCGGGGCCGCCGCCCTCGGTATGGGCCCGGCCGGGCTCCCGGTGAGGAAACGTGAGGTGGGGAGGGCGGGAGGGAGGCGGCCGCGCTGGGCTCCCCCTCCGGCGGGGGTCCTCGGGGAGGGAGGGGGCTGAGGGGCGGCCGCCGCGGCTCGCTGCCTGCCGCGGCCCTCCGTGCGGGGCCGGGGGAGCGGGCACCGGTGCGGGGGGGTTCCGGCGTGCCGTTATCCGTGCAGCAAGGGGAGGCTGAGAGGGGCATTTTAGTCATAAACCCGCGGGGATTAGCGGGGGAGCGGGTGGGAACCCGAGTGGCGGTGAGCGGCAGGCTGGCTGAGCATCGCTTTGGCTTTACTTAAACAAAACCACCCGCTTTTAAAGTTTGCTGATTTCTGTCCTGCTTAGAAGAAGTCGGATAAAGGCTGGATCTCCTCTCGCCAAAGGCTGGTGGTGGTTTGCTTCGGAGCGGGCTCACCCGCAGCGTGGAGGAGTCGGCCACGGACCTGCTTAGGTTGGACAAGACCTTTAAGACCACCGAGTCCAGGCGTTTGCCCAGTAGCCAGTGGGCTCCTCTTGCCTGCCAGCACCAGCCCTGCTGCCGGTGCCGCTCCTGGGAGCGCGGCACCCTGTGCTGAGCTCTCTCTGGGTCTTTAATTTACAAAACAAAAATCAAAAAACCTGGCCCTGAAGTATTTGTAAACTCAAAGGCTGACCCTGGCAAGTTGCTACTAAATGTATTGATGTATTTGGGTCAGCTTCTATATAAAACCCCACTGGCTTTAGGGCAGGGTTAAACCAAGCATGTGCTGTTCTTGGGTCGCTTGGCTTAACTCCTCCAAGTAGTGAAATCGGCTTGCAGACAGCGAGAAGGGGGTTGTGCTGATGGCACCGCTCGTCTAATTGGGCTAACGAGCGTGCAGCATCCGTACAGCATACCTGTGCTCAGAGAAAATACGACTGCGGACTTTACTGAGGGCAAGCTGAAACAGTTTTGTGCTGGTGCTTTGTTGCACTGTCAAGGGACCCGGTGACTGGACCCGCTCTTGCTTTACACGTTAAGCTGAAGCATGGCTTCATTCTTAAATTGAACCTGAGTATTGAACGACTGACTGTGGTGTTGATGGATAAAATGGCACAGTGTGACTTCCCGTGGAGTAGCGGGGTGAGGAACGAGGAGCTTTCCTTCAAGGAAGCTTATCTACTGCTGCAGGGTGGCAGACACCGGGGATTTAGTAGGTGGCTGTGTGCAAAAGGTCAGCGGTCGTTCTTTGGTGCGAAAATTAACTTGTGAGGTGAAGGTGTGGAAGTATTAGGCATGAAGCTTATTTCGGTACGTACATGGAGGAAACTGCTAGCTTTACAAGGCTTTGAGAGCAGAACGCTGTATGCTGTTCCTTTTTCTTCTTCCCCTCTCAGCCAAAGTGACTGTTCCTTATTGTGCTGTAAAGAATGTGTGAATGCTGTTGTTTGAATGTTTGTGTTGCTCATCTTTGGGTTATAATCCGCAACAGGACTCCAGGCAACTCTGCAAGGCGTGCAGTGGTGGCCAGGCTCCGCAGCAGCGTGCTGGCTTGCAGCCCCCCGGGCTGCTTCACCCCTGCACCGTAGGTGTTTCTCGGGGGTAAGATGAAGTCCTGCCCAAGAAGATGCCTGCTTCTAAAAGACAGTAAAGGCTTATGCTGGCACCGTTCCACTTTGAGCCTTCCTTGTATCAAGCTGCGAAAGACTTGCTCTCAAGTTCTTATGTGAAAGAGCTGTAATAAATATCCTACAGCTTGGTACCATCTTATTATTATGTGGGTAAAGCATCAGCTACTGTCTCAACCTCTACCTAAGCGACAGGCATTTCAGGCAGAGGAAATGTCGCACACCTTCCTCTCCACCTTGCTCTAGAAGGGGGGAGGAAAGACTACAGCCCTGCAGAGACCCCCTTTTTCTAACTGGAAATATCAGCTTAGCTGGGTGCCGCAGCTGGCTTTCACATGTTGTAGTAGTATTTGAGGAAGTCTGGAATTCTGCTATTTTCAGCGGTTCTTTGTCAAAAACAGAACAAAAAAAAATTGCTCAGTTGTTCTCTTCCAGCTGAAAAGCAGCCACCACAGGTGGGAGAAGTTAATAAAGTCACTTGCTGCCGAGTCCCACCGTCCAAGAGGCAGCTCTGATGTGGAAAGAGCTGAATGGGTTTGTACTGGCCTGGATGGGAAGCAGGGGCTGGGGGCTTTGGTTCAGGGCTTTATGTATATTTAATGTATAAACTCAATTTTTTGATTTCCAACCATCTGGCTGTATTCTGTCAAGTAAGCCTCTCCTACAAATAGGAGCATAAAAGTTAAGCATATGGAAAATCCCTCAGGTGCATAGTGGATGATTCTAAATAAAATGGAAATGTATCGCTGCCTCTCTTCCCTTTGCTGCGTGTGTAGTGATGTGTATTCCTCATGGGAGCCCTCACAGTCTTCAGGCTCGGCTAATACGTAGGGGTAGCTTTGCATGCTACACCACTTCTTGTTAAGAATTTGCCGTTTCTCCAAAATGCTACCAGAGTTACAGTAGGGCAATGTTCATCAGGGGTTCATATCCTTCCCTTTCGTGTCCCCTTCCGTGCCCTCCTTCCCCTGGTACAGTGCCAGCTGGTGTATCTGAAGCTTATAATGACCTCGCTGCCTTCTAGGGTTCGGTTCATCTGTGAATTGCTGCATGGGTTGTAGCAGAACGGGGTCCGCAGGCCAGCTGGCCTCTGCAGGGAGCTGCAGGCTGTTGAGTCTCCGTGCTGTTGGCACTGCTGTCAGTGTGTCACGGGATGCTTTGAGAAATGTGGTAGCTGCCGCTGTTTTCTGTGTTCAGGTGTGCGATAATTGAAGCACTTTTAATATCTAATTGGGATGGTTAAAGTGATTATTAGCTAGGTATGTTGCTTCAGTGCATTGATGGCTCCAGCCTCTCTGAATTTTTACAAACTGCACGGGGCTTGGCCAGCTGAACTCATGCTCTTCCCTGGTGCTACCCAACGCATGGCTACAGGTCTGCCTCTAGCTGGGGATCGGGGTTTCTAAGTGATCAAGCTGCACTTCAGTGAGTCACTGCTCTTCAGCTGAGCTGTGTTCCCTGAGGTGCTTTTAGCCAGATGCAAATACGAAGCAGAGCAGGTAGCCTGGGCCGCTGAAGTGGTACGATGGATGTTTAAGGAGCAGACGTAGTCTGTAGTTGTGTAGTTTCTTTCTGGTTTTCTTTACAAGGCGGTTGAACATATCTGTTTATAATTTGAGTGGAATACATGAGATAACTTTAAATGCATGTCTGTCTTTTTGTTCTAAAGCCCTACGAGGATGCACATCTTCAGCTAATATGGCCCAGCTGCCCAGTGCTAACACCTGAAAATCCTACATCATTATCAGTGCTCATCATCCATCTGTATCTGTGTGCACGGAGTAGCTACCTTCCACCTCCTTTTCTGATTTTTTTGTTTTTTTTCCAGGAGTTATAGCTGGAGTCCCTCTTGCTTTGAGAAGCAGAATGACTGTCTCGCAGCTCGGTTTTGAGGAGAGGGCGTAGAAGGTCTGCCACTGTCCTTTCCCCAAGGTATGAAAGGTTTCTAAGGCAGGTGCGAGTTACCAGCTTTCTTCCGCAGCTTCCCATGGGTATAACAGTCACAGCCTCTTTTTCTCAAACTTCCCTCAACTAGGCAAGCATGGGGCAGTAAGCCTGTGGCAATCGGGTATCGCAGCTGCTAGAGGGCAACAGAGCTGTCCAAGCAGCATGGTTAAGGCTGTTGAACTACAGCCTGTGCCATCCCGTTGTTCCGTTGCTGGGCTGTGGGTGATTCGAGACTGGTCTGTCCTGAGACTTCCTCCTGTGGAGGTCCCCGACCCCCTCCTACAGAGGTGCAGGAGTTCCTGGTTTAGCAGGCGAGGTCAGAAGGCGGAACAAGATCACAGCTAAATACATTTGACGAGGCTTCTCTTGCTATATTTGCGCTTACTCGGAAGGTTCCCGCACGGCCTAGGTATCGCGCTTACATAATCGTGTTACGGCGTTGCGTTACAAGGTGCCCCGTGCCTCTTGGCTCGGGTATCCGATACGTGATAGCAGCCCGGCCTTCCTGGGTGTTTGCTTGCCCCTGCTCCGCTCGCTTCACTTTGAGTTGGATGCTCTGCTGATGCCTTCTCTCTGCATCGACTGGTTCTGCGTGGACTGGCTTTTAGTACCAGTAAGGCTCCTGGAGACCCAGCAAGTCCTGAGCGTTGCTCCTTGGGTAACGTGATCCTCTGCAGAGTAACTGTCTGATTGCGAGACCCTTCTTCTACAAACCTTCCCAGTTCTCAGGTACTCAAACTTTTTAGAGTCCTTTTCCCCTCTCCCTTGCTTAGATTTTACCGTGTAGTGGTATTTTGCAGCAGTCTTTCTGAGGGAGAATCTATTGCTGTTTGCCTTTTAATTCACATTTCACCTTCATTTTGGGGCTTAAAATGTCAGCGATACGTTGTCTTAATGCTCTGACTGTCGAGTTCCGCGCTACACTGCGTCATGTTGCCGAGGGCTGTGTCTGCTCAGCAGTGGAATTTGAGTGGGGTGGAATCAGCACAGCGTCTCAAACCAGCCGTCCGGTCTTTTGTGTTTCTGGTGTTTGTAGGTGGTATTAATGGGAGTGATATAAAAGAACCTAATGGAATTGCAGAAGGCAGCCTAATAACCTTTTTTATATGGTTTATGTGCTTCCTTGAGATGCTGGTTATTGATGTGTATTTTTGAGGGTTAAAACCCCAGCAAGGGAGTCTGAGGGAGGAATCCTGATGAGAACAGTGAGAGGTGGCTAGGAGAAATGAAACGCTGAGAATTGTTTCCACTGCATGCAGTTATTTCCCTAGTTCAGCTGGAAGCAGTGGGCATCCAGTCAGTGGGATGTGATTGCTAGCTTAGCGTCAGGCATGTTCTTTAAGCATGCTGTTTCCCTTTCCTTTCTTTTAGTGGGTTAAAACAGCTGAATGCTACTTAGTGCACAAAAGCATTTAGAACACCAAGATATGGGAAGCTGTGGAAGCTTTCAACAAGGGGGATTTTGCGTGATGATTACAAATGTAATGCAGAAAAGGGGGATGGGGGAAGACTCGCCATTTAAGCTTTGCAAGGCTCCTAAGACAGGCTCCTTCTCCAGAGTACAATTGATTCTGGCTTTGCGTCTCTGTTTTGTGCTTTAAGTATCGTGACTTTTGTTGGAGCTCTAAGCTGAATTTGCTGCAGCGGCGTTGGGACGCAGCAAAGGACGCTATTGCATGCTGGACACGGCACTGGACCGGGACTGCAGAGACCTGCCTTTTGTTCTGTCTCTGCCACTGACTTGCTAAGCGATGCTGGGCGAGATATTCTACCTAATATGTCTCCTCTCTATTTGTGAGAAAGAGTTACGGCTTCTAGTAAGCTCTGTTGGTGAAAATCGCTAGAATGCATTGTGGTGTTTGGTGTAAGGGATCTAAAATTTTCCAATTTCTTTCTATTACAGGTGTGTAGTAAAAATGGTGCAGAAATACCAGTCCCCAGTTCGAGTCTACAAATATCCTTTCGAGCTCGTCATGGCAGTGAGTAACACTCAGCACTTTTCCTTCTCCAGCTGCTAAGGGCTGCAACCTCAGGCCAGTGGGAGGCGGGGGACTGCGGTTTTGGCTAGCACGCCTTTGTGGCAACCTTATGGGAACATTGCGGCAACAGAGGTTTAGCTCTTGTTATCTTTTTGTCCTTTCTTCAATTTTTCCATGAAAAATAAGAATCAGCATCTCAGTATTTTAAGAGAGGCAGTTTAGTCATTAGAGGGAAAAAAACCCAACAAACCCCAACCTTCTGTAATGACTTTCACAAGGAAGGAAAAAACTGCGACATTCAGGTAGGCAGGGTCAGTTTGTGGCCAGACGCCGTCTTTGCCTTACCACCACATGCCATTCAGTTTAGAATCTCACTAGATCTGATCCCAATCGGTATCGTAGGATGTATATGTCTAAAACTCGATTCTAAATCGTACCGAGCTCTTTGATTTGGTTAAAAGCTAGAAGGCTGGAAAAATTCTTCTGTATTGTTCTTCCCTGTTTACCCTGTGCTTGAAATGTTTGGAGATCTCGCTCCAAATTTTGTGATTTCCACAAGGGGCTTGAGGGCTGTACTCGAAGTTGTTTGCTGGGGATGCAGAAAGCTAATGTGACCACGGCAGCTTCCTTAGGTAGCGTTTAAAGCCATTTGTGATATTCTGGATTTTGTCACTGCTCTTCAAGGTGTGACTCAAATATCCTGAAAGCTTTGCTGTTTGCATTTCGAGGGCAGCACTGAGCATTTGGGCATTTATCTGAGATGCTTGCTTATAGACTCTTGCAAGGCTTTGTTTTGTAATCTGTTGGGGATTTCAGCCTACTGTAGGGATCCCTGAGACTTAGTATTTGCCACTTTTAGTCTGCTGCTTTCTTCATTGTCCCCCTTCCATGCTGAACGAGGCCACCGGGTTTTTTGGCTATGAGGGATCAGGAATGAAGATGGAAAGCTATAGCCATTCCGGGTAGCTGAAATCATTCCCGTGAATGGAAGGGAGAGCCTGACGTAATACGTTGCATGCCTCTTACCTTTTCTGGATTCCTGGGAAATAAGTGCCATAAGATTTGTTTTATCCAAAACAGTCTCCAGTCTTCTATTGCTATCGTTAAAACTGGGGGAGAGATTCCTTGTTTGGCCCTAAATGGGAATAATGGACCCCGAAGGTAGCAGCAGTTCCTCAGCAGGTGCCATTCACTCTGATGCTCTCTAATTATCAAAAGAAACACTTTCTTTTTGACGGCTGGGCTCCCCTCTGCCACTTCCCGCCCTCCCTCTTTTTCTCTTTCCAGTCTTATCCAAATTTGCCGTGTCTGATAGCAGCTAAGCCAGTAGCGTGCTGTAGAAGTGCCCCAGCCAGCCTGGGGCTGATGTTTGTGGTAGTGAAACTTCTCTGGCCGTGTTCTTTGCTCTCTCAGAGCATCCTGTATTAGAATAAGACACCAGTACTTGTTATGAAGATGCTGGTAGCCTTTGCTCTGTGCATACCTCTCCCCATTCCTGTTGTCTGTATTAGCAGGATAAACCTAACACCAGATGCCCGTCAATAGATTGGCTGCTAATATAGAAGGGCTGCCTCTAGACAAATCCTTGGTAAGCTTGTTAGCAGAATGCCTAAAGGCCAGGGTTTGATGGGTTTATTTTTCAAGTGGTTTAGCTTTATTAGCTTTCAATTTTTCAACATGACAGAACTTAAAATTCCCTGGGATTTCAGGGCTGGGATTGTAAATGTCATCCTTTAGGTGTTCAGCAAACTCAAGTTCCCGTTACCTTAGCAAAGTTATTAGTCCTCTTTCGTATGAAGATCAAGTTACCTGTCCAGGGTCACCCAAAGGACTGTGTAGCGGAGTAGGCAGCTGAATATAGACCCCTTCGTCCCACTCTAATGTCCTGTGAAAATCATGTGTTCGCAGCAGGATCTGCTTTATTATGAGGGCTGGCGTTCTAAAGTAGTGTTTCAGTCCACGCAGGCTGAGCTGCGTGCAGGCTTTGTTATCGCATTCGATGTGTTCGGAGGGAGTCTTCCACTTGTGTGGAGGCAGCGCGGATTTCACCGAGCTGTCAGGTGCTAGCTGTCAGTTGCTGGAAGTTTTGCAGGGAGAGTGGGCGTTCAGTGAAGCTGTTTTGCTCCTCAGCACGTGGCATTGCTGTTAATCTGCTTCAGCATAAATCTGACAGCAGCTTCCTCGGCGCTGGCAACCTGATACTCAGCTGCTTTCATCTTTTCCCCTCAAACGCTTTGCGTGAACCTTTGGAGTGCCGAGGTCTCGTACCGCGGTTAGTGGTAGGAAAGCAGAGGCCGTGTGGGTGACCTCAAGGCACCTCCTTATTTTACGGGTCTCTGTGCACCTTCAGCCTGATACGCTTGTGCTTGATTCTTCATCTGTGCAATGGGGAGGGTCGTACTTCTTGTGGCCTGCTCAGGCTATGTCCTGAGGTAAGCAGCGTTTGTTAGGAAAAGTATTTCCCACAGAACCTCGGATGTTTGGATCCCACTACAGAAAACAGTGCGTGTGCTTCGTTCAGATATGAGGGTCTGAGAAATAGGATTGTCGTAGCCAAATGAGGCAAATGATTCATTGCTTCCTGGCCTTGTCCAAACACACAGTGTTTCCCATGCCTTCTGTTGAGCCCTACCATCAGGAACAGAATTTATCTGCCTTGGACTCGTACAGAGTGCATGTGCGTGCAGCTCATCCTCTAGACAGCACGGGGATCTGCGTGACAGATGAGCCAGTGCTTTTGCTGTTAATACCTTTGTTATTGTGTGTCTCTGGATAATTGTCTATGGATTTACAGTCTGCTGCTTACTAATACTTTCGCAGCTTGCGTTCTGGCATTTGCAGATTTGACCTATCTTCCAAGTCCTTGGAAGGAGGACCACGTTCCCCTTCGTGCTTTCTTTGCCAGTCCTGTGCATCCGAGGAGGTAAAAAGGAATCAGCTTACCAAGTCTCTTCTGGTCAGTCAGGAGTTCTGAATTTTTCTTTTTCTTGCTAGAAGAGTCCTCCCTTCTAAAAGGATTCAAACAAAGGACAATCCTTCCACACCTGTCCAAATTCACAGTGCTCACTTTCACCTGCTTTGTTCTTAATCTGCACTCGCATTAAAGGATCACAAATGTTATGCTCTTCAAATTATAACCAGTGCCTGCCATCTTTATCCCTTTTATACTTGAAAAGAACCTTGACGTTTGTTACGCTTCGCTATCTTGTCATGTTTTTCCTTTCCGTTTCCTCTCTCTTTTTGTTTTGTTTCTTTTTTAAATGTTTCTTTTTTCTCCTTTTAAATGGAGCTGTTCCCTCAAATGGGTTGTCCGTGCCTCTCTGGGCCCGATCTCATCTTCTCTTCAATTAGAGCAGCAGGTTTGCATGTGTTTGGTCATTTTATTTTGCAGCTAAGAAAATTCCCAAGTGTAAACTTTTTGTTTTCTTTGTGTAGTACCGTAGTTTTCAAGCTAAAAGTTTTTTACTAAGATGTTAGAAAGAGGGAAAAATCTGGAAGGAGCGGTGTTTCTGCCACATGGCTCATGAGGGATAACTTACTCCGGATGATGTAAAGTGTTGTGAGCCCTCTCTGACACGTGCAGATGAGAATGTGATTTGGATGAGCAAGTCCAAAATGCATCATTGTACAGGAAACAGAGCTAAGAGAGACAGCGTTTTTAATATTATTTGTTGCCAATGAATTATTAGGTTAGATGAGATAGTTTTAGCTTTGAAAGTAGCGGGGAGTTTTGTTCCCATTAATTTTAGTAGTGCATTCAACCCTTCACACTTGGATTTGACGTCTGCTGTTTTTTGCATATAGTATGCGCTAATTTTGCTTAGGATGTTTCCTAATGCTCCAGAACTGGAATACCCCCCCGGGGACTCTTCCATGGTCTTCTGTACTTGATGTGTAGTTTGAGTTGCTGCAATAGTGGTGGAAATGAGAAACTTCGTGACGGCATTTCTGTCAATTCTTTGGTCCTCTCGCCACGTTTACAGTGCGCTTCACGTTCAGCTCTTATCGCTACTAATAGCAATTTATGGTTTCTGCTGCAAGCGAGGGGTCTTTCTGCACAGCCCGGTGCCGAGGGAATGGTAAAGGCTGCAGATCCTGAAAAGGGGGATGTTCTGCTTGCAGGTTTTACACCTTGAGCCAGATCAAACCTTTATCACTTTACTGTCTGAGATTCTATGTTTTCTATGAAACAAAAGCTCTGCAAAACACAGCACTAGTAGGTTAAAGGCTGGGTTTAGTAAAACGCTAAAAAGCTATACGCATATGTGAAAATATATATATGTAACTTGACGTTTAAGCTTGCTGCATACAGGATATCAGCTTTATGTTTGCAGCCTTTGAGTGGTTTATGACTTATCTAAAAATATGTCATGGTTTTGAAAAGACAGAACAAAGATCAGGCCTTCGGAAGTTTGCAGTAGCGTCAGCTCTCATTGCGCGTACCAGTCGTACTCCGTGCGTGAGACCAACCTGCTCTTGAGCCCCGCGTGTGCACGATGTGAGTCAGTGCTGCTTTCTGCTTGACCTCATTTCTTGGGGCTGCCCACGGCGTGTGTTGACACATATATGAGCAGCTGAGAGCCCGATCTCTTGAAAATGCACGCATGGACAGCAGCGGCGTCTGTTTCTCACCGCGCTGGTTGAGCAGTACTCTTCAGTCTAGCGTGCTTCTGCTACGTGCAGCGTTAGTTTGGGATGGGGGGCGGTTGTTCTTTGGGTGCGTGTGCCGTATACAGGCATTTCTTATCTCGAGCGTCACTCAGACTCTCTACTAGATCTGGTAGGTGGCAGCTCGTGATTTCCCTGCCTGTGTCTGCAAGCGAAAGCTTGGTCAGCTGAGGTCCTGGCCTGTCACCTGTACTTCCAAGCAGCTCTGTGACTCTCTGTTCTAGTTTTAGTGGCAATTCAGTGTTCTTTGCCTTTAATTGATCTGGAGTTCTTTATTTTTCAGGTAAGATAAAGTAGGAAATTAATGGTGTACGCTTCTGTTTCTTCTCAGTATGGGTTGAGTGTTGGGGGCACTAACAAGCTGGGTGGCAAATTTAGTCCAGGCTGCAAATGTTGCAGGTTTATTTAGAGTCAGAAATTACTTCAGTTGGAGTAAGCAGCAGAAAGTATTCCTTCTCCATCGTCTTTACTCTCTCATCCTGTACCACAGGGTCATAGCCCATCAAAAGCAAACATCCTGGTCCCTGTGCGAGACGTCTTTCTCGCATGCCTGACCCTGCCGAAGCAGTCTGATGATGGTCGCTGGATTTGGCAGGGGTCCTCCCTCTTGCCCTTGAATAATCCACCAGCAGATCAGCCGTGACTGCGCTGGCTATTTGCGCACCGGCGAAGCTGCTTTGCAGCCACTGAAGTTTTGCTCGTTTACAGCAGTTGAGGATCAGGCCCACAGTTACATGCAAGAGTCAAACACCCAGTACGACTAAAATCAAAATGCGCTGCTTATTTCACAATCGTCCCAACATTCTTTTATGCCAGCAGTGTTGGGAGGCTCGTATCTGCAGTCTAATTGAAAGCAGCTCCTTGCTATTTTAGCCGTCGGATTTAGCTGCAGGAGAAGAAATTCTGAATACTGAAGTTCAGGTCCTGACAGCTAGAATTGCTTTCCATACACCTTGTCGAAATTATTTTTATTTGTGCCTTTTCAGCATCAACATGCATTGTGTTAAAGATGTTAGATGTCTAAGTAGCTTTATTTAATGACTTCTTGCTGTTGCATTTAGCACATTGAGTATATAGAGACTGCATAAATCCTGATATACTGTGCATGCTCTCCTCTCTAATGCTGTGGTGTCTTAAAGGATTCAATATTTCACTGACTGATGCGGTGATGCTTTTGCAACAGAACCTCTGAGCCCTCTTTTGCTGGGGAGGCACCACAATGTGCAGCACACATTGGTAACAGATAAAATGGGCTGCGTGTGAGTGTGGTAAGAGATAAAATGGTGTGTGAAAGCGGTGTAATGTACAAGCAGACTGATGTCTAGCGAGGATCACGTTAGTTCTGTGGGCTTGTTTAGAGTGACAAGTTCAGTGTGTGTGTTCACAGCCCATCCAGGTCTCGGAAAGGCTGCTGCCATCTTGCTACGTAAGATGCGTAGCTTGGCTGTCTAGGTTAACTACAGTGCGATGTCTTACAGTGCCTACAGCACAGGTGCACCACAGGCTATGGTTTTGGGGGTTCCTATATACTTAATTGTAATTACAGCCTGGAATATCCCCATCTGGAGCTCCGAGTTGTTGTCGTTATTCTAGTATCATCACAGGCTGGCTTTAAATAAAGTAGAATCTTAGCTAAAATATTTGATGCCGATTCATAACCTCCGCTTTCAGGCGTGAACTCTGGAACAAGAAGAGCGCTTGCCGCAGGGAGCGCGGGGCGGTTTCTGGCAGCTGGAGTCCCTCTGAAGCGGCGGTGATGGTGCAGCTGATCAGAGGGCGGTGCAGGGTAGCCAAAGAGATTGGAGTGGAGCTCTAAGCGCAGCATCTGCAGGAATGCCAGAGAAGAGGTTCCTGCAGTGGCCTGCTACCCACTGTGTCCTTGGATAGCTGCAGATGACACGCGGTAGAGCTTTGCAGCGTGTAGCCTGTGTGCCCAGTGCTCGACAGCTCCTTTGGAGCTGCTGTGACATAGATAACGACACAGTTTTCAGATGCAGCCTGAAGTGGTATTTCTGGTTGACAGTACCCTAGAGATTGAGAGAGAATCAATGTGCAAGGGGGAAAACGCTTTAAAATAGTTATTCTTTGGTGTTCAATGCATGTCAGAGATAACATGAAATGTCCCAATAATAATCTGAGCAGTAGCTAAGAAATGGCTACTCCCCTACAAAACAGAATCTGCTCCCTCTGGCAGGGTCGTTAGATCTATAGAACTTGCCTCTTGAGCAGACAAATCAGGTTTGGATGTGGATGGTGTGTCTGCAGCCGTGGTCTGTGCCAGGTATTTTAAAGAAGGCAGCTTCCCTTGTCCCTTCTTTTTGCCATGTTTTGAAGGTAAATTTGTTGTGATTGTCAGAAGCTACTGGGTTAACATTTTGTGCACTGACAGAGGATCTAGTGTTGACTCAAGACATGATGCTTCAGTGTGACTTGAGGGTTTCAAACCGTGCTGTCAAGATACGCTATAAATATCCCATCATCTTACTGCTGAGAAGCATTTGGCAACGAAAGTCTGAAAGTAATGATCTCTGTGTCACTGGGATGATTCTTCACAGCCGCATCCATGCGTTCAGTCCCTGTGCCCTGCCACCACCACCTCCTGCTATTAAGCAGGTTGAGAGTGAGCAATAGCCAGGCTGAGCAAAGAGCTGACATTTCTCTTCCCATGATGGTGTGAGTAGGGTTTTTTCTACTCAAGGGAGTGGAAGATGTTTGGTGAGTGCTGTTTACCACAGCTGCTGGAAGCGGATGGAAGAGCTGCTTGTTCATTCAGAGTTCTGGAGAACTGCTGGCAACATCTGCACATCTGGCCTGCTTAGCCTGTCTCGTAGGGATCATACGAGTCTCCTCTTCAATAGCTTTGCATTGCCACTGCTAAGGCTCCATTTGCTTGACAAGGATGGTTTAGGAGTGGATGCTGCTGGCACCACGTGTAGATTGGAGAGAGGACTTAGAGTAATTCAAAGAGTCTGTACAGGATAGTCCCTGTTTTCTTTAATCACCTTCTCCAGCTGCAACATGGAGGCTTATTTCCTTGAAGGATGAGTGGTGTCTCAAGCTTAATCGGATCAGTGCAGACTAGTGCTGGAACAGATGAGCTCTAAAGTAAGCTATAGTTCAATGGCACTGCAGCATAGCACAAGGAGACACAACGTAGCTGGAGGTATCGCCATTATCTTGTATTCCGGTAGTGACTAAAAGACCCTTCTCTCTTCTGCTGAATGTGTAGGTGCAGAAGACAAGCAATAAGCTCTTGAGCAGGGACTACAAGAGGTGAGAAAACTTAGAACCATCATCAATTGTTACATCTCAACCAGCGTGGATTTTTTTAAACTGCTAAGCACAGTGACCTGCCCAAGTTTGACCCTGAATTATGGCCAATTTGTATAAATTCTCACAGCAGCTTCTGCCGACGACAGATTGTCCTTCCAACTAGGCATTGCTTTGTAAGCCAGCCTTTTTGATTTTGGGTGATTCACTGAGCGGTAAGTGTGTGATGACACTTGATTGCTGTGTTTTGCTCTTTAAGGTGTTAATCACCTGAGATGTCTGCTTCCTTGCCTCCCTATTTCGGTGTATCCATCTCTTCCCCAAATGGGCTACAACAAATGTGTCCAACCAGCTAGCAACGGTTCCTGGATAAGGCCTCGCTTCCGTAGCTGTTCATAAAGGCCAATGCGTTGTGCTGTTTGTGACTTGAGCTACTCCACCACCAAGTTTCTTCCCTCCGGTAAGCAGAGGAGAATGCTGTAGCAGAACAGCTTGAACGAGGTACTGTTTCTTCTCAGACAGGAGGTCAGGCACGCTGGTAGTTTCCCGAGCTCGCTTTGTGCAGCTGCAGTGCATGTCCTGGTTTTAGTAGGTTTGCTGTGTCACTCGGTTGTGCCTGTATTGTAATAGACAGCTGCTGCTCCCTGAATTGCCTCTTTCACCAAAATCTGAAGAAATGAGGCAAATCGCTGGCTGTAGTCCAGGGAGAGACAACACTAGGTCAATGTTTGCAGCCTGGGTACTCTGGTCCAGTGGACTTGTCACTCGCAAATCTTTTTCATCTTTCCAGCCAAAGTGTTTTGTTTTTTTTCCTCAGGCCCCAAAGACTTTTTCTGCTACTCTGCAGATGCTCTGCACCTCCTTAAAATGAAGTTCCCTTTTCCCTGACTTCAGTCCATTTCCGCACCCCAGATACCCGTGTGGTCCCTCCCTGCTCCCAGCTGTTCCACGTGTATTTTATTTTGCGCCGCTATGGCTAGCGAGAAGCAGGTAGCTGTTCTAGTGATTATAAAGCAACCGGATTATTGCGTGAATACGTATGCAGGCCCTGTGGTTCCCTTCAGCAGTTAGGCTAAGTAGTAGGAGGGACTGCAAGATGAAATGATGACTTTTTCCTAGAAGGCCATAATCTGAAACCACCTGAATCTGGAGAGGGATATTTATGTATCGGAGCTGCTCAAAAGCTAGTCCAAACGCATCCACTTCCTACTGAAAAGCAATGAGGGGTCTTCTTGGTCTTATCTTGTTCCTCGTCATCTCTTTTTGAAGAGATAATGATCTGGACATCTTTAGCTCAAAACTTGATACCGTATTTCCTCCTCATTTCCCGTTCATCTGAACACAGATGTACATTTTTCTTCCCTTCTCCTGGCAAACTGCACGTGGCTGTAACATGACCTCGAGGAGTCTCGTTATTTAATACAGATTTAAACTCTGTGTTTGATCATGACAGTTTGAAGTATTTTAGCTCTTCGCACAAGGATCTTATCCTTGTAACATATTCATATAATATTGGCTGTAACAGTTTCTGTCTACATCAGATGAATAACAGTTTAGTTCCTCTGTGTGTTCTACACAATATAATTTTCACCAATAGCTGAGCTTTTGTGCTCTTGAAGGTCCCTCTTAAGTTCGTCTTGGCATCACACAGGAGTCAGTCCATAGTTTTTCCATCCCTGTGCTCTTGCTGGAATCTGAAACAGCAGATCTCCATGATGCTGTCACTAAGGAAGCCCTACCAGTTTAAAAAACAAACCAACCAGCCCACCCTAAGGACACGATGTCTGTGCAGCCACTTCAGAGCATCACTTATTAAGTAGAAGATGAATGTTTTCCTGCCAACCGCTGTTCCAAAATAGCTCGGTACGTTTCTGCCTGATTTCATGGGCAGCAGCATTTAGCACGCAAGCTCTGTATGTTTACTTTGCTGAAGGATCTGCGTGCTGATAGGGAGAATCCAAACCAGTTTGCCCGTTTGCTGTGGATTAGTGAGAAGCTTTGAAGACTCACCTCTCTCAGGTGACTGGTGTGGGGAGAAAGCCGGAACTGCTGCCCTGGGAGAACGTTTGCAGCCCCAAGACTGAGAGGATCATGTTCCTCCTAGGATATTAAGGTACGAAACTAGATCATCTTAACAAAAGCTGCCTCTTGTTGGAGCACATTGGAACCACTCAGGACCCAGCAGCCACTGGGCTGGAAGAAACTGCCAGGAGCCTCGATGTGTGGAGGAGAGTTTGGTTTTTGAGGTGTTTTGTTTCGTGCAGTAATTCAGTGCTTGGATGTCCCTGTTGTTTTGGATTCCGAAGGCCTCTGTTGTGTAATTGCTTTCAAGGTCACTTGCTAGAAAAGGATGGTGAAACCTGCAGAGGAGAAACAGGAGTAGCTGTTCTAAAAGCTCCTGCCCTCCGGCCGTGTTCTCTGGATCGTGTAGGAAGCAGCAGTGATACAGTTATTGTCAGCCTACAGGAGGTGAAACTGGATGGGGAGCAGGAACACGTATAGCAATACGTATAGCACCTTGGTACCAGGAGGGCGAAGGACTCGGAGAGGACCTCTGTGCTCTGGAGGGGAAGGGGTTAAGCAGGTGAAATAGAGGGCTTGTAGAGGAGGGTAATTTCCCCTCTTCTCTGTGGTTGTGAGGCTTTAGAATGTCGTTTTTTGGTTTTGACACTTGTATTCTTGTATAACTTGTTCTTGTCTGGCATCTGTCTGACCTTCAGGGCAATCTCTTCTCACAGATGCATTTCTTTGTACTGGTTATTGTGTATTTGACCAACAATTTAGGACGCTTAAGTGTGGCTTCCTTGCATCGTCCTCAAAGACTCTCTTCTCACAAGGTATTTTCATCTATCACAGTGTTGGTCCCATAACCTGTTTGGCCAGCATAGGTAAAACCACTCGGACGCATCGCCCAGGAGACTGCAGGGCAAAACCTTGGTCAAAGAGGTCTTTACTGATTTCGTAGTCAGCCGTATCACTGTTGATTAATCATCGCTCGGTGTGATTAATCATTTGTCAGCTCCTGTGGCACTAAGGGCTCGTGGACCTAGGTAGAGGTCACTGTGTAAGCAGTTTGTAGGAGCCCTGTCTGTGCTGCCGCTAGCCTGGGTTTATGCGGTAAGGCTGGAGAGCCCCCGCGCCGTGGTAGCCCCCCGTGGCCGCTTGGGGTGGTGGGGCAGGCCGTGCCGGTGGCACGTTCACGCACACGCGCTGCAGCCTTGCACAAATTCCCCTCGTCTTCCCTTCAGTCTGAAAGGAAGATCTGACGCTACTGAAACCTCGAGTCTGTTATAACTTCGCTGCATGTTTTAAATTTTTTAGCTAGAAATTGTTTCACTTGTGCATTTTTTCATTTATTTTCTACTTTTTCAAATTTTTTAATTCCAACAGGCTGTCATCTGTATCTAAATGATTTTTTTTCCTTACATTTTAGATGCACCCAAAAGCAATTGGTTATATTTCCAAGCAAAATATCTTGGAGAGTCCAAACAGATCCCAAATCCCTCTGTCCTCACCCAGCTCGTTTGTGAAATTCAATGTGTAATTTCAGTCTGAGGGAGATAACTGCAAAGATTTCAATGACGTCTGTATGTTGGTCACATTATGGATACAGTCCACTACAAAAAACCAACATTGCACTGTTTTTTTTTGCAACAAGTCTTTTGCATGAAATCTGGGGAAAACCAGCTTGATTTAGGGAAGGACAGTGGTGGGCCTGAACCACCAGCTCTTGTGGAATGGTTGTTTTGGGTACAAAGAGAGGACGTTAATCTGAATCTTTAAGAAAATAACTAATGTAAACTGGGTTGTTGAGATAATTGGCTTCGTAAATCAGGTGTACGCAGGCCTCTGGCTTGCCGAGGCAGCGCCTGCTGCTGTGCAACTGCCTGGGGATTTTATTCGGTCCGATCTGGTGTGAAGTCAGTACTAGGGACTGATCACGCTAGAAAAGCAGCCCGAGCCGGGATTCAGTGTGACGCCTTGGCTTGCTTGGGCTGGAGGATTTGCAGGAGGTGCGCAAGGTGTTAGCTGGTTCTGTCTCCGCACGTTAATCCCGGTGGGGTTTAGCAGAAGGGAGGGAGCGGCTTCGTGGAGCCGTTTGGTTTATATATTTATATATTTTTTTATATATTTTTATATATATATATATATGTATATATATATATTTGATCCTGTTCAAGACTCGGTCATCAAGGTGGTTGTCTTAAAGCAACATTGTGGGTATGCGCTTAAGAGAAAGTAGCGGCACAATACTGCTGCTATTCCTTCTGGGGAAGGAGGGGCAGAGAAGGGACAGACAGATACAGATATACACACACACATTAGTCAGTGCAGAGTTACTGCAGCAAGGAGATGAAAGAAAAATGCAGGCGGATTAGCAGCCGAAGTATTAAAACAAGCTAATATTGAGTACTGTCTGCCTTTCATTTGACTGGGGTGTTCTGTCGTTCACCTTGCACTCTGCAGAATCATAGAGGAGGACAAAATAACAACTAGTTCTGGCAGGGGCTTGAAAAAAAAAATTAAAATACTTGTCTGTCTTTGATTCCCCTCAGTTTCTCTGTTGGAGCAAAAAGGTACTGTTGTGTATTGAGACTGATTTTGATAAGAGGGTGCGGGGTGCAGAAGATGGATTGCTCTCCTGAGAGCTCAGTCTCTTCAGTGCTGAAAGATCAGGCACGTTAACAGTAAAACTTTATTGTGACTGCAGCGTGGCGCTTCAGCTGTCCTTCATATGATCTCAGGCATCCTCGGCTGCTGTATTTTTAGAGTTGTGCAAAGAAGATTAGCAAAGAACTTAGAATCCCTTTTGCACGTTGATATTTTCTCAAATATGGAAATATTCCGCCTATTTAGGTGATGGGTTTGGGCAGTTATGGTAGTTATATCACCAGGGCTGTGCATAGCCGCGTGCCTCTCTGCCCTGACCTTTCTTCATTCTCCAGATGATGTTCAGCTGTCTGAAATAGTGACTGCCCACTGGTAGTAGTTGTCCTGGTCTTGGTTTTGCTAGATGTAATGCCAGTTTATCAGGAAGCCTGTCTCCAGCTGGGTCAAGTGCATGGTTAGAGGAGGAAAAAAAACCCAGCTGTGTGCTGAGATTCAGTGGCTTGATCTTCAAATCAGAGCAGAGGTACCTGGGTTCGGGGGTGGTCTGGGGGGTTTCAGGTTGGCCATTGCAGTCTTTCGGTGGTGAGGAGGCGCTTACAGCTCAGTGCTCCTGGTGAAGCTGTTGAGGCGAGGCCTTTGGAGGGTATCTGTGCTTTGATCGTTCGCTGTCCTACCAGAACAGCTCTTGTTTCTCTGCAAACTCCCTCAAATGTTCATGGCACAGCTGCTTTGCACCTCTTAAATTTGTGGGAAATCAGGAGTACTTGGGGCAAGAAATCCTTGGCCAGCCCTAGTCCTGACCCAGAGAAATAGCTGGTGTTGGCTCAGCCTTTGCTTCCTACAGGTGGTCCTTGCTCGTTGAATGCGGAGCCCTGGACCATGCGGTGTTACCTGCTCGGCTGGAGCTGTGCGCCGAGGCGGTGCAGAGTGTGCCCGAGCTCAGGCAGCACGGGGTATGGTGCTGAGGGCGAGGAGGGCCTGGCACTCCTTGCAGGAACAGAGGTGTGGGATTGTAGGGGTATTTAGGTGGACTTGTGATTTGCTGTCAAGCCTATGGACAATCCTAGTACCATTCTCACGTGGTCTTCTGGCACTCAAGGTGTTGTCTAGCACTAGCTGCTGGTTTCCAAAGTCATGGGATTAACTGGGGCAGCCTTCTTTTTGGGTAGAATCACAGGATGGTTTGGGCTGGCAGGGACCTTTCCAGGCCACCCAGTCCATCCCCCTGCCATGGGCAGGGACAGCTTCACCCACATCAGGGTGCTCACAGCCCCGTCCAGCCTGGCCTTGGATGTTTCCAGGGATGGGGCAGCTCCCACCTCTCTGGGCAACCCCTGCCAGTGCCTCACCACCCTCAGCGCGACAAATTTCTTCCTTCGATCCAGGCTGAATCTCCCCTCCTTTACTTTCAAACCATCACCCCTTGTCCTGTCGCTACAGGCCCTGCTAAAAAGCCTCTCCCCATCTCTCTTGTAGCCCCCTTTAAGCCCTGCAAGGCCGCACTGAGGGCTCCCCGCAGCCTCCTCTCCCCCAGGCTGAGCACCCCCAACTTTCAGCCTTTCCTCATAGCAGAGCTGTTCCACCCTCGGACCATTTCGGTGGCCCTACCCTGTGGGTAGGGTTTTCACTTACACTTTTTGCAAGTGTGACAAGGGCATGCGTAAGGAGTGGTGTGGGACAAACAGTTGAAGAATAGCTGCTAAATGTTCTGGCATTCCGGTGGCCTTACAAAGGCGTTCACAGCTTTCGCTGCCTGAATGCTGAGACTGGTAGCCAAGAATGGGTGGCCTGGAGAGACTCCGCTTGTGCGTGCTAGAATAGAAAAGATTAGCAAGGGAGAAGAGGGTAAAGGTTTTGACCTCAAGACAGCTCTAGGTGGTGGTTTGGAGTCTGGAGGATTGGGGGAGGGCAGGTAGAGGCACAAGTAGGAAGTATTAACTTTGCCTGAGAGGATTAATGTGCTGGCAACCGCGGAGAGCGGGTGATAAGGGGGCACCCCTTAGCTCTGCGACCCTCGAGGGAAGCGCAGTGCCAGGAGGGGATGGCTGGAAGCATCCTGCGGCAGTGCCCGACAGCCACCCGTGAATTTCCGTCATTACAAATTAAGCTTCTTTTAAAGAGTTGGGTGGCCCAGGTGGATTGGTGTCGGAAACAGTCGCTTGCCATGGGAAGCTTTATATTTATCTAAAACGTTTTAGTTGCGATCAGAAGAGAACAGCGCAGGTAGAGGCCTCGCAGATCTGGGGAAAGTTCTTGAGAAACGTGGCAAAGCAAGCAGGACGTTACTCAGTGACTTGGAGAGGATGATTTAAAGAGCCGTGCATGGAGTTCACGGCCAGAACTCCAGCTGGCGGTCTGCTTGCACTTCCCTCCTGATACCAGAGCAGTACGATAATCTTAAATAAATCCTATTCCGTTCGGAGGTCTAGGAGCAGGAGATATGGAATGCGTCCTTAAGTGCCTGAGCTATTTTAAGAGCAGGTATTATTCACAGGCTACATGAATACGTACAGAGGCCGGCAGCCTTTGAACTGCCGTGGTAACGGGGAATGCAGCCACCCCGAGCGTGCCCGTGGCGCTGCGCGTGTGCTGACAGCTGAGCCGATCTCGATCGTTATCACATTAATATTTTCTTCTGTGGTAGATAAAAATATAAATGCTCGTGGGAGAGTTATGTGCTGCATAAAATGATTGTGGCTTAGGGAAGACGGGAAGATGGCAGCAGTTCATAGAGGTTAGGCTTGTCTGTGGAATGACAGCAAAAAAAAATCTTATGACCAAAATGGTGTAGTGCTCTGCAAGCGCGGTGGGGAAAGCACGGGTTCTCCTCCTGTCTCAGCTGCTGCTGAATCCTGGGCTTCTTGTGCAGCTTGTGCTAGCGTTGCTTCAATTACATATTTACAACAGCATCCCAACATGCAAGGCATTTTTCAGAAATCCCAGGAAAACACCTTGTCCTGCAGAGATCTTGCAATATAACAAGAGATGGAGAAGTTAGGGAAAGAGAAGCAGCAGTAGGTAGCATTTATGCAGGTTAACTTTGTTTGCTGCAAGTGCTGTGGAAAGCTGGATTTTCACTAGAGCTGATAAAGAAGCTTTGGATAAAAGGCTTTTCATGTGCGTTAATTAAAAGAAGGAAGATTTCAGAACTGGGACAGAATTGTTTTAGAAATGGATAAATCAAGGCAAAGCGAGTAGCCAATAATTGGTGGTCTTACCCCTGCTAGTCTGGAAAAGCTAGAACCGTTTGGCATATCACACTCTTAAGGCACAGGAGTATTCAATATTTTTAAATAGCTTCTTCGTACAGGCAATATGTCTGACAAATTTATTAGCTCTGGGTCGAGTCTTTAGCTAGCAGAAATCAGCAGAGCTGTGCTTGCTTTTGCTAGCTAAAGATTAGGTTCCTGATGTCCAAGTTGTTATGAGTCCCCTCCAGTACTCTCTACCAACAGGCTTTTGTTTCCGCTTCGTGTGTGAAAGAAAAGTTATGTTAAGGCACGCTTAGCTTGATGACGGACATGAGCGGACTCTGGCTCTGCTCATCATTATTTTGCTTTAACTTCAACCCCTGCGTTGGCTCCCCGTTTCTCAGAGGTGAAGGGCATCTGTTTTGTTGGACTCTCGCTGGAAGGGAAATAATTAATTCAGAAAGAGTTAAAGTTGATCTAGTCAGAAGCTGAAATTTGTTTTGTTTTTACTTCCAGGCGTATGAAAAGCGCTTTCCTACATGTCCAGAGATCCCAGTCTTCCTGGGGAGTGAAATCCTGCACGAATCCAGGAGTGATGACGGAGCCATACATATCATTGAACGGAGCTGCAAACTGAACGTGGATGCTCCTAGGCTGCTGAAGAAGGCAAGTGGAACCCGGGAGGCAGAGTCCTGGATTTTGTTGGCTGGCTCGGATAGATAAAGGCTCCTAAAGTTACTCTTCCTTTCTTTTTTTTTGCCCCTCCTTTTGGTTCTTCATCCTTCTCAGATTGCAGGGGTAGAGTACGTTTTCTTCATCCAGAAAAACACAGTGAACTGGAAAGAGCGAACTCTCCGCATTGAAGCCCACAATGAGACTTTTGCCAACCGTGTTGTCGTCCTTGAGACATGCAGCTACTCAGTAAGTGCCTCGTTTCTACTTGTCTGCGAAGGAAGCGTTGAAAGTCGTGTGCTAACATACAGGGTGAAGTCGCTTGAACGAATTTGAGCACTGGACTGTCACGTAATATATACTCTTAGACTGGAAGGCCGTTGAGTCTTAGGGTGTGGGCTTTTTCCAGTGCTTTTGTAGGGCTTGAGAAACTTTTTTAGGTTGATTGTCATTCTCCGAGCGGAGTGTTGGGCCCTAGGGTGAGAGCAGAAAACACGGTTGGTGCTCCAGAACTCATGATGTTCCTTGAGTTTCTTTTGGGTTGAAATTCAAGTTAATAAAAGCATCTGGAGCTTGGGCGTGTATTTAGCTCTGGATATTTAGAAGGAAACCCTTAATACCTATTATAATGAGGGCCAGAGGGAAGTCTGGCAATTAATTTTGCCCACAAATAAGTGCAAGTTTTAGCATCGCGTCATGATCTTCATGCTCTAAATATTTGGAAAAAGGTCTTGAGCCTTATTTGTGGCCTGGGATGTCTCATTTTGCAGCTGTGCCTTCAGCGACAGTGTGCCATTTCATTGTAATTGTGCTATTAGGGCTCAGTCACCATTAAATAGCTTCATCTGTTTCTGGAAGCAATCAGATACTGCTTTTTGTTCCCTAAACAAAAGTCCAGATCCTGTTACTTACCTGCCCTTTTGGCAACTGGACAACAGCTCAGCTTCTTGGGGGTAAGCAAACTGAAAGTAGCTTCTGTTTCAAGCAAGGCAAAGAGTTGAAAAGCTATTAACGTTCTGGATGGTGAGGGGGTTTCCTGAGCCAGAGATCGCTTGGTGGCTCCGTGGGGCTTCCTAAAAACTACGGTGAATCAAAATTCCATCATCGTGAAAACAGGCTGGAGCGTGTCCAGAGAAGGGCAACGAGGTTGGTGAAGGGTCTAGAGCACAAGTCTTACGAGGAGCGGCTGGGGGAGCTGGGGGTGTTTAGTTTGGAGAAGAGGAGGCTGAGGGGAGCCCTCATCGCTCTCTACAACTGCCTGAAAGGAGGTTGTAGAGAGGTGGGGGTCGGTCTCTTCTCCCCAGTAGCAAGTGATAGGATGAGAGGAAATGGCCTCAAGCTGCGCCAGGGCAGGGTTAGGTTGGATATTAGGAAAAACTTCTTCACTGAAAGAGTGGTCAGGCCCTGGCACAGGCTGCCCAGGGAAGTGGTTGAGTCCCCATCCCTGGAGGTATTTAAAAGCCAGGTAGATGCAGTGCTTGGGGACATGGTTTAGTGGTGGACTTGGCGGTGGTAGGTTAACGGTTGGACCTGATGATCCTAAGGGTCTTTTCCAACCTTAACAATTCTATGATTCTATGAAAGGCGCTGACAGGTCCGAAACGCTCCCAGCTCAACTCTGGAATCGCTCAGACATGGTTGCACTTGCTGATTTTGGCTGCGTTGCCTCCGAGTTGTCCCCTTCGGAAGGAAACGTCAGCAGCTGGGCTTTGAGGGGAGCGCTTTTCCTGGAATGGGGTGGAAGCTAGCTGTCTGCATCCTCAAGATGGTTCCCTGCTATTTTTACCAGTTCCCTTTTCCCTGCCAGGGTGCACAGGAAACAGGTTTATTCTCATATTTCCTTTTCTGCAGCGTTCTCTGAAGCAACTTGGAGAAATATGATCCTGCTCTTGCAGTTACTTAATATCTCCCCTGGGGGAATTTGTGTCCTTTATAGAGCTCGTATCTTTGTGTGGGGGCTGGAATTTTTTTCTTTCGTGTCAGTTTGTGAAGAGCAGCACCTACAGAGAAAAGGCAGAGCCCTCTCAGAAGAGGGTTAAGTTTAAAAGAGGAAAAGATTATGTAGGTTTTTACCATGTGTAGAGTAACTGCGGGGAAATGGCTAGAAAGGAAAGGTGGGTATTGATCTGACAGTGGGAAAACGCTGCCATGTCTCCTGTGTTTTGGGGGAAAGACTGACGTTAGTGACCGAGTTTCCTATCCAAAACTAGAAAAAAACCTGGTTTGCATTTTTCTTCCTTTGTAGATGTGTCGGGGTTTTTAATTGCGTGTTCTGAGAAGCCATCCCTGTCTTTCCGTAAGGAGATCTTGACATGATGGTTTCAAGTGGGCAGTCTCACGACTATTTTAGTGCGACTTCTGCTACAAATATTACTGTTCAGGTCTGCTGGGGCAGAGCTGGGTTCTGATCTTGATTTCCTTGTGCGTGTGAAGAATGCTGGGTTAACCACAAACGTCCGTACGTCCAGTTCGCGATGTGCTTCTATTACTCTGGGAGAATTAAACTGTTAAATGTGGGTCTGTCAGTGCCTCATAGGAAGCCTCTTCTGTCCCCTCGCTCTGTAGCTCTGGAGATGAAATAGCCAGTTTGGTACCGGGGCAGGGGCCCTGCCATAATGCGAACTATCTGCTAGCACCCAACCGTCTGTGTATTCTGGGCGTAGGTTCACCCTGAGAATGAAGAGTGGACTTGCTTTGAACAGTCTGCATCTCTCGACATCAAATCGTTTTTTGGCTTTGAAAGCACAGTGGAAAAAATTGCCATGAAGCAGTACACTTCAAACATCAAGCGGGTAAGATGGGCTTCCCTTCGTGCCGTAAAACCGAAATCCAACGCCTGCTCTCAGCGTGCATCTATTTTCTTTTCTGTAAAATAGGCCCACTATAGTTTTATACGCTTGCATATGTCTCAAATCCCTCAGTAGGGCAAACGAAGAAAAAGCCAGTGTGCAACGAGCAAAAACAATCTGCTCGCTGGAATGCGGCTGTGCAGGGGAGGGAGCGGGCTGTGCCAGAGGAGGATCGCAGTGGATGCTGTGGGTGCCAGGCTCCTCAGACACTGAGGACACTGTTCTCGTGCAGGAAGAGAAAGTTCTGGGTAAAAATCAGCACCCTGTCTCCCCAGTAGCTCGGGCAAAGGCACTTCCTTGCGGTGGCCTTTTTCCCTGGGCTGCAGAGGAGCAGGGCAGCTAACTGATGGTTTGGAGCGGGAGAACGGGATAAAAGCGTTATAAAGGTAGCTGCATCCGCAGCAGTGGAATTTGCCTGGCCAGCGTTATAATTCACCATTTGTATGGTGCTTTCATAGTGATATTTTTCCAACAGGGTCATGCAGATGGGAGACAACTATTTCCCTTCTGTTTGACAGCATTAGTCATCTGTCCTGAGGAAAACTCTTCTGCACCTTGCTGGTTTAATTTAGCGGTTGGACCTGATGATCTTAAGGGTCTTTTCCAACCTTAACAATTCTATGATTCTATGGTTTGGGGGAGACGGGATTGTTTTTTTCCTAACGAGAGTTTTCCCCTTCAGGGCAAGGAAGTGATTGAGCACTATCTGAAGGAGCTGATCTCCCAAGGGATCACATTCATCCCCCGCTGGACGCCTCCCGCAGCGTGCGGACAGAAGGATGAGCGGACCCCGGCTCTTGGGCACGACGCTGATGACGTACCGCTGGAGGCTGGGGCTCGCGGAGCTACCAAAGAGCAAATGGGCAGCTCCTGCCCTCCGGCAGAGGCTGGCAGCCCTGATGGTAGGCACTGTCCAGGCAGCGGCAGCTGCTGGCCATCGAAATGCCTTGAGTAGCACTGACTAATGGGTTTATTTTTAGGTTTTTGGCATGAGGTTTTTCTTCTGGATTGTGGGTGGAGAGGAGGGAAAGTTATTTTCTTTCTTCAAGCAAAACACAAACAATGGAACTCTTTTTTTTCCCCAGAACTGAAAAGCCAAGAGAAACTGTGCGGGCAGTATGTTTTCGTTTGAGCTTAGAAAAAGAACTTGGTTTTGGTCTGACCTTTAAGGTATTTTATACCTTAAATTGGAGGAACTTAAAGGTATCTTGAGTACGCTAGAATTGAATTATAATGAAATATTTTGGCTGTTTCAAAATTAACGTCCTTGGGGACTGGTTTGGACGGGTTTTGCCCCTCTATCAAGCCAAGACAAACTTGCAGAATGTTGCCTAATGCGTTTCTCACACAAAATGCCTGAATTGGACTTGATCTTTCTGTGTGTTGACCTGATGATATCTTCTAGACTAAATAAAATTCTTCTTTGACAAAAAGAAATAGGGGCCTTTTAATTTAAACTGTGGTATTAGAAATAGGAGTTGTCATTCCTCAGAAGGAAAGACAGCATGTGTTTTGCTGAGTGTAACTAGGGGAAAAGCTTGGAATTCAGAACTACCAATGGTTCTGGTCTCACCAGCCCTTCTCTGGTAGCTTCTCCGTGTTGGAATCCGTCTGGAAAAAGGATCGAAATCCACAGAGGAGCTGACTATAAGAAATGTTCATGTGCTTTGAGATTAAAGTTAATCTCAGAGTGGCAGATCCCATCCAGCAGAAGAGGAGAGTAGCTCTTATTTTTCTCTTTATATTCACGCTTAGGAAGTGATTGGCTTCCCTGGGACTGCTCCCCAGCTTGCTAGCTCTGTGGATTCGGTGGGGGCGTAGCACTTAGAATCATAGAATAGAATCATAGAATCATAGAATAGAATCATAGAATTGTAAAGGTTGGAAAAGACCCTTAGGATCATCAAGTCCAACCATTAACCTACCACTGCCAAGGCCACCACTAACCCATGTCCTCAAGCACTGCATCTCCCCGGCTTTTAAATACCTCCAGGGATGGGGACTCAGCCCCTGCCCTGGGCAGCCTGTGCCAGGGCCTGACCACTCTTTCAGTGAAGAAGTTTTTCCTAATATCCAACCTAAACTTTCCCTGGCGCAGCTTGAGGCCATTTCCTCTCGTTCTATCGCTTGTTACTGGGGTGAAGAGACCAACCCCCACCTCACTACAACCTCCTTTCAGGCAGTTGTAGAGAGCAATAAGGTCTCCCCTCAGCCTCCTCTTCTCCAAACTAAACACCCCCAGCTCCCCCAGCTGCTCCTCATAAGACTTGTGCTCTAGACCCTTCACCAACCTCGTTGCCCTTCTCTGGACACGCTCCAGCACCTCCATGTCCTTATCAAATAGAATGTCTCTATTATCAGTCAGCAAGAGCATATCCTGTGGGTGTCCAGGCCTTATTCTGTAGTTAATGGTATCTGCTGAAAAAAAAGGCCTGCCTGATGAAGAGCTAGCTCGGAGGTCCTCCTCCCAGCCCTCCTCCTCCTCGTGTGCCTGCGTGCCTCCAGCACAGCTACCGGCCTGTGCTGCTCCCCTTTGGGTACCGCGTTCTCCTTGCTGGCATCTGCACGTACAAGCCCCAGATGGCACATCTGCTTCTGTCCCTGACTGCTGGCAGACTCAGCCCCCTTGTCCTTTGTCTCGGGTCTGGAGGGACCTTGAGCTGCTGCTATGCACAGGGCTTCTCATGCCAAAAATCTCCCTTGCTGTCAGAAATGGTAGCATTATTCTCCCTTTCCCTCTGGTGTCCGTAAGCAGAATAACATTTCAGTGTCCAGCTGTCTGCTTTTTAGCCTCTTGACATTGGAATTGTGTGTGAGATCTTTAGGACACCAGGGGATTTAAGTGCCCAGGTCTTGGAGTGGTTAATGAGTGCCAGAGCTCCGGTTAGTGTTTTTTTTTTTTTTTCAAAGCTCCTGCTGGAGCAGTTCAGGGTTGAATGAAATATTGGTGTTCTAGGAGACAGGCAGTGATCTAGCTTTGGTACCTCATGTGCTGTCTGTGTCCTCATGCCCTAATCACCGTGAGAAAACCACTCACTCGCTTCCCCCAGGCAGCTAAAATGAGGGCTTCTGCGCTCTCCTGGTGTAAATCAAAAGTAACCTGATGTGTAGAAATAACTGCACATCTCCTTTCTGGCTATGCCAGCTCTCCTCTGAATTGTTCTTTTTTTTCTCTTTTCTCCAGCTGACAAATTGGACGCCGATTACATCGAGCGATATCTGGGCCAGCTGACTCCAATGCAAGAGAGTTGCTTGATCCGCCTTCGCCAGTGGCTCCAAGAAACGCACAAAGGCAAGGTGGGTAGGTGAGGCAGAGAGCAGCACCCCTTTGCAAGCCTGAACGCAGTTGTTCTTGTAGCTTGCGTGCCTTCAACCCCGCAATAAAGCTCAGGGTCGTGGACGATTTGTGTGTTGAGTCTCAAGTGTTTTGGCAAGGTCAGGTAAAAGGCCAGGCGTGGAGAAAGGTCCGTGTGACCTCGCAGCAGGACCCAACAGTATCGCAGCACCTGCATTGCCCAGTTCAGTCCCATCAGCATTGAGAAGGCTGCTCTGTGGTCCCCGAGCGCAGTGCGTTTGCTGTGCGCTTAGAGGAGGCACTGCCCGGGGCTCGGTGGCCCAGACTGGCCTGTCTGGACGGGCTGTGTTTCCCAAGACCTGCAGGGAGGGTGGGAGAAATGGCTAGCCACACTGACAGTACCCCTGTCTCTGGGCAGGTGCTGCTCTGGTAGCACCAAGCTCTCAGCCGCTGCGCGTCAGCAGCGTGCTGTGCGCCGTACATCAGGCAGGCTGTGCAAGCTTGGACAGCCAAGGGCTGAATTCTTCTGGGGAGAATTCATTCTGTATGAGGTTCAACAAGGCCAAGTGCCGGGTCCTGCACTTCAGTCACAACAACCCCAGGCAACGCTACCGGCTTGGGGAGGAGTGGCTGGAAAGCGGCCTGGCTGAAAAGGACCTGGGGTGATGGTTGACAGCCGCCTAAACATGAGCCAGCAGTGTGCCCAGGTGGCCAAGAGGGCCAATGGCATCCTGGCTTGTATCAGGCATGGTGTGGCCAGCAGGAGCAGGGAGGTGATGGTGCCCCTGTATTCGGCACTGGTGAGGCCGCCCCTCGAATCCTGTGTCCAGTTTTGGGCCCCTCACTTCAAGAAGGACATCGAGGTGCTGGAGCGTGGCCAGAGCAGGGCAACGAGGTTGGTGAAGGGTCTAGAGCACAAGTCTTATGGGGAGCGGCTGGGGGAGCTGGGGGTGTTTAGTTTGGAGAAGAGGAGGCTGAGGGGAGCCCTCATCGCTCTCTGCAACTGCCTGAAAGGAGGCTGGAGCCGGGGGGGTCGGTCTCTTCTCCCCAGGAACAAGCGATGGGACGAGAGGGAACGGCCTCAAGCTGCGCCAGGGCAGGGTTAGGTTGGGGATTGGGAAAAACTCCTTCCCCAAAGGGCTGTCAGGGCCTGGCACAGGCTGCCCAGGGCAGGGGCTGAGTCCCCATCCCTGGGGGGATTTAAAAGCCGGGGAGATGTGGTGCTGAGGGACATGGGTTAGTGGTGGCCTTGGCAGTGCTGGGTTAGCGGTTGGACCTGATGATCTTAAGGGTCTTTTCCAACCTTAACAATTCTATGATTCTGTCCTTGTTTTAATCTCCTTTATCAAAAGGTACTATTTCAAAACCACGCAGGATTCGGGAAGTAGAGCCAGTCTCACCTTAAGGTGTGAGGTACGTTGTGTAAGCCTCCAAAACAGAGGAGCTGAGGGCTCTAGACTGGGACAAGTACAGCTGGAGTTGGCCAGCTAGCAGAGGTAGAAACGCTTTTCCCTGAAAAGCAATACGGGTACTGTGGGCTAGGTGTACCTCCGCTTTGCTGTAGCGTTCAGCAGCTGCTTGGGCTCCTCCTGGTTGAAGGGGAGTCTCTATATCAGGCCCAAGGGTAAGTGGTATGTGGCTGGGGAAATAAAAGGCCCCGGGCAGCTTGAATGCCTCTGGAGGGATCCAACTCCAGCTTTCTGATGGAGGGACATTGGGTGGGAAGGAAGGACCAAGGATAGCAACAGAGTAATTGGGTGGGCTGGGTAGATAGGGAGTGCTTAGGAAGAGGGGAAAACAGGAGGAGGATGGCTGGAGCAAGTGATCTCCCCTGAAAACAGAGTACAGCTAGGTAAGGTTTCAGTAGTAACAGCTTCCCGGCTGAGACGCTAACTGCTCAGGCAGTCACGCAGGGTTAGGAGGTACTCCGCGTTCACGGGCTTTGGAAGATCTTCATTTTCTCTTTTAACTGGCCTTTCCAAAAGAGGCTGCTGCTGGCAAGGAGCTTTGCCAGTGCTTTCTGCGTGCCTCGCTGTATCTTTCTCGGAGCTGAGAGAGAGCATGTCTCATCTGAGTATAAGGAGTTTAAACGTGATTTTTAAACCTCTGTTTTCTCTTGGAAAAACTAATGTGTATCACCCATGTAGAAGTAAAACGTAACAAAGATTTTGTTGTTACTGAACTCGTGAAGAAGTCCCCTTCTGCGTGGGTGTGCACGTGGGTTTTGTTGGTACCTATGAGTGTGGATGGAGAAACAGCTACCAGAAAACCGCAGGCTGAAGAGAAGAACAGTATGTGTTGAGGTAGTGGGGGAAAGTCTCCCGGCAGCTGATAAGCTCCACAGACTAACAACACTGTTGAATCTTCAAGAGCTGATAAATTCAGAGCACCAAACATCTGCCAAATCTGTCCAAGGCCACTGATCTACGGTAGCATCAACCTGGACCATGTCCAAGCGCGCGGTGGCTGCTCGATGCAGGTACAGACCACAGGAGTAGACACAGACCCGATGGAGCAAAGGGCCCCTCGAAGGGCTGTCTGAACGCCTACCTGCAAGCTGCTGTCACGTCACAGCGAAGCTTTGCCTCCCAGCGCACAGCTGGGGCCGGCCTCCCAGCTAAGCAGGTGCCTGGGAGTATGCGCGAGTGAACCGCGTGAATGGTTACCTGCTGGTAATGGCAGATTCACTGGTAATGGCAGATTCACTGATAAAACTTGCTCTACTAAATACTGCTTGTGATCCACGTCTCCCCCCATTCAACCCCCTCAGGTAGAAGGGGCTTGACAACAGGCAGACGCAGAACAAAGCGGACAGGGATGAATTCCCAGCTATAGTTATGCTCTGAAATATAGGACGTGAAGCCTGTCTGCAGTGATCTGTCCAGTAAAACAGTGCGGACCTCTGTGTGGTAGGAGATATTTCAGCTATGGGGTATCCAGCTGAAAAGGAGCCCTAGATGAGAGTAAGACAGTGAGACTTCATCCGTGTGCGATCTGTGAGGGTCTGGGTTTCGGGTGGGAGCAGCGCCTTCTAAACGTTTGCCTGCTTTGTTCTGTGGGTTGGTTTTGCCCCCTCCTAGGCAGAGGCTGGGGAAGGGAAAAGTGAGAGCACAGGAGAGAAAGTGAAAGAGCTTTGCCTCTTGGGTGCTTGGAGCTCTGAATGTCTGCAAGCCCCTGTGCCTGCCGGCAGCCGCTTGCTGCGTTCCGGTACCGTGGCAGGGCAGAGCCGATGGCTGGGCGCCCTTGGCGACCGCTGGGACCTGCCTTGCAGCCCCGGTCTGGGCTCGGTCAGCTCCCTTCCCTATGCGGGCTTCAACAAGATGGTGCTGGCTATTGAAACTTCATCCGAAATCCCCTTGCTGCTCACCCGTTTGCTGCTCGATTGCCTGTCAGAGTAATACAAAATCGGGAACTTGTCCTATGTGACTTGAGTTTTCTCTGGAGAGGCTGTGACAATCTGTTCTTTTAATCCGCAGCAGGGATGTCCTTATTCAAAATATTCAAAAATATGTGTAGATCTCCTGCTTCTTGGAAACCGTCCCTTCTTATTTTTGTCCTCTTCATCCTATTTTACTATCCTTCCAAAACTGACGTTATTCTTTCTAATCACATTTATCATTGCTTTAAAAAAACTTCTAATGATGTTAAAATTGCAGCTACTTAAAGCCGGTAATCAATGGCTTTGCCCCATGTAGAACAGTACATGTAGTTTCCCTAATAAATGGAAAACCAGGCTGAAATTAAAACTGCATTTTCTTGCGTATGGCAGTCACTGCTTTGGCTGGACAAAGATAAGGAAGAGACCAATTCCACTCGGAGTGGAGTAAATCCCCGCAGAGCTCCCCGCCTTTGGTCCAGACAGAAGCGCTGAACTTGCCTCTTACCCGTAGCGATGTACGGTCTAGGTTTAAAACGTTAAAAGTAGCAAAACCTTCTAACAGCCATCCGCTCTCCTGCAACGTAGAGGAGAGCCAGGGGCTGCTGGGGGTGGTGTGGGTTGGGGCTGTTGTGAACAGCAGCTTCCTCTGGGCAGCAGAAACGTGAATGCAAAGCATCTGATGAAAATTCTGTCCTCAATCTGGCTACCATGCAGAAAATTTTGGTGGCATTCTTCTAAAGACGTGGGAGATCCTGTTCGGGAAGGCTGCCCTTCTGCTTTCCGCGCCATACAAATGCGGTATTTGCAAAGCGTTCGAATGTGCTGAACAGCGTTAATCTCCCAGCTCCTCCTCAGGTGCTTCTAGGCCTGGCTTTAGGCTGCCTGAACTCTTTCTGTACGTGGAATCAATTCTTCATATCTCTTGCAGCTTCGTAGCAGCTCGGGAAGCTGAGATTGCTCCCAGCCTGACACTGCTGGCGGCTTTGCTTTCTTCCCGGCTTTCTGTTTTCGTGAGCGCGTCAGCGAACAAACAAAAGAGCTTTGACTCCTGAACACGTGCTTTTTTGTCTTACAGCAGGGCTCCGATTGCTTGCCTTGTGCTAAGCACAGTCCAGACACTCTGGAGGAGACTCTCCCTGCTCGACAGAACTTGAATTTTTAATGGAAACTTGACGTAGCGACTGAGGTCGAACACTGTGGGGAGCTGGGGTGAAGGGACTGAGAAATCAACAGCATACACAGCTGTGATCCAGTTGTTTTGGCAACAAACAGACTTTTAGTCAAATTTGGCACTTCTGTGGGATCTGCCAGGGTTATTGTTGATTCCTGTTTAGGAATTACTGGCAATTTTGCTTTGATTTTCAGCAAGAGGGAACATAGGAGATTTGGGAGGTGGGAATAAGCCATTCTGTAGGCTTGGTTTGGGAAGGCTTCTGTGCCCATGGTGCTAGAATTACTGATAGCGAGCGTTGGGATGAGTGAGAGAGGAGAGGGTATGTTACAGTTTGGCTGGTTCGTTTTGGCAAGAGCGAGCGTGACGTGGTGGGGCAGGGGAGCCTGCGGAAGAGCTCGGAAGCTTTCCTGTTCAAACACCACCAGGGAAGCACGGGCAACAGCAACGCAGAAGGGCCTGCCCAAGAGCTGAAACCGGTGCTAGGCAATCGTTCAAGGCCTGTACAGTCGTCATCCGCCTCCAAACAGCACGTGCTGAACTTAGTGCCTTACCTAGGGATGCGTTCCATCCTTTGCTGATTTGCCCTACGGGGAGGTAAGCCTGCAGCCTGTTCCTTTCAGTATTTTGTTTGTCCTTGTGGCTAGGTAGCTGAAGGAAGCTTTAGCCAGCCCAGCGTTTACTGGGGCTTCTGGCAGTTGGCTCAGTGCAAGGCTTCTCGTAGGCCATGCCCGTGCACGTGCAATGCTCGGATAAACGTCAAACCCGTATCGCCCAAAGGGGCATGAGCTGGTCGCGGCTTTTGTGCTCCTAGCACCATCTGCTGCATTCAGCTGGATCAGTCGAGGAGGGAGGCAGAAGGAAGGTAGCTTTAATGTTTGTCGTCTTAGTTTTAGGAGATGAAAAACTGTGCGTGCTCTGCAGGTGTCCTGGTTTCGGCTGGGGTAGAGTTAATTTTCTTCCTAGTAGCTGGTAGAGTGCTGTGGTTTGGATTTAGCATGGGAATAACGTTGGTCACACGCTGATGTTTTGGCTGTTGCTGAGCAGTGCTTACACCAGTCAAGGACTTTTCGGCTTCCCCTGCTCTGCCCGTGCACAAGGAGCTGGGGGGGCACAGCCAGGACAGTGGCCCAGACTGGCCCAAGGGCTATCCCACACCGTACGGCGTCGTGCCCAGTATAGAAACTGGGGGAGTTGGCTGGGGGGCAGCGATCGCTGCTCGGGGACGGGCTGGGCATCGGTCGGCGGGTGGTGAGCAATTGCATTGTGCATCACTTGTTTTGTATTATTATTATTATTATTAATAATTTATTTATTATTTATTATTTTCTCTTCCTCTGCTGTCCTATTGAACTGTCTTTATCTCAACCCATGGGTTTTACTTTTTTCCCCGATTCTCTCCCCCATCCCACTGCGGGGGGGAGGGCGAGCGAGCCGCTGGGTGGTGCTGCGTTGACCAGTCCTGATCCCTGGGCTTTCTCTTCCCTCAGATCCCCAAAGACGAACATATCCTTCGATTTCTGCGGGCTCGTGACTTCAACATTGACAAAGCTCGAGAAATGCTGTGTCAGTCGCTGTCCTGGCGAAAGCAGTACCAGGTGGATTACATCCTCCAGTCCTGGAGGCCCCCAGCCCTCCTGGATGAATACTACACTGGAGGATGGCATTATCAAGACAAAGGTGAGAAGCTGCCCCTTACATCGATACTCCGGCACAGTTTGTGTTATAGGGCCTCATAAGTAACCCGGGATTTTTGGAGAAAGTTGCATTGACACTTTAAACATTAACAAAGCAGCTCAGCACCTGTAAATAGCCACTCTGGTTTGCTGTAATGTCCTTATTTTCTCTGCACAGATCAGGCAGATCTAGTGAGAAGCAGCAGCTCTTTGATAAGGCTGCCTTTGGATAGGTTTTTTATCCTTTTCAAATATTCAATGTGGCTTTTATGAAAGGTACTAGAGTGACAGCCTGGGGGACTGTCTTTAAACCCTCTTTAAACCCTTACGTTTGTTTTGAAGACGGCCGGCCGCTCTACATCCTTCGTCTTGGCCAGATGGACACAAAAGGTTTGGTGAAAGCTCTGGGAGAGGAATCGCTGCTGCGACACGTAAGTTGTGCCTTCATTTCTCACCTGAGGAACTCCGTTTCCCGCGGGGTGTTTAGAAGTCCTGTTATAGCGCAGCGGGCACCTACCTGCCTGACACAACTAAGTCCTGTGTTTCGTGGCTGCCAGCTCAAAGGTGGCTTAGTGACTTTGGCGGCACAGCGTCTCTCTCTTCCTGCAGAGATGGAAGTGAAGCTTTTGTAATGATGAGAATGGGCCAGAAAGATGTTTTCTGATAATTTGCAGTTTAGCTGTAAGCTTTCCATGGCCCTTTCACGCAGCTCAGTCAATAACATTTGATCTTGAGACTCTTACATTTCATTTTAGGTTTTCAGTATCCATACATTTTGCGGTCAACACAACTTTTCAGTAGAGAAGCCTTTTTTTCCTCTCTTATTCTCTGTTTTGCACACTGCAAGTCCTCAAACTGGTATGCTTCTGGGTTCTGTGGTTTTTGCGGTAAGATCTGTGGGCTCTCCCGGTTTCTCAGTCACACTCAGGCTAACCCTCGTCTGTACTGTCTTTGATTGCAGGTTCTGTCAATTAACGAGGAAGGACAGAAGAGATGTGAGGAAAATACCAACGTCTTTGGCCGCCCCATCACGTTAGTATAGTTAGTTTTCAGGTATCCTTACAGAGTTTGAGCTGAGATGGTGAGAATGCTTCTGTGAAGGCTTTAGATGATGTCCTTAGGGTTAAACTGCAGGCAGCAGCGTCTCTGTTACGGGCTGTTCCTGGGCTGGGGGTACCATATATAGTGGACTTAAATGCAGATAAATTCTACAGCTTCATATGAAAGCGAGTATTGGTCCTTCCTTACATCTTTTTATGTCCCATTTCAGATGAATTTAATCTTGCAAAATCTTGGTGATTTTAATCCAGATCCTTGACATTCTCTTCTATTTTATATACAGGAAACTGTCTGCCAGATTCCACTTCCATTTAAAATGTGCTTCGCAATTATTTTTAGCAATAGGCCTGCATACCCTCACCCTCTTCCACGCTGACAGCATATGTTCTTGCCTTCGGGCTTGAGCGTCTGTTTTACCTGAAAGCTCAACTGGATTCAGGCTGGCTGCTGCCTGAGGGGAGATCTGCTTTTTGTCGGAACTGCTGATGATGCTGGTCTCCCCTCTTGGCCTCACTGGATCCTGTACAGGCTATGGTGTTACCAAAAATATTTTGTGGATCGTAAACTGAGCAGCCACTGCGCGCTGAAGTTCTGACAGGTCTTTTTCTGCCTGTTTATTTTAGATCCTGGACGTGTCTGGTGGACTTGGAAGGGCTAAATATGCGGCATCTCTGGCGGCCTGGAGTGAAGGCCCTGCTTCGGATAATTGAGGTTGTAGAGGACAACTACCCTGAAACGCTGGGGAGGCTACTGATAGTGCGAGCACCCAGGGTTTTTCCTGTGCTCTGGACTCTGGTGGGTGAAATCTGGACTGCAGGACCATAAGCACTTGTGCATGTACAAATAGCTAAATCATCCAGTCAGTGTAAGTTCTGCTTGTTTGAAGAGTTAGGGAGGGAAGAGCTTCCAGGTAACTTGTGGCTGAGCTCCTGAAGAGGCCACAGCATTGCTACAGAGAAGCCATAGCGAGCCTGCAGCTCGTTCGGTCCTAGTGGCTGTCGTCCACCAAGGCAGGCCTGGATGTCGGACCTAGACTGCAAATCCTCACGCGGCAGTGGCAGCCCAGGCTTGGTGGGTTTCCCTGTTGATGGGAAAAGACAAATATTTTTTAATCTCATGCTGGAGGACACTGAAAAGTGTTAAAGAATTTTCACCACAAAGTGGGTATCTCTAGGTTTGCTTTATTAACAACTCAGAGTTGGGCCGTCACCTCAGTGGGTGGCAACTAGGTGTTACAACGATCACCTTATATATGTTATTACAACAATTACACATTCAAAGTCCACTGTAATTTGCCACTGCTTTTCAATTCTCTATTCTTCTGGTCAACAAAAAAAGCCACCAATTTCCATCAGCAAGCTAGTTCTCATCGTTCCGCCTCGGTTCTTTTGACCACAAAGTTCATTGGTCCATTTCGAGATCCCAAAAGTCATCTATTTCCAGTCTACGTTTCTTCTTATAGTCTTTTAACAAGGTTTCTTGGTGTTCTGTTTAAAACACCCTATTTTCTAAGAACTTAACCTGTTAGCCTTTATATAGACACTACTTTACCTACATACTTCTTATCTATTGTCTCTATCAGTTAAAACATCTTAATCAAAACTATTTAATTATTTATTTTCTTTCTAATCTCGTTTATCTTTATCTGCTGATTAACTCGGCTGGGGACTAGGCCAGCCATGGAAGGGACAATACAAAAGACAAATGAGCAGTATTGCATAACCTTCAGATTGCTTGAACACCTGTAAATACACAGCTGCAAGTGATCCATTTTACCTTACTATTCATCATAATCCTATTTCTATGATCTCTATATAATAGCTATTGAATTCTAAGTTCTATGGAGTAACTTAGTTCTCAACTAAAAGTAATAAATATGGTTCTGCCTGGTGCTGCTGACTGCTCTGGCAATAAGAACATGCTTGTTAAATTTCTTGTGAGGTTTATATGTGGTGCGGTGACTGCAAACTTATTTTACGTGAAGTAGAAAATGTTCATAGAATCACAGAATCGTTAAGGTTGGAAAAGACCCTTAAGATCATCGAGCCCAACTGCTAACCCAGCACTGCCAAGGCCACCACTAACCCATGTCCCTCAGCACCACATCTCCCCGGCTTTTAAATCCCCCCAGGGATGGGGACTCAGCCCCTGCCCTGGGCAGCCTGTGCCAGGCCCTGACAGCCCTTTGGGGAAGGAGTTTTTCCCAATCCCCAACCTAACCCTGCCCTGGCGCAGCTTGAGGCCGTTCCCTCTCGTCCCATCGCTTGTTCCTGGGGAGAAGAGACCGACCCCCCCGGCTCCAGCCTCCTTTCAGGCAGTTGCAGAGAGTGATGAGGGCTCCCCTCAGCCTCCTCTTCTCCAAACTAAAGAACCCCAGCTCCCCCAGCCGCTCCTCGTAAGACTTGTTCTCTCTGTTGTGAGGTGACGATACAGTACACTTTGTGTTTGTTGCCCCTTTCTTTGGGGAAGTGCTTCAGAGTTGCGAAGCCCTGTGCTACTGCTGGTCTGTGTCCTGCCGACGAGACCTTCCAGTCTAGAGCCTAAAGCATCCATATAAGATGGTATAAATGTTGTCTCTAACGTCACTCAGTGACAGTGATGTCTTCTGTCCACTTTTTATTTCAGGTCAGTCCCTTTATCAATGAGAACACGAGGCAAAAGTTCCTCATTTACAGTGGGAATAACTACCAGGGTCCAGGAGGGCTGGTAGACTACGTGGACAAGGATGTGATCCCAGACTTCCTGGGAGGAGACTGCATGGTGAGTTTTCCTTCCTGTCGTGCAGGTGGAACCTGCAACGCACAAGCTCCCTCGGTTCCCTCCTCCTCAACACCCCGGCCTTCTGCTCCCTTCTGAAAGACGCTCAAACCTCTGTCCTGGCCGGGATACCGCTGCTCTGAGCACGGCGCAGTTAATTCGCACACAGGAGACTTCACCCCAAAGTGGTGGTGCCGCCCTGGAGAAGGGGGATAGAGGTCAGCTCTCTAAATGGAGCTTAGATAAATTGTCATAGTCCACGTAAACTTAGTCCCGCTGTGAAATCTTCTGCCAGCTGAGGGTGTCGTCCTCTGTGTCTGACAGCGGGCAAGTGTTCCTGGTACAGATGACTTGATGCTTTACCACTAGATGAGGATGAACCCTCATATTTGTTTGTCTGACTCTTCCAGTGTACCGTCCCAGAAGGGGGACTTGTTCCCAAGTCCCTTTATCAGACAGAAGAAGAGCCAGAGAACTCGGATCACATCCGGTTATGGACAGAAACTATCTATCATTCCGCGAGTGTCCTCAGAGGAGCTCCACATGAGGTACAAACCAGAACTTCGTAAGGCTGAAGGAGGCGCTGACCTGGTATCAGTGATGTGGTCCTTGTGTTAAGGCTGACTGGAACACGAAAGGGCTCCCAAAGCGTGAGCACGAGATGGTTCGGCGGCAGCGTGCCTTTCTTGGGAAGGCTAGCGCTAGCTGGAAGTGTGGAAATAACTGCAATTTGAGAAACGGTGTCTCTTGTCTCTGCCATGGGCTCATCTTCTGGGCCTCCTCCTTGAGGAAATAAAGCTCCCTCAGTTTCCCTTCTGATAGTACAGCTTCCGTTTTCAGTGGCGTAGTTAGGACAGTAATGGAGATAGAAGGAGGTATGGACTGGGAACATCCTGACGGGAGTCATCAGAAAAGTGTCCCAAAAAGGAGCACTTGAATGTCAAAGCAGTCTACCAGCTTCACTGATGATGAGTAACCCTGCTTAGACTCCTGACAAAGCAGCGGGGGCTGTTGGAGTTCATAGCCGCTCGAAGGAGCTCTTTGCTGTGTCCCGAGTGCTTTGCTCAGTCCCACTGAGGTTTTCCTGGACCTAGCAAATGATGCACAGGCAACTCTGATACAGGGGAGAGGGGGTAAAAATGCCTGAGCAGATCTACTGGGGCGGAAGAGTGGCAATGGAAATCAGTCTGCATCCTCCTCAGGGGTCAAGAGCAATAGCTTAACTGAAGGGTTCTAGAGAAAAGCGTGTTTGTAGAGTGGGGAGGAAGATGCTGGCTGCCATCGGAAGACCTGACTCTTTACAGCGTGCTTGTTCTGTTCCCTTCTTAGATAGTGGTGGAGATTTTGGAAGGGGAATCCGTCATCACCTGGGACTTTGACATCCTGAAGGGCGATGTGGTGTTCAGCCTCTTTCACTCCAAACGAGCTCCCGAAACAAGTCATAAAGAAGCCACGTTACCAAGTACCTCTGCTGCTGGGGACAATACGCAGCTAATTGACAAGACGTGGGTCCTCGGGGTGGATTACAGCCGTATGGAATCTCCGCTGGTTTGCCGGGAAGGAGAGAGCATCCAGGTCAGATGCGTTTGGGTCCTGGAGGGGATCCTGCCGTCCTAGCAAGCTCCAAAATGGTCTGGTGGCGGGGAGGGGAAGGAATCGATGGCGTGGAAAATCACATATTGCTTGGCAATCGTCGCTGCGGCCATCGTTCTCCAGATTCCCTGTGAAAGTGGCTGCTATTGACGTCCTAATCTCGACTGCGCCATTGGAAAAAGCTTCCATAATCCATGATGATAAGCTAATTGAAAATAACCTTTTTTTAATAGCATTACAGGGGCGTGTGGCTCAGGCACGTAAAATAAGTGGATGATGTATGCTCCCCAAAGTAGCCAGCTCGATAATTTCTTTTGACTTTGCCGAGTCGTTCATTTGTTTCTTAAGACGCTTGGTAGTCACTTGTTGGCACTCTCTTTCTCTCCAGGGATCTCATGTGACTCGCTGGCCTGGCTTTTACATTCTCCAGTGGAAAATGCACGGCCCTCTGCCTTGTTCCGGCACCAGCCTCCCTCGGGTGGACGATGTTCTTGCCTCTCTGCAAGTTTCCAGCCACAAGTGCAAGCTTATATACTACTACGAGGTGCTTGCATCCAAGGACTTCAGGTAGGAGATTTACTGGGGGGATTTGCTGTACGACTTGCAATAGAGAAGGCAAATGAGAGGCGTGAGCGTGAGCTAAACAGCCAGATAGCAGTGACCTCCCCAGGGTGCGCGTTTCATGGACGATAAGTTAGACGGACAAAAACTTGGTGGCAGTTTGCGCAAAGAATCTCCTGCAGTGCTGTAGGCAATAAGGGGCCCCTCGGCTGTGTGTCCCCCGGTGGAATTTGTGCTTCAGCTCTTGCTTACAGCCACCTGAAGAGGGGAGGTTTTTGACTGAGGAATTTTTTGATCTCAGTTGGGAACATTTTGAGAAGTTACTTTTGGAGTAACTTAACAAATATCAGCTGGGCTATGTCATAAATATGTCATTTGGCACCTGAGAAGGACGTCAGTCATGACTTGGAGAGTGCTTTCTGAGTAGATGAATACATCAACCTTGGCAGGATTTGTCTGGCCTCCTTTAATGCAAAAAGTACTTTTCAAATCACCCAGTAATTTGAATTCTTTGCAAGTACTTGACCTTCCCTGGGAGCGGGGGGACGTGTTAGGTAGACCAGACTTGCAGGTGGCGACCTTGAGAACGGGACCTGGCCAGACCCTGTGGAGATCCTCACTCCGATCGTTCAAACCCATTCCTTGTTGCTCCACCTGCGTAAAACGCATCCGAACGGCAGGCAGTCGCAGGCAGAACCCAGTCTGCCTTTGCAGAAGGAGCTGCAGACCACGGCTGGGCACGCTGAAGCTGGGACTCTCGTGCCCAGCAGGCTGGAGCGCTCGGGTTAGCCGCGGCAGCTCCGTTCGCTGAGCTACGCTGTGTTTGGAGTGCCCTTTCATTTTCCTTCTGCTCGGGGGCAGAACGCAGCCCCACAGAGGCTCCAGCTGTGTCCCACCCCCAGAATAACTGCAAGGGGCAAGGTATAATATCTGCAGCTAAGAAAAAAGATGTCTATGACAAATTTAATTTTTCATCGTGACGCAAAGGAGCCCTGAGATTCTTAGAGACAAAGTTAAAAATGATGGGACAAAAAATAAAATACTTTTGCAAATGTTACAGAGTGCAAGTTGATCTCCTGTCAGATGCGTAGAGCTGCCTTCCTCACAAATACCTCTGTTTTGTCCCATCCCAGGGGATCCATGTCAAGCCTGGAATCTTGCAACAGCGGCTTTTCCCAGCTGAGTGGAGCCACGACATCTTCCAGCCAGTCCCAGAGCAGCTCCCATCTTTCTAGATAGCAGGGCCAAGGCCGCGCCGGCAAGGCAAAATCGCTTGGGGCTTCCTGGCCGCCCCAGGGCCGCTCTGTGCACCAAACCAAAGAGCCTACGGGGGCCGAGCCTCGAGGCAGCCGCTCGTGCGACCACAGGTAGCAGCCATTTGGAGACAGAGAGGCTTCTGGGAGCTGTTTTAAAACATAAAAACTTAGAATTCAAATGGCAGATTTAGAAATTTTATATCAGATGCCTACTTCTCAGTCGTCTTTTTCACAAATCGTGGTTTTGGATGAATGTCAGTTTGCATGAAGCTGTGTATTGCGCGACTTTAAAGGGCTCTTTCCAATCAGTCCTTTTCCTACGTGTGGTAGAGGAGGCTGATGTTGCCTTACCTGTTTGATCTGTAGGAGTAGGTTATTCATGTGTAGCAAAACTTAATCTGGTTTTCTGGGTGCCCAGGGTACCAGTTACACATCGGAAAGAAGAGTGGGCATTTCAGGTGCAGGGACTTGAAGCCAACTGTAAATACCTTCATAGGGAGAGGGTGTTTCAGAAAGCGGTTCCAGGTCAAACCTAAAACCTCTTCCGATCGGGCAGGATGCTATTAGGAAATGTGTTGGATTTTTTAACCCACTGAGACACAAAAGCCAAAATGGTTTTCTAGAAAGTACGGGCAGAGAACCTGCCTCCAGTAAGCAGCATCTTTCTTAAAAATAGACTATTTTTCCTTTTTCCTCAGGTTTACAAGCAATAATGAGTAGATCTGACCCGTCTCATCGAAGTGGATGGGAACTGAATCAAACTGTAAAGGGCTAAGAAAAGCAATATTTTATTTCCTGAAGGCACAAAATTTTATGGCAGTATTATAGAACTTGCTTCTTTAAAACATGAGCTAACTTGAAGAGAAAACTTAAAAAAAAAAAAAGCATGTATTTAAGCACTTACTGAAACGTATTTATTCAAATACTAGCTTATTTTAAATTAATTTTTAACTTATTTATAATTTCAAAAATGACTATTTATTAAACCCAGTCACCTTTTTTAATGGGACGAACTTTGTTTTAGAAAGGAATAGCTGATCCCAAGAACTCTTTCTACTTAGTTCTAATCTTGCGATCACTGGATGTTCTTGCGTAAAGGGCTGCGTGGTACCTGGCACTGGGGGCGAGGGCTGCGTGTCCTCTCCTGCAAGGGAAGGTTACAGTCCACCGCGTTTTGGCCTCTGGAGGGATGTTTCTTAGGATTAAGAAGCAAGGATTGAGTTCAGGAGTTGTGAGAAGATAGCGCATCTTTGTGACACGCCAAAAATACCATCTTTGCCCATAATCTCCGCTGAGATGTGCAGCAAGGGTGCTATGATCCATTGATCAGGTTGGGCAGCAAAGTCGTACGTGTTCTCGTCTAGGTGGCACCAAAGTGAGAATTAGGCGTCAAATTTTCAGTCGCCCTTAGGCAACCTTTGCAGCTGGCAGACGTGCAGGACTTGCGGAGGGATGTCAGCTTTGGGACCCGGCTGCGCTGCGTGAAGACCCCCCGCCAGCTGGAGGTGGCCTCTGCGCAGATCTGCTGCCTGCAGGAGGACCGTGAGGGTGCTGCCCCCGCGATTGCGCGGGGTCTCCCAGCCGAGTGGCTCGTGTCACGTACTGCGGCGAACGTGGTCGAAAAGGAAGGAGTTCCCAGTCCCCCAGCGCAAACAGTTCTGGCTTGGGCCGGGGGCCAAGCACAGCTGGTGGTGGAAGCGTGGGTTCTTCCTCCAGCGCAGCAATTCACGTATCCGTGGCCGTGTTTCTCAGTAAAGACTTGGGGTTTCGTTCCCTCTCACCCAGTTTTTATTAAGGTTGGTGGAATCTGTGCAGCTAACAAGAACATACGTGTAAACTATTTCCCTCTAACCCCGCTTTTTTAATTCCTGGTTTTGAAGCACCAGGCATTGACAAAGGAGAAAAAGAAACCCGGTATTTGGAACAATGGGAGATGAAGAACTTGATGTGTTCCTGTAAGCTGCTTGGGTTTTTTAAAGGATTGGAGTCAAGGAAGTTACTCTCCCACCGTGCATCTCTCACCGGGAGAGCAGAACGGGTAGCGCAGTTATGCAGGCCTCTGGGAATGTTCTGATTTCAGAGTTCCCCACTTGCTCCGGGGACTTTACCATTTCTCCCAGATGAAGGAAACTTCTGTCTCTGGCATTTCAGCATAACTGGAGTCTGATGGAGAGGGAAAAGTACTTTGTTCTGGAAAATCAAGAGTTCTGGAATTAGAAGTGCATGTGTGTATCCCTAATGTAAAATCCTTTACCCATAATTAATTCTGATGCTATTTATCGAACATATATAAAATTATACATGTTCCTTTTCCGGGTTAAGTAAAGGTGGCCTGTCCACCTTGGTAAAGACCAGTAATTAATGGCTTTTGGCAGGATGCATCGTGATTCCAAGCCCATTATCGTCCCTACGTACTGTCGCAACCCTAATGTGTTGTGCTCGCCCTTTCGCCTAAGATTTTGCCGCCCTCGGCACTCTCCAGGGCCAGCTCCTGCTTTAGATAGAGAGGAGGAGTCAGTTTACTTATAGTTCATTAAGTAATACAATTACAATTCATTAATCCACTAAGATCTTACAGCAGTCCGTGCTTGACTCACAAATAGGTGTACAATATCTACTGCAGAAAATAACGTCCGATTCGATAAACAACGAGCGACCTTTTCCTGTCGGGAACTGGAGAGTCCTCATGCTTTCAGTAGTTCATAATTGCCTCGATACCATTTTCCACATGCTCCTAATGGAAATCCCATAAATTTAATAGTGTTGGTATTCGTCGGTTCTGGAATTTGATCTTTTAAGTGTTGCTATTTCTTAACTTTCTCTGCTGCTGCATCCACCAAAGATGTTGATTTACTCTCATGCCTCACTGTGATGGCTATTCCCAGGGCCTGATCTCCTTTAACGAATACCAGGTGCGGCTTATACAGCTCATTTTGTTCATCTTTCAGCAGCGGCTCCTGGGATACTTCCACTCCTCCTTTTTGGCCTCTTGCGCCAATAACTCACATGCTTATGTCTCTTAATCCTAGCGTCTTGTACTGCTGGGCAGTACCTGATATGCGAACAGGTCTCATTCTCTGCCTGACAATGTCGGCACGATTTAATTTGAGTTTCTTGTCTGCCCCTTGCTAAAAATTCTCTTACGGGGTAGACGTTAGCTCTCAGCTGTAACGCCGTGATGAGCTTTCTGCAGGGAATGCCTCTATAAAATTCTGGCCAGTTGTTACTGATTTTATCCTTCTCAAAGCTGGAAATTCCACGGCCCTGGGGTACCAACTTGGTCCGGTTCACAAATTCCCATTTTCGCCAGTTACAGGGTCTTGGAAAGAGAACTTTTGGAGTGGGCATCTCCCATTCCGAGGCTGGTTCCTCACTGCGTAGCTCCTCTGATATCACCATAACCGCCCTCGGGTCCCAAATAGATGGAATTTTATCCTTATCTCCTGCTGCATTCCACAATCTTTCAAATCCTTTCTCAATGCCTTCCTGCCGAACGACTGCTCTTATTGTCTCGTCCGAAGAACGTGCAATTCTGTGTAGTCTTCGAGCCTGTACACCGGGAATCAAACCCGAGCCTGGGGATAGCCAAACTTCCATCCCGGGTGCTGGAATACAGGGTGGCATCACAAGTACTTGTTGGAAGATGTAACCGGTCCTTGACGGCTGCTCGAATTGCCAAGTCAAGGGTTTCTAGGCATGTAGCTTTCAGGTCGGCATGGTCTGCCAAGTAGGTCGGTCGCGGCATGGCGTACGCTTTCGAGGAGTCAGCCTTCTGAAATGGCTTTAATGCAGCCTTCCCAATCCGTTGTGACCATCCCTTCGCTTTCTCCAGTGGTTCTGGTTTTGATATTCCGGTCCATGGGTCAACACCTAAGCCCAGGTACTTTTCAGAGCTACCGGGTTCGATCATATTGAGGGGGGTGCCGCTAATCGTCCATGGAGGACGGTCCTTGATTGTACCTGCGTCTTTCGTCGGCTGGATGTAAAAGCCGTGGCACTTCTCCCCTTGCCTCTTGAGGCCGGTTAGTTCGCAAAAGACCTCCAAAATGTCGATATTTTTCTGCATTCCTTCCCGTGATCCTCTCAACAGTACCAGGTCGCCTGTGAAAGCCATAGTTGTTACATTCTTCGAACGGCGTTGGAAACCATCTCCCTCCTCCTCCGGCTTGCGCAGCAGGGGGGCCACAGCCAAGTTAAATAAAACTGGGGACGTTGGATCCCCCTGTTTTACACCAATCCAAATCCCGATAGGACCCGACTGTTCATTCTTCAGGTCAATACGAGCACTGATGTCGCGATACAAGTTTGTAATCAGGGCAGTAACGTGATTGTCCATCCCCTTCTGTTTAAGAGCCGAAATAATGTGAGAACGGCTCACGGTGTCAAAGGCTTTCGCTAAATCAGCGAAGGCCGCCCCCGGGGGCGATGTTCCTTTTTGGCCTTGCGAATCAGTAGCTGTAAGAGTTTCAAATTTTCTGCACATCCTGATGACTTTATAACCCCCCTTTGTCGTGGATCAATGGGACGTGCCTTAGTCAACCTCGCTGTTAAAATCCTTGAGAACAACCTTAAAATGGCCGATCCCATGGTAATTGGCCACCAATTATTGATGTCATTCTGGCGCTGCGGTAAAGCAGATTTTGATATTAACATAGTCTGACATTCTCTTACCATGCCCGGTATAGTACCAGATACCAACCATAGATCGAAAAAGTCCATTAATTGGGTAGAGCAGGATCGATCTTAATGAGATCGCTCAAGCTGAGCCCGTCCAGTCCTGGCGCCGCGTTCTTACTCCTCTCCTCTCCCCAGCTCTGCCGAGCTGTTTGCCTGGCAGTAGAGTTTCAAACTGACTCCCAAAGCATCGAGAGTGAACCCAGCCGCGTCCTCCCCGTGCTCTTTCAGGATTTCGGCTTCTCATCGCTTGATTCTTACGTGGTTGGTCACGTCCTGTGGTGGTAACATCCTGTTTGGTTTGCTCTGGTTAAGAATCTCTTCCATTGCACTGGATTTTTTTTTTATTATTATTATTTTAAAATGTGGCATGTGCTGTTCTCCTCCCACCAGTAAAGGTTTCGGGTGTTTAACTCTTGTCAGCGAGGCACCTGGAACTTGGCACCAGATCTCTGAATGAGGCAGGAGGAAATGAATCATAGAATCAGAGAACGGTTTGGGCTGGCAGGGACCTTTCCAGGCCACCCAGTCCATCCCCCTGCCATGGGCAGGGACAGCTTCACCCACATCAGGGTGCTCAGAGCCCTGTCCAGCCTGGCCTTGGATGTTTCCAGGGATGGGGCAGCTCCCACCTCTCTGGGCAACCCCTGCCAGTGCCTCACCACCCTCAGCGCGACAAATTTCTTCCTTCGATCCAGGCTGAATCTCCCCTCCTTTACTTTCAAACCATCGCCCCTTGTCCTGTCGCTGCAGGCCCTGCTAAAAAGCCTCTCCCCATCTCTCTTGTAGCCCCCTTTAAGCCCTGCAAGGCCGCACTGAGGTCTCCCCACAGCCTCCTCTCCCCCAGGCTGCCAAATAATCCAATATGGAATTTTTTCCCGAACGTTAACATGACAAGAGAAAGGGGGCAACAGCCTGGATGTTGTGGCTGATGCTGTGCTGTGCTTTTTAAACCTGACTTTATGAACTGCAGGTACCAGAGCAGCAGAATTCTTCTAAACCACCTCTTTCCCCACCCTAAAATGACGTCAGCTGCGCTTTAGAAAATAAAACACGCTGTTTTCTTCACAGCAACCTCTTGTGAGTTGGGACCGGGAGGAGTTTTGGGCTCTGGCTCCCTGGGGGAGCCACTCGCCTCTTGTCAATCTCGTTAGCCAGAACCTTGGCGAATGGACTCCAGTTCTGGGTGCTGAGCCAGAGACGCAGCGAGGCCTCCCCGCTCCCCGGCGGCATCCCGGCAGCTGCCCTCGGGCCGGGTTCAGGTAACGGCAGCCGGGTGCTGAAAAAAGAGCTCCTCGGTAAACCGGGGCTTTCCCCCGTCTCCAATACTCCGTATGCAAAATGCAACACCTACCTCAAAGAGCTGTTGCCATGTTTCGCGCGTGATGCGAGAGCTCCAGGGAGAGGACGCGGTGCTGCGGGTACAAAGCGGTGTGCCGTTGGTTACAATTAAATCCGGCCATACGCGAAACCTTGATTCTTGGCAGTTTCTACAGGTTCGCCCCATCCCGCCATTTACTGGCTTCTGTCCCAGTAGGACTGGGAAAGGCAAAGGCGGAGCGCGTCCCCAGTGAGCGCGTGCTGAGGAGGGATGGCAGCCAGACTCGGGGCAAAGCTGGCGTGCGGTGAGTCCCTTGGCTAAGCGTTCTGCTGTCTTTCAGGTGTGAAAAGGGCTTTTTTAACTGCTGTGGGCAGAGCAGCTCGGCCTTGCGGCGGGACCGAGGGAGCCTCTAGCCCAGGACGGTGCAAAAGCAGCCGTGCTGGCTGCTTTACCGCTTCCGTGCGCCGAGGGCTGAGCTCCAAACCAGCACCCTAAGGCGCTCTCGCACCAAACCAGCACCCTAAGGTGCTCTCACACGTCAGCAGGGAGGCACCGAGAGCTCCTCCTGTCGTTCCTCGGCTCGCTGTCCTTGCTGTCGGGGGAGAGCAGCCCCGATTGCCGTGTCCCGAGGGAATTCGGAGCGACGGCAGTCGCTTTGGCTGGGCAGATGTTTGAATCGCCTCGGCCTTACGGCTGGCCCGTTGGGTTGTACCGGTTCCCTTTCAGTAGCAGGAAAAAAAAAAACCTTTTAATAAGAATTTATAATCCCAATTTGGTTTATTCACCAAAAGATTTTGAAAATGCCATAGTCCAGCCCTCTTAAATCTGTAACACTTACTGCAGCGCAGAATTCCTGGTGGGAAGCGGTGAGCCCGACCGGCCGCTCGGCCCGGGTGTGAAGCAGGGACGTCCCGACGCAGTAGCTAAGGCCAGGCGTGCCGGAGTCGGAGGAATCCCTTATTTCAGAATGCATTTTACTAGCTCACACTTTAATATCTGAAACGTTTATACCGTGAGCCAAACAACGCAAGAAGCAGCGCTGTGAGACTCTTAGGGACTGGAATTGACAAGCGGTTGTCAACGATTCCTGCGCGCTGTCAGCTTTAATATTCTTCCAACACGTTTGTGGTGATTCTTACACCTGAGTATTTCTCTCTTGGAAGGTTAACTCGGAGTCGTGTGATGTGCACTGGCTTTTAATGACATCAACATCCCCTTCCAAGCTGTTAGTTCCATATATAAGTTAAATGGGCATTAATTTATTTTAGCAAGCACTTACTCTCTCTCCCTTCCAGCTGTCTTCATTTTTGTATCCTGATTTTTCTCAGCCACAAACCCCCAAACGTTCTTGAAGAGCGGACGCGGAGCGCTTTGTAACGCGTTACTTGACGACAGGCGGAGCGAGCTCCAGCGTTTGGAGGGTCTGGTAGGAGCTATACATTTCTGTATGTTGGAAATAAAAAAGCATCTTTAAAGAACACGTCTGATTGATTGATGCGACCCGTCAAATTGTGAAAATTTAAGTACGCGTGCTGCTCTCTTTACCCGCAGAAACGGAGGTAAGTCTTGCTTGTACTCAGTTATTCCTACTTTTTAACTAAAATGTTCTTTAATTTCTCCCATAGAGCCAGCATTTTTCGTTTATTTTCACACCGCAGAGCAGGCTGGTACGCATCGGCCTGCAGTCTAGTTGGTTATTTAAAATGAAAAGGGCCCACTGGGTTCGAATGGCCAACTGGGATTAACTGGGAAAGGATCGCGCCTTCCTTCTGCAACCGAGTGTTAAGAACAGGAGTTTCAGGCAGTTTATTAGTAACAGGCTTTATTCAAGTTTCAAACAGTCTTCTGTAAATAATAGAAAAATAGAATCTTCCAGTTACAGGTTGATCCGATGCCAACAGCGGCACAAAAATTACATAGCCTTTCCTTGGAGCGATACAAAGAGTGCATAAAAATGTTAGTGTTCAGGCTCAGACAGGCTTTAACCCCCCCTTGCAGCATTAAAGTAGCACGTTAGAGGCTCGTTTTCCCTCGCAAACTCCAATAGGTTGGGTTTTGTTGTGGTTTTTTTTTTTAAAAGCATTGTGCAAGGATGTACGCTAGTAAAATGTCTGATTTCCAGCTGAGACGTTCAGGATCTTGGGTTGCTTGAAGTGCCGACTGATGGCGGTCCCAGCTGGCAGCCGTTCCCCCCGAGGAGGGAAGGGCAGTTCCAGCAGCGGGGAGCGAGGGCCGCGGCACGGACGGGAGCGAGGGCCGCGGCACGGACTGGCCCGCTGGCCGAGGGCAGCGCAGGCCCGGCAGGCTGGCGTAGGGCGAGCTCGGTCGCGTGGTGCCGGCCGTGCCAGGCTGCTGCCGGCTCTTCCCCGCCCCAGGGGGGAGGGCTCCAGGCCGCGGTCCCTCGGTGGCAGAGCGCGCCGGCTTCTGGGAGGTACAAGAGAAGGCGAGAAGGACGTTTTTGAACCGACAAGGCTTTTTAGGTTGCTGTGCTGCAAGAACCTACCAAAACTGCAGTGCTCATCAAGCACTGCCCCTAGGACTGAGACTTGGTAAGAAACCACGCTGGCCCTGCAGTCAGCACAGGCCAGGTGAAGCAAAGTCAGGTGCCAGAAAGCCCCAGCCCTGGGTGTCAGCCTCAGCCCCCGCTGTGGCCAGGAGGAGGAAAGCTGTGGTTTCGTTGTGCGCTCCGCCTGTTCCAGCACTTTAAAACAACTTGTTTTCAGTTTTATGATAGAAGTCTGAGCTTACCAGGGAAGGGCAGACAGTTACAGACTGCACCATCCTTAAGCCAGCTTCCTTAAGCCTAGCTTTATGCTACAGGCAATTCCTCTTGCATCTTAAAAATGCTGCTCGGGTGAGAAGGGACCTTTGTGAAGTGCCTAGGGCTTGCGTTCCTCACCTGGTTCCCCCGAGTACTGCAGGGAATTCCCTTTCCTGCTGCAGCAGTGGAATTCCCTTGCCCACCTGCCTGTGTGGAAGCCGGCCCCGTGGCCTGTGCCCTGCATCCTCCTAGGGCAACTGGTTGTGCAGCCTCGTTTGCTCCAGGCAGAGCAGCAGAGGAAGGGAGGGAAGCCAGCCCCGTCCTCAGCAGGGCTGGGCCAGAAACAAGGGACTTTCTTGGACCGAGGCGTCCTGCTGCTGCTCTTGGGTTAGTCAGCACTCTTACACTCCAGGTCTGAGCAGCCCCTGCAGCCGTCAGCGCTGCATGGCGCAGGACGGGGGTGCAGAGCGAAATACCTCATCTCTTCTCCCCCGGGACTCTAAAGGAGGGCCTGGCTTTGGTCCTGAGCATCTTCTGTCTCGCCGGCAGCAGGCGTGGAGCTGTGACTGGCTTCCCCGTTCATCTCCCTCAGCGGGTGGTAGCGATAGTCACCGCTCCCATGGTGCCTCTCTGGCCTGGCCTTCAGGAAAAGGCCTACATTTCCCACGGCGCTCATCACGAGCAGCAGAGCCAAGACAGAGGTCATGGAGATCCAGGTTTTTCTGTCAGACAGAAGAAAAAGCCATGTAAGCAACACCTCTTGACCTGCTTTCACGTGTTCCCAGTGCACAAATGACTTCTCAAGCTTTGTACTCCCTCCTCTGTCATCACGGGCTCGCGGTTCTGCTCTCGGGCAGGTGAGCACAGGCTCTGGGAAAGCCTTCCAAGGGCTGCGCTGGCAGCCAGGGCACAGATGGTTTTAGCTTCCCGCTCAGTTAACAAGCGAGCGGCTGTGCCTGCGGAGCAACTGTGGCTTCACCGCCGCTACAGCAGCTGCACTCTGGGGTTGGAGCTGTCCTTGTCTGTGGCATCGGGGTTGTTAGGGAAAACTCCTTCCCCAAAGGGCTGTCAGGGCCTGGCACAGGCTGCCCAGGGCAGGGGCTGAGTCCCCATCCCTGGGGGGATTTAAAAGCCGGGGAGATGTGGTGCTGAGGGACATGGGTTAGTGGTGGCCTTGGCAGTGCTGGGTTAGCGGTTGGGCTCGATGATCTTAAGGGTCTTTTCCAACCTAAACGATTCTGTGATTCTATACACAGCGCTACAGAACGGTCAGCGCTGGGGGCTTCAGCTCAGCGCTTGTCTTACGCTTGGGTCTTTATCACCTTGCCTTCCCCAGCCTCACCCTTCCCATCGCGAGAGCCGCAGGTGATGCAATGGCGTCAGAACACAGAGCTTTGGGTAATGAAGCAGCGGGTCTCCGAGCCTCACCGACACTGCCCAGGCACTCAGGAGGGGGCGTGAACAACTCCATCAGCAAGCAGCTGATGGCACGGACTCGCCGTGTATGTATGTGTGTGTATATATATATATGATGAATATTACACACTTACTCTGACAGAGAGAATTTTTCTTTGCTCCTTCCCTTGTTCTGGGAAGCCAAACACTGCCCAGCTGGAAAACAAAGAATAGAGGGAAGAAAGGCAGTGCTGGGGGAGGGGTAAAATTCCACTGAAAAAGCGTAAGCTTAGGTAAGAGCCAGCCAGCCAGAGCTGATCACCAGGCAAACAGCACGGTCTGCACCAAAACTGCTCTTCCAGCGGCTTTTTTTTAACCCCCCCCAACCACTGCGACCAGAGGTACCTTTGTTTAACTGGTCCTGTACTGCAGGCTCGTAGGTGACGTTGCAGCTGCCCGTCTCCGCGTCGCAGGGACACGCGTGTTCACACGCACACGGTTTCTGGCAGTTCGGCCCGTACCAGCCCATGGGACACTCTGGGGGATTGATTACAGAGAGGTCGGTCGTTGTCAGAGCTCCGCATGCTTTGGAACCCCCCAGCCTAACCCTGCAGCTCCCCTCGGCCCCAGCTCAGCCGTGCCTGCTTCCCCGGCTGCACCAGCTCCGCGCCAGGCAGGACGGGGACGCTCAGAGCGTTAGGAGAGGCTCAAACCTCACCTACGCCTGCCCGAGGGATTCGTGTCGCTCCCGTCACCACAGCAGGCTCTGGCCTTGTTGCTTCCCATGTGGTTTTTTTTTCTCCCTGCCACATCCGAGCTACGGCCCTGCCGTTTGGCTCAGAGCAAAGGCGGAGGCGGCCGGTTCCTAGCGGGAAGCGAGCACTCGTGTTTGAGTACGAGCACCCGCTGGGCTCCTGGGCCGTGCTGAGCAGCCGGGGCCCCGGCTTTCCTGCAGCCTGACGAAGCCGTTCTGCCTGCCCGCCCTGCTTCCTCCGGCAGCCTGAAAGCACCAAACTGTGGGCGAATTGCCATTATTTTGTTTACTTCAAGGAGATTTTGTACAATAGGGATCGGGCTGGCTGAGCGTTCCTAGGCTGGGAACAAAGCAGCGCTAGCGTAACCGCGCGCGCAAGAAGTTTACACCCACGCTGTAATTAACTCGTCCTGTCACCGGAGCAGGCTGTTCAGGTGCACGGGGGGCCACGAGCGCTTCAGGAAAGCTGGGGTGGTTACACAACCGAGAACACGGCTTGCGCTGCGAGCGCCGGCGCAGTTCGCAGGCCGTAAGCCAGAATGGCCCTGTGGAGCGCTTCACACCCACCGCCTCGGATCACCTGAAGCTCGGGCTACAGGAGGGCCTGGCGCAACAGCCTCAAGCCACGGATATTCAAGTATTCATGTTCTGCACTTGGGAAAGCTACACAGTTCTTTGGGGCAGAGACTGAACAGGCATCCACGGTTTTCTAATGATGAAGAAAACCCCTCTTTCCTCTCTGCTCCCTCCTTTTCTTTGTAGCCAGTGCGGTAGGGCAGGCAAGTCCTTGAGAGCTGGGAGCTGGCAGGCTACGCTCCAGCTGGGAAGCTCAGGCCTGAGCCTGCTGGCAGACCTCACGCTCGCTTTGGCTGGCTCAGACGTGACGCAAAAGCCTCTCCCAGCCCAGGCTGTTACTCAGAGCAGCGCTTACCGTGCTCGCAGCTGGTGCCGTAGTACCCAGCTGGGCAGGAACAGGCTCCGTGCACGGGGTCGCACGAGCCGCCGTTCTGGCACCGGCACTTCTGGGTGCAAGCGTCCCCATAGAAGCCGCTAGCACAAGCTACAGGAGACAAGCAGAGATCTCATCAGGGCCCTCGTTACGAAGGCAGCAACCCCACCCCACGCGTACACCCGCAGAGCAGTCACTGCCACAGGCTGCTCAGAGAACAGAAGCCCAGTCTGTGCCTTCAACAAGGAGCAAGGGCTTAAAATGCTTCGCACCCAGCCAATCTTAAGATGCTCAGGCTGCAACTAAACTCCACAAAAAAAAAAGGCACACTGCGTAGCCTTTCCCTTCGCTGCTCCCTCCCGGGGAGCCACCCGCCGCTGCAGGCGGCCAGCGGTTAGGAAGCGTTCGCACTTGCTGGCTGCGAAGAGGAGGAGTAGAAGTCAGCGTTACCTTCGCTGCAGTTGCTGCCAATCCAGCCAGCATTACACAGGCATCCAGCTGTGCAAACACAGACAAACAGGCATTAGCAACAACAGGGAAAGACTGAGAAATAGCAGGAACTCAAAATTAGGAGCCTCTGCTTCTTGGGGTGCCCTCTTAACTCTCCCTGCCTCTCCCAAGGAACCCACAGAAGGGGAATCCTGAACTCACCCACAGGTTAGGTTCAAATACCCCCTGCTACAGCTGCCAAGCACAGCAGAGTCTCCTGCTGATTGGATTTCCAGAGCTTAACTCTGGGTCAACCATTACCAGCACGTGTAGCCACTGAGCTCTGCCCAGTCACCTCACTGGTGCAAACCTGGCTGCCAGTTCAATCAGGGAGGAAGCAAAGAAACAGGAAAACAGGATTGAGCAGGCACAGAAGAGCAGAAGCTGGGGGGGGGAGCTGTTACGCAGTCCCGAGATTCAAAACAACTTTACAGAAGTGTTGCAATTGCCCACTTGTAAAAATCGTGAAGCAGGAGAGTCAAGGAACGATCGGGGAGGGGGCAGAACTCAGCTGCTTTGTCATACAGTGCCCTTCCCATCAGCAGATTTACAAACAAACCAGGAGCACAACCCCAGGGGGCAGGAAGGGAAACTCCGACACGGAGTATGAAGTCGTCCTATTAAAGGTCCGGTTTCCAGAGCTGAGCCCCAGCGTAGCCCTGCTGCTGTCTCCTAAAGGCAACGGGTTCTGAGCGTCTCTACTGCTGCTTCAGACGCTGGGGGGAAGGGGAGAGCAGCTCCCTGCACCCAGAGGGTAAGACAAGGGCTGAGGTGTGCGGCACCAGCTGGCTTCCAGAGGCAGGGCTCGGGCTGGCCAGGCAATCGGCACCTGCGGCCCCGACAGGCTGGGCTCCCGGGGCTGGGAGGCTGTCCTGGTTTCAGCTGGGATAGAGTTAATTTTCTTCTTGGTAGCCAGTATGGGGCTGTGTTTTGGGTTTAGGATGAGAACAACGTCGATGCTAAGTATCGCTAAATAGTCGCTAAGTAGCGCTTACACTGGTCAAGGACTTTTCAGCTTCCCGTGCTCTGCCCGGTGCACGGGGGGCTGGGAGGGAGCACAGCCAGGGGCGCTGACCCAGACTGGCCAAGGAGTTATTCCATACCACATGACGTCATGCTCAGTATAGAAGCTGGGGGAAGAAGAAGGAAGGGGGGGACATCTGGCGCGATGGCGTTTGTCTCCCCAAGTAACCGTTACGCGTGATGGAGCCCTGCTTTCCTGGGGTTAAACCACGACAGAGGCCGCCCCAAAAACTCCCGCTCTCTGCAGCGAAGGAAGCAGCTACTGCTAGTACCAGTTGATGTGAGCTACGCTCCTCCACACCAGGGTGGGAAAGGACCCCGTGGACCAGCCAGGACTGCACACGTGGCGCCTCGTGGGCAGGTAAGCGATATTCCCCACGTATACGCCGCCCAGGTCCGCACTTCCCCTAGAGCTACCACGGGCATCTCCGCGTTAGAGGCCGTCTCTGCGCACGCAGCGACTCACAGTCGGTGCAGACGCCGTGCAGGCTGCAGTTGGAAGGGCCGCAGTCCAAGATGTCACAGGCTGGGCCTCTCCAGAAGTCCCCGGCGCAGCGGCACTCCCCTCGCACGCAGTCCCCGTGACCGCTGCAGTCCGCAGGCTCGCAGGCAGGCTCGTGGATACACATGATGGTCGAGATGCTCCGAGGGCAACGCCACATGTTGTCAAAGGAGCTGGGGACAGAAGATGGGTCCCATAAGGCGTGCGAGCACCGTGCTGCTCCCAGCCCTACTGGGATTACACCCCTGGGGATATAATCCACAAATTTTTACCCTGATTCACATTGCCAACCATTAATAGTGGGAAAATATAAACTAGATTTGAGTCAATGTTTTAACTAAGTGTTAACTCCTATTGGAGAGGAGTCATTTCAAACAGGGAATTACAGAAAGCAACGCGCCAGCAAAGGCTCCCTTTAAGCAGTCCAAGCTTCCCTAACTTTGTTGTTCAACGCGCTTTTTCTTCACTATTATTTGCTTTGATATAAGTGATGTCATTGCGGCTAGAGCAACGCTTAGCTTTCAACTGTCAGACTGCAAACCAAATTTTAAATCCCTTCGTGTTTCCAGTCAGAAATGTCGAAAAAGCTAAATTTAAAGTAAAATATTCTTTAGGTTCCCTCACACGAGGCAGGGCAGCGTCTCCAAGTCCGTGTTTCTCTTCCATAGTAACAAGCTGTTGACAGATCTCTGCTAATTCCTGGGCATGTGCAGCTCTGAATCTCCTGGTCTAAGAGCTGTTTCCTTATCCGATTCCCACATCGGGCCACTCAGTCATGTCGAACAGCTTTGCTGCACATCTCAAACCAGCTAAACTTTAATCCCGGATGACTAAGTGGAAAAAATACGTAGTCACTAAATTGCTGTAAATTTTAGAGGCGCTCTCTCCCTCAAAACCTGTCACTCGCCTTTGCGTTGTGCTCTCCCAGCAATGCAGCCTGACTCCCTCGCAGAGCAGCGGGGCAGGGCTGGGCTCTGCACGCTAACGGGAGCTGCGTGCTTACTTGTGCCGCCCTGGGCACGCGCAGCCGGCACCTACCAGTGCTCAGACGGGTAGCTTGCGAGGGTCCCGTTTAAGACCAGCGTGGCAGACCCTCCACCATCCAGGTTGATAGCATTGATGATTCCCTGCCGCTTCAGAAATTCGGCCATTTCCCAGAGGTTGACCCTGCCAAAGCAAACAGTTGTTTGTTGTGCATTCATGCTATTTGTCTTCAATGAAACTGCTAGACCAGAAGCTTGGTCCCTCTCCTCAGGGGAAGGGGGGAAGCTCTCCCATCCCAGGTCTGCTGACTCGCTGCCTGGAGGCTGCGTTAGCCTTTTCTGGCTCTGCCAGAAAGACACCAAACAGCGGTGCCTTCAGCTGACCTCTTGAGCTCTCCGAGTCTCTGCCTTAAAACACATTACTGGCAGCCAGTTCCAGTGACAAAATTTAAAGACCGATCTTGCACCTGCCCCAAAACCTTACCACAAGCCTGGCCTTACCCTCTGGATTCTGTCTGTCCATCCACATGAACCAAGACCAGCTGCCCCTGACTGTCGTGTCCAACCGCAGTCCTGGCTGATATCACGTTGATGAACTTGTCGAAGGTTCCTGTGCAGGAGAGGGAAGAATTCGCACGCCAGCTGGGCGACAGAACTGGCTCTTTAGACACATCTGTCTACAAAACAGCTCCCAGCAAGGAGCTCATCTAAACTGAAACACAATGAGAACAGAGCCCAGGTTCCTCTCGTTCAGCCAAGCCCATCTAGGAATAACATTTCCAGAAGCACTCTTGTTAAGTTTTTGTCTGGCACAGGGACAAGGAAGGGGATTCGCAAGCCCTCAGTTTTAACCTCCTGTAACAGGCATCTGCCTTGAGTTTCTCTGGAGCAGCATTAATGCCAATCATGCCACCGCTCTTTACAGCCCTCAGCAAGTTCTATTCAACGACCCCGAACGGGCGAGTGCAGCCTTATCTCGCAGGCAGCCTACTTCTTGCACTGCACGTGCTGCAGACTCGGGGTGAAGTAGCACAGAAGAACTTTGGACCTCTTAAGCGAGCAGCAAACTGCAACGAGGCAATGCTTTCCACTGCTACCCCCTCCTTCCAGTAGCCCCATCAGAAGGACAATCTATACCCAGGCTGAAGCTAGGCTTTACAATATTTACCTGTGGTTTGAATTTCACCACACTCAGCCATTTGACTCTGACTGATGTACACTTCTCCATCTCTTAGGAGCCAAACTACCCCACTCACAAGCTGCACAAAAGGGTTTGCTTGATCCAAGACATCTTCCTCAGACAGGTAGCTAGGAAAGAGAGAGCAGGAGGGGTTACCCAGTCACAGCAGTGTCATGTAAAAGCCTCTCCTGCTGCCAGCAGGCTCCAGAAGCAGGGAGAAGGGGAGAAGGTGGCTGAATGAAGGCTAGCTACATCCAAAACTAGAGGCCAAGCAGTGCTAAACATCACTTGAGCAGCCAGAGCAGACCCTGTTCTCCACTATTCTGCCCAAAACCACTGTTAATGATGGTCCCAGGCCACTGTGCATGAAACAACTCCTGCCAACAACGTGGCCAGTGGGCCTGAGCCAGGATAATAAGGGCAGAAAGCATCTGGCAGAACATGAGGGCAGAGCCATTGCCAAATACTTGGGGATCTGTGGAAGCAGCTGTAACATCTTGCTGTCTGTCAGCTTCCATTCTGCAAAACAGTGACACCAAACAGCTTCTGAGAGGGTTTTCAGCGACAGCATCCTCTCTGCCTGCAGCTGCACTGAGGGGAAGACACTGCTGGATGCTACCTGCTCCCCTCCGTCTGGGAAGGAGCTTCCTCTGCTCTTCCAGACAGCAAAACCTTTCACTGGACAGTCAGACAGTGAAAGAACTGTTCAGCGACCATTTCCAGGATCGGGCGTTGGGTGTCACTGTAGGGTGCTTCCCAAGGGACATTCTTCTCTCAAGAGTTAGGGTGCTGAGAAGATCCGCCTCGTCAGGACCTGGTGCTGGGTGATGTTTGCGACAGGAGAGGAGAGCAGCCAAGGTCGGGGCCGAACAGCTGTGCTGTCGCTGTACGCTCTGCCCGTGGTTTTTGGTTTAAAACTGATTGCTCTGCGTGCTCCAGACATGTCTTGTGGGAGCTGGCTGCTCAACTTTTAGTTTTTTTAGTATCCATGATTGCAGCCAAACAAAGCTTCATGCTTTGTAGAAAAGTGTAATTGAAAATACCTGAATGGAAAACACGCAAAAAGAAATCCCTTTCCCCATGGGAAGGGAACACAAAGACAAAACAAACACAGCTGAAAATGGATCAAATGGCACAGCAGCTTGAGCATGGACTAATCAACCGTCAGCTTTTAAAGCCTGCAATTATCCATCGCCAGCCTAGGTGGTAGAGGCAGCATCTTTGCTAGGTGGGGGGTGACAACCTGCCCTGGTGCACCGTCGTGCTGGTCAGGACATAGTGTGAAAGGGTCAAGTGCAAATTACCGTCCCCGCTGCCCTGACAGACCAAATTATTTACACCAAAACTACTTCTAGCGTCATGTTTTGGAAACCACAAAGACACCAAGCAGACAACTCACATTTAAGACGGGAAATCCTGCCAGAGCAGAAGAGAAGCAGGGCAGAGCTGAGATTAAGCACACAACAGTGACCTTGCAGGTGCTGCTGGTCCCCTCGGCAGAAGCCCCCTCACCAACGTGGACATGTCACCAACTCTGCCAGCCCCTCTGCCACGTAAATTAAGCTGTGGCTCTCAGGGCTGTCAGAGAATGGCTGCACACTGAAGCCCCGGCTTGGTACGGTCAGTTTGGCTTTGCAGGGACACTTGCTGAGGTCTGAGGGCTCGTGGCAGTGGGCTAACAGAAGGGTGGAGAATGCAGCAGCTTCCAGACTGCTTCTCAGTCTTCTGAGACCATCAGAAGGACCTCTGGGAACCCTTCTAGGACCTTGAGGGTGCCTGCTGCTGCTGGGGAAGGGTAGCTACCAGGGCCCTTCGCTTCCAGCAAGCACTAACAGTCCCTCTGTCAGCTGCTCCTCATCAAAGGGTGCTTTGAGCTTTTGTCCCCAGCTGATTAGGGAGCGTCACACAGCCTTTCAGCTGGTGCCAGGACGAGGGCTATAGAACCGCCAGGCTGAGACCACAGCTCCCAGCAGCCGAGAGACGCTGCAGCTCGTGCACTGGGGAGCTGGAGACCCTGCAAGAGCAGCGTCTGTGGTCAGCTGTGGTGATGCACCACAGGGCGCAGCCTCCAGCACCGACTTCTACAACTACCCCCAGCACAGCAGCCACCTCGATTCAGCCCGAGCTGCGGAGGGAGAAGGCAGCGCTCGGGCTGCGGGGATACCCGGTGCCTCTTGCTGAGGCTGGGGCCAAGGGGAGCAGTGTCCTAGTGTGTGCTGGCTGAGGAGCTATGCTGCCGAGACAAGGAGCTAGAGGAGGAGGTCTGCATGCTGCACAGCAGCAGGGATGATGAGAAAGAGATGGACAGATCTTCCCTAATAGCCTGCAGAAACAAACCCCTAAACCCCACAATGCCCAGAAGGAGCACCCAGGATCTGCTCACTGGGGTGGCAAATCCCATGACGGTGAAGGCTGGAAGTCTGTGAGCTCTGGCACCAGCACGGAGCTCTTCCTCCGCCTGGGTTCAGGGCCCTGGCAGCAGGCGAGGGGCCGGGAGCTCTGTGAAACCATGCGTCCATGCCAGCTGAGCCTGAACCCCGCAGCAGCACCAGAGGAGGTGGGTGAGTGGCAGGGGGAAGCTCCCTGCTGCGGGGGACGGAGCCCCCACCCGCTAACCTGTCTAGGGAGGTGCGCTGGGGGCTCAGGTCCAGGGTGGCGTGGGCAGACTGCTGAGGCTTCGCCAGCCCCCAGGCTACTACCCCCCGCTGCTCTTCCACACGGGCACCAACAGCACTGCTAGGAGTGTATCAAGAGCGACTGCGTGGCTCTGGGGGTGACAGCCAAGGGTGGCCCTGGTGGTCCTCTCCTCAGCCCTGCTGGTGAGGAGGAAGGGCTTGAGAAGCAGTGGATGGATTCTGTGGGTCAATATGCGGTAGCGCAGCTGGTTTTGACAACAGGAATTTGGCTTTTACAAGGACAGAACCCTCTCTGAGGAATGTCGACCTGACCAGCTGAGGCAAAAGTAACTTCTGTAAATAGGCGATCTGTTGAGGAGAGCTTTAGACCAGGAATGACAGAGGAGGGAGACGATCACCCACAGTCAAGTGAGGAAGTGGCAGACCAGGCTGGCAAGCGAAGGTTGGCAGGGTGACATGGGCATAAGAACCGGAGACAACAGAGTATAAACAAAAGGGGATCTCAACCATATGCACACAAATAAGGAAATGCGGAGGGGACTTAGGGGAAGCTCTCACCCTCTTCCTGGAAAACAGGAGTGGGTGCCTGTGTGAAGTTGTGCAAGCAGTACAGGCACAAACAGGAGGAATCAGAGGTCTGTACAGCTGCGGGGCTACAACCTCACTGGAGTCACGCAGGCATGGCAGGATAGTGCGTGTGACTGGAGCGCTGCAAGGGATGGATACAGGCTCTTTAGGAAGAGCCTGTACCCAGGGAATGCGGTGGGAGAAGTGGGGAGCCGTTGCCCTTTACGTGAGAGAGCAGCAGGAACGGCCGGAGCTCTGCCTAGGCACCGACCACAAGCTGAGGGCTTAGGGGTTGGGATTAGAGCTCTGGCAGATCAACGGGGTGACTTCATGGTGTCTGCCACAGACTGCCTGGTCAGGAAACAGGAGCTAAGACCTTCTTCAGAAAACTGGAAAAAGCCTCATGTTCACAGGCCCTGGGACCTATGGGGGACTTTAACCATCTGCTGAAAGGGCAACACAGCGGAGCACCGGCGATCCAGGAGATGCCTCGATTTCTACTTAACAGTAAGTAACTTCACATAAGACAAAGTTTTTTTACTGTAAAGGGTGGTCAACCATGGGAACAGGTTTGCCCAGAGAGGTTGTGGAGTCTCCATCCTCGGAGATGTTCAAAACCCGACTGGACGTGGCCCTGAGCAACCTGCTCCAGCTAACCCTGCACTGAGCAGGGTGGTGGACGAGGCACCTCCAGAGCTCCCTTCCAGCCCCAGCGTTTCTGTGCTGTAGCACGAGCGGTTGTGTAGTCCACTCTGCCTCTCCTCTGTCAGAAGGACAGAGACCTCTTGCCCTTCTACCATAATCAAGTCTACCTGCGGCATGTTGGGAGAGGAGACACAGGAACCTAAGCAGCTAGAGATCATCAGAGTAATTAATTTATCCAGCTTCTCTTCTTCCTAGGAACAAAAGCCAATGGCCAGAGATAGCTCAATGGGGTACAGGTAGGACAGCCCTAACTTAAGTGTTCAAAGCATCCTCGTGCTGTAACTGGGAGAGGCCAAGGAGGCAGGGCCTGGGCAGTGATTCCTGCCTCCGTGATTCCCACCAGTCTTCAGGGAGGAGAGAGCGCTCTCCAAACATCCCCCAAGTTCTTACCCGAACACCATGGTGCCATCCTTCCGGATGCCGAACTGAGCGTTTTGCAGGCCTCCAGAGTTTCTCACCAGCTTTCCATTGCTCACAACATTCCCAAGGCACTCTCCGGTTTCCATATCGAAGTACCCACCATTCTGGGCCACCAGACACTTCCCGAGCTTTGCGGTCTCTTCCACGGGGGCTCTGCGGTAAGCCTGGCAGCCTCCCGCGCCGCCCGGCTCTAGCACAGAGAAGGTCCTCAGGGGGTTCCTCACAAAAGTGAAGTGGCCATAGACCACCCTGTGGTCCTTGCCCTCTGGGGGGATGTAAGAAACAAATGTTCTGGTGGTAGCCACTGGGCCATCCGTCCTGTTGTCGCTGGGCCAAGTTTCGTGTGTTACATTGCCGTACTTGGTGGGCTGACAGTCTCTGACGTGCCTGTGGTGGTGCCGAGGGCCGTGCCGGGAGGGGAAATACGGCTGCAGCAGAGGGTCGCTGGGGGGGCTCCTGCAATGAGAAGAACCAGTTACCCCAAGGCCGCCCTGGCAGAGCAACGCTTGGTGGTGGGACAAGAGCTGCTCGGCTGGGGGGGCCTCACCGACACCCCGGGCCCTGCTCCTCCCCTGCCCCCGGAGAGTCCCCGGTACAGCTGTAACCTGCCCTGCCTTAAGCCAGGGCTGTCCTGCTTATCCTAGAATCATAGAATTGTTAAAGTTGGAAAAGACCCTTAAGATCATTGAGCCCAACCGCTAACCCAGCACTGCCAAGGCCACCACTAACCCATGTCCCTCAGCACCACATCTCCCCGGCTTTTAAATCCCCCCAGGGATGGGGACTCAGCCCCTGCCCTGGGCAGCCTGTGCCAGGCCCTGACAGCCCTTTGGGGAAGGAGTTTTTCCCAATCCCCAACCTAACCCTGCCCTGGCGCAGCTTGAGGCCGTTCCCTCTCGTCCCATCGCTTGTTCCTGGGGAGAAGAGACCGACCCCCCCGGCTCCAGCCTCCTTTCAGGCAGTTGCAGAGAGTGATGAGGGCTCCCCTCAGCCTCCTCTTCTCCAGGCTGAGCACCCCCAGCTCCCCCAGCCGCCCCTCCCCACCCTTGGGCTCCAGCCCCTTCCCCAGCCTCGCTGCCCTGCTCTGCCCACGCTCCAGCCCCTCCAGCTCCTTCTGGGGGTGAGGGGCCCAGCGCTGAGCACAGGATTCGAGGGGCGGCCTCACCAGTGCCAGCACGGGGGGACGATCCCTGCCCTGCTCCTGCTGGCCACACCGTTCCTGATACAAGCCAGGATGCCGTTGGCCCTCTTGGCCACCTGGGCACGCTGCTGGCTCATGTTCAGCCGCTGTCGACCACCACCCCAGGTCCTTTCCCGCCGGGCAGCTCCCAGCCGCTCCTCCCCAAGCGGGGAGTACCCGCACCACCAAGCCGACCGGGGGCCACCGGCCCAGGAGAGGAGCGGCGCTACCGGCCGGGAAGGGAACCCCCCGGGGCCCGCCCGTACCGGGACGGCAGGGCTGTCACCGCCCCGACCACCCGCTCGGACACTCACCCGGCGCCGCTCGCCGCCTGCAGCCAGCCCAGCGCCGCCAGCGCGGCCGCCACCACCGCCCTCCCCGCCGGCCGCCGCCCCCGACCCCCGCCCGCGGCCGCCGCCGCCCCGGAGGCCGCCATCTTGGCGGGCGGGCGGGCGCTGGCGGGGCGCCCTCTGCCGCCCGGCGGCCCTGTCCCGCCGCCCCCCCTCAGGGCACGGCCTGTGCGCGAACCCCGAGCTACGAGACATTGACGAGTGGAAAGACGGAAAGAAATACTTTTAAAGTCTGTTCTTTCAATAATAAGCCGTGGCCTGTTCTGGTTGATGCAGAGGTGTCTGCATCCCCCCTGGAGCCCTGCGTCCAGCTCGGGGGTCCTCAGCACGGGAAGGACAGGGAGCTGTTGGAGCGGGGCCAGAGGAGGCCCCAGCAATGGTGCGAGGGTGGAACAGCTCTGCTGGGAGGACAGGCTGAGAGAGCTGGGGGTGCTCAGCCTGGGGAAGAGGAGGCTGCGGGGAGCCCTCAGTGCGGCCTTGCAGGGCTTAAAGGGGGCTACAGGAGAGATGGGGAGAGGCTTTTTAGCAGGGCCTGTAGCGACAGGACAAGGGGTGATGGTTTGAAAGTAAAGGAGGGGAGATTCAGCCTGGATCGAAGGAAGAAATTTGTCGCGCTGAGGGTGGTGAGGCACTGGCAGGGGTTGCCCAGAGAGGTGGGAGCTGCCCCATCCCTGGAAACATCCAAGGCCAGGCTGGACGGGGCTGTGAGCACCCTGATGTGGGTGAAGCTGTCCCTGCCCATGGCAGGGGGATGGACTGGGTGGCCTGGAAAGGTCCCTGCCAGCCCAAAGCATCCTGTGATTCTATGATTAACTCCTTTGCCAAGCTTTCAACTCAGGCACACTGAGCGAGTAATTCACATTCTGAGGGCCGCTCTTCCAGGCCTCCTTTCAAGTACCCTGCAGAAAGAAAGAAAATTCATTTTGCGCACTACCATAAACTCATTCCAAAACACAAGAGTTCTGGGGCCTCCTCTAGCGATCGCTATTCACCGCCGTATTTTAAAATGAGATTTAACCGGAGCCGACGGCGGCCCTGCCCCTCGTCCCGCCGCCGAGCCCGGGCGCCGCCGGTTCCCCTCAGAGCGCCGCGCCGCCAGGGGGCGCCCTCCCCGCCGGCGGCGCCACAAGATGGCGGCGGGCGGCGCGGCGCTGGCGGCCGCGCTGGTGGCCGGGGCGGCGGTGCTGGCCGCGCTGCTGTGGCGGCGGCGGCGGGAGGCGGCGGCGGGGCGGGTGTGCGTGGCCGTGCTGGGCGACCTCGGCCGCAGCCCGCGGATGCAGTACCACGCACTGTCGCTGGCGCGGCACGGACGCGGTGTCGCGCTGCTGGGCTACCTCCGTGAGTGAGGGCGGGCGGGCGGGCGGGCGGGCGGTTCCCCTCCCCGGGTCCGGTTCCTCTCCCCGGGGTCCGGTTCGAGCTGCGCTGCGGCGGCGGCTGGGCTGGGCGCGGGGGTGGCTCCGCTGACGGGCTTCTCCCCTCCGGCAGAGAGCAGGCCGCACGGCGACGTGCTGCGGAGCGGGAGCATTCGGCTGGTGCCCGTGGCCGACCTGCGGGGGCTGCGAGGTGGGTGCGGGCCGGCTGCGGCTGGGCTTGTGGTCGGGGGCCGGGAGGAGCAGGGGAAAAGGGGGAAAAAGAGATTTACGGGGAAAAATAAACAGCCCGGGGGGGGGGTCCGGGCCTCGCCCCGCGGGGCGGTGGGGCTGGGCCGGGGGGTGCTGGCTCGGCCCGGCCACACGCCTCCTCCGTGCCTCCCTACCCGTTGTAAACACTTGTTTCTGTCATATTGGGGCACATTAATGCAGTTCTGGTGCAGCCTGAAACAGGGACATTTTTTAATTTCTTTTTTTTAACCTTCTGTGTGTGTTTATCCATCCCTACCCCGCTCTCTTTCTATACAAAACACAGAACGGGAATTTATAGGGATTGCGAGATGTTTGCCTAAAAGCAAGTGTCCCTTTTTACAGCATACCGTTATTTTAAACCTTTCTCTGCAGAGGTGGCTGGTTCTGTATGAGGTGCACGGTTCTGGGGAGCTGTAATATTCTTACCAGGTTTTCTCTTGTCTTGCAGTTGGTCCGAAGCTTGTCCAGTACGTCGTAAAAGTCATTGTGCAGGCAATACAATTACTGTACACAATGCTGAAGATGGATCGGCCATCCTATATCCTTCTTCAGGTATTTTTTGTGTTGGGACTCGTTTTAATAAAATAAATAGTACTACATTACAGGGTATTTTTAGCAGTCTCAGATATTGTTTTAATTATTTGAGAGCTAAAACTGGCCTAATCAATGGTGTAAACCTATATCAAGCTTTTTTTTTTGGCTCTAAACTTTGATTTTTCTCTTAACACCTCCGTTTGTTCTTAGTGTTAATTGTTGAGCTTTCAAATTTCATTGGTGTGGGTAGTACTAAAGAATAAATCTTAACAGAAGTGTTTGTGTGTTGGAGGGGAATTTTGATCCTGATCCAATGGTAAAATTTGAAGTGCCTCCCAATCTTCATAGGGGAAATGGGCAGTTCTATAGTTGGTGAATATAAAATTGTCTCCATTCATTAAGATCCTTCAAAGCGATGCAATTTCAATCATTTGATTTTATTTTTTGGTAGGTGCTTAGTGTTTGTCACTTGACTAAAGTCTTATGCTATTTTTACTTGCTTTATTTATTAAACAGAATCCTCCAGGCTTACCTAGCATTGCTGTTGCCTGGGTAGCATGTCTTTTCTGGAGAAGCAAGCTGATAATCGATTGGCACAACTATGGATATACCATAATGAGTCTGAGTCATGGAAGAAATCACCCCCTAGTACAAATTGCAAAATGGTTTGTGCAGTAATTTCTTCTCCTCTTTATAAATTACGTACCTTTGCAGAATTCAGAAGAATGGAAACCAGCGGGGAGAATATAACTAGCGAAGGGCTGTTTTCATGAAGGATTTCTGGGTTTTGCTGTGTTGAACTGCTCTCTGTTTCAGAAAGCACGTTCTGTAAAACGCCTTTGTTAAACACATAGGAAGGGGATTGATGAAGTAGGCAGGTTGCTTTTATGTGCGTATGCAAACTTTGATCTTGTTATTAGAATTTCTTTATATGGTTATTTTTTTATTCTCTAGTGCTGCTTTACGCTCCAGCTCATCTTTAAAGGTTTGTTTCTTGCTGAATCTAATCGGTTACATGTAGATAAAGGCTTTAAAGACTTTGGAGTGTGATGTTCTTAGGTCTTAGAGGATAACGGAGTCATGCTGTATCCCTACTCATAGACTGATACCGCTCAGTAGAAGGAGTCAATCAATAACTGATAATTAAATTTCAGTTACTGGAGGCAGTTGGGATTCTTTTGGTTTTGTTTGGCTTTTAATTAGCGTTGGCACTGGTGGGCAGTAACTATTTGGCTATTGCGGTTGCCTGCCTGTGGTTTCTAACTAAGATTTAATTTTTGTCAGGTATGAAAGGCTTTTTGGGCGTTTGTCTGACTATAACTTGTGTGTCACTAATGCCATGAAGGAAGATCTATGGGTGAATTGCAACATAAAGTAAGTCACATACCTCTAACAAATTACTATGTGTGTATGCAAAGTAAAATGAAATAACATAGCCCTGATGATTCTGGATTCAGAGGAATCTTACAGAAGCAACTTTCCCGAACCCTTTCATTACCACTGAAACACATGAGTTCAGCTTTGTAATGAGCTAGTGGAGCGTGCGCATTCGAGAATCTTCGTTACCCTTCATAATTAACACCCACTGACTAGAAGGTAGCAGTCCAGGTGTTATGGAAGTTTGCTACCAGGCCGCCTATAGAATTGGAATGAGGCAGACATCACTGCGTTTATTAACAACCAGCCTGCCCTGCACGTTTTTCTTTTGCAATCAAAGGGCTTCAAGTTGCTCAGGGATGGTTATAAAATAAGTTTAAAAATCAGGACAATGATGTCTCTAGTTTTTACGGTTGCATTACAGCCCTTGAATATGCACACAAGAAAGGGGTCCTTTGTTAGGGGATTAATATGTCCACCTTGGTGTATTCCAGCAAACTTCAGGAATACAGAAAGTTGTAAGCATCAAAAAAGTCATTATTTTGCTGTATTAATTCACTTAATTACTCTCTGCATTACATTGTTGTAGCCTGTGGCTGTACCATATGCATTTTGTACATCTGTGTTTTATTTAACTTGTGAATTTATTCTGTCACAGGGCAATAACGCTGTATGACAGGCCAGCTCCTTATTTTAAGGAAACACCATTAGAACTTCAACATCAGTTGTACATGAAACTTGCCAAGGACTACGAGCCTTTTAAACCACGGTATGCGTAAGTAAAGCATGTGCTTACAGTCCTCACCTGAAAGACATAAAGCTATCGCACTTAGTTACCAGAAATACTTTTGCATGGGGTCACAAGTTACTGAACACCGGCAGGCAGAGTGGTCTCTGCGCGCTCTCAGCAGCAGCAGACGCCGTGCGAGTTAGCTTAATTGTCACTAGGAGGGGCCAGAATAAGTGGAATCATTGAACTGTGATAGCACACTGCTTGGTGTGTGAAATAATAGAAGTCTTTTATGCCACCTTCTTTAAAAATAAGTACTAGGGAATCTGTAATAGAATCTTTCTAGGGTGAAACTGGGCAGTTGTTGTCTAGTTCCCATTGAACTAGGTGACAGTGACTGGATGCTTCGTTTATAGCGTCCCTTCCTTTTGCTCGCTGTGGAGAGCTTTTTGGTCTGAGTGTAAACGTTCCTCTCTGGCTGTGTGCAGGATGTCTCCTGTAGCAGATCGTAGAATCGTTAAGGTTGGAAAAGACCCTTAAGATCATTGAGTCCAACCGTTAACCTACCACTGCCAAGGCCACCACTAACCCATGGCCCTGAGCACCGCATCTCCCCGGCTTTTAAATCCCCCCAGGGATGGGGACTCAGCCCCTGCCCTGGGCAGCCTGGGCCAGGCCCTGACAGCCCTTGGGGGAAGGAGTTTTTCCCAATCCCCAACCTAACCCTGCCCTGGCGCAGCTTGAGGCCGTTCCCTCTCGTCCCATCGCTTGTTCCTGGGGAGAAGAGACCGACCCCCCCGGCTCCAGCCTCCTTTCAGGCAGTTGCAGAGAGCGATGAGGGCTCCCCTCAGCCTCCTCTTCTCCAAACTAAACACCCCCAGCTCCCTCAGCCGCTCCTCGTAAGACTTGTGCTCTAGACCCTTCACCAACCTCGTTGCCCTTCTCTGGCCACGCTCCAGCACCTCAATGTCCTTCTTGAATTGAGGGGCCCAAAACTGGACACAGGATTCGAGGTGCGATGTAACAGGGTATTGCTTTACCAAACTAAGGTTTGAAAAACAAGTGAAAGCCATAGTGTATAGCAGTTTCTTTTTGGAAACGCCCGCTATAGAACGTATAGGTTCTGGGTTTAATTGTATAAATGTACTGTTGGCCTCCACGCCCTACTATGTTTGAGACGGAGCTGGAAAGAGAGGCTGACTATCTTCTCCACTTGTTAAGGAAAACACTTTGTTAGAAGAGGGAATGGTGCCTATAGCAGTAGTGTCACTGGGCTCTTGGTAGCAATAGGAAAGGTGAAAAATGGTCTCTCTGCAGCTCAGTGCTGTAATGAGTGTGTTTCCAGAGAAGCTGAGCAGCAAATATGAAGCAAAGTGTTTGGAAATCCACGCTGATTAAGCATAGTATTTCCTTCTGTGTTTATCAGCTGTGCTTGCGTAGTCCATACTCAGACATCTCTGTTTCCGTAGTACAGAGTCTGTCAGTTCGGACGCCGAGATGTCTGCCTTTACAGAAATGGATGAAGAAAGTGGACATGTGATAAAAACTAGAGGACGGCCAGCTCTTCTCATCAGCAGCACAAGCTGGACAGGTTTGGAAGCAAATAGCTTATTTCTTTTTTAATATTTAACCATTGTTTAACAAAAGATGGCTGTTTATACTTCCCCCCACACTTGACATGTTATAGAGACATGTTTACATCAGCAGTGGCAAAGTTACTTTTTTCCTTCATTTGGCTGGAAGGATTTGAAGACAACTGGCACTTAATATACCTCAGTGGCTAAAAATGGATGATTTTAAAATGAAGTTATATTTTAGTTACAGAGCGACAGTCTAGAGGCTCAGCTTCAAGAATGATTAAAAGCGATTTCCTACTTCTGTCTTTAACTTCCGTTCTGCGCGTACTATCTTGCATGGTGGCGTAAAATGGATTAAAAAAGTAAAATATTTACTCCTTTATTTCTGATAATGTGTACTACATATTTTTCTCACTTTTTTTTTTCTCTGAATGGAAGACGGAGCAGAGAGTAGAAACAAATCCATTGCTGGTAGCCATGGGCAGAATTGTCTATACCTTTGAATTAACAGGGCAATTTCTACACTTAGCTCTCTAGCTCTAAAAACTAGAAATTTTTAACTTGATAGCTTCGAAGATGTGCAGTATTTGTGGCTTGTCTACCATACTGCCAATAAGGGGAGCAAATAAGCATTGTATATGGTTATAGACTTTTATTTATGAAGACACAGCAGATTTTTAATAGGAAAAGCTCATTCCATACTTAAATCATTTAGGCGAAGGTGAGGAAAATCTTGATTGTTGTTATTTAAAGACAATAATTCATTATAAATGATAGAAATCTGAATGTCACTAATAATGCCCTCTCTTTCAGAGGATGAAGACTTTTCAGTCCTTTTAAAAGCTTTAGAAGGTAGGTATGAAGGGATTGCTCTCACCTATTCAAAGGGGAATGGTTGTTTTCTGGGCAGTTATGAAGGGCTTCTCTAAAGAGCAACGCCGCCAGATTCAAGTGAAAATGCAGGTGCATTTGATTAATTAGCAGTGGTTTAAGAGTAGTAGTTGAAATACAGAAGTGCAATTAGGGTAGTTGTCAGGGAGGAGGATATTTCTAACTAGCTTGTAAATGGCAATGTTATTTTCTAAGCTATTACATACATGCATTGTCTTATTTTGTAGACTTTGCTACTATTTTATTAGATATATGCTTGTAAAGAAATTACATGAAATCGGAAGCTAAGCAATTAATACACCGTGACCATTCTTAAACCAGGCATCCGTATATTTGTTGACTCTAACCAGTTTTTTTGTCTTCTCCAGATTATGAGCGGTATATCAATGAGGGAGTCAAGCTTCCATCTTTAGTGTGTGTGATAACAGGTAATAGTTTACCCGCGTTACAATTCTTTCAGTGCTAATACAGAAGCCTTCATTTTCATTTCTGTTCTATGCTGACTCTTCTGTCGATTTGTATCAGGAATGGTGTGGCCAGCAGGACCAGGGAGGTGATGGTGCCCCTGTATTTGGCACTGGTGAGGCTGCCCCTCGAATCCTGTGTTCAGTTTTGGGCCCCTCACTTCAAGAAGGACATCGAGGTGCTGGAGCGTGGCCAGAGAAGGGTCTAGAGCACAAGTCTTACGAGGAGCGGCTGAGGGAGCTGGGGGTGTTTAGTTTGGAGAAGAGGAGGCTGAGGGGAGCCCTCATCGCTCTCTGCAACTGCCTGAAAGGAGGCTGGAGCCGGGGGGGTCGGTCTCTTCTCCCCAGGAACAAGCGATGGGACGAGAGGGAACGGCCTCAAGCTGCGCCAGGGCAGGGTTAGGTTGGGGATTGGGAAAAACTCCTTCCCCAAAGGGCTGTCAGGGCCTGGCACAGGCTGCCCAGGGCAGGGGCTGAGTCCCCATCCCTGGGGGGATTTAAAAGCCGGGGAGATGTGGTGCTTGAGGACATGGTTTAGTGGCGGACTTGGCGGTGGTAGGTTAACGGTTGGACCTGATGATCTTAAGGGTCTTTTCCAACCTTAACAATTCTATGATTCTATGATGGTGAGGAGAGAGGAGGGACTGCTGTCTTTGTGTCTGGTTGTAGGAGTAGTGATTTATAGTTGGACTATTGCAGCCATGTCAGCGTGGCACGTCTTTAAAGAGGAGAAGCTCTCAGCCTGCCGATCTAGTACAGCTGTGCGTTACTGCACGTTCAAAAGAATTTGAGCTCAACGTTGAGATGATACTGCAAAAGAAAATTCAAATCTGATGTTTGGAGTGTTAAGCAGAAAGTTTTTGTTTAGTGCTGGAAAAGAGAACCCATTCATCAGGCAAGGTTTTGCCCAAAAGTTGTGCAGACAGGATGACCGCTGTTTGGTTAACTTTCTCATTAAGAGCAAACTAAAATTTAGTGTGATTTGGAAGGGCCAGTTGTGCTGGTGAAATTTGTCATTAGTTATTTGGTTATCTCTTGGCTGTAGAGAAAATGCAGGTCGAGACTGGGGGATGTTGATGGCAGGCTCTTCTAAATCGTGCGTAAACAAGAAGCCTAGGTTCACGTTGCCTTCAAGGGGACTTAGTCTTTTACGTGTCTTTTGTGGGATTGTGTATCTCTCTTGATGTACCTACTACAACAGGAGTTTGTCAGCAGTGCAGTAAGGTGCACAGACCACACTATTTTCAGTCACTTTGATAAAAAAACCCTATTATATATATTTTTTTCTGTTTTAAACAGGCAAAGGACCTCTAAAAGACTACTACAATGGACTGATAAATAAACTGCACTTTAAACATATCCAGATCTGTACACCGTGGCTTGAAGCTGAGGATTACCCTCTTTTGCTTGGTAAATAGCAGATTATGAAGTAGGCTTGAGAATGTGGGAAAAACAACATAGCAAATTTGCAGAGAGCTGATAGAGATTTTGTATGGAAGCTGGTAGAACACGGTAAGCGAATGAAGTTGCTGGTTAGTGAGAGCGTACATGTATGCTATTTGTGGTTTTGACTCATGCCAGCAAAATTGCTGCATTTCTCTGAGTGCAGTTTTTCACTGTTATCCCGAGAAGTAGGCAGAGTGCCTGCGTTGCGATTTCAGCTGTTCTTTGTACTCTTCATTTCTTCTAACTATGCTGAAATACAGCGTGCCTGTGCATATTCCCGTTTACTTTCAGGGTCACTTCAGTAAACGAAATCATAAAGTTTTTGGCTGAGCAACCAAAAGTAGCTGAAATTCTAAATTAACGTGTCCTTGGGATAGTATTCCCTCAGCACGTTCGTTGTATTAGCATAAAGTGTGAGTAAGCATAATAAAGTAGTAAAATACCTATTCAGCTTGATCTGCATTCTGCAGGGTTAGAGCCTGCTGAGTTATATGGCTGTAAAACACTCGGTTTATTTGGTACTTTTTAACTAACGAATATAATGTCTATAAAATCATGCTGTGATTTCTCTATTTTGAAATCACTTGAACTGGAAGAGGTCGCTAGTGAGCCGTGCAGCATATCCTGTCTGGATTGCGATGGAGTTTTCCTGTGCGCTCATCCATTCTGGGCAGATGAAGAGGCAGAAAGGCTGTTTTAAGACATGTGAAATTTTAAAATTCCCTTTAATTTAATACGCACTCGCCTGGTACGTTTCTAAAGCCTGAGTAACAAAATATATCGCGCTTTTTTTTTTCCCCCGAGTGCTTGAAATGGAGTCAGTCTGGATGGTGTTGAAGGCAGCTCGTGTTGGGCTTGCGTCACCCAAAGCAGGACATAAGTGGAAGGGCTTACAGTAAGACTGGGAGAGCTGCTCTCGGCGAATTCCCACCCTGGGCTGCTGTGTTTGCTTTTCAGGCTCAGCAGATCTGGGGGTGTGTCTCCATAAATCGTCCAGCGGTCTGGACCTACCCATGAAGGTGGTAGATATGTTTGGCTGTTGTTTACCTGTGTGCGCAATATATTTTGAATGGTAAGAGCTCGCTTATTCTGATACGTTGAAGGGGATCATATAAAACGGTATTCTTACAAAGCAAGAGTTCAGCAGCTTCTGCGTGTATCAAATGAGATTCCAGTACTACGCCATAGTTACTTTTTTTTTAATTCAATAAGATAAATTAGGAATCAAAGTTGTTTTATTTAAGGTCAGTTAAAAAATTAACACTAGTTTCTACAAAGTTGGGAGCATTTAATGCAACCAGTTGCCTTAAAAACCTACCCTGCAATCCTTTGTTTCCATATACTTCATGTAAAGAACGCTTCCTTCTGCATAGACGTGCCTGTGTTCTGCGAAGGGGTGAGTGTACGCAGCCAGCCGTACAATTTACAGCCCTTTGGGGAAAGAGTAGCTTGGATAAATGAAGATGAATTCTTGTGAAGGTCTCGAACTGGATCACGGACAGATTTTCCTTGTAGGTGAATTGTAAAGTAGATTATTGCCCTGATGTGTAACGTACGACCTGATGAATGGCACAAAGAAAAAAAAAGGAAAAAAAAGTACATTTCCAGTCATTTTAGGCAGAAGAAAAAGTATCTAGGTGATGACTCTGTGCAAATCCTCCACTTCAAGGCTCTACATATTCTTATGCACAGGGTTTTCAGAAAGATCTGTCATCTTTATTGCTCGAAATACCAAAGGAGGGCCCTTTGGTACTGTAGCGGTAGATTGGGATAGTCTGACGTAGAAGGGAGAAACAATCTTTAAATTTAAACCTTCAAAACTGCCGCCTTCATTCCATTTTGTCAGATATGAAACTGGTCTCCAGACATCCAGGATCGTAATGTTACAGATACCCTAGCACGGTCTCTTCAGATGTCACTGTGCAACTTTTTACGTGTTGTCCTGGTTTCAGCTGGGATAGAGTTAATTTTCTTCTTGGTAGCCGGTACAGGGCTGTGTTTTGGGTTTAGGATGAGAACAATGTCGATGCTAAGTATCGCTAAATAGTCGCTAAGTAGCACTTACACTGGTCAAGGACTTTTCAGCTTCCCGTGCTCTGCCCGGTGCACGGGGGGCTGGGAGGGGGCACAGCCAGGGGCGCTGACCCAGACTGGCCCCAGAGTTATCCCATACCGCATGACGTCATGCTCAGTATAGAAGCTGGGGGAAGAAGAAGGAAGGGGGGGACATCTGGCGGGATGGCGTTTGTCTCCCCAAGTAACCGTTACGCGTGATGGAGCCCTGCTTTCCCGGGGATGGCCGAACACCCGCCTGCCCATGGGAAGTAGCGAATTAATTCCTTGTTTTGCCTTGTTTGCGTGCGCAGCTTTTGCTTTACCTATTTAACTGTTCTATTTTATTTTACTTCAATTATTAAGCTGTTCTTATCTCAACCCACGAGTTCTCTCCCTTTTACCCTTTGATTCTCTCCCCCATCCCACCAAGGGGGGAGTGAGCGAGCGGCTGCGTGGTGCTTAGTTGCTGGCTGGGGTTAAACCACGACACGTGTGTGTGTCCCTTTTGCTGCTTTTTGTCTCACATTTTCTTCTGTGACTTTTGCTCGCAGTTTACATGAACTTGTGAAACACGATGAAAATGGGCTGATCTTCAGGGACTCAAACGAACTTGCAGAACAACTGAAGGTAAAGGCTTGACTGATTTTTCTTTCCCACGAGCTATAACTGCAAAGGTGCTACCGTGTGAGCCGCCTTTTCATATCCGTGTATTTTGCATTCATCTTGCAGAAGATATTGCTTTGCCTGGTGAATGTTATTGGCCTCACTTCTACTTGAATATGAATCTGAAGCTGGCAAGAACATTTCAAATATTGTCATCGTTCGCTATTTATAGGGCCAGACCTGTCTTACTGCAGCATTGTAGTTGAGGGTTAACACTGGGGCAGCTAGAATGAGCCTGAAATGTACTGTGATGGTATTTTTCCATGTTTTTCCTTTTTAACTTACAGATGCTTTTCTTGGGATTTCCTACGCTGGAAGGCAAACTTCACAACTTCCGAAAAAACCTTCGTGCGTCCAAGCAGCTGCGCTGGGATGAGAGTTGGGACCAGACCGTTCTTCCTTTGCTCGGGCAGAATGAATGACTCTGGGGGGGGGGGAGGGTGTCAAAAAGCTGATCCATTCCTGGAGCTGCATGGATTTGATAAATAGTGAATAAACACTTTGTATTGTCTACAGTTGCAGTTTTTAACTACTTCGTCTTGGAACAAGGGTTTGTCCACACCTCTTCCTTTACAGTTCGAGCTCCTCATGTGAGGAAGAAGAGTGCTGAAGGCGCAGCCGAGGCGATCCGTTGTGTGCTGACAGCGTAAGTCGCGAGGGGAGCCAGGGTGCCTGCGCTGCAGAGCCGGGGCCCTGCAGCGGGACTGCCTTCCCTTCCCTCTCGCTTCGGGGGAAGCTTCAGAACCTGCGAGGGAGGCGTAGTTACGCTAGGAACTCATGCAAAATCTGTTACCTGTGCTGCTTAAAGGTCGTTTTTGGGTGAAGATACTTGAATGCACGTATAAACTCTTACCTGTTGTACCTGTTGTCCAGTGAGCACTGCAGTAGGTGATTTGGGTGTTTCCTTGCAAACGGGAGATGCCTTTTATTTGAATTGTTTTATTTGAATTGTTTTATTTGAATTGTTTTATTTGAATTGTTTTATTTGAATTGTTTTATTTGAATTGTTTTATTTGAATTGTTTTATTTGAATTGTTTTATTTGAATTGTGGATACAGCAGGGTTTTTATTTTTTTTCACCCAGTTAAGATTCTTGGCTAGTCTTCCCTAGACAAGCGCTGAATATCCTCTTGTATGATTTTACTGAGACGGAACCATTTCGTTTCAAAGTTGTTTTCCTTTTTACAGTGTGTGCAAGAATGTGAAAGCAGAGCCACTGCTATGTGACAGCTTTATGGAACACGTGGAGGAAAACAGACCTTTCAGTGAGTGCTGTCCTTGTACGCTGAAGTGAATGTGCCCGTTTACCTTCAGAAAGAGCATAAAATTCATTCCTTTTTGAACAGATGAATAGAAAAGGAAAAAATAAACCCAAAATGTAAAGTATGTATAAGTTAATACAAGGGCACTTTGCTTTCTGAGTGCTCGCTCAGGTATATCCGTCCTCTTTTTATTGTCAATATCAGTATTCATATACAGACCTAATGCTTACAAGGTGCTTTTTTCATCACCTTTTTGATGATAAAACAGATGTCAGTCATTTAAGGAATAAACGTGCTTGGTTTTATCATGTGGTTACTGCTCTGCAGAGCTCCTGGTTCAGTGGTGGAAGGTGATTGCAATGGGTTCTGCATTTTTCAGCCCGCTTGCTGAGTAATCGTTTAAGATCTGCTCTTGTCAAGCTGGACGCCGTCCGCTAATCGTGCCTTTCCCCTCTGCACCGTGGCTACAGTAGACACTGGTGAAAAGGATTGTGATTTGGTTCTGCTGGTGGGAAGGTGAAAACGAGAGTCCGAGTTGCTTACTGCAGGAGCGTGGACTGGTTTACTGACTGAAGAACGGGCCATAAAGGTTTATTTGCCCACCCTTTTTTATTTTTCCCTACTGTTTTCAAGCAAAATCCTGGCCGGTGCTTTGGCCGTTCCCCTTTAGCCATCGATGTGCACACGGAGCTAAATTAGGCGCTTCTCTAATTAGACAGCAATGCCGAAAGCTTTGGAGAGCTTTCATCTTCCTATAATAACAATTTTAGATCCAAAGTGAGCCACCTGTACAGAACTTTTGAGTGACTTGAAGAATTTTGTGTAAGGGGAGAGAAAGGAGCTCCTGTTTGGGCTGCTGGCATGCGTTGACTCCATAAATGGTACCTCTGAATCCTTCCTTCCGGGGGAGAGGTCGCTAAAGCCCGGGGTGGGGTTACTTCTGTAGATCCAGCTTAACACGGGCAGTCGTGGCCTCCGTCAGCTTGAAGAATAAGATGGTTCTTCAAGTTACTTATCGTCCGTTTTCTCCCCAGTACTACAGGAGGAGGAGGCTAAAGCATTTGCTCACTTCCTTTTAAGCAGTTTTTAAAACGAGGTACAGAACAGGAGGTCAGGAGGAAGAGCAGCTTTGATTTTCCCCTTCAGGACCAGCGCTGTCCGACAGGAAAACGATGAATGGATTGTGGCAAGTTTCAAAGGAGGTGAGCTCAGTTCTTCCTCCCCGCAGCACACCTAGAGCACTGCTAGGCAGCACGAGTCTTTTCATAGAATCATAGAATTGTTAAGGTTGGAAAAGACCCTTAGGATCATCAGGTCCAACCGTTAACCTACCACTGCCAAGGCCACCACTAACCCATGTCCCTAAGCACCACATCTCCCCGGCTTTTAAATCCCCCCAGGGATGGGGACTCAGCCCCTGCCCTGGGCAGCCTGTGCCAGGCCCTGACAGCCCTTTGGGGAAGGAGTTTTTCCCAATCCCCAACCTAACCCTGCCCTGGCGCAGCTTGAGGCCGTTCCCTCTCGTCCCATCGCTTGTTCCTGGGGAGAAGAGACCGACCCCCCCGGCTCCAGCCTCCTTTCAGGCAGTTGCAGAGAGCGATGAGGGCTCCCCTCAGCCTCCTCTTCTCCAAACTAAACACCCCCAGCTCCCCCAGCCGCTCCTCATAAGACTTGTGCTCTAGACCCTTCACCAACCTCGTTGCCCTGCTCTGCCCACGCTCCAGCACCTCGATGTCCTTCTTGCAGTGAGGGGCCCAAAACTGGACACAGGATTCGAGGTGCGGCCTCACCAGTGCCGAATACAGGGGCACCATCACCTCCCTGCTCCTGCTGGCCACACCATTCCTGATACAAGCCAGGATGCCATTGGCCCTCTTGGCCACCTGGGCACGCTGCTGGCAATTTTTGTCTTTTCTGGCCAGTCTGGGAGCTTCCCAGCAGCTGGGTGTGAAAGTGACCGTCCTTAGGTGAGAGAAACGTAAATCAAGTTCTGATTCTTGTCATCGCTGCAGAGCAAAGATGGACCTGACTCACAGCGAGCCTGTCACCTCCTCTTACAGCATCCTGCAAGCTTGTGACGCTGCTACATTCACTGTAAGTATTGATTTTTAAGGTGACCCATACTGCAAGTACATACAGACAAGTATAAAAAAAAGAGTAGACAATTACAGCTGGTTTTAATGGTAAAAAATATTTATTACCATGAAACACCATTCTGTTCCCTTGTCAGCGCGAGATGCTCATCCTGTGATCCTGCAGCTGTGCCTCCGTTATTTACAAATCAAAACACAGTTGGAAAAAAAAAATACAGTTCGATTCTGTTGTCTTCTAGGGAATCAAAGTGCGGTGTGATCAGGGCTTTGCTTTTCCTATTGCTTGAGGTTCAGATCTTTCCAGGGGCAGCAGCTTGCTCGCGTACGTGCTGGCAGTTAGGGGAGGAAGGTAACTCACTTTGAGAGCAGCCCGTGCACACAGCTGTATCCTCAGCGCCTCTCGCATTTCTAGAATTCCAGATAATCCTGTTGCCGGGCCGAGATAGCTCCTGTTGGGCTGAAAATTCTGTCATATTTGCCAAGTCTATATAAAGAGCTGTAGAATCGTTACGTTTGGCTGCACGTCATAGAGAAAAATGCTGTTGCTGTGGGCTGGAATAATCTGCCATCCGATCGCAGCTTTACCTGTAAAGAGAAGCACTGGGAATCACACTTCTGCTTAATAAAATGAAGAGCAAAAGTGGCACGTCAAGTTCTGGAAGAAGAGATCTTTAGCATGCTGTTAAAGCAAGCTACAGGCAAATGCTCAGGAGTTTGTATTTTTAAAAATGAGCAGGCGGGCTTGTGCTGTTCAGTTTGGTGAATTACCCAGTTGGAGCAGCTGACAGGCTGCAAAAGGCAGGCTTTTGAAGAGTATATGAAGAAAAATCCCAAATCCCTCCTGATTTTATTTAATCTCTAGTCGTTTTTTTTTTTAACCCTCAAAGAACAGTTAAGATAAAGGCTTTAGAGTCACAGAATCACAGAATCGTTAAGGTTGGAAAAGACCCTTAAGATCATCGAGCCCAACCGCTAACCCAGCACTGCCAAGGCCACCACTAACCCATGTCCCTCAGCACCACATCTCCCCGGCTTTTAAATCCCCCCAGGGATGGGGACTCAGCCCCTGCCCTGGGCAGCCTGTGCCAGGCCCTGACAGCCCTTTGGGGAAGGAGTTTTTCCCAATCCCCAACCTAACCCTGCCCTGGCGCAGCTTGAGGCCGTTCCCTCTCGTCCCATCGCTTGTTCCTGGGGAGAAGAGACCGACCCCCCCGGCTCCAGCCTCCTTTCAGGCAGTTGCAGAGAGCGATGAGGGCTCCCCTCAGCCTCCTCTTCTCCAAACTAAACAACCCCAGCTCCCTCAGCCGCTCCTCATAAGACTTGTGCTCTAGACCCTTCACCAACCTCGTTGCCCTTCTCTGGCCACGCTCCAGCACCTCCATGTCCTTGAAGTGAGGGGCCCAAAACTGGACACAGGATTCGAGGGGCGGCCTCACCAGTGCCCAGCACAGGGGGACGATCCCTGCCCTGCTCCTGCTGGCCACACCATTCCTGATACAAGCCAGGATGCCATTGGCCCTCTTGGCCACCTGGGCACCCTGCTGGCTCATGTTCAGCCGCTGTCGACCACCACCCCAGGTCCTTTTCAACCAGGCCGCTCTCGAGCCACTCCTCCCCACGCCTGTAGCATTGCATCTCGAACATTATCACTGTGGCAGCGCAGCACATCCCCACGCCTGCAGCGTTGCCTTTAGGCTGCATCTTGAACGTTATCACTGTGGCAGCGCAGCACAGATGGTTTTCCTCCTTGAAGCTTAACCCTTTTTTAGTTTCCTCTTGCCACCACACTTGCAATTCCTCTCAGGCTGGCACTAACAGCTGTGAGTTGTGACAGACACAAAAGGCCAAGTTCCAATCTCCTCATCAAATCCATGTGGAAAAGTTCCTGCTCTTAGGCAGGCCGCTCTTAAATCCAGCTCTGGGATAAGAATCTCAGTCCTGGACAATATCCATCACCAAAAAACGCTCCTGTTTGTCTCTACTGCAGGTTAACTAATGGGGAAAGAGGCCCAGAGTGTTGATACCCTTGATGAAAAAGGCACCTACCAAGTTCAGCCCGGAACAGGTGATCCGTGTCTGGATTACGAACTGTGAAAGCGATGTAGACCTCGGGAGGTTTTCCGTCTGCTCTGGAAGTGGAGAGTTTTTGTAGCATACCAATAAGGGCTAAAATGATCTCTGGGTCATATACCACATCTGCACAAAAAGGAAAACATTCAATATTTATTGACAATTGAGCAAAAAGCAGAATGAAAACTACAAACCAAAAATATAAAATATTTACCTTACAGGAGAATCTGATTTTCTGATTGAGGGGTTAAAAGATCCCAAGAAGAGATCTTGGAAAACACCTCTGTTGTCAAGTTGCCCTCATCTCTAATATCGGTCCAAAATCACTAAAAATCAGTGCTCCTTTTTGTAAATGGACTGGCAGGTACTGAATTTAAGCCCATCTTAAGGGAGACAGCAAAAACATTGAGCACTGGTGCTCTCCGTTACGACCGTCCTTAGCAGGACGAAACTGCAGCGTTCAAACTCTGTATTTAGAGGCCGATTGCAAAAGACCTGCTTTGAACTGCAGCAGTTTTCCTCTTGAATAATTTCCTTGAGAGCAGAAATAGCGATACAAGGTGAAAGTGATGACTACGGGGTGCAAAGCGTCAGCCTCGCTAATCAGCACCGTGATTCTGAAACGCGGCAGTCGTGTTCAGGACCGATGTTCAAGAGGGGGTTGGTTACTGCACGGAAAGATCGAGGCACAGACGCGTCCCGGTGACAGGTACCGGTTACTCTGGAGGCAACGTAAGAAGGGAACGCCCTGCAGTAACTCCTAACGGCAAATACAGATATAAATCACCTTCAGCTCTGAACGGTGCCTTCGTGAGTCCAGCTTGGCTGGTTCGTGCCTTCTCTGACCACTATGGTTGGCATTAGGTAGCATACAGTGACTTCCCTTTACCGAATTCAGATATTTAAAAGCAGTATATTTCGTCATTTTTTTCACCTAAATTCTTAAGTAATTTTTTGCTTTGCCAAGCCCCAAATCAGGGAGTAAAATCCTGTAGCTACAGCTAAGAAATTTCACTCTTGCTAGGTTTTCCATTAATAGATTTTTGATAAACTCCCTCCAGATTTATATGTAGGCAAGTTCCAAAAAAGCTACTTTCTTTTAAAATACGTGTCACCCCTCAAGAGAATGCCAGGACTGCCAGTTATTGATGAGGCTCTTAAAAGCAGCAGATTTATCATCTTCTGCTTCGGGATTTTTAAAAAAAGATACAGAAGGGAAAATAATTGACTTTTCAGCCTTACGTAAACAACTGTTGAGCATCTGAAAAAGACAGAGCGGTGCAATGAGGTGGGAGATCTGTCATACGCTTCCAGCTACGGTAGCAGGAGCAGGGCTGAGAATCCTGCGCACAAAAGCCTTTGCGTTTCTCTCTAAGCTGCTTATTCCCGCGCGGTAGCGCGCGGCGAGGCGTGATCGGAAGTGTAAAGCACCTGCTGCAACGACGACGTCGGGGTGAAGGTCCGACAGCTGCTTTTCCGTAACTGAGCCCCAGTCAAGTTCCGCAACAATCAGTTCTGGTTTTTGGGAATTCCTTGCTTCTGCCTCCTGGCCTCGGGGCTCCGTTCGGATGCGAGGTGTAGTTTCAGGCTCCGGGACAAAGCCGTTCAAGCGGATGTTTTCTGTCAGCTGCCTGAGGACACAGGGGTGGCAGTCACTGAACACGTATGTCTTGGGATTGCAGGTTTTACAGATCGCAATTCCAGTGAAGCCGATCCCACTTCCTAGCTCCAAGACTGTCCTGAAGGGTAATGGAGTAAAAGAAGTACTCGTTAGGACTCTAAATTGAGTTAGGAAATCAAAACATTCTAAGTACATCTAAAGGTACAATCAGTTACAGATGATTTCAATAATTTTTGAGTAAACCATCTACGATCTAATCTTGGCAAAGGAGTTAATCACAGAATCACAGGATGGTTTGGGCTGGCAGGGACCTTTCCAGGCCACCCAGTCCATCCCCCTGCCATGGGCAGGGACAGCTTCACCCACATCAGGGTGCTCAGAGCCCCGTCCAGCCTGGCCTTGGAGGTTTCCAGGGATGGGGCAGCTCCCACCTCTCTGGGCAACCCCTGCCAGTGCCTCACCACCCTCAGCGCGACAAATTTCTTCCTTAGATCCAGGCTGAATCTCCCCTCCTTTACTTTCAAACCATCGCCCCTTGTCCTGTCGCTGCAGGCCCTGCTAAAAAGCCTCTCCCCATCTCTCTTGTAGCCCCCTTTAAGCCCTGCAAGGCCGCACTGAGGGCTCCCCGCAGCCTCCTCTTCCCCAGGCTGAGCACCCCCAGCTCTCTCAGCCTGTCCTCCCAGCAGAGCTGTTCCACCCTCGCACCATTGCTGGGGCCTCCTCTGGCCCCGCTCCAACAGCTCCCTGTCCTTCCCGTGCTGAGGACCCCCGAGCTGGACGCAGGGCTCCAGGGGGGTCTCCCCCGAGCGGAGCAGAGGGGCAGAATCCCCTCCCTCGCCCCGTGGCCACGCTGCGGGGGATGCGGCCCAGGAGACGGGTGGCTTTCTGGGCTGCCAGAGCACATTGCCGGCTCGTGGCCAGCTTTTCGTCTATCAGCACCCCCAAGCCCTTCTCCTCAGGGCTGCTCTCCATCCCTCCATCCCCCAGCCTGTGCTGATACCAGGGAATGACGGGATTGGGGGATAAATACTGTACATTATTAAATTACTGTTGCACAGCTCACAATACGAATGAAAATCCCTTGGCTTCTTTCCCCATCTTTCCGCCTGCGCTGCTGGCGTTACCTGTGAGTGAAAACGGCGGGGTTCCCTATTGCCCATTCGGCGAGATGAAGAGCAGCATCCCAGGTGACGAGCCCCGTGGTGCCTCCAGAGATAATTGCCACGTTCTCGGAAAGGGTGACACATTCTCCCGTGGGCTGGAGGACACGCGTACGAAGAGAAAGATGGATCAGCACAGACAACAGATTTTACAGTTCACGATCAATATTAGCGCCTGGAAAAAGGTAGGAAGCACTTGGGGTTTCTGGGGGGGGGGTTACTTTTAAAGCCAATTATTGCTTAGATCAGATGATTAAAAGTAATGTATAGCAATGCAGCATTAGTTCTTACCAGTAAGTAGTTTTTGTAACAGTGAGTAGTTTCTTCTTCGTTTAAAATACCCGCCAGTGCATCGTACAGCTCATCCAGGGGTTCAGCGGCCGTGGATTCGTGCTGTGCGAAAGAGAACGGGGCAGCTTCAGGTATCAAACTTCGTCACGACACAGAAAACGTACACGCATTAAGCGCCATTTTAATACATCACTGGCCACAATACTTACACTGAATGCTATTTTTTGTTAATACAAATAATTCAGCTTGGCCCATAATGTAAAACTGGTGTGTTTTCAAGAAAAAAAAAATAGAGTTGTAACCAACGTGAAAAGTAAGCGCTACCTTTTTGATGAGTTCAGTTAGGAAGCATCTTCGGTACTTGGTGGACGGGGGATATTTTACGCACAGAGGGTGGAGAATGGTCTAAAACAACAAAACGATGACTGCAATTGAAACCAGTTACCAAGTGAGGATTTAATGAAGGGCAGTGAGGGGCCGGAGAAAGACACGGGAGCCGTTAATTGGCCCTGTGTGTCATGAAATGCCTTGCGATTCAGTCTGTAGCTAAAAGAAGTGATGCCGAGCCAGAAAATGAAATTTGGGGATTTCTGATCAGTTCGTTAGTTTACAGATCTACGGCAGCAAATGCTTTTTTCACTTTTCAGAAAGTAAGTAGCAGAACTGAGCGAGAAGAGAGTCCAATTAGCTCTATTTTGATTTTCTCTTCTCTCTTTTTTTTTGGTTTGCTGCCTTATTTGCGATGTGCTGCCCGCGCGCAAGGTTTAGGCACCAGAAGGGCTGATGGGGTCACCTCCTCTCGACCCTGCGGCGGCCTCGCTTGCGGCATTAAAGACGCCTGCGCTCGGGGCTTTGTGTCCACAGAATCGGGGATCGATGTCCTGGGTGGGAAGGGACCCCCAGGGATCACCGCCTCCACCTCCTGCGCAGGACAGCCCCAAAATTCACCCCCTGGGCCTGAGGCCGCGGATGCGCAGAGCAGCTAAGTGACAGGACGAGGAGGACATTTGCTGCCGTGCTGGGCCCAAATTAAAACCGCGACGCGAAGTCACTTAATCTTTGTAATTATGGGCCAAAAGCAGCAGTTGCCATCGCCTTACCTTGTGCAGAATATCCGCGAGCAGGGGGGAATCTGGTGAAGTCCGCAGGGTTTGTTCGAGTTCCTAAAACAGAGGGGATAACGCTGAGGCCTCCCGCTGAGGCCTCCCGCCGCCCCCCGGCCGCCCCCCGCCGTACCGGCCACGGGAGGGAGCCGAGCCGCCGGGCCGCCAAGAAGCCGCGCTGGAAGCGGCTCCCCAGCTCCGGCTGGGCCATGGCCCGGCTCCGCAGGCCGCACATCCCCGGCCTCGCCTCAGGGCCGCCCCCGGGGCGGGCCCGCGGAGGAGGAGGCGCCAAGAAAGAGGCACCCTCCCGCCTGAACAGGGGCTCGAACCCTGGACCCTCAGATTAAAAGTCTGATGCTCTCCCGGCTGAGCTATCCAGGCCCGTGCGCAGGGGGGCGCCCCCCCCTCTGCCCCCCCAACTCCCGCCAAAACCTGGCCTCTGTGCGGGGCTGGCGGTGAGCGGCCCCTGTCCGTGTGTCTGTCTGGGCTTCGGTGGGGCCTCCCACACCGCCTCCCACAGCACCCTCCTGCGGAAGCTGGCTGCTCACGGCTTGGGTAAGCGCGCTCTGCGCTGGGTTAGAAACTGGCTCATGGCCGAGCCCAGAGAGTGGTGGTGAATGGAGCCAAACCCAGTTGGCGGCTGGTCACCAGTGCTGTTCCCCAGGGCTCAGTATTGGGGCCGGTCCTGTTCAATATCTTTATCAATGATCTGGACGAGGGGATCGAGGGCACCCTCGGTCAGTTTGCAGAGGACACCAGGTTGGGCGGGAGTGTTGATCTGCTGGAGGGCAGGGAGGCCCTGCAGAGGGACCCGGCCAGGCCGGGTCGATGGGCACAGGCCACTGTGTGAGGGGCAACAAGGCTCAGGGCCGGCTCCTGCCCTTGGGGCACAACAGCCCCAGGCACCGCTGCAGGCGTGGGGAGGAGCGGCTGGGAGCTGCCCGGCGGGAAAGGACCTGGGGTGGTGGGCGACAGCGGCTGAACATGAGCCAGCAGTGTGCCCAGGTGGCCAAGAGGGCCAACGGCATCCTGGCTTGTATCAGGAATGGTGTGGCCAGCAGGAGCAGGGAGGTGATGGTGCCCCTGTATTCGGCACTGGTGAGGCCGCACCTCGAATCCTGTCTCCGGTTTTGGGCCCCTCACTTCAAGAAGGACATCGAGGTGCTGGAGCGTGGGCAGAGCAGGGCAGCGAGGTTGGTGAAGGGTCTAGAGCACAAGTCTTACGAGGAGCGGCTGGGGGAGCTGGGGTTGTTTAGTTTGGAGAAGAGGAGGCTGAGGGGAGCCCTCATCGCTCTCTGCAACTGCCTGAAAGGAGGCTGGAGCCGGGGGGGGTCGGTCTCTTCTCCCCAGGAACAAGCGATGGGACGAGAGGGAACGGCCTCAAGCTGCGCCAGGGCAGGGTTAGGTTGGGGATTGGGAAAAACTCCTTCCCCAAAGGGCTGTCAGGGCCTGGCACAGGCTGCCCAGGGCAGGGGTGCAATCGCAATCCCTGGAAGTGTTCAAAAACCGTGTGGATGTGGTGCTTGGGGACAGGGTGTAGAGGTGGCCCTGGCAGTCAGGGTAACGGTTGGGCTCGATGACCTCAGAGGTCCTTTCCCACCTTAACGATTCTGTGAGTCTCTGATTCCACTCCATTTAATGGGCGATGGAGTGAACCTGGCCATCGAGCCTGCTTACACCGCACGTTTATACATTTCAATTAAACTCACACTTTTGTAGATTCCTATTAAAATCCCTATTTGCAAATACCCGTGAGGGCGATCCTCCGAGCGGCCCGCGGGGGGGCGCCGCCCTGACGCCGCGCTCAGCGCGATGACGCCTCACCGCGCGCCCCCATGACGTCACCAGCGCGCCGGGTCGCGAAGGACACGGCGCCCGCCGCAGCGAGCCGAGGCCGGGCCGCGGCGGGAGCGGGGCCGCCATGAGCGGCTACAGCGAGGACGAGAAGCTGCGGCTGCAGCAGCTCCGCGCCCTGCGGCGGCGCTGGCTGCGGGACCAGGAGCTGAGCGAGCGGGAGCCCGTCCTGCCGCCGCGGCGGCCGGGGCCGCTGGCCGCCTTCTGGGAGCGGTTCCTGCAGCCCGGGGGGGCTCTGGCGGCAGCAGGTGAGCGGCGGGCGGGCGGGGGGCGGCCCGGCCCCGCCGCCCCCGGGCCTGACGCCGCGGCCTGTGCCCCGCAGGTGTTCAAGGCCTACCAGACCGGCGGCTTCGTCCTGACGCGGGTCCTGGTCCCCGCCTGGATCATCCTCTACTACGTGAAGTATCACGTCATGGTGCGTGCGGCCCCTGCGAGGAAGGGGGGGGCGGGGGGCGTCTGGGCTGAGCCCGGGCAGAAGCCCCCCGGTAGAGAGCGGGGCCGGCGCGGCAAGCAGTCGCGCAAGGGTTGCCTCAGCCTGGTTAAGCCTCCGCCGCTGGGTGCGGTGGCTTCCCGTCGCCGGCGCACCGCTTGTTTTCCCTCGCTTGGGTGGCACAAAGATATATTTTTTGGTCATTTTTTACGGTAGTGACCAGCTTTGACCCTGCTGCGAGCCGGAACCCGGCTCTGAATTGGTGCTTCCCTGAGGATCGGTGACCCTGGGGATACCCAGGCTGCGGCTGCTGGGGCGGGGAAGGGGAGCGGCCAAGGCGCCGACGGTGGGGCCGACCCTCCGCTTGGACGGCCTTGTCTTGCTTTGAGCTGTAATTTTATTAGCCTCGGGCGTTTCTTTAACTGACGGGAAGGCCCGGCTTAATGAGCCTTGTGTTTCAGAAGGGTCGTCACCCACGCTCGGGAGATCCTTTATACTTCATCTGGGTAACGCTCCTTTTTCCTTACCCCTCCCTCTCTTGTCCCCCCTTCCACTTTCAGAAAACGCCGCACGGAGTTGTTATGTCAAATCCACGGGTATTCCCAGTAAGTCCATTAATACTTGTTTTATCTTCCAGCTTGGTAAAACAGGCAGGCAAGGGCTGGCTTAGGGAGCAGCGCAGGCTTGCGCGGCGGCCGTGCAGGGAGAATTTCCAGAAGGATGAGCTGGGTGTTGTGGGCAGGCTGCCCTGCAGCAGCACCCTCACAGTATTTTGAGCACTTTTCACCTTGCCCTCAGAGCAGACAGCCCCTGTTTCAGTGCTGCCTCCCTCCGTAGCGGCAAACTTTCAAGTACCTGGCTGACAGCACTGCCCGTCCTGGGCGGAAAACACAAATGTTGCCTCACGGGATCTCCCGTCGCAACTGGGGCAGGTTAAGCGCACGCAGACCACGCTGGGAAGCTTTGGTTCTCAGTTTGCTGCTTGTGCCCAGTTTCACGGGAAGCTGAAGCGCTGGGTCTGTCAGGGCTGGTGAAAGCCACGGCTTCACCACTTCATCACTTCACGACGTGCTGGCGAAAGCCACGGCTGCGCGCTCCCCCGAAAAGGGGCGAGCCCGGCTGCGTGCCTGTCCTGGTTTCGCTAAGAACAGGTTGAATGCAGGCGTTCATTACCGCACGTCTTCGTGAAGGGGTTCGGGTGCTCAGCGCCTCCGTGAAAGCGCGATTATTAACGCGTGGAATGGCAGGAGCAGCGATCAGCAGGGGTGGGGAGGAGCTCGGTGCTGAGCCTGTCGGTTCTGGCCGCCCGAGCTTGGTCCCGGGCGTCCCTGCGGGTCTCCCACACTCAGGCGTCCCCAGAGAGGTGAAGCCTTGCCCCCTCCAGCCGGAGGTTGGCGAAGCGGAGGCTGTCAGATCGGTCTTTACTGGTTTTCAGACTGCTCTGAGCCGTGGCTCATCGCAGCGAGTCGGTGGGCAAATACTCTCCTATGAGTTCAGCTCTGCTATTTCTGCCAGTTGCGTGCTTTTTTGCATAACATCTGCCTAACTGTGCTTTATCTAAAGTAAGATTATAAAAAGTTCCATCCCTACCCACCACCTAGCAACGTACGGAAGGTCAAGCTGCGGGCTGCTGACTTCAGCCCCGTCACTGACTCGGGTTAGGTCAGCTCGGCCGGCCAAGGCCACCTGAAGCTGTAACGAGCAGCACTGGGGCATCAGGTTGATTTTTGAGGGATTACGTAGCTCTGCGGGTTTGGAGACTCACCAGACGTTGTGGTGAAGGTGGTTATGCAGTGCTGTAAGTCCAATATACATTTTTAAAACAATATAGTCTCAAAATGTTTGGCTCCTGTTCTGGAGCTGAAAAGAAAGGGGTAAAGCAAGTACAGATTGCAGCTAATTTGGCCGCGATGTTATTTCAGAATCCTGGGAAATGCTGAGTGAATGAGAGTGAGTTGTAGGAAGATTTTTTTTGTCTAGAGGTGGGGAGAGCTACAGCTCAGCTGACAGACTGTGCCGTGTGAGGGGAGAGACCGGTGCGGGAGGAAACGCTCACCGTCCTCTCTCGTTCCATCAGGGGGACAGGATTTTAGAGACGGGAGAAATTATTCCACCCCTGAAAGAAGAACCCACCGAGCACCACTGATGGCTAAAAGCCGACATCCTCCTTCAGCGAACAAGGCGAGAACTGCCACTGCTGTCTCTCTTCTATAAAAGAGTCTTTATTCTGCATCGCCTCAGCTTTTCTGTCGTTTACTCTCTCCTTAGTCCGCGTTATTCCAGCTGCTCCTCATAGGGGAGTGTCTCTCGCCTCCGCTGAGCGGTATTGCTCGGTCCTGGTGATCTCCGCCCCCCCCGCCTCAGCTTTTTACCTGACCTGGCGAGATCTGGCAGCAGGACAATGTGGGCCTCACAGCAACGGGGGAGATGCTCTCGGTCCCAGGGGACTGTGGGCTGTCTCAGCCCTTTCTGAGCGCGAGTTTTCCCGCCCTCGCTGGCCCCACGCACCCGGGGCTCTTCGTACTGGGGAAGACTGGTCCCTAATCTTTTCAAGTGGTGCAAAATCTGCTTTAGGGGCTGAGCCGTGCCTGTTGTCTTCCCTGCCAGTGTTGGAGCTGGGAAGCAGTCAAAATTGGTGAAGGGTCTAGAGCACAAGTCTTACGAGGAGCGGCTGGGGGAGCTGGGGTTGTTTAGTTTGGAGAAGAGGAGGCTGAGGGGAGCCCTCATCGCTCTCTGCAACTGCCTGAAAGGAGGCTGGAGCCGGGGGGGGTCGGTCTCTTCTCCCCAGGAACAAGCGATGGGACGAGAGGGAACGGCCTCAAGCTGTGCCAGGGCAGGGTTAGGTTGGGGATTGGGAAAAACTCCTTCCCCAAAGGGCTGTCAGGGCCTGGCACAGGCTGCCCAGGGCAGGGGTGGAGTCCCCATCCCTGGAGGGATTTAAAAGCCGGGGAGATGTGGTGCTGAGGGCCATGGGTTAGTGGTGGCCTTGGCAGTGCTGGGTTAGCGGTTGGGCTCGATGATCTTAAGGGTCTTTTCCAACCTAAACGATTCTGTGATTCTAATCGAGCGCTAAATCCACAAGTATTTTGGTGGCTGCTTTGGGGATGGCAATGACTAAACCAGCGATCCAAAGGGTAACCTGAGGCACGTAAGGGGAGGGGCTGGGACAGAAGCCCCTCACGGAACCGTGTGTGACCCGTAGAGCCAGCGTTTGTGAGGTCAGGGTGACAGGTGGGACCCCCTCTGCTGGCCCTGGGAGCAGCCAGGCCTCTCGTAGCCCCTCCGGCACGGACTCGCACCAACGGGGCCATGGCCAATGCGGGGGTGAAAACCCTCCTGCAGTCAAAGGAGATGAGGGAGGTTACGGACCCCACCTCGGGCACCCATGCTCTGCCCGCAGCCCCCAGACCCCTGCTGGGCCTGGGTGCCCCCCAGGCCCTCGCCAAGCCCGCGGCCATCGCCCTCCCCAGGTAAAAGGCAGCTCAGGGTGGAACGGGGAACAAAGTGGAGGGGCACTTGTGGGCTGTGAGAGGGCAGTAGGATCCCGTGGGTCGTCACTGGGAGGCTGGGGGGGGCACTGGGGAAGCTCAAGGGTCCCTGGGGGGTACAGAGACAGCAGGGGCTGCTGGGGGGTGCCGGGGAAGGTACAGAGTCAGGGGGGAGACTGGGGAGTTAATGGGGGCTATTGAGGGTTCTTGGTGGCAATAGGGGGGCAGCGGGGCTAGTAGAGGGGTTGTGGGGGCCACAGCGGGGCTGAGACCTGTGCTTCCACCCCGTGGCCATGGGGGTCGCTGCCCCGTGGCCCTGGGGGTCCCTGTCACACCTCTGCCCCACGGTGTGCCAGTGCCCCCAGCGCGGAGCTCCCCAGGAGCGTTCTGCCCCCAAACTGCTGCAGCCTGAAGCGAACCTTCGCCTGCACCAACTTGCTGCTGCTCAGCCTGGCCGAGCCCGATGACACCACAGAGGAGGAGGAGGAGGAGGAGGCTTCCCCTGGCCCCCACCTGCGCACGCCGTGCCCCAGGGATAGCACCCAGCCCGCCGCCCCGCCGGTGAGTCACCGCTGGGGATCCCCACCTCCCTGGGGTCCCCTCACACCCCCACCCCGCTAATGAGGGCCTGGTTGGGGTCCCCTGCAAGGCTTGTGAGGGACTGGGGACCCTGACATCTCCTTAGGACACCCCCACACCCGTGGGGATCCCTGATAGCCCCAGGGCTCCCAGATTCCCCCAGGGAAGCCCCGACGCCTCTCCCTCTCTAGTGAGAGACCCCGCAGGACGACAGGCTCGTACCCCCGGAGTCCCGCGGACACCCCCACAGCTCTAGCACCCCCAGAGCCACCCCTGATCCCCCACGTCCCTGGGCGGTGGGGCCCAGGTGGCTGTTGTAGGCCGCAGAGCGGGTCCCAGGTCTCCAGGACTGGTGTGGGTCAGCTTGGAGAGCTCCGGGATCACCCGGGCGTTTCGGAACAGATAACCCTGCGTAGAGGGAATGGATCTCTCTCCCTCAGTCGGGGAGGGGTTTGACTGTCACAACCCCCCCAAATAATACACTACAGGAGACGGAACATGTCCCGGCACAGTCACAGCAGGAGCATCCATCCCCACCGCCTCGCCTGTCCCACTGAAGAAGACGGCACGTGGCAGTCGGCGAGCGGGACCCGTTGCGAGACACCGCGCCGCTGACAGCGCGCTGGGCCTGTGCAATGAACGTGCCTCTCAACAAATACAGCGTGGCTCTTCCTTTGGGCGCTCCGGGCCTCAGTTGTACCTCGCAAAATCTTTGAGTCTGGTTTCCCTCTTGCGCTAAACGCGGGTGATGCGTTACCTTGACAAATCGAAACTCCTCTGGGTCTGTATGATATTGTTCCCTTAAATGTCCTCTGTGTCACACACACCCCCCGTACACACAGCAGGGAGGGGAGTACACACAGGTACATCTTCTACGTAACTTCCTTTGCGATCCCTACCAGCTAAAAAAAATATTAGAACCACTGATCAGTGATAGATGCACACATATATATAATATACATATATATTTAGTCAAGAGTTACATTTCTTTGCACCTGTCTTGTTGCAAAAAGCCCTCCATTACAACAGCTCAAGGACCCATGGAGGAAGACCTCCTCCCAAATCGGTGAGGGACCATAAGCCCTGGGCCACGACTTTCTGTCCGGCTCTTCGGAGAGCCATCAGGACCTCCTCCTTCCTCAGGCTGCAAACGAGAGGGCTGAGGGCAGGGACCAGGAAAGAGCCGCTTGCCCGTCCCGAGCTAGGGCAAACCGGAGGCTGCGCGGGAGGTGAACGCTCATTAGAAGCTCGGTGTCTTGGGAAACAAGGACTGGAAGATCCCCGAGCAGCTGAACACGCTAGCCCTTCTCTCTCGCCCGATGCGCCTTGAGCAGGAGCCGCTGGTTCCAGCGCCGGCTGCGGGAACTCAGCCAAGAAGCCTCCCCGCTCCTCACCGATGCTGGCCGTGCCACCCTTCGGGCTTGGCTGGCTGGGTCCGCTCCGCGTCAGCTCCCAGTTTCTCCCACCCCACAGCGCATCCCTTTGCGTACTAGCTCACGGTCAGCGCCGGGCAAGCTCGTCTACCGCAGGAGGAGACACGGAGCCATCTCGGCGCCTGTTCCGTACAGCGGAACCGGTGAGGATTCATACGGCGTTGGCTTGTTGGGTCTCACTGTGCAAGCCCACGGGGCCGGACAGGCTGCAGCCCGGGGCGCCGAGAGCTGGCTGATGCTCTTGCAGAGCTGCTCTCTGTCGGCTTCGGAAAGTCGTGGTGCCGGGGGAGAGCCTTCGTGACGAGGAAAGCAAGTTCTGCGCCATCGTCAAAGAAGGCTCGGGTGACTCGGGCAGCTGTAGCTTCGCTTCAGCCCCCAAGAAAACGCATGGATGAGTCCTTTCGGAAGGCACGGCAGGTGGAGGAGAAGGTGGAAAAGTCATCGTGGAGTTACAGTGCCTGAAAAACGTGATTGCTTTCTGTGACGAGATGATGAAGTCTGACCAGGGCAGAGCAGTGGATGACATTTACCTTCCCTTCAGCAAGGCTTTCAGCGCTACCAAGGCATTCGCTTCCAGGAACGCGGCTCACTGAAATATTGATGCCTCTGCTGCGTCGGCCGACTGTTTGATTCTCTTTATAATCAAAGACAGAAGTAGGAACTCATCTGGAAGAACTGGAACCCTCTGTCTTTCTCCATTGCTCATCGATCAAGACGCGACGGCCGGTACAATTTACGTGCCTCGGTTTATACATCTAAAATTAGGTGATGTGAATCCCAGTTCAGGTGACCTCCTAACAGAAGATGCTGGCATTCATCCAGCGCTCGAGATCGCTCTGTAACTGGGCAAAGTTAGTTTTGTATGTTTATTGGCCAAGTAGAGAGGGCCGAGCCGATAACGCAGTTTCAGCCAGGACCTCCCCCGTCACGCCAGAAGAGCCGGCTGTCGGCAGCTGGTTTTTCGTGCCGCGTAGATACGATGTTGAAGCCCACGCCGAGCATGCGGTGACTCCACCACCCCTCTCTCCGCTCAGTCCTATGCAGTCACACTTCTGTCGCAATTAATAACCATATGCATAACAAAAGGGGCTTAATTCAATTGCCCACGCATAAGCGTGCAGAGACATTTTAGATGCTTTGAGGATCCCTCCTTGTCTCCCACTGCTACTCAGTAAGGTTGAAGGTATGAAGGCACTGAACGGTGTCCAAATGTGGTGCTGTGAGCTGAGCAGCCACGCTCCCGTCACAGCTAACGCTCGGTAGTTTACATTGCGAGAGGTCTTACTCGAAATACCCACCGTGGTGTAGCCAGTGGTTTCTTTCTAAGCCCAACTTCACCCTTTCCCCAGGGGATCCCGCCAGGTTTTGCCCTACGACGGGCAGGGGAGCCCCACCGGCCATTTTGGGGTGCTGGCGCCGCACGCCCATGCAGGGCCGCGTGCCGGGTACCTGCCCCATGCCGGGTACCTGCCCCGTGCCTTCCTCGGGCGCAGGCTGGGCACTGGGGGAGCTCCGAGCCCTGCGGTTTCCCCAGTCCGGGAAACCCGCCTGTGAGCGAGGGCAGCGGGGAACTGCTCTTCCCCGCTCCACCCCCAGAGAACAAAGGGGGAGCTGCGTCTGCAGCCTCTGGAAGAGGTCTGTCTACAAATAAACGCATCGCTATGACTAGCAGTTACACTTTACGGAGAGATGCACAGAAGCAAAAGCTATCCGCTTGGCTTTTGGTCCCCGCGTTGTCTTTGCAGAAGACTGACGGGTCTCCCAGACGCGTTGCTATCCCGCACAGAAAGCTTTGGGTCCCCTCTGGGGAGGGTCCAACAGCCTAAAGATACCATTTCCCCTATTTAGCAGCTGTCTTTTTTCATTTAGCAACCATTAATCCCCCCTCTGAGTGCGGTGGCATGAATGACGCTGCTTTTGCTGGGACAACGACCCTTTATTTCACCTCTGTGCGTGCCGGACCGGCTTGGCCAATTCACGCCTGGGATCCCCCTCCCTCTTTGCACTTGTGACTCCGGAGCAGCCCTGCACCCCACGCTCAGCAGGAGCTGCACCAACTGCTCCCACTCCTCATCTCGGTGGGGCGGGAGGGTCTGAAGGTGCTTCTCAAGCAGGTGAGTGCAGGGGACGTCTGTGAACTCAACGTGGCGGGGTTTAGACGTGAAGCTGGACGGAAGAGCAGGCCCCACCTGCACCCACCTGGCAGCGCGGCAGCGCCCGGGGCTGGGCTTCACGGGGGAAGAGCTTTTGGCAGGGCCACGGAGGCTCCCGCCGCCGCGCGCCCACGGGCACGGCTCCTCGCCATCCGTGGCTACGCGTTGCCCGCAGGGCTAGGGCAGCTCCGTGCCAGTTTTAGCTTCGCTTCATGTGCCGCCAGGTCATTACCAGCTGTAATTAATTAGCCAGGGTTCAGCGGCTCCCTCCGAGGCGGCCGGGCCGGCCGTGCAGCGGGACGGCTGGGTAGCCTGGCTTTGCTCAGCCCCGGGCTCCCGATCTCCGCGCCGGGAAGGCCCGAGCCCTCATCCTCCATCTCCTGACCGATGTCTTCCCTGGGGAGCGGCCGGGGGCCTTTCACCCGAGGAAGACGATGGCCGCGGGCTTGGTGAGGGCACCCAGGCCCAGCAGGGGTCTGGGGGCAGAGCACGGGTGCCCGAGGTGGGGTCCGGAACCGCTGGGACCCGCTCAGGGGCTGGCGCAGCCTCGGGAGGAAAGGCGTTCTCCGTGGGGGGGCTCAGGGCCGCCCGCACCCGAGGCCCCCAGCGGCTGCAGGCCTCGGGCCGGGCCTGGCCCCGGCGCCCCCCGCAGCCCCCGAGGGAAGCGGCGCCCTCCCGCGGCCTCCACCGCCCGCAAAGCACCCTGGGAGTTGTAGTCCTCGCTCTCGCCGCAAGGCCCCCCGCTCCCGGCCGCGCCTCGCCGCCTCCCCCCCGGCCCCTCGCCCACCGGGGGACGCCGCCGGCCCCGAACCACCGCTCCCGGCTCGCCCCGCTCGCCCACCGCCTTCCGCTTCCTTCCGCGCGGCGCCCCTCGGGGCTTGTAGTCCCCCCGCGCTATTCACGACGGCCTCTGCGCTGTTTCCGCGCCGTAGCGCCCGGAGGCCGGGATGGGGCGCTACGCCACGGCGGCGGCGTAAGGGCGGGCTCGGGGACTCCGGGGCAGGCCGGGGCCGGCGGCGGAGCGGGAGGAAGGCGCCGGCGGAGCGGCCGGGCGCCGCGGCGGGCGGGCGGGAGGGACGGAGGGGGTGGAAGTTGCTCTGCCCGGGGGAAAGTGCGGGGCCGGGGGAGGGACGCGAACGGCAGCGCGGCCGCCTCCGTCCCCAGGTAAGCGGCGGCGGGGGGCGGCGGGGGCCTCCGGGAGCGCGGGGGAGGCGGGGACGGGCCGCCCGGGGCCTCCCGCCGCTCCCAGCGGCGCCGCCGGGTTGGTGCCTCCCCGGCCGGAGCCGCCGGGCGGGCCCGGGCCGCCCCGCACCACCTGTTGCCGGTGGGCCCGAGCCCGGCTGGCCGGGGGCGGGGGGGCGGCGGGAGCCGGGCCCGGGGGCCGGGGAGGGGGCGGCGGGGGTCGGGGTCCCACTGCTGGGGCAAGCCGGGAACCGCGCCCCGGGGGTCGGCGGCTGCTGGGGTGCCTCAGGCGGGGTTTGCGGGTGCCCTCCGCGTACCGGCGGGCTTGTAGGGAACTCGGGAGGCGGGGGGAGGCTTCGTGAGCCCCCCGCCGCAACGCCTCGCCTGCCGGCCCCCGGCCCTTGCACCGCGCCGGGCTCGGCGCCGGGGGGTCCAGCCTCCCGGTTCCCCTCCGGGGCCCGTAAGCCGGGCTCACGGCGGTCACCGGGCACTGCCGCGGGGCCGGACCGCAGCAGAGCCCGCCAGGGAACGGGGACGCCCGTCCTTCAGGTCCGCGCCCTAACCGCCGGGTTAGAAACCCATCTGCTGGGGGCCAGGCAGGGCTTCGTGCGGAGTTTCTAAAGCATTGCGAGTTTGCCCTTTAGAATCGGTTGGCCGCCTCTTGCGCTTGGGTCTTTGAAGCATCCTGAGGCTGCTCGGGCCCCGATGCCTCATCCAGACCCCTGGATTTTGCTGCACGTCAGCTCAGCTGCAGTTGCGAGCCTGCCAGCCTCCAGATCCTGGATGCAGAAGGCCGTTACGGTGGATGGGAAAGGCTCCGTACGCTGGCTAGCCTCTCCGTTTTCTGAGCAGCTCTTCCCTCCCTGCCCCTGCTGCTGGGTACATCCCTTCCCTCCCCGGCATCAAGAAACAAATGTTTCAGGACGGCTCTCCGGTGAGACGTTGGGGGAGATCGAATAATGCGCACGTTGTGTTTGAAATGTCGTGTTGTCTCCTCCAACCGTTTTTTCAGATAGAAATCTCAGCTGGCGCTCCGCGCTCCGCAGGCCTTCAGGCCCAGGATGCGGATGGGTGCTTTTTCATGGTCGGACAGAAGGTTATCAGAGAAGCGCTTACTGTACGTGGCCTGGGGCGTTCGTGCACGGCCGGCGCTGCGCTGCGGCGGGTCGCTCAGGAGGTACTGGAGACCACGAGACTGGTTTAGAGGGAGCCGAGGTGGAGACGAGCGGTGCGGATCCCGGCCGCTGGCTGACGGGGACAGGCTGCGGATCCCGGACTGCAGCCCGTGTCGGTCTGACCACCGAGGTCTTGCCGTACCTTGCACGCTGGGCCTCGCAGGGACTTGTGCCGCGGGGGCTGTACGCTGTGCGAGCTGCCGCCTTTCCTAAAGTGGAGCGGACCTGTGGCGGGAGGGCGGCCGAGCGGCAGATCGGCCTCCTGCGACGCCGCGAGTCTGCTGGTGGGTTTTGCGTGGCCGTTTCTTGAGACCTGCTGCCGAACAGACTGGTTTGTGTCCCTGAGTGAGCCAGAGCAGGACTGAGCTCTGCCTGAGGAACGAGCTGCGGTAGCCTAACGTGTGTCAGAGAGGCATGATTCAAATTACCGTGATTTTACATACGTGGAGATATTAACTAGTTTAAAGTTGCATCAGCTTCTGTTTGTGCCCAATAGTTGAAGGCAGAAGGCAAGACCCAACATCGCTCCCTTCCCCGGGTGGGGTTGGAGGGCTGGCGAGGCCTTTGAAGGTTTGATGTGACTTGCTGTGTTTGCTCAGCCATATTGCTCTGGCAGGAGAGAAAGCAGCCTCCTCGAGCCTGATGACTTGGTGCGTAAGGGGTGTGGGCCAGGCATAACGTCTTTTGAACCGGAATAAATATTGAAAAACAACCCAAAACTGCTAAAGTTGCACATAAAAAAGGTCGGGCGTCCTGCCCGGACTCGGAGCTGTCTTGCGGTAGCGGAAGGGCTGGGTGGCCCCGTGGAGGAGCCTGGGTGCCCTCGTGAGATGGGCTCACATCTCCTGGGCTGTCCACGGGGCGCCCTTTGCCGCTGCCCGGGGCACCCTTTGCCTTTGCTCTGAATACTGCTGGCTTTGCGGAGGGAAGTGGCCCTGGTGTTGCCTCAGCCAGCTGAGCGCGATTGGCTTTATCTTGTGGAAAATACGGTGCTTTCATCCATCCCGGAGGTTTTGTGGGAGCTCGCCAAGTTTGCAGCGGTTGCACGTGAGACCTAGAGAGGGACCCCAGGCCGGCGTGCGCGGACGCTGGTCTCCGCTGGCAGGGACGTCATCTGCTCTCAGGTGGCAGAAATGCTTTTTTCTCCCATCTTCCCGCTTCATCTGAAGCCGGGCTTTTGTTCGTTTCTGGGTTGGTTCTGCCCCTTTCTGTGAGCAGAGGGCTCTGGGAAGGAAGGGGCCCCGTGGCGTTTCTCCAGGCGGGGGGAGGCTGGAGCGAAGGGCTGTGGCTGCCTGCGGTCAGAGCCGGGGGCAGGGAGAGAGGAGGCTGATTTGGAAAGCGTGCGTCCGAGCCCGCTGTCCTGCCGAGACGGCTCTCTCCTAGCGCGCGGTGCTGGGAGGAAACTTGTGAGCAGCCGATTTGCTGGAACTTGGGGCTCGGAGAAAGGTCGTGCACAGCGCAGCCTTGAGAAAGCTGCTTACGCGGGTGGGACAGGTGAGTCAGTGCCTTCCTCCTCGTTTCCCGTCATAATCCCACTCTTCGGAGCGAGACGTGCTGCCTGCCTCCTCCCCAGAAGCCTCTTGGATCCGCCTGCGTTTGCCTCAGCCTTGCCGGTTGCCGTTGGACCCTGCCCGCGTATGGCAGCCCTTTCCAGGCCACCCTCGCCGAGCCGGGCAGGGGGGAGCCGGCTACCGCCCAATTTCTGTTGCGCGCTCTCGTTGCTATTTGCGGTGCTGATGCTTGCCTTGTGTTTAGCAATGGCAGCTGAGGAAGCCAAGGGAGGCAGAGGGGCCGTTGCCTGCGCACGAGAAACGTTTAACTCTTGCCGTCGCGGCTCCCTTCCCCGTGCGTTGGCAGCGCTCAGGTTGGCCGATGGGAAATGCCAGTGATGTTCCCCAAATTTGCTCGTGTTCGGTCGCTGAAAGGATGAGGAGGGGTTTTGTGTGCCGTTTCCTCTTGCTCTGGAAAAAAAGGCCGCGGCCCTGGTGCCTGGGCAGAAGGGAGAAGGGGGAGCCCTGGAAAGGAAATAAGATCCACAGCAATGTGTCGCCAGCAGAAAGAGCAATTGTTTTCCTGCATTTACATTGCAGAGCGTCGTCCCGCTCAGGCAGCCGCTGTTTGACAGCCCAGATAATACATCTATATTGATGTAATTAGCGGGACGTGGAGTTTGCTGAATGGCTTGGGGGCAGCATGCTTTTCAGTCTAACTCCGGCAAATAGATCAGGGAGGATTGGAAAGCTGCCGTGTTGCTAGAATTGGCCCTTTGGGTTTCTGGAGGTTGAGTACATAACTGCTGATATTTCCTATTGTGCTGTACCCTGCCTAGTTGAAAAGAAAATAACTTGAGGGAACATGGGGCTATTTTTGCCAGCTTGAGATGATCAAGTTTAATTTCTAAAACCCGAAGCCGAGTCTTTAGGCTTGCCCATTTAAAACAGTATTGGAACCACATCTCTGTTCCTCTACAAACGCATGCCTCTGCACTTTGCCAATGGTGTAAACTCTAATGCGCATTCATAAAAAAAGAAATAGCTTTTCCGTTCCTGCGGCGCAGCCCCTTTTGTAGGAAGCCAGGGCGCTAACGAAATGCCGTGGGCCTGAGCAGCGTCAGCGTTAGAGGAGGGTGGCGATGGCTCTGTGTCAGGGAGGCCGAGCTGGCGTCTCGCCCGCTCCTGGGGTTAGCAGCCCTTACCGGAGCTGCAGGGTTAGCAGTACGCCTTCACTTCGGTACGATAGAGACCAGGACCTGCAGTACGCCTTCACTTCGGTACGATAGAGACCAGGACCTGCAGTACGCCTTCACTTCGGTATGATAGAGACCAGGACCTGCAGTACGCCTTCACTTCGGTACGATAGAGACCAGGACCTGCAGTACGCCTTCACTTTGGTACGATAGAGACCAGGACCTGCAGTACGCCTTCACTTTGGTACGATAGAGACCAGGACCTGCAGTACGCCTTCACTTTGGTACGATAGAGACCAGGACCTGCAGTACGCCTCCACTTCGGTACGATAGAGACCAGGACCTGCAGTACGCCTTCACTTCGGTACGATAGAGACCAGGACCTGCAGTACGCCTTCACTTTGGTACGATAGAGACCAGGACCTGCAGTACGCCTTCACTTCGGTACGATAGAGACCAGGACCTGCAGTACGCCTCCACTTCGGTACGATAGAGACCAAGACCTTGCAAAAAGCTGTCGTCCCCCTCCGGCGATATCGCCCAGCCGCATTTCTAACGTGGAAGTTTCCCCTTCGGCATCTTGTTCCCAGCGCCAGCCCAGATGATTTTGGTTTACTGAGGATATCCCAGGCAGCTTCCCAGCTTGCGTTGCGTTGTGTTCCTCTGACAGCAGAAGGTCCTTCTGCTCCTGGAACAAAAAGGTTTGCAGCAAAGCTAGCTCTCAGACAGCTTTGCCGGGTAACAAGTTAACTCCCCCGGGTTTGTGCTGCTCCGGGGAAGTGGGAACACGGCGCGAGGGTCCTTGTGTGCCGGGCTGTATCCTCCCCGCCGCGGCAGCTCTGCTCTCCAGAGAGGCTGGAGCACTGCCCTGGTCAAGGTCTTGCTCTCCAGCTTGTATCAGTCACCGCAAGACTCAGGCCAGCAGGCAGAGCTCGGGCAGTCCTTGGAATTTCAGCACAGCCAAAAGGCTTTATTTTAAGCTGCTGGGTGTTAAGCGGTTTCTCTTCCTAGCCCATGCGTATGCGAACATGTCTCCTGCAAGAAAAATGACGTGGTGTCATGTAGACTGATGTAGGCATTTGTGGGGTACCCCGTCCTCTGGTGTTTGTCACGCTCTCTCTTTAGCGCCCGTAAGTCCTAAGCCTTTGCAGGGAGCAGGAGGGCTTGGCTGTCCGAGTGCCTCCGAGATGCCAGGAGTTCCCTGTGGAGCCAGTGCCGTAGAGACCCGTGGGTTTAAAAGGATCAGGAGGGTCCTTTTCAGCCTTAATCAGTCCCTTATTTACTTGTTACTGGTCCCCGAGTGGTGCCTCTTGCCTTCTCCATAACACCCTCCGTTTGCTGCTTTGATTTCATTAGCAGCACGTGTCCAGGCGTTCACCGCAGGCCGTCTTTTCCCCGCTGCCTGGAAATCTCAGCGGCGCAGAGCTCTCTGTGAATTCGCCACAACCCGCCCCAGGGCCTTCGTGCCGCACCCGCTGATGGGGCTGCGGGGAGAGCGGGCGAGGCGGCGGGGCAGAACCGGGGCTGTTGCTTTTGCGGGCTCCTGCCGTGCTCCCAAAGAGGCTCAGTGAGCACATTGCTCTGGCCGAATCCTTATTTGTTTTTTTGCTCCCTGCCCAGTCTAAAATAGAGAAAGTGAGAGCGTGCTGGTGAGCCAAACAGTTACGGACAAGGGTTCTTGTTGCCTCCATCTGATAAAAGCTCGTCCCAAAGGAGACAGCGCTTTGGCAAAGTGTGAATTCCATTAAAACAGGTTGTTTCAAGAGCGGGGAATATGAAGGGGGAAGGGGAAATGTCTTGGGGGAGGGAGGTTTGTCGAGGCAGGCATTCAAACGTCATGCCTTCTGGGGGTGGGATGGGCACGTTTGACATAATCAGAGGAATTTGTACTTTTGAATTTCCAGTAGATGTAACTGCTAACGATGTCCTGGCCACGCGGAGTAATTAACATCTGTTTCTGTATTTGAACATTCAGGCGGCGTGCCCCTCCAGACATCCCTGCCTTCGCATCCGGACCCCTTGGGAGATCCTGCCCTGCTGCTAATTGTTGAGAGCTGTCCAGAATCCTTATCGTTAAGATCCTGCTGTGCTCATGAGGTGTTGCGTTACCTGGTACGACGACAGCTCTCACCAGAATGCTAAGCAGCAGCCGCCGTCAGAGGGAGTAAGGCCAGTGGTGGGAACAGAGCTATAAAGTCACCGCCAAAGGTTCTGAAACCACAAGTGAAGAACCTGAGTCACCCAAAAGCAGACCGGTTCCCGTCTCCAGGCGGGACCGAGCTCCAACCCGGTGCCAGCTGGATGCCACGGGAAGCACGGAGCCTTCTGAGAGCTGTAGTTCAAGCGGATGCTGATTGAGTGACCTGAAATGGGAGGTTGGTCGCTTCTGGTGCGATGCTGATCAGCCCGGAGTCTCAGCAGCCATTTATTCTTACGTGCCTGCCTTTCCTCTCTGTTCACCAGCTTGGCGCAGCTCCTTCTAGCAGGCGTGGTGTGCTACCGGCGGCTCCGTGCAGAGACCATCTAGCATGCTCCTCCAACCGGGCCGCTCAGCTGGTGCCAACAGCAGCCGCTCGATTCCGGGGACGCCAGGCTGACTTCACACCGACGGGGCATTGGACCTGCAGAGCAGAAACCGTGTTGGGTGAGAGGCTTTTCTGGCTGCAGTTGGCTCTGTGCCGGGCTGGGAGGGGCTGGAAGGAAAAAGACCTTTTCTGCTCTGGTTTGTAAGCACGGTTACCCTGCTTCTTGTCTCCTGCGCCTGCCGTTCTTGTCTGTCTTCTTTGTTTTACTTCCTTCTTTGAGTGTTCCCCTCTCCTTGCTGTCTGTGTGAAGGCCACGTGCTCTTATGGGTGGGGACGCTGGCATCCCCTGGTTTTCTCACGGCAAAGAAGAAACTGTAAGAGGGGGGTCTCCCAGGACCTCGCAGTCTTAAGCCATGGGAACTGTGTGACCGTCCCAGGCCATGTTTGAGGCAGTGCAAGGGCAGGGAAATAAATGAATCTAAGAAACTCTGCATTGCTTTGCCTGCAGTAACCACAGTGCTGTGGCAGTTCCCAGCCCAGGACTGGGACGGAGGGATGACTGTGTTGTACCTTATGTGACTGGGTGGCTTTCAGCCTGGCGGTTCGGAGCCTGCTCTGCAGAGGCAGGACGAGATTGTGGGAAGCTTGTACCTTCAGGATACGCTTGCGGTGTCCACTGCAGGAGAGCGTCTGATGGTGGTGTCCTTCTGTTTGAATGAGCAAGGCTGATGTGGTCTTATCCCAGGCCAGGGCTTTGGATTAATCGAATGGAGGCTAGCGTTCTGGTCTGCCTGGATGCTTATGGGCTAGCTGGAGTCTCCGTGTGACTTTGGTGTCCAGCCTCAGCAGAAGGTCTGCAGGAATCTCTTACGGTTGCGGTCAATGAAGCCAGGCCATGAGCACTCTGGTCTTTGAGTGGTGACTGTCGCCAGGAGGGTGTTGGCTGAGATCTGCGCCATGGCTAGTCCTCAACTGCGGGAGGGACGGAGGAACGTTCCTGCTCTTGGATCGGTTTTGATGCCGCCTTGACGTGTCTTGTGAATGCTACTGCAGGTGTGCAAAGCCCTCGTTCCCGTTGCCTGACCTTGCCGTGCAGGGTGCGTTAGCAAGCAGAGCCCGGTGGAGGGAAGGCTGGGGTCTGCAGCACCCCACGAGGCTAAGGCAGCTGGGTACGTCTCGCAGGGCATTTGAGAGCGGCTCCTGGAACGCGATCTCCTCTCCGTCTGCCTGTTTGGGTTAACGTGGGTTCAGGGTGCAGCCAGCTGGTCTTGGTGAAGAGGCCAGCCCCCTCGCTGTGCGGGGAGGTACGCTGGACGGCCCGTTAGGGCTGGCTTTGCTCTAGCAAAGGCGGCTTCTTACTCAAAGCATCCGCATTATGTTTCAGCCCTCTCATCTTAGAGCACAGCGTTTTCCTCATGTGATCATTATATTTGTTCAAGTAACTGCTCTCATGGGCAAATATTGCTTAAGGCGTTGTGTAATTGAACACATCCTACAGTTTCAGCTGCATTGGTGTAGCTGAAGAGGAGCCGCTCGTGACGGAGACAGTAAGCCAGTGTAGCTACTCCGGTGAGGAAAGGGGAGTATCGTAGTGGTGCCAGGCACTGTTCTACCTCTGTCACTTCAGGTGTACCAGGTGTTATTCCAGTCGTATAATTTCAATCACAATATCCTCTCCTTACAGAAGTAATGGCATGGCTACGACATCAGTGCGCAGAAGGATTCCCGTGTTTTGCAGGATGGCCCAGGACAGAGTACAGGTGTCATCTGGAGGTGGAGAGGCGTGAGCAGCAGCGTGATGCTTCTCCGTTAGGTTATCGCGCTGAGCTGTGCTAGAAGAGGAGCTACCTTCTTGCCCGCTCTGGGTTTCACTCTCCCTGTCCCACCTCCCCTGCGCTCGCGGGGAAGGCGGCAGCCTCTCGTGCAGTTCGCAGTGATTCTTATGCCTTTATCTCCCGGTTGGTTGTGATGGCAATGCCAAATGCCACTGTTGTCTGTCAGGCTTATCCTACCTCTGCGCTTGCCTGAGGCACGGCCAGAGACGTGGTGGTTTAAATCTAGGCCAGTTGGTTGGAAATTGGGACGTGGTGCCTGCTTAAAGCCAGGAAGGGCCAGATTGCATAAAAGCGGTGGAAGGAGACACCCAGGTACTGCTGCCCTTGTGTGAAGGGTCTGTGGCCCTGGACAGGGCAGTGCAGTGAAGACTGGGAGCTGTCTCTAGCAAGGGATGCAGCTGGATGTGGCTTGGATGAATTACATATTTACTGTGTCTAATCTGTGTTCGAATTAAAGCTGTGGCTGGAGTGTCTGGGGACAGCGTGCTCAGGGGACATCTCCTCCACCCTCTGTCTCTGAGACTTTGCTTTCCAAGTCCGCGCCCTGGGTTTTCGCTGCCTGCGAGCCTCTGCTTCTTGCTGCAGCTCCCTCCCTTCTGCAGCGGCCAGCTCTTCATCTGCTTATCTGTCAGCTTAGCATGATCTGAAGATGCAATCCCCAATGTCCTTTTGGGTACGACCTCGTGTTTGTGCTGTGCCTGGGCACCTATGGCCCACTATGAATTCAGCTTGCTGAGTGATTGGGAGGAACTTCATGGGTGATTAACAGTTCCCTGCTGCTGAAGACAGTCATCTTGTGCAGGTCACAAACTTGTACGGGACCTGACTGTTGGAACTAACTCTGTGCTTTTTCCCCCAGCGCTTCTGGAGCAGCTGGTCCAGAGATCTGCTCTTTGAAAGGTTAGAAGCCCTCCTCTGACTTCCAGTATCCAGTTTTCCTGGGCTGGTTTATTGTTCTTGTGCCATTGCAGAGTGTCATCTTGCAGATGAGAGATGACTTGCAAATTTTTTTTCCTTCCCTGGTTCGCTGTAACCTTTGTGTCCTGCACCAGTCATGGCTCTCGATGCAGATTTGTCCTGAGAAATGTGTTGAAAGCTACTTTCTTTTCCCATTGCTTCTTTTTGGGAGGTTGGTTTTGCTGGGCCCATTTATTTCTGCGTTGTGCTTTTGAGTGTTTTAAGTGCAGGTGGAGTTCTGAGCTGCCCGGTTTGTGGATGTTAGCGAATACAGAAGAGCACTTTTTGCGCTACTGTCACTCGCGTCTTCTTTTTTAACGCTTGTCCTTGCTACTTTTGCCATCTTGCCCCTTCAGGAGGGAGAGATGTTGTCAGAAACAGTCGAATCAAGGTGAACCTGATAAAGCAATGTATTGAAGAGCCAGTGCCTGGCTCTTACTCGTGGCTCTTATTCATGTTTATCTCTAGCTGTGAATGTGCAATAACAACAGTTCTGTTCTGCACAGGCTGGCACAGCCTCAGACAGGAAGATCTGCTGTTTACCAATCAACACTCTGCTGTAAGTGAGAAAGGGGAAAAAAAAATGTTTTATTGCTGCTGGGTAACCCGGAGTGTAGTTAAACCTTTCTGAAAAAAAGAGGAAACTAAGAGCACATGTGTTACTCAAGATGCATTTTTCCTGGCAAGAGTCCCGTGTGTGTGTTCTTCCTGCAAAGCATCCCTGCTTATGCTACTTCCCATTAAATCTATAGCATATTGGTAGCAGGCAAGTAAAAGCTTTCTGTTTTTATAATGCAACTGGTCTCAGCAGGCAGTCTGTCGAGGTGATTTTTCAGCCTGGCGTGTTTCGTAGCTAGGGCAGTCTGTGGGTTGAGCAGGATGACAGAACTCTGCTACGAGGATTATAAATACAGGGAGGAAAAGATCTGGAAATGAGATCTGCTGGTAAAGCTTCCCGAGATTGGATGCTGTGGCTTGTCTTGTTTTGTTTCTTCCCCTTGTCTGTCTTTCTGTGGCATTACGGCGATGTTGCTAATGAGACAAACCACGCCAGCCCGCACACGCTTCTGTTAACGCTGCGCTCCAAAGCCAGCCACAATTGGATGTAAACTGGAGGATACAAGCGGCTCGTTGCACTTCATTGAAGCAATGTTAATTGGCTTAATAGAGCACTAGGGTTTTAGAGATTTGGGTTTCATTTGGGGTTTTTTTTTTGTTTTTTTAATGTGTGTACATTCAGACCCTGCTTCGGCAGTGCCTTTGTTGCCATTTTCATGCTTATTCAGAAAAGGACCTTCCTGCTCTTCAGTTGTCAGTGGAGATGGGTTTTGAAGTTAACCCTTATTTTGAAGAAAGCTTCCTGTCCACTGCTTCTCTTTTTCCCCCAGTAGCTTGTAATTAAGATGTTGATTGCCCTTTCAAACCTGTATAATCCCCTCTCTCAAAGTGACGTTGATGGATTTCCAGTAGCTCCCTGGATAATCTATCACTGGTTTTCAGTGTCCTGCGCAAGGGAGAAGAGGAAACTTTGTTCAGACTTTGACGCTAGTTGCTTTGTGGCTGAGCTGGCTCTACAATAAATCTACTTTTCCTATCAATCTTTCGCTTCAGGCTTTGGACACCTCTTCCTCTGCCTGCATACTTATGAAGAGTCAGTGCTGGGCATTAAACGCAGCTCAGCCCAACACAGCTGCTGTGTATGAGCTTCTTCTGTATTAAAGTTGGGCCAGAACCAGTTTCAAGGCAGCTGAAAGAAGGTAAAGATCCTCAAGCTTGCCTTTGCATGTTAATGTCCGTGGCCAGAAAGATGTGCTGCTCTTCTGGACTTTGCTAAAGCGTAGCATGAAGCGTGAGGTCCTGTTCCGCGCTGGTCTGGGACTCCAGGTTAAATTATCTTGTTACCTCATTAATAGCCCATCTGGAAATGTGTTTCCAGGCAGCTAATTTCATCTAATGATATCTCCACAAGTAGCGCACCAATCTTATTTCTTCCTGTGATTTGGAAAATAGCTCATTTTGCTGCAGCTTCCAGTCCCCTAGATTTCCTCTCAGCCAGAACATCTGACTGGCCTCTCTCCTCTCAGCCCTGCTGCCCCGCGACAACATTTGGGTAAGTTTTACCCTTCCCTCCGTTTTCCCTGTCCTCCCGTTTGCGCGCTGCCTGTCATCCTAGCGCCTCGCGATCCTGAAGACTCCTTGGCCCTGGGAGGTGGAGCGGTGCTTTCTGCGTCGCAGGACCGTGCCCCGAGTCACAGGGGAAGCCCTGCCGTAGAGCGTGGGGGCTGAAAAAGCCTCCCACGTCCCAGCTGAGCGTGCCAACCGCTGGCCTGTTATTCCTATGCCTCGGTCCGTCCTTGGAGGTGCCTTCCCACCCCTCCCTGCCAGAAGCTTTGCAAAGAACTAAACTTGCTGACACCTTAATTCCCTGCCAAGGCTGCAGCACTCGGGCTGCCCTGTGCTGGCTTGGCAGTGAGGACAGGAAGAAAGAGCAGCAAAACTTTGTTTCTTGTCATTTCTCGTCCCCAAGACACCAGCTTTGGGCAAGACGCCCGCTCAGCACGGAGCATTCCAGTTTGCTTGGCTGCTTTGCAACAGGGGTCCCGCGGGCGGTCACGGGATCTCTTGCTGCGCTTGAGCTCGCGTTGGGTCGGTGTTGAGTATCTTGGATTTCAGTCTGTCCTGCATCTGTCTGAGGTGGATGTCTTGTTGCTTGCCTGCTCTTTCCTCCCTGCCTTGTGGAAAAAGAGAGGTTGTTCTCCCTTCCTCCCCTGGGGTTACTTCTTTCATCAGGGTCCTCTCAGCATGGTGAATACGAGTCACGCTCTGCTTGGTGCCGGGACCTGGCTTTGCACGTCCTCGGGCTCTGCCCCCGCCCTGCGGAGCAGGGAGCCCGGCTGCGTGTCGTTTGCTGTGCACACAAATGCTTCAGCTTTTTTCCCTGGCTCGGTTGGCATGGCCCACCGTCAGGCCTCCGCGCTGCGTCCTTCTTTAGTTATCCTGTGCCAGACCTCCTCCGTGACTCTATAGCCTCCTTACGCTGACACGTCCCACGCTGTGTGCCTTACCCATCCCTGCACTCTGTTCCCCGCTTCCCCCGTGAGCGTGTCTCTCCTTCGGTGGTAGGTGGGGAGATCTCCTCTGCCTGGTGGCAGGGTTGGTAGAGGGTCAAAGGTCTGCCCTGTCTCCATGATGTATGAGGTGGTCTCCTCCAGTTTGATGCCCCAAGCCAACCACAGCTCCTCCAGCTGCGCCCAGCTGCCCCTGAACGACGTCGCGTTTAGGATGCGTGAGTTATGTCCTGCAGCCTGCAGAGAGGAGGCTGCTCCTGCCAGGGCTGCGCGTGGGGACGGGACGTTCGGAGCTCTTCAGGAACCCTTATTTCTCCGTGCAAGCAGCAGGTTGCCTGCCAGTGAGAGTAGAGAGCTCCTCCTTTGCTCTTGAGGGTGGTACCAGGTCCCAGCATGTCTTAGCCCCCAGGCAGGGGAGTTCACAGGGCAGAGGGAAGAGAAGGGCTGATACTTGCAGCTCCAACCCTAGAATCAAGCCTCCTGCCGCGCGGCTTCCTCTGGGCACAGCTTTGAGGGCTGTTTTTCCTGATGGTGTGCCTTCTCCTGGGCCAGCTGCTGGCCTGGCACCTCAGATGAGAGCTGGCTGGTGTGTGGAGTGGCTGTGTTTTCGTTCCTGGATCTTCCCTGGAGCAAAGGAGTAGCTCAGAGGTGACGTTATTTATGGGTTGGGGGAGTGGAGGAATTAATGAAGTGGCAAAGTCTTGTCCCTGAGCCTGGGAGGCTGCGAACCAAGTGAGGCTGGAAAACTGAGGCAGGAGCTGAGCTGCATGGATGAGTAAATGAATCAGGAAAGGAACGTGGGGGATATCCCATCACAAGGAGGGGGCTTCTGCACATGGGACCAGCTGGGGTCCCTCTGCCTCGCTGGTTTCCTCGGTGGGCTGGAGCAGCTCCAGGGACCCCTGCCTCTTCTTCCCGCTGCGTGCCAGAGGGAAGCACGTGGGGCTGATCCTGGGAGGATCCGGGGAAAAACTGATCCTGCAGCTTCCTAGATAGATTGAAACACGTGGGCTACTTCTATTTTTTTCTTTTTTTTTGCTCTCTTCAGAGCCAAAACCTACTTTGGAGCCAGAGGGAAGGAAAAGGGGTTGGGCAGAGGCAGATCCCCACCCTTCCTGCCCGCTTCGCTGCGGGTGGTGTGACAGGGGAGCCGGGGCCCGCGGGGTCAGCTGCTGAGCGGTGTGGAGGAATAGGGTTTGTCTGGAAGCATCCAGGCGACTGCTCTGCGGTCCCGGCGGCAGGAGGAGCCTCCATGGGCGAGCTCTGCTCTCCTGAACTCGCTGTGAGTGCTGCGACTCGGGGTGCTGGTGGGGCAGTTTGAGGAAGGGTCCACGTCAAGTGCGACAGATCCGGGGAAGTGGCTGCGAGTGGCTCGGGGGTGGAAAGATCGAATCTGGGTTTATTTTGGAAGCAATATTTTGGGAGCAGTTAAACAGCGTCAGTTGAAACCTGGTAATTATTGCAGCTGCAAGGGGCAAAAAACCAAAATCCAAACTCAGCATCTTGCTAAGGTGCTTAACTGTTAATTTCCATGAGTGAGATCCACCCTTCTCAAGGCACTTCAATCTGCTCACATTGTTGCTTCCTCTCCTGATTAGATAGGTGGAAGCAGCACTTTATTAATTAGGAGGAAAATCCTGCTCCCTCCTGCCAAGGCGGAGGAGCTGTTGGCAGCTTGCTCCCCTTCGGCGGCCGAAGCCTTCCCTGTTGGGCGCGGGCGATGTGCCTGCAGGGCATCTCCTGGGGCATCTCCCTGCCCGGTGGGAGCAGTTCCTCCAAAATAAGGCTGGGTGCTTCCAGAGAGGCTTTCTTCTTTGTAGGCTGCTTTAATTGACCCCTTCCCTTGCTGGAGTGTAGGTTTCATTCTCACCTTTCCTTCTTGCAGGCTCTTCATTTGCTTAGCGTTGGCCAAAGGCGCTTTGTGGCTCAGCGTGGCGAGCACATAGGTGCTTTACATTGAGCCGTAACGCTGCCACTCCTCCTCCTTTTGAGCAGGTTTGCTCTCTCCCCTCCTCGGGCTGCCAGTCCCCCCTAAATATTGTTCATCGGCTGCTCTCACCTGGCGTGAGGGGTGACCCTGAAGAAAAGGATTTACTGCTTTGCCCGGAGAAATCCGATTTCACGCAGCGCTCGCAGCCAAGCAGCCCACTTAGACCAGACAGTCATGGAGATCACTCCGACTTAGCTCGGTTATCCTCCACCTATTTATAGATGCCTTCCTCTCCCCAGCTCCACCCACCGTGGGGTTTTACCGCACCGCTTTAAAGCAGGGCTCCCAGCCTCTCCTCTCCCCGCAGAGCCTTTGCGGTGAGCCGCCTGCTCAGGCTCCCTGGTGCGGACCCAGCGGAGGAGGACGGGCCGAGACACGAGCAACGCCTCGGGAGCCAGCAGTGATGCGGGCAGCAGGCATGTCTCTCGCCTGTTGTGGTGAGCTAAAACTGGCGTTTCCGTGTGTAGGAGGAGGAAGCAAAGGGTTCTGCTTTTCCAGCTGGAGAGTCAGCCGAGGAAGTGGTCTCGAACCAGCCCGTGGAATTGCTTTATTTGGCAATTTAGCTCTGCTCGAGGGGGGGGAAAAGGCTTTTAACTGACTGAGCACCCTGCCTTCTGTTTTGCTCAGCCTACGGTGAACCGTTCGGGGCTGCGTTTCTACCCGTCTTGCCTTATTTATTTACTTTATCATGGTAGAAACCAAGCCTTGAGGTGAGAGACAGAGTTTGTTCTTCTAGCAGGTCTCTCAGTTGCATCCCCCGTGCCTCTGCTGCCGCTGCGCAGCGCGGCTGCGGCGCTCGCTATGGGGCGGCCGTCCAGGGCTGAAAAGCCTGAGATGCCGTAGGTGTGGGACAACTGATGCCTCCAGTTAAGCTTGAGCTGATGATACTTGGAAATGCTCTTCCCCTCGCATCAGATGGCTTTCATTTAGCCAGAAAATTGGATTTGTTACAAATTAACCGCTTGAATAGCAGGAAATGAGAGGGGAAGCGCCAGGGATCCGTTTGGGCTGGATCTGCAAAAATCGGTGGAATCTTGCTGTTGGGCAGGTAGGACGAAGCAAGGTGTGGAGATGTGTTGGCTGATGCACAGCAGTTAGGCAGACCGATTAAAATGAGGACATCGAGGTGGGGAAAAGGGTATTCTTGGGCTTTTTTTAGTTTTATTTTGTTAGGCCGGGCTTTGCAGGTTGCAGAGAAGAGGCCACGACAGAGCAGTTAACATTCTCCAGCTAATGGCCTAATGCCGGCACATTCCGGTGTTAAGGTCGGAGCAAAACTGCACCTGCTCCTTGAGCTGCCGCATGCGAGAGCCTGTTATCCATCAAGGCCTTTCTTGATCCCTTAGAACAATCCTGGGATTGAAAAACTGTATTTTAGGAGTCTTTGTTTCAGCCTTTTTACTACACAAAGTAGTTTCTTCGCAAGGGTCCTTCTACAGTTCATTCATCTCTATAAATCCTGGTGGGTAATTGAATAAGCTCAGCTGTGCTAATTTTTTTTTTCTTCCTCGTTTCTTCTTTTTTGCTCTGTTAAATGTTCCCTTGATCCGTTCCTCCTGACACGCATCCAGATTGCCGTGCCTTTTTCCTTTAAGGAGAGACGTGTATATTTAAACTTCTTTGTATACTAGAGGACCCGAAATGTTTCTGTGGTTTAACTGTGAGGATGCTCAAAGAATAAATTCTAAACAGTAGGAAAGAGAGAGGGTGTAAAAGGAAGAACAGTCAAAGCCCCAGACCTGCTTCTGCGGGTCGGGGGATGCTCAGTATCAGCTAAAAATTGGCGTGAGCTGAAAGAAAGTATTTCATTGCACTGTGTGCACCAGCCACAGAAGACATACTGTGCAGATACCCAGTCTGTCCGTTTTCAGCCTTACTGTGGCGTTACTGGGGAACGGGAAAAGAGGGGTATTTTATTTTACATAGAAGAAAAATAAAACCTCCTCACCGCATCCATGAAGTCGTGCTCCTCGTAGCTGAGGTAGCTGAAAACCTGGTGTGCCAGTCGGAGCCTGGAGCTTTCAGAATACCCTTTGTGCGTGTGACTCCCGAGGGCTGTTGGTTTGGGCTCCGAGACTTGCTTGCCCCCTTTTCTGCTGCTTTACCGTGGTGGCAAGGGCTTTCTGCTGGGCTCTGGCGTGCTTCCCTCCGCTAGCCGGGCTGCTTCCCCGTGCCTGGGAACTCCTGGGGCTTAGCTGGGGAGAGCCTCTTCTACAGCCCCCGTACTCCCCATCTCCAGGCAGCAAAAGCTGGATTCGGTGAAACAGCCCTTCCCATTCCTGTAAGCGCTGGGACGGGGATCCTGGTCAGAGCATGCATTAATAGGCTTCTAAAAATGGAGGGTTGTTGCTTAAATCATACCTTATCTTTCTCTCTTTTTCTTTCCTTTTTTTCCCCTTTCTCTCTTGTTTTTTTTTTTTAACTCTTGATCAGAACCGACCTTCCTTTCTCCAGTGTGTTGGGATCTTTACAGCAGCCCATGCCGCAGCGCCTCGCCTATTCCACCCGAACTGCCCGTGCCACTGGCTTGGACCTAACCTAGGATAAATCTCAGCGTGGCCTGGGTAGGGGGGAACCATGGGGAGCTCTGCCTCGTCGCTGGCCGCAGAGACGGAGTCGGACCATGGCTTCACTAGCGCACCCTACCCGGGGCACCCAGCCGTGAGCTGGTATAGGAGTAGTCACAGTGGCCCCGTTTGGGAAAGTGCCCTTATAACGCGGCAGCATCAGCACTTACACCACCGGGTGCGAAGGTAAGGAGGAGGGGAAGGAGCCTGCTTACCTGCTTACCTCTCAGCTTGAGTCGGTGCGTTTGGGAGAGAAGTTGCTTTGCATCCTATGGGGCGTCGGGTCCTTTCATTCAGAGGCTCGGTGCAATCCCTCGTGAAAGCTAGAGCCGAATTTCCACCCATTTGAGTGGTGCCAAGCCGTGTCCTTTTCACAGGGCTGCTGCTGTCTCCTGCAGAGTGGACTGCAGGACTCGCCCCAGCTCTTCCTCACTCAACCTCAGTGGCGAAGGTGGCTGCCTGGGAATGGGATCTCAGGTCCTTTAACGAGTTTGCCGTGTTCTTGTGGCTCCTTTTCTTTCGGGCCTCCCAGCTACACTGTGGGTGTCACAGATGGAGGATTGTGACTCCAGGCTGGGTGGCAATAAGTAGCAAGAGTTTCCGAACTCAAAAGAGCAAGAGAAGCTGTTTTCATGCAAAAGCAGCGAAACGCTTTGAATACCAGATCCAGGGGAACGAAACACAGCGAAACAGGATGACTCTGAAAAAGAGCTCAGTGTTTCCAACCCTCAATTTCTGTCCCTCCTCGATGAAATCAGCACCTCACATGTGTCTCTGAGTCAGTGCCTCTGCCCCTTCCCCATCAGCCACTTGCAGTGAGGAATTTTGCTTCATGTCGGAGCGCTGGTGTCCTGCATTCAGTCTCTGACAGGTTGAGAGGTATGTCAAAAGCATCTAAAAATCCTCTGCCCGGGGGCTTGGCTACAGAGGCTGCCGTGTTTTGTGCTAATAATATTTGAGCCTTTGCCTAATGCCTGCTTTGTGTAGATTCCAGCCTGGTTGGGTGTTTGTACTTGCTTGAGTCTGTTTGGAGCCGTTAGTCTTTTAGGAATAGCTGCTTGCTTCTGAGTGTCCCCGAGCTGTTGTGGCTTTCCACTGGAGGCGTTTGCTGTGATGGTCATGTAGTATCTGTCGTGTAGTCCTTGTTTCCTTGCCTTTCTGCTGTTGCGAGTCCCGGAATCTCCTTCACGGTGTCTGGTGCATGACTCCGGGAGACTCCGAGGCAAGCGACGTCGCGCTTTGCTCCCTTATAGCCCTGTCTTGGGTTTCCTCGAGCTGGTAACAGTGTGAAACCAATTAGCTGTTGTCTTTGCTCTCGGTCATGGGCTTGAGTTCCTAGCGATGCCCAGGAGGCCTTTGGAAAGGCTTTTTTGTGCACTTCCCAACCTCTGCTGCTGTGTGTACCAACCTCTGTGGCTGAGCCGCAGCTCTGGCGGGCGCTCTGCGCCGTCTAGGTCTGTCCCCTCTGCTTTAGAGGGATCCCGTGAACAGAGCCGGGTCCTCCCTGCAGGATTATTCCTTCCGGACTGCTGCTCTTTCCCCTGTTGCCTTGAAGAGCTGGGGAAGGTGTCAACGGCTCACAGGTGAATCCCCCGGTGCGCCCGTGCACAGCCAGCACGGAGATTTAGGAGCTTCCAGTGCAAAGCTGGCACCGGGCACCGACAAGGTTGTGTCTCTGCAGCCTCACGTATGCCAGCTGAGACTGCTCGTGATTCCAAGTCTGTAGCTTGGAGGAGCTTGAGAAACTAAGTGAAATCTTGACACATGGAAATAAATTTCCTGAGCAACCAGCCTTCGCGGCGGAGCGGATGCTGGGGCAAGAACAGGAACTGCCGGTCTCGGTGCAGATAAAGCCAGTGTCCTGTTAGGGCAGGAGTGGTTTTTCTGATAATTATGTATTTCCCCTGCTAAAGGGAGAAGAGAACTCATCCCGGCTAAGTGCTGCATGGTTCCTGGAGACAGGAAAATCACTGGCCATGATTCACTGAGCAGTGAATTGCGTGGGAAGAACCTGCTTTAGGCAGTGATTATGGAAGTGGGTTCAAAAGACCTGCTGAGATCAGCCAGGCTGGCAGGCATCAAAGTACCTGCGGTTCCCATGGCGAGACGGGCGAGACACCAGGGTGAAGAAGCAGCGGATGATTGGTTTCCAGCGAGGAACAGATAAATACATTCCTTTAAAAAATTAAGTAAGTCAATAGAACAAGTCAGGGTGGGTAGCCCTGCCTCCGAGCGTCCCTGTCCCTGGAATCCTGTAGCGCAGGAAGGAAGTGGAGTACCGGGGAGTCAATTTGAGGCTGGACAGGAGCTCTGGGATAGACTTTGCTTTTCCTGCTGATTTCCTGTCCCTGGCTGCGGCTGCCTTCAGAGCTGCTGATGCTTTGGCTGCTCTAGAGCGGCACAGAGCCAAGCCTGCTCTGGTCTGTCTCGGGGATGAACGCAGACCTTCCTTGGCAGCAAAACAGGGACGTGAGTATTTCACGAGTGACTTTGGTCTGTACTTGGTGGGGGAATCGGGGGAGGCTTCCCTCACGGTGGGGTGGGAGTAAGGGAAGAAATCAGTGCTGTTTGGCTTTCAAGATTTTAGAAGCTGGGAGGAGGCTGCGTTGTCTCCTGTCGCCTGGGTGAGGCTGGTGGTCTGGCGTTCCCTGGCTGCTGAAGACAGACGGACATGAGGGAGAAGAAAAAGGGCCTTAATGGTAGAAGCAGTAGACTTGTGCCATCCAGATTCGAGTCCCTGGTCTCTTCTGGACCAGGCCGCACAGTCTCTTTCTATGTGTCAGCATCCCACCTTTTAAACAGGAGCACGTCGCTGCCTTCCCCAGCGTGCCAAGGAGGGCATAGGTACTTAAAGACTAGAGGTGCCAAGTGTTACATGCGTGTTAGAGGCAGCTGATTGCTGAAATCTCTGCTTGGGGCCAAGATGATGTTTTTTAAATACATCCTTGGTAGCTGTGGGTAGCCAGACAAATTCTGACTTAGTTACAAGTCCCCTTGGGCTCCTCCTTGCTTAAAGGTGTTTGGCCTGGGCTGTTGTGGGATGAGAGCGTTCAGCTGAGCCTGCGGCCCATCACGGCCGAGCTTCCCGACGTGCCGGACCCTTCGCAAAGCTGGGAGCAGCAAGGCGCAGAGCCGCAAGTCCGGGTGCTGGCAGCAGGACACAGCTCCATTGCTGCTGCGGTTGAATGGTTTGGGAGCCGTGGGCTCGTGGTGGCTTCTGCTGCTGCTGGAAGTGGCGATGGCAGCTCTCCAGCGTGCATCCCTCCACATCTGTAAGGTCTCAGGAGGGAATTAGGGCACTGAACTGCCTCCCAGATGAGATTTAAGGGAGTGTTTCTGCTCCCCTAGTCTTCATTCCCCAGCATTCATAAAGAGGGACAACAGGGCCCTGTCCTGGTCAAATTCTTGATGGGACCCAGAGATGAATGGGATCTTGATGGGACCGCCAGAGATGGGGCTGAACTGGTTCCTGCTGGGTTGCTGTGCCCCTTTCAGCTGGGTAGGTGTGAGCACCAGGCTGGGGGCTGGGAGCACGCCTGGGTTGCAGAGCACTTTGGGTGCCTTGTGAAGGGTTCATAGCACTGAGAATTGCTCCAGTTCGCTCCGCTCAGGAGAGGCTTTTTGGGGAAAGTGTTGCAAGATCTGTGCAGCTGAATCTAAGCGTCTCTGCGCATCACTTGGTTTGGCTGAATCTCTCTGAGCTCCTTCCTTTTACAGAGAATATGCATTTTCTGGGGTTTCCCGCAGCATTCTGCAAAGGCTTTGTATTCTTCTGTAAAAGCCTCTTCAGAATGAAACACCTCTGGGCCTCAATGACTGTGGAGGGAGGAACAGACTCTTTTATTATTATTTTTTTTTAATGCTAAAAATATATAAATCTCTCTGCTTTTAGAGGGAAGCAAGGAGACCTGCTTTTGTTGTTGGCAGCCGGTGGGAGGACTGTACCCCCCCAGCTCTCCAAAAACACCACTTAATTCTGGAGAGAAACCCAGAGCGAGACGTCCGTGACCTTGGTGTTTGTGAACCCCGTGGCTTAAATGCCTGAAAAGCAACACGTCAGCATGGCTGGGTAGCATCACGCAGTCCTGTCTCAGCGGCTTTGAGCCGTCTTGAGGCTGGTGGAGATGATAATAAGGGGACGCTGGCATATCGATGAGTGGCAGGGAGCCGTACGGGGGGGGGACACGGTTGCGTGCGGCTCCTTCCCTCCCTCCTGTCTCGTGGCGTTTCACCGCCGAGCGCAGCATAAGCAGAACTGGTGTCCAGAGGATGTGTTACTTGTTGGGGAAACCAAGGCCCAGAGGAGAAGTGGGACGTCTGGGAAGAAAAGCCAGTGGTAAAGCGTCGGGTGGCTCTGCAGGGTTTCCCTGCTTCTGTTTTCTGGCGTCGGACCTCGGGTCAGACATCAGCCTCAGGAGGTCTGACGTTCTCGGCGGGCCGGTGTCCGTGCTCTTTGGAGTGCGGTTACCCCGGCAGAGCTGGGGTTGGGGCAGGCGCAGGTCCCTGCGTTTATCAGCCACCTGCCTGGGTGCGGGTGTGCTCAGAGAGTTGATTTTGCACCTTGCAAGAATCACAGACTGGTTGAGGTTGGAAGGGACCTCCCGGGTCCAGCTGGTCCAACTCCCCTCCCAAGCCTCCATGCGAAGAACAGAGACATGTGTGGCTGTGAAAAAGCTGAGGAGAGCCAAAATCTGCTCTGACTCTGTATCCACAGAGGAGGGATGAGGAGGGAAAAAGAGACCGCTCTTCCAAACCACAGGGGTATTAACATCAGCTCCGATATCCAGGACATGCCTTGTCACACCAGAGCGGAGCCCGTGTTCCCCAGGTGCTGCGGTGAGGTGGCTGGGTCCCTGTGCGGGTTGTGCTCCCGCTGGAAATTGTTGTGGGATCGAAGTTCAGCTGGGATTTGGTAGAGCAATGATGCTGCAGGTTGTCGTGGATACCTGCTTGATGGGAACATTGGGCTTGTAACTGTTTGCTTGCCGGTCCTCACCAAAGCACGCGGCAGCTGGAATAACGTCTTGCTCAGGAAAGCGTGCGGTGCCGAGGAGCTGGCAGCGGGTATGCTCTTTCATCTGCCTGAGGCTTCTAGTCCTGCCCATCCGCTTTCCATGCTGGCTGCTCCAGTGGTCCTATCGCTCACAAAGCCTCTTGGTTGTTTAAATTGAGGCTATTTGTAGCTCTGGAGCTGTGAAGAACTTGGTGGATGGCGCAGAGTAGCGGAGATCGAAGTTCTCATTAGGTACCCAAACAAACTCCCTGCGCTCCCCGTCTGCACCCCAACCTTCTCCCTCTCCATTTCCTACAAGGGCAGGTAACAGAGCTATCCTGCCCGCTTACCTGCGCCAAGGAGAGGGCAAAATCCAGGGCAGGGAGTCAGTCAGAGCTCGTGTGCTTGTCTTACCCAGCGGGGCTGGCTAAAATCTGAACAGCAATGCCTGAACGCCTTGCCTGGAGTGTTGCTGTCACAGCACAGAGAGCACAGTGGACCTGTCTCTTCGATAGTGCCAACCTTAAGAAAGGAGAGCAGCACCTTTACCTGGTTTTGGGGTGCTCCTGACGCTCCCTTGCTCCCGGGGATGCAGGTTCAGGTCCTTCTCCGAGCGCAGGCATCGGGTAATTTTGCTTTGGTGCTCTCAGGATGCCACGCTGCATGAAGGGGGTTAGCATCCAGCTTTGGCTGTGCCTAGATCCATGGTCCTCTCCTCTTCGTCTCTTTTGGGAAGAGCTCCTGGAGAAGTGATTTTGCTGTGAAGGAGCCGGGCTCTTGCACTCCGTGCTGCGGCAGTGTGTGGTAGGAGGGCCTGGTAGAGCCCTTGGGTGCTCTCTTTGTGTTTCCAGATGCAGGTATGGGGTGGGAAAGGGATTGGTAGGGGGTGATTTTTTTTTTTATTATTATTTTTTTAATAGCAGAGAATAGTAAGAGGAGCCAGAGCAGGGATTTTTCCACAGCAACCCTTCTGCATTGCTCCCTTGACTTTTGGCTGCAGAGGCAGGAGCTTGGTCTGGTGTTTCACGGCAGATCACTTGCACCCCTGATGGGTGTCACGCATGTAGCCTGGAGCTGTGAAGCAGTCTCAGCCCTCCAGAAGAAGCTGATGGATGGATGTGATGGCAGCAGGAGGGCCAGGAGCCTGGCCGAGCTGCTGCAAGGAAGGAGAAAATGCAGGGAAGTGTGTGGGGGGGTTATTTGGTTTTGGCCCAGGGTCATGCGAAAGAGCTAGGGCAGGAACCACAGCCCGTCCCCCTAACGTTGTGCAGCGTCTGTCCTGGAGGGAGATGTACCTGCATTAACCTCCGGCTCCTGCTGTCGTGGGCTTGTGAGCGGGGGAACGAGGGCAAGAACCTGCCGACGGGCGGGCAGGGAGCTCCCTGCCCCTCCGAGCCGTTCCCTGGGCTCGCTCCGGAGCTCGCTGCTTTCCTCCAAAGCTATCAGGTTGCTGCAAAAGGCACGTGCTGGATTTCTCCGACCGGTAACGTAATCCAGTTTGGCATCGGTGGCTCTGGTCTCCGACTAACGCGGTTCAGAAATGGAGAGGGGCAGAGATGCAGAGCTGCGGTCTCCCTTCGCCGCCTCCACCCCCCCGCTGCAAGCGCCTGGCCTCGAGCTGGCCGTGGCACTGAAAGGCTGCGTTGATCCCATCTCGGCCGGAGGCCGATGCTCGTGCGTGGAGGAGACGGAGGGGAGCGCGTACTGAACGAACCCTCTGCAGGCCTTTGTTCCCTCGGATGGAACAGCCCTCCCGGTGCGGGGCTGCCGCGAACAGAGGGGCAGTTGTTCAGGGGACACAGAGGGGAAAGCTAAGCTGTGGCTGGATGCTGTTTGCATTTGGCAAGCTGGGGCTGCATCTGTCCCTGCCCGGGATCCACAGCCCGCCCAGGTAGCCGTGCCTTATCAGCCGCTCTCCTCGACAAACTGCCCTGGGCTTTTCTTTGAACTGGGTGCCTTCCCGTGCTTCTCGCCCTGCCGTGCCTGCCAGCCTTCCCGCTCTGCCCGGTGCTGGCAAGGCACCAGCATTGCAGCTGGCAGCCCGTGCCAGCCGGTGCATCTCACGGCGCCCGTGCCCACAAGCATCACTGAATCCCTGCGAGGGGTAGGTGCTGAAGGTCACCGTGAGGAGGTGTGAAGAACTGATCTGAAGAGAAAGAAGCTGCTCCTGTGTTACAGATGGCATTTATGAGGCTGCAGCAGGACGTTCAAACCAGAAGGGAACTTGAAGTGAAGTGTGAAGGCAGCCCGCAGCCCTTCTGGATGGCGGTGGGACGATCAGCAGGAGAGTCAGGGCAGCGCGAGGGGTGAGGGTGAGAGGCTGGGCTGCCGGTGCTTAAAGGCTGCCAAGGCGGCAGCTTGCCGGGAGCTGGAGGGGCCTCGCCTGCCCTTGCCCGGAGCGGTACAGAGCTCAGCTTTGGCTCCGGATGCATGGGTTCAAGCCCCGCTGCTCCCAGCGCTCAGAGCGGTATCGCATGCTGGGGCTGGTACTTACACAGAGCTGGGCTGCTGCATTTGGAGCGTGGCAGATTCACTAGAGCGAAAGGAGCTGGGGGGGAGGCTGGCTCTTTCCACCTTTGGGGTGGAGGGGACAGGGTGTCCGTACACCCCGGCCAGCTGCGGAGTGGCGAGAAGGTGGACACAAGCAGGAATTTTTGCCTTCCTGAAAACCTGATTTTAACCTGCGTACCTTGGAAAAGTGAAACTATAGATAGATAGATGTGTGTATGTGTATGTATATGTGTTTTTCCCCCGATTCCTTGGGACACCAAGGAGGAGACGCCTTTTACTCAGAGCCCCGGTGCTGGCTGCACGTGCCCCATGCAGCACTGGTGCTTCCCATCAGACCTGTGCCACCAACTGCAGCAAATGGGTCCTCTTTAACCTGCCCTGCTGAGGAGCCGAGCCTCCTCCTGCTGCCGTGCCCCACGGCGGTTGTGTCTGTCTGCGGGGAGGGACAAATGTGGCAACACTTGGTGCTTCTGAAATGTGGAAAAGGTTTTTTTGCAGGAGTTGCAGGGTTGCAGCCCGTGGCACAGAACAGACCGATGGTCGACGCTGCTGCTGTCTTGCCCAGCAGCCTCCATGGCACACGCAGTGACGTGCGTTGGGCACATCATTGCTTTACACCCCGCCTAGAGAACCTCCTAGCAAAGCTTGGCACGATGGCCTGTTTTCCTTGGGCTGGCTTTTCCTGCAGCAAATGTTTAGATGTTTTGTGTCTTGTAGGCACGCTGGTGTGGGCGCTGCAGCCCCCGGCTTGCTCCATGTGTGTGTTGGAGGGACTGCCGTCGGTGGTGACGTGGCGGTGGAGGGACTGCCGTCGGTGGTGACGTGGCGGTGGAGGGACTGCCGTCGGTGGTGATGTGGCGGTGGAGGGACTGCCGTCGGTGGTGATGTGGCGGTGGAGGGACTGCCGTCGGTGGTGACGTGGCGGTAGAGGGACTGCCGTCGGTGGTGGAAGGACTGCCGTCGGTGGTGACGTGGTGGTGGAGGGACTGCCGTCGGTGGTGACGTGGCGGTGGAGGGACTGCTGTCGGTGGTGATGTGGCGGTGGAGGGACTGCTGTCGGTGGTGATGTGGCGGTGGAGGGACTGCCGTTGGTGGTGATGTGGCGGTGGAGGGACTGCTGTCGGTGGTGACCTGGCAGTGGAGGGACTGCTGTCGGTGGTGACCTGGCAGTGGAGGGACTGCTGTCGGTGGTGGAGGGACTGCCGTCGGTGGTGACGTGGCGGTGGAGGGACTGCCGTCGGTGGTGGAGGGACTGCTGTCGGTGGTGACGTGGCGGTGGAGGGCACGGCAGCTGCCAGGGCCCATCTGTCTTGTGCGGCGTTGAGCCTGCTGCAGGCAGGGCATGCACGCTCTTTCTCTCCTCTGTCCCATGTCCCTGGCTTGGTGGTGATGTCCTTCAGGTTGTCCTTGAGGAGCATGTGTGCTGAGGTTACCCAGGAGCTGTTTGTGAGCATGTGTGTGACTTGAAGAGGCTCAGGAGCTTTAACTGAGAGCGGGAGCTGCCCCCCTTGGTAGGAAGCGCTGGGTCCTGCGGCGGGGCAGGGGTGCTGAGCTGTTCGAGGAGCCCCAGCATGGCCTCTGCTGGATCGCCGCGCTGGCAGGATGCTTCTCTGTGGCACATGGACACGTGAGGGTTAATTGCACGTGCTCAAGCCAGGAGCATCCTCTAGATTCCAGCTGTCAAAGCTCTAACTTAAGTATGTGTCATTTTTACGAGGCAGTAAACAGTCCCATGGTCTGAATTACCGAGTCCAGAGGCCTCCGGGGTACGGTATAACTTGTAGGGGCTTCCCTGGTAATTACTGCCCGCCTGCCTGCTCGAGGAGTCGGCTGGATGTGTTGCTGGCTCCGTTAAGGTGGCAGTAGCTCCGGAGCACGGGGCATGAACAGAAGGAGCAGGTTGGGGTGCTGGGTGGTGGTGTGGCGTTGTTCTGCTCTGCTCCCGGCCCTTCCAGCTCCACATAACCCACCCAATCCTCCTCGCTGTCTCCGAGAAGCCAGAGGAACCAAACAGCCACCGTTTTCAAAGCGCACAGTGATGCCAAACTGATTCTGAGGCCAAGCAGGGGTTCCTGCGTTGAACCTTTGTTTGATGGGGTGGCGGGAGCGTGGTGGGCTTCTGATGTGGTGCGATGCTCTTGTGTCCTCCTGGAGCTCCTTGGTTTGCCGATGGTACCCTGGTGGGTGAGCTCCTGGATGACACCGTTGACTGCCGCATTTCTCTTGGTGCCAGTGGGGCAGGATGGCGCAGGGGAGGGTTTTAGGCTGGTGGGGATCACACCATGCTGTCCATCTCGCTGTCTGCACTGGATGCTGTGCCACAGAGGGCGCAGGCCTGGGTCTTTTCTATTGTGCACATATTTTCTATGTGCACGCTGGTACTGAGATTGGCCCAGGGCTCTCCTAGAAGCCGTCAGTGCAAGGAAGTGAAAATGGCAAGTGGGCTGTGCAAGGGGAAGCATCCACAGCCAAACCACGTGTTTTGTCAGCATGTTTTATCCCACTGAGCTTCTTGGAAACTGTTGATAATTGTCCCCTCTAAAGTTCAGGTACCCCAGAAAGAGAAGTAAGTGGCCTTTATAGGTCAGCTGCACATGTGCAGACAGATCCGTTGCTGTTGGTGGCACTCAGCCTGTGCACAGGATCCCATCTTCTCCCATCTCCCTTGCAAGAAGGACCTGGACTGAGTTGCTGGCTGGGGCACCACGAGAAGGTACTTCAGCAGCAGGGCCTGAGAGCTCACCGATGCTGGTAGGGTCGGTGTTGGATTGATATTTTGGCCTCTCACTAAATTGCCCTGTGGTGGTCTCTGTAACGAGGCGTGAATCCTCGAGGCTGGCCTGGCTCTGTCTGTAAAGAGCAGGGATGCTGAGGTCGTGAAAGGCCGAAGTCTCCTTGGGCGTAATTCTGAATTTCCTCCATGGTTTCAGCAGTACGGGACAGAGCAGCTGGCTCAGGGCAGGGGGAGTTCCCCTGATGTCAGGAGCAAGCTGTTCTGTTGAAGTTCACTGAGGAGGTTTTGCTTCTGAGTTTTCTGAAGGTTACGTGTCAGCATCCAGTCCTGCAGAGCAGAGCCAGGGTTCCTTGAGAGCTGCGAGGCGCTCTGACCTTCCCTCGGCTTCTCCTCCTCCGAGGGGTCCGTGGGGGTCTCGGTGGGAATCCTGTGGCTCCTCGTACGTGCAGGGATATTGATCCGTGACTTCAGCCTTTTTCCTGCAGACCTAGTGTGCAGAGCTGGCAAGCTCCGGGAGGCGCAGAGGGTAATTTAGCTCACCTCTGACCTCAGCAGGTAGGAATGGCGTTTAACCAGCGCTGGATGAGAAGGCAGAAGGCAGGGGGTGACATTTGGGATGGGGGTGTCCCTTCTCCTGTCCTCTGGAGCCTCGGAGGCTGCAGTTTGGACGTCCTGGGAGCAGGCGCAGGCCCTGAACCTTTCGTGCCGTTCTCTGCCTGCTGTGTTTATTGAGCCCGACGCTTCAGCTGCTGTGGAGATGGATGGATTTCTATTAACCGTACCCTGCGTGTGCCCCGCCGTGAAGCGAGCCCAGGTATTAGCATTGCAGGAACTGAAGGCTGGAGCACAGCAGCTGGAAACACAGGGTGATTTATTCAGTGGAGATGGGAGAGATGGGAGCAGGCAGCTTTGGAGCTGTGTTGTTGCTCCTGATCCATTTCCCCTCCCTCCCCTCTCTTTCTTTTCCCCCACCACTCTTCCAATTTTATTTTAACAGCACTACAAATTGCAGCATAAATCTTAGCTGAGCAGCGATTCGGGTTGGCAACCACCAGTAAATCTCCTCTTCCAGCCTCCCCACGAGAGGGAAGTTGCACTGGGAGTAAGGGGCTATGGGTGAGCCCTGAGTGCACCTGGTTTACGGTCCCGTCAGGTTTCCCTGGCTCATGCTATGGTCCCATAGCATCTTTAGCCTTAGTCCCACATCCCTCCAGTCTATGGGAACAGGAGAATTCTTCTCCCCCCACCAGCCTCCAGTGTGTTGGAAAGCAGTGTGAAACAGCCTCAAACATGGGATAGGAGAGATGCCAGCATAAGTTGCAAATGCTGTTGTTCAGGTGTATGACATCTAAAGTTGTTCCCTCTTCTTAAAGAGAATAGAAAGTGGCCTTCATCTGGGGAAATGGGCCTGTGCTTCCAAACTACCCTGCCCAGGCAGGTGCTTTTGTTTTCTGATGCAGAATGCACGTATCCTCTGCAGGCTGTGCTGGGCAGAGTGGCAGAGAAGAGCCCCGCGCGGTGCGCGGAGGGCAAAGTCTTTGCCCTTTGGTTCACACAGGGGATCTAGCTGCACAGTCGCGCACCAGGAGCCGTTTGCCCTGGCAAACGTGTTTCCCAGCTGCCTGTACTCTCTCTCTGGATGTGCGTTCCTCCTGCGTTTGTAGCCCCCTTCCCACCATGCTTGAGCTTGACCACCCTGCATTCAGGCCAGGTATTAGGAGAGCAGAAGAAAAGTACAGACCATGCCTTCATCTTAGCCTCTTCTCGGCTGGCTGTGAGGCTTCAAAGGCATTTTCCACGGGGGGGTCTTAAAACACTGGGCAAGCGTTGAAAGATGCAAGGATAGGTCTGCTGATGTCAACAAGGCTTGCTTTTGTGTGATGTACCGGTGAGAAAACCAAGGTGCAAAGGGGGAAGGCATCTGCTGCAGAAGCGTGCTAGAAAATGGGAGATTCTGGGGCTTGGAGGAGCTGGGATTTTTGCAGAGGAGAAGCACGGGGCCAGCAGTCCCTGCGGTGTCTAGGGACTGCAGGGCTCTGACTCCAGATGGCCACCTCGCCCTTGCCCTGCTCTGCTCTCCGGGGAGCACAGGCTCTTTCGAGGTAGGCCACAGACCATCACTTAAAAAAGAATTTCTTAATTGGCTTAAAGACAGAGAAACAAAAACATCGAGTAGAGCTTCCTCTTCATCCAGCTTTCTTTCCTCTGCAGGGGTTGCTTTTGAAGTGATTGCTCAAACATACCTGCGGTGCGGGTAGCTAAATCAAGCATCCTTTGGTCCCAAGAGTCCACCCTCCTTGCTGAAGCTGTCCCAGCTCCGCAGATAAGAGAGCAGCTTAATGAGTTTAGTTTCTTGCTCCTTTCCTTGCCTCCTTCTCCCTCCTGAGAGCAGGCAAGTCTTTATTGTCAAGCGTAACTGTAGAAATCAGCCCCATCGGTGCTTTCTTTCCTTCCCACTGTCTCAGACTCGTAGCACTGAAGGGCTCCTCTTTCTGTGCCTCCACACTTAGATCCTCCTTCAAGGAGCAACCTGTGCTCCACTTCTCCAGGGCCTGTTTCAAACTGGACCTGGAGAGAGGTGACCAAGACTCTTATTTGAAGGATCGCCATGCCCAGGTCTCCGAGCTCCTCCAGTGGTACCACGGCTGCTTCTCCTGCAGCTGGGGTGAAGGACGTGTCAGTAGGCTTCTGGGACAGCTTTCCCTGTTGGGATCCTTCCCTCCCCCAGGAGAAGCACTGCCCGGCTGGGCTGCCGTGTTGCAGGAGATCTTTTCTGAGCTGGGCTCACCCAGCACATGCACAGAGCCTGCTGTGACGTGTTAGCGACATTGGGGTAACGGGGACCTTCTTTATCAGCCCTGTTGCCCCTACCCCGAGGGGCATCCCGGTGCCTGGCGTGCTGAGCGTCCTTAGCCAGGGCTCCCTGGTTGTGGAGGGAGCAGCCACAGCTCGATTCGGCATCAATACTCTGCTTCTGAGGGCCATGTGTAGCTGCTTCAGCTCCTGGTTAGATCCTGTTTAACCTGATCTCTGGCTCTGGCCTTGTCCTGGAGGTTGGACCTTCATCCTCTTCAGGGGATGGCAGCTGCTCTGGAAAGGGAACAGGAGTCCTGGTGATCTCCTGGGCTGCTATAAATCTCCTCGCTAGCACCGAAGGACCTAATGTGGTGTAGGTGAGGAGACAGAAAGTCATTCACAGCCCTTGGTCTGATGTTTGCAGGCAGAGGTGGGTCTCTGCTCCTCCGTGGCGCCGGTGGCTGGGTGCTCAGAGGTCCCGGTAGCTCTCTGAATGCCAGGCTCGGGTACGTGTTTTGTTCTCTTACGGTTCCCCCCGCATACACACACAAAGCCTTTAATAGCTGTAATAAACCATATGCCCCTGTTATTTAAATAGAATAAATAAAGTTGGAAAAGCCTCCCAGGAGCATCTGGAACTTCACCACCTGTGGACAATCAGCAGTTAAAGGAGCCGTATATATAGTGGAGAGCGGGGAGAAGAGCCCATAAAGGCAGTGTCAGCGGAAAAAGAGGAGTGTCTGAAAGTCTTTCATCTTCCCGTTGGCAGCGCTCAGATGCGACTCCAGCTGCTTTCTATTCTGGGATGCAGGCGAGCGCGCGCTCCCACACTTGGTTATCGCTGCTTGCAAAGAGCAGGTCTGGACTGACCCAAAGGTTTGGAAATCATTATGCTATCGAGTAAGAATAATTGAGAGGATGGTGAAGGAGCATTGCTAGGACTTGAGAAATTCATGTTTGGTTTCTGGACTCGTCTTGGACTTAGTGGAAGGTCAGTGCCTTGGTTGCTGTCTAGATATCAGGCCCCATGGAAGGAGAATCCAAGGCTCTCCAAAACACCACTGTCTACTGCAGGCACAGGGCTCACAGATACATATGTAGAAGTGCGTACTGCCGTGAAGTCTTATTTTTTTCAGGTGCTGGTGGTGTTTCTTAGGCTGCAGTGGGAAAGTCATTCCCAGGTCTGTCCAGAACCTCTCCAGTTGCTTTGTGGAAAGAGGGAATCTGGGAGGCAGGCAGGTGTTGCGAGCTAAGGAGGACACAGCCATATCTGTGCATCCACTGGAGACCAAATGGACACTGGAATTACGTTGCTTCAAGAGGGGGCTTCTGTGCTGCTGCCGGTTCTCTCGGCTAATCCAGCCACCTAGCATCCCAGATCCTTCTCGTTACAGGTCCCCTACAAGGTAAATGCTTTTTTTTCCTGGCCTCCTGGACTGTGAACACTCCACAGCCAACCTGAACTTCACTTATAAGCTCAAGATGCAAATACGAAGATCCCACCTGTGCCACGTTGCTGGGTGCTCCTTAACACTGTGCCTCATCCCAGAGGCATTTGTGCCCAAACGTTCAACCCCTTTCGAGGCTGGAAGGTTGAGACGTGAACCCTCTAGCGAGGGTTATGCTGAGAGGTGTGTGTCCAAGTGCCGTGTTGAGCCCCTGCTGCTCGCTGGCAGCCCTGGATGTGGAGGACAAGCAGTGATGGCCGGCTAGCGCACAGCGTGCTTGCCCGCCACCAGGATCCCAGGTGGGTGGGCAGGTATCTTTTGCAGCCTGGTTCTCCCGAGTTGCTGATCGTCTCCCGCTGTGAGTGATGCATATATCACTTGACTGCCGGTACCCTCCCCTCCCCGCTCCAGCACGTAAGCCTCTGTGTGGTACACCAGCTTTGACAGAAAGGGCCAACCCCGCTGCAGGCTTTCACCGTTTGTCAGAATAAATTGCTTCTTCCTCCTATTGCGTGGAGGAGATGCTGGTTCATTTGCCCTGAGTCTGAACGGCATCTGAGGCGGCTTCTCCCCCCGTCGTCTTCCTCCCCCTGAGCCTGCGAGGAGAGCAGAGCCTGCTGGCTGCAGCACGGCAACAGGCTCCCAAAACCACAGCTGATGCAGCAAGAAATTTTGTGCAGTCTTGCATTCATCTGCTTGACCTGACATAACCTGGGAACAGAGCGGGAGAAGGTGCGGATGATCCAGGAGCGGGAAGGGCTGGAGCTATCTGTGAGGTTGGTGGGGTTTACTGCTGTTCGGAGCCTCTGCTCTCCGTGCAGGCCCCCGCAGCCCCAGCAAGCCCTTGGCCCCGCTTCACCCCAGGTCAGTAAGGCGTGGAGGGACGTGGCTCCAGTGCAGCAAGCTGCACCAAGCCTTCGTGCGTGGCTTTTTCAGGACCTGGTAGTGAACGTGAGCGCGCTTGAAAGTTGCATGTGGAGCCAAGGACTCTGGGAAGAGCGAGTGTGTGCCTGCTTGTGCGAACTCCAATGCCCCGTTCGTCTGGGACATTGCCCTGGGCTTCTGCCCTGTGCGTGGAGATCCTCCTCCGGGATCGGTGTTTTTGGAGGGGCTGCAGATGTGGTTCCTGAAGTAGAAGAGAGGACATTCAGGTTTGCCCTCTGCCTTCTGATCTCCTGTCGCCAAAGGAGCTGCTCCAGCACGCTGGGAGATAGCAGGGCTGCCTAGTTGGTGGCTCGGGGAGGAACCGCCATCCTTGCCTTTCCTCTCGCTGTCAGATGACATTTGTAGCGGGGCTGCGGTGCTTGATTGCCGTGCCCTGATCCATAGGGATGTCGGGAGTTGCCAGAGTTCCCCTCTCTTCCTCTATCCCTTGGCAATCCTTCTGTCTTTCTGTAGATCAGTGCAAAGCTTGTTGGCTGGGTTATTAAGCATGAGCTGCTTTCCTGAGGCACAGGACTGGCTTAGCTTTTCATTAAGGCCTGTTAATCATCCTGAAGAGAGCCTGACAGCCGCTGGCGACGGACCACAGTGCCCTGCTGCCTTCCGTCTCGCCGGTGGGCGCGAGGTCCCGCTCGCGGTGCCCCGAGCGCGGCTGGCAGCTGCGGGACGGGTGCTGCGTGGTCTGGCGTGGGACGGTGCCGCTGCAGAGCTTGGCAGCGTGGGCTTGGGCCCCGAGAAGTTTCCTCGTTCGCAGGAAGAGCGCCCGGCAGCAGCTCTGCCAGGAGCCGGGATGAGGGCCAAGTTAAAGCCCCAGGAGAGGAGGAGGAGGAGGCTGGGGGCTCTGCTTCCCCCCTCCACAGGCTGCAGCCCCGCTCTCCTTAGTCTCAGACCTCACGGAAACACGAGTCTTTCTCTCTCCATCCATCCCAAACGGTACCGAGCTCTTGATTACTGTTGTTTTTTTCTTAATTGCACCTTGGAGCTATGCCTTGATTTATTTTTTCAGGGAGAATTTCAGGAAAAAGATGGCTGTTTCTCAAGCAAATAGCAGCCTTCCCCATGCAGCTGACCACGGGCTGGGAGCTGGTGAGACTAAAGGAGAGAGGGGCTCGGCGAGGTCCTCCCACCTCCTTCCCCGTGGTCGTGCCTGCCTTGCGATAGCTCCCACCGCCCCACAACCCCTGCAGGGCCACGCGAGGGGGCAGGCGGCCCTCTCCAGACTTGCGTGGTGTCCTCCAACAGCAGTTTTTTGCCTTTTAGGCCTCAAAGGCAGCAAATAGCTTTGAATTTCCTTTTCATCCTAGGAAGAAGGGATTTAATTTACTCCCTGAAAGTACAGGGCGGTGTTTTGGAGCTGAGCTGGTGGCGCTGGCTGTGACAGTGAGGTGGAGTTGCTCACAGAGCATCACCCGCAGCTCCTCAATCCTGTCCTGTGCCATGCTCTCCAGACATGAGACATCCCGAAAGATGTCCTCTAGTCCCCTCCCTCCCACATTTCATCTGAAATCCTTACACTTTGAGCTCTTCTGCCATCTCTCGCACCCTTCCCAAGCCGAGCATCGTAGATAATCATTGATATGAAGCTGTCCCCGTCCTGTCGTCTCTGGGCAGGCATTCCCGTGGCCAGGGGTGGATAGCAGATGTCTCCCCCGGGCTTGGTGAGAAGGGTTGATGGCAGGGCCTGGGTCCGAGCCACCCGGCAATTCTGCAACGGGGATGGCTAAGAGGCAGTAACAGGAGGGAGCTCAGAGGAAGACCCCTTGACCATCGGATCTGAGGGAGTGGCACACATCCTTGATGGAGCAAAAAAGGACATCTCTCCTTGGTATGTCACCCTCATTTATGTCTCGGTGATGCATTGAAGACAGCAAAGTCTTGCCTTTCTTCCTCTCTGGGCAAAAGGCATGGTGAAGGGGATGTTCTGTGGCCTCCCTGGATGCCGTTTGTTGGCTGCTGTTAGTGGTTTGAGAGAGGCATTAATCCTACGCTGCTCTTCCCTGGGATCTTCTCTTGGTTCATTGCTGTTACCAATTTTTGTGCCCTTTTTAAAGGGCACAATTTCTGTTGGCTTTTTAAATTAAAACCTCCCATGATTTGAAATGAGTTGGTGTAATAGTAGTAGTAAAGAACATCATCTTCCCAGCTGTTCCTCCCCAGCATCTTGTTTGTCCTCAAAGATCTGGCACGTTGGTCATAAATCGTCTCGCTGTTGTTCTCGATCTCCCCTGATTTCTATACGTCTTGTGCTAGCCTAACTTCAGTGGTGGCTTGGAGGTCTGTGCTCCTGATAGGAGTGGCACCTGTATGATGTGTCCTGCTCACCATTTCAGCATTAAACAGCTCACCAGTTTGTCCAGATCGGCAGGGAGCCCTTGTGACAGCAAGAGGAGAGGCTGCCTCCGGGGTGCGATTTGGCTTCGCGTTGCTTGAGGTGTGTTTCTCCTCGGGTTCCTGCGGGCGCAGGAGGCCATTGGGTGCTCCTGGTGTCTCCCACCCTCTTCCTGGCACACCCTGAGGCTTAAAGGACCGTGCTCCATGGAGGGGTTGTGCTACAGCTCATCCCAGAGGATTCGGCGTCCTCACTGGTCCCTGCTGGGTGTGTGATGGGATCGATGGTATTCTGTCAGTCCCGATGTTGCTAGGGCCGTGTTTGCTCTGTAATAAACTCTTCTCCTGCTGTGTTCAAAGGGCCAGAGTTTTTTGGGCTGAGAGTGGAGGCTGAACACTACAGCCAGGTCAGTGGGCAGCACTCCTCTTCTGCCGGATCTGAACCTGTTTGGCCTTTGGCCGCAGCCTGTCTTGCTGCCTGGCGGCCGAACCGCTCTTCCCCTCACCCTGATTCACCTTTTTTTAGTTCATCTGTATTACCGACCGGGGAGGGTGTTGACCAGGCTTGACCCTTCGTAGGCTCTTGAGAAGTTTTCCGAGCTGCCTCAAGGCAGGGAAGGATTTATGGGCCAGTCAGGGAATGATTAAGTTTTTGGAGCCCCTGCCCTTCCTTCAAAGTCTTCCTTCCCAACCAAGGGGATCTTTTCAGAGTTTGAAGTTTTCTGTTCTTTTCCGCAGAAGCGTTCAGGCTTCTCTACGTGTGAATAATTGCAAACTCCCTCCTGCTGGGGCTGTTGAAGTAAAACCACAATGCATTTTTGTACTAAACCCATTCTCAACATCAGCGAGCGAGCGGGGCTCCAGGGCATCCGCCGACACGCATACGCAGCGAGCGCCTTGCGCAGCAAGGAGCACCCCTGGCGCCGGCGTTTGAGTCTTGTCCCCGGCTGCCAGGGTGTGGGATCAGCCCTCTTCCTCGGTGACTGATGCGGAGTTTTTGTCCTGTTGCCTCGGTGTGGGGAGTCAAAGGTCCAGGAGTTTGGTGTTTGTGTGCATTGCCACCGGCTGGATGCTGGCTGGAGATCGCCGTGGGACTTGGGTCGGCAGCAGGTTGTTCTCACGAAAACGTCTCAAGAAAATATAATTCCCAAATTCCCTTTTGCTGCTTCCAGAAAAAATTTCCCCTGGCGTTGCTGTTAAAGATGAGTCTGAAGGGCCAAAAGCTGAGTTACGGCAGCTCTCATAATCCTTGCGTTTCCACGTAATGTTGGTAAGATCCTTACCCTCTTTGGCTTGTGGATCACGTTGTCCTTCAGTTTTTTAGCATGGAGGCCTCGGTTTGATGGCTGGGTGTGAAAGTCTGGTTTTTTCAAATCTTTCTATACAAGCCATCTTGCAAACAGGTAATTGTTTTAATTAGCCGCAGGTCTGTAAGACGCATCATCCTGGCCTGTGGGATTGATTTCAATGGAGTCTAAATCCTCCACCATTTCAGGTGCTTGTGAATTTTGCTGGACAACTTTATTTTACGTGGGAAACTTTCCGGGACACTGCTCAGACCAAAGATGGAGTGTCATTATAAAAAACATGCAAGATAGCTGAACCAGTTTTTACCAGGCTTTCTAAAGAAAAGATCCACTGTTCTCTAAGTGCCTTCTTGCTCCATGTGTGCAAGAAGCTGAAGCTACAAGCACCCAACGTAACTTGGGTCCGTCAGTCTCCTAGGGTTCAGGCCTTTCTGGTCTGTTGGCTCTTTAACAAAAAAATTAAATTCTTAAATTCTCATGTTGTGTTTGCTGGAGGACTGTGGGCCTTTTTCCCCTGAAAGAGCAGCTTTTGTGGGAGCTGCAGGCACGCCGAGGCGCTCCCAAATGTTTTAGCAGAACCAGGGTATCTGCAGAGATCCTTTGCACTTTCTACATCCAAACAACACCAATTTCATGCAACTGTGACAAAACCTATAAATCTGGTGTACTTCCTTCCTCTATTTGCTCTTAAGTGGGTTCAAATATCCGCTGTATATTTTAGTCCAAGTCCAAGACTTTGGACTTTTAGTCCAAGTCAGTGTAGTGTAGTCAAAGTAGGGCAAGATATGGGTTGAGGCCATTCAGTTCATCACCACCTTGAGCCAAATCAATGTATTAAGACATTATCGAACCCGTTTAAGCATATACATAGTATGGTGCTGAGTTAATGACACAAATTTTTCTCACCGAGTATAATACTTGGGTGCAATTGGAGCTTGCTATTGTTTGCTCTTAATTTCCCCAGATGCCCAAAAGACCAGGGAAATAAGGTACAGAAAAGGTAAATAAAGTAGTTGAGTCCAGGAATGATGGCAGCAATAGCGCTGTGCTAAATTGGTTTCTTTGAAGTGAACTGTGATTGCAACTGCAGAAATTTCCCATGCTTGCATGCAGGGAGGCAAGATGAGGTTATTAATTATAACAACAGGCTGGAATTGATCTTAATGAGAAACGGCGTAGCTTGAGAGGAGCTGAGGCTGTGCTGGTGGCTGTCCCCAGGGCTGGGGCTCCGGAGAGACCTTCCCGGGCTGTTCTCCTGCTGGCTTTGCTGCAGCAAAGCCTGTCCCGTGATGAGCCGGTGTGACCAAGTGCCAGCGTAGCACGTTCCCCATCTTGAGTTTTGAAGAGGTCACATCGCCATTGGCCATCTCGTCTGGGCCCTGTATCCCGATAACCTCGGGCAGGTGCAGGAGGTGCTTCGTTAGGGTGAGACACCGCGTCCCTCATCACAAGCTTGTGAACCCAGAGCTTGCAAAAGCTCATGACATTTGAGCAAAGCTAGAACTCGGACTTTGCTGGCCTCCTTGAAATACTCGGTCTGCCTCTTCCTTTCATATCCCCAGGGATTCTTCTTGTTGCCCTGGCAGAGATTTGGGTAACCTCTTCATTAGCAAAGGAGCCTTTGAGAACGGTCTTGTCTCAGCGTGCCTGTACTGCGCAGCGCTCCGCCAGCCAAACTGGTTTTCTTCTGAAAACTAGCATCTTACAACACCGAAGCAATTAAGGTGTATTAAAGGCTAATGATGCACGTCCTGTTTTTCTCACAAGGCAAGCCTTCCAGATTCTGATTCTGCTTTGATGATTTTGCATGAAGAGCGATAAAAATCTCTTGTCTCCAGTCCATCAGTTTAGGATAACGCTGCCTGTATGCCCTTAGCCTGGGAGGAAAGCTAGTGTGAGCCATGCTCCTTCCAGACGTGTGATGCTTTGCGTTCTCGCAGCGGCGTTGGGCCTGCAGCTCCAGTGACCCTGTATTCAGATGGGCAGATCCCTTCAAAGACTCTGCTCCTTCTCTCCCAGCCAGGGATTTCAGCCGTGAAGAGGACTCTCCAAGCGATGATGGTCTCCTCAACTTCCTCCCTGCAGCAAAGCCCGACTTTGGTGCACATCACAGAAGCTTTCAGGGTGCTCCTGTCCCAGCCGTGCCTCTGCCATCGTCCCATTCCCCACCCCGCTCTTGATGGGTTCCTCGGGGCCTCTTCCGCGGCCGGTGAAGGGTAGAGAGCATGTTCTCCCTTCAACTTGCATCCTTTGCAAGAGCATTGCCTTGGAAGTCCTTTCTTCCCTGTCCTACAGCAAAATGTCCCCTCTCACCCTTAACATCTGTCTTTTTTGAGGCAGGCAAGCCCTGTTTTCTGGGAGGTGATGGCAGAGTTAAGTTGCACGGAAAGCTGCAGTTTGAGAGCGTGTTTTGTGGTTTTATTGGTTGCCAGAAAAATACATTGCTGAATGAACTGCGTACTTCTGGGGCCAGTGGTTTTTTTTCTCAGACTTCTCATTAGTGGAGTTCAGTTTTCCCCTGAGAACTTCTCATTAAAACTCGCAGCCTCTTCTCTCGCTGGCTGGTGGAGCACATCTGAGCTGGCGGAGCTGTGTCCAGTGTGGGAAAAGTAGAAGCTAGATAGAAACTGTGCAAGAGCCCTCTTGAGGTTTGGTGCAATGGGACCAAGAAATTCCCAAGAACGGGAGTGCATCATCAGCTTGGAAAACTCTTAGTATCTACCTGAGCCTCTCGGCACCTTCTGGGGAGGGTTATGTGGTGTTGATGGATCTTTAATGGTCCCATTCACCGTCAAGTGCTCACTCTTGCACGGTCTCCTGCTACAGAACTAGACTTTTTTTTTCTCCCCTCTGCTTTGATGAGTGATTTTTATCTGCCACCATTGCTTTATTAAATGGAACAAATCCACTTGTCCTGCTTCAATCCATTGCAAGTTATTACCAGTGGAAAATGCTTTTTTCTGCATAAATGCAATTGTCCTGCCCCAGTGAATGGTCAGGAGCGGTGATACTGTGCTGGGGCTGGGATGAGGCAACCTCCAGAAAGGGGTGTCCTGGCTGGAGGAGAGTTTGGCATGGAGGTGGAACGGGCTGGTCCCTCGGCTGTTTTTCCTTCCCCTGTCTAAGCTGTGTTTCTGGGAACTAGTTGACAGTTTGTCCTGGATTGACTCTAAAGAGTGAGAGCCGATATAAATATATGATAAAGCTCTGGAGCATGCAAAAATTAATATTTCAGGATCAAGAAGTCTTTATTTCATCAACTGCTTCAACAAAAGGAGGCATTTGTGTAGTTGTAGCCATTGTGGTTCCCTTCCACCAGACTGAAAGGACAAAGAGAGCGGTGCCGCCGGGAGCTCAGACCACGGCCCCAGCTCCAGTCCCGGCTAAAGGAGCCACCTGGTACGAGAGGCCTAATTAATTTGCCTCCTCCCCGAGGAGGATGCGAGCCACCAGCCCCGTTCCGCGGGGTTGCTCAGATCCGTACAGTACCAAACGCTTCCCTGGGGCTGTGCAAGGGGAGCAGGAGTGCAACCCCAAGAGGGGCAGTGAGGCTGCAGCTTGAACTCCTAAATGTCCGTCCGGTTTGGGGCTTCCCAGTACAGCAAAGACCTTGGCAAACTGGAGCAAGGTTGGAGGGGCACTAAGCTGGTCAGGGTGCCCTGCAAGGAGAGGATGAGGGAGCTGGGCTGGAGAAGAGAAGGCTTTGGAGCAGGAGTTTGTCCTGGAGACCCCCCGAGGTCCCTTCTGACCCGAGTTACCCTGGGATCCTCCGGGCTGGCTCTCGTGGAAGTGGGGTGCTGCTTTTGCTCACCGGTGGAGAGGTCCAGCAAGGGCCCCTGCTTTGTGGGTGCGTTTTTGCCATCGCAGCGGGCCTGCCTGACTTGATTGCTTTGATACGAGCCCCCAAGAAACCGGGGCTGAGCCTAGGGGAGGTTTTCTTTGCTGTCTCTGCCCTTGCTCAGTAGAACTGGTGCGAAGTGGGAGAAGAGGGCAAAGGGACAGGTCCCTTCTGCTGCTTTATTTTTGCCTGCGCCTCTCTGAAATTGGGTGAAGGTCACTGGTGCTGAAGCCTGTGTTATTTCCTTGTCTCACTTTGGTGGAGTGGGAGAGGCAGGATTTGGAAATGCTTATGCAACTTGCCCTGTTTGTACGATGCTAGCACCCAGCTGGTGACAGTTCTGTAGCCTTCAGGGTTTAGAAGTGTGACTCAGAGACTGTTTTTCTCCTATAGATATCCATAAAAAGTGGAAAGTCCCTGTTTCTGTGTTGCTCTGTCAGTATATTTGCTGCAACCTTCCCCTGGTCCAGCCTACCAGCCCTTGCCTGGCTCTGCAAGAGTGAGTCAGCTCAGCCAACAGCATCTCCTTGCCTGGGCTTCCTGACGCGCGGGCCATGATCCCAACCCACGGGCCCTTCTAACAGTTGGACCGCTGGAGCGATGCCGCGTGGTTCCTGACCTCCCTCACCCCCTCCTTGCACGGGCACGGATGTCTCCTGCTCCAGCTGGCTCTGGAGATGTGGTAGGTCCGGGCAGGAGATGGCTCAGCGGTCCTGTCTCAGGTCAGAGCGTGCTGTGCCGTTGAAAGGAGTTAAAGAGGAAACAGCTGGATGGGGAGGAGGGGAATTGCTTTGCAGCGCACAGACAACTGAGACAGCATTTTGTTTGTGGGGTTTTTGCGATTTTTCGTTTTCTTCCACAAAGTTCTAGTGCTTTTTCTTGTATTTGTCAAACAAGAGGATTTTGCTACGATGCGTTCTGTTTCAGAGAACTCGGGGTTTGTACATTGCCGACTAGAACAATTGATTTTTATTTATTTGTTTATTTACTGCAGGAGAGAACTGATGCAGTAAGTTTTAAGGCTTTAGCTGTTCTGGAAGAGTTTTATTTAGAGAAACAGCCTGATTCTGCTGCTGCATGCGATTGACACAAGCTCATATAATCCTGTCGCCGGTGTGGGCTCTGCAGCGGAGCCCTGGCGTCTCTCGCTCCAGTGCCCAGGTCACCTCGAGCCATTTGCTTTGGCAGTCCAAGGTGCTTCTGTCCAGGGCTGGTTGCCATCTCTCGCCCTGGAGCTCAGCTCACATCCCACAGCCTTGGCACACCACCAGCTCCCTGCCAGCAGGAAAGACGCAAACTGCAGGTTTTTGGGCACTTCCCGGTCTCGCACCCTGCCCTGTTCCTTCCTGCCTTGCCCTGCTCTGGTGAGGCTCCAGAAAAGCCTTTGGTCCCAGATGACACCCGAAGGTGCTGGAGACCCCTGCCTTGTTCGATGGCTGCGTAGGAGCCAGGGCTCTGTAGCAACAGGACACACAGGCTCAGCAGAGCCCTGGGAGGGGGACATCACTATCCCAAGGTGGGTCTGGAAGGTGACCAGCCGATGCCTTCTTAACCCCTTCCCTGTCTTGGCCTAACAGTTCTGCCCCGCTCTGGTTAGAGGAAAGTTCCTGCACGTCAGAGGGAGGCACAGGGCCACCGTGTCCCTGCAGTGACTCTCCCTTCCCTCCCAGTGACAGCCTTCCCCAGCACCTCTGTGCACCCCGAACTGGTGTCCAGAGGGAAACGGCCACACAGCCTTCGGGCAGCTCTGCTGCCAGATTCTGCCTGCGCAAGGCTGCCTGGGCATCCCAGCCAGCATCCCCCTCTGGAGGCTGTCGCCTCGGCGGTGGGCTGTCTTTGGCACCCCTAACTCCGCAAGGCAGAGCGAGCAGCAGGGTTCCCTGGGACCCCATCGGCACGCTGAACACTGTCTGCTTGGTTGAGTACCTTCTCTATTCTTTTTTAAGTATTGTCATGATACTGTTGTGACTGCCAAGGTGGTGCGGTCCCGCCAATGCGGTGATGTCTCCTGCCAGCTGATGCGCACCCTGTCTTGGTTGGGTAGAGCTCCTGCGGTGGGAAGCATGGCCCTGTGGGGCCAGCCCCGTCCGTGCCGCTGGAGGTGCGGGTTGGTACGGCTGTTGCCCTTTCCTTGCTGTGCGCACCCAAAAAGAGCCTCTGGCAGATCCCTGCTGGCAGCTTGTGTCATCACGCTCCCTGTAAGGTGTCCCCTTCCCAAGAAAAAGCCCTTCTGTGGGGGGGTGACTTTGCCAGGTCGCTGCGGAGCGGCTGTTTTTGCGAGGAGCTCCTCTCCTGCACAGGCGCCCGGGAAGGTGGCAGGCGATGTTTATCTCAGCTGCGTTTTCTGGGGCTGGAGAGCATGTGTGTTATCGTACAGCAGATGGGCCTGGTGAATGGATGGGGGAGACAACTGTATTTCCTCACGCAGGCTCGTTGCCTGCCGGGAAAGGAGCCAGCCAGGCTTTGTAGGGAGAAGTACAGAGCTTGGATGGGCTGCGGATGGGTTTTTCCTTCAGGCAGTTCATTTTTGAGGGGTAGGTGCTGGTGTGGGACAGAGGCTGCTCCTACGATCACTGTGTGCTGGTACGGGGTGACCCGTATAAGGATGGGTTCCAGCCTTGTGCCCTCTGTGATCTTTGGACCCTTAAATTAAGTCTGGTGCTCCAGGCTGGGACCTGAATTGTCCGTCAGTCCTAGGCAGGAGTCTGGTGGGAGCAGGCTGCAGTCTCGTGCACTGCCAGTCGTCAAGGCTGGGGAGCCGGTGGCTGCGGGGGACAGCCGAAGATGCCTGTCCCACGTCCTCTCCCATCTCTGTGTGTCTCCCACTAGCTTGCAGAGAAAGCCGTGTCACGACACGGTGCGACAGCCACGCCGGGGAGAAGCGGGCAGGAAAGTCTCCTGCCAGAGCTTACCACGGTGGCCCTGCCACCGCAAGGGGAGCTCCGGCCCTTTGAGGGAAGAGCTGATGGCCTTTCTGGGAGGCTTTTTGGTTTTCCTGAGAGCTGTCGGTGGAGAAAGTCAAGGAGTTGGAAATCCCAGCAGCGGGCAGGATGGTGTCCCTGGATCGGACAGCGTTGGGAGCCGACTCCTGCGGCGTGGGGGAGAGGAGGGGACCGGGAGGGGGACAGCGTGGCCGGGGAGCGATCGCAGCTCCCCGAGGCCGGTATCAGAGCTTGGGGGAGAGCACGTGCAGCGGCAGGGCAGAGCACCGCAGCCTCCTGGCTTCTGCCTCCCTTCTTGCTGCCTGGAGCTTGGATCTCCCGCCCGGCCAAGGGAAACGGTGCTGCCTTCCCCGAGCCCGCAGCTCCTCGCTGATAGCGCATCAAGCGGGTCTGGCGATGCGGCGCGTCCCGCTGTCCCCTCGTGTGGCACTTCTGTCTTTTAAGTTATCCTGGTTTTTCCCTTCTCTCTGGTGGTGTGGGAAGGGATTTCTTTCCATGGTCCTGTGGTTGCGTGGCCAGAAGCCTTTGCCTGCTGGGTGGGACCGTGGGTGCGAGGGTGATGTGTGCAGCAGGAAGATGGGTGGCTGGAGGGTCCCGCTCTGCCGTAAGCAGCACCGCATCTGCGTTTAGGGGTGGGTTTTTTGGAGCCAGCGCTCTCCAGCACGGTGTGCAGTGGGTAACAGCGTGGGACGCTGCAGGAGGATGGATGGGGATGGCGCAGGTTGCTGACAGCCTTTGCTTGCCTTTTGCTGACGCCTGTGGTTTGATGGACCTCATCCAGTAAGACGAATGGATGTGACAGCATCACGGTGCCCTTCATGGCCCCGTTTGCTTCCCCGTCTCCGCTGGACCCAGGCACACAGCTCCTTCCCTTTCTCTGTTTGAAGAATGATCTCCCTTTCAGACGGTTGTGGGCATGGTGCTGCCACGGGGGAGAGGACTGTACAGTGGCTCACAACTGTAGGACTTCAGGCAGAAAAATCAATGTTTATATTTCTCTTAGCTGGGAAAGATTCCTTAAATAACCCCAGTAAATAAATACCTTGTGAAGTTCCAACTATGAAGGCATGGTATATGAACCAGAATGAATTTTCAAGCTCTCTCTTGCAATAAAATGGATTTCTCGGATTCGGGCTTTATTTAGAGAAACGTTTGATTTAAGAAGGGAGTTGAAGGTTGTATCTGATCTCTTTGTGAGGGGGAGCTGCTCTTCTGATGGCTGTGGGGCATGGTCTGGAAACGTGGTCGGATCGCTGCTGCTGCTGGGGTGTTCCCAGGAGAGTTTCTTGCGTACCCAGCCAAAGGGAGGGTCGCTCTCCTCCTCCCCGGGGTGCTTCTTGCTGCATCCTCTGTCCCCTCAAGACCCCGCTGCTGCAATGCAGTCTGCTCAGCCGCCTTGGGAAGCTGGTTGTGCAGGTGCTGCTGCTTGGGATGCTGGAGATCAGCCAGGACCCAGTTCCCTCTGTGGACTGCACCGGCATCTCATAGCTTTCTGCGCTTGCCCTCTGTGGCATGAAACGTCTTCTTTCCCTTCTTTGTTCCAGCCTGTGCTGTGGTTGAACCTGGTCCTTGAAGGGATGCTAGAGAGGGAGACCGTGGTGAGCCCGCTGGGGTGCAGCCCCCGTGATTTAGGCTGTTGGTTCCTCGGTCTGGGATGACCTGAATTTGCTGTTCCCGGGAAGAGCTGAGGGCACGGGGTGGACTTGGAGGCTTCTCCTGCAGAGCCGGCCCTGCCTGGGGTCTCAGGCAAGCAGAGCGGGGTGGGAGGGGAGCAGCTCAGCTGAAGAGAGGCGCAGCTGGCCTGGAGCTTGGGTTCAAGGTTGGGGCTTGAGACTTGGCTGCGTTATCTGGGAGCAGGAGTGCACGGAGGGAGGGCTCCGGGCTCATGCTGCACGATTACCTGAAGGAGAACTGTTGTGTCCTTGTGCGAAGGAGGAGGAAGCAGAAAGCTCTGTTTCAGCTCCACCTTTGCTTGAAGCTCCAGGAAATGACCCCAAGCAGGGGACAAAGGGCACCGTGCGGGGCTGGGATTCCTTCTGCTCTTCGTCAGCACGATGCAAGAGTGGCATCGCCTTCCTGAGAGCACCAGGATGGCCGCGGTGAGGGAGAGCTGCTCCGTGCAAGCCCAGAGGCTGCTGTGGCCTGTGGAGCTGGTGCTGCTGCTGCACTTTGCTTTCTGAAAATTGAACCTGCTTGGAAAACACTATTACGACTTTCTGCCCCGGAGTGAGGTGGCTGTGGTGTGTGTCGGGCCCGTTCCCCCATCGGGGTTTCAGGCATTCCCGGGCAACACTGGAGGTGGAAACCGAGGGCTGGTGCTGACGGCAGGGCTCTGTGGCCTCTCCACTTCCCAGGTAAGTGGGGCAGGAGCTGGAGCTGGGACACGGTGCCCCACAAAGCCTGCTGACAGAAAGGCCTTGCCTCTGCCAGAGGTTGGGGAGAGTCAGGAGCTGCTGGTGAGCTCAGAGCCTGCCGGTGAGCTGTCCCGGCGCCCGCTTGCCACGACCCGCCTCAGCTCCGGCACGGAGCTACCACCGTACACCACAACCTGCTTTTCTGTGCTCGGTGGTGCCTGGTGTGGGATAACACAGTTATCCCAGGGTGGCTAAGTGGCGTGCCAAAAGGAGGGGAGAGATACAGGTACAGAAAGTGGAACAGAGGTGGACTGGAGTGACACCGAAGGAGGAAAGAATTGACCCTGGGAACAGCAAGAAGGCAGAGCAGGGTGTCACCTCCTCCAGAGAGTTACAAACAAGCTGCAGACGCACAAACTTGTCGAGGTTGGGCGCAGGGGTGGTGTGCTTGCTCGCCGGGGCGCATCCCCGCACCGAGAGAGGGGGCGGCAGGGTTGCAGTGCTGTTTCTTGTGCCCTTCCTGAAGTGTTTTGGGTGGAAGCCAGTGTGTTGCCGTGCACTTGGAGAAATCGTTTGTCAGTGCCAGAGGAACAAGTGCCTGGAGAGCAATGACTGGATTGATGGTTGTCCCCTTCCTGGAAGCAAGGTCCTGGCTATGCCAGCCCAGGAAACCCACGGTACGCCCACGTACCGGGTGACCTTGGCCTCACGCTCTCTTCTGCTTTCTTCCAGCCACTCCCACTCTCCCGGCTCCATGGCTGCCGTCCGCGAGTGGTCCTGCACCCGCTGCACCTTTCTGAACCCCGTCGGCCAGCGGCAGTGCTCCATTTGCGAAGCCCCCCGCCAGAAGCCCGACCTCAACCACATCCTGCGGCTCAGCGTGGAGGAACAGAAGTGGGCTTGTGCCCGCTGCACCTTCAGGAACTTTCTGGGCAAGGAAGCCTGCGAGGTATGTGGCTTCACCCCAGAGCCAGGGCCCAGCGGCTCCCCCTTGCCCATCATCAATGGCATCTTGCCCAAGCCCACCGTGCTTGTGGAGCCCAAGGGCACGTCCAAGGAGGAGGCTGCCAAGGCAGAAAGCAGCAGCGAGGACTCGGAGGGGAAGAGCCCTGATGAAGTGGAGCTGGAGAGTGGCTGGGCTTGCCAGCGCTGCACACTGCACAACACGCCGGTGGCCAACTCCTGCTCTGCCTGCGGCGGCCCACGCAAGCTCTCCCTGCCCAAGATCCCACCAGAGGCGCTGGTCGTCCCTGAAGTCATCACCCCTGCCGGATTTCACATGGCCCCCTCTACCCCGCAGCCTTTAGTCTCTGCAGAGATCTCGGATGGTGACGCCGTGGCCACCCAGGGCCCAGTGGCTATGGAACAAGAGGCCCAGAAGATACCAGCCTTCAGTCCCTTCTCCCCGGGGCTCCAGAACAACCCTGTGCCCCGAAGCCGCCGGGAGGTGCCCCCCCAGCTGCAGATGCCGGGCCCCGAAGCCTCCCAGCCCGTGGCTCAGAGCACAGCGGGGCAGAAGGGCTCTCCGCAGGGCCAGCCCAGGGCTGCCCCGGCTGCCCGCTTCCAGGAGCTGCTGTCCACCAAGCGGCTGAGCGTGCTGGAGGAGGAGATGGAGGTCAGTCCATCCCACTGGAAGTGCAGCTCCTGCTCCCTGCTGAACTCTGCCGGGGTGGGAAAATGCGAGGCTTGCAGCACCCAGAAAGGCAGTGACACCATCAACCTGGTGGGGGACTCGGTGAGATTCACTCCGTGCAGCCCCTCCAGCCCTGACTTCACCACCTGGTCCTGTTCCAAGTGCACCCTCAAGAACCCCACCCTGGCCCAGAAGTGCAAAGCCTGCGGCTCCTCCAAGCTGCACGGCTTCCAGGAGCACGGGACGCAGGGCGAGCCATCCTCCCGCTGCCCCGACTGCGGGGCTTGCGACAAGGGCGGCTGCTCCTCCTGCGGCGGCAGGGCCCCGTCCGCCCGCAAGGTCGCCCGCCTCTTCCCATCCCAGCTGCCTACCGGCCAGGAGAGGCCGGGCCAGTGGGCTTGTCCCGCTTGTACCCTGCTCAACGAGCTCAAGGCCAAGCACTGCGTGGCCTGCCATACCCCGCAGCAGTACGTGGCCCAGCGCAAGGGCCTCAAGCCCCTGAAGAGACGGGAGAGCATGCACGTGGAGAAGAGGCGGCAGACAGATGAGGGAGAGGCCAAAGCCCTGTGGGAAAACATCGTGACCTTCTGCCGGGAGGTGAGTGCTTGCTGAACTGGTCTCGCTCCTGGTTTTACATGGAGGGGGCCCTCCTCACGCTTTCCCCGTGGGGCTAGGGCATCGCTCGGCACAGGCAAGCTGCCTTCTGTGTCTTGGGTCCCAGAGAAGATCCTCACCTGCAACAGCTGGATGCTGGTTGTTAACACTGAAAAGTAATATTTTAAATTGGTGCAAGATAATCTCTAGGGTGAAGGTGACCCATCCAGCTCACGTCCAGTCCGAGGGTGAGGAAGTCTGAGTGTTCACTCTGAAACCTAGTGAGATTTGAAATCAGCGAGAGAGACCGTCTGGGTTGAAGGGGACATTCTTAGCTGGCCAGTACAGCTCCTTCCCTGTCCGAGGGTGGGGAAGGCTGGGAAAGAGTGTGGCCAGGTTTGCTGGTGGCACCGCTGCCTGTGAGCAGCAACTGCGGCCTGTGTGGGTGCAGGAAATCGGGGGATGCAGCAGGCAGAGGCCCGGAGCACCGGCAGGGGCGCAGGCAGAGGAACTGCTGCCACTGCCAGCAACTGCAAGCGTTCAAGAACTGTGAGCTGGGCCTTGGCCTTCTCGGGTTTGGTGTTTGTGAACGCACAGCTGCAGCTGCAGCTGCCTCGCCCCTGTTTTGGGAAGGAGAGCGGAGGTTTGGCTGTACCCTGGCTCCAGGTGAGGGTCTCAGGAGCACATGCTATCGCCCTCCCCTCCACTGGGAATGAGCTGGCCCAACCCCTTGGGTTTCAGTCTCAAACAGCGCTGTGATGGCCCCATTTTTCCCCTGAGTGGCATAAGATGCTCCTGTGAATGCTGCTCTTTCTCTGCCCTCCTTCTGGGGGAAGCCTCCAGCTCTTCTGGACCAGATGGAAAGGGAGTTGCAGTCCCATTTTGACGTACAGACAAGGCTTTTTCTGCCTGGTCCGAGGAGTGCGTCCGTGCCTGCGCCTCTGCTGCGCAGACTGGGGACCACAGAGATGTTTGGCTCGGGAGGGAAGCTGTTGAGAATGATCCTGGTTTGGGGTTGTGGGTTTTTTTATTTGCTACATGTCCATTCTAAGAGACGTGGGTGTCTTTATAGCAGAAAGACCCTGATTCTGCCTATCCCCCTCTTTTAAACAAGTGAATAGCCTCTTTTGTAGGCAGGGAACATCTGTTACATCCAGTGGAATCAAGCCTGAAGGATGAATTATGAGAGATGGCCAAGCTGAATTAGCAGCTTGCCGCTGCCGAGAAGGGGGGTCTGCCTTGCTCCATCCAGCACAGCTCTCGGTCGGAGCCTTGCTGAGCCCGTTCAGCTCACTAAGCCAGCAGTAATGGGCTGTTAGATCAGCGTGGGCCATCTCCTGAAAATCCCCCTAAAACTAAATCACTGCTATGTTCTGACACTGTTCATGGTAAGTCAGGGGCTCTGCAGGTCCGAGGGAAGGACTGGCGGCGGTGGTGGGACAGCGCTGCTCCCATACTCATGCTGGCTCTGCTCTCGGTGTGCCTGCAGCCTCCCACCGACGCTCCTGTAAGGCAGCCTCCCAGCCTCCTTCCCTCTGCGGTGTTTCACAGGCTGTTCAGCCTTCCCCCGGAGGACAGTGTCAGGCTGGCCAAGTCCTCCTCCGCCTGCTGTCCCCGTGCCCCAGCTCGCGTGGAGCGGCCTGCCTTGCTGCGCTGCTCCCTGCAGGGATTTCTGCTCGAGCTCCTGCCGTGGGTGCTCCCTCCTCCGCTATTCCAGGGGTGCCTTTTCCAGCACTTCTCGGTGCGTGGCCCCCGCTTTGAGCTTTACCCTTTCTCTTCTGTCTGGGAGGAGAGCAGAGCTGACCTCTTCCCCTAGCTGCCTCTGCACCGGGCATCTGCTTCCCTGCCTTGTGCTGTCCCCTCTCTTGCTGATCCCGCTGTCTCCCAATTCTTCTCTGCTCCGATTAACCATCCTTCTCCCTTTCCGAATAACAACACACATCAGCACGTTCTGCAGAGCTAGGAAGACAACCCAGGACTCTTGCTGCCTGTGCCGTGCTCCGGCACCTCTGCCTGCAGAGCCTTTCCCTGTGCTGGGGGAGGCCCCATCTCTCTTCTCCTCCTTCTCCCCCCATCAGACAGTTGGCCACTGGCAGCCAGGCCACGCGGGGCAAGGCAGCAGCCTTCCTTGGCCCGTGCGGTCCCGGGGAGGTGGCAGCAGAGAAGGTCACGTCTCTGGTCCAGAACGGCACGAAGAGGGTTGTTGGCAGAGCAGGAGGAGTGAAGGAGGTCCGCTGCCTGGATTTATCCCTTGCAGGAGAAATAAGCAGGGCTCCTCATCTGGCACCATCCGTGGGCAGGCTCGTCACTGCCCCGGCACGAGAGGAGTTACCTGCTCCTCTCCCCGCTGCTCCGGTGCTGCCCCTGCAGCCCTCGTGCCTCTCTTTCCCTCCATCTCTGGGGATATTGGTAGTGACAACTCCTCTAAAGCGTTTAGAAATATGTGAAGGGAGACATCACAGTATAAAGGTAACTAGCTCGTTAGGCAGGCTTTCCTGATGCTGCTGGGGAGTTGCACTGCTGCAGCTCTTGCATCGCCTCCATCGTCTGCTGGTGAGGTCTGTGGGCTCGCGTTCAGGCTCCTGCAGTCCTGCCGAGACCCCGGCCACGATACCGGGGAGGCCGAAGGCTTCTTCCACCTCTGCTGCTTGGAAAAGCACCGCAGTGACACCACAGGGGACAGAAAGCTTGCGATGCCCGCAGGCTCCGACTCACGGACTGCTGCCTTGCTGTGTGTCCGTCCTGCCCCGCACGGCGGGTTCCTGGGGAGCCCCGGCTGCACCCCGAGAGGCGAGTGTGCGAGGCTGGGATGAGGTTGGTGGCCGATACGGCAGAGGCGGCTGCTGGGCGGCTGCACGGAGCAGATGCTCCCCTTGAGAAAGCCAGCAAGCCCCGGGCCGTGTCCTTTTGGGCCCACGTTGGTATTTGAACAGGGACATCTATTAGCTGAAAAACACCCTTCTGCAAAAGAGAAGCTGGAAGTGCTAATTGAGGCGCCACGTAGAAGGCGTTCACATAGGATTGCAACAAAAGAGGAAGGCCAACTACTAGTTTGGTGTGCATAAAAGCTAATTTAAATCAGAGCCGGTTTTTGCTGAAAGAATTTAATTTCATTTAATTAACAATAGCAAAGAAATCCTGGTTCTTATTTCACCCTGTGTTAAACTGTCTGAAAAAGCCGCCCTTCGCCCCTTGGTGAAGTTCTGCGCTTCCACCCTGCCTCTGGGGCTGATCCCTGGGGATTACCTGCCCTTCGGTCCATCCTGGCTTATTCACCGCGAGCAGCTCTTGCAGGTGGGCTCAGAGGTGGGATACCCTCACTCTGGAATCGCTTGGCTGCTTGTGGTCGGGCTGAATCCCATTGCGCAAGGTGCCCCTCACATCCTCCCCGGCTGTGCCTCGGGGGTGGCTCAGGACCGCCGAGCCCCGCGTCTCCCCGCCGGAGCAGAGGCAGCTCAGCCCTTAGCACAGGGCTCGGGCTGAGGAGCGTTTGCTGGCCAGGTGGCTCCTCGCTGGCTTGCTGCTCGCGTGCTTTGCCACTGAGAGAGGCAGCCAAGGTCCCCCACGGTCCAGCTTTTAGCACCAGCACAAAGTGCGAGACGGTTCCTGTGGAACAGAAAAAGGCAGATTTGAGTGGCAGTCCGGAGCCTGGGGGCCGGAGAGGTGAGCCGGCTCGTGGCAGGGCTGAACACCGGACCTGATGCACAAAATGCATCTGTGCCGTTGCCGGCAGGCACCCGGTCCCAGACCTGCTCCCCGGTGCGGCGTCGGAAGGGGCTGCCCGGGCCAGGCAGGAGGGCTGGGGGCTCCACTCTCGCTCCTGGGGGTGCAGTGGGAGGCTTTCCAGGCCGGCGCGGTCCCAGGAGGCCCCGGGGAGCCGCACAGCTGCACACTGATGCTCTCCTTGCCTTTCGCTCTCGCAGAACAAAGTCAATTTTGTAGATGACAGTTTCCCCCCTGGGCCCAAGTCCGTGGGATTCCCAGAAGGCGACAGCGTGCAGCAGAGGGTGAAACAGTGGCTGCGACCCCACGAAATCAACTGTAGCATCTTCAAGGACCGATCGGTGAAGTGGTCGGTGTTTCGGACACCCAGGCCCTCGGATATCCTGCAGGGACTGCTGGGAAACTGCTGGTAAGGGGGAGCGAGCCAGGCTGACACCCTCCTACCCCTGCCTCCTTTCCCCCCCTTCATCCACCTCTGGATCGGACCCCTCAGCCCTACTCAAACCCGTTTATACCCCCAGGCATGTACCCCATCCTCTGCCTCACCCCTTACCACGCGGCTGCGGCCCGCAGTCCCCTGCTCTGCAGGGCTGGGCAGCTGCCTGCTGCCTGCCCGTGCCCCGCTGAGACCGTCCCGCCTCCCGTCCCGCCGGCAGGTTCCTGAGCGCCCTGGCCGTGCTGGCCGAGCGGCCGGAGCTGGTGGAGAGGGTGATGATCACGAGGACGCTGTGTCCCGAGGGTGCCTACCAGGTGCGGCTGTGCAAGGACGGCACATGGACCACGGTGCTGGTGGATGACATGTTGCCGTGCGATGAGTGCGGATACCTCCTCTTCTCGCAGGTCAGCGGCCCTGGGGGGGAGCGGTGCCGGGAGGGGGTGGCAGCGCTCCAGGGGCAGGGGGAGGCTCTTCCAGGAGAGGACTGACGGAGGCAGCGGGAAGAGGGGCTGCTGCGAGGCCCCTGCTCTGGGCCGTGTGGGGCATCTGCAGCTCAGGACCCTGCTTTTTGCTGCACCCTCAAGACAGCTGAACTCTTTGAGGCCATAATATAAATCTATTTAGGCCCCTTCTGGCATTTTCCAGGCTGCGATGGAGAACTTTGATTTGCAGTTGCTTTTCCCTCACTCCTCCCTGCACCGCAGCTGCTTCACTTGCAGGGGAAGCCGTCCTTATTCTGCACAGCAAAAGGACAATATTTTAACCTGTGTGTTTTGCGCTGCGAGGGGCTGAGGGAAAGCTGTTTCTTTCCTCTGCGGGGAGGTCTGGCAGCTTGGCTTTGCCAGGGAGGGACCGTGGAGAGGGAGGGGACGGCACGACAAATCAGCCTGTTTCGAGCCAGTGCCCGGTTGCTCCGAGCACACTCGAGTGGCATCTGCTAGGATTAACGAAGCTCCCTCGGCCACTTCGGGACGTCACCGCGCGTTATGCCCTGCCCTGCCTGCCAGGCCCAGGGGCGCTTGCTGGGATCGTGTCCATGAAGGAGACTGAGAACGTCTTTATTGAAACTCAGGCGGCAAAATCTGCCAAACAAAGCAAAGTGCTGCTGTCAGGAGGAGCCGGGGACCCGGGACCGCTGGGTCGGACTTTGTTCTGCAAATCCCAGTCCTCTGTTTTCAAGTACACACAGCCCCAAACCACATCGTCTGTGAGCTGTAGACGTCAGGACAGGACTCTGGCTGGGGAAACGGGGCCCAAAGATGAGTGTTTGGGGAACTTTAATGTCAGTACAGCTTGCACAGTCCCCAGCCTGGGTGGGCTCGGTAGCCTGAGCCCTCCGCAGCGTGGAGGTGGCCCAGTCCCGGGGCAATTGCTAATTGCATCGGAGCTAACGGGCCCCGTGGGGCACGGCTGGCAGCGCCAGCTCCCGAGCCCTGCTCACCCCGGGCTCCGGGCAGGGGGGCAGGGGTCCGGGCAGGGGCTTCGCGCTGGGCCGGCGTGGGTACGGGACTGCCAAGCCGGGCTGCTTTCTCAGCAGCGCGGGTGATCCCCCGGGGACACTGAGTGGGGCAAAAGGATCGCCAGCGCTGCTGGGAGCCGGTCCTGCTAAGGAGAAACTTTGGAAAGGGGAAGAAGAAGGAGTCCGTGTCTACATTTTGCCTCACAGTCGACAGAGAGGACTCACTCAGACCCATTATTTTCGGCATAAGATTTGCCTGTTGTGTTTTTTTTCTTTTCCATCCACCTTTCCTCTCTTAAAGTTTCAAGTCTGCTTTTTTTTTTGTTTGAAAATTGAAGGTTTTCCCATGGACTGGGCTTGCCTTGCCTTTGTTTCCAGGGGCATCTGAATCGTGACGAGATTTTTCTGCCAAGCATTTAGCTGCGTGAGCTGAACGTGGGGGCTAAAAATGGAAAAATGGAGTTTTAAAAATAAAGGAAAATCAGGCTCTTAGCAGAGCTCCCTGGCTGCGGCTCAGGCAGAGATAAACAACATGGATTTTGTTGAGCGAGGGACTCAAAAAAAGCAGTGAAAAGCGCTTGTAAGCTTGCTTTATCCATCGGAAAGCAATCTTCGCTGCCCGCCTTTCCTCTCCCAGCTCTTGGCTGCCACCTGCGAGTCGCAGACGGTCGCAGCGTGCCAGTGCTTTTCCCCTGCTGCCCTCCGAACACCGGCTACTGAACCCAGTTTGGGGACCCGGAGGCCAGCAAATGTCTCCTTGCCTTCTGTCCTCACATGCCTTCCTCTTCGCGTCCTCGCTGCAGGCAGGGGCTGGAGCGGAGGGGTCTCCCCGCAGCCTGAACGTGCCCAGGAGTAAGGCACGGCTGACTGCACCCTGCGGCACGCCGGGGACCCGCAGCGGTGCCTTGGATGGAGCGGTGAAGGCCGTGCCCTGAGCCCGCGTTGACGTGGCCGACGGAGGCTTTGCAAACCTCTGGGTGCATTAATGCAGCCGCTGCATTTCTTTCTGCATCCGTAATCAGCCTGGCGATGCCAAGAGCACCAGCCTGGCACCAGAGCAAAGCGACTCCGGGGGGAGTTTCCCCCCTGCAAAACTCGCGTCTTCTCGTTACATCTCGCCACTGTCCCTTTGCTGGAGCAGAGGACTTTGTCCGTCTGCCGGGGAGGTTTTGGAGCTTGTCCTTGAAACGTCTCTGTTCTGTGGGTGAACTCTAATCGGTCCCACGGCCGTGTGTGCCGAACCTCCGCCAAAGGTGCGTTGGTGTTGGTTTGCGACGGTGTGCGAGGGAAAGGCAGCTCTTCCAGCTGTGCTCGATACCCTCTTCCATAATTAAACATTTTGAAATCCAGTTCGAAGCAGAAGGAAGGGATGGTTAGTGATCGAGGTGGACACCCACCCCTGCCAGCCTGACTGCCTGGGCACCCAGGGTGCAGCTGTGTCGGCGTCCGGGCCTCTTGGGCGTCCGCTCCAGGACGTTTTCCCAAGGGGGATTAAACCGTGCAAACGAAACGCTGAGCAGGCAGCGAGCGGGGTCACGCTTGGCCTGATGCAGACCAGCTCCTGGGGACTTGGCCTTGCTGCTCCTGCCTCTCCGTCTCCCATCGCAGCGGGAGCGCTGGCGGGGGTGGGCGAGCGGGGCTTTGCCTCGTCTGCCTTTGCTTTCCCGTCTCCTGCCCACGGCAGCTCATGATGCGTCTCTCCCTCTTTCCGCAGGCCCAGAGGAAGCAGTTGTGGGTCGCCCTCATTGAGAAGGCGCTGGCCAAGCTTCATGGTTCGTACTTTGCCCTCCAGGCGGGGCGTGCTATTGAAGGCCTGGCTACACTAACGGGTGCCCCCTGCGAGAGCCTGATGCTGCAGGTCAGCTCCACTAACCCTCGCGAGGAGCCCATTGACACTGACCTCATCTGGGCCAAAATGCTGAGTTCTAAGGAGGCTGGGTAAGACGAGGCAGGAGGGCGCCGTGGCAGGAGCATGGACGCTCGGCGAGGGGGGCGAGGGGGGCCGCTCTCATTTCTAGAGGCTCAGAGGAGAGGGGTTAGTGCGTCACCTAGGGTGCGGTCCAGCACCCTTGGCATTCGTCTGGAGTCTTGATGGAGCTCCCCCTCTAAGCTCGAAGAAGTTATTTCTCCTTTGTTTCATTTTCATACGAAATTAAAATCCTGGTGAATTCCCCGTGCACGTTCACTGCAGTCTTAGGGGGTTCTGAAGTGGCTGGCATTGAGCCTGCTTGCTTTGCTGGGAGTTTTCTTGTATTGTGAAGCGCTTGACCCTGCTCGTGTCTCCCACCCGTACGTGGCATCTTTGCCGGCCATACCTGGCCGTGACTATAGGCAGTTTATAGGAGACAAAGCAAAAGCAAAGTCCTCGTGCTCATCCCTCCGGCGGGAGGGCAGTTAGGTTGGCTGAAGGCAGGGTTGCTCCTGCCAGCCTGCAGCGCGGGGCCACGTGGGAGCTGGCGCCGACCTCCCGCCCCGAATAGCCTGCCCTCGCCCCTGCAGAATGGGCCAGCTGCCCGCCAAGCGGAGGCAGACGTACCCGCTTGCCTTTCCGTGCCAGCCGCCAGAGACGGGCAGGACCCCGAGGCCTGGCAGAAAACGGGTGAGGTTTGGGCAAAGCTCCGCTGTGCGTGGGCAGAGCCTTCAGGCGAGGGCACTGCTGGAGAAGCTTGCCACGGAGCCCGGGCTCAAGCGTGCGCGCCAGCGGGTGGAGGGAGCTCACTGCTGCCCAGGCAGAGCTCTGGCCAGCGGGGCTGGGGCACTGCTCTGGGGAAGTTTACGGTGGTGTCGCAGAGAGGGAATATCCAGGAGCCTCCTGGGGGGGAGTCTGTCCCGTGCCTCGAGCGGTGGGGACGAGCTCCCGCCCCGTGCCAGGCCGGGCAGGACACCGAGGGGTTTGCTGTCCCCTGTGCAGGTTCCTCATGGGCGCGTCCTGTGGCGGAGGCAACATGAAAGTGGACGACGTGGCCTACGAGAGCATGGGTCTGCGCCCACGGCACGCCTACTCCATCCTGGACGTGCGGGATGTCCAAGGCTTCAGGTGAGTTCGGGGTGGAGGCCGGCGCGGTACAGCAGATGTTCCTGCCAACAGCCCGAGCAGAAACCCTGGGGACAAATAATTGAGTGCATGCTGGACAAGACTTTGGGGACTCTTCGGCGTCCCGTGCTCATGGCCAGCGAGGGCTGTTCCCCATCTCAGGGTGTCATGTAAATGCTGGTGTCACATAAGCTGTCCTTGCCTGGCTCCAGGTCTAGGGCCGCTCTGCTCCAAGACGCCCGATGGTGCAGAATGGTTTCCCTGGTCTTCTCCCGAGATGCAGAGGGTTGAGTAGAGCTCTTTCAACTCAGTGAAGCAATCAGGGCATCCTTCTCACCTTTGGAGGGTGGGGCACAGAAAGGGGTGCTGCCCCCGACAGCCTGGGTGCTGTATGAAGCCCCATTTTCATCCACGTCACTCCTGGGCGTGTGCAGCTCCGGGCACACGCTCGGCAGCCCCTTCCCGGCTGAGCCCCTTCCCCGCAGCGCCCGGCTGGAGGCCCTTTGGGCAGGGAAGGGCAGAGGGAGCTGCAGCAGGTCCAGAGCTCTGGGATGTGGGCACCTGAGGCCGCGGTGGGGGTGGCAAATTAGGTCTGGGATGCTGGGGGGGCTTTGAAAAGCAAGGGCAGACATGGCGTGGTGCCCTCTGTGAGGGGCTGGCTGGGTCTGCAGAGCTGGGAGAGCATCTCAGAGGTGATCTTCCTTGCGCTCTCCTTCCTCCTGGGCCTCTGACACCGTTTTTCCCCTTCCCCCAGGTTACTGCGGCTCCGAAACCCCTGGGGCCGCTTCTCCTGGAACGGCAGCTGGTCCGACGAGTGGCCGCACTGGCCGGCTCCCTTGCGTCACGACCTGATGCCCCATGGCAGCAGCGAGGGCGTCTTCTGGATGGAGTACAGCGATTTCATTAAGTACGGTAGTGCCCAGGAGGCAGAGGCTGTGGGGCGGGAAGCCAGGCAGGGGACGGAAAATGGGACGTGGGGGTCAAGATGGGGCAGGCAGGACTGGGCATCCCCAGGGGGGTGCGGGTGACCGGCCGGTGCCTGCTTCTCGCGGCTGCGTGAGCTGCAGCGTGCTGGGGGGTGGGGGCAGAGCAGTGTCCCCGCAGAGGAGCCCGCCGGGGCTGAGCCCAGCTTCCCCACAGGTATTTTGACTCCGTGGATATCTGCAAGCTCCATTCGGACTGGCACGAGGTGCGTGTGCAGGGCATGTTCCCCAACAAGGCCAACGGGCCGGTGACGGTGACATCGCTGACGGTGTTGGAGCGCGCTGCCCTGGAGTTTGCCCTCTTCCAGGAGGGCAGCAGGTGAGCTGGGCAGCGCACGGGCTGCAGGCAGCGACCCGGCCCCAGGGGAAATCCCAAACACATCACCCTCTGGCCCCACGCCATCCCGTGGGGCGGCAGAGCTCGGGGATGGGCCCCCGCTGCCATTTCTCCAGTTCTCAGGGTCTGCTCATATTTTAGCTGAAACCCAAGCCCTGAACGCGTGCCGGTTCCTGGGGCTGGGTGCCTGGGGCAGCGGGAGGACTCTTCCTCCGGATCTGCCGTCCTGCCCGTGGCCTCCACGTGCTCTGCGGGGCGGCGCTCGGGTGACGTGTGACCCTTCTCCCCCTCCCGGCGCAGGCGGTCGGACACGGTGGACAGCCACTTGCTGGATCTCTGCATCATGGTTTTCCGGGCCACCTTCACCAGCGGGAACAAGCTGAGCCTGGGCCGGCTGATGGCTCACAGCAAACGAGCCGTCAAGAAGTTCGTCAACTGCGACGTCATGCTGGAGCCGGGCGAGTACGCCGTCGTGTGCTGTGCCTTCAACCACTGGAGCGCCGCCCTGGCAGGCCCCGCCGCCGCCCAGGGTAAGGGGCTGGGCTGCCCTCCCCGCGGCGATGCTGGCGGGGGCCTTGGGGGAGGCAGAGGTGACAAAGCCCTCGGTCTTCGCTGTGGGGACCTCGCTGGGGGTGGAGGTTGCCTGCACGTGCAGCAGCCCAGCAGCACCCTGCTCCCGGGGGCTGTGGGCTTGGTGACTGACCCCTCCCTCCCTCCGTGTGTCTCCGCAGCATCCAGTCCCACCAGCAGCCGACCGGCCACCGATTATTCCAGCTATATCCTGGCCATCTACAGCTCCCGCCTGGTGATGGTGGAGCAGGTGGAGGCGCAGCCCACCACGTTGGCGGACGCCATCATCCTGCTGACCGAGAACAAGGGCGAGCGCCACGAGGTGCGCGCGGGTGGCACGGGGCCGGGGCTGGAGGGGGGCGATGCTGCCAGCGGGAGCCTGGACCCTGCCTCTGCTGTGTCCTTCCTCGGTCTGGCAGGAGTCAGGCAGGGCTGGCTGCCACCTTGTCCCCTCCTACCCCATGGATGCCCACTCCCTTTGCTCCCTGGGGCAGCCTGGGGTACCCCAGCAGATGGGCAGCCCTTGGCTGGAGGTGGAAGATGCTGGTCCAGGGGCTGAGATTCGGAGGCAGAGGTGCCCGGAGGCTTCGCACCCCTGACCCTGCTGTTTGCCCCAGGGCCGCGAGGGGATGACCTGCTACTATTTGACCCACGGCTGGGCAGGGCTCATTGTGGTGGTGGAGAACCGGCACCCCAAGTCCTTCCTGCACGTCCAGTGCGATTGCACCGACAGCTTCAACGTCGTCTCCACGCGCGGCAGCCTCAAAACGCAGGACAGCGTCCCCCCCCTGCACAGGTCCGGGGTAGGCAGGGGTGGGTCGGCGGGGGGCTGCCCGGCGAGGGCAGGCGGGTGCCGTTGGCCTCTGGGGAGCCTGGGAACGGTATGGGAAGAGGGTGGGCGCTGGGGTGACAGGCAGGGGCTGGGATTGCCGGGGCAGAGGCAGCTGCCTGGCCCTGAGCCTGTCCCTCTCTTCGCAGGCAGGTGTTGGTGATCCTCTCCCAGCTGGAGGGTAACGCCGGCTTCTCCATCACCCACCGCCTGGCTCACCGCAAAGCCACCCAGGCCTTCCTCAATGACTGGATGTCGACGAAGGGCACCCACAACCCGCTGCTCACACCCGAGGTCGCCGGGCTCCACGGCCCCCGGCCCCTATGACGAAGCGCCTCCCCCTCCCCGCTCTGCTCTCCTGTTATTTTCACCGAGCCTCTGGCCTGGGGTCGTCCCCCGAGCTGTCAGCGCTGAGCCGTGGGGCAGAGCCGGAGCATCACACCCAGCACTTTGCCCTGCGCCGCGGGGCCGGGGCGAGCTCTCAGGGCCAGGACCAGCTCTGCCCACCGCCCCGGCACCGCCGGCCCCCCCGTGCACTTTATGAGGAGCGGCTGGGGGCACGGGGCCATCTCAGGATCCCACCTGCCCCATGCCCGCGCTGGGGCCCGGTGCCCTCGGCCTGCCCCGGGCACGCAGCGGGGGGGCTGCGGGAGCGGGGGGAGCTGGAGGTTGCTGTCAAGGCCCTTCCCAGGCACCACGCTCAGGACTCTGCCCCCTCCCGCGGCGCCAGGGCCTTGGCGCTGCAAAAAAAAGAATATACCTCTGACGTCTGTCCGTCTGTGTGACCCTCCGTCTGTCCCCGGGCCCTTCCCACTGTCTTATTCCCCCCATCGTCCGCTGTCAGGACCAACGTGGCACCGAGGTACCCTAGCCGGGGTGCAGGGTGCCGGGGTCGCCCCGCTGCGGTGCCGCCCGTGCTGGCTGCTCGTGGCGGGGACCCGCTGTGGTGCCCGGACCCCCCATCCGCCTCACCCGTCCCAGGTGCCGGGGCTGCCCCCTGCGCCGCGCCGGGGCTGGGGAGGAGAGGGCACTGGCTTGTTTTAGAAAGCTGCCACTGCTGGGTTTTCACCGCACCTCGGGGCGAAACGCAGAGGTGCCCTCCTCTGCCGCCGCGCCGGAGCGGGGCCACGGGGCGATGCTCGGGGGGCCGCGGCAGCAGGGACCCCCCTCAACTCGTCACACAAGTGTTACTATGCAAAGGCGGCCGCTGAAAGCAGTGCCTGGAGAGAAGCCATGCGTCCCGAGCTGGGCTCGGCCCTCCCCGTGCCCTGCGGAGGCGAGGGGTGACGGGCAGCAGGTCCCGACCCGGGCTTCGGGGAGCAGCTCCCCGTGGCTTTACCACGTTGCCATGTGCCAGGGAGGGGCAGTGATTTTGGGGGGTGGGAAGCAGAGAGCCCCATCCTTCAGAGGCCAAGCGCCGTGGAAGGTGGCGAGCACGGGGTGAAGGCTTGCAAGGGCCCCGGGCTGCCGCTGGCCCCGGCGAGCGCCCGCGGTTTCAGGGCGTCGCGGCTTGGCGCGGGCGCGTGTATGTGTGCGTGTGTGGTTTGGGGGTCCCCTGGCGTTACCCCCTCCTCCCCAGCTTGCTCGGGGGGGCGGTGGGAGATGCGGGGCCCTGTTCCAGGCGGGGGGGGCAGCTTGCGCCCCGCAGCCCGGGCAGGGGGATGTGCGGGCTGTGGGCTTTGCCTGGCGCGTCCTTCTGTCTGTCCCTCCCGCCGGGGAGCCGAGGGGCGGGGGGGGGCTGCCCTGGCCCCCTCGCAGCCCCCCCCGGCCCTGAGCCAAGCTCTGGCCCTCTCCTTGTTTGTTGATCTGTTTTCTCTTTTCCCTGCTCCTTCCTCCTCCAGATGATTTGTCCTTCACTTTTTCCCCCTCTCTCTTTGTGTCTTTCTGAGCTGTGAATATTTTTAACCCTGTAAATACTGTCCAGCTCTTAAGAAACATAGGATATTTTATCAACTGTAAATCAGATCAGTAATCCCTGTATGATACGAATTATCCATGGGTGGTTTTCAAACTCAGGTTCTGACGGACCAAATAAAGTTTTGTTTTTTACTGAAGCTGCCTGGTTTCGCTGTGCTCGGCTGCGGCGTGGGAGGGACGGCGGGGAAGGGGCGCTGGCCGAGGGATTTTTGGGGTCCAAGCAAAGAATCTTGAAGCCATTTCTGTGGAGCGCTGGGCGCCCGTCAGTGCCCTGAGAGTAGAGCGGAGCACAAAAAAAAGGGTGAAGTTGGGTTTTAGGTTGCTTTGGCTGCGCTTCGGGGCGCGGGGGCCGGGAAGGGCCGCGCCGGGGAGCAGAAAGGGGCGAAAATAAAGCGAAATCCCGAAATTCCCTTAAACCGAGCAGCCGCTGCCCTCCCGGGGCCGAGCAGGGCTGCGCCGCGGCCGGGAGAGGGCAGCCGCTGCCCGCTCCCTGCCCGCTGCCTGCCTGCTGCCCACCCGCTGCCTGCCCGCTGCCTGCCCACTGCCCGCTGCCTGCCCACTGCCCGCTGCCTGCCTGCTCCCTGCCCGCTGCCTGCCTGCTGCCCACCCACTACCTGCCCGCTGCCTGCCCTCTCCCTGCCCTCTCCCTGCCCGCTGCCTGCCTGCTGCCCACCCACTACCTGCCCGCTGCCTGCCCTCTCCCTGCCCATTCCCTGCCCGCTCCCTGCCCTCTCTCTGCCCGCTCCCTGCCCACTGCCTGCCCACTGCCTGCCCGCTGCCCTCTCCCTGCCTGCTGCCTGCCTGTTGCCTGCTGCCTGCTCCCTGCCCGCTGCCTGCCCATTGCCCACTGCCTGCCCACTGCCCACCCGCTGCCCACCCGCTGCCTGCCCGCTCCCTGCCCACTGCCTGCCCACTCCCTGCCCACTGCCCGCCGGCTGCCCACTGGGGCAGGGGCTCCATGTCCCGGGCAGGGTCAGGCACCAGCCGATGGGCCGGGCACCTCCTGCCTCAGTTTCCCCGTAACCATCACGAGGGGCTCCGGCGTGGCCGAGGGGTGCGAGGGTGCCAGGCCCATGCCCGCTGCATCGCCGACACCCTGCCCGGCTTGGGGATGAAGGAGCGGCTTCTTCATCCTCACTGCCAGCCAGGGCAGCACCCATCCTCCCTCCCGCCTCCCCGGCTGGGCCGGGGGCGAGGCAGGCTGGCGCTGGGGAGAGCTTTCCGGCTGAGCGGAGGCGGCCGGCTGCGCGCCAGCCCGTCCTCGCCCGGGGTGGGCACCTTGAGACCAGTAGGGAGAGACAGAAGGAGAGGATTTCGGTCTTTCTTACAGCGACTTGTAATAGATTTTTCCGGGCGAAACATCTTTGCATTCAGGAGGCCCTGTCACAAGCCATCAGCCTCAGCCGGGGAGAAACAGATGGAGAGTTAATTTTGGCGGGGAGGGCACTGCCGCGCTCCCCTCCGCCTGTTCAGGGAGAGCAGAGGCAGGGTTCAGTCCTCGCGGCCGCGCAGCCCCTTCCCTCGTCTCTGCGGGCAGGCTGCCTGCCCGGGCCCCGCTCCCTCCTGCCCGCTCCCTCCCGAGGTGCCGGGTGGGTTGCGTGGCTAAAACCGCTGCCTGTCGCCGTCACGGGGTCCCCCCAACCCGGCTCTGTGCTGCTCAATGCCAAGGACACACTCGGACGTCTCAGCCCAGTGAGCGGGCGGTGGCCCCTGTGGCAGTGGCCCTTGCGATGGTGGCTGTGTGGCCAGTCCAGCTGGGCAACGGCGTCCTGCCTTCCCCACGGGGCTACGGCCTGGTGAGCCCTGTGCCAGCCAAGCTGCTGGGGGCAAATCCCACCGTGCCAGGAGCTCGGCAAGGCAGCGCCCGGTGCAGCCGGGGGCACGGGGTGGGCTGGTGCGCGGAAAGGACAGCATCGCCCAGGAGCTGGCGGTGGACGGCAGCAATGCTGCCCGTGGCCCCGGGCCACCGGGAGCCCTCAGGACACCCCCGGGGTCACCACCCGGGCAATGGCCGAGAGCAGTGGCCATGGAGGAGAGGGAGGTGAAATCAAGCCATAATTGTGTGTGATTCACAAGGGTTGAGCCAGCATTAACTGCTTTATAATTACATCTAATTGTGTGTCAAAAGGTATCACTGTATTTGACACATCAGCTTCGGAGTAGGGTGTTGCTTCATCAGTAAATTCGTCATCCCTTGGCTCCATCACGTCTTAAGCCTGAGGTCTGAAGGAGGAGATGGGGACAGGCAGTGAGCGTGGTGGGTTGGACGGGAAGGACAGACGGAAGGATGGACAGCAGGACCGGGGAGAGGGAGGAAGAGTGATGTCGTATGGACCTGTACAGACGGCATAGAGGCTGGAGCATGTGTGTGACAACGAAGGCAGCAAGCAGGCAGGGGCTGTCCTGCCGGGCCCTGGCATCGCTGTGAGACCCCAATCATAGACTCACAGAATCGTTAAGGTTGGAAAGGACCTCTGAGGTCATCGAGCCCAACCGTTACCCTGACTGCCAGGGCCACCTCTACACCCTGTCCCCAAGCACCACATCCACACGGTTTTTGAACACTTCCAGGGACTGCGATTGCACCCCTGCCCTGGGCAGCCTGCGCCAGGCCCTGACAGCCCTTTGGGGAAGGAGTTTTTCCCAATCCCCAACCTAACCCTGCCCTGGCGCAGCTTGAGGCCGTTCCCTCTCGTCCCATCGCTTGTTCCTGGGGAGAAGAGACCGACCCCCCTGGCTCCAGCCTCCTTTCAGGCAGTTGCAGAGAGCGATGAGGGCTCCCCTCAGCCTCCTCTTCTCCAGGCTGAGCACCCCCAGCTCCCCCAGCCGCCCCTCCCCACCCTTGTGCTCCAGCCCCTTCCCCAGCCTCGCTGCCCTGCTCTGCCCACGCTCCAGCCCCTCCATCTCCTTCTGGGGGTGAGGGGCCCAGCGCTGAGCACAGGATTCGAGGGGCGGCCTCACCAGTGCCCAGCACAGGGGGACGATCCCTGCCCTGCTCCTGCTGGCCACACCATTCCTGATACAAGCCAGGATGCCATTGGCCCTCTTGGCCACCTGGGCACACTGCTGGCTCATGTTCAGCCGCTGTCGCCCACCACCCCAGGTCCTTTCCTGCCGGGCAGCTCCCAGCCGCTCCTCCCCACGCCTGCAGCGGTGCCTGGGGTTGTTGTGCCCCAAGGGCAGGACCCGGCCCTGAGCCTTGTTGCCCCTCACACAGTGGCCTGTGCCCATCGACCCGGCCTGGCCGGGTCCCGCAGAGCCTCCCTGCCCTCCAGCAGATCAACGCTCCCGCCCAACCTGGTGTCCTCTGCAAACTGGCTGAGGGTGCCCTCGATCCCCTCATCCAGATCATTGATAAAGATATTGAACAGGACCGGCCTCAGCGCTGAGCCCTGGGGAGCAGCACTGGTGACTGGGTTTGGCTCCATTCACCACCACTCTCTGGGCTCGGCCATGAGCCAGTTTCTAACCCAGTGCAGAGTGCACTTACCCAAGCTGTGAGCAGCCAGCTTCTGCGGGAGAGTGCTGTGGGAGGCAGTGTCAAAGGCCTCACTAAAGTCCAAGCAGACAACATCCACAGCCTTCCCCTCATCCACCAAGCGGGTCACCTTGTCATAGGAGATGAGGTTGATCAAGCAGGACCTTCCCTTCATGAACCCATGCTGGCTGGGCCTGATCCCCCGGTTGTCCCACACATGCCATGTGATGGCACTCAGGATGATCTGCTCCATGACTGAATGGCACCGAGGTCAGGCTGACAGGCCTGTAGTTCCCCGGATCCTCCTTCCGACCCTTCTTGTAGATGGGTGTCACATTTGCTAACTTCCAGTCACCTGGGACCTCCCCGGTTGACCAGGACTGCTGATAAATGATGGAGAGTGGCTTGGCGAGCTCCTCCGCCAGCTCCCTCAGTATCCTCGGGTGGATCCCGTCTGGCCCCATTGACTTGGGGGCATCCAGGTGGAGGAGCAGGTTGGTGACTGCCACCTCTTAGGTTATTGGGGCTTTATTCTGCTTCTCAGCTCCATCTCCCAGCTCAGGGGGGTGGAATAACCTGAGGATGACCAGTCTGACTATTAAAGACTGAGGCAAAGGCAGCATTAAGTACCTCAGCCTTCTCCTCATCCTTTCTGGTGACGTTTCCCTCTGCAGCCAATGAAGGAGGGAGATTCTCCCTGGCTGATATATTTGTAGAAACATTTTTTGTTATCCTTAACTGCAGTGGCCAGTTTAAGTTCTAGCTGGGCCTTTGCCTTTCTAATCTTCTCCCTGCATAACCTCACCACATCCCTGTAGTCCCCCTGAGTCACCTGCCCCTCTTCCAAAGGTGGTAGGCTCTCCTTTATTTCCTGAGTCCCAGCCAAAGCTCTCTGTTCAGCCAGGCCGGGCTTCTCCCCCGCCTGCTCATCTTTTGGCACATGGGGACGGCTGCGATTTCCTTCTTGAAAAACGTCCAGCCTTGCTGGGCTCCTCTGCCCTTCAGGACTGCCTCCCAAGGGACTCTGCTAGCCAGACTCCTGAACAGGCCAAAGCCTGCCTTTCTCAAGTCCAGGGTTGCGGTTTTGCTGGCCCCCCCTCCTTACTTCTCCAAGAATCAAAAACTCCATCATCTCATGGTTGCTGTACCCAAGACGGCCTCCAACCACCACATTGCCTCCCAGGTTCATAAACAGCAGGTCCAGCGGGGCACCCCCCAGTTGGCTCCCTCACCAGCTGCACCAGGCAGCTTCCACGCGCTCCAGGACCCTCCGAGACCGTTTCCCCTCTGCTCTGTTGTATTTCCAGCAGAGAGCTGGTGAGCTGAAGTCTCCCAGGAGAACAAGGGCTAGCGATCGTGAGACTTCAGCCAGCCGCTTGTTGAATGCTTCATCTGTTTCTTCATCTTGGTTGGGTGGCCTACAACAGACTCCCAGCAGGACATCTGCCTTGCTGGCCTTCCCCTGATCTTTACCCATAACCACTCGCCCTTATCACTGCCTTCATTGAGCTCTATACAATCAAACGCTTTAACATATAGAGCTACCCCACCGCCTCTCCCTCCTTGCCCATCCCTTCTGAGGAGCTTGTAGCCTTCCATCGTGGCACTCCAGTCATGGGAGTCATCCCACCATGTTTCCATGATAGCGACTACGTCATAGTTTTCCTACTGCGCAACGGCTTCCAGCCCCTCCTGTTTATTGCCCATGCTGCATGCATTGGTGTAAATGCACCAGTTGGGCTAGTGAGCTTGTCTCCAATCAAGGGGACATGGCTACAAAAAGCCAAGTGACAGCACAAGTCACCCTGGGGACGCCAGGTCGCGCTTGGTGGGACAGGGCGAGCGGGGCAGGCTGCTGTGGGCACGTGAGCCCACCGCGCTGCCGGCTGCCCTGGTCCCCTGCACGCACAGGGTTGATGCTGCTCCTCCCTGGGCGGCCATGAAGATGCTCAGGCTGGTGAAGGCGTTTGCTGTCCCATCGGCGCAGTCACCGCCCCTTGTCCCGCCAAGCCCGGGGGTGTCTCCCAGGGCTGGAGGTGGAAACGTGGGTCCTCGCTGCGGGATCCAGGCGGGTGCTGCCTGCTCGTCAGGCCCTGGCACCGCCACCGCCGGGGCCCCGGGGCTGCGCGGGGAGGGGGCACATCAGGGAGCGAGGGCTCGAGCGCTCTCTGTGATTCACTCTGACTATAATGGGAGCTGCTGGTGAATATTTTATGGCTCCCACAGGGCAGATAGAACATATTGTGCATTTTACGCCACAAATCTCTGCCTAGAGACAGAGGGAGGCTTAAAAAAGAGCAGCACCAGCGCTGTGCCGGGCTGGAGGGGGGCAGAGCAGCAGCGCCAGTGCCGGAGCCAGGTTTGCAAGGACATGGCTGCTCGCCCATGCCAGCGTCCCCAGGGTGCCCCGAGCCCGGCATCGTCCTGGGCGAGGAGGATGGTTTGCAGCCACGGGAACAGGCCGCAGCCGAAGCGCTCTGCGGCGGCTGCGGCTGCTGGGCCGGCTGCCCCGGGCCAGGCCTGGCTGCTCTGCAGCTCTGCGGCGCAGGCAAAGTGCTTTGCCCGGGGCTGAGTGCTGCAGGAGGGGGCCCTGCCTGCACCGCCGCTGCCTGCGCCGGGGTTTGCCTTCCCCTTCGTCAATAATGCAGTCCCTGCCCCGGACTGCCCGCCGGCACTGCCCGCAATAATGGATCGGGGATGTGAGCAACCGCCCCGGCTCAGCCGAGCAGGGGGCCCGGCAACCCCCACCCACCTCCTGGCCCCCTCCTCGGCTGAGGCTCTGCCAGGAGCTGGCGAGCGATGGAGGAGCCCACCGCTGCCTTCACCCTCGTACGCGGCCGCCGCTGCCCAACTTGCAGATGCCAGGGTGGGGTTTTGGGGGGCGGCTGCCTGCAAGGTAACCCCACACCAATCCCGGCACCCCCGGAGGGAGCGGGTGCTGCTGCGGCCAGGGCTCCTGGCCGATCCCACTCACCGAGGACACGCGGCCCGGCCGGCACCGGCACTGTGTGCCAGGACGATGGCTCAGGCTGGGACTCCCAGCCCTGCTGCAGCGCCGTGTTTGCACGGGTGAGCTCTGGCTGCCGGGGTGCTCACCCCGCTCCCCCCGAGCGCACCCCGCTGCCTGGCAGGCAGGGAGCCATTAGAGACATTGCCGGCAGCTGCCTGCACCGACTTGGTCTGGGCTGGAGCCAGGGGAGGCAGCTCAGAGCCCAGCAGCGAGGAGGAGGAGGAGGAGGATGTAAGCACAGGAATCACTGGGTCAGGGCCAGCCCACGGGTGCCACTGTGGGTGCTGAGCAGCCCCTCGCCCCCCACTCTGGAGACCCCCGGCTCCCCACAGCCACCACCGGGCAGGGTGAGGACCTAATGGCGGGGGGCAGCTGGCCTACAGATGGGGGAGAATCCCCCGCGGTCTAGGTCAGCCCTGGGCACCCCCCGCTGCCCGGGGGGGCAGCCCCCAGCCCCCCACCATGGCCATGCAGGTGGGGGACACACGCAGCCACTGGAGCGGGCCAGCCTGGGCCCCTGCTGCATCACGGACCTCTCTGCGTCCCCAGCTCCGATGGGTAAGCGGAGCCCTCTGACATCTCCCCCCACCCTGAATGGGGGTACGGCACCCTGAGAGTGTGGGGGGGGCCCTGCTGTGGGGTCCTCAGCTGGGGGTCACAGTGGCACATGGCCGGGTGGCTTCACGGCAGGGCTGCGCTGTCCCCTGGGTGGGTTTCCCCAGGGACGAGGCTCAGGGGGTGACGCAGGCACCCACCCTGTCTGGACCATGAGCGCGGGCAGGCCGTGGAGAAGACTTTGCCGGGATGAAAAGGAAAGCCCCGATCCAGGGCAGCACCTCTCCTCCTCCTGCCCATCCTCTCCGTCCAAAGGCAACTGGACGAGGGGCCGCGCCGGGGTCCGGGGCCGGCTGGCACAGCTGGGGCTGCGGCGGCCGCACCGCCCGGGCTGTCACGGGCTGGGCTATCGAATCTGAAAGCAATTAAAGCCATCATCAGTGCTCGCTCGGGGCTGGCTCCAGGCTGCAGGGAAGCTGCCACAACAGATCATGTGCTCGATGCTGCTGGCCTGAGGACCCGGCTCAGCCCCGCGCCTGCTCCCACCCGCGCCCCGACAGGCACCAGTGCCGGCCCCGGCCAGCACCCGCGCAGGCGAGGACGGGGCAGGGCGAGGGATCACGGTGAGGGGCCACGTGGCATCGCCGGCAGGCAGCCGCTCGCTCTCAGTGCATCAGCATCGGCATGGCAGGATGGGGTCCTGCTCAGCAGAGGGGCTTGGCCACCAGCTTTGGCCACCGCTGCGATCGCCACATGCTTGTTGTGACGAGGAGATGGCAGTGCTGGGCAGCAGGACAGGATGGCTCAGGGGTGTTCCCATGGGTGCTGAGGAGGGCTCGGCACCACGGTGCTCTCCCTTGAGGCAGAGCAGGGCTGCGTTGGGCACGGCTGGGAGCTGCCTGCACCGGCGGCTGCCTGCACCGGCAGCTTTTCCCGGCAGGATGGCTGGAGCCCATGGAACACGGCTCATCCCACATGGCGACGATGGGGACAGCCCCGGCAGGTCATACCCTGGGGCAGGGGGCAAGAGGGAGCAGACCCTGACCCGGGTTGCTGCTGAAAGCAGGGTGGGCGATGGAGGGGTGCTGCCAAGGGTCCATCCCTACAGAGAGGAGGGGGCTGTCACTGAGCCCCTTCCACCCCGACAGCCCCCTCCCTGCTGACGGGGAGCGGTGCCAGGACCTGCCACCCCCCGCCACCATTTCGGTGAGGCCGCAGCCGCCTGCCCGCGGTCCCCCGGCTCAGGGCCTGATCCAGCCGCTCCAGGAGCGGCTCCCAGGGCTAAAACCATCGCCGCGCTCCCGCTGGGGCGCGTCGGGGCGGGGGGTCCCCCCTCCTCAGGCACCGCACAGTTAAGCAGAAGTTTGCTGGTACGGAAGTTGCACATTGTCTTGAGGCACATTTTCTGTTTTTTCACTTGTGAAATATTTCTGTCAGAACCAGTTAATGTACAAATTAGCAGCGGTGGTCTCTCTTACGTCTTCTGACTCACTAATTTGACAGGGGGTGTTTCGGTGGTGGAGCTCGCTCTTGACAGGCAAACGGGAGGTCAGGAACCCGCGGGGGGAGGAGGCACCGAGCCGCGGCTTCCCGGGGGTCTTCTCCTTCCTAGCCCACCCCACCGCTCCCGTCTAGTCATCCCTGGCTGGAGGAGTTGAGTTTGGGTTTTTCCCCCCCCCAAATCAATTTTTTCCCCAAAAAAGGCTCCTGTGCTAGGTAAGGAAAGGGGAAGGGAGCCTGGGGGTGGGGGTTACACTTCTGGGGTCCTGCAGGCAAACCCAAGGTGCGCGGCAGGAGGGAGCCAGCACGAGGAGGGGACATGGGCATGGAGAGGGCTCCCCGCACCACGGCCGCATCCTTCACCTCCCTCGAGCCAGGTCACTCCTGGGACTCCAGCTCTGGATTTGCAGGATGACCCCCCCAGCAGCCCCCATCCTCCCACTGCCGTTAGAAATTAACTGATGCTTGTGTTATCTGTGCACAGCATCCCTCCACCCCGGGTTATCGATGAGCCAAGGGGCTGCACAGCCCCCTTTTATTTCTCTATCTGCTTAATTGGGATGTTAATCAGTGGGGGGGGGATGCGCCGCTGCCAGGGGGCTGGAGGCACCGGCTGGGCATCGCTGCAGTGGAGGGGAGCGGCCGGAGCCGGCCATGCCTGGGAGACACGGCTCCAGCGTTGAGCAATGCTCAGGACCATGTCATGCAATCTGTCCCCGGGCTAGAGGCTCGCGTGACAGATGGACCTCACGCCGTGCCCGGGAGGTCAGCAGCTCTTTGGGCCGTGGAGGGATGTGCTAAAAACCACCAGCCTCTGCTCGTGCCACCCTCCTCTGATGTGCTGGGACCGAGAGGGACTGCAGCGAGTTGGCCCAGGACTGAGCTGGACAACACAGCTCTTCTCCCCAGGAACAAGCGATGGGACGAGAGGGAACGGCCTCAAGCTGCGCCAGGGCAGGGTTAGGTTGGGGATTGGGAAAAACTCCTTCCCCAAAGGGCTGTCAGGGCCTGGCACAGGCTGCCCAGGGCAGGGGCTGAGTCCCCATCCCTGGGGGGATTTAAAAGCTGGGGAGATGTGGTGCTGAGGGACATGGGTTAGTGGTGGCCTTGGCAGTGCTGGGTTAACGGTTGGGCTCGATGATCTTAAGGGTCTTTTCCAACCTTAACGATTCTACGATTCCTGACCATGGTCCTGCTGGAGAAGGGGAAGGAGCTGGTGGCTGCTCTCTCCAGCCATGGTCTCCTGGCTCTGTGGCTGTCAGGGGCTAGCAACGAACCCGGGAAGGTGACCACCACCATAGGAAGGGCAGCTCCAGAGCACGCTCGTGCAGCCCCATGTTTTCCTCATTTCCCTTTCTACTGATGTTTGCTGAGGGCCTTGTTGGGGCTTGAGCTCTCCCTGCTCATCGAGTTTACTCAAGACATAAAACTCCCTGGGATGCTGGTGGAGCCAGCATCCACCCACGTGTACCAGACCCCCACAAAATCCTCCCTTTTTTTGGTACTTGGGTGACCAGAGCTGGTGTTTCACAACATCAGGGCAGCAGTCTGAAGAGTTTTGAGCTGTTGCATCCTGCAAAGGTCTCAAACCAGACTGAGCGGTCCTTTCCTCCCCAGAGATCCAACTCCATTTTCAGACATTCTGTCTCAAACTGGAGCCCTGAGATGTTGCCCTGTAAGAATGTGACACCAGGCTCCAAAAGCGATAGTCAAGAAAACCAGTTTCACATCATGCTGCACAGAAACAGCGGCTCAGTCCAGCCTCTTCCAAGAGCCCCTTGGCAGCAGCATCAGGTCTGGAAAGGAACTGGGAACTCCCAATTCCCCTTTCTAAATGAAAAATGGAAGTTTGCTTTCCAGGGATGAATCTGTGCCCAGTTGGCAGACGCAACCAGTCTCTGGTTATGCTGGCGAGGATGCCCAGGCAGCTGCTGGCACAGCCCCGCACCGCGACACGGAGCGGCCCCTGTGGCCCACGACCCTTGAAGAAACTCCGCTGCAGCACTGGTACCCTGCTTATCCTGACATGGCCAACATCACCATGACCCTGCCCACGCCATACGGCACGGCAGCTCCCCTAACGCCTCCTGGCAGCTTCGTAGAGATGTTGTGCTTCACCCCATACCCGAAAAGTCCCCACTGGTAATAAGCTGGCATGAAAACCACCATGCTTAAACCAAGGAAAGTTGCCTGCTACATCTGCTGTTGCTTTTGGCAAGAGTATTTGGACTGGACAGATGAATGGGAGAGAGCTCTGGATTAACGCGGCAGCTTTCCCTCTCGGCCAGATCCAGGCCTCCTTGGGGCCACCTGGGATGCCACATCATGGCAGGGTGTCACCGCAACAGAGACGCTGATGAATCGCTGCCCGCGGCACAGCGCGGCGGCTCGGGGAGGGCTCCGCGTAGGACTTGCGGTGTCTTTTAGGGGCTGCAGCAGGGAGCAACCCACCTGCAGGAGACAGCACAGAGCTGATGGACACCCCAGGGCTGCGGGAGACATCTCCCCAAACCCAGCCCTATGCCCGGGTGAGCGTCAGGCTCCTGTCTGGGGTCCTCAGGTCCTCTGCACCCCAAGGTGCCCTTTTAACCATGGATGCGCCCACCCCGTGCACAGTCCAGCTCCCCACCCACCGCCCCAGCACCGTGCTGGCCACATCCCACCAGGCGCAGGGAGCGGGACCGCAGCTGGCTGCACCCCACGGAGCTGCCGGCCGGCTTCCCCGGCACAGGGGGCTGCGGGAGCAGCGAGCACCAGCCTCGCCGCTGCCTGGGAGGGAGCTGCCGGATGCAGAGGCGGCTGGGGCGAAACAGCTCAGGCAGCACAAATCGACTGTGACAGCCCCAGAAAGGCTGAGCCCGGGGGTGCGGAAAAATACAAGTTAGTTTCCTTTTCCTTACCATATGCTCCCCTTCAGCTGTGGGCGGCACGATAATTACTGCCATCCACCATGCTGGTCTGGCTTGTCACACAGGCTGCCGGCTGCTCCGCAGCGAGGGCTGAGCACAGAACTGGGTCTGTGGGCAGAGCCGGCCCCACTCGTGCTGGGGAGTGGGATTTGGGTCCCTGGTCCCCAGGTTTGGTCCTTCCTGGCACAAGGGGCATCGGCCTGAAGGCAACAGAGGTGGGAATCGAGCTGCTGCAGACCCCTCTTCCCCCAGCAGCGTCACCTCGGGGGACGCATGCTACCTTGCTGTTCACTTTGGCATGGGCGCCACTTCTCCACCAGTCATCCCCCGGCTGCCTCGGAGCCGGGTGTGAACGTCTCTGTCCCCCTTAGCAGGACACTGCCAGGGAGGTCCCGTCCTAGCTCCCAGGAGACTCTCTGGGGCCAGCTACTGCTCGGGCAGATTAGAAGAGCAGCATTGTGGAGCACCCTAAAGATCAGGGAGGAGGTAGGCTTTGAGCAGGGGGGTGGACCACACCATCTCCAGAGGCCCCTTCCAGCCCCAAGTGTGCTGCAGCTCTGGAAGGACACAGTTGGCACCGCGCAGGGAGGAGCACCGTGCCCCACAGAACGTGCAGTCGCTCCGGCATGCACGAGGCACAAGCCAGGATGCCGTTCCCCAAGGCAGGAGCAGACTGGGGGCTGGCAAGGGGGTAGCTCTGCACCTGGACAGCCCCAGGACCACACAGTCCACATGTCATAGGATGGAGCTCTGCCCTATTCAACTCTGCAGTCCCCTCCAAAACACACAGTGACTCTTGAGGCTTCCTGGTGCCCCACCAGCAATGTCCCTATAACAAGCACCCATGCTGGTGTCTTCCTGGACTGTGTAGACCAGGAAGGTTGAAGCATGACTGGTTCTCATTGCCTTCAATGAGAGGCATCATGCTGGGGAAGGGACAGGCTTGTCTTGGTCAACCTGTGAGTTCCCTTCCTGTACATGGGTCAAAGTGGATCTTCATTTCCCAGATTATGCCTGGCACAAACACAAGCTTTTTCAGTCCCTTTATTTAACAAGGCAAAGATAATCCCAGTGACCACGTCACTTCAGGGCCCCTTTGTACCAGCGCTGGACCACGTGCCCAGTGGAGATGGCTGCTGGTGGGGAGGAGGTGGGTCCATCACCAAAACAGCCCCTCTTTCCCCAGACTCCACTGGCCAAGCCTCCCAGGAGCAAGGTGGGAGAAGGACCTGGGTACACACCCTGCATCTTGCACCACCCGCTCCTCACCATGGCAGTGGGATGGGGACGTGGTGCCACAAACTGCCATAATCCTCTCCTCCCAGACCGTCACAGCAGTGTGTGTCCAGCCATGGGCCTTGCTCCCCATTGCCACAGCAGCTCCTTCCATGGCTTCTCTGGTGCAAACAAAGCCAACAGCTTCACGACAGTCCTCAAACCAATCCATCATGACTTTGGATGGCATGTGTGCTCAAGCATCCAGCCCTTGCCTCAGTTTCCCCATCCCTCTGGCCCCAGCAGCATCCTGCAGGTGCAGGGAGGTGGGATGCAGAGGGGACAGCTCCAGCTGGAGCACTGGAAGGTGCAACAGCTGAAAAAACAATCCAGACTCTGGCAACTTCCCCAGGATGCCCTCGGAGGCTGTGATGGAGAGAGGAATGGATCCGACCCCTGGCTGAGCCACCCTTCCCCAGCCTTGCCCTGAGGGCTCGGCTTTGCAGGGCATACACATGGTAAAGCAAAATTTAGGAGATGTGTGGGGCCACAGGCTCAGCACCACCTCGAGGGGTTATTTGGAAGATGAACTTTCCCACACGCCAAGCAGGGATCTCACTTTCCCTTCTGCCTTTCAAAAGGAAAACACCCTAAACCCCATCTTTCCTCCTCCACCCGGTCCCTGGGAGGTCCCCGTGCCCGGCGGTGCCCGCGCCACCCCTGGCTCTGCCCAGCCGGCTGAGTGAGCCGCTGACTCTTTAACTGGTTCTGCGGCGAAGGACCTTAATCGAGTCACCGCGCCGGGGCCGGGATGCTGATGTGATGTGACAGCCGCCCCGCACACCTCCCCGAACGCGGCCGCTCGGGGCGACGGCCAGCACGGCACCCCGGCGCTGGGGCGTGGGTGGCAGCGGGGCTTTCGGCAGCACCGGGGTGGGGGGGCACCCACCTGGGGAGGGCTGGGGGGCTCGGGGCCAAGGGGGGCTGGGGAATCCTTCGCCATCACCCAAGCGACCCCTGACGTCACTGGAAGGCGGTTTAATATCCGTCAATCGCACGGAAAATCGCATGTTTGGCCCCAGAGCCCTCCTCCCCACGCCCCCCCCAGCCGCCTGTCCTATTTTGAAGGGCTCATTTTCTCAGCGCTAATGAAAGCGACAGCCGTGCAGGGCTGGTATTTGGGGTTATCAGTGAGAATATTAATGGCTGGCGCTTGGCATTAACTCTTTGAGAGGCCGGCCAGAGGCCAGAGCTGGGCTGCCATCGCTGCAGAGCCCGGCCGCGGTGGAGCTTGGCCTCCCCAGTGCCGTGTCTGGGACCGGGGGTGGGATAGCGACCCCTTTTCCAGGAGGTTTTAATTGCCAGTTTTCAGCCCCAGGGGAGGGTACTGACCCAGCTGCCTCCTGCTGAGGCTGGGGAAGCGGAGAGGTGGAGGCTGAAGGGATGGTGGTGGATGCTGCTACCTGGTGCAGCAGCAAGGGAAGGACTTGGGGCAGTGGCAGAGGATGGGCGCCTCCAAGGGACCTCCCTTTGGACCTCCTCAGAGACCTGAGGGATAGGCAGGTGCCAGAGGTGACCCGTCATAGCCAGGACATGGGTAGGGAGAAGAGACAAACTCACCTTGTAACCAGGAAGGCTCTGGCAGTCGAGCACATCCATGTTTGGCTGGAGAAGCTCATGGTCAACTGGGATGGAGAGTTCCCCACAAGGGCTTTGCATACACCTGCCGAAGAACAAACATCTCCGAGTCTGTCCTGTAACACTCACGGTTTTTACCTCCCTCACTCCACCACTGGCATCTCATTTGGTTTCAGGATAACTTAGGTCACTTCAATGCTCACGTGAAATCAGCTGCTGACTCAGTGGGACCTCAGGGTGCCTTCGAGCTGTTGATCAGCCTTTCAGTGCTTAAAGGGGGCCTACAAGAAAGATAGGGCTAGTCTTTTTAGCAAGGCCTGCTGCAACAGGACAAAGGGTGATGGTTTGAAAGTAAAGGAGGGGAGATTCAGCCTGGATCGAAGGAAGAAATTTGTTGCGCTGAGGGTGGTGAGGCACTGGCAGGGGTTGCCCAGAGAGGTGGGAGCTGCCCCATCCCTGGAAACATCCAAGGCCAGGCTGGACGGGGCTGTGAGCACCCTGATGTGGGTGAAGCTGTCCCTGCCCATGGCAGGGGGACGGACTGGGTGGCCTGGAAAGGTCCCTGCCAGCCCAAAGCATCCTGTGAGTCTGTTCTATGATCCTGTTGGGCACAGGCTTGTCGCAGTGGTGAGGGGTGCTTGTGGTGGACAGCCCACAGCAAGGACATTCACGTGTGATGGCTCCTTAGGAAGAAAGTGTCTCCTTGGGCTGCATCTCAGCAACAGATGACTGTAGTCATGAAGAAACCAGCTGAGAAGTTGGCACATAATCCTGCCAGTGAAGAAGGGACAGGAGAGTTGTACTGTGTCCAGAGACACCAGGGAGCAGTTACAGCAGTTCCTTTGGACATCGAGGACTGGTGTAAATGGGCCAGAGAAAACGCGGACTGATCTTATATCAACATCTATCCAAGCTTTGAGTGCGCTAGGATCCGCTCGCAGGTTTCTTGGTTCTGCCATCACTTGTGCTGGTGTAAAATCAGGAGCGATGCTGTGAAGGCCAGCAGAGCAACAGCAGTGACAGGTCCTGTTGAAGGAGGATCATGTTTACCAGGGGAAGAACGACCAACCATCAGCCTCTGGTTAGGACATGAGGTTTTTTGGCAGGGGTCCCTGTGCGTTCGGGAGCTGACCGCTTGTCTCTATAGCCCCCTCTAATTGGATGCATTTAAAGATGGCTCCTGAGCTGTCTTTGTCTCCTTGCAGCCAGCAGGACACACGTCCCTAAAATGACACCAGCTAATTAAGGCCATGGAAGCCCAAGAACTCTTCTGTGCCTTGTTTGTTATCCGAGAGCCTGAGGCAACGCTGAGGCCAGTAGGACCCTGACAGGCAGCTGGGGAAACCTGGTAATGACAGGGCCACCAAACCAGTCAGGGAGAAAGAGGCAGAGGAGTACAGAAATCAGCAACGACAATAACAACCAGCCACTCTAATGGTGCCGAGGAGCCTACCACGCCTTGGAGAGATGGGATCAATGAACCAGAGAGCTTCCTCCCTGCTCCTCACCTTTCTCCAGGCACCTCCAGGCTAAATGGGATGGAGGGTGGGGGTGGCAGCGGGAGGGCACTGGGGATGGAGTCCGCTGCATGAAGGTCAAGAGATGAGTCTCTTATCAGGCTGTTTCATGCTTGCTGGGAAAACATAGCAGCGTATCTCTGGTTCTGCTAGAGAACTGTCCCACTCACCCGCCGCCTGGGATGCTATCCTGGCAAACCCTTTCTATTTGCCTTCAGGAACTAGAAGCCAGGGCAGAAGCTACATGTTTAATGTGCACACATGCAAGGGAGAACAGTTCATGAGAGGACACCACCTTCCTCCCCTCCCTTGAATATCTCCTCCTGCTATTCTCCACCCTCTGCTTTTGCTTTCTGAGAAGAAACACCTCCTGCAGCATCCCTGAGCCCATTCCCACCTCCCTCACCCTGCAGTGTTTGTAGGTTCTCAAGAGCTGCCTCTGCAGCGTGGTGGAACACACATGAACGGCATGGGTTAGCATCAGCTGCTCTTCACCAAGGCCACGCTGCTGGAAGTCCCCCGTCCATGGGGAGGGAAGAAGGCAACTGATGCCCAGGGACATTGGAGCGCATGCACTAACACCAGAACTGCTCCTCATCAAGGCTGGGATAACCTCTCTCACCTCCCCCAGGCCCTCAGTGCCCCCACCCAGACCAGCCCTCACTACCACGCTCCCTCTAACACCAGCCCCAGCAGAGCAGCCACCCATACCAGCACCCAGCAGAGAGCCAGACACCTTGACTCTTCTTCCCAGCAGCTCCTGTCCACAGCCTTGTCCCCCAAAATCATGGTCCTGACCTGCTGCCAGCTCTTCAGCCTCCAGAGAGAAGATAGGACCTGCTGCTGAGGGCTGAGTTTATACTGATTTCCCAAGTGGAAACACCTGAGAGTTCATGAACCACACCCTAGGAGACGTTAATTATCCCATCTCCATTGATTCACAGGAGACATGCACCTGCTGGAGATCTCCTTTACAGCACGTGCATCCAGCCTGTTGCTCCTTTTTCTCTAACACCACCATATCAGAGAGCAAAAGAGATGTTTCTTGGGTCTTGTGCCATGTCTGTACCATCACAGCAAATACTAGTAGTGCAGTAACACATCATAGAATCATAGAATTGTTAAGGTTGGAAAAGACCCTTAGGATCATCAGGTCCAACCGTTAACCTACCACTGCCAAGTCCGCCACTAAACCATGTCCTCAAGCACCGCATCTCCCCGGCTTTTAAATCCCTCCAGGGTTGGGGACTCAGCCCCTGCCCTGGGCAGCCTGTGCCAGGCCCTGACAGCCCTTTGGGGAAGGAGTTTTTCCCAATCCCCAACCTAACCCTGCCCTGGCGCAGCTTGAGGCCGTTCCCTCTCGTCCCATCGCTTGTTCCTGGGGAGAAGAGACCGACCCCCCCGGCTCCAGCCTCCTTTCAGGCAGTTGCAGAGAGCGATGAGGGCTCCCCTCAGCCTCCTCTTCTCCAAACTAAACACCCCCAGCTCCCCCAGCCGCTCCTCATAAGACTTGTGCTCTAGACCCTTCACCAACCTCGTTGCCCTTCTCTGGCCACGCTCCAGCACCTCGATGTCCTTCTTGTAGTGAGGGGCCCAAAACTGGACACAGGATTCGAGGTGCGGCCTCACCAGTGCCGAATACAGGGGCACCATCACCTCCCTCATGGTTAATGACTGTCATGGTCTGCTCCTCCCTTCAGCCATGCTCTGGTGATGGAGGAGCATGCTGGGGAGTTTCTAGCTTTTGTTTTGAATTGTTCTGAAACAAAGCCAAGGAGAGGCGTCTGGAGAGGTGAGAGCATTCAGGCTTTCTAAAAGGTTTCCCCAGCAGTATCTCACAGTCAAGAGAAGCTGGTCCTGCAGAGACATCCAGGCCCATGAGGACAGAAATGTCATCCCTCCACCCATCACTTGAGCTCCACATCCCAGGTCTCGTTTGTGCAGAGGTTGGATGTGATGGTGGATGAGATGGTGGCCTGCTGCTAACGCTGGTGGCAACTGGCTGGAACGAAGGTACCTGATGAGCTGCTTGGGTGACAAGACAGCTTCATGGCCAAAGGTGGAAGGAGGCGCAGACACCTGTGTGTAGCCCATCTGTGACCAGTGCAAGGAACATCCCTGCGCTTGGGGTTGCTTGCAAGAACTGTTTTCGATAATGGTTGTCCATCCCAGTTTCACTGGGGTGAATTGTTACTTGTACCCATGGGGGAACCATTAAATTCAGTGCTGGCCAGAGCAAGAAATACCCAGACTGTACCCAAGCGGAGTGACCTCCAAGCTCAGCAGAGGCACTGCCAGCACCAAACCCAGGCGACCTGGCCCGTTGACATGCCCTTACCCAACCCACTTAGCTCGCTCTGGGGCTGGATCCGTCCCTCGGGGAGCATTGCACGGCACTGAGCGTAACGGGGGCCTGACCTCGGCCAGCTGATCGCGCTGCTCACTCATCGGAAAAGGGGCCAGTACTGGTTACTGAGTGCAGTCCCGCTCTGGGGAGGGACATGGTGTCAGGCTGATTCGCGTGGCCAGAGCAGACCAATGGACCCCAGGGGATCAGGGTCTGCAGAGACCTGTTTTGCCATGAAATCCATCCATTTGTTATAATAAAAACCCCCAGTTTTGGCTGTTAATCATTACTTTTTTTTTCCTAGCAATAAGCAAGTGGGGGAAAATGATGCACTCAGGAGGAGCAGATAAAGAAGGGGCAGTGCTGCAGCAGGGTGGTTGCCTCGGCTCTGCGTGTGAGTGCCATGTTCCTGGAGATGCTCTGGGGAGCCTGCAGCTCTCCTAGAGACCATGATACATTTTGCTTTTCTCCTTCCAGTTACTTATGATTTTCTGAGCATCCAAACCCTGGAGTTTACATTATATGACAGAACAAAAATGTCCTCTGGGCAGGGGTCTAGGAAATCACACAAATAGCAATTTACTAATTTCATGCTGCCCATAGAACTTCTGAAGTCCTGGGGGTCTGGGGATGGCATGCGGAGCTTTTCTTTTTTGGGGCAATTAGTTTCAATCCAGCCTTTCTAATGACGGAACGTTCTTGCTCGCCTGAAGGCACTTCAGTGGCCCGCAGGAAAAGGGCCAGGGTCTCTGGATCATCAAACCCTTCTCTACAAGTTTGGCTGTCATGGGCCAGCTCAACAGCGTTTCACCCTTTAAGCTGGTGAAAAGATTCATGACGAAGATGGAGCAGGTAGACAGAGCCTCAACGTCCAACTTTTCCATGGAAATTGTGGTCCCAAGTGAGACTATAAAGGCTGCTCATGGGCTTGGCTCAGGGTCTCTACAAATAATTTTCATCCATCTTGGCCAGACACAACCAGAACCCACAGCCCATCCAGCAACCACAGCAACAGCAATTCACCCAGATAAATGAGGACATTTCTGTTCTGAGCTGGTGTCCCCAAGCTGCTGAGCTTCCCTGGTAGGAGGCTCAGAGCGCAAGTCCTTAGGCTGCTCTCCCTGCATGGAGCAGAACCTTGTTGCTTCCCTGGGTCACTAGGACTATTTTGCTGAGGAAGGCAAGCAGCAGGAGTCAGCGTGCCATTTATTTTGGTCTTACGGAGGCAAAATTCATGGGGCATCATTTTGAGTCTAAATTTCCTCCGGTGCCAGCGAGAGTTGAACATTTGCCTGAGTGAAGACACAATAAAGACTCCAGGATTCTCAGAAAACATTTGGAGGCCTTTTGGGGCGTTATCTGACGTGTGTGACCTGGGATTTTTGACCAGACCTGCTTGGGAACCATCCCCATGTGAGGCTGAGAGCAGAGCCTTGGGAGAGGCAGTTGGGAGGGGTAAGCAGATGCTTTCATGGAGAAGAGATGGGGTGGACTTTCTTTCCCTTGAGTCCACCCCTCCCTGAGCAGCAGCTCTTGTTCCTTGCCACACAAGTCCCAGCAGAAAAGGCCGTTGTCTGCGGGTCGTTTCAACTGGCACATGAACAACCGGCAGTGGCCCAGTACAGGACTTTTCCCCAGGGCAGCAGGAGGGACAACGTTCCTGCAGCAGAGCTACAGGATGCTTCAACAGCCCCTGTCACTTACCCTCAGCAGCCAAACCTGAGAGCCTCCATGCTCCATGGTTGCAATTTCACTGTGCTGGCTCCTCCAGGCATTTTTCCTAGGACGAGAGGGAACGGCCCCAAGCTGCGCCAGGGCAGGGTTAGGTTGGGGATTGGGAAAAACTCCTTCCCCAAAGGGCTGTCAGGGCCTGGCCCAGGCTGCCCAGGGCAGGGGCTGAGTCCCCATCCCTGGGGGGATTTAAAAGCCGGGGAGATGTGGTGCTTAGGGACATGGGTTAGTGGTGGCCTTGGCAGCGCTGGGTTAACGGTTGGACTCGATGATCTTAAGGGTCTTTTCCAACCTTAATGATTCTATGATTCTATGATTCTATGATTCCTGGGGCTTTTGCCAGGGGGACCGTCATGCTGCAAGGATGCTCTGAGTGGCCCAGCTCAGCGCCAGCTGCAGAAATCCAGCTCCAGCTCACAGCTGCAGAAAGGTGTTCCCATCTCTTGTTTTCTCCAGATGTTGGCTACAGCAGCTATTGAAACAGAGTCCTCTGTGCTGTCATAGCATTGTCACTGAGCTGAGGGCAAGAGGGCAGGATCTCACCCACCTATATGTGATTTTTTTCTTCTTTTTTTTTCTTGGATTGCTAGGAGGTTGAGCCATGCCTTTAGCTAATTTGTTGACCAGCATGCTTGTCTTCTTACAGCTGGAAGCATCTTCTGTTCTGGAGCACTTCTCTGTACAAAGCAGGTTGTTTAAATGAGAAGCAAAGAGGAATGGTGTGTTTGTGCCTCATTGCAATGGGACACCACATGGGTTTTCACCCAAACGCTTCCAAGGGGTCCGGCTTTCTAGGAGAGACCCAGGCTACGTGGTCCTGTGGTTAGCAACAGGATGGGAGCATCCAGCCAGGCAAGGCTGCTGCCCTCCCGACACCCCCACGGGCACGGGGCACCCGGGCAGACCCCGCTGGCTTTGCCTCCTCCTCCTCCCCAAAGCCACTCTTGTCTTACCTCTTATGAGCTTCATTTGTCCAAGTGCGAAAACAGCCACCGGTGTGGCACGCTGCAGGAAACGCAAACCCAGGGCATGTCCCCAGCCCTCGGGGACCCTGCCCTGTCCCCACGCATGGTGGGGAGCCACCACTGTCCCCCTCCAGCCCTGCCTCCAACCACCACCACTGCCACGCACGCTCCTGCCGTCCCGGCTCCCCGCACTGCCGCGTCCCCCGTGGCTGTCAGCGCCGGGACGGCTGATGGACCCTGACAGCGCTGCTCTTTTTCTCACGACCCGTTGGCTGGCTGCGAGCGGGGGGACCCAGCCCGCATGGATACGATGCCACCCCCCCCGCCACCCCCCGCGGGAGGTTGCGTTGCACCGAGCAGCTGTTCCACATCACATCGCGTCGTGCTCCCCGCGCCGATGGGCCGCGGCACTCGCACCGCCGACACGGCGCCGGGAGCCGTGGAGCCTGGCAGGATGGGGACATGCCCAGGGAGGACGGCTGGCGTGGTGATGGTTCCGGCTGCGAGAGACCGTGAAGGTGCTGCAGAAGGGGTGGCATGAGCGGGCAGGTCTCCACCCAGTGCAGTAGCCCTCACCCAGCCACTGTGTTGGCCCAACACGCTGGTCCCAGCCTGCCTGCCAACCCTCATCCCTGCCCTGCAAAACTGTGCCTGGCTCCTCTTCATCCTCCACCTCCAAAGGTGCATCCAAGCACGCTGTTCCTTTTCTTTGCTATTCTTGGCTCATCCAGCCTACGGCCGGTTCTGGCCTGCAGCATCTCGCTGCCGAAGATGGAGAGCGCCCAGTGCTCCTCCACTTTGCGTCCAAGCCTACACCTTTTTTTGCACGCCGGCCCTCCCCTTCAGGGAGCGGGCAGCTTTGCAGAGCTGGCAGCGGGTTCACCCTGGACGCAGTAGCCCCTCAAGATGGCTGGGACATGAGCCTGGTGTCAGGAACTACTCCAGCTCCTGGAGAAAGGAGCTGGAAGACGATTTCCCGTTCAATCCAGATCCTGGGCAGGAGCAAACCAGCGCAAGGGGGACAGCGCAGGTCCCGCAGCCCGCCGGGGGCTGCACAGAAGCAAGGACACGATGTGCACGCTGCTTCCCCAAGCACAGGCTCGCTCATCCTGGCCTTCCTTGGGCAGCAAAGCTTCCCGTCCCTGGTGCTTGCAGTAGTTCTGCAGTCTCACTGCACAGCTTATCCATTTTTAAAGAGCACACCTCATAAATACTTTGTAAAGCACCTTCTAGCCAATGTGCTTTTTTTGATTATTTTTTTTCTTCCCTGGCTGCTTGGAAGGGATGCTCACTCTCCCATTCCTCTCTGGTCTGCGGCTCTTGCCGTTATCTTGTACACGTTTGCTGCTTTGAAGTTGCCTTCAAGTTGAGCTCTGTGCGGTGCAGCGTGCTGTCCCCCGCGGTGGGTCACAGCGAAGGATGACAGCTCTCTCCCCTTCGCTCCTTGCACCTTCCCAGCACCCTGCAGATGCTGTCAGTGCCTCCATCGGCCCCACTGAGTGCTGAGAGCAGCCCAGGTGAGTGGGCGCAGGCTCCTCCAGACCCTCACCCGGACCCTCCTCACCCTCCCAAGAGGCCTCCTTCCCTGCTGTCCATCTTGGCCACCTTGCAGTACCAGGAGAGCGGGACCTGCCCTCTTCCCTCACCGCTGCTCTCACATCTTCACATTTGCCTCCAACTCTGCTGCTTTTTCAGTTGATTTCCATGTTCAGTTTAAAAAGCAGGTGAGCGGTGGAGCAGGAGAAGATGACAACCCAGACACAGCTCACCAGGGCTGACTCCCTGCTGGGGAGATGTTCCCAAGCCCAGGCTTGGCTTGTTCAACGTGCAGCAGGTTATTCTTGTCTTTCCCTCTTTTCTGAATCAATACAACGCACGGTACCAGACCGGGGCACTTCCAAAGCAGCTTGCCACAGAGCTATTCTCATCATCAGCCAAGCTTCATCCTCTCCAAAAATGTGTCAGATGAGCTGAAGGAAGCCTGTTTTCCCCAGATCGTGTCAACTGACACAGACTTTTCTCTAATTCCTCGTTATACGGTTCCAGTAACCCTTGACTTCGCCAGGTGCTGACGTCTGATGAGCAACCCGGCAGCTCCTGCCAGTTCATCCCTGTTCCCTGCTCCCAGCTCCTGCTTATCCACTGGCCCCTCTTCCAGTTTAAATGTAATGCTGTGGTTTTAGCTTGCTGCCATAAGGGAGCAAGGTTCACGCGGTCATGCTGGTTGTCCCAGCCTTCAGCTTCCCAAGTGCTTGGTCCCGTTTCAACTGAATTGGACAAAAGAGTCAAAATCTCAAAAGTGGTACGAGGTTCTGTGAAGTTTCTTGGCTTCACAAAGAGAGAAAGACCCAAAGTGCTGCCCCACATTTCCAAAGAAATGCTGCTGTGTGAAGGCACCAGTATCTTCTAGAACCACCACCAGGCCAACCAGTGTGTGCACGGCCAGCCAACAAGCGTCAATGCCCCAGGAGATGCTGCCTCGGGTCCCACGGGCAGAGGATAGGACAGGGGACAGGGATGGGAAGGTCCCGCTGGGGGGAGGTGGGATGAACGGGGCTGGAAGACAGGAGTGTGTCCCAAGGGACAGAGGCTGGGGAGCAAAAGTGAGGTGGGAAGAGAGTGGGATGCCAGCCCAGGAGAGCAGCCACATGGCTGCAGCTGCTCACGCCGCAGCTTTTTCCATCCTTTATAACCACCATCCCTGGCCTCTGAGCCTGTCTTCTTCTTCTTCTTCTTACCCAGGTAGTAAAACCATCACAGGTAGGTTGTAGGGGCTCTTGCCATTTTTCTTCTTCTGGTTTAATTTTTTTTGTTCTTATTTTTCAGCTGTAAGAGTCTCACCCTTGTCCAGAGCTTCACCTCTGCAGGCTTGGGCACCCCCAGCCCAGGGAGGACTTTCCCAGGCAGGGAAGGGACGGCTTCAGAGCCTTTTGTTGTTGCTTTCTCCCTGCCGTGGTGTTAATGGCTCTTGAAGGCAGCCTGACTCCATAAGGCAGCGCAGAGTAACCTGTGCATCGAGCGGACACCCTCGCCCCTGGGCAGGACCCGCCTGCGTGCAGGGTCAGCTTTGCCGCTGTCACTGCGAGACATCGCAAGGGTCTGTCCCGGTGACCGAGGCTGTTCGTGGCAGCAGGTAAGCTGGGGAGGACGGGGTCTGCAGCGGGTGCCCAGGGCTCGGAGCTTTGTTTCTGCCTTGCTGTTGGCCAGAGACCCATCTGCTCTGCCTTCAGTTGGGTTGTTGAGTTTTGGCTGGAGATCCTGCATGTGGTATGTGCTAGCTGTCCCCAGAAAACTGGGTGTGGGGCAGAAGACAGGAGCAAGGGGAGCAGACGTGAGCCCGCAGCTGACGGGAGATGCAGAGCTTCCAGGCTAGGCTGGAGGGAAGCGGGTCTGGAAAGGGACACAGAAGTGCAAGCCTTCGTTCTGCTCCTCTTGCAGATTTGGGACTGACAAGGAGACCCCTGGAAGAAGGGGCTGGAAGTGAGCACGTGGAGTAGGTCCCTGCTGTGCGACTCTAGGATCCAGCCAGGGATGTCCCCCAGGAAGGGCACTTCTTTGCAAGGAAGGGAGGTGAGACCCCAGCTCAGTCCCTCATTAGAAAACCAAGCTGAGTGAGAGCCATAGACTCAGAGAGGGAAGGCAGGGCGAAGGAGACCATGCCCTGCCACGTGCTCAGTTTTGAAAGGAGCCTGGGTATTTGCTGGGCTAGTGAAAAACACCTTCCCAAAAAGCAAGTGTGGCAAGACCCAGAAGGCTGGGGTGCGCCTGTGAAGGCTGTGCTTTGATGCGAGCATTGGGAGCAGCCCAACAGACAGACAGCAGGACCAGCTCTGTCTGCAGCGAAAGTCCTGCAGACTGAAGGCTCCATCTCTCCCGGCTGCCAAGAAAATGGCCAGGCCACCAAAGACGGACCAAAGCTCAGTCCCGGGAGAGTTTTGAGGAGAAAGGAAGAGCAAGCAGTTAAAAGACCTGCCAGGAGGAGCATTATTGATATGCAAGTCACATGCCCCTGTGAAACCCTGCCAGCCAAAGACCTGTGGCAGCCAGGACATCTGTGAAAGCATTTAACAGCGATGAAACAGAAGATCAGATGGGTAAAAATGCTTGAGACATCTCTCTCCAGCCTCATCTTTTGGAAGATCTGGTACCAGTGACGATGCGACCAGGTGAGCTGAACTGGGAAGGTGCAGACTGGGTGCAGAGCCTCTCACTGCTCCTGTACTTCTGGGGGGGTTTGAAGAGCCCAACCCCTGACCAGAAAAGCAAAGCCAACAGCTCCTCTCTCCGAGTCACTGGGCACGTCTGCACCCATGCTGTTGATGCGCTTTCCGGGCCAGTGCATATTATCGGGTCATCTCGGTTGCCCAGATTTATTATGAAATAACTCTGGCTACGTCTTTGATATAAGTACAAGATAGAGCAGCTTCACACAAACACAATGAAGACTTACACCGTCAATTTTTTATTACTCAGATCATTAGCTATGCCATCTTTGCTCAATTTTCTCCCAGAAACCCCTGATTAGAGCAGTTCTTGCTTTATTGAATTTGTGGGCATCCTTTCCTCTTGAATGCTGCTACACTGTCCTCATTCTTCCAGTCTGTTCTTCAGGTTTCCACACCCAAATTAAGATGCCACTCGCTGCTGTTTCGGAAGTCCCTTGAAGACCTCCATATCTTTTCTTTGAAATGTCTTTGGGAGCTGACCGAAGAGTGAGCAGCATCCCACTGATCCAATCCAGCTTGACTCTCCTGTGTTTTGTCCCTAACGCGATCATTTGTACACGTTCAAAATGAATACAGGATGGGGATGAAGCACTCCAGCATCTGAATGTCAGCAAGGCAATCAGAGAAGCTGCAATTTTAATGATATGGAAGCAGTCACTTGTTTAGAGCCTGATTCGTGATGCTCTATTACCTGTGACAGCTTATGCTGGGACTATATTCGCTTCTGCTCTCACCTTCCCACATTTGGATAATTTTTATTCCACAGCTTTCTTTAACTCATCTGCCCTGATTTCCAGCTGTCCTTAGTTGGCTAAGAAATACAGAATTAACCCTTCTACAAACTGTTTTGCTTTTTCAAAGTTTTTGTCCCCTCTGTTCTCAAGCAGAGACTCACCTCTGCCAGGCAAAGCTGGCTTTTGGTAGCTCAGTCACTGAGGTTACTGATTTATCTTCATGTGCAACGCTCCTTCCAGCCACCCTGGGTGTTGGAAACCAGCTGGGAATAACCTGAGTGGCTTTGCTGTGCTTTCCCTATGGAAACACCTTCCACTACCTTTGTTGGTTGACAGGTCCTGACTTGTCCTCCTAGACAAGTGGTTATCTACGTTTACTGCTTGGTTTGGTGTTAAGCAATGTTATAAATAAGCACTGCTCGATGGATTATTGTTCAAATCCAACAGGAGCAGTGTTACGTTGCTCATTCTGGCATTTAAATTGAACTGTAACTAGCTGTAATTAGCTCCAATTGCATTGAGTTTTTAGCATCTCTTATGACTTTGCATAAACTGTTGAGATCACCGATCTTCGTTGCGGTGCTCCCTTTTCCCAGCTGGTGGGCTCCTCTCCCCGGGCAGCCCGGTGCCCTCCTGGCTGCCCAGCCACTGCCCCGCCGGCTGCGCTCCTCCGCTCCCATGAGCATCCCCAACCCGCTGCGTGGGGTTGCCAACATGGAAATGTCACTGCCTGCGCTTTGGGGCTTCCTCACCAGCGCCGTAGCGGTGAGGGAGATGTCCAGCTTGTCCTAACTGGTGCCAGGGATTTCATGCCTCTTTTGTTGGAAAGTTTTCCTTGAAACTCCAATGAATTCAGAGGAAAAAGGAGCTTTGACTTGCTGTAATTCCCAGCTCCTGACGTCAAATGTTTGAAAAGACTGCAGTTGGACTAGGTGGTTGTTGTCGGTCCCTTCCAACTGAACCATTCTCTTCTACTTCTACTCTACTCTACTCTACTTTACTCCTCTTCTCTTCTCTTCTCTTCTCTTCTCTTCTCTTCTCTTCTCTTCTCTTCTCTTCTCTTCTCTTCTCTTCTCTTCTCTTTTCTCTTCTATACTGGAGAATGGACAAAGTGCTTTATAGTCATTGCAACAGCACTCGGAGCCAGGAAATCCCTCCAGGTTTCAGGAAATGTCTGGCCCAAGTTTGGGACCTGGGGTGGGAAACTGATATTTTTATCATTACACATCCCACGGCCTGGTGTTGGTGAAGTTTCCTCTCTGCAGCGTACATGTCATGCTGGAAAACTTAAGGCTGGAAATTAAATTGTTCCTGTGCTCCCATCCATGACCAGAAACAACCCAGTTACCATCGTCAACTGAAATTTGGAGTCCATAGCTAAGACCGTAATGTAGAGGTATCTACAGAGAAAGATCCATAGCTTGATCTACTATGCACCTTTCTTCTAATTCTGTCCTCCTGCCTCCACTGGAAAGAGGTAAGTCTTCTGTCCCCTTCCAAACAGCCCTGAAGGTGCCTACACATAGTTTTTGTCCAAAAATGAAGACTGGGCTTTCAACTGCAGAAAGACTCCAGTTGTTGCTGATTCTCAAGGCTGAGCTGTTGATGAGATGTGTGTCTTTGCCGGGGTAGCTATGGCTGGTGGCCTGGAGTTGCCAGTTCCTTGGTTTCTGGGATTGCATGGGTAATACTCCAAGGAGCTTTCCATCAGTTCATGCATAATTCAGTAGGTAGCTCCCCAAAGTTGGTACAACAATCCCAACGTTGTTTTGTGCCCATGGTAAATTTGTGATGGATCTCAATAGGTATTGTTGGAAAAGCACCAAAAACGCATGCCAAGTGAGGTGAACTGATGTTCTTAGTATCATCTAAAGAGTGAGCAGTCTATAAGTACCAAGTTTCTTCCAGTCCAAGAAATCACCTCTTCAAGCACAATTTAATGGGATGAGTGGAGAAAGTCAAGGGAAGCAGTGACTTCTTTCTGTTAACTGTATGATACCTGCTTCAGAAGAACGGTAAAACAACAGCAGTTCCCATGGCTGCGATTTCCCATCAGCACCAAATTCATCCAGGATGAAGAATTCAGTGTGATGGAAAGGACAAGACGAGAAGAGAGGAGAACAAGGGAAGATGATATCCATAGGAGGACAGCAGGGCACAGCTACGCTGTCTCACTGTGTCCTCAGTGCCTGACCCATTCCTTGGCCCTGAGAGGCAGCGAGCAGCTGGGGTGGCATTGGGACCGCTGCATCCCAGGTCTGCTGCACCTTCAGCCATGGTCTTAGACAAGTCCACTCGTCCTCTTCCCTCCACTGTGGTACTGTTACTGATAATACTACCTTTTGGGACAGCTTTATGGCATCATTGATGTTTATGGAGAGCTTTGAGGTTCTTGGATTGGGAGGACAAAGGGCTGTTATTTAGTGGGCATCTGCATGGAGCAGTGGAGGTGCCCACCACACAAAAGCCCTTTGCTTCTCTCTTCCAAGACCATTTAGGACCCTTGGCCTTGCTGAGTTACGTGTTGCCGGTCTTCGCCCCTGTTGCTGCTGCTTTTTCGCTCTCTCTCTCTCTCACTCCCCCTTTCTCCTCCTCCTCCTCCCCGGCTCCGTAGCAGTTTCCTCGGGAGTGTTCAGCTAGCTGACACATTTGCCACAGATGGATGGTGCACACGGAGACAGCTGTCACTCCCGATTTGTGGTCCACTGCGTGACAGCGGGACTGATGCCTTCTGAAAGGCCGTCTCGTGGAGCACATGCACTCTGACATTCTTCGAGATGAGCCCTACAGACACCTCTCAGTGGACCTCGGGAGAAGCTGGCAAGCTAACCCTTCCCGCTCCCCCTCCCCGAAGCAGCCTGCAGGCTGGAAGAAAGCAAGCACTCTGGTGTGCACACACACACACTCACGGCCAACCTCCTTGGGTAGTTCTGTGCCACTACTGGTCTGCCAGGTCCCAGCCCGGCTGTTTGCTCCTGATGCTGGTGTATGAAGTGAGGCGGGTTGAGATTTGCAAGAGGGAAAGGTCACCAGCGAAGCTGCTCTTTTCCCCTTTTCCGCCTTTTTAATTGCAGGAGGGAGGGATATGGGCTCCAGTTTCATTCTGTCAGAGCAGCTGCCTCCAGCCTCTTGAGCTCTTCTGTCAGCAAAAGCTGATAGACTTTGCAGCACCAGCCCCTGCAGGCCTCTGTCTTCTCCATCACTTATGGTGGTCTCCATCACTGATGATGGTTTCCATCACCTACGACCCATGCAGCAATATGGAAATTCCCCCTCTTGGCAGGGGGTTTCCCCCCACCTCTCCACCCCAGCACTGCACACTGCGGTGGGGCTGGCTGCCATAACAGGACTCTGACATTTCCTATGGAGGTTCCTCTCGCCAGCTTGAGGCCGGCTGCAAAGATAAGACTGACTCGGGCAAGGTGGCTCCTTTGAGAACAAAGCCCTCTGCCCGTAGCCAGGCTGAGGCTCATAGTTTGGGGTCCCAACCACCCATACCTCTCCTACGCACTGACATGTGGACATCTGAGTATTCAACTCTGAGACCTTCAACGAAACCCTTCTGGTGGGACTTTCAGTTGGACAGACAAAGTGAAACAGTGGAAACAGTCTTTAGCTCTGGGCAGAAGAACAACATCTTCCAGATGCTAGGCTCCATGGGAATGGGAACTGGTCCTGCCTTCGGTCTTCAGAGAAAAACTTCCTTCTGAAAAATGAATATGCACAGCTGTTAATTGACCATCTGACTTGCAGGAGGTTGTGGTCAAGAGAACAGGTCTTCCCAAAAGGGAAACAAAAAGTTTGCACCAGATCTAGAGAATGTCATCTGGGCCCTTCTGGAACTGACCGGAGACTTCCCCATCTTGTTCAGTGTCTGCGCCCTATCCCACGTTACACAAGAACCCAGTGGATGCACAAGGTCGTGCCAAAAGTCCTTCTAGTAAGGTTCCTGGGTGGCGTTCAACAGTAGAAACCCAGGGCAGAGGACAAAAGCAGAGCAAACATATATGAGACTTCCCTTGGGTACTCTCCAAGTCTTCAACCAGTCATAGCTGAGGCACTTTCTGAACCAGGCATGATTTCTCTGTATTTAATAACTCCTGGTGGAGTTCCCACCCTCACAGTGCCTGGCTAGGTCTGCTCACCCATCCCCTTCCAAAGCCTTTATGAGCCATTCATAGCTACAGGAAGATTTACAAAACTGCAGGGACATCAGTTATCCTGGTTGCTTTGATCCCTTGACTCCTGTTCCCAACCCCTCGGAGCAGGCTGAGTCTGTTGGGTAGGAGCCGGCTCAGCAAGACACTGAAAAAGTGTGAGTTTGCACCAGGACTCAGCTCTCCTGGGTCCTTCAGCAAGAAGAACGGTGTCTCCCATCAAGCCACTCATGAAGGCTGGGTAGTGGTTCAAGGTGGGCAGCAGGTTACAGGCATGAAGGGTTTGCACAGCAAGTGTGTTGCCTTCGGGCTTTAAGGCTGAATGCAGCTCTGTGATCTGGGCAAGGACACCTCCAGCTTAGTGGGAGGTCACGCCAAGCTGACATCAGCATGGGATGAAGGTTTCTATTCAGACAGGGTGGTGATCCGTGGAGGGAAGAGGGGGCACTTATCCAGTGCAAAAGCTGGCAGAGCATCTCCATATGTGGCAAAATATCAGGAAAAGTATGGATCCGGCAAGAAACTCCAGCATCAGAACTGCACATTCAGGATTGCTGAGAGAGTCATTGAAAGCCTAAAGAGGCTGAAATGGACCCAAGTGCAGTTGAAACTGAGGAGAAAAGAGCAGTGCCATTTCCCTCTTGATGAGAGCTCCCCAGAGAGGCAAAGACCTACTCTGCCTCGGGAACAATTCACCTGTCCATCAAGCCATCTCTAAACAGAGCTGTCTGACCCTAGAAGATGGGACCTCCCAGGTCATGAGCTAGCAGCAGTAGCCGTGAGAAAGGGTCCTGAGAGAGGACTGTGCTCCTCTGCTGGAGAGAAGAAACTATGGGCTCTTACAAGGTCTCAGGAGGTTCTGGTCTCTGCTGGTAGCCCTCAGCCTGGTCTGCCACACAGCAGCGAGTCCCTGGAGACTGGTGGTCCAGGGTCACATCCTTTACTCTGGCACAGCTATTTTAAACGAGGTTGGGAAGACCAGACATTTTGGCATTGCCATAGGCCCCTCTAGAGTGGTGCTGCAAGGCTCCGGAACGTGGAGGGGCATGAGAAGCAATTATGTCGTGAGAACATGGGTCTCTGGGGAAAACATGGGCAAAGCGTGGTCAGACCAGGCACTGGCCTCTCCAGGACTTTCCCTCTGAGGTTGTCAGAAAGATGAGGACTGGTGAGGCTGGGTTGCCTAAGGAAGAGCTCTCTGAGCTTTAGCAGGGTGGATGCACGAGCTCCAAGGTAGGACACCTCAACTCAGTCCATCTCTGGGGAGCCAAAGGCAGCAGACACAACCCCTGCTAGATGCCTTCTGCCCCGACAGACCCTTCTGTGCCAGCACGTTACCAGCCTGACCCTTGGCCCTTCTAAGACAGTTGTAAGGAAATCTTTGCTCATGACCTCATGGGGCTCAGTCCTAGATGCCACATAATTAGACGGTCCGATTAGATGCCACCTCAAACCAAATTCCCCCAAGTTTGTGTCAGCTGAAGACGGAGGGTGCCTCTCCCATGCTCAGCTGTGAGCGTACCCAAGGTTCCAGAATTGTTTCAATTAAGTAGTGTAGCACAATGCTATTTTTTCCCAAATATTTTTGAAGGAGGTGGAAATGTAGGTCAGAAAAAGATGCAGGTTTGCAGGCAGGGTCTCGGACCTTGTGAGCACGTTGTCAGTCCAGCCAGTCCAGGCTGGGATGTTTTGGGAAGGGAGCAAAACAAGTTTTTAATGAAAAATTCTTAGGTTTTGAACCTTAACAAAATACAAAGAAAAATATTTGAAAAAGGAAACACCACTTTCATAGGAAAAACAGGAACTCATAATTATGGACAGAGAAACGATTCATCTGTGCTGTACATGACCAAGTCCACCAGAAGACGGCACGCTCCGAGGAAGACTCGTGTTTGGGAGGGATGTCATTGCCTTGGTGTGCCCTTCCTGAGGACAGGCTTGCTCGGCAGGGAGGCCGAGTCACCCACACGGCTGCTGGGAGCACCGAGCCACGCTGCTGGGGTGACAATTCCTGTGCTGACCCAGAGACGTCGCTTGCCCAGAGGAGCTCCAGCTGGGAATGCCCTACCCAAAACGGGAGACAGATGTGCCCCGCTTGGCTCGCAGCCGAGAGGCACAGAAGGGAAGCAGAGAAGCAGGACTGGCGCTTTGCCGTGGGGAGCTGGTGGGATGGTGGCAGCCGTAGCAAGGGCAGAGAAGCCACCAGGTAAAATTTGGTGGAGAAGGTGGTGAAACAGGGATTTCTGCCCACAAGCTGCAGTCCCTGCTCCGCACAACCGGGTGTGCGCCCCGGCTGCTGGGGAGGCTGTAGACAGAGACAAGTTGGGGAAACTTCTCTGCTACTGCTGGAGAAATGTCCCCAAACCATCAGGGAGCTCTGGCAGGACAGTAGGTGCAGCAGCCTCCCGCCTGTCCTTACTGTCCCCACCGCGGCGGTGGCTGGGACACCCGCACACGCCTGACCGTGCCAGCCGCTCCCCACCATCCCCTTTGCCTCGGACGGGTGAAGGGGGCTGCCCCGGTCCCAAGCACCGCACAGAGCTCTTCCTGCCCAGCACCCCGCTCCGGGAGACGCCATCTCAGGAGCTCTGCACCAGCGCGGTGGCCCTGATGCCCCAGGGCCTGGTCTCCGGTTGTGCTCGGGGAAGGCTGGTTGAACAGCCCTGGGAGCACTCCATCCCTGCCCAGCCTGGCAGCACCGGGGGCTTTACTGGGGAGGGATAAATACTTTGCGCTCAGAGAGCTGCAGATGGACGGCAGCGTTTGGAAGCGAAGCCGTAGCCCCTCACCTGCTCGGCGGTGAGGCAGGCGCGGGATCAAGGCGAAGGCGCCTTCACATCTCGCCGGCCTTGAGCAGCAGATGAAAGGGGGCCGCTGGGAGCCGGGGATAACAAAAGGAGAGCGGGGAAAGTTCGGGTCAGGCAGGGATTTCTGGCTGGTGGGTTTTCCACTGAGAAATTCTCTCTGCCTCTTTCATGATGATGAAGATCCTTTTAATTTTTTTCTTCCCCCTTTCTCCTCTCCTTCTTCTTTTCCCCTTTCGCCAGGCTGATAGCTGGGAGCCACGGAGCATGTGATGCATCTTCCATATAGGGGCAGGAGCAAAGCAAGACCAACTGATGGACGCCCTAGGGCCAGACTTGCAGACAATATATAACCTACTGCATGATCTAAAACGCTTCCCACTTTCACAGAGTGAACATCAGGCAGAGTGGAGCCGCGGCGAGGGAAGAGGAGTCCTGCGTGCAGGTAAGCCCTCGTCCTCTCCTCCCGCAGGAGGCTGTCCCAGGGAGGGGGAAGGTGCGAGGGACCCGCGCCGCTCCTGCGGCAAGCGCCAGCGCCCGGCTGTTGTGCAGGCAGGCGGGATGGGGCAGTTATTACTGTTATTAGCAGGGTGTTTTTAACCCTTTTTGGTGCCAGCGGTGCCTGTGCAAGTCGGCGTTCGGGACAGCGGTTGGGTGCGTGGGAGATTGGGTCCGGCAGAGCCCAGCCTCAGCCTCTCTCCCTGCAAACCCCAACGCCGTGGGCTGGAGAGCATCCCGAACCAGCCGCGGGTTCCTCTGCTGGTATTCCTTGCTGTCGACGTCTGCCCGGGCTGCGGGCAGCGCACGGCTCCTGCCCGGCTGCTCTGAGACATCTCCCACCCGGGCACCGTCCCGTCCCACCCGGCCACGTTGGGGCTCCCCTTGCCTTTTACAAAGGAGCAAAAAAGAATTATCAAACAACTTTAAAAAGCACTTTTGCTCAGCCCGGCGCCTCGAGCGCCTGCCTGGCTGCCTTCACCTTCCTGTGCTGGAATCTCCTTCGCAAACTGTTCCCAGCCGGGGCTGAACGGGGAACGTGGGCTGGAGGCAACGGGGCGGCAAAATGCAAAACAAAGCGTGCGGGCGAGTGTCTGTCTGTGCGGGCGTGTGTCTGTCTGTGTGTGTGTATGGGGGGGTCTGTGCAGCCCACCTGCTGCGGCTTTCCCTACACCATAGACCCGTCCTCACGCCGGGGGAACAGACTTCGTGCCTGAGATAGTTTGCGTCCTGCTGAATGGAAAATAATCCTAGCAACAGCTACGTGCTCGCCGCGGCCACACAGCGTTTATAGCGGGGCTGGGGGCTGGTTTTCTCTGGGGCATCAGCCCTGTCTGAAGGTGATGTGGGGACTGCGGAGCCCCGGCTGTGTTTGGGGCTGGGAACCGCCGCCAGCTCGCAGACCTGAGCAAGCCCCCGCGGTCCCAGGCGAAACAGGCGGCTGTAACTGCAAATGGGTTAAAGAGGGACAAAATCATTAAAATGAATATTTTGGGGCATTTCTGCTTATACACCCCCAGTGAGCGCACAGATGACAAAATTGCTCTGTGTGTGCAAGGGGGAGGCCAGGCTGAGGATGTTCCCTTCTTCTGTGCCTCAGTTTCCCTGTCTGTGCACTTCACCTTCCCGCGGTCCTGCCTGTCAGCCCCGTGCAATGGTAGCGTTCGCCGCCGTCCCCCTGTGCACGTACGAAGGGGTCAGCCCAGGGGAGCAGCTTTTCATCGGGGCAGCAGAATCCAGCCACAGATCATAATTAAGATTATAATTAGATGAGGGGACTCAGAGGACCCGCGAGCAGAGCCGGTTCTGCGGGGTGGCGCGGGTGGGAGAGGGGTGGCCGCGTTCCCACACCGGGCCGGGATGGGGGGACACCCGGGCAGCACCCTGCACCCTGCCCGTGGGCGCCGGGGCTCTGGGCACGGCTGGAGCTGCCGATCCTGAAGGCAATCGCGTGTGACCAAGTTGGGTTACGGACCCAAGGTCTGATGCCCCCCTGACACACGGGGCCAGAGATGCGCCCCGGGGGGCTGGCAGCGATGGGCAGGGAGCTGGGGGTCTGGGCAGGGTGGCTACGCGGTCAATGATTTGGGCCAAACTCTCCCTCTGCCGCCGTGAGCTTTTCCTGGGCGAGAGGGGAAAATCTGATTCCTCTCCATAGCTCAGCGTCGCCAGGATCAGGCAGCGCAGGAAGAGCTGGCAGGGGCGCGGGGAGTCCCCTGCCTGTGGCTTGGACCACGTCCCTGGGAGAGGAGAGGACCCCGGCCAGCGGCTGCTGCCAGCTGCGTCCCCTCGCTCCGCGAAGGGGACGGCTGAGGGACCGCCGGTGTTTTACCTTTCAAAACCCTTCCTGGTGGCAAACGCTCTCAGATTTGCCCCACTGAAATGAGGGCAGTGCAAACCCCCCCAGCTTTTCGAGCCCCCTGCTCTCCCCTGCCAAGCTCTCAGCTTCCCCACTGCAAAATCCCAGGCACGAGCAGGGCACCGAGCCGTAACCCCCGGGCCGGGAGGTGCACGCGTCGCACGAGCGGAGCAAAATCAGGCGGAGGGGTGGCAAGGCAGGTGCCACCGGGTGCCCCCGTCCCGGTGCCCGCTGGCGAAGCCGGAGGTGCCCAGCGCCGTGCGCTAGTGCCCAGCCAGAGGGAGAAGCAAAGATGTCAGGGATTTTTTCCCCTCGTGGGATCAGACCATCCCCATCTCCCACTGTTTTTCTCCTTGCCGCATTTCTCCTCTCCCACCCTTCCCAAATTTCAAATTTGGGACAAATTTCAAGGCACTTTTGGCCAAGCTGAAGCCTAAAGTCAGCCCTGTCCCTTCTCCCAGACTCCAGACTGGTTTCGGCTAGCAGTGCTGGTTTTGGTGGGGGGGACATCAATAGCACGAAGCATCCACTCCAGCGCCATCCCTTGATGTGCCCACTCTTGATGCTTTCAAGAGCACCATCTGGAGAAGGTTTTCCCCCCGCAGAGCCTTGCCCTACTCCGGGGATCGTACCCCGGGTTCCTCGGTGGCACCCACACCCCCCGCGCGGCTGCGAGGGCACTGCCTGTACGGAAACACCGGCCCTGCAGGGACCAGACCAAGTGCAGCTCCAGAGCTGAGAGCAGGACCCGTGTCCCTGGCCACCAGCGCTTGCTGGACCCAGAGATGCCCTCAGCTCGCTCTTCTCGTGCCGGGAGCTGGGCTCAGTCGGCCACTTCGGTGCTCAGGCTGTGCAACGCACCGGGATGCGAGCGCCGGGTGCTCCGTCTGTGTTTGCATCAGGCTTGGGCTTGTTATTATTTGCAATTATTATTTCTGATCTGCCGGAGCAGAGCAGTACAGAGGCGTGGGGCCGGCGGGTGGGGTGATGGGCACTGAGGGCAGAGCCGTTGCTGTTCCATAGGTCCTTGTCGTGGTCCTGCAGAGCTTGGGAGAATCACCCTTCAGGTCTGGGGGGACAATGGACCAACCCCATTTCTGACATGCCGTATCGCAAGGAGCAAGCTGCAAGCCCGGCCAGAGGGAGCCGCAGACAGGGCCGGGATAGCAGAGGCATCCGATCGCTCTCCGGCACGGGCTCCCCTCCGGGATGCGGGGCAGATTCCTGGGCACGACATCAGCCGCCCCGGCCCAGACCCGGGGCGGGCACCGAGCCCGGCACCGGGAGCGCCGGGAAGGGCTGGCAGAGGCAGCGGGGCTGGCACAGCTGTGTGGCTTTCAGAGATACTTGATCGATAGCTTCTTCCTAACACCCCCCCATTCCCCCAATCCCCACATGCATTTTTCATGCTAACCCCTCCTGGGCAAAGGCTGTCTACGCAGGAAAAGAAAAAGAAAAAAATACAAAACACAACAAACCACAACCAAAATCTACTTTTGTTTCTCTGGTCCCTGGAGGTTGTTTTAGTTTAAGGGCCAATCTATAGATTCAGGGCTGGGAATATCTTTGCTCCACGAACAAAGAGGCATGAAAAAGCTCCCCGGGGCTTTTCCTAAGCCTCTTCAGGTTGGCCCAGAGCTGGAAAAGGCTGGGCTCTGTACGGCGAGGCTGGGTCTAATGGTACAACGCCGTCTGGGCAAGCTGGGGAGGCTGGAAATGGGAGCGGGGCTCCTCTGCAGCTCTTCGTGGGCTCACAACCCTCCCAAGATGCGCCGGGACGAAGCGGGTGGCAATGGGGGTCCGCAGCCGCCCTCCCCGGGGTGCGAAGGGTCGCTGGGGCTCCTTGTACGGCTGCCAGTCGGTGTGCACGCACAGAGCTGGGTCCGGAGTGATCCCAGGCCACCGCGGCCGGGAAGCCCAGTGGATCCCTGGGCCGGTCCCGCCTGGTCCCCCCAGGAGACAAGGGCTCAGATGAATGTTGGGTATTTCCCAGAATTAGGAAAAAACCTGCAGTGTTTGGGCAAAGGGCAATTTTCAGGACGAATCTCCTTTTTCTGTCTCCTGTTGTCTGTGAGCGTTCCCTTTTTGCTCCCTGTTTTTGGGTGGCACCAGTAAGACCCAGCAGCATCCCACAGCCCGTGCTTCACCAGTGCTCCCGTGACTCTCCCTCCCATCACCGGCGTCCGCCCAGCCTGCGCAGGGATGCTGAGAGCCCCTGGCAGCTGCCTGCCAGCCTCTGCGTGCTGAAGGACCGATCCCCTGGGCGAGGGCTCGGCGCTTCCCGGGGTCCCTCCAGACCCACGCTCCCCACTGCACCCCTATCGCCCCACGCCAGGCACGGTGCGGGCTGCTTCAGCCCCGTTACCTTGGGAGCACATCTGTGCCCGTGACACCCAGGCCAGACCCCTCTCCCGCAGGTTTTGCAGCACAGAGGCTCCAGCAGCATCACACGTGCTGCCCGCATCCCAAAATTCCCATTATTTCCCTGCGCCGGGGCTGAAGCTGACGGCACTGAGCCCGCACACAGCTCTCGTCGCCCCGCAGCCGTTTTTCTGGTCCGTAAAGAGCCCAGCCAGCGTGGGCAGCGTGCGGGCAGCCGGAGAGCATCCTCCCCGCAGCCCTCCCACGCTCCTGCGGGGCCGAGGCGTCAGGGATGCGGCCGCACCGAGATGGCGTGTCCGGGGTCCAGCGGACGGGCGCGCTTCCCCGCTCCGACTGCGAAAGGGCACGGGCCAGAAATAGAAGGGGCAGGAGGACGCCGTGACCTTTCCAGCAGCCAGTGACGAATAAAACTTTCCGGCTACCTGTAGGAAGGCGCAGGGCAGGCTCCGTTATCGTCTTATCAAAGGGCGATGTCCCCTGCGAGCAGGACAGCGATTGCCGCAGCGCCCGTGGGGATTCCCGGAATGAACCTGCCGGTGCCCGGCTCCGGCGGTTGTGCAGCTTCAGAGGCACGGTGGGCTCCGGCCATGGCCGGGAGCTCTCGGGATGCTCCCGGAGCTGAGCAGGGAGGGAGGAGGGGATGGCAGCTGCCACCAGCACAAGCGGGAGGGCAGGTCAGAGCCGTCTCCAGCTCCCTCGCCCGCTAACAGGCTCCCGGGGCTGCCTGGGGCTGCTCCCCTTGGGACACCCCTGTGCCAGCGCCGGGGCAGTCCTGGGCAGGAGGGGACGGGACCCCGCTGTGCTCAGCCATGACGGGGGCTGGACCCGAGAGACCCCCAAGGACTGACCTCGGCCGGGGTCCACCTCTGCACCCATGCACAGGGGACATCCAGAGGCAGCGGGGAGTGTGACACTGCGGCCATCCGGGGGGAGCGGGGTGCAGCCTGTCCCCACCCGGGCACCCCACCGAAGGGCTCAGAAATGCCCCCCCCAGCCCCCCGCAGCAGACCCTGGGAGAAACCTGCAGGGGGGCTGCCCCCATCCCCTCCTCTTCCTCCCGCCGGGTGCGGGTGGCAGTGCCAGCACCCTCGGACGGAGCGAGTCAGCCGTGCCCCCCCCGCTGTCCCCCTGCTCGCTGACCCGGGCGGGGGGACGGCAGCCGGCTCCCCCGACCTCCCCCCTCGCAGATGGCGTGGGCAGCCAGCACAGGTGGCCCTGCGCCACGGCAGATTGGGGCCGGCTGCCTGCAAAGCGCCCGCGAAGGGCCGCGTCCCCGCCACGGCTCAGGGACGAGAGCGATGCCAGGGCCCCCGCCATGGCGCGGGGGGTGCAGAGCCGAGGGGGGCACCGGAGGCAGCTTCGGGTCCCCGTGCTGCCATGCCGGTGCCGGGTCCGGCTCTTCGGCGCTGGAGCCAGAGCCCTGTAAAACACTAAACCGAGGACGCGGCCAGGCGACAGGGAGCCGGTGGGTCCACAGCGAGGGGGGACACAGGGTCCCCTCGCTTGGCCCCAAATTGACGAGCCGGGCCAGAGCATCAGGCAGCTTTGGGAGGGTCCCGTTTTAAGGAATTGCATCCAACAATGCAACGCGGGGGCAGCCCGACGCGGATGGCTGGGCTGGATCCAGCGTCTCCTTGCGAGGAGCCTCTCGGGCCAGAGCTGTCCCTGGTCCTTCCAGCCAGGGCCAGCACTCGGGTGGGTACCAGGCACAAAACGGGGCGGCCTGAGGCTCACTGCTGTAGGAGAAAGGGACCTGCAAAGGGAGAAGGGGGGCACCCAAGGTCTGAATCGCCCCCATGGGGGGCTTCTGTCTCTCTCCGCAGGTGACGGTGCTCAGCCCCACACAGGGATCCCAAGGCACGAGCTCCAGGGTGGGCACGGGGTGGGGACGATGGCGGGGCCGTCCCAGCTCGAGGGGTCCATCACGTCGCGCCAAGGCGGGCATCCTGCGCTGGAGACGTGGTGCAGGAGCTGTCAGGGCAAGGGTGGCGGGTGGAGCAGGTAAATGATTAATGCCGGAGAAAACCAAGCTGGCACCCTGCCCGTCACTTGTCGATAGGAAAAGTTGATGTTGGGAGGGGAATTTTCACATCTAACCTTCCCCTCCCGCCTCTGCCTCCCCCCCGGGGGCAGAGGGCTGGCGCAAGGAGCCAGCCCCGAGCCACGCACGCACCCAGCCCCAAACCAGCCTCTCGCCGAGCACGTTCTCCTCCAGCCCAGCTGGTTTTGCTCCCAGCCTGCTCCGTCTGTGCACATTAAAGCTTTTTCTAGGTCTGAACTGCTTTTGGCAAGCCAGGCTCCTGTTGGCCTATCCCTCTCCCCACCACCCTCCCCGTGGCTGGCTCCCCCCCATCCGCTCCCCGTCTGGCTCCCGCTCCCCCTCCCCGGTCGAAGCCCTGCCAGGGACATGGCAAATCAGCGAGAAGCCTGCGGGGCAAATCGGTACAAATGAGACCAAGCAAGAGGGTGGGGAGGGACGGCGAGGGGGGGAATGACTCCTGGGTCGGCGCTTCTGTTCCCGAGTTTGATGTTTCCTGCAAACAACCCTGTAAATGCTCAGGAGCCGCTCTGGAAGTCACCTGCCCCCCGCCTCGGCGCGGTTTAGGAGCGCTGGGTCGCAGCCGGGGGGCAGAGCCCTCGCCCCGCTCCCCCAGCCTCCCCGCAGCCTCCCGGCCCCGCACAGGGACCCAGCTGGTTCGGGAAAGGGGGCTGAGCTGTAAGTCCTGCCATTTCAATCTGTTTCGGGGCTGGACAGGGTGGGCGGGGGGGGAAGGCGCTGGGGGCGGCCGAGGGTCTCACTGCAGGGCCGAGGAGGGGAACAAAAACCCACCGAGGACCTGGAGGGGGAAACATTCCCCCTGTTAAAAGCTGCCTTCTCCCATCAGTTTTGCACTCTCCCAAAAAAAAAGCCCAGCCGTCCGGTGGGAAGCCCGGTGCCGTGCCGCAGCCGGGCGCTGGGCCGGGGACCCGGACAGGGCAAACCGCGGGACCGGGCAGAGAACCGCTGGGTGCGGGGACGCGGTCATTTCCAAGTGATGCTCTTTGATCCAACTCGCCGGTCTCTTTGCGAGCGTTGTAACTCCTTATTAAAGGCGCTCGGCGCCGGGGAGGTCATATGGGGCCTTTCTGCTTGGGTTGCTCTCCTAATGACATGTCCGATTGCCTTCGCCGGGAATTTGCTCACGCGAGTCGCTGACAATAGAAAGTTTGTGGCGGATTTTGGACCGCTTCCCCGCGACCCTGTGGTGGATTGCAGAGGTCTGACTTTGCTTCTCGCTAAAAAATGAAGCAATGTGTCAGGAACCAGCCTGGGCGGGCACAGAGCGCAGATTAATTTTAACGTATTTACCTCTCCGCGTTCGTATAATAACCAAGAAGAGCAATGGTTTTCTGCAGGCTTGGAGACATGATAAGTATTTGCAATTGTGAAAAAAGAAACACAAATGGAGGAGAAGGGTGAAATTTAGCAGCAAGGCAACATTATCCGTATTATCCGTAATTTTTTTTCCTTTAAATCCTCCTTAATAGAAGCAAAAATGAAACTGAGCTGCTGAATTGTTGGAGGAGGTTAGTGACTGAAGTGCTGAATGGTGTTGAGTAGGAATATACCTCCTCACACCAGACCACGCGTGTTTACAGTAATTTCGGCAATTAAATCAAGAGGTCACGTAACGAGGAACAGTTCACAGCAGTCAGAGCCTTCACAGGGCCTTAGGAAAGAAAAAAAGCAAGGAAATCAGGTCAGTACGTCCCAAATGTGTATCGCGGTGGGGCAGACCCCAGGACTGGGATGGGGAGCGGTTTTGGGTGCCTGTCGGGTGCTGCCTGCACTTTTGGGCATCCGTTGGGTGCTGCCTGCCCGGCTGCACAGCGTCACCCTGTGCTCGCCCCGTCCCGCTCCCCAGCCTCCACGGGGAGGATTTGGGTTCCCCTCGGTGAAAACGCGCGATGGGAGGTTGTGGATGTGTCACCCCCGTCCCCTTGGGTCTCCTCACCCTTCCCTGGAGCCCCCCAGGCATTTCAGAGCCCTGCCCGACCCAGAGGCAGTTTGGGGGGACCCAGGTTTGAAGGGGGGGAGGCAGCAAGTCCCCCCCTTCCTGCGCAGGCATCTCGGGGGCTGGCACAGCGGCTGCTCCTGGCACCCCCGGCCCAGCACCCTCCGGGGCTGCCAATGCGCGGCGCCGGGCAGCGCGGGACTCGCAGGAACGCGGCCGCACGGCCATCCCGCGTGGTCCCGCGGCACAGCACAGGTTAATGAGCTGCCTTCCCCGCTTTATGCACCGGCTAATAACATCCCGGTGGCGTGTAAAGTCCCGGTGGCTTTGCCTCAGGCCGTTATTACTCCTCCTGGTCATTCCTTGGCCAGTCCAGACCTCGATGGGCGATTTCATGGCCAAGTGCTACCTGCCCGCTCAGCATCTCAGCCTCTGCCTTCAGCGAAATCCCTCGGCTCCCGTCCCAAACGCTGCCCATGGTGCGGGGCCAGGGGCTGAGCCGCTCTGCCATTTTCTGGGGGGAAGGAGCTGGAAACGCAGGGAGCAAGACCGCCAGGCAGCATCACCCTGGGTGCCGCCTCGATCTGCAGTAAAAAAAAAAAACAACCAAACACCTTTATCAAGAAACAGGCAGAAGGCAGAGAGGCGTCCGCTGCTTGCATGTGAGCCTGCAGCGTCCCAAATGTTCCTGCCGGAGACTAAATACCTGTTTCGGGGGGAAATCTGCCTGCAAAGCAGCTGCAAAGAGGAGGGCTGCCTGGCACGCTCGGGGTCCGCACTGGCCAGCCTCCTCCCAGGGCTGTGTCCCTCCTGCTCCCCTCCTCTCTGCTGGGAGCGTCTTATCCCCCAGGAAAAATCAGGGTTTCTCCCCTGCAGGCTTTGCGGGTCTCCCTGCCCGCTGGCCTGGAGTCAGGGCGATCCCAGCCCTGCAAGAAGTCTTCTGGCTGGTTCAGCTCCTGCACCTTCATTGGAGTTGATCCCAACCATCTCTGCCGCCCTGCGATTTCCCTCGCTGTTCCCAAGCTCCCCCGACCAGCAGCAAACCATCTCCCCTTTCATTTTTTATTTCGCAGCTGGAGTTGCTTGTCCTCGCCTAAGGATGGGGAGGGAGAAGCAGGGGAGGTTCCTAACTGGGGCTGTTTAGAAATGGGGTTTACAACGGGCTGGATTTCATGGACACGGTCACCAAAGTGCACCGGTGCCGCAGTCTGTACTGCACGCACCGCTGCCAGACTGGCGCATCAACCCCCCACCAGTTTAGTTTATCAGCTTTTACCTTGAATATACCCAGTCCTTTGCAGGTGGCAGTTCCTCGGTGGCTGGTTAGACCTTCTCCGGATTTAAACATTTCCCTTGTTGGCTGCATCCTAAAAACGCTGGCGGGAGCTGGCAGGCGGGAGCAGGGATGAGCCCGCGTCCTCCCGGGTGTGGGAGCAGCATTGCAACAGCCCCCCCTTTCTAGGGGTGGTTGAAATCACTGACCCATCTTGGCCACGTTTGGGCTAAAAAGAGACCTGTCCTCTAACCTAGGGGAGGGGGGATCTTTTGGGGGTTGCCCTGGGAGAGCCAGGATCCCAGCCAAGGAGGGGCGTACTCTGTCTGTGCCAAGGTCTGTCCCCCGCGACCTGCGGTCCCCTGCCCTCCCCTGCCCACCCCTGCCTGGCAGGGGGTCCGGCAGGGAGGGAGTGTGGCCACCAGCGGGTGCGTGTACCAAGGAGCCACTGAGGAAGGCCCTGGCACAGGCTGCCCAGGGCAGGGGCTGAGTCCCCATCCCTGGAGGGATTTAAAAGCCGGGGAGATGCGGTGCTTGAGGACATGGTTTAGTGGCGGACTTGGCAGTGGTAGGTTAACGGTTGGACCTGATGATCTTAAGGGTCTTTTCCAACCTTAACAATTCTATGATTCTATGATTCTATGAAGGCTCTTTGGCTGCATGGGGCGATCCCACAGGAGGGCTGGGTGGCTGCCACCAGCAGGGCTCTGCTTGGGAACCCCCCGGGGACGCTGACCCATCTCAGAAAGTCCCAAGAGGGTCAGCTGTGGGACAGCCAAGCAATCCTCCAAGCACTGCTTGCGCCAGCCCACGCTTGGCTGAGACGCGTAGAGGTCCCTGCAGGACTGCGATGGCCCCTGGCTCGGGGTGCCCTGCGGCGTGGGCGGCTCAGACCCATCAGGGAGCGCCCGGGGTGGACCAGCCTCAGCCTGGGCTCTGGGAAGGTTGTGAAGCAAGTCCTCCTCAAAGTCCTTTCCAGTCTCATGAATGCTGAGAAGGTGCCAGGGTGAGTTTCCCAGGGGCAAATCGTGCTGGAGCAGCATGACTGCCTTCTGCGAGGAGACAACGGGCTGCCTGGATAAGGGGAGAGGAAGGGATGTTGTGTTTATGTGACCTTAGCAGGTCCCCCTGCCATGGTCTCCTGCAGTACCCTCACGGCCAAATTGGAGACGTAAGGACAAGGTGGGTCAAAACCTGTCTGGACTGCCAGGCCCAATGGGTTGTGCTGAGCAATGCAAAGTGCAGCTCCTGGCTGGGGAAATGGGCTGGCAGCGACCTGCCGGAGCTCAGCGAAGGGAAGTGCAAAGCCCTGCATACGGGATGGAGTAACCTCATGAAGCAGGACACGTCCGGGGCCAACTGGCTAAAAAGCAGCTTTGCAGGAAAGGAGCCGCATCCATCAGATGAGCAGAGCCAGGACATTGTCTGCCGGGAGCTGGACCAGGAGAGGAGCGGATGGGAAAGACCCTGCAGAAAGCAGGAAGCGTTGAATGGGGACATGAAGACATGAACGGGGAAGGTTGAAGCAAGTGCTTGTGATGTCCATGACATCCTCTCCTGTAGCAAAGGCAACGAGGCAAGTGAGGGTACAGCAATGGACACATACGGGAGCAGAAGAGGACTGCAAGGGAGGAGGTGGGCAGGCAGAGGAGGAGCGAAGGCTCTCTGCCCCCATCCTCAAAGGAAATTGGGTGGATTCGAACTGGAATAAGGTGAATTTTCTGGTTGCAAGATGGAGACCGGTTCGTCGGAGCAGGACACCTGAGCAGCTAGTACAAACACAGCAGGTACGTCGTGGGAGAGAGCTCAGGATGCGAGAAAGGTTATATCAAGATGGGAACCTTTGGCCAACTTTGGGGTGTCTTAGGAGACACGACAAGAGCTGGGCTCTGCTAGGCCAGCAAAAGCAAAGCAGAGATCTCCTTCCTTTCTTATCATTCCCAGCCCCAGGGCATTTAAGGAGTGTGAACTGTCCAAGGGTAAATGGAAAGTGAAAAGGAGGAGAACGTTTCTAAGTATCGGTGCTGAGGAACTTGACTGCAGAGGTTTGGGAAGGTCATGGAGCCTTCTGAGGGGACCAGGGGTGACAAAATGCACCTCACTGTGTGACAGAGCTCACTGCTTTGCAGGGGAGGTGGCAGGGTGCGCTGTGTCCATACCCAGCCCGGGGACCCGTGCTTGCAATGGGGCAAAGAGACGATCTAATGCCTGGGTCCACGCTGAGGACCCTCACATGGTTGGTCTGTGGTGGGAGGGAGAGGTGGATTTGGGGAATCAGCGGAGAGCTGAGCCCCACACCGCCCTGCTCGGACCGCTGCCTGTGTGCCACAGCACACGGGAGGGGACAGGCCCGGGTGACCAGGAGGAAGGGGCTTCTGGAGATGCGCAACCATCCCCAAAGGTCTGCCCAGTGAGGGCATGCTGAGATGGGCATCTCCCAGGGCAGTGGTCACAGGCAGCGGGACGCCATCCTGGGCTGCCAGACCAGCAAGAGAAGGAGAAACTTGTAAGTGAAACTTCAGAGGTTATGGAAACTGGAAGAAGCTATGGAAGTTTTTCATGTGCAGCGTATCACGTCCAGCATGAAGGTGACTACATCAAGCACCCTTCCAGCTCCTGGGAACAGGGAAGATAACACTTGGGACCTCCAGGAGCCCTGCACATCACAGGTGTGACTACCACACAGGAGAGCTGGACCATACCTTCCCATTCCAGCTGCATGCACTTCTCAACCCCTCCCTCCCAGTTCTCTCCAGATGTTCGTCCTCCTACCCTGCTTACTATGCCAGCGTTGGACACCATCTCCTCTGCATACCTTTAGGTTCCAGCCGTGCTGCTGACCCTCCTGGCTTGCACACAGCCACCTTCCCCTCTATCCAGCTGCACATTTTCATTTGGAGACTAGTGTTGTCTTCACAGATTTGGAAGTCTGCTTGCCATTGAGCCACTGACTCCACGGCTGGGAGCCTGTGGTCTCCTGGGGCTCCATTAGCAGGTAGAAGTGGAGGTGGAGGAAGAGGTAGGAAACTCCTGCAGTGGGGCCCAGGCATAAGCTTGTGCGGGCGGTTGATATAATGTGGAGAGACAGTCTTGCATCTCCTCACCAGGACCTGCCTCTTCCCCTGAAGGGCTTGCAGCAGGAAAGGCTGTGGGTGGAAACACTTTCGCGGTGGACGACCCTCGCATCTCTGGAGAGTAGCCTGGAGGCTGTGACGGCCTGATCTCATCTCTCAAGGAGCCTGTGAGTTGCGTTGTGTGTGTCACAGGCAGAAGACAACGACTCCAATCCATTGACACTTGGTTGAACGCTTGCCACCATGCGTGCTTTTCATAGAATGCTGGGGTTGCCCCGGGGAGTCTTCAGGCTAACTGAGATTCAGGGACAGACAGCTGCTTTTCGGGGATGGAGGCTAGAGGCAGAGGTGCTCAGGAGAGGTCAAGACATGCTTCTTGAACAAGCACACAGATGGGAGAAGATTTTGACCCAAAATTAGGGAAGACTTGTGTGCGTGAAGGTGCTATGGCTCTGGCACACAGCAGGGAGTAAGTTCATCATCTGGCTTGAAGGACGCTCCAAGGCTGGGAAGACGATCCCAGACAGCCCACACTTTGAAAGGCAGCAGTGCTCACAAAGATGGAGCCTCCTCATGTCTGGGCTGGTGGTTGGGAAGGGCTACAGCCTGGCTTTGGGTCTGCAGGTGGCCCTCACCAAAAGCTGTCTGTAAAGGAAACCTGAGCTTTCCCAACCAGAAACTCCAGATCCCTCCAAATGTTGGAAAACTAAAGGTTGGGAACCCAAATGCTACCAGATTTTTAGACCATGATTGACTTTGGCTTGGCCCTGGGATGTGAAGAAGATGGTTTGGTGAACCCACACATGGAGACATGCAACTGGTGATGAAGAACCCTCCAGGCAGCAGACCCACGCTGAGCTACAGGACATGGGTAACAGCCTCCGGGCCTCGCATGCGAAGACGTGGTGGGTGGGCAGACGTGGAAGGACTGGCAATTTGGGGCAGATGGGAAACCCCAGGCCTTGCTGAAGACATTATGTGGCTCTGGGAAGAGAAGAGATTTTGGTGTAACAATTGAGACCAAGCCAGAGGAAGGCACAGCTCGAGGTGGGAATAGTTTCAAAGCTGCTGATGTAGGGACCCCCAAAAGCAGAGGCAGCAGGATGGCCGAACACGGTCACTTTACAGGAGCGGTTCAGCACACAGCCACCGTACAGGGTGAGGTTCGGGCGGTGCAGAGCTCCCAGGCCCCACCAGCCAGGCTTCCCTCCTCTTGCCGAGTGCCTGCTGCTTTGCCATGGCCAATTGCCTTCCTCCCAGCCTCCGATAAACGCTTAAAAGCTCAAATCACACAACCCCAGGCTATGAAAACAAAAAGGGACCCGATATCCGCTAATAGCCAAGCAGCCCCTGTGGCAAAAGCATGTAGCGTCGGGAAAGTGGTTTGCATCGATCAGCGGCTCCCCGCTGCCACCCGCTCCCCTCCCTGCGATGCCCGTCTGGCTGCTCCAGCCTCGGCGCTGGCGAAAAAGGGATAAAGCTCCATGGGAAGCACCAGAACGGGGGAGTCCGGGTAATGGCAGGAAAGGGGTGGTTTGTGGGGTTAGTGTGAGATCCCACAGAAAAGCCACCCCACTGTACCATCCTGGCTAGCACGGTCAGCAGGGCAGCGAGCTCCCCAGGATGGCAATTGCTGCCGACAAATAGCAATGCCGGGACCACACAGATTGGCGTGATGCTGAGCCCCGGGAGCACGACCGACCTGGACAGTCCAGATGGAAGCAGCTGGGTGGACGTAGGTTGTCCCTGCAGTTGGTGCTGGGCATGCAGGGGACCGCAAATGAATTCCCACCTGCGCAGGGTAGGACCAGCTCATGAGAGACCATGGGAGCCTGCAGCTGCAGGACGAGGTGAGAGGCAGGAGGTTCATCCCAGCATCACTGAGTGGAGAAGAACTTGAGCGCCTTTCTTGAGCCCCTTCCTCCATGCCATGTCCTACGGCCATCTGGGAAAGGCTGAGGGCAGCCAATTTCCATGGGAGCGTTGCGGCTCCCTGGCAGCCTACTCACAGCATTGGAGGACTTGGAGGACAGCGGCAAAGAAGGGAGGACATCGGTTTGAGAGATGGGGTCTTTTTTCCAGCCAGAAAAGTTCTTGGGGGTCTGAAAAGCAGATCAGGACAAGTTCGCAGTGGCAGAGCTTCTCCGATGGACACGCACTGCAGAAGACCTTTCTTTGAACCAGTCTGCTGGACTTCAGCAGAGCCTTTTTGTCTCTCCCTCCCCTGAGTGGTGGGCATGGGTACGCCCACCGACGGGTGGAGAGGGCTGCAGTGCTGGTTTGTATTGGTACAGGGAACCTGACGAACCGAGCCCCTTCCTGCAAACAGCTGCCGCAGACCGGGCGGAGGCTCGGGGAAGGGGAAGAGGTCTGGAAGGGTTTGGCTATGTCCGGCTTCAGCCTGGAAAGGAGATGGTGAAGCAGGGGTGTGATGGCGAACCACGTGGCTGGAGGGTGGACAGGGACCATGGCTGCTGCTTCCTGCAGCCAAAGAGTTGGGGGGCATCAAGCAAAACTTGTGGGGACCAACAAGCTCGGGAAGCTGAAGGAGGAAGCTTTGGGGGCTGAACATTTCCACAGCCTCAAGAGAAGCCCGCGCAGACTGATGGTGGGGAGGGCCCCTGCCCTGTGCATGCGGCGGCACCCGCTCTGCTGCAGGGATGCGCTGTGATGGCTGAGGGGTTAGGAAAACCATAGATGCTTGCCCTACATCCTGGGAGTCTGCTTTGGATGGTTATTAGAGACGTGAGCTAGATGGATGTTTGATGCGATGCAATTCGGCTGCCCCAACGGTTGTATGCACTTCCCCGCATCCCTGTGTCTGGAGCTCAGGCTGGGGCTGGGATTTTTTAAGTACTGGAGCACCGGGGACTGCAGATCTCTTTCCTGGGCATCTCTCCCTTCTTCCTTCCCTTTGTCTCTCCCCCTCTTTCTTCTCCTCTTGCCACTCCGCTCCCTCCATCTGAGCGTGGCCCCCCTCCCCTTGGCGATCCCGGGGAGGAGAGCAGGGATGCTGCAATTCCCAGGCACAGGTGCGCGGTCCCCGCCGCGCGCTGCCCCCAGGCACGGCCCCCACCGCCGCAGCTGACAGCCCACTGGAAATAATGTGTTGTGGCAGAGAGAGACTCAGCAGACCACGAAGATCTGCTGGTGCGGGAACTGCTCAGCAACCAGGAGCCGCAACGCCTGTCTCCCGGCTCCGCAGGGCCTGATCCGGCTCTGGGGATGCCTCCGCGCTGCCGGAGCCTGCTTGGCTCACACGCGGAGCACTTTCCCACCCTCTCCCCTTCTTTTTCTTTGCTCTTTCCTCTTCTCCTCCCTTGCTGTTCCTCTCTGCAGCGTTAGGGAGGTGGAAGCAGCCAAGCTGCCTGTCCCCGCACAGGACGGCTCCCTGCCGTCCCCCGCACCACCGGGCACAGGAGGGGAACGAACAGCTTTCGCAGCAGCGTTGGAGAAGGAGGATCAGCTGTGCAGGAATGGAACAACCAGTTCCAGTCTCCCAGCAAAGATTTAATCTGCCTCTGGCATATAAGCAGCAAATGTTTGTTCAACTGACCTGCAAACAGGCGGCGTGCATCGCAGCGGGGCCAAGGCGCCCAGCTCCCCGCTCAGCCGCTCTTTGTTTCTTGCCCTCTAGCAGGGCGGGTGTACGGGGAGATGGGGCAGGGGACCAGGGCACAGGCACATCCAGGGCGCTCGGGGCACCCCAGGCTCGGCGGCTGGAGCCAGGGAGCGATGCTGAGAGGGACCCCATCCCGCACAGCTGCTGCTGCATCCCTTCTGCTCCCCTGAGCACCGCAGCGCCTGTGCAGAGCTCTCACGGCTCACAGGCGTGACGCACGCAGAAAGTGTCTGAGGGCTCAAGGACAAGCGTGTCCCTGCGGGCAGGCGGGCAGGCAGGCAGGCTGTCGCTCGCTGTGGTGAACCTGCAGGCAGGAGGCCCCGAGCTCTGCCTGCGCATCCCGCTGCGAGGGGAGAAATCAGCCTTGGCTGCTGCAGGGCAGGTCTGCACCCCTGGAGCTCCCCCCAAAATCCCAGGGGACATGAGTTCATTACAAGGGGACGTTTTTGCCTGTTTTCTGCAAGACCAGATCTTAGCAGCAGGGTCAGCTTCCAGCTCAGCCGACGTGGGCATGCAGAGGCTGTCCCCAAACCCTGCCTGCAGCTCAGCCTCCCCGCAGGCTCCTGCGCCGCACGGGGGAAGCCACAGCATGGCTTGTTCCCTGCCCCATCGCAGGCAGGAGATACTCTCTGCTGCTTGATGACAAACCTTAGGAAGAAAGTGTCAAGGGTCCTACGCGGGTAATTCCCTCTCCCATCACGCAAATGCGCTCACCACGCTCCCAGGGGAAGGTGATGCCCCTTGGTGCCGGTGGGTAGCAGAGCACGGAGCATCCTTCAGCCCAGCACAGCCATGGCCTGGGCATGGGGCTGGTGGGACCGTCCCCAGGGCCACCGCTCCTGCAGGGCACGCGGTATTCCAGGCTGCGGCCAGAGCAGCAGTGTGCCCCCAGAGCGGGATGCTCAGGGGAGGAAGCACAGAGCTGTGGGGCTGTGGGGTGAGCAGCCAGCCCCTGGGCTCACCGAGGGGAGCTGTCTGCAGCAGGCACACCATCCAGCCCTGGGAGGTGGGGGCCATTGCGGGGCCACACGGCTGCTGCCACGCGAGCCCCTTCCCTGCCCATCCCACTCTGATCCCAGCTCTTCGGCCCTGCTGTGCCCGTGTCCTCCGGGAGCTGCAATGCTCCCCCCCAGCCCCGCGGGGAAGCCCCCCCAGGCCATGTGCAGAGCGATGCGGGCTACGGCTGGGCTGGGCACACTCCGGTCCGGTGGGGAGCAATGGCCGTCACAGGGGCTGTCAGCTCCTTGAGCCACTGCCTGGACCTGCCCCGGGCAGCTCCTGGTCCTGGCTGCCCAAAGCGCAGCGTGCCCCGGTGCACAGACACGCTCCTTCCCTTCCCATCCTGCAAAACTCGTCTCCTTCTCCCCAAAAGCCAGGCAGCAGATTGTTTCCCCGAACGGCTCCAGCTGCCACCTCGGTGGCAATCTGGAGATGCTGCTGCCCTCTTCTCCTTCCCGGGATGGGCATCCCCACACCAGCCTGGCTGCGGGGTCGCTGGGGGTACAGCCTGGGACCTGCCGCGTGGGGGAAGGATTTGGCCCGTGAGAAATGAGCCCCACTCACGCAGAATGAGCCCTCAAATTCCCTGCCCTCCCCAGGAGAAATGCAGGGTTTTGTTCTAGCGGGGAAGAGGCCGGCAAGTCCCTCTGGGGCAAAGCGGCGTCTGGAGGGGTGACGCAGGCGTGTGCATCGGTGTCGGGTGCCCTGCGACTGCAGGAGATCGCTGCTTGGCCATCTGTGGAGGAGCCCAGTTTCGTGAGTGTGGAGCCCCTGCATATCCAGCTCCGCTGGGAGGCGAGGGTTCGGGGTGCTGTGCTCCCCTGCCCGCTGCCGGGGCAGGCGGGGGGACGGGCTGCGGGACAGGCAGGACCCCGCCGTCCCCGGGGAGGCTGCGGTGGGAAGCACACAAGAGCCAGCCCTGCGCCGGGGGGCTGTGGGGGACGTTTCCCAGACTTTTCAGTCTTGGGGAAGATACCTGGAAGCGGGGAGGTGTGTTTTAGCCCGGATTGGTTTTCCAGGCCGGATTACCCCTGTCCTGGCACAGGACAGGGTCAGCCCCGCACAGCCGGGGAGGCAAGGCCGCCTTTCCAGCAGCAACGCCAGGTTAAAGGCAGTCTCTCCCCGTCCAGTCTGTCCATCCAACTGTCCTCTTTGCACCATGATTGCACGTTCATGTGCAGGGTTGCAGGGAGCTGCATTTAGCCCAGCTCCGCACCAGCTTTTGCACGTGAGCTTGGGGACATCTCGGTCGGCTCCAGCGCTGCGGCACCCCAGGAGATGGCAAAGCCGCGCAGGTCCGTGCCCCGGCTTCTCCTCTGTTCCCTGCCCTCAGCAGGGGAATCGTCCCTGGGCTGGGGCTGCCCCAGGGAGGCTCCGGCTGGGCAGGCAGGTCGCCTGGCAGCTTCAATGTCAGCTCGAGGTGGTTTAGCTTCAACGCCTTTAATAGTGTTTGTTTTCCTTTTCCTCTGGGGTGGTTTGACAGAAGGGGGTTAAAAATGGGGCCAGCATGTACGGGCACACCAATAGGGTCTGGGCAAAAATTCCATCACTGGCCTGGGTTTAAATCCCAAACACAGGAGCTCCAGACTGAGGTCCCAGCAGCTCCGCTCCCCGGGGCCAGGAGGTGCCCGTGGAGCAGAGCCATATCCCGGGGAGCCACAGGCACAGCTCACCAGCTCCATGCTCTCCTTCTTCCAGGGCACACAGTGGTTCCCGGAGAGGTGCAGGAGGATTCACGTGCCGTGCCCCTCCATTCCCACAAGGAGCCATCTCCAGGCACCCGCCACCATGTCCAAGGACGACGTGGGCTGCAAGCTGACCTCGGTCTACAAGCACAAGGAGAGGAAGCCAAAAAAGCCCCACTACATCCCGAGGCCATGGGGCAAGCCGTACAACTACAAATGTTTCCAGTGCCCCTTCACCTGCATGGAGAAGTCCCACCTCTACAACCACATGAAGTACAGCCTGTGCAAGAACTCCCTCTCCCTCCTCATCGAGTCCGACTGGCCCTACAAGAAGGGCAATCTGCTCCACCCGGAGCTGCGGCTCCTGCACGCAACGGAGACTTCCCGCCTGCGCGGGCGGCGGGACGAGCAGGAGACCTGCGACTCCTCGGCCACGTCGGGAGGGTTGGTTAGGACCAAGCAGGCCTCCGGCAGGGACGGCCACGAGGACAAGCCGATGTCAGGGGTGGAGATCCTGCCTGCTGAAGGGGCTGGTGAAGAAGGTGGCCCGTTCCAAGAGGAGGAGGAGGATGTTGCTGGCCTGTTGAGGGAGATGGATGCGGGGGAGAAGAAGGAGAAAAACGAAGAGGCAGGTTGCCAAGGTGACCCAGCTGAACCAGAAGTGAACACTTTGGTCTTTGGTTTCAAGAACAAGAGGGAAAAACCTTGCAAGGAGGTGGAGCCCGACTTCATCATCACAGATGTCTTCTCTCTCAAGAACCACGTCATGAAAAGCAGGGAAATGGCCTCCCCAGATCTAGATGCTAAGCCAAAGCATTGCAAAGTGCCAAAGAAATGCCTGGCCAGCAGCGGGATCCTCATGGAGCAGTGGAAGCTGGTAGCAAATGGGCAAAGGAGGAACACACCTGAAGTCTCCCCACCTTGTACCGACAGCAACATCATCCCGTGCTACCCCCCTCCAGCCTACAGTGACTACCACGAACCTCAGGGCCTCAACCTCTCACTGCTGGGTATTAACTACCCGTTAAACCCCAGTCTCTTCTCCTACCTGAGCCCCACCATGGCCAACAGTGCTACGACACACCCGCACTTGGCTCAGCTGCCCTTCCTGGCCTCCACGGCCCAGCTGATGCACCCACATGCCTCCCACTTCCAGCCTCTGCAGAGCCCCGAGCGCTCAGCCTTCCTTCCCCGCTTCTACTACCCCTTGCTCTTCGAGCACACCTTTGGCTCCACTGAAAGCAAGATGTCCTCCAGCAAGCCAGAAGCCCAGCAGCTGGTGGGCTCTGTCATGCCCACGCCACCCCAAGCCAAACCTCCCAGTGAGCCAACCAAACCAGGGCTGCTGAAGGTACCAGTTCTGAAGACAGGTTTTCCTTGGTCCAAAGGTGCCAGAGAGGAGCCAGCCCCCGAGCTCAGCCACCCCGCCATGCTGGGGCAGGAAGAAGAGGAGAAATGGCTGTCCCAAGAGAAGGAGAGCAACCCAACTTTGGGCTTCAACACCCTATGCAAAAAGCCAGCCCCTGACATGTACCAAAACATGGTGGGGACGAAGGACGGCGCTTTTGCCCCCAGCAGTGTCCGGAAGACAGAGTTACCGGTGGTGACCTGTCTGGAGACCAGCAACCCTCCAGGCAACCCCCTGAAGAGGAAGTTCACTGCCAATGGGCTGGATTTGATAGGACCTGAAAGGCTGATGCCTGGAAAACTCAGCTACCAGAGCAGGTAAGGTGCCTGTGAGCTCTCTGCCTCTTCCGCACATCTGGTTATGATCTTAAACGTCATCTTCATACCCCGTCGTATTACTGATCCCCCCACTTGCCTCTAAACCATGAGATGAGTCTCCAAGGGCTAAGCACGCTCCAGGCTGATGGTCCATACCAGAGCAGGGCTTTCTGCCCTCCAGGAGCAAAGAACCCAAATAGCCTTCATGTGCATCCAAGCACCTGGGCTATGTCACCACTTGCTGTCCCTCGCCTTCCCCTGTTTTATACAGAGCCAGAAGTGATGTGGTGTCTGTGCGGTGCGGACCTGCAGTCCCCCGGCACCAGGAAATCTCCTCTCGGGTCCCCATATCCCAGGGTTGCTGGAACAATCATTGTCTATTTTTAAACATACACATTTACATTCCTTTGATTTGCCTTCTGGTTTCAAAGCCCAGAGGGACGGTCACATTTCCAAACATTTCCTTTTACCTGGGGCTAGAAATGTGCGCAGCTCCTTTTAACAAAATTTCAGTTCCTCCCATGGTTGTGCAAGTCCAGCTGTGGCTCCAAGAAAAATGTCACTGTAAAACCCACTGCTTTTGGCACCCGGAGAAGCTTTCTCTGGAGAAGCTCTCCATGGTTTTCTATCTCCACCTGCCTCTTCCCTGCTCTCACACTGGCTGGAGAGATGCCCTCCAACTGGGCCTTCAGGACTGTGGGATGGTCATTTCCATCAATGTCCTCCAGTGCTCCAAGAAGAAGGACAATCCAGGTTTGGCTAGCTGAGGTGGGATCACTTATCAGCGCCATCTCCCCAGACTGGTCTCTCCCTTTGCTGGTGGGTGTCACGAAATAGCCTGTGTCAGGGTCCATCCACCTCCTGGGAGAACGATGCCAGGAGCAGGTCCAGCCAGGGCTCTGCATGCTCGGGTCAAAGCCCTTCCTGGAAGGGCCTCACGCTGGCAGCAGACAGCGGAGGAACCCTGGCTGAACCTGGCAATGCTGGCCCTGGACATATGCCCAAGGATTTTCCTCTCTCTTTCCCTACTGATTGTACCTACTTCTTCTCTGCAGTGGTTCGAGGGCCAACCCTGGCCACATCCCCAAGGCCCTGGACCCCTGGCACACAGAGGTCCTCGCAGGCCGGCCTGAGGAACCAGAGAGGGGCAATGATGCTGAAGTTCTTCCCTCTGTGGGTGCTGGCCTAGACCATGGCCTCTGCAAGCAGAGCAGACCCCAAGAGACTTCTGCCACCATGACAGACTCTGAGGCCACAACCGTGCTTATCGGGGACCTGTCCAAAACCTTAGAGGAGTACCAAGAGGTGGAGAAGAAACTGTCTGATCTGGCAAAGGAGGACACCCCTGGGCAAAAAGAGCTGAGGGACCAGCTGGTCAAAATCCGAAGGGAGCTCTACCACATCCACCAGGCACTGGAGAAAGCCACCAAACCCCACGAGGGACCTCTGGACCTCTCTGTGAAGAGATCCTCTGAAGGTCTGGAGAAGGTCCAGCAGGCCAAGAAGGAGCCCTGCAACATGAGCCTGGGAAGTGAGAAGCTCCACGGCAAAGACCAAATGGCCCTCAACAAATGTACGGCCACCGGGGAGGCTGGAGATGGGGAGGGGCTGCCAAACTGCCTCCTCGAGGCCGAGAACAAAACCATCGACCTGCTGATCAAGATGAGCCGCTCCGAGAGCCTCCAGGCATCCTCCTCCGAGGCCCACCTGGGCGCTGTAATCAAGGCTGAGGTCCTGCCGCTCACCGTGCCCCTGGAGCTCCGGCACGTGATGGAGCCCTACTACAGCCGTACCACCAAGTGCGAGGCAGACTCCAGCGTCCTGCTCTGCTCCGATGGCAGATCCAGCACCACCCAGGGCCCTCAGCTCCCGGTCACCACCGAGGATGGGCCCCTGGGCTGCCGGGCCATGCAGCACTCCCTGTCCTGCAGCCTTCCCAGCGAGACAGACGCAGTGTGTGTCCACAGCCCTTTGCATGCCGACCCCTAAGTCCACCTTGCTCGAAAGCTCCTGGATCTCACTGACCACCTCATGCTTCACCTTCCTAGTGTCCCACCTCTCCGCTCCCCCTCTTCCCCATGGATGAAAGCTTAACCACTGCCTGGCTGGGGCCACGTTGCGTGGGGTCCCAGCCAGCTCCCCTGGCTGACTCCACAAGCTGTAAAAAACCAGTCCCTGTCCTACCCCAGTGTCAAGGACGGTGCTCCTGGGCTCTGCATGCTCCACAGCCTCAGCTCCCTGGTCCTGGAGCTCCCTTTGAAAGGCAAGTCACTAGCAGGCAGAAAAAGAAAACTGCTAAAACCACCGAGCTTTCAGCAGAAGGCTCATCCAGCCCTCTCATCAGAGACACTCAGGGACTTTTGCAACCCAGCTCCCATGATCTATGGACAGAGGAGGGACCACAGACAGGGTATCTGCAAGGCCAAGCCTCGGTCCAGCCACGGTTGTGCTCAAACAGACTGTGGCTGTCACCTTGTGCAGAGCAAAGACACGGTGGCTTCGCCCCATGGTGGCTTGAGGGTCACAGCAGGGAATCGGATGCCCAGCTGGACTGACCCAGAGGCCAAGTACTTTCCGCACCGTGGAGACAAGAACGTCCTCCCAGCCACAATGACAAGGTGACACGGGAGCCACCTTGCCGCAGCTCCACTCCTGGGTCCTGAGCTCTCCTGCCAAGGGCATTTGCCACGTGTGGGGACTGCTGGACTGTGGGGAGTTGTTCCTGCCCACCAGTCCTCCAGTGTCTGGCTCCTTCTTTTGCCTTGACACAGAAAGGACCTTCCCTCCGTCTGCCCCGATGGCCTCTCCCCATGCAGACATGATGCATGTTCCTCATGAAGGCCCCGATCCTGAAGAGTACAGCTCCCATGAGCTCCTGCCCGCTAGTCCTAATGATGACACATGGGACAGCAAAATGGGTGAGACGATGCTACCACGAACCCCACTGCTCAAGGGGCAAAGACCCTAAAAACAACTGTGAAGGGACAAACTTGGCCTGTCCCAAGCTGGACCGATGCTGAGCGGCCACCCTCAGCCAGAGCACTGGAGAGCCAACCACCCGGGCAGGTGCCTGCTGCTTGCGGGATGAGCGCTGGCCTTCCCGAAAGGCCACCTTCTCCCCATCCTCGCATGCCTCTGTTGGGCAGGCTGGTACCCACCACAGGGCAGTCACACCTCCCTGTCCCCTGCCACCCTGCTGAGCAGCATCTGCTCTGGCTCAGGATGTCCCCATGCTTGGGCCAGGATTTCTTGGAGTCCCTCCCACTGTGGCAGGTATCGTGTGCTCTCCTCAGCTTGGAAAAGCCAGGCACCCTTTCCTCTCCCATCCACACTCCCTGTTCCGGAGATGGTGGGGTCTCCTGTTAGCACCCAGGGCCTTCACCAACTTGACCTGGTGGCTTGTTCTTTGCAATGAGAAGAGCCAGGATGGGGGGCATGGAGGGCAGGACAAAGAGGACAGTAAGCAAAGCCACAAATAAGGGACGTACACAGCACAGCAAGAGAGCTTTAGATGCTGGCTCTTCTCTGGGCACAAAGTGGACAATCCTACTGTGGGTGGCTGGAGAAGGCAAGCCTGCACACGGGACCTGGGACTCCCAAGTACTTTGATGGACCCAGACAACAGTAGAGGTTGACTCTTCTCACCTGATTGCTCTCTGGACAAAGCTTCCACCTCATCAAAGGGGTTTACTACTCACTCAAGGACTTTGCTTAGGGCACACAGGCCTGTGGAGCAATTGGTCTCCTCTCTGGAGGAAAGTGTGGGATGGGGATGCATTCAAGAGGAGAGATGCTCAGCTCAGCACTGTGGCCTGTTTGAGCCAGCTCCAGATCTTCCTGATGGGCCATGTCCTGCTGCTTCCCAGCACGGCCCTGGCCCCACAAGGCCCGAGTGAAGGTCATGAGACCCCACCAGAACAGATCCCAGAGCCTGGGTGCAGGATCCTCGATCCCAGAGCCCAGGGGAGGTGGTATTGGACCTTTCTTTCTGGGTTTGAATGGTGCGGTCATCTTCAGATGCCGTAACACCGTCAGCACAGCAGCCCCCTCCATACCAAGCACCTTGCTCACATTACCCACTCCCAACAGCCTGCCAGTCTCTCTCCAGCCTCTTCTGCCACCCTGTGCCCCTCTGCCACCCTGTCCCCCTCTGTCACCCACCCCTTCCCAGCTCCCTCGCTCCCACAGCCCTGGCAGCCGCTGTCCCCCACGCCAGCACCTCCCCGTTCCCATATCTCAGGGCTCCCTGCTCTCCCCCACACCAGCTTCTCTGTGCATCTTTCATGCCGGGACCCTCATCCAGCGCACAGCAGGGCACCCACAGGCAGAGCCGAGAAGCTGGAGCCCCATTTGCCCATGACATCCTTCCCTGCCCACCCGGCCTTTACCTCCGCTGAGGAACAAGACGACGCGTAGGTCCCTCCGCCCACCCGGGAGCCCCATCGCCACCCAGCCCCAAGCATCGCGCTGTTTTTCTTAGCAGATCGCCATCTGAACTTGGGCGCCTTGGAGGTCCAAGACACCAGAGGGGTAGCTGAGCTCTGTGACCAGCAGCCCTGGGCTTCAGCAGGAGATCCGTGCCCAGGCCACCAAGCAGTGCTGCCTTTCCCCCCTTTTTAGCTGAGATATTGCCTGCACACAAGTCACCTCTCCCTCCCCAGCCCCTGACTCCATCCTGCCACCCCGAGCCGCGATGCTGCCCTGCCCCGTGGTGCCCACGCCGCGAGCTGGGCACCTCTCCCGCGAGCGGAGCCGGCGCCAGCAGCCCTCACCGCGTTGCTCACGGTCTCCCTCGCCTCCGCAGAAAGCCGGGGGGGCAAGTGGGAGGTGGAGGCCGATCACACAGTATTTATTGTTCACAGTTTTACGAATGTACAAAACAAAAACCAAACCATTAAAGGGAAAACCTGCGAGCGGGAGTTGCTGCTGTCTGCTCTGTTCTCCTCTCCGGGGAGCCCTGCCCGCTCTGGCCGGATCCTGCAGCAGCCCCACGCCATGGCTCTCCATCACGGAGCCACACATTCCCCAGGTTTCGGAGGCTCAGGATTAGGCACCAGCAGGATGCGGCCAGATGTTGACGCTGGCTGCACGTGGTCGGTATTTAGGTGGGTGGGTTTTGGCTGTTTTCTTCTGCTGGATCAGCACCAGGACCCCACTGGTTTGTCCCGTGCTGGGGAGAAGGGCAGTCCGCTACGTCTGAAGGCAGTCACCAGGAGGAGAAATGCCCTCACAGGAGCCATGAGGCTCCTGAGTCCTCCTGCAGAAGTCCCTGCACACACACACAGCCTTTTCCTTCGCAAAGAGGCAGCCCAGCTCCCTTGACAAGCTACCATGGGGCCGCAGCACCAGAGCAGGGTGCAGGGAAGAGCAGAGAAGAGGGTGCGGGGTCCCACGTCCGCAGTGCCACCCTGCCACTTTGCACCTTGTCCCCAGGGGTGCTGGTGGCACCCCCGCAGAGGGGATGGCTCCCCTCTCTGCCCTGCCGTGGCTGTCAGGGGCAGTCCCCTGCCCAGGGACTCCTGCCTGAAGGCCACCAGGATGGGACCTTCAGGAGGCGGCCGAGCTGGTGGCACCATTCCAGTTGAAAAGATGAAAGCATTTACCTTTGCATTTAAATAATGGATGGGAGTTGAACTACCAGGGTGGCTTATCCAGTCTGCAATCTGCACCCCCAGGGCCCTCAGCCCGCTCCAGTACAGGGCCCATTACACGGCTATTTGGTCACCCTAAAGGCATCTGATAGCGAGGCATTACCTGCCCTTTACGGCAGGCCCACCCGATAGCCATCTTTCTTGGTCATGGTTGACCAAAGTCCCCCTACTTGCATGTCCTCCCCACCTTCCTGCCAAGCCAAGACCAAGCTGGAGGACCCAGCCAAATCCCTCCCCTGCCCTGCCCAGGCCAGCAGCCCCCCTTCTCCCGGGGCTGGGGGGACGTGGGGTCACAGCAGGTCCCCGGCACAGCTCGGAGCCCAGCAGCTCCTGGTCAATGGAGCTGCACAACTTTTATGGGTTTCTAACCCCAGGTGGGTACAGCTGCTCCTGCTCAAGTATTCCTTCTCCTCCGGGTTCAAGAGCAAAGGAGAGCTCAGGGATTGGGAGAGGGGGAAGTTTCCTAATAAACAAACCCTCAGGGAAGGTTTATCTCGGGCAAGGCAGTGGAAGGAACGAGATTTCAAGGTTCCTTGTAAAACAGGAGGTTGTTGCTCTCCCCATCCCATTGGCACAAGGACGTGGCCCCAGGGAAGCTGAGAGCGGAGGACAGCGAGGGTGGGTTTGCTGCATCCCCAACCAGTTTTCCAGCCCTGTTGGCATGGCTGTGAGCTCTGGCTCGATGCGCTGCTGGCGTCAACAGCAAGGGGAGACAGCGCAGGGGCAACCCAGGCACCCCGGGACACGGAGATGGGGCCGCGGTTTGCGGGGAAGGGTGGCAGGACATCAAGCCAGGCTGCTTCTCGTGAGCAGGGCAGCCCCAAGCCCGAGGTGGGAGCATCCCACAGACCCTGTGAAAATGCCACGTCCCTCGATTTTCCTGGCTTGGCGGCAAATTTGCCCCCAGTGGCAAATCTGGGGGATGGATCCCGTGCTGGAAGAGGACAGCCGCTGCAGAGGCACAGTCCCTGGGCTGCACGGAGGACAGCAGGGGCTGCGGTGGGCATCGCCTCCTCCCGCCGCACCCCAGCCTGGCAGGGGAAACCACGGTCCAAGGGACGGAGCGGCAAACGCCCTTGGGTTTGCCCACGAGTAAAAGATGGCATAGACACAACCCCATGTTCAGGGAAAGAGGGTGCTGCCGCGCGCTGGCAGGGTGCTTGCTGTGGCACCAAGAAACGGGGACATGTTTGATGCCAGGGTGAGTTAACCCCTTGCGCACACCGATCGGCAGCTGGGTGGGGGATATCCCAGTGATCTGGGACCACGCGAATCTGGAGGCCATGGCTGAAATGACAGGGGAAGGCAAGCACCGAGGTGCCCTGCCTGCTGCGTCTTGCCCGGCCGGCCGTGTCGAGGCATCCCGCGACCCACCTGCGGCAGGGCCGGGGAGCTGGGCACTCACTCGTAACAGTGGGCTACCAGGTGGAACCAGCTGGGGAGGAGAAGTGGTTCCTGCCCAGCACAACCAGTTTGCTCTTACCCCAACACGGGCAGGCCAGAGCTCGGAGCAGTGGAAAGTTACCAAACGTGGACTAAGAAGGGCCAAGGTCGGCCAGGAGATTTCTGAGCAGACATGCGAAGCTGCAAAGACAACCTGGAGCAGAATTGCTCCGTCTCGGGCAGGAGGGAGGTAATGAACCGGCTTTGCAGCGGCGGCAGGGCTGAGAGCAGCGCGCGCTCTTTAACCACGAGCCGAGGGCAGGCGGAGGTACCAGGCTGGGAGGACTCTGGAGCTGGGAAGACAAATCAGGAATTGCCCCCAACGTGTCCCCATCATCCCAGGGAGCCTGTCCCAGCCCACCTTGCACCTCCCACCTGGGGAAAGGCACGCAAGGTTCTCCTTCTGCCAAATGACCGCGCACCGGGGGCAGTTTCCCCATGACCTTAAGTAAGGAGCAGTGGTGTTTTCACCAAGCAAAATATCCTAGAAGATACTAGCGGGGGCAGGAGGAACACCAGTGTCTTTGTCTCTTCCTCTTCTCAGCCTTGTCCCTCCCTTTGCTTGGAAGCGTCCGCACACTAGGAGCAAGCCGGGGAGGCTGCTGTCTCCCCTCGAGGCAGAACTGTCATCCCCAGGGCTGGTGGCACACCAGGGAAGCGGCACAGATGTGCTGAGACCTGGCAGGGGGCTGATGTGCAAGGGCAGTGCAGCCGCACGGATGGACAGTGCAGCCGCACAGATGGACAGCCCAGCCCGCACCGCCGCCTGCTCTCACCCAAACCGCAGCTCTTGCGGAGGAACCACGAGTCCTCCTCATCCTCCTGGGATCATCTCCGGGGGAGGAAGAGGAGCAGAGCTCAGGCAGCCCAGAAGGCATCACCCCACGCACTGCCTGCGGCTCATCTTGGGTCTGCTGGTCCCAGCTGTTTGTGACAGCAGCCCTACTGCTCCTCCCCGCTCCCGCCATCCCAGCCACCGTGGTGGCACCGCTGCCTCCAGCTGTGCCCTGGTGACGGTCCCCTGGCTCTGCCGGGGCACTGCTGCAGTGGTTCAACTCCGCCGCAACCCCCGGCAGGCAGCAACGGACGCTGAACTGCAGGGCGGCCCCGGGGGACTGCGGCTCCGGAGCTGCGCGGGCAGCGGTTGTATCCTCCATCCCTCCATGGCACGCAGCCAGCGCGGGCAAGCACGGAGGAGCAGCTATTCCATCTCCTCAGCTTTAAGTGAGGAAAAAAGAGTACAAAAAGCTACAAAATTTCCCTGCTGTGTTTTCCCCCTGCCCATCTGTTATTGCAATTGGAGGTTTCCTTTCCCTGCTCCTGGATGCCTCCGAACGGATCCGTTTCCCTGGGTATTTGCCCAGGGCGGAACCATTCTGGCTTTGGAGTTGGATCAAAGGCCCACGGAGGGAAGCACTGAGGGTTTAAGTACTTAAAAGAGCTGGGGTGGGCAAGAACAGCGCTCTGACTCTTACCTGGGCTGATGCTCCCTGAAGGCAGCCAAGCTGAGCGGGGAGAGGGTTTCCCTCGGGCACCGCGGGCTACGGTGGGGTGAGACCCCCGCTGAGGATGATGTTTGATCAGCTCCTGCCTTGCCTGCCCGCTCCCCTGCCTGGAGGGTGCATGCACGGGGGCCCGCACTCGCTGGGACCGAGGCGATGTGGGAGATGCTGAGCAGTGCCGAGGCATCGGGGCTGGGGGCTCCCCGCACTGCGCCCTTGGGGTGCGGGGGAAGATGCTGAGGGTCAAAGGGTTGAGAGGGAAGGAGGAAACATTCCTGCAAGGCAGAAGCTGATTGAAGACCCGAGAGCGCCTGTGTGGCCAGGTACAGTGCCCAGCGCAGGCAGTGACTGCTGCAAAGCCAACACACCCACATTTTCCCAATCTGGGGCTGCAGGGGGTCAACCCCCCACAGCCACTGTTACTTCCTCCGTCATTTTAGGTCTGGGGTACCCAAGGATGTAGACAGTTTGTGTTTTGGGTGGGAAGGGGGAGCAGAAAGTGCAGTTGCATCCTTGCCTGTCTGTAGCTGGTGCCCGCCAGCCTGCTGCATGCCAGCACGCCAGCCTGCACGCTTCCTCGCTGGGAGCCGGAGCAACCCTTCCTGCAAGCCCAAATGGCCCAGTACTGTCCATAAGAGGATGCTTCTGGCACGTAGCTTTGCTCCAGTAATCCCCGTGTCCCTGGGGTTCAGCAGTGCCCCGGGACCCCCAGGAGCCCTCCCCACTGGGATGAGAGCGGGGCTGTGTTTGCAGAAAGCATCTGTCCCTCTTCCACTTCCCATATGGCCTCGGGACATCGTCCCCTGCCAGGACAGGAGGACGCTCTGCTTTCCTTCCACCAGTCTCCTGGAGCCAGTGTGGAGAGGGGAGCCAGGCCAGGGTGGGATGGAGGGAGCCAGCCTGGTGGGATCACTGGCCAGCTCCCACCACCCCAGGGACAGGCCGGTGCCTGGGGCGGGTGGGGAAGGGGGTGGCAATGGGGACGCTGCCACCAGGGCCAGCCGGGGCTCGCCCACGGGGCTGCTCCCCGCAGGAAAGAGGCTTTGTGTCACTGCTCCGCTGCGCGCCACAGCTTTTGGCCCTCTCGGTCAGGCTCAACAGGGAGCTTGATGTCTCAAAGAGGATTAACTTCCTAATCCTCTTGTGAGCCTTGTGAGAGCAGGAGGCTGCGGAGGCGGAACACAGCAAGGGAGACGCCGAGGTGTCAGCTCAGCCCTCATCAGACCCTGGAGAACCCTCTCCACGGGTTAGCTGACCAGCAGCAGGGACTCCGGGGTGCCCAGCCGGCCGGAGGACAGCGCCAGGGCAGTTTTGGGACCAGAGTAGTTACAGCTTTCCTTCCTGGAGGGGTTTCTGTGATGCCTGAAGAGGAGTTGAATTCCTGCTCTCTCCTCCATGGAACTGGGTTTAGGAAGCCCCAGCCTGTGTGGGGGACTGGGCTCCAGAGCACCGTCCCCCAGCGTCCCCCCGAGCCCCCGTATGTCCCTCGCTGGGCACCGCGGGCCCTTTGAGGACAGTGGGGGAGCACAGCGGGGACGAGGGCTCTGCTCGGGCTGGAGATCCCGTTTTCTGCGTGTGGCTGGGCAGGCAGATGCTCCGGCTTCCCACCGAGAGCCCTTGCGCAGTCCTGGGACACCACTTTCCATTGCACACACACACGCACACACGGTAAATTCCATCTTTTTGATAATTAGTGCCAATCATCCCCTGGGTTGTTCGGACAGAAGGAGCCGCCTGCCGTCTGCGCAAAGAAATGACAAGGCCGTGCCCAGCCGGACACCCGCCGGCCGCCCCAGTTCATCCCCACAACCGCCCGCTCCTGCTCTCAGCAATCAATCACAGCCCTTGGCCAAAATCTACCCGTGCTGATGGTGGTCGGGAGCAGGCTGGGGCCTGCTGGGACCCTCAGGGCTGGAGTGCTCCGGGGTCCGGCATGGATCTGAGCTGCACCACAATTAACCCTCCCCGGACGCCGTGGCCATCCACGTCCCCCGTGGCCATCCACGTCCCCCTGACCCTCTCCCCAGCCACGGAGGTGTGATCTAGGCAGGGAAATATTCCCGATGGATGGGTTTGGGTTTTTTCCCACGAATCTGTGACTAGGTAGCAATGACATCGGCTCGTCCCACGGGATCTCCCGCTGGCTCCCTGCACACATGCATAGTGCCAGGCAGGTGCCGTGCCCATCTCCCCGGGCACGGGGACTGGCAGAGAGCCAGGGCTGGCGCGTCTCTTGTGGACACTCAAGCAAGACCTGCTGTCCCTGGGCCAGGGGAGCAAAAGCCCCAAGAGGAGAAGTTCACCACTAATGCCTGCAAATAACGTGCTCCAGGAAAGCCCAAACTGGACCCAAACTCTCTTCCCCCTGGTCCATCTCCAGCACCAGCAGCCAGACCATGCCCACGTCCTTGAACCCTGCAGCTCCCGGTGTCGGCGTGGGCATGGGCTGTGCCGGGGCCCTGCCGTGACACAGGCGTCTCCTGGGGTCCGGGGGTGGCTTTCAAACAGGTTGTGACAGAGCCACGGTCCTGGAAAGGTGAACGGGAGCCCCAGGGCCAGGCTGTGTTTGTTTATCCTGGTGATGGAGCACACAACAGCGAAACAAAAGGTCAGACCCTGTTGCCCTGGGAGATGGTTTTTGAAGCTGCCTACCGTCCTGCTGGGGCTCGATGGAGCGGCCTCGCCACTTGTCACGTCAAGTTATTTTTGTAATTTTGGCTGGTAATAGTCTGAAGCAGCCTCCCAGACGCTGTGAGCTTTGGGGATACACGGATACAGGAGCAGAAGGGCCCTAAACGCACTGAGAGAGGAGCACCCAGCCCCAGGGCTTCGGAGGCAGATCCCTGTCCCGCAGCTCCTGCAGCCAGCCGGACCCCAACCCGCGTCCTTCGTCCGAAGGGCCAGGCACACGCGGCTCCTCCGAGCATCCCGAAAGGTGGGGGGAACCTGAGCCAAACCTCGTTTTACTTTGGCCCATCTGAGTAACGAACAGACACAAACTTCGTCAAGCCTTGGCCAGGTTTAAGGCAGATGCTTTGAGCTCGCTGCTGGCGAGGGTGGGCTGAGCACCGCCAGTGAGCGCTGCCAGGGAGGGAGGGCAGGCTCTGACCGGCGCCTCGCGGGCTGGTCCCGGCTGACTCTGCTTTTACTCCTGGCCCTCTTTGCCTGAGCTGAAGCAATAAATGCCCCCGTCAACTCCAGACACCACCTTGCCCAGCTGCGGGCAGCCAGGGTTGAGCAGCGTGGAGCTGGAGAGCGGGGCTGTGCCCAGGAGCCCCGGCTGATCCCCCTCTTCCATCGCTGGACCTCAAAGCCTGACACGGCAAAAATCACCACCATCATCACTGGGGAGGCTGAGGCACGCAACCGCACAACTCCCAGGCTGGGAGCACACAGGGAGCCGGCGAGGAAGCAGTGAGACAGGGCAGGAGCCCTGATTCAAGGTGTGAGAGTACCCCTGTCCCACCCCGCAGCTGCGTCTCACGCTAAGGGTCAGGTGCAGCGTATCAGTGCCTTTGCCTCTACATAAAAGCCTCAAATGGTGCCTGCAGCTGGGCACCCTGGGGCTTTCCCTCCCTCTGGTGGGAGCAGGTGGATGGGGCATAGCCTGATCCTGGAGGAAAGGCACCTTCTCTCTGGGCATGAGACCAGCAGGGAATAAAAACCGCGCGTATCAGCCCTTGTCTCGCTGCTTCTGGTTGTCAGCACAAGGAGCTTTTGTGTTTACCCAGACTCAAGGGCAATTGCCCGTCACTAACAACACAATATCCCTCGGCCCCGCTGCCCTGAGCCTGGCGAGGAAGCAGGACGGAGCCGGTGGGAGGGCAGTGCTGCCGGGGAAGGACGAGCGGCCCCCAGGACGTCCGGACAGAGGTACAAGATCTGTTGAGCTGCGCTCAGGGTCACATAGGCGTTGGTTGGCCTGAGCTGTGCTGGGGACAGCATCAGGGCCTTCTTTCTGGGCTTAGACCTGTGACTGAGCAGCTCAGGGCGCACCATCAAGGCTCTGCTGGCAGCTTTGGATGCCCAGCGCCCGGGAAGCGAGGTGGACGCTCCCGGTGCTGGGTGTGTGGTGGCTGGGACGTTGGCTCCCTGGTTGGTGACTCAGTTTCCCTGTCTGTAAAATCCAGTTTTTCGGATTTTGAACTCTGGCCAGCTCTGAAGGAGGACCCCAACGAGTCACGGGCGGTGGCGGAGGGCTTGCTTCTGCCAAGCAGGTCTCTGCTGCCGGAGACACAAAGCCCAACCGCTTTAGGGAAGAAGGTGGCAAAGCTGTTCCCAAGCCCCAAACCAGCAGAAATTGGATTGTCTCCACATTCACACTCCTCTCCACCATCACGTATTTGTGTTTGATAGCTCTGCAAGCATTCAGGGGATGATTTTTTGACAATTGGGGTATTTCAGCTGTGGTTTGGGGAAGCATTCCTTTTGCAGGCAGCACAGAGCACATGATACCAGGCAATCATGGGACACGGGGCGATCGAGGTGGAGCAGTGGCTTGCAAACAACTCGGAACTTCCAAGTGTGTCCATTATAATAATAATTATAATCACATTTAAAGCAAAGTTAACTTCTGGCTATTCAGGATCTTTAATGAGGCCACATTTCTCTTAACGTTTCTCTTACCGGCTCCTGGCTGTGTGCTACGAGCCGTGCTCCAGCCAGCCCCTGGAGAGCACACCGCAGCGCCGGGCTGCCATCTCTGCCGTTTGGGGGACTCGTTCCTTCTGGGTTTAGAACAGAAGGAGAGTGGGCAAAAGAGAGATTGTGGTTCTCGGGTGGCTCTCATGGCTGAAAAAATTGTTTGTGTAGGTTGAATGTGTCCTTCCGAGCAGTACCTCCCTTCTTGACAAGTTGTTGGATGTTTCAGGAATAACTTCTTTGGGTGGGGAGGGGGCTTCCCTTCGCAAGGGCACGCGCTGGCCAAGTGTGACATCTGACCCAGGCGGGCGTGCAGGAATAGTCATCCTCAGTGTCTCAAGTGTTAGCGTGAGCTGAGCATGGTTTGGAGAGATGGGGCTTACAGAAAATAGGGTTAAGAAGTGTTAAAGGCCTGAGAGAAGCCACTGATTTCAGGAACCAGCGAGGTGGAGATCCCATCCAGTGTGCTCCCACACAGGGCTCTCCTTTACACATAAATCCTCAGGCCAGATCTGGCACCAGCCAAGCTGTCGTTGAAGCTGATGGACACTTTTGGCTGGTTCCTTCAGCTGCAGATCCAGCTTGCCAGCTCCTTCATTTTTGTGCCATGGTCTCTGTTTGTCTTTATATTCTGAGCACGTAGTTAGCTGGCAGGGCTGTGATCTGGTCTCTGTCGCACCGGAGTGAATCCAGACTAGCACCAACACCTTGACCCTGGGTAGACAGCAAGTGCCTAAGCTCAGAGCATGTCCCCAGAGATGGCAGCAGGCAGGGACAGTAACGGTCCTACTGCTTCCCCTACACAGGGACGAGAGATTTGTCATGGACTACACTCTGGAGACCAGCCAGCAAAAGGAGAAGCTTCTGAAAACCATCTACAGCCTCCAGCTGAAGTCAATCGCCACGTTCCAGACAGCCAGCCCGCTGCTGAGCAGCCAGCGTGGCATGGGCATGGTGACGCAGCACCAAGTCCACCAGCTGGCAGACAAGGCCAAAAACCTGTGCGGAGATCTGGACAACATTAAGAACCTCCTCCACTATTGCCAGGACAACCTGGTCCAGCGGATCCCCAACCCCACTGGCAGCCGTTATGGGGGACTCAGTGGAATCCATTGCTCCCTGGATGGCTCCATCTATGTGACGGCCGAGAGTGCTCCCTGGGTCCACGTCCTCAGCAGCACAGGCCAAACACTGCAGTCCCTGCCCTGCCGGCAAACAGGGAAGGGAAGCAGCACTTTCTTGCCAGAAGATGTGACTGTGACTCGGATGGGAATGGTGGCCGTAGCCGACATGATGAATGGAGCCATCTGGGTCTTCAACCCTCACACCAGCCTCTCTAAGGGGGAATGGATAAAGATCAGAAAGGTTGGTTCCCCCAGGGGTATTGGGGTGGACTCCATGGGCAAGATCTTGGTAGCAGACTATGCACAAGGCCAAGTCCACAGCTTTGCTCTGGACCATGCCTTCAAGACGCTCAACATCCACTCAGTCCCCAACCTGCAGGGACCTCGCTACGTCAGTCCAGCGCCCAACGGAGGCTTCGTGGTAAGCGAGGAGTGCGGAGACGTCAAGGTCTTCACGAGCAGCCGTAAGCTCCTCTGCTCCCTCAGCAGCAAATACGGACACGGGTTTGGCAACCCAGCGGGGGTCTGCGTTGACGTGGATGGCAGCATCCTGGTGGCGGACGAGCAGCGCCGCACGGTCCATTTGTTCCCAGAGCATGGGGCTCCCGTCTGCCTGGTGTCTGCAGGGCTGCGGAGGCCCAGCGGCGTGGCTTGTTCCTCCTTCGGGCACCTCTTTGTGGCAGATGCAGGGGAGAACTGTGTCAAAGTCTTTAAGTACCGTGTGAGGCCCCCTCACAGCCCCAGCAACCCTGGGGCACCATGTGGTGACCCCAGCCTAACACTCAGGAGAGAAGTGGGGCTGCTTCCACTGCAACCCCATTGAGCTTTGGGTCCGCTGGTGGGCCACGAGCCCCACCGCTCCCATAGCCGGGCATTCTCCCCACGCTTGACTGCCTTATTGCCCTCCAGCTTCTCCAGATGGCACAAGCAAGGACTAGGCCAGCCCTGAGTTTCTTGGACCCACCAGAGTAGCTCAAGGACAACCGAGCTACTTGGAACCGGCCACGCATTGGTGCCTTGGCAAACTTATCACCACGCCCTCGAATCCTTGTGTGTTTTTGCAAAGATAATTATTTCTTTTCCCCGCACACTGTTTTTATGCGGCCATGGTTCCACCTTCCTGATGCTGGAGTATGACTGGAGGGGTTAGGCCAGGCTGGAGCTGCCAGGCTGGGTTTGCAGCAGGCTTCAGAACGGTAAAATGAAGGTAACTCATTCTGTGCTGCATTCCTGACCTCTACAGGGAAGCAACAACTGCTGCATGGAGGAAATTGCATGTGGGCATGTAGAACGGCTGACACCAGCCCGTGTCCTGGGGCTGAGCCTGCCCTGCCGTCCCATCCTCCCCATGGAGAGGAGGGCTTGGGGAGCCACAGCCGCTGCCGTTATCAGCGGAGGCCAGGGGAAGGCGGGCAGGGTGTGGTGGCGGAGGGAAGGGCGTTTTCCTCTCCCCTCGGCACGGGCACGGTGCTGCACGCCTCCTCGGCCTCTGCCGATGTCCGAGACCTGGCTCCAGTCACCATCTCTCGCCCCAAACGAACCCCGGAGAGGACCCTCTCTCCTTCCTGGCCCTGGAATGAGCGCTGAAGACGATGGACACCCTGTGGTGCCCTCCCGGAGCCCCTCTCCCCGCAGAGCGAGGCAGCCCCGGGAGCCAGCCCAGCAGCAGGGCGGGAGGCTGCGTGGTTTGCAGGAACAGGGACAAGCCTGTCCCATCCCCTCCCTTCACGCCAGCTCCCAGAAAACCCATCTTCCTCCACCTTATTTCCAATTCTGTGGCACCCAACAACAACAACAAAAAAACCCCCACCAAAACCTTTTCTCTAGCCCACCCCACAGGTCCTGCACCCCCCACCTCCGCACTGACCCCCTCAAGTTGGCCAGTGTCCTCCCAAGCCCGCTGGCCCCCTCGTGGCCCTGACCCGCTGCTGGGTCACAGGAGGGAAGCTCCTGGGTACCGGTGTCCCCACCCGTGGGCCCCTGCCAGGCTGGGGTCCGCTGAGGGGGCGGGGATGGGGGACGATGGGGTCCTGTGAGGAAGGCGAGTCCCTGGACTTTGGGAATAGGGGACAAGGGGGTCTCTCGAGGAAAGGCAAGTCCCTGGCCTATGAGGATGGGGAAAAACGGGGTCCCATGAGCAAAGGTGACTCCTTGGCCTTTGGGAATGGGGGACAATGGCATCACAGAATCGTTAAGGTGGGAAAGGACCTCTGAGGTCATCGAGCCCAACCGTTACCCTGACTGCCAGGGCCACCTCTACACCCTGTCCCCAAGCACCACATCCACACGGTTTTTGAACGCTTCCAGGGACTGCGATTGCACCCCTGCCCTGGGCAGCCTGTGCCAGGCCCTGACCACTCTCTCCAGGAAGACATTTTTCCTAATATCTAATGTAAAAAAAAAAAGGAAGAGCTAATATCTGATCTAAAAAAAAGGAAAGGTGAGTCCCTGGCCTTTGGGGATGGGGGATAAGGGGGTCCCATGGGGGAAGGCGAGTCCCTGGCCTTTGGGGATGGGGGATAAGGGGGTCCCATGGGGGAAGGCGAGTCCCTGGCCCTTGGGGACGGGGGACAAGGGGGTCCCATGGGGGAAGGCGAGTGCCTGGCCCTTGGGGATGGGGGATAAGGGGGTCCCACGAGGAAAGGCGAGTGCCTGGCCCTTGGGGACGGGGGACGAGGGGGTCCCATGGGGAAAGGCGAGTCCCTGGCCCTTGCCGAGCATATCCGAGGGCTGGGCGAGCTGGCGTTCCTTATCGGCCAGCTCAGCCGGCAGCCCTGCCGCCCCGCGGGCAGGCGTTGGGGCGAGCCTCTGGCGAGCAGCGCGGCCGGGTGAGCCGAGGCGGGCCTCCGCCGGGGCGGGCCTCCGCCGGGGCAGCGCCGGGCGAGGAGGGCGGGCGAGGGGCAGCGGGCAGCCCCGCAGCGCGGGCGGAACGCGGGAGCCCGCTCCCGGCGCCGGCCGGGCCCGCCGCGGTGCACAGCCCGGCGGCAGCGGCGTCTCCGAGCAACCGGTCCCCGGAAGCGGCCGGCGCGGCGGAGCGGGCGGTAGGCGGCGGCGGGCAGGGCCGCGGCGGGGGGGGAGCGGAGCGGGGCGGGCAGGGCCTGCCCGGCCGCGGGGGTCTCCCCCGCCCCGCCTGCCCTCGGCGGCCCGGCCCCGGGGCTCCCTCCCCGCCGGGGCCTGGGCTGGGGTGTTAGCTGTTACCCGGGGATCGCCGGGGCTGGGGGGTCCCGTGGGCGGTGTGGGGGCAGCCCGAGGGCCAGGGGGTGGTGGTTAAATCTGCCCAAGGTTGCAGGAGGGGTGTTGGGGAGGGGGCATCTCATTGCTGCTGTCTCAGCCCACCCCTGCCCTACGATCGCATTTAAAAACCGCAAAAGGGCCCCATCAATGGTCCGAGGGTGGAACAGCTCTGCTGGGAGGACAGGCTGAGAGAGCTGGGGGTGCTCAGCCTGGGGAAGAGGAGGCTGCGGGGAGCCCTCAGTGCGGCCTTGCAGGGCTTAAAGGGGGCTACAGGAGAGATGGGGAGAGGCTTTTTAGCAGGGCCTGCAGCGACAGGACAAGGGGTGATGGTTTGAAAGTAAAGGAGGGGAGATTCAGCCTGGATCGAAGGAAGAAATTTGTCGCGCTGAGGGTGGTGAGGCACTGGCAGGGGTTGCCCAGAGAGGTGGGAGCTGCCCCATCCCTGGAAACATCCAAGGCCAGGCTGGACGGGGCTCTGAGCACCCTGATGTGGGTGAAGCTGTCCCTGCCCATGGCAGGGGGATGGACTGGGTGGCCTGGAAAGGTCCCTGCCAGCCCAAAGCGTGCTGTGACTCTGTGATTCTATGAAAAAACCTGGATGAGCAAGAAGTTGGTGGGCTTTGCAGGGAGAGAGCCCTACTCCTGCTCCCCGGGTACCAGCTTGGCAGTGCTTTCTGCATCTCCTGGCCCAGTGGCCCTAAACCCCATGGAAAGACCTGGGGATGCTCAGGCGTGGGTTTGCCGAGGGGCCGGCAGCCCTCAGCACGGCTGCGGTGACGGGGCAGCCCTCCTGGCGAGACCGGGGCCACATCCCGCTGTTCACCTTTGCTTTTCTGTCTAAAATTCTTAAATGAATCAGTCCTGGGGTCCTTTCTTCATCTGTTGGTTGCGTTGATGCGTTCTAGGCTGCGTCCGTTGCTGGCTTTGCTGCGCCCAAGATCGTTGCGTCGGTGCTGTGCGGCAGCTTGGGGAAAAGCTGGGGCTTTCCAGCAGAAGTGGGCAGAGCTGGAAGGCTTTCGGCACTTTGTGAGCTCAGACTAAGCATATCGGTAGGATATTTCTGTTGAAATTAACAGCAGGGAAAGAGTTGACTGTGATGACATTTAAAATGTCAACTTTAGATTTCAGACAGTGTATGGAAATTAATAAAGCAGGGTGCACGACCAGTCGTGGATTTGGGAATAGCAGCTCTGCTGCCTGAGCTCCCAGGCCTGCTCCCTGGTTACTGCCGTGTGCCACATTAACATACAAAGAGTTGATAGTTTTCAGCTATCGAGATATTTTGTACAGCCTGAAAATTGTATCAGAGCCTTCTCTGCCCTATCTGCAGCAGCCAAAGGGCAGACGATGTGCTTAGGTGTTATTGAACCCGAGCCATAACCAAAGCAGTTATCTGCATAAAACTAAGTTAATTTAAAAGGTTGGGGAAGGTGTAAGAGGAAAAACTCACAAACTGGAGCAGATAAGGATGAGAAGTGTTTCTCCTCCTTGAGGAGTTTTCCCAGATGACTGTGGCTATCTTTAAAAAATATCTCAGTGAAAAACAAATGTTTGAAATAAGAGTCAGTTGATAATTCCTGAAATGTCCAATGGATGGACAAACCGTTAAGAAGGACAGCCGTGCAGAGGCACTGGGAGTCTCTTGTAGCGATCCTCTAAAAGAACTGGGGAGGAAAAAGAAGAAGAAAAAATCAACTTTAAAATGTTATCTGTCCAATATTACCGGTGGTAGCTTTGGTAATTAAAAGAGAAATACTGAAAAACCCCATTCAAGTACTTATTCATTTTTCTCTGGGTTCTTTAAAATACCCAGTTCAATTTCAGTTTTTAGAGTACTCGGTTATCGGTAAATTTCACTTGTAAGGCTTTGGTACTGCCATACAGCTAGAATGCGATCATGCTAGCTAAATCTATATTATTTTAAATAATTTCTGAGCATATGCCTGTATGTACATTCCCGACATGTTCAATCTGTTATTTTGCCTTTCAGAGCCCCTGTATTTATATCATTTATTTCCTTTTTCCTGGGAATATGTCTGTGGGTCTTGGGGAAAAAGACTGAAAATCCTTTTTCAAACCTCAAGCTAAATTGTGAAGCAAATCTCATCTCGCCTGATAATGTTTCTGTAACAATCCGAGTTAGGCAAGGAGGTAGGAGAGGCGGTGAAGGGAAGGCTGTTTTGGCCAGTGTCCTTGGACAAACCGCAGTCTTGCTAAAAGAAATAAAAGCGAAACGTAGGGGACAGGTTTTATTTCAGCTTTTTTAAGGACCAGTCTAATTAATTGTGTCTGTTAGCTGATTTTCACCCAAGTTTCCTATACGTGGCAGGAACGACTCTTTCAGATAGAATCATAGAATTGTTAAGGTTGGAAAAGACCCTTAGGATCATCAGGTCCAACCGTTAACCTACCACCGCCAAGTCCGCCACTAAACCATGTCCTCAAGCACCGCATCTCTCCGGCTTTTAAATCCCCCCAGGGATGGGGACTCAGCCCCTGCCCTGGGCAGCCTGTTCCAGTTAGGATATGTGTCCTTTGATGTCTTCGTGGTCTTCCAGAAAAAAAGCACCAAAAAATACCCGAGTCTTAGCTATTTCAACAGAAGTGGAAAATAAGGTTGGGTGTCTTGTTTCTCAGTCCGTTTGGGTCTAATAGTCGTTAAACTTTGGTGAAAAATGACGTTTCTCAGCTGTGCTGCAAGCCTTTGGTCGTTCCCGTGCCTGCTGTCCTACGCCCTTACGGTCCCAGGGCGTCGCATCTGCTGTTCCCCTGTCCCTCCTGCGGCACACCTTTCCGCTTCCCTGCCCCTCTGCTGGAGCCTTGCAACCCTTTAGAAAAACATGTATTATCTGAGGTTCTTCTGAGCTCCTGCTTCCTCACAGACTCCACTTCTCCGAGGTTATCCTTCTGGTCGAGGAGGGAGAGATGGAAGCCCCCTGTGGCCTCCAAATCCCGCCGTGGGCTGGAGGGCCTGGGAGGCAGCGAGGGACGGCGCTCAGCGCCGGCGAACGCTGTCTGCTCCCAGCAGCATGCTGCGAACAAAATCCCTCCCGAGCGCTTACGCCTGTTTGAGGGGAAGTCTTGGGGTGTGCTTTGCAGTTTTGCAGTAAAAGGGAAAATTCAGTCCCAGGAGAAAAACCATTACTTCTTGCAAACGCGGCAACTGTGGTGCTTCTCCCATCGGAGGAGCGAGCCATGCACAGAGAAAACTTCGCCTTGCTGCCTCAAGGGGCTGACAACTCATCCGTGAGCAGGCGTTTCCTACTGCGGTGCTTGGCAGGGCTGCGGGGCTGGGAGCGGGTTAATCGCTCGCCTTTGCTGCTTCCCCATCGCCGCCTCCATGCCGTAGCAAATTGCCAGGTGCTGAGATTTACCAGGTCAATTGTCCTGTATTAAAAAGAGAGAAAATCAAAACCACCAGGGACCTCCACGTTGTGCATCCTCTCTCTGTGTTATAAATACGCCCTGTGTTCCTCTTTCCGATTGACTGGGTCCCTCGCAGAGGAGCCAGCCTCAGGGGCCTGCGGAGTTTTCACATCTCTAACACAGCACTGAAGGACGGGAAAGGACAACGGGCGCCGGGTGCCGACTGTTCTGCGCCAGCGCCCTCCTTACTGCAATTATATTTCTGTTAGAAACCTCCACCTTATTTAAAGAGACATTGTCAACTGCCCCAAAGCTCCTTTTGGTAAAAGTCTTACAATGCCATTGAAGTGTTTTCTTAATGACATGAAGAAAAATATTGTAGATGAAGAACACTGAAAAAGGAGAGATGCTTCTCCTTTTTTAGGATCTTGTATCTAATGAATTAAAACTACTACGTAAACATCAATCAGTTGATCACTGTAGTCCCTTTTGACAAAATTATCGTCTCTGTTTCCAGATGAGGGGAGTGAGACAGGGGGAGATGAGTGCCCTGACCAAGGTTGTTCAGTGAGTTTGTTGCAGAGCACAGCTCTGGGTTCCTCGATGATAAAGGAGGCTCTGAAATTATCTGGCTTTATAGCATAAACCAATATTTGATTGTCGGTAATAGGAGGAAATGTTCCCCGGAGGCATCGGTGCGCTACGAAGTAGCCCCTTCTCTAGGAAGTGCTCAGGCGCATCCAGTGTCAGATCCAAGATCCGAGGCCGGCTGGATTCCTGATCTTGGCTGGCCCGATGGGCTGTGCTTATCAGTGTGCCGTCGTGAACGACTGCGCCAGGACTCGGAGAAGGGCTTTGCTGAGGAACTCCGGGCTCGCCACCCCTCACTCCAAAGCCTGCAGATTATCAGGAACCTCCTAAATCCTTCTCTGATGTGTGTCTGTCTGTTGGCTGTCACTAATGTCATTATGCGAGGGGTTGGACTTAGTGTTTTGGAACTTGAGTGGTCCTCCCCGGTGACTTTGGTCAGCTCAAATTTTCCTTGCATTTACTTGCCATTCTCAAGTTTTATTTCTGCGTTTATTGGCAGGTGTACCGTTCTTCCAGCATTGCTGCCATGGTACTTAAGGTCTTCTTTCCGTCATGCTGCTCCTCGGCAGAAAGTGGTATTTTGATCGGCCGCTGGATCTCGGAACAGAACTCTGCTGTTATCCTTGCCGTGGTCCATTTCCCTTTTATTCCTGTCCAGGTGAAGCAGTATCTCAGTGAAGTCCAACGGGTGACTAAAGTCAGCGTTTCTGTGCTCGGCTCATGGAGCCACAGCAAACAGGAGAAAGAAGAGAGTCTGAGTGAGTTCTTGGAAGACCTTGGGACAATATTCTCCCATGAGCCATGGATTCAGATAAGCAAAGAGGGAGGCAGCAAATTCTGGAGCTGTTCTACCCTTCAGAAACACTCTAACAACCCTAAGGAGGAAGAAATCATCTTAGTGTACTATGACCAGCGCAAAGTCATGCTTTCCCACCTACATCCCCCTTTGGACACAGGTACCTCCACTGACCACAAGGCAGACGATGCTTCAAAGCTCTCTGCCATCTTTGACACAGTGGCGAAGAGTAAGATACTGTTCATGACGGACAGGTACGATGATGGGCCCATCAAGCTGACCCACTGGCAGTCGGATGGCGTTGAAGCTAGTATCATCGTGGAGCTGATGAAGCAGGCCTCTGTGCCTGCGTGCATGCTGCTGACATTCCTGCTTTCGCTTATCTCTGGGATCTGCAGGAGCAGGTAGGTGGTGCGACATCGGCCAGCTTACGTTCTGCGTGGAAATGTAATTCCTCTTTAGGCGTTTGCAGGGTTCCTGCTCAACCCCAGTGAGAAATACAGTTGATACAAAATCATTCTGTTGCAAACGGGCTGCCGCAGAGCTGCTATTAAAGTTTGGAGAGCTCCATTGAAAACTCAAGGCTAAAGGCTCCCTCAAATACGTTAGAGCTCTTCAAGGAGCTGGGAGGTTTTTTGGGGAGGCCCTGATCTCCTCCCCGTTTGCAGCAGGGGTAGCTCAGCCCCACTTCAGTTTCATCACAGCTGAAACATTGGGTTTCCAGCTATTCCGTGGCTTAGAGAATGACGTGAGGCTCAGTAGCTGGGACTCCCTACTCCCCGTTTGCTACGAATCGCTCCACGGCTGTGAAATATCAGCCAACAGTGTGTCTAAATCCATCGCATCTCTAACAGACAGTGCTGCTGCAACTTTGGCACCGTAGAGCAGGTTACAGGGACTGCTGGTCTACGTGAATCCTTGGGGAAAGCCCGTTGTCACAACCATGCGACTGAATAGGATGCTTCAAACGTAATGCGCGGCAAGTGCTTGCGCTAAAGAGGAATTCTGAGCAGGTTTGAAGGGGAGAAGCTTCTGCATATAAAGCTTAGTGACACACGTGGTCAGCCAGCCTAGAGAGGTTGTGCCGGAGAGGGGAGCGGAGCTCAGGTTCCAAGCTGCAAGGGGACACTTTGATTGATGAAATTTAGATAACAGCTACTACTGTATTCATGGATAAATCTTCTCAAGTACAGCCTAAGGGTTTGGGGAACAGAGTCTTTTAACAGGTTTCGAGTTGTACGATACTGTCATAAAAAAAATTACAGTGAAACTCTTCATATGCAAAAATTTTCTGAACAGTTGAGTTACACATTTTGGTACACAAAGGGAAAACTGTCTGGTTTTGGACTACTCTGTTGGAAGAGATTTAGGGTCAAACCCAAACCTGATATAATCAGGGATCTCTGGTTCCCGGGGCTGCTCTGTAGACACTGACTATGCATTAATGGTTGTTAATGGTAATTAAGTTAATGGTTGTTAATGGTAACTAAGTTGATGGTCGTTAATGGTAACTAAGGCAGAACTTTGTGGCTGGGTAGAAGACTGGGAGTCAGCTCTGAAGGTCCCTTTTCTGGCTGCCCAGGGACTGTGTGACTCCCAGCAAACAGGATGATCCTTTTCTGCGTAGGAACTTGGTCTCGAGGTCAGACTTGCCCACCTGGATCGCTGCTAGGACTCAGACCAGGTTAAGCCCAAGCCTTGCAGGTCTCCAGAAGGCCACAGTCTAAGCATGACTTGGGAGCTGGAGCTCCGTCTGGCAGGTTGGGCACAGATCGCTGCTACCCAGCTTATCAGGAGTTATTCTGATTCCAGCTTTTCCTGAGCCCAGTACGGATGTTTTTAGCCAGGCTAGCAGCCAGCTGTGCGGACCAGCAGGCAGAATGCCACGCTTGCTGTGCGTAAACCTAGGTTGAACTTGTTCTTAACCTTGGGAGGTGGGTACAGGTTTCTTTCTGCTTTGTTTTATTCACCCATAGTATCAGCATTATATTTACTGATCTTACGGGTGTTTTAAAATATCAGTCTTGGAGAATAGAGGTTAGTACCTAGCTTTGTAACAAACCTCCTGCTTGACCTTCGGAGTCATTTAATGCAATTTGGTTCACTTTAGCCCGTGGTGTGTAGCACAGCCTCCTTTGTGCCAACATACACGAGGCAGGGAGGGTTCAAGATGTCAGGTGCAGGTCTCCTTCCAGTCCCCTCCTCCCTGTGCTGGGACAGGACATCCCATAAAATAAGATCTACCAGGTTTTTGCTCCTTCTGGTCACAGCACTTCTTTCCCAGGTTTTTGTGAAGTTAAGGGATAGTCAGCTTTGAAAAGCTAAAGAAAGATCAGCGATGTCCTCTCAGGACAGCTTGGGGCTGTTTTAGATGTGCCACTGTTGGGTATTTGCGCGGGGGAAGCAGGGCGACAGCGTTAGAAATCTCAGAAAGGGAGTGCTGACATCCATCCAAGCCTACCGAGCGCTCTCAAGGCCTGTGCATCCAAAATTAAGGCATTTCTTCAGCACCACCTTGTGCTACGGGGTGGCCATTGCAATTCTTTCTTCAGAGGGACTTGTCTGCAGGATTTCCATCACCGCTGAAGGTCTCTAGTGTGCTGTTGGGCACATCAGGATGATTTAGTATCGAGGCAATAAACTCGGTGTGCTCCTTTGAAAAAAAGTCCGTTTACAAACACCATGGCCTCTGATTCCTCATCCAGAAGGGAGGCACTGTTCCTGCAGTTTCTAGCAAGGAGCAAAAAGCCAGCCGGGGATTCTGGATAATGGAGCTTTAATATTTGCATGTGATCCAGATTCGGAAAGATCGCTTTTCATCTGATATCTGAAAAATCCTCTCTCGCTCTTGGAAAAAAAATGGAATTGGAAAAATCAAGATTTACTCATGCAGGCTATGTTAATTTATTGCCAAAATTCCTTATATTTGGAAATACCCCAGAGATCTCCTGCTGCTTAAATAATGCAATGACACGACGTCACTGGTTTTTTGTTTTGTTTTGTTTTTAATTTGGTTGGTTTTCCATTGCACTTCTGAAAATCATTCTGTATACTGTGTGGTAAACAAGTGGGAGCATTTACAGCAATGCATAGGCGGTGCGCACAGGGGTAGAAGACCACGCAATAAATATTTTTGGCTTTCTTCCTCAGTACTCTTGGAGATGGGAGTTCCCGTAGCACATCTTGCAACTCTTCTATTGAGCTTTTTGGAGCGTGTTTGTATTTTTATTTAAATAAGTATGTGCAGGTATTTACTTTCCAAAGAAAGTATCAGAGTGGAGCAGAGGTTGGTGTTAGGTGGAACAGGAGTCAGTGGTAGCAGGGACAGGCACAGACTCTGACGCGCCTTTTGGGCCCGTCCTGGCCAGTCAAGGAGATGCGTTTACCCGTTGCAGGCTGCGGTGGGTGCACGTGTCGGGGGGTGCTCCTGGGGCTGAGGCTGCTTTGGGAATCGTTCTCGCTTGGTCAGGACATTCCTCAGGCAGAAGGGAGCAGAAGCCTTCCTTTGCTTCGAGCAGGGGCATCTGGTCGGTGGGCGACCCCCAAGCTCGCTGCCTCTGGCCTGGGGAGCGGCGGAGCAGAGTGGATGGTAGGAGACGCGCGTTGCTGGGAGAGGATGGGAGACTGCCAGCCCGGTGCGTGTTTAGCACAGGGCCCCAGAGCCGTTGCTTTCTGCTTGACCTGAGACGGTCTGGCAGCTCTTGGTTTGACCAGGAATATTTCACCTTCAGCTGCACATAAGCACACAGGTAGAGCGTTTCTCCTTCCCCCTTCTTTTGCATTTCAAGTGTAATTCTCTGCTCTAGCAAACGTTTGTCACACCGGCATTTGTAACCACTGGGCCAGGATATAATTGGAAGAGAAAACTCATCTGCACTTGTGCCTCGGTGAATCTGCGAACCCAGGTCTTTGAGATCAGCGGCCAGCGCAGTGGCCGCCCGCGTCTCCCTCCCCTGCGCGACGGTCTTTCCTCCGCCGCCTTGGATGCCACCTCCTGACAAGCCAGCTGAAGAGCAGTGCCTTCATTTGTCTCTAAGGTGGGAGGCTGTAACGAAGAGCTGAGTAACTCGCAGGCCTCAAATTAAGAAGAATGATTCACAGTACACTGCGTGTGTTTCAAAAGCAATGTGTGTGAAATTTGAACGGGGAGGGGGAAGGGGGGACTTCAGCACTCTGGTTTTTAAGCTGACAAACCTTGCACGAAGGATGGTGGAAAGGGCTCAGGAGGATGGGGGGAGGAAGGAGATAGCAGCCACAGTGAAGCGAGCAGGATTTTGAACGAGCCATACCCTTGCGATTTGTGTAAAATGGATAAATAGCAGCCAGAGCCCCAGCCTGCCCATCCTGCGTTCTGTCCTGGCCAGTCCCAGAGGCGCGCTGCTGCCGGCCGACGGGCTGAAGTCCTCCCGATGAAAGCCGGGGAAGGCATGCACGCGTTGCAGGGACGTCTCCGGGCCACGCTCACTAATGATCCAAACAGCTGTACAATTTCAAAAGCGAAGCAGGATACCAGGGATAATTTTAGTGTTTGGAATGACCATAAACTGAAGGAACAGGCCAAAGCGTTAAGAGAGAGTAGGTAAAGAAAGTGACTGCAAGTGAACATAGATTCCCGGGCCCTTAAGAAGAAGCAGTGAAACACTGTGAAAGCAGTGAAACAGCCATTGTGTACAGGGAAGAAGTGATGCAGGTTATGTCCACAGCAGAATTTATTCCCCGCAGCAAACACGGTGCTTTGTGTTGCTGTACCGCTCCTGTGCCGTCTGCGACCGGCCTGCATCCAGTGGTGTCGTTTTGGACCACACAAATCACCGTCGTTCCTTTTTTTATAGGTTGTGTGGTAATAAAAGTAACTCCCAAAAATAATTTAATTGAGCATCATTTAGTACTTTTCTTCTGAGTCATAAAAGAAGAACCACGTGAATATTTCCTCCCCTACAAGCCTAATGTGGATGTTAACTTTGAAACCTAATTAAATGCTAAATGTCGTGTTATCTACATAATGCTGGTCACCCTTGGCAAGGCAGTGGAGAGAAGATAGAAATGAAGACCCTGAGAAAGGAATTTGGAAGGAATAAAGAACAAAAGAAGAAAAGGATCAAGTGGAAGAAGAAGAAAAGGATCAGGTGGAAGAAGAAGAAAAGGATCAGGTGGAAGAAGAAGACAAGGATCAGGTGGAAGAAGAAGACAAGGATCAGGTGGAAGAAGAAGACAAGGATCAGGTGGAAGAAGAAGACAAGGATCAAGTGGAAGAAGACGACAAGGATCAAGTGGAAGAAGACGACAAGAGGGGAAAAAGGGACAGAAACTGCAGGGAGAGCACAGCTGTTGGTTATACCAAGCTCACGCTCGATGGAGACCTGTGATTAGTCATACCGGGATTTGTGAAGCAGTTGCACCGTGTTGTGCTGTTGCGCCGTACACACCACCGCCTTGACTCCAGTCTCCTGGAGACCTAGAGCAGCGTACAATCCCAGTGAAGCGTCCCGAAGCACAGGGTGGAATCAGGATTGTGGGGTCCTTGGAAGAGCGAGACACTTGGTTTTACAGAATGGAAATGAGAGGTTGGGTCGTCTGCTTTAGATGCCTTGATCTGGAAAGGCTGCTTTAATTCTGTGAACCTTTAGGAGAGTAGTTAACATCTGATATTCTTTAATGATAATACGTTGACACCGTCTCTGGTTGTACCACCTTAACTTTACACTGAATGTTTAGCACGGAGTTTGTACGCTGTACAGCCTGCCGTACGGCGACAGCAAAAGGGGACATTCCCGTGGTGTTTCTGCAGGGTGCTGAAGTTTTGGCCTCTGTCGTTCTTGTGGAGCAAACTCTCAACTTGTGAGCAGCTGGGACATCGCCTGCAGCACCTCCAGGTCCTCAGCAGCAACAAGAAGGCTGAAACCCAGACTCAACTAATGAGGTACGGAGTACGCATGAAGTCATGCACGCCTTTGCTCTAGCCCTGTCTCCTCTGGGGAACCCCAACCGTGGATGCTGGGCCCGCACAGCACTACGGGGTCCTCGCTGCACCATGTCACGTTGCCTTCCTTGCTCTACTCCCTGCTAGTTTGCAGGTCTTTACTCTGTTTATATCAATTATGCCTTTTGCCAGATAGATGCCTTTTTCCCTAGCCTGGGAAAGGCAACCAGGATATTGCCTACAGAAAGCTTGTGCTGCGCCCGTGTACTCCCACAAGCTCATTGCTTTCACATCTGCTGCTGTTAACCAAAAACTGCAATCAGGATTCAGTGGCACTTTCCATAAGAGCAGAAAGGTTTAAATGCTCCCCTCTTTCACCCACTCTTTTGGGGAATCTTTCTTGCAGTAACTGGAGACCAGAGACTCCAACAGCGCTAACAGAGTCAGTGTAACAGAGAAAGCAAACCTGCAGCACAGGGAGTGCAACAGGGAGAGGCAGAGATCTGAGACAGATATTGAATGCCCTACGGCCATTACACAGCGAGTCTTGTTCTGTGTGGCTCTCTGATCCTGCAGTAATAGACTCCCAGGGAACACTTAAAATAGATTAGCAGATTTGAAGGCCAAAAGTAACTCTGATTTTTTTAATCTAATTTCCCAAATAACTCAGGTCATGCAATTTCATTCAGAAACTAGCAGCAAGGGGGCAGGTCCGCAGCCCTTCTGGGTGTGTTTATGTACCCAGAAACACTATGTATTGCATTGACTAGTGGTTCAGGTCAAGTATCCCTCTTGGAAAGCCATCTGATCTCAACACGGGTACTCCAAGTGCTGGTGCCCTTAGTATTGGTAAATCCCCCTGCGTATACATGTGCACACTTTGTCTAACGTGCCTCTTTGTAGCTTCAATCCCGCTCTTCGCCCCCCTTACTAAGAAAGGGCAGGCGCCGAGTGGCTCCACGTTTGGCCACAGAAGTAAAGCACCCCAGTGCAAGTCCAAAGATCTCTACACCATGTCTCTTCAGTAAATTGTCCCGGTGTCCTTGGGACGTTAAAGGTGCTATGTAAGTGAAGCCAACAACTGTCATTGAAACATCAAACACCGGCCTTCCCTTTGCTTTAACACTGTTTCTCTTTATCCTGCATGCAGGAAAGCCAACATCTTTGTCTCCCTGCTGATTGATGTGGCTCTGGGGATACTGCTGATGTCCTGGCTGTACAGAAAGAACCGAATCGGTCACCTCGCTGACACTCTCATCCCCATGGCTGATGTAAGTCTGGCCAAAGGCGTTTCTCTTTCAGCTGCTGTGGGCAGTGACCAGCCCTGGCTGCCTGGGGTAGCTGTAAGGAGGCAATGCCTTACGCACAAGGATTTCAGAGTCCTCTCTGAAGTCATGCAAATCAGGTCTCCTCAAGAACAGCGAAATCTTCAAATCAAGCCTGCTGGGGCTGCTCAAAAGGAGCACAGCTCTGCTTTGCGTGTGCAGTGAATACTAATTAGATGTTTACCGGAGGGCTGCTCCAGCTCCTAAAGTAACAATTATGGCTGGGACAGAGCCCTGCAGCTGCAGGTGGAGTGGTTATTGAGCCAGAATACTTTTATTCTGGAGTCGACAGGAGGTGTCCTCAAGTTGTTGCTATATGGGGCGTTTGGGGAAAAACAAAAAGCTGTAACTTGGCTTGAATCTGATAAACTGCTGGAAAGTCAAACTTGATAAGCAGTGCAGCTGTGCTTGTGAAGAGGAATTTCACGGGGAAATCCAAGGGCGTTAGCTAGTCAGGATGCAAACACCTGAAATCCTGTCTTAAGAGCTCTGGTGTACAGATGGTAAACTAGGAAAACTTGCTGTATCCTGTGATTTTCTCAAGCATAACTCCTCTTGCCCACTACGATCCCTCGACATCAGCAGAAATTCATGAAGAACAAGTATGACTCATCCTATCCTGCTTTTCTGGTGGTTCCTTTTAGGTGCAGTACTCCAATATATCTGTTTAGTGGCAGTAAGGAACTTATAATGTACTTTAGAGGCTGGAGACCAGACCGCTGGTCTGAAGTTAGCTCTGCTTTAAGGGCTTCTGTGTCTTGGGAATACATGTGCAGCCAATGTTCAGCGCTGTCGTGCAGCTGCACAGCCTAATCCTTTCTCTGCCCACTTTCATTTCTGGGAGAGAAGGTGGATCTTTCCATTGGTTTCTTTCTAGCAGCTGGAGAACGTCCTCTCTTTGCTCTTTCTCCAGCTTCTTGGTTGGGAGGAATTATATTCTGATTAGAGAATTCCAGCAGCAATTTATTTTTCCTACTTATCCTGTCTTTCTTAGGAAGAGCTCATGTTTCCCTTGATGATGATCTGCTTGGTCCGCGTCTAACCCTTTAACTGTTACAAGCCATAGGTCTCTGATCATTCTTGTACACATCGTGCTTTCAGAAAGTGTGTATGGAGTGTCCAGCGTAGCTGTGGATCGTTATTATGGCTATTTTTTAATCTTTCATAGGCAGACTTGTAAGGATTGCTGCAGACACTATTCAGCAGCAGCGGTGGGGTAGAAAGGACCACAATTCTTGCAATACACTTGCTCTTGTATTTGAGCTATGCACTAAAAATATTTTTCTAAGTCTTATTGCTAAGTCTTTTCCCTTACAGATATTTCAGCTGGAGGAGTTTAAGTTCTCTAGAGCTCTCCCTGTGGGATTACTGTAAGTGTCCAGCTCTCAGAAATCTGATTTCTTAACAAGTCTGCGAGGAAGTGGCTTTTGGCCGCGTTCCTGTTTGCACAGGTGGCTCCAGGAGGGGTTCCATCTGCCCGGTGTCTTCGGCAGATGGACGCTCTCTGTGCTCAAGGTGTATCCGATCCCAGCACGGGTCCTGCATCGGCTTGCTTGTGAGAGTTGCTCGTTCGTTCCTCTTTCAGTAATTTAGCTCACCTGTCACTCAACTTATGCATCATAGTGCCGGTTATTTTCACCATGTCTCCTACATGTGCAGACTTCATTACCGTGCTATCAGGAAGAGCTGTTTACTTACTTTCCTGGAACTGATAACTCGTCCTTGTGTGGGCGGCCTCGTCAGTTGGTGCCTTTCTTCTCTGCAGTATCTCCAAGCTTATCAATTCAGGCCACTTACAACTCTTCTTACTTTCCAGCCTTGCTTGCTTCTTTCAAGCATATTAGATTGTGGACATAAAATCATTTGGAGTCCTTTTACTGCCTTTGGTGGGCATCGATTTATATGCATTATGTGCAGGCCTTAAAAAATGCAGATCTGAGCGATCCCAAAATATACCAATGACTTCAGCATTTGGTGTGCGAGCCAGCACCACTTCTTTTCCAGTATGACAGCAAAATCTCCCCTTAGCCATTCAGCAGTAGGTTTCCTCTCTGCTGCTGAGTGTCCATCTGGTACGCATTATTCCCATCACTTGGGCTTTCTCAAGTGCTTACGCGTTGCCAAGTTCAGTAACGCAAACTTTCCCATGTGCAGAATGAGTTACTTTTCCTTCCCTGATGCTCCTTGCTGTTCTGCTTCTGATATGTGCCCCAGATCTGATGGTGGCGTTGACCTTACATCTCTGTGCCTGTTAGTAAATAGGACATTATATATGTTATAATCAGATTATTATATATTACAAGGTTATATACATAACCTTATTTTAACCGTATTGATTTGATTGATTTTAATATTGACAAACTAACCTTATACAATGAATAACCTTATTGGTTTGATTGATTGATTTTAATATTGACAAAGTCATGACTGTGTGGGGGCTGGATGCAGTGCTCATTTTTTTTCCGAGCAAACGTCTCTCTGGAAGGAAGCGGATGCAGGTAGGTTATTTTAGCTCTCAGCAACTGCCAGGGTCACAAGCTCAGCCTGCTGACGTGAGGATGAAGCCATGTTCCCTAGCCATCCTTCGTCAGCCCCTGACATAATGGTTCTCAAATCAGCACTTAGCCAGCAGTTGCCGATGATGCACAAGACATCGTTGCCTGCAGCTCCCGCTTTCACAGCTTGATGGGCTGCGCTGTGCTGACTGTAATAACAAGTTGCTTTTGTCAGTAAATGAGGCAGATGTGATTCAGAGACACCTAGGGAGTAACTGGCGAGTAGCTGTATGCAGTACGAAGGACTGGTTTTTGGAACAGGCTTTCAAATCCAAGAACGGAAAATGTGAATAATCTTCTCTCTGTAGGTGCCCTCGCAACTCCTACCCTCCTCTTTCCTCTCCTTCCCACCAGGCTTCCCAATGGTTGTCCTTGGTTTTGCCTTCCACAAGACAGCCTTCTCGCAAAAATACCCAATTCAAAGGGCTGCCTTTGTCTGTTTTAAAAAGAAGAACGGCTTATAAACCATCTTCTTTTTTTTCCTCCTTCACCTCTCTCATCCTTGCTGATGTCTCTTTCTCTTAAGCTGTAATCTCTGTGAAACAGTTAAATATTTATCACAGATCATGCCTCCAAAGATGTTACTGGGGCTTAGAGATAACTGGGTTTAAGTTCCTATTCAGTCATGTTCTGCTAATCCATAAACCGAGCAAGCAGAGAGGACGCTTCCTGGAAAATATTTAGATGTTAATTTGTAAAATAGCATAACTTAGAGCCCCAAACGCCTGCAACAGCCACAGGGCAACTGTGTCTGGTAGGGAGTGCTGTGGCTCTGCTTGCCATGGCTGGCACTGGATGCTCCGCTCAGGAAGTTTGCACGGTGCTGCCTGGCGCCCACCGCGGCGCGCCCCGTGTCCTCCTCCGTCCACGTCACATCGCCGCTAGACCCGCTGCATATGGGGATGAGAAAGAAGAGCATGACAGTAAAGAAAATATTTCCACAATGATCTCACCTAAACCACGTTAGCTTTAGTCTCCAGTTTGGTGATGTCCCTACCCCCGTTATGAAACACTTCCAATTCACTGCATCTTATTTATTAATACTGTTCATGGTCAGTATTCATGACTGCAACAGGAGAATTGGACTCCCAGTCACCTTTTCTGATTCTGCTTGCTATTGATCAGTCCTAAAATGTCTGGCTGGAACACAACCTGCAAGGTTACGCCTTAGGACTAGGTTTCGAAACTCAATAACAGCAAGCTAGGGCACCTTCCCGAGCTCCGTGCCCCTGTCAGAACTCAGCAGCACCTCTGGGACTGGCAGCCTCCAGAAGTATTCAGCGCTGAAAAACAGCCTTGCTGAAGGACTGCTTTCAAGCATTTAAATATTTCATTAAAATCCCCAAATGCTTTTTCTAAGTTACCAATCCGACACTTTAAATATTAAAACCAGTCTATTTATAAAGTAGCTACCACTACTCAGCCACAGAGGCTGGGTTCAAATCAGTTCTGACTTGCAGTGAGATATTTTAAGGGACAGAGGGAAAATGAAGGAAATAACAAGGCATTCCTTTTGGATAAGTTGAAGATGGAGCTCTTAATTTTGCCGCTACACTGAAAGTAAATGTTTACAAAAAGTAAATGTTTACAAACTCATTTTGCAAGGATCCTGTTGCTTGATAAATAAAATGGAATCATTCCTTGGAAGTCATTTCCCCTTAGGGAAATTATCCATATGAATGATGGGGAAAGTAGGCTACAGCGCATCGGCTTCAGGTCGCATGTCTTGGTTCTTCTGCACGTGCACGGTCTGCGGTGCAATTCGCATGCGTGGCCTTGACTGTACGTGGGGTTTTCAGAGGTAGAAGGCTTTTACTCCCGGTCTCTGTCGCGCGGGACAGCGTGAGAGGTCACTTCGGCCAGGTACGTTCCCCACCGGTTTGCTGGAGGTCACCGCTCTCGGCTACCTCCATTCACAGCCTGGTAAATGGACTTCACAGCTGGTTTCGGCTTAGGTGAGCAGGTCAGGCGCGAGCTGCTGAGGAGCAGAGCCACCGCCTCTTCTGCCCTGCCGACTGCAAGGGGGACCCCTGGCAGCGTGGTGGGGTGGGGAGGGAAAATCAGTAAATAACATCAGCCTGGGATTAAATCAGCAGAAATTGTGAGTCAAAGCTCTCAGTGATTTGGGGACGAGCTCCATTAGGCTTTTTTCTCAATGATTCAGAGAGCTTCTTTTTTACTGGGATACAATGGGTATCTCTCCATGAAGCCTGTGGAGAGGCACGATAGGGGTAGGCAAGATCAGTGCTATACAGCCTGGTTAATCTCGCCTAGTACACCACAGAGTGTCAAGAACGTTTGTTTATGTATGAAATACATCTATATAATTGTGTTTTCTACCCTGCTGTAAGCACATACAGGTTATTTGTTTGTAAAAATTCACTTTTTTTGCCCACGAGTGCACTGCCATCTTGCCTCTTTTAAAATCCTGACAGCCTTCCCCATAGTTAGATTACTTGCTCAGCTCTGACTCTTCAGTTGACTGTCCAAAGCAGCTGATTTGTGCACCAGCATTTGCCATCTATTTCAAGAACTCTTATTACACCAAGAAATCACACCGTGCAAGTCTACCCGGGATGGCCATGAACAGGTTTGTGTTCCCAGCACTGTTCCACATTTCAGCGGTTCAGCTCCCTCTCTGCTCTGGTGTTTGGGTTCAGTAAAGAGTCATTTGCCAATAAAGGTGCGTTTCTGACGTAACCAGTTGTCTGTAAAGTAGTAGTTTGGATGGTTTTTCCCATTGGTTTGAAGGGTGGTAAGGGTATTTTGGGGGGCAGCGTGTACGGTGCACTGGACCTTTCAGTGTGGTAGCAGTCTCTTATCTCAGGTGCTTTGCTTCCATGTGTTTGTAGCACGTAGCTGAAGAGCTCCAGGACCTGCTCCAGTGGCTAATGGGAGCGCCAGCTGGACTGAAAATGAACCGAGCTTTGGATCAGGTTTTGGGACGCTTCTTCCTTTACCACATCCATCTTTGGATTAGTAAGTGCAATTGTTTAACTTTTCAGCCTCCCTTTTCATCTCTTCCCTCCCGAGTGTTTACTGTTTGCCTAGAGGTGAATAATGAATCAAAATGCACTACTGCAAGTACAGACTTGTCTGTGAGCCTTCCTTCTGTGGGAACTCAGGCCAACGTTGGATTCCCACACAAGGAAGTCATGCATATTAAATAAAGTGCTTGTATTGATGCTTCGCAAGAAGCGCAAATCATGACGGAGCTTACTTGGTGCCGTTAGTGGTGAGGGTCCAAGGGAAGGCTTTAGGTCTTATCTAGGCTTTCGTAGTCTTTGCCCTGTAAGAGGCAGCTGATAGGATAGGGATGAGAAGCGGGCTTTCGGGATGCAAATACAAACTCTGCCTTGTCACTGACTTCAGCTCAGTGCAATATTGTTATTTCAACACACCCCTGTTATCCTTGATAAGTGTCTTGATGAAGGAGTATAGTCACGATGGACACGACCTCCTCAGTTATTATACTGATTTACTCTGCTCACCCATCAAGTACGGTCTCGTTTCTGTGACTTTGCTCCAGTTCAGTGATGAAAGAGACTGTGTGCCTCCACGCTATTTTATTTTACGAAAGCCATATGGGATGGCTTTTGTGGGAACAGCAAGAAAAGGGGAATGGTTGCAGTTGTCCTGGTTTCAGCTGGGATAGAGTTAATTTTCTTCTTGGTAGCCGGTACAGGGCTGTGTTTTGGGTTTAGGATGAGAACAATGTCGATGCTAAGTATCGCTAAATAGTCGCTAAGTAGCGCTTACACTGGTCAAGGACTTTTCAGCTTCCCGTGCTCTGCCCGGTGCACGGGGGGCTGGGAGGGAGCACAGCCAGGGGCGCTGACCCAGACTGGCCCCAGGGCCATTCCATACCACATGACGTCATGCTCAGTATAGAAGCTGGGGGAAGAAGAAGGAAGGGGGGGGACATCTGGCGTGATGGCGTTTGTCTTCCCAAGTAACCGTTACGCGTGATGGAGCCCTGCTTTCCCGGGGATGGCCGAACACCCGCCTGCCCATGGGAAGTAGCGAATTAATTCCTTGTTTTGCCTTGTTTGCGTGCGCAGCTTTTGCTTTACCTATTTAACTGTTCTATTTTATTTTACTTCAATTATTAAGCTGTTCTTATCTCAACCCACGAGTTCTCTCCCTTTTACCCTTCAATTCTCTCCCCCATCCCACCAAGGGGGGAGTGAGCGAGCGGCTGCGTGGTGCTTAGTTGCCAGCTGGGGTTAAACCACGACAGCAGTAAAGGTTGATGTGTGCAGTTAAAAATGTAATTAGGAACCTGGACACGAATCGAGAAAAACAAATCACCTGCGGAGCAAGGTGAGTGCTCTGTGCAAGCTGAGCATGTCCTCCCGTTCCTCACAGAGCTGCCACGCCTGGACAGAAACCTAGGGGGAAAGAGAGCTTGTGTTGGCCCTCCTAAACAGAAGATGGCATCTGAAGGAGTTTTCCACTTTTTACTTCCGTGTTTTCGTGGCTATGATTTCTGGAGCAATGTTCTAGGGCACGGATAATCAGTCTTTTGTGAGTGTCAGCTCGCAAAAATTGACTCTCGGGATGTCTCGGTCCAATACTGACACTCTGCAATGTCCCCTAGGCTACATTCACCTGATGTCCCCATTCATCGAGATGATCCTCTGGTACGTCGGTCTGTCGGCTTGTCTGGGCCTGACCGTGGCTCTCTGCATCCTCTCTGACATCATCGCGCTTCTGACTTTCCACATCTACTGCTTCTATGTCTACGGAGCCAGGTGAGTTGATCTCCTTGGTTATACCTTGGGTATGTTTGGAGAGAAGGGCCACCGAACACTCAGGGCACGTGTTTAATTTGGGGAGCCTTCAGTCCTGGCATAGTTCTCTTGAATTCACAATTTAGCCAGCAGTTAATTTATTGCATTCTTTTATGCGTGTAGAAGTGATGGCCGCAGCAGTACAAGCAACCTATCTTTCGGTTCTCCTGTATTTAAATATTTATTTATTGTGGTAGTGACCTTGAAAAATAAAACTACGTGTCAGGCAGAAGACAAGAAAGCAGTTCACCCTATCCCTTTGTTTCAACCTTACAGCATTCTTTCCAGTTGCACCCTACCCAGCAGTTTTGAGGGGAACTGGAGGAGAGGAGGAGGAAAGGGGAACCCTTGTACCTCTGGAGAAGCCCCAAAGTCCCTGCCTCTGCCCTGCTTCAGAGGTTCTTGTCTGCATCGTGGAGCACAGCTGGCAGGTTTGGGGTTACAGCATGGCTGTGGCACCATCCTGGTGTCACTGGCTGGACCTACTGGAGGGCCCCACATCCCGAGAGCCAGGCAGAGGCTCTGAGGGAGCGTGTGGGAGCACGGAGGGCTTTGGGGCATGGCCGGGGCACGTCGGGGCTACTGCGCAAGTGGTGCCCACCAGCGTGCTCTGTTCCTGCCGTCCACCGAGACGTGCTGCAGCAAGGCATCGCACAGGCCACTGGAGAGTAGCTGCTCTTGCCAAGGAGATGAGAGACAAGATAATAAGAAACTTTTGGCTTATAAAGTACAGAATGGTCATTGTTCCTCCCCAGGCTGTGAGCAGAGGGCTTTACATTGCAAACAACAGAAGAAACGGTAGAACTTTAGTTATAGGTAGTTTAGGGGATGGTTAGAAATATTGAGATATGGTTTATGAATCAGTTCTGTTGTGAGCATAGGGCTTACGCCTGAAATCAGTAATGTCAGTAATGGGGAGTCTCTTCCCAACACCTCTAATTACTGGAATTACTGCTTTGGGCTGTGAGGAGCGGCCTTGCTCCTCCTAATTGTGCAGAGACTGGAAATAGGAAAAGCATTTTCTCAGCTGATTGCTTTTCCCTTGTGAGCTGCAGGGAGCCAGTCTGCCCACCTCGGCTGTTTGTTAGAAGTGCAGAGCAGCTATATCTTATCTTGCCGCTGGCACCAAAGTGTCCCTGCTGTGCCAGGTGCCCTCCGTGGAGAGTCAGAATGGGACAGCAGTCACCCACATAGAATCATAGAGTCACAGGATGGTTTGGGCTGGCAGGGACCTTTCAAGGTCATCTGGTTCCATCCCCCTGCCATGGGCAGGGACAGCTTCACCCACATCAGGGTGCTCAGAGCCCCGTCCAGCCTGGCCTTGGAGGTTTCCAGGGATGGGGCAGCTCCCACCTCTCTGGGCAACCCCTGCCAGTGCCTCACCACCCTCAGCGCGACAAATTTCTTCCTTAGATCCAGGCTGAATCTCCCCTCCTTTACTTTCAAACCATCACCCCTTGTCCTGTCGCTACAGGCCCTGCTAAAAAGCCTCTCCCCATCTCTCTTGTAGCCCCCTTTAAGCCCTGCAAGGCCGCACTGAGGGCTCCCCGCAGCCTCCTCTTCCCCAGGCTGAGCACCCCCAGCTCTCTCAGCCTGTCCTCCCAGCAGAGCTGTTCCACCCTCGCACCATTGCTGGGGCCTCCTCTGGCCCCGCTCCAACAGCTCCCTGTCCTTCCCGTGCTGAGGACCCCCGAGCTGGACGCGGGGCTCCAGGGGGGTCTCCCCCGAGCGGAGCAGAGGGGCAGAATCCCCTCCCTCGCCCCGTGGCCACGCTGCGGGGGATGCGGCCCAGGAGACGGGTGGCTTTCTGGGCTGCCAGAGCACATTGCCGGCTCGTGGCCAGCTTTTCGTCTATCAGCACCCCCAAGTCCTTCTCCTCAGGGCTGCTCTCCATCCCTCCATCCCCCAGCCTGTGCTGATACCGGGGGTTGCCCCCACCCAGGTGCAGGACCCCGCACTTGGCCTTGTTGAACCCCATGAGGCTCACACAGGCCCATTTCTCAAGCTTGTCCAGGTAACATCAACACAGCCACCACAACACCTTGCATTCCTGCAGCTGGTGGAGGAATTTGGTGGTTCAGGGGCTGGTGAAGCCTGAGATTCCCTTTTGTAACAAACCACACGGTGAAACGAGAGCGGGCGTGTGTGTGCAGGCAGCCAGGGAAGGTGGGGCGGGTGCTGCAGCTGGAACACCCACTTGCTGCCATCTCAGGGTGCGCAGGGCAGCGTGCGGCCTTAGTCAGAGCCATGGGGCAGGTGTGTACCAGCAACCTGGAGGAGTTGTCCTGGGCGCTCTCCTGCCTGGGGATTAGTGCACCAAGCTGTGCCTGCCAGTCTGGGGGCACCCTGCCAACTCCTTGAAGCAGCTGGTGCTCCTCAAACCAGATTCTTCTCTTGGATAAGATTCCTTGCCTCTGCTTTCACAACACTGCCTTGAAATCTGAGCAGCCTCCACACCTTAACTAGGCTGGTTAACCAGTCTGGCTTTTGTAGCTCAGGCTTTCTCAGGCTCTGTTCTGCCCCACAGATGGGCTGTGTCCCCCCTCTTTACATCCCTGTATGTTGGACACTGCTGCCCAGGGCTCTTTGTGCCTCTTCTCTGTCCCAGGGGCTCTTTCTAGGGGTATCTATTTCCCACCCCTTATCACCCCAAGCTTCTCTCACCATTGCCATTTTGCTGGGAGGGACGTAGCTCCAAGTGTCGTAGCCCCAAGCTCCGAAAGCCTAAGGAAAGGATGGGGTAGGGGTGCCACCAGCCATTTAGTTGATCTCTTCCCACTCTTACGGATGTTTGAAGCTATGGTTTACTAAAGAAGGTACAGGGGCTCCAGTCCTCTCCCTTGCCTCTCGGTGCTGCGGAGGCAAAACTGAATTGTATTGACTCAAGTGTGAGGGGTAAGACCTTGGCCGCTCCTGCCGTGGGAGGGGCGTGAAGCAAGGGGAACAGGGCAGCTCCAAACTGGAGAGGCAGAGGTGAGCTCGGGGGAATAAGCTTGCTGCTTCTTTTGCTGCAGAAAAGGTGGTGGCGTGGGGCTGGCGATGGCTGCTGCTCACAGGGGCCACCCTCCAGCACCACTCGCCACTTCCCCTATGCCAGCCTTGTCATCAACGGGAGCAGAAATCGAGAGCCTTGCCGCAGCCCCGGGACGTGGCGTGGCCATTGCCCTCCGGTGGTCCAGAGCTGTCTGCAGTAGCCTGCTTTGCCCGTGCCACGGGCCAGCCCAAACGCGGTTGACTGAGCAATTAGTATTTTATCTGCGTCATTCTCAGGCTGATTTCTTTTGCCGCCCCGAGTTCTGCGGCGTCGGTAAGTGAGCGGGCGCAGGGGTGTAATGATGACAGCTGTTTTGTGTTGAAGCTCGGGAACTCGCAGCTCTGATGCACAGCGTTTTCTCTTTGCTCAGGCTCTACTGCCTGAAGATTTACGGCCTGTCATCTCTCTGGCGCTTGTTCCGTGGGAAGAAGTGGAACGTCCTCCGGCAGCGGGTGGATTCCTGCTCCTATGACTTGGACCAGGTAGTGCTGCAGCACCCGGGGCTCGCTGCAGGACGCTGCCCACAGGCGATACGATCCCGTCCTGCTTCGACTGATATCGAGACAGAAGCCACGGGAGGCTTTGTGCCCAGAACAAGTGCCTGCCCCGGCACGCCGCACCCGTGGCTCTGCAAACAAACGCTTGGACTCTGCTGCTCGGCAGCACCCCTCCACTTCTCTGCATGTTCAGGGGGCCTAATTCTGGCAAGCGCTGAGCACCCAGAAGGCACCCTGGTGAACTTCGGTGGCTGCTGCAGATGCTCGCAGCTCCTGGAGCATGGGAGTGGGTATGGGGGAGGGAGGCAATTTAAAAAGTGGTGCCCAGCAGTGTTGCCACAGTAACAGACGTGCCAGCGTTTCTATTAAAAGCCCCTGTTTCATTCACGGTGCGCTGGAGCCTGGCCCACACGTTCTCACTCAAGCAGCAGAGGCAGTTTTTTGTCACACGCTCGAGCCTCTTCTTAATTTCTGAAATGCCATGCAAAAGTTCAGCAGAGCCGGAACGGCTCCACGCCGGCAGCTGCAAACATCACTAAAATAATACAGTAATATTTGGTAACTTCCAGGGCCAGCGCTGCTCTCTCCATTGCAGCAGGTAACCTTGAGCTTCTTACACCACACTGGAGGAGCTATTTTTCTGTTTCTTTGGTGATGGAAAAGTAAGAGCCTCCGTGCCAGGAAGGCGGTTTGCGTCAGGGCTCGGTCCCTGGGTACTTTGAGGAGAACTGGTTTGGCACTTCAGGCTTCATCCTGCTGCTCTGGAGGCCAGTGGGAATTATGTCGTTGGCCTGGGTGGGAAGAGACGTTCAAAGCAGACCTTAAAAGACGTTTGGAGATGTTAAGCAACTGCAGTGGAGTGATAGAGGAGGGGAGAGACAACTGCTGTGAAGGGAATGGGTTGGGTTATGATCTATTCCTGGTTAGGTGTGTAAAGCTGGGATGTCGATCCACCTCTGCGAGAGCACTGTCTGCGTTATTTTCTCTCTAATACACCATGGCCATGAGCTCTTTTTGCAGAGATGGCAGTGCCCTGTGTTCCTGTGGCCTCTCTGTTCTGGAAGTGGTGACTGAAAGCTGAAGAGTCAGATCCCTATTTGTCAGAAATCTGCATTTCTTCCAGTGGGAATTAGTTAGACTTACGCCAGCTGGGCTGGCCCAGAATAAAAATAACGTTTTCTGTGGGCAGTGGAGCTAATGACACCTGCTTTCCTATGGATTTTTCTCCTTCATCCTCTGAATATCACTTCCCCCACCCCAGCAACTCCAGCTTCTTTCTCTCTCCCAGTTTCCAAGCGAGCAAGAGGCAGAGGTTCTGCGGCTGGCCTGACCAGCTGCCTGCTGCTGCTGGGAACGTTCATCAACCGAACTTTGTCCGCTTTTCCCCAGCCGCTTGTTCTGCTAAAACAAGGAGGACCAGACATACGTCTCAATTCGCTGCAAAGCTCCCTGCCAAATCCCTGCTTCTGTGTACCCTTCCACCTTTTCCTGGTAAACGCTGACCAGTGGCTTTGAAACTTGCGGGGACGGGGGCGGACAAACAGCATGATCGTGTAAGTCTTGTTTCATAAGGAAGCCAGCCTGAAATAGGAAATCTTGACTATTGTCTATAAGGGAAAAAATGCTGTCAGGATCCAGCTTATTTCTCTTTCCAAACATAGTCCTATTACAGGGAGCTTTCTGCAAAAAAGTGAGAGAAGAAGTACTGAAAATATTCAGGGTAACAGCATTATTCACATAGGGAGTAAAAAAACACGTTAAGGAGTCTTGCGAACTTTCATTGTCTCACAGTTTCCTATTCTTTTATTTTTCTTTTATTTTGTTTTGCCATTGTTCTGCTAATGATTGTTTGTGTTTCTTTTTTCCCCTAGTTATTTATCGGCACTTTGCTATTTACAATCCTGCTGTTCCTCCTGCCTACGACTGCACTGTATTATTTGGTGTTTACCCTGGTAAGATGTAACCCTCAAAGCTAGTCATATACTGTCTCCTGAGATATCGAAAAAAGGTTTCCTAGTCATGTACTGTCATCCACAAAGACAATATAAGTCTTGTCTAAGTGTCCTAGGAAGGGTTCTCACACAGCCCGTGCAGGCCAAGCAAGTGGAATTCAGGATACGTGCTTGTGTTTCTCCAAAGGGAATTCCCAGCAAATCCCAGTCACTGGGACAAGCTGTTCCCCTCTCGCTCGGAAGTCATTTCTTATCTTTCCATCCCACGTCTGGGTGACGGCCCCTCCGGTTTGATCTAGAACTTTTTTTTCAGGAAGTTAACTTGCTGTGTTAAATGCTTTCAGCCAGGCTTTGCTCAGAGGGTTGGACTTCGTTATTTTTCTGTTCTTCCCCCAATATGACCAGTCCTCTCCGAGGCCTGCCTGGAGCAAAATTTTCCACAGACAGTGGCCATCACATGGTTCCAACATCTTTTTTGAGCCCTCTCTTTCCAGTTGAGGTTGGCAGCAAAAATAAATGCAGTCTGACAAAAGGAGGTGCTTTAATCAGGGGACAGAAAACACGGAGCAGGCAGCTCAGTTCTGACTGCTTTGCTCTTGCTTAGATGCTCTACGTGCGGTTTCTTCAGGCAGAAATAAGCTACTTCACTGTTGGAGGGAGAAAAATTTACATTCACTGATACACAGTGACGGAGTTTCCTAGAAACGGAAGCCTGAATTCTCCCTTTTAGACGATGACGGTTGAAAGGGGAATAGCTCTCGTGTCCTTGCAGGTCACAGCCTCTACAGCTGCAGGGGCTTCGTTTCAGTTACACCCTTAAGCTAAGATTGACAAGGAACCTCACACAGGGTCTGGATGCCCAGCGCTGCTAGACATCAAACCCACTTTGGGAGGCTTTAGCTTAGCACACAACAATGGCAGATTGCAGATCAGCTCATGAATTTGCAAAGGTTGCATCTCCCGCTTAACTGAGATTTCCCTATTCAACTGTTTCTCTGTAGCTCCGTTTGCTGGTGGTGGTTGTGCAAGGCCTGATACACTTGCTAGTTGACCTGATTGACTCTCTGCCTCTTTATTCAATCATCCTTCGGCTCTGCAGATCCTACAGACTCGCAGGTAAGTCCTTCAGCACTGCACATGCAGAAGTTCAAGGATTTTGCATTATGCATTTAATTTGGATGCGATGGGTAGCTTCTGAATAGAAAGATGCAGCGGGGGCAGGAAAGAACCTAAGGCTCAAGTCATGCAGTTGTCCATACTGTTAACCAATTACTGCAGGATGAGGATGTCAACGGAAAGAAATTTAATGCTGAAGCAGAATCAGGAGCACCTTTACAAAGCCTGTGGCAACTAAAAGTGACATCTGAACAAGCACTGTATAAATTAATTCATCTTTTGATTCCAGTTCTAGTGTACCAGGTCAGGTAAAGCTTCTGAGAGTTCAACAAGCTGTTAACCTTGGCGGTTTGGGCTCTGAAACAAGCCAAATTACAAAAATTACAAAAATACGTGGAACAGCCGCTGTTTCAAAGGGCTGGATCTGCACTGGCTGTGAGTCAACGGAGCTGCTTCAGTTCTGACTTAACCAACTGAAGTCCTGACCTGAGGTGTTTGGATTAACTTCAGAGCTCTGGGCAGATGTCAGATAATCGTTCCCTTTTTGAGGCTAATCTGTCACCAATGTGAAACTAGTCCTTGTTTTTCCACTTTTGGTAACCATCAGCTGTGGTTGGCATCAGAGTAAAGGGTCGTTCTGAAATGGGTTTAACTGTCAGCAGCTATGGTTAATCTAGTTAAAATCAATCTAAATTATTATCTCCCATCCATGTAAAGAGCATACAGCAGGAATTTTAAATATAAGAAAGAGCTTGATCATCACTAAACCAAGGCTAGTCATCAAATGCAAAGGAAGCTTGAGGCAACCGATAACAGCTTTGTCCGTTGGAGCAGTGCCAGGCTCGATTTTGGGAAGGTAAAGCTGAGCTGTGTTACCGACTCTGTTGCTTTTCCATGTGTGCCTTCAGCAGGTTCCTATGAATTTCCTGGCAGAAACTTCTTAACCCTTCAGGGCTGTCTTGGAGGACAGGAGCTGCTGCTGAAGAAAACTGACCCAGTAAACAGCAGGTCACAGGGTAGAGGGAAATCTTGTTGCCACTGAGAGATGAGGCCATATATTCCCATCAGTCTTAGGTTACTTCTCAGTTTTGTTCGGCCAGCTACCTTCTGCAGGGTAATAAGCCTCCACCCAGGCGGAGGATTGTCTTCTCGGTTGAGTTTGTTACCTGATTTACTTTCTTTGTTGGCTATTTGTTTGCTCCTCTTAAACATTTTAAGAAAGAGAACACGGCAATGCCATGCTGCCTGCAAGACGAAGAGGCATCTCTGAGCATTTCTGCAGCCCGTGTTCCTGCCCCAGCACAACAATATGTCATTGGAGTGGTAACAGATGGAGCAGCTGAATCAAATTCAAAGGACTAGAGAGAGTACACATCACTTGATGTCCTCACTGCTTAGGTTTTGCCTCCCTTTTCAGGCTCAGAACTTGGATAAGACATCCTCTGGCATATGTTATGGCAGCTGATTTTGCAGGCACCATAAAGATGGCTCTTCCAACACGAATGGATAGCTTTTCCTGTCAGCAAGGGTTCAGTGCAGTGGTTAAGTTCAATTCAGTTCAGTCGTGGCATCTGGCCTCCAAGTTCTTTGACTCAGTTTCTGAATTGACCAAATATTACATCGAGGAAGCCTGGGCCAGGATAGGTGAACGATCCATCCACGCACCAGAAATGAAATCCAGAGTCTCTTTCCACACATCAGAAGTGAAATACTTTGGACTTTAAAAAGCCTTTTGCAAATATATCAAAGCTGGTGTCCTCTCTGCAAGAGTTCTGTCCGCCCAGTGGGAGCTCAAGGGTTGCCACCTTGGTTGGGATGGGGACACTGTGATGTTGATGAAGGGTTGAAGTAAAGCATAGCAGTGAGGTTCGGGGGTCTCGGACTCTGCCCACACCCAGGTTGCCAAGGTACTGTTTGATTGTGCACAGGTCAGTTCATTTTCTCCATACTTCTCTTTCTCTCTTGCCCAATACTTAGATCATAGAATAGAATCACAGAATCGTTAAGGTTGGAAAAGACCCTTAAGATCATCGAGTCCAACCGCTAACCCAGCACTGCCAAGGCCACCACTAACCCATGTCCCTCAGCACCACATCTCCCCGGCTTTTAAATCCCCCCAGGGATGGGGACTCAGCCCCTGCCCTGGGCAGCCTGTGCCAGGCCCTGACAGCCCTTGGGGGAAGGAGTTTTTCCCAATCCCCAACCTAACCCTGCCCTGGCGCAGCTTGAGGCCGTTCCCTCTCGTCCCATCGCTTGTTCCTGGGGAGAAGAGACCGACCCCCACCTCTCTACAACCTCCTTTCAGATATTCATTCACATCACAAACTTTGGGGCGGGTTTTGTCACGGTTCTGGAGGACCTGTCGTGGTGATGTCTCATGATGACTGGAATACAAACAAGCAGTGAGCTCGCTTTAGTGCGCTGTCATGTGGAACAAAGCAAATGGGTTCATGTCCCGACCTCTCTTGTGCCATCGATGATGGTGGTGTACAGAAGAAGCAGAACCCTGAGCTCTGGAGTTGGCTGGCAATCGCGGAATAGTTTGGGGTTCTCCTCTGCTAGGGTGATCGGCAGTAAACCAAGCCCTCCTGCTTTTTCTGTGAAGTGGATTCCTCAGGCTCCTGAGCATTGTAGTAATCTACAGGTCATTCTAAAATAAATTTGTAGCCCTTTTGTGCATGTATTTTCTTAAAAATTTAAGACTCTTGAACAATTAAATAATCTCATTAAGAGATTGTTGGCTTGCAGCTGTAGGAGGGAAGTGCGTGGCCATGACCTACAGAAACAGCATTTTCTGGTCTAATGGACTGTTCCTAGGATAAGGCTCCGGAGTGCTCGACCACGTATCGGAAACTTGAGTGCACGCTTGTTTCTGTCTCTCTCTGACAAATTGCCTGCCTGAAAAGCAGTTCCTGGAATGGCTTAGACACTTCCTCTAGCCAAAACTCAATAAATCACGTTGAACACTTTTTTTCATCCAGCACATTTGCTTACTGAGACCCAGGGTACTCGAACGTCTTTCTGAAGCCATTGGGGAAGCCCATGTTCCAATATAACCCAGCAATACACAGTTAAATCCTTCCTGCCTTATCCAAAAAAGGCTTTATGATTTGGGGAGACACTTTAAACCAGAGATGTCTGCTAGACAAGAGCATTCTCTCCCAGGAGTAAACTCTGTAATTTTAATTAATTCAAATTATTTCAAAGGGAAAATGGTTTGGTTTTTTAAATGTGTAAGAGTCATATAGTGGTGGGGCTTACACAGATGAAGAGTTTTATTTCTGTTTGCACTCCCGAGTCACTGTTTGATCTGTGGCAGATCACTTCATTACTCTTGCCTCCTCTTCTCACCTGTAGAAAGGAATAACAGGGGCACACTTGGCTGGTACAGGTTTGCAGAAGATGGATTGGGTTTATTTCTCTGACGTGATTCGAGATCTTTCAAAGGAAAATGCCTCTCTAGTCCTAGTTGTTACCTTTGTTTGAAACGTTGCGTTAAACGTTCATGTGCAGTACGTCACCACTGGAATCCAGAATCTTTTTCCTATTTATCTTTAAAGTATTGGGAATGTAGCAAGTCCAAGAGGAGATGTAAAAGTGGCAGGTTTGATGGGGTTAGTGGTGCGTTAAAAATGTACGAATGCTGGGATTAATAGGCAGCGATTGCTTTGAAACATCTTCAGTGCCTCCAGGCCGGCCACTTTCCTCCCGTAGCCTGAGAGAGGGAGAGATTTGCACATGTGCTGTGTCCACATGAGCACACGTTAAAGGTGAGTTCTCTGCCCGCTCTTAACACGGAGTTCCCGTTCTGATGGAAGCTTGGGAAAAGAGAACGGTTTTTCCAGTCCCTTTGTCACCATCAGGCCTGGCTGTCGGATTTCTAGGCTCCGTGCTTTCTGTAGGACTGCGTTTTCAAGCTGGAAGTCAGAGGGCTGCTTTTAATGGAGCCAAGAGAAACGCATCGTTTGCCGTTACGCTTAAAACCACTGTAGAGAGAGCCTGTGCTTCCTGTTGAAAACGTGTAAGGGTTCACAAATCAAGAAGGGTTGAAGACTCTGTTTCTAGGAAATCGGTGCTCGGCCAGCAGAGCTGAACAGCAAATGGCATGGGCTTTTCTCCAGCATGGACTTGGTTTCCTTGTTTTGTTTCTTTTCAGCTGGTGTGAAGTTCAGAGTCCTTGAGCAGCAGGATGGAAAACCTCTTCGACTCCTTATGCAGGTGAGCCACTTGTGCCCTCCGTGACATTTTCCGCCGCAGGCTTCGCCTCGGGGGTCAGTACCCCTTCGCCTCGGGGGTCAGTACCCCCAGGTCCTTCTCTCTTCTGTAGCAGTTCTGAGACTGCTCCCGCTGAAAGGCCTCACTTAAAAAATTTCAGCTGTGAAATGCTGAAACAAGGGAAATACGTTTCCCATTGCAATGACTGGCTGCTGCTTTCTCTTCTTTCTAATACCCTGCTTGAGCCCTCCGTTTAGAGAAAATGCAGTGTCTTGTATGGGGTGAAATGAATGTGAAAGGTGAGAAGTTCAGTGACTTCTGGAATGAAGACTTGGTGTCATTATCACCTCGCCTCCCGGCTCCACGCAGCTTCACCTTAATACTTGCTGAACACTGAGAGAAGCAAAAGGTGGCAGCTAAACCATCCCGACTGAAAGACAGTCAAGGGCTTGCATGAGGCCTTCCCCTCCCGATGTGCTGAAAAGCCTTAGCTGCTCCGTGGTGCTGGCAGGATGAGCGCCTGGGTGAGACGAGAGGCACGGGCCTCCCGTTATCCCCTGAGTTGCTCTGGCAAGGTGCATAGCAAAAGGTTACCCTCGCATTTCCACGCTCTGTCATCAGAGATACTAAAGGAAATTTTTTTCTGCAAAGAAATGATGTGCGGGGAGCAGTGGAGTTCTCATTACGCTTTCAGGGGTGATGGTGAAATTTCCATTTGCTGACTTGCGGGAGTACTGCCGTATCGCAGCGGCGCTTTGCTTGCTCTTTGCATCCTAGGAGGAGAGTCTGCGAGTAGCGGATAGAATTTATAACAAACGCTTGGATGCTGGGGGAGTGTGTGGGAAGGAATTAGCTGCAGTTCCCAGTTCTTTTGCTTTTTCCATCACCAGTCTGGCCCCAGCCCTGTTTCAGCAGAGATCAGATTAGCATGGAACCAGCGAGCAGCGATTCAAAAGGGAATCCCTTCAACAGATGTCTTCTAGGGCAAAACTCGCATTTCCGAAGCATGCTGTCTTCCCAGTTCCTCTGTTTCGGTAGGGTAGTGGTATAGGAACCAAAATCTGTCATTCTCCGTGGCCAGAAGACTCCATAAAAAGGAAACCAAACACCAAAGATGAGGCACAGGAGCTGCTGAGCAGAGAATTTGGCATGAGCGTGTTTGTGAGATGAGGTGGATAGCTTCTCCAGAGGAAAAAGATCCTGACTTAGAGAGCAGAGGCAGTGAGTCATATGAATATGATGAATTTTCCTTGGACCACTGCAGAAAGATCCTTCTGCTGTCCAGAATATAGCATCAGTCATCATACCAAGCGGTGGAAGTGCTTTAGTGGATGTCTCTCTTGGCCTTCTGTTCAAATAATAATGAGCAGAGAGTCAGTAAAGGCACTTTTTTGCTCTCTTTGTGCTGGTGGAAATGAAAAATGGGCTTGTGTCAGAAATCCTGCTGAATATACCACTTTCTGATAGGTCTTTTGAGAGGACAATCTAAAAAGCCTTTTTTTAAGCGACATGCTAAAATTCTTATTTATGGTACATGATGATGTTCCTTTCTAGAAGTTTCGCAGTGGCTTTGCCCCCTCCCCGTAGGGTAACCGCCCTCCGGAGCCACGCTTGGTGGAAGTAGGGCTGTGTGCATGTAGCGGTGCCCAAACCAGTTTAAGCTATAGGTGACCGATACGTTCACAGCTGTCCTTTGGGGCGCTGGTAATGGATTAGAAATCAGTAATGCTGGTTTGGAGCATTCCCGTTGGGCTTGTGGTTCAGCCGAGTGATTATTTTTTGTTTTGAAGATAGTGTCACTGGAATGCAAAGTCCAGGCACAGGCAGGCGGAGGGCAGGGGATGATGTTTCCATCCCAAACGCTACTTAATTTTCTCCAGGAAGTCTTACGTAGTTCAGTATTTTCATTAGTGGCTAAAATCATTTATTTTGGTGTACAAGAAGAAATATTTCTGGCCGTGTGGCTCAGCTGAACCGATGGCCCGGTGAGAAGACACGATGAGTTTGGTTCACCTGTATACCTTCTGCTGGAAGCGTCATCTTTCACAGCAGTTGCTTTGAAAAGGGTTAAGCAAAAGAGGAAGGGAGAAGGGAACAGCTCCATTATGCCACAAGGGATGTAAGTTATATCAGGATATATTATAGCTTTGGACTGCAGAAATGGCATAAAAGGAACTCCTATTGCCGCTTCCCTAATAAACGGTTGCTTTTGTTTTGCTGGCTTGTTTCCATTTATAATAGGGGAGGCAGATGCCTGTATTGAGCTGGGCGTAAAACCGTCTCTTGTTATTTCTCAGTAGGCAAGTGTTGCTGCTCGGTATCACCACTCTGCCGAGGGATGATTTTCAGCGAGAAATGTTGTGTCCAAACCTTCCAGCCCACGTAGCTAATAGTCAAAGGCACACACACTGTGTATCTCCCTTGTATAGCAGCAGTTCCTATCCTCCCCCAGCATGTTTTCACTTAAAACATACTGGTTTGCCCACAGCTGAGGAAATGGGCAGAAATAGTTACTCAAGTTTTACTGTTGTTTGTTTTGGGGCAGGTTTCTTTGGTCTTTTTTTTTTCTATTTTTCTTAGCTAACTGTCGATGAGCGCAATGCGATGAGGTTGGTTATAGCCACGCAGAGCGTCCCGTGAATGCTGCGGTCGATCCTCGCCCCTTAGGCTGTAGAAGGCGTTTGCAGTGCGAGCTGTGTGAGTTTGGGTTAGACATACCTCAGGTGGCACGGGCTCCGCGCTCGTGTTCCTGGTACAAATGTTCATTTTGAACTAGCTTTCTGTGAATCTGCTCGGGACCCATTTAATGTCTGCTGATGAGCCAGCGTCCCGCAGCCGGCCCGCGCTGGGTCCGGCCCTTCTTTGGCTTCCCTCAGCCTGCGCGAGCTGCCGCCCTGGCCTTTTTCCTAAACTCCATAGGGATGCTTCTGTCGGCAGGCATTTTCTCCTTCTGCTGCAGCAATGTTGTGGTTTGAAACGAATTTGACAAAGGTCTCCAGGATTAATTCTGATGAACCCTTTGCTTAATCACCCTTTCCCAGAGCTCCCGTCTTTGTAGGCACTGAGTTCATCCTCAGTGAAGGATGAACAGCTGAAGCAAACTGGTGGTACAGGCAAACTCCCAGAAAACTGGTTGCCCGTCAGTGGACAAAAGAAATATTCAGCTTTTGACAAAGTAGTGACTGTCTGCGTGGGTTTTGCTGTCTCTCTTTTCCTTTTTGTGGCTGGATTTTCTACTGTGAATTATAGCCTCCTTTCACGCAGCTGCTTGGTTGGTTCCAGCATAGCCGGACCCTTTCTCTAGAGGAGGACGTCCTTCCATTTCTCCCCACTGTCCAAGCTTCCTCTAGCTCTGTAAGCCTCCTCACCTCGGCATCTCTCGTGGTCTGTTTTCCATGAGATCCACCATTCCTGTGTAATCTGTTTTACTCTTTTGGAGACAGTCTATTGCTGTGCATCCTATTCATGCATCAGACCTTGGCCAGACTGGATCAATCCTCTGGACTTCACCTACCTCTCTACCCTGAAATGCTTCACTGGACTGAGATTTTCATAGACTCACAGGATGGTTTGGGCTGGCAGGGACCTTTCCAGGCCACCCAGTCCATCCCCCTGCCACGGGCAGGGACAGCTTCACCCACATCAGGGTGCTCAGAGCCCCGTCCAGCCTGGCCTTGGATGTTTCCAGGGATGGGGCAGCTCCCACCTCTCTGGGCAACCCCTGCCAGTGCCTCACCACCCTCAGCGCGACAAATTTCTTCCTTCGATCCAGGCTGAATCTCCCCTCCTTTACTTTCAAACCATCACCCCTTGTCCTGTCGCTACAGGCCCTGCTAAAAAGCCTCTCCCCATCTCTCTTGTAGCCCCCTTTAAGCCCTGCAAGGCCGCACTGAGGGCTCCCCGCAGCCTCCTCTTCCCCAGGCTGAGCACCCCCAGCTCTCTCAGCCTGTCCTCCCAGCAGAGCTGTTCCACCCTCGGACCATTGCTGGGGCCTCCTCTGGCCCCGCTCCAACAGGTCCATGATTTTCCAAGGTCTAACGTGCTTCTGCCGCCTTTTGTCCAGCTAACACGTCTGTCCACCTCCCCCATCTTCCAAAAGACCAATACAGCAACTTTGTGACCATAATCAGAGGCCACGAGCTTTCGTAGGCAGAGACTCCAGACGTGGTCATTCTTGGGATGGTGATTGAAATCAAATAGAAAAAGATGAACTCAGCCAAGGAGACTTAATTTAAAATGGTAACGAGCAGCCCTGCATGGCGTTGCGTGGTGTGCATCCTGTTCTGCTGGGACTCCATGCCGCTGGGCGGCTATCGGGGGATACCAGGTTTAGCTTAGAGCAGAGCTGTGGGCTGAGGGCTTAGCGCATTAAAGCAGTTGGCCCGTGAAAGATACGGCTTAACTGGCCCATGACAGAGGGGTTCCTGAGGGTCGCAGTGCTTCCCCAAGGGAGGACTGCTGGCCGCGGAGGGACTCCCATCTCTCCAGCCACTGCGACCTCCTAACGCAACAAGGCGGCGGTCCGCACCCCTGGTAATGAGCATCACTCTCAAGTCCTGCTGGTGTTTGCGTCTGCTTCTCTGCTTGAAAATGGTGCTAATAATGCTCCTTGCCAAGCTCGATTTGTTAATGTGTTGGGATGTTGTAGAAGGCTAAGCAGCTGTAGCTGGCCAGAGAGGGGTTTTGACACTTTGTGAGTAGCAGCAGTGATGTTTTGAGAGGCCAGTGCTATGCAGAAGTTGCACTTGCCCTCCTCAGCTGCCTGCTTTTCTTCCTACAGCACATTTTCATTGCTGCTGTCCCTCTTTCTTCTCCTCGTAGATCAACCCTCTGTCATATGGCAGTGTGGTACAGACGTACAGGCTGCCAACCTACAGCTGTTACCCTAAGGATTCCTGGGCATCGCTCTGCAAGAAGCTGTTCCTTGGAGAGCTCATCTACCCTTGGAAACACAAAGGCGAGAAGCAGGACTAAAGACAGCAAAAGAGCTTGAAAGACTTGGTCAGAAAAACAGATTGAATCCTAATGCTTTTGGACCAAAGGCATCTCAGAGCCAGCAACTGCTGGATCCCTTTAAGTAGATTTTGGTAACAGGGGAGGGGCTGAATTTTTAAAGGCAAGTATTTTTAAACATTATTTTTCCACTTTCCTCTTCCCCTACACTGTGTGTGTGTAATATGCCAATGATTATTTTTGAAGCAAAAGGTTAAGCCCATCAGTGCCTCGTGGAACCAGCATTTAGTGCCATCGAGGGAGTACCTCCCGACTGGTTTGATGATCCATGTATCCTTCCCTATTAAAACAGCCCTTCGGGTGGTTCGGAGCCACGATGCTGAGGTGCATTCTGCCAAAGGGGATTTTGGACCTTTTATGCTTCAGCCTCCAAGCCAGCTGATCAAAACCAAGCTGAAGGATCAGCTTGTAGAGTCATACGCTGAAAACTGTCCAGCGAGGTTACCTGGGCCCATAGGATATTTATTCTTTTGGGGGGGCTTGGATTCGCCCCCACTGCAGCACCAGCGGAGGTGTTAAGCCTAGAAGCAGCGGGGCTGGCGGCCCAGAAGCACGGACTGCTGTACGTTTGTGCCTATGTGGTCTCATCTGCATTTTTTCAAAAGCAAATGGTGTTTTGGGGCGAGCTGGGCCCTGAGCTGACACCAGAACCGAAGTGCAGAGCGCACAGCCTCAGACCCCCGGCTGCTCAGGGTTACGTGGCCGCGAGCCATGGTAGCTGAGAGCTCTGAGCTCTGCCAAGGCTCAGGGCTTCTTCGTGTAGTCGCAGTGTAAGGCAAACGCAGCTTTGCTGAGCCCAGCTCCGGCTGGCGTGTCTGCCGGAGGACTGCGGCAGCCCGGCTTGTTACGCAGCTGGACCGGCTCAGGGCAGCGTGTCCAGCGCGCCTGTGCAGGGTCAGTACGTCCCCCTGTGTCTCGGGGCCCAGGCGAGAGCCTCGTCCTGTGGTGCCTCGGCTTTTGCACTTTCTGATGATTAAGGAGCTTTTAAAGTTCTCTCAGATATGAGGCGTTTAAAGCCACTTCTTTCCCTGAAACTGTAGACACGTTTCTCTTAGGAGAGTTTTCCTGGTTTGGATACTACCTCCAGCGTGCAGCAGTGCTCGGCTTTTCCGCGTCCCGGTCTGACTGTGAGCTCGTTTTGATGCGAGTCTTCTGTTCCCCGTCCTGGGGAGAGTGCCTCTGCGCACAAGAGTGCCGCCTCCCACCGGGTACTTTGTTGTTGTGTAGGCATTTACACACAATCGTTACCCAAAAATACGCTTTCTCCAGGTCTGCTGGCTCCTCTTGCCCCGCCTGAAACAACGATGCAGTGTCGCTGTGCCCTGCTGCCGCTTTGCCCGCCCCAAGGGACTGCATTAACGGGCAGGTGGGAGGTGCGCTGGACCCTGCGCCCTCGTCCTCTCTCCGCTCAAGGAACCAGGGATGGAGGAGGAAGAGGAGGATGTGTTGTGGCTGCGCTGCTCAGCCCTTCTCTGGAGGGCTGCCTGCGTATTCCCGTCGGAGCAGGTGGAGGCAAGGAGCCACGGCAAGGTGGCCTGGGCTTTAGTGGCCTTCGGCCAGCACCTCCACTGGCAGGGTAAGAGTTTCCTACCCCAGCCCCGTGTCTCATCCATGTTCTTGGAGCTGTCACAGAAGAGAAGGGGTTGTGGCCCCAGCCATGTAGGCTGCTTTAAGACATCCCTGACCAAATATATATCTATATTTGGGTTGTCTGTAGCTGCTAAAGCCTCTTGTGGTGCAGCCGCTGCCTCTTCAGTCATAGCTTGATCAGGAGAAAATGAAGCTCTGGAGGCAGGTGCTTGGTGCAGGCATTCCTTAGCAGGCAAACACCGGAGCTGCCAAGGTCATACAGTTGTCTTAAGGACATCGTGAAGGGAGGCGGAATTACATGGGCCCTGCCACCCAGAGAGGTGTCTTCATCCAGGGAGGAAGGGTGCGTCATCGAAGAAAGCCAGCGTGGCAAAAGCCCTCCACCACCATCTGCACCGCAGGCACTGGGTGGGACAGCACTGGCTGCAGAAACTGGAGGGATTCCTCCTCCTCTTTAATGGTCAGTGCTTAAAACTCATGGACTTAAACCCCATGTATTCTCTTGGAATATGGAGGCCCAAGTATTTCTCTGCACTCCGGGTGTGAATAACTCCAGGCTGTGATCCGTTTAGTGGATGAATGGTCTGAATAATGTTTCTCACTTCAGTCAGAGTCATGGACACCCGTCCTTACCGGGCACTCAGCAGAGCAGATTTACACTTTACCTCCCTCCCATGTTTCCACTGGAGCTGCTAAATGATGTTCCCCCGCCTCCTCCCACGCCTGCACGGTTTGGTTTGCTAACTGCGGTAAGAAACTATTATTTTTGGTCTTGTGAAAATAATGTCCCTAATATCCTGGCTCTTAAAATCTTTCTGTGAGGCCAAACAGCTCACGATGGTCCTGATCGTGGCTGTCCTTTGGGATCAAGTGACCCGAGAGCCCCCGAGACAGCACAGAGCCATGAAAACCAGCGAACGTGACCTTCCCACTGGGAGCCTGCCAAACACATTAGTCGTTCCAGCGTGGGGTCCGTTTCCTAAAGGCTGATACTGACTCCAGGGACGGTGAAACATCCAACTGAGGAAAAGCTCCTCCTCAAACCCCGTGTCTTCTGCGGCACGGAGGACCTTGAGCAGCCCAGCTGGGGAATGGCAGCCCCTCGTGGGTGCAGTTCTCCCGTGTCAGGCAGAGCTGGTGCCCGAGCTCTTGCAGTTTCTCACACTCGCTGTTCTCCTTGCCCGTGATGGTATCGGAGCCTCTGAGGTTCTCCTGCTGGATATTTGCCACGGCTCTCCTCTTCCTTCCCAGCCGCTGCTGTGAAATAGTCTTCCCCCACCCTTTTCCGATTCTGCGCAGAGGCGTTACAACAACTTAGCAGACATCCTGCTCGGGAACATTTGACCTTATGTCATCTCTCTAATTAGCAGTTGGGATCAGCATCATCTTCCCCAGCAGCACAGACTGGCCTAGCGCTGCCGTTGCCTCGGGGAGGAGACTGCTGGTAGGGTTACGGCTCTGACTTCTCCTCCGGTCCATATCATCCCTCTCGGTCCTTGGATCAGAAGTAGTTAAAGATTTCACATCTCTGATTCCTACCACGCGCCCCTTGCAGCAGGCAGTCTTTGCCAGCCATCATTCAAAGACTGTCATCTTGCAGACTTTTTTTAATGCTGCATTTCCTTATTATTATTTCTTCCACTTTATGGTTCCCAGTGCTGGCACAACACTCGATCCGCCTCTACGTAGGCCTGGTTTTTGTGAAGGAAAACGTGATTCACTGCATGCAAAACTCCATCCTAGATAGAAATTCTGCCTTTGAGAAATGCTTTCCTTTCCTAACCAGAACGGCACGTGACGCTGCTGGAAGGAAATCGCAGTAATTACACTGCACTGAAGGCTCTGGTTGTGGTTTTGGGAGTTTTCCCTGATCCTGCAGCCGGGCTGTGCCTCGTTCTGCTGGCACATGTGAACGTACCGTCGGGCCCGCGGAAAGAGCGTTGCACGTATGTATAACCCATACGTTGACTTGCACTCTCGGGAGCGTAAGGCAGGAAAATCTCCCGCTTTGTCAGCGTGCAGATGATGAGTTGCTTTCCTTCTGCCCTGCGCTGCCTGATCCTGCTGCCACAACACCCTCGTGTTGCTTGACTCAAGCCCTTAGTGATTTGCTCTTTGTGCGTAGACCTGCTGATGGCACCATCACAGGCGGTGGAGGTTGGCAGGGGACTCTCAAGATCATCTGGTCCAACCCCTGCCACCCAGAGCCGGTTGCGCAGGACCGTGTCCATGCCTTTTGATTCTCTCCAAGGATGGAGACTCCACCACCTCCCTGGACAACCCGTGCCAGTGCTCCGTCACCCTCACAGTAAAAAAGTGATTCCTGATCTTCAGACAGAATTTGATGTGTTTCATTTCGTGCCCATTGCCTCTTTTCCTCTCGTATGCTGAGCTAGGAGACACCATAACTCAAATCTCTTTAGCGAATTTCAGGATTTGCAGTCCCATGTTGTCTCTGTTCCTGAGCAGTCGTATTCAGGGACTGTTGGCAGTCCCTTTGCCCTTTGCGGGTATCTGAGCCCTCTGCGGCTGGAGAGGGTTGCCTGCTCATGCAGTCAGTTACCTGACCTGCTCTTTGCCAGCTTTTCTGCACCTGGTAGCGCAGAGAGTGCTTGCTCTCCAGCCAAACTCACCGCCTGCGTTAAGCGTAGAGTGGAAACTGGGAAACGTGGAGCAGAAACCCCTAAGCTGGCAGCGGCGAGTCTGCTTGGATCGGGGAGCCGCCGTTGTGCGGCTCTCGGGCTCCGCGTGGGTGATGGGCGGCAGCGCGCTGTGAGTGCAGATGGGACGGGCCTGGATCTCAGCTGGTCCGTCCGCACGAGGTGAGCTACCAGCTCGTCCAGGGGCTTTTGGGTTGTATCCCACTGTGCGGGATAAACATGCTCAGAGCAACCCAAACCTTACGTGGGCAGCCGATCTGCCGTCCCGGATGGGAAGAGCGCGCCCATCGCCTTTGCATCTGGCTCACCGTTTTGCATTGGGAGCAGAACATCTGCTTGCAAGAGTCCGTCGTCCCCTCGACGGCTGACCGTCGTCAGCCTCGCCTCCGGTCCTTATCCACGGCTGGGCCTGGACCTCAAAACCAGAATGCCCGAATTCCCCATTTCTTGTCCGGGTGAGAGGAGGGTGCGTGCGATTCTGAATGCTGCGGGCGACAGAACGCCAACCCTTCGGTTCCGATGGTGCTGAGGCGCGGGAGCGGGTGGAAGCGCTGGGCGCTGCTGGCCCGGGGGAGCCCCAGAGCCGGGGCCCCGCTCTGCACGCACCGCCCCCCTCGTGCTGTGATTTAAGCATCTGGCGTTGGGGAAATTCGTGAGAACTTTACAACTCTTGTAGCCAATCCTCCTACCGATAACGTTTTCCATTTTTAAATAAAGTATTATAAAAGAGTGCTGAAACATTTGCAGTTTAATTAGCGGTGCGCGTGTGTGTTTGCACATACGAGATGATGAGGAAATTTAATGTGCTGATTAAAAAGCACCGGTCCGTTTTCTCTTTGCATTGACATAAACTCCCAAGCATTAAGCAGGAGCAAAGCTTACTCTCTTTACGAGAGGGAACGGCCTCAAGCTGCGCCAGGGCAGGGTTAGGTTGGGGATTGGGAAAAACTCCTTCCCCAAAGGGCTGTCAGGGCCTGGCCCAGGCTGCCCAGGGCAGGGGCTGAGTCCCCATCCCTGGGGGGATTTAAAAGCCGGGGAGATGTGGTGCTGAGGGCCATGGGTTAGTGGTGGCCTTGGCAGTGCTGGGTTAGCGGTTGGGCTCGATGATCTTAAGGGTCTTTGCCAACCTTAACGATTCTGTGATTCTATGAAAGCACTGGCGTAGTAGCAACACGCTGTGTTTTCAAATGTCACCGTTAACGCCATTTGAAGGTGACTTCCTTCCCAGCCCAGCCCTGATTTGAAACGCAGCAGTCCGGCTTACCAGCCCAGGGCCCAGCCCTGGCTCAGCGACCGGCCTTGCTTCGTGCTCGTCACCGCGCCATTCCTGCGGAGGGAAGCGACGGCAGTGCCGGCAGGGCGGGTGTCGGCAGGGCCACGCACCGCCGGGGCCGCAGAGGCTCTGCGCCTACCCGTTGCTTGTGGTTGAGAGTTTAGGGATGGAGATCTTTGTTCTGCTGACAGGTGTGGATTTTTTGGTTAATTAAACATTTTAATCAGAACTTAAGTGGATTTTGATTACAAATAAATGAAGATGTCGGGAGAAAAATCGAGCTCTTCCCTCTTGTTTAACTTGCCGCTGAGCAGCTGCGCGTGGCTGCCTGCAGCAGCGCCTGCCGCCGCCGCGGGCCCTGGGCAGGGAGGCTGCCGGGGGCTCGGCTTCTCCGCGCCGGCGGCTCGGCCCGGTCCTGGGGCCCCGCCGGGCGGTTGCTTGGTCCCCGCTCCCCGCACACGGAAGGTATTTCGCCACTCGTCCGGCTGAGAGTGTTCTGCTAAGGCCAAGCCACCAAGCCCTTGCAAGGAGGAGTGCTGGTCTGGCGGGTCCTGCCCCAGGCCTGGGAGATGCTCGAGGCGATGCTCCTCCAGCCCTGATTTTCCCTGCAGGCTCCTTTGTTTCCCACGAGCCCGCCCGTGCGATGCGTTGTGCTGGCGTGCGGGGCAGGACGGAGGGGGACAAACCTCTGCAGCACTTAGGCAGCGCCGTCCCAGCAGGAGCACAATGGAACGATGGGTGCCTTGGGGCCACTCCTCTCCTTCTCACATCAGAGCAGTCGCACCCTTGAATTCTTTTCCTTTTCCATTTCCCTTTTCTTCCTTTTCCTCCTTCTCCTTTTTCTTCCTCTTCTCCTTCCTCAGCAGTTTGCACCCGGCCGCCTCTTGCCCAGCACCCGCTCCGCCTGCCTTCCGCAGCGCGCCATCGTCCGAGCCGGCCCAGGGCACCACCGCTTGCGGGTGGCTGTCTGAGGCCACGCAGAGCCGGTGTGCGACCGCGACCAGAGCACTGTCACCGGCAGAGCCACGGCGGGCTGTCCCGTGGCAGCCGGCGGATGGGGAAGGAGCGGCGTCCCTGGGCGCTCGGGCTGGCGCCCGGGCTGCCCCGTGCCGTGCTGCGGGAGCCCAGCGGTGAAGCAGCGTTGCTCCAGGCCGGCTGAGCGTGAAGGGCAGCCAGCTGGATGCTCGCCAGCCGCGACAGCGTCCCCGCGCCGCAGCGAGCCTCTGCCGGGGTCGCTGCTCTACGTCTGCCTCGCGCCGAGGCTGCTGCGTCCCGCGGCGTGCTGCCGGCAGCCCCTTAACCCCGGTGCTTCTCCGCATGCTCCTCTCTCCTGGTGGCTCCCATCGGTCTGGGCTGCAGTTTGGTTTCCACCGTCCCACCCAGGAGGTGCGAAATCACTCGTATGAGCCATAAGCCAGGGCCCCGGGGTTGGCCCTGGAGGAGCGGCAGGATTGAGAACCAGAGGCTGAGAAAAGAGGAACAAAATCGAGCAGATTCCTGCCCATCCTCCTCCTCCCGCCCGCTCCCCGCCGCTTGGGATCCAATGGAGCGGAGGCCAGAAATGAGAGGAATGGCTTTTCTCTCCTCCCCAGGAATCCAGGCGCGCACAGATCCCCCTCTCCGCTTCCCCTGCGCCGCCATCCCAGGGCAGGAGTTTCTCCGCAGGCTTCGCCCTCCGAGCCCCCGCTCCCTGGGGAACGCCGGCGGCAGCGGCCGGGGCTGGCAGCAGCTCCAGGCAGGGCCAGCAGGACATCTGCCGTTCCGCTTTGCTTTCGCAGGGGCTGGGTGCGCTGGGCTCTTCGGGAGGCAGGGTGGGGGACGGAGGGGGCTGGGTTTGGCCCCTGCCATGCAGAGAAGCCAAACCGAGCAGCGCTGAGCGTGAGGATACCCTCGCCCCGGCGGGATACAACCCCCTCATCCAAACAAGCCCCCCAAAGGAGTTCCCACCGCCTGGCTCCAAGGCAGCAAAGGAGCTCGAGCCCTCAGGCCACGGGAGAGGAGAGGGAGCCAGGCTGGGCCCGCGAAGCAGGGCAGCCCCTCACCCCGGAGCTCTGCCATCTCCCCTCGCCCTTTGAGCACGGAGGGAAGGGCTCATCCGTCCGCCTTCCCCCGGCCGGGCAGGGTCAGAGCATCGCCCAAAGGGGAGACGCCGCATGCAGCTCGCCGGAGCACAGGAGGTCCCTCGTCCCCAGAGCCGCGGGGCGGTGGGGTCCTGCCACCCGCGGGGTGCTCCGGCAAGGCGCCGTGGTGCCCGGAGCTCGTGTCTGAGCCGACTGAGGGCCGATGCATGCGGCACTGCCCGGTCCCCAGCACTGCACCTTGCCGGCCCGTCACCTCCAGGGGTGGGCAGTCCCCTCGGCCGCCCGGCCAGCGTGGCGGAGCCGCTTCGGCTTTGCCAGCTGCCGTTTGCCTGGTCTCAGCGCACCCCACTCCAGCCCATTTTACAGATTCCCCTTTGCCAGCCCTGCTTTTGGAGGATCTTTGGCAGAGGAGTCGGTGACGGGGGCTATCCGCACACCCGTGGCCGCAGCAGTCCTGGCCCGTTGCTTGATGCAGAGCAATCCCCGAGAGAGGAAGGTGAATCAGCCATGCAGTAAAAGACAGGTTTGGGCAGCGATTAATATTTTATAAAAGCAAGAAGTCTTGCTGCTGCTGCAACTTGAGGAGCGCGGGCCAGGGAGCAGAGCAGCAGCAGGAGGAGGAGGAGCGGGGGCTGGAGGAAAGCGGAGCAGAAGAGCTGGGAGCCCAGGGAGGGCTGCCGCCAGCCCCGCCGAGCCGAGCGCCGTGGGCTTCCATGCCACCGGGCAAGGCAAGGGCCCCGCTCCTGCGCTGACGAGCCGCAGCACCGGTTATACAAAGGCTGGGGGGTCTCAGGGGGGATCAGGCTCCCAGGGTCATAGAAACGGGGCAGACAAGGGCTGGGAAGAGGCAGGGGATCAAGGGGGCAAGGCAGGAGGAGCAGAGGGACCCCGGGCTACACGGGGGGCATCTTCATAGCGGGCAGCAGGGAAGGGTGCGATGGATGCCGGTGTCCTCATAGAATCACAGAATCGTTAAGGTGGGAAAGGACCTCTGAGGTCATCGAGCCCAACCGTTACCCTGACTGCCAGGGCCACCTCTACACCCTGTCCCCAAGCACCACATCCACGTGGTTTTTGAACGCTTCCAGGGACTGCGATTGCACCCCTGCCCTGGGCAGCCTGTGCCAGCCCTGACCACTCTCTCCAGGAAGACATTTTTCCTAATATCTAATGTAAAAAAAAAAGGAAGAGCTAATATCTGATCTAAAAAAAAGGAAAGGTGAGTCCCTGGCCTTTGGGGATGGGGGACAAGGGGGTTCTGTGACAAAAGGCAAGTCCTTGGACTTTGGGGATGGGGGACGACGGAGTCCCACTAGGAAAGGCGAGTCCCTGGCCTTTGAGGATGGGGGAAAATGGGGTCCCATGAGTGAATCCTTGGCCTCTGGGAATGGGGGGCAATGGCATCATAGAATCAAGGTGGGAAAGGACCTCTGAGGTCATCGAGCCCAACCGTTACCCTGACTGCCAGGGCCACCTCTACACCCTGTCCCCAAGCACCACATCCACACGGGTTTTGAACGCTTCCAGGGACTGCGATTGCACCCCTGCCCTGGGCAACCTGTGCCAGCGCCTAAAAATGTCCTCCCAGCATGAGGCAGATGGGAAGGGATTCAAAACTGGGAGAGGAGCGGAGAAGAGGCAGGACAGAGGGCGGTGGGAGCACCGTGCCCGGGGCTGGGGGCTGCAGCCTGAAAGCGGAACAAAGCAAGGGCTGGAGCGTGATGGGGCTGGGTGGTGGGTCCCCTCCTGTCCCCCGTCACCGCTTGCACCCTGTGCTGGCCCGTCAGGATGGAGCTGAACCGCTCGCTGGTGCCTGCGAGGTCCCTGCACGTCCCGGGTGCTTCCTCGCCCTGGGCCCTGCGGTGACACCGGTTCCCACTGTGGCACGAAGCCGCTCCGGGCAGAGCGGAGGCTCGCGCCCTTCCCCAGCAGCGCCCCAGCGATGCTCACCCATTGCCGCCAGCGCTGGGAGGGACCCGGCACCCCACGGTGGGACGGGACCATCTCCAGGGCTCCTGTGGGGCCTCCTCTGCCCCGGGGGAGCCTCTCCGGGGCGGCTTGGCAGCGAGGTCAAGGGGCAAAGCCTGAGGCTGGGGGGTCGCTGCCTCCGTCGCGTGCTGGGGAGCCCAGCCCTGCCGCAGCGGGGTGCTCAGCTGCGCGGCCCCTTGCAGTCCCTCCTGCTTTGGGCTGGTGCGACACAGCCTCTCGCTGTCTCCATGCTTTTGGAGACTTGGAGGGACCAGCTGGGCTGGGCGGGAGCGCTGCAGCTCCGGCCGCGGGGCTGGCTGGATGCTGGTGGCTTTGGGGTGGCTTTCCCCCCTCTCCATCCCTCTCGGACAACGCCGGGTGTCCGCAGTGGTGCAGGCAGTCCGGCTCCAGCAGCGTTTGCCCGGCCGGTTCTCAGTGCCAGCGCTCCTGGGCCAGCCGGCTGCTGGGGCCCTCGTCCCGTGGCTGGGACAGCCTTCTTCCCCGGCCATCTTCCTCTTCTTCACCTGATTGCCAAATCTGCGCCCAGAAGCTGTGGCCAAACCACCCCCCACTTGCTGCCCCAGCCCTCCCACCCTCCATCCCCAGCCATCCCCTCTCCTCCTCCATCCTTCCCCTCCATCCATCCCCTGTCTCTCCTCCCTCCATCCCCTCTCCCCTCTCCATCCATCGCCTCTCTGCCTCCATCCATCCCTCCTCCCTCCATCCCCTTTCCTCCTCCCTCCATCCCCTCTCCCCTCTCCCTCCATCCCTTCTTCCCCTCCATCCATCCTTCCTCCCTCCATCCCTTCTCCCTCCTCCCTCCATCCCCTTTCCTCCTCCCTCCATCCCCTCTCCCCTCTCCATCCATCCCTCCTCCCTCCATCCCCTTTCCTCCTCCCTCCATCCCCTCTCCCCTCTCCCTCCATCCCTTCTTCCCCTCCATCCATCCTTCCTCCCTCCATCCCTTCTCCCTCCTCCCTCCATCCCCTTTCCTCCTCCCTCCATCCTCTCTCCCCTCTCCATCCATCCCTTCTTCCCCTCCATCCATCCTTCCTTCCTCCCTCCATCCCCTCTCCCCCTCCCTCCATGGGTGACAGCAGCCTGGGCAGCAGCGCCTGGGTGAGTTGGGGTCCGGGGGGTTTTGCCCCGTCCCTTGGGCAGGGAGGAGGGAGCCGGGCACCCGTGTGCAGGCGGGGAAGGGGCCCCTGGCACCCCGCAACACTGCAGCGGAGCTGGGAGCCCGCAGCCCCATGGTCCTGGCCGAACACCCCGACCCCAACCCCGCTCCTGCTCCTCCATGGGAATCCCGCGGGATCAGGCCCAGGAGTGGCTCCTGGTGGAGCCGGGACCTCCCAGAGGCCAGCGCCAGGCCGGTGCCGAGGGGCTGGAGGGAGGCTGCCCGGTCCCGGCGAGGCGCGGCTGAAGCAGCGGGGGCCGTTACTGGTGCCGCAGCCCCTGGTGGGTAAGGGCTCAGCCTGGCGCCCGCGGCTCCGCGGCCGTCACCGTCCCCTGGGCACCCGCTGGACGTCACCCACCCCTCCGGCCCCAGCCCTCCATGGGTGCTGGCTGCCCCGCGGCCCTCCCCAGGCCTGCCCCACCGCCCCCGCCTCCCGCCCCGCAACCCGCTCCCGGATGCGCCCTGATACTTGGATGCCCCCCAGTCCTTGGGTGCCCCCCAGTCCTGGGTGCCCCTCCAAACCTGGGTGCCCACCTTACACCTGGATGCCCCCCAGTCCTGGGTGCCCACCTCACACCTGAATGCCCCTCACACCTGGTTGCCCCCTCCATACCTGGCTGCCCCCCAATCCTGGTTGTCCCCCAATCCTGGGTGCCCCTCCATACCTGGGTGCCCCCTCACAACTGGATGCCCCCCAGTCCTGGCTGCCCCCTCCATACCTGGTTGCCCCCCAGTCCTGGATGCCCCCCATACCTGGATGCCCCTCCATACCTGGGTGCCCCCTCACAACTGGATGCCCCCCAGTCCTGGATGCCCCCCATACCTGGATGCCCCTCCATACCTGGTTGCCCCCTCCATACCTGGTTGCCCCCCCGGTCCTGGATGCCCCCCATACCTGGATGCCCCCCCATACCTGGATGCCCCCTCCATACCTGGTTGCCCCCCAGTCCTGGATGCCCCCCCATACCTGGATGCCCCCTCCATACCTGGTTGCCCCCTCCATACCTGGTTGCCCCCCAATCCTGGATGCCCCCTCCATACCTGGTTGCCCCCCAGTCCTGAATGCCCCTCCATACCTGGTTGCCCCCCATACCTGGGTGCCCCCTCCATACCTGGTTGCCCCCCAGTCCTGGATGCCCCCCATACCTGGATGCCCCCCCATACCTGGATGCCCCCTCCATACCTGGTTGCCCCCCAATCCTGGATGCCCCCCATACCTGGGTGCCCCCTCCATACCTGGTTGCCCCCCAGTCCTGGATGCCCCCCATACCTGGTTGCCCCCTCACACCAGGATGCCCCCTCCATACCTGGTTGCCCCCCAGTCCTGGATGCCCCCCATACCTGGATGCCCCCTCACACCAGGATGCCCCCTCCATACCTGGTTGCCCCCCAATCCTAGCTGCCCGCACCCCTGGGTGCCCCCCATACGCCCCCCGCCGGCCCGGCCCCGCCACGCCCCCCCAGACTCGCTTTCCCATCACGCCCCGCTGCGGCGCGCCCCGCAGGGCCGCGGCCGCCCCGCGCAAGGCACGCCGGGACCTGTAGTCTGCAGCCGCGCCGCCCCTCCCTCCGCCCGGAGGGGCGCGCCGGGGCGGGGCCGGCTCTGACGGACGCGCGGCCCAGCCTATGGGAGCGGCGGAGACCGGGGGGGCGGGCCCTCCGCCGCCGCTCCCTCGGCCCGGGCGGGCGCTGCGCGGCGGCAGGCGCAGGCTGCGGCCGTGGTGGCGGCTGCGCGGCCCGGCCCGGCCCCGGGCGCCCCGGCCCTCAGGTGGGTGAGCGCGGCCCGGGGGCCCGGCGGGGCGGCGGCGCGGCGGGCGGGCGCGGGGGCTTTGTCAGCGGCGGGGGGCGCTGAGGAGCCGGCGGGGCCGGGCGGTTTTCTTCCTCCTCCTCCTCCTCCTCCTCCTCCTCCCGCCGCAGGTCCCCAGCGCGTCCCCCGGCGGAAGATGCGAGGCGAGGCGGCGGGCCGGCTGTGAGCTGCGGCGGAGGGGAGAGGCCCGGCGGGGTCCCC